>JAIFGZ020000225.1:1393076-2786152 GCA_019925245.2 Oryza australiensis | reverse complement strand
GTAATAAAAGGGGAATATTGAATAAAGTATGACTCCAACAATTTTCCTTCTCATATGATTAATCTCATTTACCCAAAAAGGTGGATCGAATTGTGTACCTATCAGGGTCGTAAGAAACCTAGAGTTTCTTTTCCCTAACTCATTGAGGTTTTGTTGAGCTCAAAAAATACGGCTTTCGACATAGAATGGAATTGGTTAACCAATAAATGAAGAAGGGCTATGCCACGACAACACCCAACGTGATACGACCTAGGACAATATCAATGGAATTGCAAGAGAATGAAAAGGGGTGATGAAATAATCAGAAGCAACATCATAGAAGGAGAATCAAAACGCTCTTGCCTATTCTCTGAAAATTAATCAGTGGTAACAGCACCCGATCATAAGACTGTCATCCACATCAACATTGCGCCTCGTATGATTTCAACCAAGATGCCTAACAATCAACATCAAAAGAGTGGCACCATCATCAAGAAAGATCTATCTGTTGCAATCACCAAGGAAACTGATATCTCTCCAAGGAATGTCAGTAGTTGAAGCATTGTCCTTTGTTGGAACCCCAGCCAACTAGCAACAAAGGAACAAACCAACCATGTCAGAATCACATAAAGTAAATATGGTACGAGTCAGCTAGTTACGTCAGCAAGGGTCATCACAATCCACAAGTCTTGGTGGTCCAAGTATTTTTCTGGTACCTTGAAGTTTTATGGCAGTTATGTGCTAAGAAGGAAACCTTGAATGAAGTATGAGTCAGACGATTCTACCTTCTCTCATAATTCGTCTTGACTATCCAAACGTGGATTCGGGTATGCACTCGGCGTCACGAGAAATCTAGAGTTTCATTTTTCCGAACTCATTACGGTTTGGTCAGGCCTCCAAGACATGATTGCTAGCCAAGGAAAGAAAATGGTCAATCAAGGAAAATAAAGTGGTCAGACCACAGTAACATTCAACATAATGCGCCCTCCTTGAAGGACGAGAATAAGTGGCACCTCAAGGGAATGAGAAGAATGATGAAAATTTGGCATTAACATCATGGGAGAAATATCCACACTCTTAATTTTGGAGGTTTGCCAGAAAATAGTATGTGCAACTGCACCCTAGTGGTGAATATGGATCATGAACAGTTGTCCTTATTCCAAGACAGCTGTTGCAGTTCCCGAAAGCCACCTCGACGTTTCTTGGAGACGACCTTGGAAATTCCCCCACTACCTTGCTCGAAGCGAATGGCTCCGGATGTCGGGCTAGAAAACCCGGCCAGACCAAGTATGCTACGGGGAATCCGTCCCACCTTGACTCAAGGATCGAAAGTGAACTTGTGTGATCAAAAAGTAGAAACACATGGTAGCATCAAAGTTATTTTACGGTAGTGGAACAAGCTTTGGTATTTGTGGGAAAGCAAGCTGCGAACTCATAGATTATCAACCTAGAAGGACCAACAAAGGGTAAGCAAAGAAGGGTAAGAAGGACCAACTGTAGCGTTGTTTAGTGGAGAATTAACCTTGACTTAATCAATCAATAGTTTTTCTATTTTAAACTATAAACGTTTATAAATGCCTTTATGCAAATAGCAACGAGCCCCTCTTTGTCTCCTCTTGCACGTTTGCATCATCGACGTGGCTTGTTGAGTACGATGGTTGTACTTAGCCTTGCTATATTCCCTCCTTTTCGAAGTGTTGTGCTTCTAAGTCGAAGATGAAGTTAGAAGACCAAGGCTCATATCCCGATTGAGTTTTGCACGTGGAGTGGAGCTAAAGCCCCGCTAGGATCGTCTTTTCGTTCTTTGCTTTTTTGTGTGAGGACTAAGTGCCTCAACCGTAAGTGTTTACGCTTTATTTATGTTCGAATCTGTTTATTGATTTGTCATTTTGTGTACCCTGGTTGATTCCTGGATAGAGATTTATATACAAAATAGTCTGGAAGTTTGGCTAAATTTTTGGGCATGACAAGTTGGTATTAGAGCAAACTTGATGTGGGTTGAGCCAAATGGTCAAACCCTAATGACAAGTTTTGCGAAAACCTTATTTGCGAAAAGGTATCTTCTCTCCCTCAGGAGCTCTTTGCAAAACAATTTATCAAATTTCCCTCCTTCTCCCTTTGACTCTCTAGTGTTAAGCTGGAGCGCCAACCGAAAGCTCTATGGAAGTCAAGTCAAGCCCCAAGCTTCGAGCAAGAAGATCAAGACGAGTAGCCTTGAGTCAATGCTTCTCAAGGATCAAGCGAAGCCCTTCCGAAATTTACCTAAACCCAATCCTTCCCCGAAGAGTAGTATTGTTAGGCCGTTAGATTGTCGTTGTTTGTTGTGTGCAGGGGTATGGTTTGCATCAGTGGTGGGATGTGACCATACTAGTTTGTTTTCCTAATCAACTCGAACAATAAAAGTCTACTCACCTCAGATCAGTAGTTAAGTGGATTAAGGCCTTACCTTTAGTGCAACCCCTATTTTCCATCTCCCTTCCATCCCAAGCGACGGATGGTTAGCACAAAGGAGGTCAACATCAATAGTAGCGATCGTAGTGTGTTAAGGTCACAAACAAGCGAGGTTAGTTCGACGCGACAATCTACAACCTATGCCCGAGAACCCCGCTCTTGGTCAATCCGGATCGCCTACAAGCGGGCGATGGATACACTGGAGCAGCAGATACAAATTTAGATGCAACGGCATTACCAGATGCAACGACAGTATCAGCAGCAGCAAACGCAAGCCCAGAATCAGAATCAAAGTCAAAATCAACATGCCCTAATTCAAGGACCCGCAAGTCAAGCTAGTGTGCCGCCAAGCTCCGAAAAGGCAGTTGCACCTAAGTCATCACCAATCCCAGAAGCAACAAGCATTACCTACAACGGTGATGAGGTACAAGGGTAGTTTCTTGTTAAGTGTCCAACCGCCCTTGGAAGTTGTGTGCTATAGAACACTGACCTTCAATAAGGTGTGGTGCCTAAGAGAAAAGAAATGCCCAAGTCAACTTGCTGACAAGAATTATTGCACCCCGTAGTCCAACACTAAGAAGAGGAAAACACCAGTGTTGAGTATAGGAAGTGTCCGTAACATGACCATCACTGGCACGGAATTTTTCTTGAAGACACTAAGAACATGACCAGGTGTTTGAGAGGAAATATCTTTTGTGGTGCACGTCGCCTAACTGGCATCTCCATGTATTGTTCACCCAAGCCGGAGGTGCGAAGAAGAGGTTTTCCTTGACAACGATGAAGCGACCCTTGAAAGCCTCAATGAAAAAGAAATGGAGCTCAAAGCATGTACTCGTTGTGGAGAAATTCGACACGCTAGCCTATGCATCCACACACTCGGTGGTGGAGAAACCCGATGCGAGATAAATGCCCCATGAGAAATGCCACATGTTTCTGTGTGAGGGAACGGATCACGTACCCAAATACTGCCAACTGGATTTGGTCCTAGCTAAGACCGAGAAAGGTTAAGAGACACCCCTCCAACCCATCTGTTAACTCATGGCGGTTGCTGATTGAAGTGGCAGTACCACTTCCAATCTTCAACCAGCTCCAACTCCAATGGAAACCAAGTGGCAACAAAAACATCACCCCCAAGGCTCTTGAGTACCTACTTGCTCCGGTTCCTGTTGTGAGCGTGCAGATCTAGAAGAATGCACTATGCAACCAACCGAGTCTGATTGGTTCCAATTGTCTCGAGACCGACACCCCATCAGCTAAAGTCCACCCCTATACGAAGAAGATATCACCATTGTTCTAACTTTGGGAAGCCAAGGCACATTTCCCAAGGAATGTTCAATGCCAATGCGTCAACATCATCAAGTCAACGGCTTTGTTTGCAGCACCCCTATTTCCCCCAAGTCACATCCATTCCAGTGCAGAGTGATCAGATCGAGCCAAAGGGTACCAGGAAGACAGGAAATACCGACTGTCGCCTTAACCAGAATCAATCATCACAACAGATGGTCTTAAGAATGCCAACTTAATGTTCTACCACCGACCACTTCAAAGCTACAGAACTAGCACCAGCATGGCAAGCAATGCTAGGGAAGCAATAATCCACTTCAAATGCAAGGAAATGGTACACTCCCTTGGCTGAACTCGCAGCAACGTCGCCATCACTAGGCCCCAAGGCTGTCGTCAAAACCAAAGGGCACCCGGGTTGCCCCAACTCAGGTTCTAGCAAGCCATCATGTAAAAAGGACACCAACAACTCGGAAGGTTTTGCCTGCTACTTCTGCGGTTATGGTCTAGGACGCTTCTCCAAGAAAGGCTAAACGTCAAAGTAATGTTCTCGTTGGAATTTCAGTCGATAAGAAAATAAAGAGCAAGTCAACCATGTCAGAATCACGGGCATGAATGTTGTATTGGTCGGTACTCCTATTTGTAAGGGTCGGCAATAGTCTATAAGTCGACTTTCAAGCATCATATAGAAGTTTCATGCCACTTATGTAATAAAAGGGAATATTGAATAAAGTATGACTCCAACAATTTTCCTTCTCATATGATTAATCTCATTTACCCAAAAAGGTGGATCGAATTGTGTACCTATCGGGTCGTAAGAAACCTAGAGTTTCTTTTCCCTAACTCATTGAGGTTTTGTTGAGCTCAAAAATACGGCTTTCGACATAGAATGGAATTGGTTAACCAATAAATGAAGAAGGGCTATGCCACGACAACACCCAACGTGATACGACCTAGGACAATATCAATGGAATTGCAAGAGAATGAAAAGGGGTGATGAAATAATCGAAGCAACATCATAGAAGGAGAATCAAAACGCTCTTGCCTATTCTCGAAAATTAATCGGTGGTAACGGCACCCGATCATAAGACTGTCATCCACATCAACATTGCGCCTCGTATGATTTCAACCAAGATGCCTAACAATCAACATCAAAAGAGTGGCACCATCATCAAGAAAGATCTATCTGTTGCAATCACCAAGGAAACTGATATCTCTCCAAGGAATGTCAGTAGTTGAAGCATTGTCCTTTGTTGGAACCCCAGCCAACTAGCAACAAAGGAACAAACCAACCATGTCAGAATCACATAAAGTAAATATGGTACGAGTCAGCTAGTCTGTCAGCAAGGGTCATCACAATCCACAAGTCTTGGTGGTCCAAGTATTTTTCTGGTACCTTGAAGTTTTATGGCAGTTATGTGCTAAGAAGGAAACCTTGAATGAAGTATGAGTCAGACGATTCTACCTTCTCTCATAATTCGTCTTGACTATCCAAACGTGGATTCGGGTATGCACCTGTCAGCGTCACGAGAAATCTAGAGTTTCATTTTTCCGAACTCATTACGGTTTGGTCAGGCCTCCAAGACATGATTGCTAGCCAAGGAAAGAAAATGGTCAATCAAGGAAAATAAAGTGGTCAGACCACAGTAACATTCAACATAATGCGCCCTCCTTGAAGGACAGAATAAGTGGCACCTCAAGGGAATGAGAAGAATGATGAAAATTTGGCATTAACATCATGGGAGAAATATCCACACTCTTAATTTTGGAGGTTTGCCAGAAAATAGTATGTGCAACTGCACCCTAGTGGTGAATATGGATCATGAACAGTTGTCCTTATTCCAAGACAGCTGTTGCAGTTCCCGAAAGCCACCTCGACGTTTCTTGGAGACGACCTTGGAAATTCCCCCACTACCTTGCTCAGAAGCGAATGGCTCCAGATGTCAGGCTAGAAAACCCAGCCAGCCAAGTATGCTACGGGGAATCCGTCCCACCTTGACTCAAGGATCGAAAGTGAACTTGTGTGATCAAAAAGTAGAAACACATGGTAGCATCAAAGTTATTTTACGGTAGTGGAACAAGCTTTGGTATTTGTGGGAAAGCAACTGCAGAACTCATAGATTATCAACCTAGAAGGACCAACAAAGGGTAAGCAAAGAAGTGGAATGTCATATCGAGGGATTATCCTTTTGGGCATGATCCGGTAAGTGGCCAATACTTGTTCCAGATGTCTTCCGCTAAGCAACCCATGCAGAAGGTTGACCGCCAAGGTTAGGCCAGAAGCAGAACTATCATGCCAGCAGTCAGATCTGATGGGAAAGTTAAAGATGAAGTTAGAAGACTAACGCTCATACCCCAGTTGAGTTTTGCCTATGGAGTGAAGCTGAAGCCCCGCTATGATCGTCTTTTCCGCTGCCGCTTTGTTTTTGGTGTGAGACTAAGTCCCTCGGTTGTAAGTGTTTATGTTTTATTTAAGTTTGGATCTGTTCATTGATTTGTCATTTTGTGTACCCTAATAGATTTTTGGATAGGGATTTATACATAAAATAGTCTGAAAATTTGGCTAAATTTCTGGGCGTGACAGTGTGTCTTGATGACTCGGGAGAGCGTTGTCGGTGATGGATCGGGAGTTGGTTTGGGAGAAACTGATATTCGTACAATCAGGAGATCATGTGGGATGCTTAGGCTAAAGAACAATGCATGTGGTTGTGAAGATTTCATATGGTATGCGAGAGGGATTATGTGCGTATGAAAAGTTGAGTCAAATTTGGAAGGAATCTAAATTTGAGAATATTGAAGTTTGAATTGTAAAGGGAAAAGTTGTGTACGTGCATGGGTTGGTTTCCTAGTGAATTAGTACTACTTATTCATGTTAGATTCGTGGCTTTTGTGTAGCCACCTCAGGGTATAAATAGAAGAGAGGTCGAGACCTCTCGATATCGATTTTTGAGAGACAAGTTGTGAGAAATTAGGGTTTCAGCCTAGATTTTGAGTTTAGTCGAAACTTAAGAGATAAGTGATGTTATTGCACTTTGTACATAATTATAAACAATAAAATTAATAAAATTAATATGCTTTTAGAAAGTTTTTTATTTGTGTTTGTCTTGGGTCCGACGGTGGACCAACGAAGAGGTGACGGTCAGGACGATGGATTACCGACTGTCAGGCCGGTGGCATCGGCTCAGTTACCGGCGGCGACTTCAGGCAACGATGGCTCAAGGAGCGGTTGGACCGGCAACTTCACTTCGGTCATATCAGCAGCATAGGTGCGGCCTGAGTGGTGCACACCTGGCGGTTACACCGGACTTTATCAAGAACTTCGTCAAATTTGAGGGTAGCTTTTGATTTCACTAAAAGTCATAGTTTTTTTATGTTTCTAGCATTCAATACCCCTTGGTAGGCTTGGATCATGTGTTTCGATCCTACGTCATCCATTATTTAGTCACCATCAGATTGGATTAAACCATCTTGAGTGGGCTCGTTAATTTATATTAATATTATTAAGAATCTATTCGGTAAACAGGCCAGGTTAATAAATAAATATTTTTTTCAAAAAAAATTATCTAAATTTCACTGTTCTTGAGTCCCTCTGGTCCCTATAATATAAGAGATGTTTTTCCTATTTTAGCTTATTTCTAGATATAAAGAATTTTGATGTACTAGTTATAATATCAATCAACTCTAATGAAATTTATTCCCATTTTACCCCAAATTATCTTCCCAAAAAAAATTAATATTCTTTTTATCCTTAACCTCTCCGGAAGTGGGCAAAATTCACTATATGATACCCCTCCATCTCTAAATAAGTATATAGTTTTAGTTAGTTCAAAATATATTAAGAAAGATATTAGAAAACTACCATAACTTTTATTAACATAAGAGAAACGAGAAGAGGAGAAAGAGGAAGCGCTATTTGTTCAATGAAAAAAAGAAAAAAATGATGTAGTAGTATAAAAAAGGTCAAATAGTCCACTTTAAAACTACACTCTTTTATATATAAATTCTTATGCTAAAACTGTACTGTACCTATTTATGCTTAAATAAAGGAAGTATCGTTATCTATTCTTAAACTAAAGTTAGACATATTTAGGATCAGAGGAAGTATCGGTTATTGATGGATGACGATGAGAATTTGAGAAACCGCTGGGACCAGTATCGAGTTGATCAACAAACTATTTTTTAAACACTAAATTATACTATCTTTATTTTTTTATTTGACGTTGGTTATTTTAAAACTAACCAACACCATCTAAATAAAAACGGAGTATATATCACTCGCATGTACCACTCGGACATACAGATGAGACGAAAGAGGTAAATATCTGTCCTCTTAGAAAAGTTGATTTTTGCACTTATATTTCTCAAACAATGTCTTTTCTTCTTTTTCTCAACTTTCTTTTACGTATGTTTCCCAAACCGTTAAGTATATTTTTAACTACTGTCTAATTAATTATATGTTAATTTGTTGTCATGTTTAATTTAAGACTTAGATTAATAGGAGGACATCCCAGGACGTATACGGCACGATCTCCGAACTCAAGAACTGAGCTCAATCTTATTGGAATCATGCATGCGTTTATTGTAATTTATAATCTATAATCTATAACTATTTATAAAGCAAAGTAGTGTTTCTTTTTATTTTGTCTGGTTATTTTTGTAGAAAAACCTCTTGAGTTTTTCCGAAATTAACCCACAGCCTAACTATTTTAAGAAAACCCAGTTAAAGAAGAAAAGGGGGTTATTTGCAGAAAATCCCTTGAGTGTTTATAAAATTAATCTGCAGTCTCAATGCTCAAAAGAAAGGGAGAGCTTGGATGAAAAAGACCTCCTGCATCCCTCTCTTTCGTCCTCATCTACGCCGCGTCCCATGCCGCAGCTGCACTCCTTCCTCCCGTCGCCGCTCGGAGCTCCTGCGCCGCCACCTGGACTTCGCCCTTCGCGTGCTTCCCTCTCTGCGTCATTGTCCCGTTGCCACGGACGGGCATTTTGCTAGTTTAAATCTAAAGCAGATACTTTCTCTATTTTATATCGACTATTGAGTAAAGTACATTCACGATATATCAAATTTGGCTGGTGAGTACAATTTAGTGTAAAAACTTAAAGAAATAAGTGTGCTAGCACAACAACTTAACTAGTAGGCCGGTGAGTGCAACTACTACAAGAACTAAATAAAAAAACCTATGAGTCTAACAACTTAAAAAACGGGTGCTATTTTAGTACGATAACTTAAAAATATGAAAAATATGTAGCAACTTAATAGCATTTTTGGCTATACACGTTCAGTTTAAGTACTTAATTTATTAATGTACTTATGCAGATTTGTGTAAGCATACTTGTTTTTGTCATTCTAGTAATTAAAAGTCAATCAAATTTTATTGTGTAGAATTTTTTTCAGTTGTGATTTGAGATGGTGAAGAAAAAAATCTAAACCGATGGTGCAAATTGGATGAGGAATATAATTCTTGCAGATTGCATCAGAGATTGTAAGATAATACCCACAGAATTGCTATGTGATGATATATTGACATCTTGAAAAAACCTACATAAGACTCATTAATCAAAATAGCACATATCTGGCTAAGTTATTACATCAAAATACTAAAATCAAAATTTTGTATCAGAGCACATCCACTTGCCAAGTTGTTATACTTGGTCGTTCATTCTCAAGGTATTATACTAAATCACGTCCACCTACCAACTTTGTAATTTACTCTTAATTATTATATAAGTTTTTATAAGATTAAAAAAGACTTAACTACCATTTATATTTTATTTAATGTAAGTATGTGGTAGAAAAATATAAGAAGCATGCAGACTTTAACTCTCCATGTACATAAGAAACGAGTGCTTAACTATCCCTGTAATAATGCTACACGTCAAACAAAGGGACATGGGTTATTATATGATGATTAATTTAAAATTTTTGATTTTTTGTTACATGATAATTAATAGGTAATAGAGGAATTACTAGCTAGCGATCGATTCGTAGGTACGTGCAATCGTGCATTTTTCATTATGCACTGCATTTTGTGTATCTGCATGGTCAGCTTAGCTATATACAATCTGCCTAGTATCAGCTAGATGACTGAATTAACGCCAACAGTGTGTTTTTTCAACGTCTTAGAATTGGCCGGTGGCCGGCAAATTTGTCAAACTGGTAGGCCGGCCATGGTACTATTGCACGGGTCATTCAACCGACGGGCACTAGTCTCATCTCTCGCCGTGCAAAATGAAGGCTAAAGATATCGATCGAGATTCCACAAGATCGGATCGATTTGTTCTTGGCACGCAAATATAGCATAACACGTTGCATTTTACCGACACGGCGAATCCAACCTCTTTCTACAATAACTAGCAACTATGTCCGTACGTTACAACAGGTAAAGTCGGAACACGGCGCGGATGGGGACGGAAGAGAGACACCGGCGCAGCACTTTTATAAACACTCAAGGGTTTTTTTTGCAAAATAGCCTGGTGGACTGCGGGTTAATTTTATAAACACTCAAGGAGTTTTTTTGCAAAATAGCCAGGTGGACTATGGGTTAATTTTATAAACACTCAAGAGGTTTTCTGCAAAATAGTCAGGCAGAACAAAATTTTGGGTAGAAACATTATTGGCTTTATAGATCTATATATATACGCAATTATGTCCGTGCGGGTAACGGGTGAACTCGAGACGCGGCGTGGATGGGAACGGGAGGGAGGGGCGCACGCGCGGCGCGCATGAAAGGGGATTGTTTTGTGTATGGCTTTCAACAGTGTGTACCAAGTTATATAAAAGGCTAGAATAATCTGCATCCTATTCGGTTTAGGGTTATAGAATAATTTGTATCCTATTCGATTTGGATTACAGAATATATGTGTTCCTCAATCCTAATCATAGTCTGATTGCTGGCTCGGCTCAAATTAGCTCCGATTGCAATTAAACTATTTCTAAAAACAAAAAATATTATTAAGCGAAAGTTGTTTTTATCTTGACTCTGATCAGGTGGTTAGCTCGTTAAAAAATCTCCATTAGCTGGTTTAATTAGGATTAATTAATTGGTGGTGCTTTGCTTGTGGTGGCATGATCGAACGATCTAGAATGGCGATGAAGAGGTGACGCGGATCGCTTGTGGCAAATGTTGCGCTCCTATTGGCTAGGTAGCGGAGGACACGAATAGCGGATTAGGCGTGTGATTAGTTTAGTTTAGTTGTACGCGAACGTCCCCACTATGGGTTAATTTCGAAAAAACTCAAGGGGTTTTCTGCAAAATAGTCAAGCAGAACAAAATTTTGGGTGGAAACACTACTTACTTTATATATATAGTTATAGTTATAGATAACTCTCTATAAAGCAAGTAGTGTTTCTACCCAAAATTTTCGTCCATCTGGCTATTTTACAGAAAACCCCTTGAGTGTACAAAATTAACCCGTGGTCCTAATGCTAAAAAAAAGAAGGGCTTGGATGAAAAAAAGACCTCCTGCGCTCCTCCCTCCCATCCATATCCGTGTCATGCTTGTGCCCCTCCCTCCCGTCGCTACTCGGAGCTCCCGCGCCACGTCCCACGCCATGCTTGCACCCCTCCTTTCCATTGCCGCTCGAGCTCTCGCGCCGCCGCTTGGACCTTCGTCCTCCGCCTACTTTCCTCCTGTGTCGTCGTTCGTTGCAACGCACGGACATTTTTAATAGTTATAGATAATAGTTCATAAATTATGTTTAAGGCTTTTTACATGTGAGGCTTTTTGTTTAAGGGACGGAGCCTAAATTTTTTAACTTTTTCTACAGTCTAGACAAACACATAATGAAAAAACGACTGTCAAAATCACTAAACAATGATGAGACAAGATACATAGGCACCGCGGTAAAGCTGGAATGGTGTGGGCGTGGCGTGAGGTTATGACAAATATATTGTTTTTATAAGTATATTTTTCGAACTATTAAACATTGTTTAAAAAATATAAAAAGGTTATTAAAAAATTAAATAAAATTATTTTTTATGTTTATAATGATCAGTATTTAATTAGTCATGTGTTAATGAGAAAATAACAAGTTTTTGCGTTGCTGAAAATTTTGTCCCAACCACATAAACAATCGCATAGTGTTACGTACAAATGAATACACTAAACTAAGGCATAGGAACAGAAAACATAGGATTCTGGATGAATATATGTTAAATACGATGAATATATGCTAAATATATAGGGGACTAAAAAACTCATAAAAAATAGAAATAACCATTTGGATATAAACTGTAGGGAATAAATAGGAACAAAATGAGCGAGATGAGCAAGAAAACTTTCAAAGAGGTTGAACCTCGTGGTAATAACTTTTCTTCAAAATTTTCACATGGTACGAGCAAATGCTTATTTTTCTATGTAACTGGGTCATGGGAAGCTAATCCACATGAATTTTAACATCCCATTCCTTTGATCCAATGGACACCATAGTATAGGTGGAGTTAGGCACTATGGGCCATGGATCACATTAAGATTTGATCCCAAGTTAAAGTTCTAGTAAATATATTGTCTAAACTCATAAAGATTTGTATATATACCACATTTTGATCAGATCCATTATATCTAGATGGACCACATTTGCTACAGCACTGCACCGTAGAAAGTTATTTCCCAAGGATTTTATCCCTCCTTTTCCTTTAATCGAAAGGAGCCCATATCATTTGAATTGAAAGGGAATAATGTTTTTTTCAAACCTTAGAGACAAAAAACCTTTGAAATTAATTTCTTCTGAGTTCTTTGTTGACAACCACAATATGGAGAAAAAAACAGGTAATAAGCAATTAATGTTGACTTTCTACTTGGTATGATAAATTGTGGCATTTGGTAATAGTTACAGCCAGTAGTATGCTTACTACTAGCAACAAGCTATACTAAAATATATTTTAATTATGTATGTCTGACAATCCCTTCACATATCATTTAAGTGAGTCATACCTTACTTACCACCTTAGTCATCCACGATATAGAAATATAGAAGGTCTTGATCCTTCTAAGTTACCCTTATGTGTTGTAGAAATGATCCATATTATGATTTTTTTATATGAGTTAGTATTAGCCATAAGGACTGACCATAAGAAATATAAAAAATATCTTCATCTCTATCATACTTTAGTCTCTTTTAAACCATAGATATATCTACGTTCATTCTAACACTCTTCTTTATGATCCTTACATATATATATATACATATATATATATATGTATATATATATATATATTTATATATATGTGTGTTATGAAGATGGTAACATACTATATCGAGACTCGTCTTAAAATCAACTTAGCCCTTATACATTAAACATGTTCTTTGGCATTAAACATCGTGAAGTCTACCAGTAACAACTAATATCTAACATAAGACACACTTTACTATCAATTTGATAAATACACATTGTGATTGTCACGAGATCTTAAAAAGAAAAGGGTTCCTCAACATTACAAGATGATTGTGGTTGCCACGAGATCTTAAAAAGAAAAGGGTTCCTCAACACTACAAGATGTTGAAAGAGACAAACATGACACGACGAATCGGCTTTAGAGAACAGCATGTAATCCTATGGATGGTGTCTGAAAACTGAAAAGTAGAGGGGGTTGTAAACTGTTGGAGGTCTCCCTTGAGGCAAAACAGTATTCGAGGTCAGATAAAGCCTAACAGAAGGGGCCACAGGACGGGGGCATGGCAGGCTGGATGAATTGGTTTGGAACAGATAGAAGATCGATGCAGAGACGAGAAGAGATACAGCAGCAGCAGAGCAGGTTGCAGCAACTACAGGAAGTCAAGAGCAGCCCCCTTGACATATGACAAGACGACAAACAGTACAGTAGCCTTTCCTGTATGTAGAATTATAGAGCACACTCCTACTCGTGCAGCTGTTTTCTCTTCAAGATTCTTCTTCCAAATTTGAATCTTGACATAAATTTTTCAGATGGTAGTACTCTGGTGGTACTAAATTCCAAAAACAAAAGATTACAGTTAAGATAGTAATTACTCCTTCTATCTTAAAATATAAAGCATATAAAAAAACTAGAACAACCCTATCAAAATATAGAACTCCTCTAGCAGAAAAGTGTATACTCTTCCTTTGGAGATTTGGCCATGGGGCGAGTTTTCGAGTCTAAAGTCTTGATCCGCGAGTAACAAACACCAGGAGATTATTCAGACCGTATGGATGTATAATACCCTACTCCTGTGTGTAGACTATGAAAGATAGGAAGATGTTACAGAGTGTGCGTGATCGAAATGCTAAGAGAGTTGCTAGCTCTGCTCGATACTAAGTGATTAGAAGTCGAAGACACTTCTTGGTGGCTTGGATCCTTCTTTCATACCTCAAGGGGAGTCCATAGTGACAGAGTACATGAGTGGAGATGATACTTTTTGCTACTAAATTTGGTGTTGATGATCTTGTCAATGTCATTTACATCGTACGGGTTGAGGACTTTTTCCTGCGAGCCAAAGAAAGGGGCAGAGAAATCAAAGGCTCCCTCACCTGAGTTACCCACAGGCTAACCTGTCAACCACTGCAAAGATTCCAAGGGAGGCGTGTGGGATGGATAATGGTGTTAGTGTAAGGATAAAACATATCTTCTATACTTGAGTTCATGGTATACGGAAATACCATATATCTAAATATATACGGGAAGGTATACTCTAATTAAGGTAATACGACATATATAAAAGGAAATTGTCTTCTCCTGATAGAATGTGTCAGAGTCCTATTCGGGAAAGACGAGATCTCCTTAGCCTATATTCTGTTATAGTTCTCCGAGTTTTACTTGGAGAAGGTAATCAACGCTATAAATACAAGACCCCTTAGGAGGAGAGGAGACATATGCACACGCCAACAGAGGCCAAGACAGATCTAGACAAACCCAATATGGAGTCACAAAGCCCACAAGAGATATCTAGTGCTACCTTCAATCTCGCTGAGTTCATATTCGAGGAAGCTGACTACACTAGTCGTGACTACATATGAGAGCTCCATCCCGTCAAGCCGACACATACTAGATTAGGTCATCCCAAATATTGTACTCGTGCGATACTGATTTATAAAGATAACAATGGCTTCAGCCAATAAGAGTAGAGCTATTACCTGTCAATTAAGGGGTCCGAACCTGTATAAAAATCCATGTATCTCATCTCTTTTTACCTCAATCTCGCGTATACCCTGCTTCCAACGGTCCTCGTACTCTACAAATACCATCTGCGGGTATAACATGTTAACAAATAGGGATGTGCCACGTTGTGCCCTCTTTTTCTCCTGATGACGCACGCTATAGGCACCACCACGCCTCCCATGTTGCTGATGGGACATGTGCATAGGATATGCGTTATACCCACCATTAATGCGGGTTGGTGGTGGTTGAAGCAACCCGCATTGCTTTGATAGAGGGGAACGTGCTTGGGCCCCCGCACGGGGCTCAAAGATAGCTAAAGTTTACTCTTGGATGACCGCCTCGCTCAGGTCATCCGCTTGCTCGGGGCACTCTTTGCGCTCAGGCACACCACATGCTCGGGGCACCCTGGGGCACTCGGGGCACTCCCACTGCTGATCACAAGGTACCTCGACACCCCGTGAACGTAGATCTTGTAGTTGCTGACGTGGCCAATGGTGCCCAAATAACCGAAGTGAAGGGATACCATTCCCATTTCTTCAACAACCCCTACTTTATCAGATCTACACTTAAAAACATTAATTACTCCCTCCATCTCATTTTTCACCCATCCTCACATACCAATAAAACAAAAAGATCAGAATATTCTAACTTTATCAAATTCCAATGCAATATTGTTTTTATCTATTGTCAGTATATTTATCTCATACTTTTATAAACTTTGATGTAATGATTACTTAAAAATAATTTTTTTAGATAAACTGGAGGATGAAAAATAAAGTTATTATATGACGGATGGACAAGAAAGATTCTGAAAGATGCACAAGTTCTAATTAATCTACTTACTACTGTTATGCGTTGGTACGAGGAAATGGCTCCTTTCGTATACGAGTATATATTATAATACTACTAGTATCTTTGGAAGATACACATTTAAATCCATAGTATGCATCTTTTATACTGTAGTGATCAAAATGGGAGTATAGGACTGGTACTGTACTACACAAAGTGCTGTTGATCAAACTGCTGTGCGTCCAACCTAGCCACTCGCTTGAACTTTTTATTACACGTAAAACGAAATAAATCATTCACATATAATTAATTAAACATATAATTAAGTAAGTAAAATATATATATATATTCATTTGATTTTTTTATAGAAACTTTCATATAGAAAGTTTGTTTTTTAAAAAAGAACCATATCTATCAGTTTGGAAAGCTCACTGAAACGAGAATAAGCCATTCTGCTAAATAGAACACAGCCAATATACTAAATAGAACATTTCCCATTCAGTTCTGTAGAGTTTGTAGAAATTGACAAACATATTTGAAATTTTCACACTAAAACATCCACTATGTAGCGGCAAATGTGGTTTTTGAAGCCGTCATCCTAAAACTACCGTGAACATTTTTTTTAAAAAAAAGAATGCATATACAAAAGTTCCTTATAAAAAGATAAGCCGAAATGAAAGTGCCACTACCTTTTCAAAACTACTTCCTTCTGTTCTCGTTCTCGAATAAAAGACCACTCAGGACTACGGCCATTTCTTTTGACACAGCTTACTTTTCAGAACACATATATTATGATGAATGAAGGTTGTATCGTTATATTTTGGAAACTACACACTTCAAAAATTTAACATATTTTCAAATATTAATTTCCGCAAAAAATACAGATGGTTAAAGTTTAAAGTTGAATAGTGCCAATATCAACTATTCAAGGGATGAAGTACTAGTGTAGATGCACAGTTTTAAATTTCAGTATCTTAGTTTCAAAGTTCAAACTAAACCTCTTACAGTAGGGCTTGTGTTTATTATTATTTTTTTAGGGCATCATACCTTAGGCTTTATGCACTCCAAATGAGCCACGCTGTAAATTAAAGTACATACCTTAATCGAGGTGCTAAGTTGTATATCCATAATCTAGTACAGGCGGTATAGATACAGTATATAAATTTGGGGATTCGCACGTACTTTGTCCGTTGTGAAATATCCAGCGCGATAACAGTATATTGGCAGCATGGAGAAGAACACAATTTTGGCTATATTTTAAAGTTTATTTAGGTTTTGCTTTTTGACTCACATGAAACAACAGATACGATTAGCATATTATAAACTTAAAAAAATAGTTTATTTTATTTTTAAAAAAACTACTATCTTTTATAAAAAGTTTTTTAAACACATATTGTTTATGAGTTTTGAAAACATGCTAATAAATTAATGAGGGAGTTGAAAAAACGAAACTAGTTAAAAACCACGCCCTTTGCCAACGAACAAACCAACGTGTAGCAGCCAAATATAAACACCAGCAAATTGTCACTCCCAATACCAATACCTTGGTGAGCAGCCAGCAATGGTCGATCGATCTCACACATGCTATGCTATGCTACAATATATATATATATATATATATATATATATATATATATATATATATATACACACACATATATATATACACATATATACATATATATAAATATACACATATATATATACATATATATATATACACATATATACATATATATAAATATACATATATATATATATATTTATATATATATATATATATATATATATATAATTATATCCTCTGGTGTCGGGCTAGCTGCACAGTTATTTTACTGAGGAAACACGAGATGAGAACAAAACAGAAAGCAACAATTTGGAGTGTTTGGATGTCCGTGTCATATTTAATTTGAACATCAATTTAAATAATTAAATATAAACTAATTATAAAAGTAATTATAGAATCGAAGAATAATTTGAGAGATAAATCTATTAAGTTAGTATATAAGTAATTTATAATTCGTCTCATAAATTAAGATTATGAAAGAGTTTTATAAACAACTTATATTTAATACTTTAAAATAATATCTAAATATTAAATATTTAATATGAGGGTGACTAAATTTTAGGAAACAATCCGGTACAGGCGAGAGTGTACCTGGATAAACCTCTACCGTCAACTTTGTAGTCTCCAGCAAGCATGTGACTCAGCTTCCTTTCACTGATATGCTACTTAGCCAGCTGAAGCACCAAAAAGATCACACATTTTTCATGACAAAGTTTAGCGCTACTTTGAATGTAGGATTCTATATAACCATATGATAATAAGAAAAATATATATAGGGTTAAAATACAATATGCTATTGAATTCTACAGGAATCTAAAATGCTAAATATACAGTGTAATGTGTTTGGATGGGGCAAAGAACAAAAGTAATGAAGAAACAGTATTGAAATTTGGTGGTTTTGGCCTTACATGCATACAAGGAGAGGAGAGATACAAAGGGAGAAGATTCGTTGGACTTGTTAAAAGAAAAATAAAATGTGGTTTTGAACTTATCGTCAAATATCCTAGGAGGTATAAGATATCAATTCATGATATTTGGTATCCTCAGATCCTTTATTCCAAACAATAGATATATGAAATATTTCAAAGGACTAATATCCTATAAATTTTCTACGAATTTCCTTCAATGCATCTTTAACGGAGCTGGAATAGAGTGGCACTTTAAGCTCCTCTAATTTGTAAGCAATCATTTTCTTTCTTCAGGCCGTAATGGTCAACAGTTGCTTACATAGGGAGTAATGGTAGGGATTAATAAACACCAATTTAATTTAAGAGTTTGACTAGTGATTTTGGGCATGATTTATTTCCCTAAAATCATTATGTTCGGCCAAATTGCCCCCCTAAAATTATTGCTTTGGCATTAACCTATAGACCTTCCTCACTCCCCCATCCATTTCCACGTCACTCATCCTCTATAGTGTCGCCCTTCTTCGTTCCATCTAAACATATTAAAAATGAAATAACTTAATAGCGATAATATGGAAATGCAATTCACGATGGTATGGAAATAACTTAATAGAATGTAACATTCTAGAACATTCAATTGTTTATACGAAATAACAATTTCATTATTTTACTCGTTCTTTGTAATATACTCTGATCCATTTACAAATAGTAAACATTTCTTAGGTTATTCGGCACAGATTAAGGCATAAGAAAGAAAAACTATAATACCCTTTCATTAAATGAGGAATGGTTAAAAATAAGAGATTTGTTGGGTTGAGATAGGGGTAATTTAAATAAGAGGTGATTGATGTGGGCTTAAAAGTACTTGTGTTGTGTATAAATATAATGGAGAGGGAATAGTAATCAGTTTAGCTAGAAAAAAACTGATGAATTTTGACCGTTATTTTTAATCGAGGCTAAAGCAAATAGATTTGAACATTAGTAAAGTATTTTCGATTACAAATCTAATGAAGTAATTTCGATGCTAAATGATTCAAGATTATTAAAAGAACAGTTAATCATAAGATAACTCAAAGTTAGAACTAACAAGGAATAAAAAAATGAGATTGCATCATGCCCGCACGTAGTACACAACAATAAACAAATATCATAGAAGATTTTAGGAAAATAAAATATACACTTGTTAGTTACGTTGAGTTCTAAACTTAACTCCAACCTACCACCATCGTTACCATATTTCCCGAACGGCCAAACAACACGTTTATACAAAATTTTTACAGATAATTTTTTTAAAAAATAAAAGCTAATATTTAAATTATACTAGTTAATAATTAATATTAATTATTAATGATGAGATGTGCTAATAAAACACCCGTTTTATATGCCGCTATTATACTAATACGAAGTTTCAATCTGACGCACGGTGTATACCATGTACACTGAAGCTTGTGTGTACGAAACATTAGGCTACATTTTTATAAAAATACTCTCTCTCCGTGCAAATAAAAAGATAAATGCTGGCCATGTATCTGGAGAAATGTACAAAAACCCACGAAGTCTCTCTCACCTGATCTGCATGACTCTTGCTATCCAATCCAAAAAGAAAGAGAAAACAACACTGAATTCACTGCGCTGCCTGCCCTGCCCTTTCCTGCTTCTCAGTTCTCCTTCTCTCTTTCTCTTTCCGCAACCTTTCTCGCCGTTGGCCTTTTCTCCTCCACGGTGGTTTTGTATAAAATTCGCGGTTTTCAAAAGCAAACCGGCAAGTTTGAAGTTTGAACTTTGAACTCTCCTCCTCCTCCGCAGCGCCTCATCCCTTTCTTTCCCCTCCCCCCTCTTCCCCTTCCCGCTACAAAGCATAGCAAATCCTTCCTCGTCTCAACACTCTGCCTGATCAAAATCAAATGTGGCAAGATCTGCGGTTGTGATCCTCGAACCGTTGGCTGTTAATCTTCTCCTCTCCTGGTAATTAATCTGCTCTCTTCTCTTCCGTGGCTTGCATCATGAATGCATTGGTTGATGGTTGCAGTTGAGAGGAGCGGTTTGCTGGGCGGGGTGGTGGTTTTGGTGGCTTCTGTGTTCTTGCGGCGTGAAGCGGTTGGTGTTCCCTTTTTTTTTCTTCCAAAAGCTTGGATTTTTCTTTTGGGGTGTCTTTTAATTTTCTGGTGTTTTTGGCACCGCACACGCTGATTCTTGGAGGTGGTTTTGGTGGTGTGCCCATGGGATTAATGGGCTCGCATTGTGTTCGTGGTTTTGACGTGTTGTTTTCCTCTGTTGTGTTGATGCGGATGAACAAGAAGTAAAGCTCCTCTTTCTCTCTCTCTCTCTTTTCAGAATTGTCTTTTGGATTTGGAGCTGCGTGCTTTTTGATTCTGAGCGCAAGGAAAAAAACTCTAGCTTTTCCGCTGGATTTGACATTTGGCAATGCAATGTGTTCTTCGGTTTGGCATTTTGGGGTTCAGAGTTCCATTTCGGAGAAGGGGAAAAGCTTCAGTCTTGGTCGGCTATTTTGTCGGAAAGCGTGCCGCGTTCGTGTCACATGCCGCTATTTTTTCCTTCTTCTGAGCTCACACTTTTTTTTCTTCGCCTTCCTTGCCGTCGGCAATTTTTGGCACCATTTTATGTACGGTGAAAATGTGTCGGCATTTCACTGTAATAAATCTTCCAAAGTCCGGTCCACAATCTTAATTCCCCTCTTATAGTCCAACAAGAACATTAGTAGCTACTAGTATCATGCTAATTTCTTAGTATAATTTCTCTTCAGGTAACTGCAACTGCAAAACGGCACAACCATGGAGCAGTACGAGGTACTGGAGCAGATCGGCAAAGGAGCATTTGGTTCTGCCCTGCTAGTCAGGCACAAGGTGGAGAAGAAGAAGTGAGACTAGAACCACCACCACATTTGCTCTTGTCCCGGATGAAAAAAAGAAGAAAAATATGTCAACTTTTTGGTATCTGCATCTTCTTCCACCCAATCTGATCTTTTGGAGCCTGTGAACTGTGCAGGTATGTGCTGAAAAAGATCCGGCTTGCCAGGCAGACAGACCGCACTCGCAGGTCTGCCCACCAGGAGGTAAGCGACTTCTCCTTTGTGTGTCACCCCTTTCATCATGTTTTGCACTACTACTTAGTTATGATTTCACACACAATGTCTTGTGTTCACAAGAACGAATTGTGTGCAGGTCAACTCTTGGTACACAATGATTAGTGTTCCTGACTGGTTTAGGGGCTATTGTTCATCCTATTCTTCTCTATAATACTAGATGTGTGTACTGGTCTGAACTAAGAGACTTTATGCCAGATTGTTATGATGTTCTTTGTACACTTATTGTAGATCTTGAATTTGAATGCAGATGCAGCTTATTGCCACAGTGAGGAACCCATTCATCGTTGAGTACAAGGATTCATGGGTGGAGAAGGTTTGTACAAGTAAACAGGAGCAAAGGACTAATGACGCAATTAGATAATTCAGCTTTGGTTTCTAAGAGGAAGATAATACATTGTTCTAGATCACCATTACTTATAGAATCCATTGTGTTGACTGATGTGGGAATCTTTGAAAAGTTTAACTAGGAGTTTGTTTGTTTTTTCTTTTCAATTTCAGGGTTGCTATGTTTGCATCATTATAGGGTACTGTGAAGGAGGAGACATGTATGTAGCTCACTTAGCCTTAGGTGTAATGTGGTGCTTCCCATTCCATTGTCAAGCTTGGTATTGTTGGTCTTGTTGCTAACATGAACTCTCTCTGGTCCAGGGCTGAAGCTATTAAAAGAGCTAGCGGTGCTCATTTCTCTGAGGAGGTATAACTCACTTTTTAGTTTCCATTTGAACTTGTTGCTTGGTAGAAGGCATTCAATTCACCGGCAACTTTTTATCTCATTTACAGAAGCTTTGCAAGTGGCTCGTGCAGCTCCTCATGGCCCTTGACTACTTGCATGCAAATCACATTCTTCACCGTGATGTGAAGGTGTGCAGTGTTGCCATGTTTGATTCTGAAACACATCTGCAACCTGGAAATGTTACCATGTTTTCTGAAGTTGTTCTTTTTTCTGTTTCAGTGCTCAAACATTTTTCTTACTAGGGATCAAAGTATAAGACTAGGTATACCACCTTCCGTTTTACAAGTGCATGCTTCATAGGAGTTTACATAATTATGGATGCAATCTAATTCCTGTTCAATATACATGCAGGTGACTTTGGGCTTGCGAAAATATTGACCTCTGATGATCTAGCATCCTCTGTTAGTTCTTAAAAATATCATTTCTCTAGTAAATGTTCCATTATATTGGTGGTGGCAACTTATTCTAATCATGCAGGTGGTAGGAACACCAAGTTATATGTGCCCAGAACTACTTGCCGATATACCTTATGGTACCAAATCTGATATTTGGTCACTAGGTAAATGCTTCAGTTGGATGTAAATTACCTAGTCCACAGTTAGATATCTGCCCTGGTTCTTAATGCTTAAATATATCTGTTTTCAGGATGTTGTATATATGAAATGACTGCTCTGAGGCCTGCATTTAAAGCGTTTGTAAGTTTTGAGATTGCTTATATTGGCTGGTCATGTAATTATTCAACTGAATTTTGCAAGTTGATTTCTGAATTAATTGTGGCTTAACATATGCTTTACCTTTCTTATTGTACTCAGTTTTCCGCTTATCTTCGTTTTGAATGGTTACCATAGTTTTTTTTTCTTTCTCGAACATGTAGGAGATTATCATTATCTGTTGTATATAAGAAGAGAGACAGGGAGGGAAATCCGGAAACTCCCCACCCTAAACACTACCACACATTAAAAAACTGAAAAACACCAACAAGACGACTTAAGCCACAAGGGCTATCGACTTAGCCAGCACCTCTTGTGTTAGTTGAACAACATATGTCTTGTGTTAATTGGTTCTTTTAAGTGCATTTTTATCAAATCAACTTGGGAGAATATAGGAGATACATTTAGACCTCTTGTTTCATCTAGTTGTTGAGCAACTTTCAATTGATTGTTTCTGATTTTGTCATATCTTCCATCAGGATATGCAAGCTCTTATCAGTAAGATCACCAAGTCAATTGTGTCGCCATTGCCAACAAGATATTCTGGTGCATTGTGAGTTTCCATGAGTTAATACTTGATTGTCTTCTTAATTCGTCTTGTAAAGTTACTTGAGTAATATCTCTGAAAGCTTTACCATCATGCAGTAGGGGACTTATTAAGAGCATGCTACGAAAAAGTCCAGAACACAGGCCAAGTGTAATTCTCAGTAACTCTCTTATGTTCATGTCAGTTACTAATAACATATGTTTATTCTGATAAGAATTTTGCATCATTTTTCCCTACAGGCAGCTGAACTACTCAAGCATCCACATCTCCAACCCTATGTGCTGCAAGTCCATTTGAAATCTTCTTCTGCTCGCAATATAATTCCTTCCCATCAGTCCCCAATTGACAAGGTTAAGAAGATGACATTTCCCACTGAGTCCATGTGCAGAAGCAAGGGCAGGAGAAGCTCTTTAGGTAATGAGAGAATCGTGACCTTCAGCAAACCTTCTCCTGAAAGGAAGTTTACTAGTTCTATTCAGAGTATCAAGGACTACACAACTACTCGGAGCGTCAAGGATGTCTCTGTCAACGACAGTTTGGTTGAGGAGGTTAGTAGTAAAACAACTTTAGCCACAAGAACATCAAGTATTGTGAAGACACCCAAGAGCACTCCAAGCAAGAAAATCACAACTCCGCAGCTAGAACCTCCAAAAGCATATTACAACAGAGTAAATCGGAGCGAGGTATGACACATTTACCATGTTTTATATGCAGTTTGTAGCACTCTTATTTACAACCTGTTTATAGCATGTTCTAATGGACTTGCGCTACTTGCCCGGTGCAATGTAATTTTATGACGTCCATTTGGTATTTCATCTTTTAAAGTGAACCTTGCGTAAATATAAATAGATAGAAGAACATTCATCAATGAACTGCTAGATGCATTGTGTCAGTCTGAGCGCGCATTATTGTTCTTACATTTCATTACTTCATAGACTAAACCACTCACTGTAGTTTTCTTAACAATTTATTTTTCAGCAATTGAATTTCTAGTCTCCCCATTTTGTAGCTTCTTTCAAGAACACCGGTGAACAGAAGCTCTCGAGTGGCGCGCAGAGCATCCCTCCCACTGCCATCACCCGGTACACCGAAGCGCGGCGTCAGCGTCAGCGTCAGCATCCTCGAGCAGCTGGAATCCCCCGACGTATCGGTGAATTCGCCTCGGATAGACAGGATCGCCGAGTTCCCGCTGGCCTCATCCGAAGATCCACCGTTCACAATCCACAGACGCTCTCCAACGCCACATTGCATCATCGATCAGTCGATCACCAAGGACAAATGCATGGTTGAAGCATTCCACATCGTCGACGTCGACGTCGACGGCGAGAACGACGGGAGCGACTCGTCAGGCCGTAACGCCACCGCGGCGCCGGCATCGAGCCGTGGCTCGTCGGACTCAAGGCAGCGGCGGTTCGACACGTCGTCGTACCAGCAGCGCGCGGAGGCGCTGGAGGGGCTGCTTGAGTTCAGCGCACAGCTGCTGCAGCAGGAGAGGTACGACGAGCTGGGTGTCCTGCTCAAGCCGTTCGGCCCGGAGAAGGTGTCCCCGAGGGAGACGGCCATCTGGCTCACCAAGAGCTTCAAGGAGACAGGGCTGTAAACTCCACTCTCACCTTTCTTTAGAAAACTATGAGCAGAAGCATCTCAGTGTTGCCCCCCAGCTTATGAAAGATTTAGTGATCATCTCTGGATTAACAAGGAGACAGGGCTGTAAACTCCACTCTCACCTTTCTTTAGAAAACTATGAGCAGAAGCATCTCAGTGTGCTATCTGGTGTTAGTCTGAACCAGGAAGTACTAGTTCATATATACTTCTAACAATGTAACCTTGTAGTGGTACTTGAAAGCCCGGCTGAAGAATCTTCCAGTTGATTGTTGATCCTATATCTGTTGAATAGCATTTCTCTTGTTCATGTAATCTTAGAGTACTTGAAGCTATGCTACCTGCCTAATTGCCTTCCTAGAAGGAATTCAGACAGTGGCCATGTGATGGAGACACCAACAAGAAGAATTTGAGAAGGAGCTTGTACCAGGTGAATGTCTCCATG
The DNA here is from genome assembly GCA_019925245.2 of Oryza australiensis. NCBI lineage: Eukaryota > Viridiplantae > Streptophyta > Magnoliopsida > Poales > Poaceae > Oryza > Oryza australiensis. The sequence goes on along the minus strand of JAIFGZ020000225.1, from coordinate 2,760,922 downwards.
TTATCCGGGAATCATGAGGCCAATTGTATGAAGCAGCTGTCCTACTGTTGTCCTTGCTAGTAGAATGAAAATATATATCTTCTATAAAGTTACAACCCACTAACCCTAAAACTCAACATACAAACATGGCACCTCATAACTCACTAGCATTAATTACATATCAAAGATTATGCAAGCATACAACATCATCTACAATCATTGAATTCTACAAATCAATAAACAAGTATATCCGATTAACACTCCTTACATCATTTTCATTTTCATGATATTTCAACATATCTATTTATCATTTTTAAATACTTAACATACATTCATGCGCATATTCTGCATGCAAGCACGAGATATCATACAGTAACTTTTCATCACATTTTTATCATATAGTAACTTTTCATCACATTTTTCCCTACCTTCTGCTTCTTGCGATGCAAATCTCGATGAACAATCTAATATTTTATCTACAATCTCCTACATAGTCTACTAAACTTATTTATCTCTAAACATGGTCCGATTAATTAGTTTTATTTGTTGTTAATAACTATCATTTTTACTCCTACTCGATTGTTGAAAAAACATATTAAATATTACTTAGTAATTCCCGTAGCAAAGCTTGGAGAATCTCGTTCTAACTTGATTAAGATACAGATTTTACTTATTAGCACGTCTTTCCAACTACTACACGATGTATTTGGTGTGAAAACTTTATGCATAGAGGTTGCTTTAAAATATCAGATAAATCCATCTTTCAAGTATGTAATAATTAAAACTCAATTAAATATATGTTAATAACTTTTTCAATTTACGTGCCATCACTTAATCTTCATTTTCATCAGATTCAAACGGGACCTCAGTGGTACTACAATGCTTCAACATGTCATCGGTGATGGGCCTCAGTTCTAGCCCATCTAAGTGCAATGTATGGGCCGGGAAGATCAGGGTCCAGGAATTGGAAATTTGAACTAAAATTTTGGTCCATGCATCACGTGGATGAACCACCATTTCAGCCTATTCGTGTGAGGCGTTGTGCAAATTTTTGGGCCTGAAAGGTTGCTTTGCTGCTCGCTGACCAAAAGGCCTGCTTGCTAAGCTAGTCGGTTGTCGTCTGTGCTGTGAGCTCAACTATTGCTCCCTCCCTTCATCTCAAAATATAAATGTTAGCTTTGGCCCTCTCCTTGAAATGAATGAAGTATAAACCTGGACTAGTTGAATAAAGCTAATGGGTAGTATGGTAAGAGTAGTGGTAAAAGTCACATTTTATAGATATTAGGTTGTTATATTTGGAACAAAGTTTGAGCTTAAAACTTGTTGCAGTTTGAGAGACGGAGCGAGCAGTAATTAGCTAACAATTATCACCACGGATCAATAGCAAAATAGTTAGCTAAATTAGTTGAAGACTCAGATGTGCTAACATGTGTCTAAAACATATACAGTATGTTTCATCGACCCCATCTAGCTCATTTCGAAAATAAATGTTTTAGATAGCATGTGCACACGAGGGTGAAAGAAAGTACTATCTCCGGTCACGAAATCGTTGACGCCGTAGACAAGGTACAATTAGAACTTGTAAAATTTCAGCTATCATTGGCTTTTAAAATAGTGCTTTTTAAAAAAGTCATGATAATGTCTTTTCATTGCATATAAAAAATAAATATACATCTCTAGGATACAGAAGATATGTCTTTAAAACATAAAAAAACTATTTGAGTAGATATGTCTGATTACTAGCTAGCGTGTACATGAAACCCACGTTAACAAAGAAATAAAGACAACTAAATTTATCGTAGTATAAATTGTTATTTGGGGTGCTACATAGCATACATACATACATACATACATACATATATATATATATAAAATTATATATAATTAGACAATGATTCTTAAAAGCTCTCAACACATATGATTTCATGGTGAACTTTTTGGCACCACTTTCCTACGGTAAAAAATTGTGAAGTTAAGAATACAAATAAGCGAAAGAGTCAACTTTTTTATCTCAGGATTGATAACACAGCCCCAACCTCCTATCTTATATTCCATCCTGATTACTTTTTGGTTCTCAGAATCAGGAACAACACAACTGGATGCTTATGAACATTGATCTTGATCCAACAGCAAAATCTCGATCAAGATCAACAGTGGGCATAATAGGGCAGTGCTTCAATTGATGTCATATTTATATGCTTTCCATCATCTACCATTTCTCTTTCATAATAACAAAAGCACCGTAGTAGTATTATGAAGCAGCGCAAAATGAAGTCGTATACCATGACAACACAGAGATGCTTCATAGGAAAAACAGAGTAAATGAACAGCGTATTAGGACTGGACATTCGGTTTAAACCGCATGTTCGGTTCGGCTTTTTCCGCAAAGTTCGGTTTGCCATGAACCAACAACCAATCGACTCTGTTGAAAACTAGAAACCACACCGTTCGGTTTTGTTTTTCGGTTTTTACCAAAAAAACCAAATCATTTGCAGAGAAGAATGTTGAGGCGCGACGCTACCGCGGCGGGCGGTGGCGAGTCGAGGCGCGGCAAGGAGGGAGGCGGCACGTCGAGGCAGCGATGAGGAAGGAGGCGGCGCGTCGAGACGGCGAGGTGTTGGGGGGGACGCCGGGGCAGAGGCGACGCGTCGACGTGTCAAGGCGGCAAGGCGCCAGAGAGGAACGCCGGGGCAGAGGCGGCATGTCGAGGTGGCGAGGAACTGGACACCGGGCAGAGGCGGCGCGTCGAGGCGGTGGCGAGGGAGAGGATGGAGGCAAGGGCCGACTGGGTACTAGGGTTAGGGTTTGCGGCTCCCGACTTGGCTGGCTAGGTACATTTGTGATTTGTCATTTCTATATATGGACGCCTTGACTGATTGAGGATTGGTTTTTTTGAGGATCGGTTTTCATATAACAAAAACTGAAGCCACACCGAATTATTCGGTTTATGGCAAAGCGTGAATCGAAACCGAACCGAATTAAAAAAAACCATAAAATTTGGTTTGGTTCGGTATGGTTTTCGGTGTTTTTCCCGCCCCTGCGGCGTATACAATGATTAATGACATCTAGAATCTAGAATAGTACAAGGCTGTCTACAAGTGTTACATATATCTTTAAGATTTAAGAAGGAGAAATATTACATGTGTGCATTCACTATTCCTTATAAGCACATTCTCGTACCTGAGTACATGACTCACCCACGTCTAAACATGTGAAGATAAGCGTGTGCAGAAAGGGAAGCAAAATCACAGGTGCACGATGCATATCCCTTGATATCAACAAAAGTAGATAGATATACATAAGACATTTTAAAGCACCCATGTGGAAAATTTCCAAATAGATTAGGAACCAAATACTTAGCATCTAGCAATATTCTTATTTAGCATTAGGAAGATAGTTAGCACTACAACTCTCAAACTGTTGCATTCCAAAGCTTTGATATTATTGGTGGTGTCAAAACTGAAATATGGAGTAATAGATGGTATGTTTGGATTGCTACCTACCATTTTATTTTTAGTGTCATATTATCCCCTACCAATATTTTGGTAGAGATTTTTATTGACTTGGTAAGTTTTGGAATCAATTCAAACACCACACGACACAAGTACTATTTAGACTACTAAAAATTTGGTAGGGCAAGATAATGGCACTAAACCAAAACAGCCTAGAATTTTCAATCATTAGTTTCCATGAAAAGATAATGACAGTTTAGCTGGGGAAACATGTATTAAGCCTCCATTTCAATTTTCGAAACATAGCCTGGGAATTTTTATGAGAGAACAGCTTATTAATGGAGTCTTTTCCGTAGTAGCGTGAATAACGCTCTAGATTTTCACTGACAGAGATAGTGAAAATGATCGGTGAAAACCTTTTGTGTAGTAGTGTGAATATTCACTGTCAGAAAGCATGAAACATAATTACAGAGTATAAGTGAATCATACTATTGGAACCAAACACCCCTGTGAGCATTTTCATCCATTATCTTAAAGATCGTCTGAGAGTAACTCGCATTTCCTTTGATACTGTTTCTCCACCTTGCAAACATATCATACACAAACTAGCGCTATTGCGTTGCAACAAAATTTTGATTAAAAATTATCATTAATATATTATTAACATGTATATATTTGTTAATCGCATATGTATCTTTTTAACTTCATATTAATTTTTTAACAGAGAATTAATGAAAGTAGTTTACATATGAACCCTTTAATAATACATATAATTGTTTTCCTTAGAAAAAGTTAAAGAGTTGATAGTGGAGGTGTCACCACTGTGGCTACTCTCTCTTTTATGAAGTCTTTTATAAGGAGTATATATATTAGATAGAAATAAATGTCTAAAATTATTTTATTCGAGTAAAACAGTAAAAAGAATAAAAAAAGTGTGTGTTAGGCACATTTGCATAGAGCTGAGCAACATTAAATTCTAAAAAAAAGAACTCGCCTTGCTTTGCAGTATGATGGAACACTGACGAGAAGATGAGTCCGATACCCTTATTTCTCATCTGGAGAGGAAAAAAGTGCATCGGCCAAGGATGATGCCCATGCCTAGTAAGCAGTCGAGCACGAACAAGAGTACATGGCACTGGCAGCAAAATCATTGGAGTGAATCTGTACATTACCAGAGAGAACTCAAGCGCTCTGAAAAGTTTACATATGTCCACATAAAAACAAGAACCGAATTTCTCCATGCTAGCTTACCTGCTTCGAAATTCCTCCCTTGCTCCTCTACGCAACCTGAAACAGAAAACACAAAATAATCTCTCGTGGGAATTCCATCGAGCAGCTAGTACACAGATAAGACGTTACCTGAGGAGAATGAAGGCAGGAATTTGAAATATCCATCTTCTGAGACGGCAATCAGTGGCAAAGCCAACTCTAATAGGTCAGACAGCCACACGGGCTTCGTCGCTGTCGTCTTTATTTATAGTTGTCAACACTTATCAAAATTAGTCGATCATAAAAAAACGTCTAGGCTTAATAGTATCGCTAACTTCACCGCTGACGGCAATAGCAAAGGAGACAAATCTATAGAAAAGAAAGAGCAACATGTGTGCTTCCACCCGACAGTAGTAAGTTGAGAAGTGAAGAAGAGATCGTTGTGGCCTCGGAGGCGGAGGCTCAGCGTGGATCGAGGTCTTGCTGGCACCCGGGGTCACGAGTCATCCAAATCGCCTTCCGTGTGATGGCTTAGCAGATGGTAATTAGAGTATGGTTTAGTGGAGGACGGTGACAGGGCCGACAGGAAGGAGTACCACCCGAGAACTTCGGGGTGACGACTGGCGACGCCAGCAATAGATAGGACAGTGACGGCGACGCAAGAGAATGATGGAGGCAGCCGGTAAGGCTGGGTGGCAGTGAAGAAGGCAGCCAGCGAGATCAAGCGGGGGAGAAGGCCCAACGATTTTATAGATGGAAATCGTGTGTAGGTGGCGCGTCATCGAGGGCAAGGGGTGGAGGAAGCTATCGACGACGGAGGGAGTGGGCGACGGAGGGAGATCCTCTTACTTGAACCACCTGTTCACTGATAAGTAGGTCGATAAAAATAAGAGTCCATATATTAGTGGCTCAAAGTCATGTAACTTAAATTAAAGGATCTCATTACCTGGGGAAGGGGTTAGCAAAAATTTTTTTCCTGTGGTGGGGACAAATTCAGCGTATCCATTATGCACAACTCCTTTTAGATTTGTATATATATTTTTATTCTAATATCAACACGTTCGAAAATCATCATCAAGCAGAATAAGTGAGGGAGTAGTTAAGTAGAAAAACAATTTGAAAATATACTTTATTTAAAGTTTTCATAGTTATATATATGTTTTTAAAAAAACTGTAAAAATATATGAGTGTCGCGGGATGATAAAGAGACTAATTGTTTGGCACGGCGTGAAATGGCCGGACCGTCGGCCAGGACAATCATGTGCCGTGGACGCGGTGGTCCTGCGGTGCGGTTCCACATGCTGGCCGCCGCGTGACCGACACGAGCATTGACATATATACATGGATTTCTATCTGGTTGAGGACGGTCGTGCGCGGCCAGCCCACGGGACCGACACGGTACCGCTTGTTCGTGGTGCGGGATTGTCCCGACCGACGCCAAATAACTGGCCCTGCGTTACCATGTATATAACTAAAAAACGCTAAAAATAAAGTATATTTTTGTTTTTTTCAAGTTAACTAGTGCATTCGTTTCTTAATGTAAGCATTTATAGCATTCAGACTCAGTACATAAATACAATATTTATAGGACGCAAATCCAAGCAATTTCGGTCAATCATCCAAGCAAGGCCATTTAAGTAAGTTTGTAATTTTTTTCCCACCTTAATGTATACTAAATAATCCATAAATACTTTATACTACTATTTGGAAATGGAGGGAGTAGTATGTTTGAACAAGAAAAATTTATCCGTTGATAAAAATAACTTTAGAGCACAGACACCATGCATCAATGTTTTCCTTCAATTTAGCAAAGAATTTTTTTCAAGTGCAACTGTTTTGGGCTTGTATAAATTGGTGGGCTGTGGCCTTGATGCTGTATATGTCTGAATACTCACTCAAGTAGCACGCAATCTTCTTCAGTTCTCCTCCTCACTCAAATCCAAAAAGATTTGTGGATTGTCCATGCAGATTAGAGAAACCCCATAAATATGTACTATTAAAAGTACGTTGCTAGTGTTAACAAAAAGCTGCAGACTCTGCTTACTCAGCAGCAACAAGACCCTGAAACTTCTTCTTCTTGTTTTCATCAGTTGAGTCTGCAGTGAGTCTAGAAGTACAAACCAAATTCTTGAGAGATTAGGAGATCACACGACGATTTTACAGCTGAACACATGACAAAATCACACCTTGCCAAGCACAAACTCCAATGTGCCATCTGATCCCTAGAAATATTGCACGCAAACAGAGCATTGGAGCTAAGGTTTCTTCTACTGTGGCAACGACAGTAGCAAGTTGAGTAGCAGATGATCATGCGATGGCGGCGTTGTCGGTGGCCAGCGACCAGCAGTAGGTGGTGGTGGCGGCGGTCAGCACGGTGCTCGTCGACCCGCACTCGCTGTCGTGGTCCAGCAGTCTCGACCCCCACGGGCACGACGCCGGCGCGCTCGCCTGCGACGGGCACCGCTGCACGCGCGCCATGCCGGCGCCGCACTTGGGCGCCGTCGCCGCCTGCCCCTCCAGCGACGCCCTGCGCCGGGCGCTCGTCTGCCTCTCCCACGACATCGACACCTCGCTGGCGGACGACACCGACGCGCGCTGTCGCGGCGCGCTCTGCGACCGCGCCTTGGCGCGCGACGACTCCGTGTTGGCCATGTAGTTGGGGAAGAAGAGCGGGTGGTCGCCGCACCCACCGTGGCCCTGATGCTGCTGCGGCTTGCACGGCGCGTCGGAGGCGTAGTGGTGCCACGGGCTGTTCCGCGCCGTGGAGAAGGAGAAGTCCTCGTACCGGCCGCTGTACGTCCGCGCGCTGGCGTCCGTCAGCGCGGACGGCGTCGGCGACACCTTCTGGTACAGCTCCACCTTGGACGGCGTGCGGCACAGCGGCGTCGCGTAGCAGCTACTCCGCCGGGACGACGTCCTCGGCGTGCAGTGCGTCTCGCCGCCGCCGCCGCCGACGAAGCCGGTGTCCACCTCCACGATCTTCACGTTCTCCTCCGCCTCCTGCATTATTTCGCAGCCAAAACTCATCGCCAATTAAATTCTTCTCGCCGTGGTCCAAGAAATAGCCTGAACAGAGAGGTATAGCTACCTGTTGCTGCTGCTGCCGGAAGCGGGGGTGGTGCGGCGAGCGGCGGGTGGGCGTCATCCTCGGGGTGCGGAGGAGTGGCTTCTCCTTGTCGTCGTCGAGAAGGCGGAGCCGCGCCGCGCGCGCCCGGTGCTGGGCGGCGACGAGCGCCTGCATGCAGCGGAGCGTGTTGCTCGCCTGCCTCCGCACGAGGTGGCCGCGCACCAGCGCCTGCAGCTTCACGAGCCCCCTCAGCGCGCACAGCGCCTTCCTCGCCTGCGACGACGACGGGGCAAGCAATCCATCAAACACAAGCGCTTCACTCTCGACGGCGGCGAGCCGAGAGAGAGACACACACGAGACACTCACCAGGTAGGACCTGAAGACGGACTGGATCTTGATCGCTGCCGCCTCCTCAATGCCGACGGCGGCGGCGGCCCGCTTCGACCCCGCGAGCCGGACGACGACGGCCGCCGCCTGCTTGGCCGCCACCGCTGCCTCCGCCGCCGCCGCCGTGGCTATGGCCACCGCGACGGCGTGCTGGTCGGGGTCCACCCGCGGCTCCAAGAACCCGAGGTGTCCATGACCACCCGCATCCTTCACCGCCGGCCTCCGGAAGCTCCACCGCCTCTTCTCCTTCGCCCCCGGCGTCGACGCAGGCGTCGTCACAGCCGACACCGCCACTGCCACGGCCACCGCCTGCTCCGTCTCCGGCGCCGCCGCCCTCGTCCTGTCCTTCTTCCCGGGCAAGAAGCTTCGCAGCCACCTACCCGCCCTGCCCATGATCTCCTCTGCTCTGCTCCTCCACACTACGCCACTAGACCACGAGCTCGCAAACGGCGATCCGCTCGCGCCGCCATGTGCGATCTGCTTGCGGCTGGGACGTGCAGTGCAATACATATACAGGGAATATATTACTCTTGCAGCTACGTCGCCTGCAATAACTGCTGCACCAATGGCGGCAGCGAGCGACGCGATCTGGGACAGCATTTAGTTAATTTTGCGCGCGTAACGGGATGGAATTTTCTTTTCGTGGTCAAGCAAGCTGGCGCGCGCTGCTGCTGCTGAATTTGCTCATCTGATCTTATCCAAAAAAGAATTTTTCGATTGCGCTTTGCACTAGTGTTCAGGCAGAAACGTTAGCTGTAGCCTAGATCAAGCTGAAAGAAGAGATTTTTTTTGCACAAATTTGTACGCTGCATTGTTATTTGCTGCCTGTTGTTTCAGAAAAAATAGTGACGCAGAAGCGATCAGCGAAGCTTGATCCGAAAGCAAATGGAGAGATGCTGAAGGCTTTCGCTGTGTTATCCCTTTTGTTGCTGCCACTGGAAAAAGTGGGGGAAAAAGGGTTCTTTTTCTAGGCTGTAAATTTGTGCACCGCATTTTTCTTGCTGGCAATGTTTTGGGGATTAAGAATAGAATATCACATCTTTAGTTATGTTAACAGTCAATAAAATTATGAGCTTCTTCCCCCTGGATTTCATTTATGCAGCCATACTTAAGTTTGCTGAACTTCATGAGTTCATGTTATGGATGATCTGATGATGGATAAGTTTGACTGTGGGTTTTTTTTTTGGTTCCTAGCTAGTCAGAGCTGCATGTGGTTACCAGTTAATCTCAAGAGCTCCAATTTCTTATTCCACATTGCATATAATTTTAACAGGAGCAGAGCACACATGGCACAACTCAGCTTGCGTCAAATCTGCCTTTTTAACAACCCTAAGCAAAGCTTTGCTTGCACATGATCCGATGCCAATTATCATCAACCCCCCCCCCCCTTTTATTTTACTATCACAAGTTCACAACTCACTAGAGAACCTGCTACTATTGCCATAGCTTGATATTTCACTGTTCACACAGCAGAAGTGCCAACCCAAGGACAATGATCCTCTGCATTCACAGATTGTACCATAGACCATTTCCGAGGCAATCTGAGCCATCCTATGACGAATCCGACGGTCAGGATCGACCGCGACACATGCCGTGTTTCGCTACAGTGTGCCAGGGGCCTATGTAGACAGGGTGGTTTCAATGTGCTAACCTGCACAAGATGGGGGAGGGGCCAGGAGTCCAGGACTCCTCATTCAATTTGGGCAATTAATTATGTTCAGCTAAACTCACAAGGATTTGAACGTTGTTTTTGCTGGGGCATACAGGAAGGAGAGGGACCATGAGAATCCTCCTCTCGCCAGCCCAATCAGACAATTCAGGGTTTCAATTTTGAACACGTTTGGCTCATTCATGCAGAGATTGCAGAAATCCCAAACTAAATTCTTTGCTCCTCCTCCTATTTGAACTTTGAATGTTCTTCCCGGTAGATACGTACGCGTATGGTTTTGTAACCTGTCCATCCGTTAATTGAAATGGATGTCACTTAGTAAGAAGCTGAAGCTAATGCTAATTACTTACTTCAGTAAAAAAAATTTGAGTGAAACTACGACAAGGTCATAACGTATCGGCCCATTGGGATTCGTATCTGACTTCACATACTTAAAAAATACACTCATCAAACTGGGTGAGAAGTGAGAACACTGTAGAACAAATGATTGGGCGAAATAAGGAAAGGCAGGATGAGTTGGAGAGCATGTGCTGTCTGGATCTCATATGCATTATGTTAATTATCCACTAGATTAGGGATATTGCAGAGTTAAGTACTCATGAAATGTGCCTATGGAATGAGCGGGTTAGCCATTGCCGGGTTAATTAATCCCCATAAATATTTCTTCCCCATAAAATGCTACGAGTACTAATCAATAGGGGAAAATGGGATGGCATTTATTCTTGTGACATCACTAACAATTAAGTACTTATAGTAAGAGTAATTAATTTGCCCTATATGTGATGGATGTTTGATGTGATGCTTAGCTTGCAAGTGTGTTGCACAGATCATTCACGATAGCACTGTGCAATGAAATAGCTGCACTTCTTTTTGTCCCTTTTTTTCCCTTGAACTTCATGTCTGTTGTTTACTTTACAGTAGAGAGAACACATGGAGGATTCCTTGCAGGATTGGTCATCTCAACAACTTTCTAAGCAAGGTTTGCGCGGCGGCACGCTGCGCAACAGCTATGCCAACACAGTAAGAAATACACTATTGTTGTTTGTAGTACTGCTAGCCAACATATCCAATCGTCTATTGACAACACATCCCGAATACTAATGACTGCGGTAAAAAAAATAATCAGAGTTTTGTGAATTCCAAACAATCGGTAGTACTTTCATCGATTATATTCCCAATTAGAAAATCCCAGAAAAGTAGCTGGTAAAATTTTAGGCATTCATCTATACTGACGATAGTAACAATAATTCCAATCAATGTGGACATAAAGAAGCCGCAAGATTTCATCTGAACCAACTTTAGTACAAAACATATCATCTACTAATGCCTGGAGGAATTATGTAAATATGAAATTTCATGGATATTCTTGTAACCGCAAAGATATATACCGACCAAAGTTCATCCATCAAAATGGGAGGCATTGTAGATTTCAGCAGTACACAATTTTCATGAGACATCACCATTTCAAATTTGATCAATAATAGATTAATCTCTTGTCTGTAACTATCGGCTTCTTAACTTCGGACTAGAAGAGAACTGAAGAAATGAAAAAAACAAATAAAGAATTAGCTTTAGCACCGACCTTACTTAAAGTGATTTATAAATTGAAGGCGTTATCCATAAAAGAAAACATATTAATTCTACTTGGAACGTTCAAATTATTGTATCTCAGCACAGGAAGTAAAAATAGTGATTGATCAGCAAGAATTGGAGGAGATGCTACCTGATCCAGAAAATTGTCCCTTCTATTTTTCAATGATTACAATATTTACAGTGCTTGGTGCTTATATCTTGCACATGCAAAAAACTAAACAAAATTTGTCCCTGTTAATTTTCATCACTTTCATACTTGTATCTTGGACATGCAAAGGGCCTATGTTATATTTCGTAAAAACACAAGGAGTTTTTTTTCAAAATGCACATCACGTGTCAACTTCTGGGAAGAACAAAAAAAATCAAAAAACAGAGAGAATCCCATCTCTAGGAGGTATTAGTGGCTTCACTGGCTTGGGATTTCTTTGCCATGCTTCCCTGTCAAGCCAGGCAGATTTTTTAAAAAAACAAAATACAAAGAGCTCTGTTGATCAATTAAGAGGGAAATGCTTAGCTAAATTATTATTACCATATTTCCTTCTAGCTAAAAGAAACTGACCATTTCAGTTACAGACAGGGTTATGGCATTAGCAAACGGAACCATCTATTATACACTAAGGAGCAATTATAAACATTATCTTGCCGGACCAAGATATGTTATGCATTGCTTCTTCAGCCGAGCTCTGGGACACTCAGGAAGGCCATCATCTTTTCCCTCCCCAATATACACTAAAGCCTACATATGCAAAAAGATCATTGAAATCAATGCACAACCAAACCACTCACTGAAATTTCTGAGATAAGAGTAAAACACTGAACCTATTTACTCTGCGTAAAAATCTCTTTTGTCACAGACATCCTAACATATTTATTCAAGCAACATACTTTGCAAATACACGAAACACTACCAACTTCTTACCAGTAGAAGGGCTGGCTGGCCTGACTTCCACACGAAACATCATAGTAGAAATGCAGAATGTGCCCATATCTATGCCGTGGGTCAATCTACACAAAGAGTGAACACTGCTGTCAAAGTTTCATCACGAGGCTTGTATTATCAACTTAATTAAACAGGGACAGGAGCTTCTATGACAGTAGATAGTACCAATCTGCCCACCCGAGTTCCTCAAGCTCCTCTTCAGATGCACATGGAAGCAATGGACCACGGCGTTGAGCCGAAGCAACCCCTACAAGTTGTCTAGAGTCGTCCGGATCAGAGGATTCAACCTGAGCATCGGGGAGAGCAAGCCAGGGGACACGAATTTCTAGCCACTCCAAGAAGGGGGAGCATGAGTCTGCGCTCCAAGAGCTGGTGGTGGCGGCGGCAGCTGTGGTGAGGGCGCGTTCCGCGCGGGGCAGCGCGCCCGCTTTGGACTGGCCGACGAGGCTCAGGGTGGCCGTCGGCGCCGCGCAGGGACTGTACTACATGCACCACGAGTGCACCCCGCCCATCGTCCACCGGGACGTCAAGACGAGTAACATCCTGCTAGACTCTGAGTTACGGGCTAAGGTCGCCGACTTTGGGCTGGCCAGGATGCTGGCGCAGGCCGGCACGCCGGACACCATGTCCGCCGTTGCAGGCTCGTTCGGCTACATGGCTCCCGATAACGATCTCTCTCTGCTTTACAGTATCTCTTATGTTGAATTTTACTCCATCTTTTTTGCCGGATTCTGTACAGAACATGCATGTAGCTAATTAGTTCGAGTATTATCACCGAGACTTACTTTAAGCTTGGCAACACTCTTCGGGATCCCGCCGGAGAGCTGATTACCGAACAGGTTTAGTGTCAGCACCATCGGCATTCCGTTGCCGGGGAAGGCGACCGGGGATGGCTGCGGCATCGGCGGTGGCGACGGGCTGCAGCAAGAGCGAGGGAAGAGAGAGTGGGGAAAACGGGGTAACGGGAAGGGTGAAATGAGCCGTTAAAGGCATGAGGGAGGCGTCTGCTCGGGATCAAATGCCGACGTGACATGCTTGGTTGGCTCGCCACACGCGCAAATGTAGTAAAAGTGTAACATCTTTTAAGAAATCGTGGTCACCGGTTATTTGCAGCCAGTAGGGTACGTTTCGGAGAGTCGTCGTCCGTTATAATGGTAAAAATAGTGAAGGAAAACGCGGAGGCTACAATAGCATAAATCAAAATTTTCTACCGTGCAATCCAGGAAAGCTTGCAACTAAGAGTCCATAGATATTGACGTGCAGTGCAGCGGAAACAGTCAATATATTACTAGCCGACCTCGAACAAGTCTCGCCGACCTCAGAAATCTTCCAACCGGCCCCGAAAACGTTCCAGCCGACCCCAGGTCCGAATCGCCCAACCCGCCGACCGCGGCACGTCTCGTCCGACCCCGACGGCAATACTGGTTCATCTCGCCTAACCCCGTGGATCTCCACACGCGCCGCCCAACTGCCTAGTGGCGTTAGGGTTTGCCGACGCCGACGACTTCGTGCCAAGTTGCCAATGCCGACGACGTTGTGCCGATTCGCCCGGCCCTCCGACCTGCCGACCCCGACCCAAATGCCGATTGAATTTGGCTGATTGGATATCGACGAGATTCAATGCCGCCGAATAACGCTGCAACATAGCGATGTCTCTACCGGTATCCATACATCCTGGGAGAGAACTCCATACACCCGTGTGCTAGCACGCGACGAACGACTAGGGTTTTGGCTCGGACGTGGGAGGATTTTCGTGAAGAAGATCAGTTTGGTTGTGTGTTGCGCATAGAACCCTCCACCCCTCGCCTTCTTTATATAGGGTTGCCGACGGGCCTAAAGGCCCATCGGGACTCTATGTCCGGTTGGATCTCTATCCAATTGAGTCATACCCGAGTCAAACTCGAATGCTTTCTTTCCCGTTAAGTGTGCGACCCTGTAGGCTCAGGTATACTTGGTTCCAACCCGAGTCCAACTCGACCGACCCGTCAACAGTGGTCCCCAGCAGAACATATTGACACCAAAGTATACAAGAGGATCATATCGACTAAACCTGCAATATATGCACAAATCCCTTTACATCACGATATCAATTAAGCTATATGCAATACTCGTGTCATCCTATCAATAGCTTAATGTAACACCCTAAAAATTCGAAGGCTTAAAATTCAAAATCTAAAATTTGAAACTTACAAAAAATTTTGAATTATTGCATCATGTCGTATTTATTTGCCTCTTATTTACAAGTCCTTGTTGTCGAGCTTATTAATAAAATGATATATATTTAAGAAAGGGGAAATACAAAATTGCTAGTTATATAAAAAGAAATTATAAAAATAAAGTTGGGCAAAATTTAAAAATTAACAAAATTTACACTCGATAAAATTCCCTTTGATTACCTATGTGATATGCAAAAGAAATAAATAATAATAATTAAAAAAGAAAGAAAGAAAAAATAATTAAAAAGAGAAAAATGAGAAAGTGCACTGCTCAATTTCCCCATGGCCCGCTCCGAGCCCCGCGCCCTCTGCGCGCGCCGCCCGCGCCACGCTCCTCGTTGCGTCGCACTCGTGCCCTGCGCGCGCTGCGCGCACGCGCCGTCACGCCGCCGCCTTGCGCCCGCGCCCGCCACCCGTCGTCGTCGCTCGCCGCGTCGCTCGTTGCATCGTCGTTGCCGCTGGCCGCCCTCGCGCCCGCGCCGCGCCACGCCGTCCCATCACCGTGGTCGTCACCATTTCCTTCCCACTCCGTGCGCCTATAAAGTCTCCCCTTCTCACTCCCTCCCCACGCCATTCCCCTACTTTCCCTCCTCCCTTCTCTCCCCTTGCCATCACACCAAGCGCCGCGTCGAATCCCGCCGCCGTCGTCGCCCACGCCGCACCGGTGAGTCCTCCCCTCCTCCCATTCGGCCACATGCCGCCACGCCTTGCGTGCCCGCCCGGCCCTGGTTGGGCAAGCAAGCGAGAGGAGAAGAGAGAAGGAAGGAGAGGGAAAGAAAGAAGAAGAGACAAGGAAGCAAAGGAAGGAGAGGGAGAAAAGAAAAGAAAAAGAGAAAAAGAAAGAAAATAAAAGAAAGAAAAAGGAAAAGAAGAAGAAAAAGAAAAGAGGAAAAAATTTAAATAAAAATCTATTATTTTCTTTTTTGTGAAATAAAATTTGTTAGGGAATAATTATAGGATTTTAATTATTGTATGAATTTACTATTAGGAATTTAATTATAACCTAATTTGTTAGTAAATCCTAATTTTGTTAGTAAATTAATTAAGTTTATTAGAATTGAAGTTTTAAATTATTAAATATAATATTAAGTTCTAGGGTGAATTATTTAGGGTTTAATTAATTTTAACCCAAGGACTTATCGGTCCGATAAAATTTGGAATAAAATTAGAGTTAACTATTTCTTTTTGGTATAATATTTTTGAATCGTCGATCGCAATATTTCTAAATTTAAAGTGAATTAATTTGAAATATTACCACCTCATGGTTAATTAAATCGGTTTAAACGCGAAACTTCAAATTAATATAACTCGCTCATTTTAACTTGGATTTTAGCGAAACTTGAACCTAAATTCCCTAAAATCATAGTCTAGTTTTAGAAGTTGCTTTTGTTATTTATTTGGAATTTTGGTGTTTTTATTTGAATTTTAATCGAATTCAATCGGATCTCTCACACGTATTTATAGAGTCCGAGAGAGCCGTTGAGTGTGCCGAAGATCTAGGACAGCAAGGTTGTGAGCAAGGCAAGTCATCACTACCTTTGATCATGTTGAACCTCTTTTGCAAACTTATGTTGTTTTTAAATCAAATCTGCATGCTATATACATGAGAACTTCCATACTTGTTATATGCCATGCTATGATGTTGAATACTTGTATATTCTTTGTACCCTATAGTATCGTGCGCTCGTAGTCAATCTTTGACAATGCTTAGCCCATGCTAAATTAGATTCATGCACATTCATATCTATCAAATGTTATATGCTTGGGCAACTACCTTGGGAAAGGTGGTTGACATACGGCATGTGGAGACATGAGCGTCACATTGGCATGACAATGATGAAATAATTTTTGGATAAAAACTAAACACCAAACAAATGTTTTGGACTGGGGCAGTTGGATGATTTGGGTGGAATCCGGTTAAGGCTAGTGCCGTCCTTGGTCAATTAAGGACCGAGCCATGAGATGAACATGAAACGAGCTAGTATAACCGTACTTCTCGATGGGTATAGACCTAGCAGAGTAAATATCCGAACGAAGGCGGTACCCCTATATAGTGGTTCACTTAGGTGTGTGAATAGGCGGGAAGCCTACAGGTGGGGTAACCATTGGTGGGTAACCGAACTGAAACTGGACTTAATTACAACTTAAAGAATGAGTGAGTTTTTCCCCTCTCTGAAGCGTCAGAACTCCTCCCACTGCTAGAAACCTTGTACGGCTAGAGTGCAGGAGGGCTCAAGTTCATGGAGTGGGTACTACCAAAGTAAGATTATTGAAAGGCTTTGCCGTGACACGTCTCATTCGTTGGGACTTTGGCTCATGTGTTGGGCAAGTCACGGAGTATGGATAAAGTGTACATCCACTGCAGTGTGAGTAAAGCAATCTATTCGAATAGTCGTGCTCGCGGATACGGAGCATCGAGACAAGTTTTTCACTTGGCTAGAGTCTAAATTTTAAAATGATGGGATGTGTATGCATAATGATTTTATGTGCTAGTGTCTCAACTTCTCGAGAAGTGAGAAGGGGTAGACCCCAGAAAATCATGATGATCCAGTGGCGGGAAGCTATCCTTGGGATCACAATGGATGGTTGACAGAACCGTCGCTGATTAAATAAACTATGGAAATAAACTTGACCAGTCTTAGGTCTTAGGCTTGTGAAAAGAATTGCAAAACCAGCTTTATGCAAAAGAACCACATCTGTTTCTTGATTATCCCCTATCATATGTATCGTTGTTGTGGTGGCTTGCTGAGTGTGGTTGGTACTCACTATTGCTTTACTCAAAACATTCATAGATGGGCGATGAAGACCCTGAAGACCCGTACGAGTACTACCAGGAGGGTATGAAAGACGATGGCGCTCAGTAGGTCTTAGACTCGGTCGTTGCCTATGGCAATGGCGTGCCGCTGCCTTATCCATATTCTGCTTTTGCTTGTATTCTGGACCGTTTGGTCCTATATTCTAGACAATGCCTTCGAACGCTATATTGTAATATTTCGCGTAAGACGATTGATGTATTTTGCATGCTTGATGATTCAGTAATGCAACCATGGGTACCAGACTACTCGATCCAGGGAAATGGTACTATGAACACGAATGATTCCTATTAAAAAAATAAGGGTCCACACTTAATCATTCACTTGATCTCGTATTGGATTACCTATCTGTTGATTGACTCCTCAATCAACTCGGCATGGCCATGCACTTCCATAATCCATTACTTTGAGGGGCTCAGAGATATCTCTCCCATAGGAGGAGCAAATTCCATCTTGATCATTCATATCCCACTATATGTTTCATAGCAAACCTGAAAACTACTTTTATAACTACTCAGTTACGGAATAACGTTTGGTAATCCCTAAGTGAGCCATTACACATGTTGAAATCCATGATGATCTCAGGTCAAAAGACTTTGCATCAACACTACTTAAGACCAACTAATGGCACATTAATTCCCTGTAGTGTCTCAAGGTAGGTCTATCCAATAATGTGTTCTCTAACACATGTTCACGTTTATTGATTTGATATCTCCGTACCATGATCTATGAGACATGATCATTAATCAATAAACATGTTTATCTTAGAATCATATTTGTTCTATAGATATGATATATGTTCAGGGATCATTTAGAAATAGATTCATACATAAAAGTCTCATAAATAAATCACATACTTATTGATCAATATAAGTTGTTTATTTCATAGAACTGAATAATACTTTATTCATTGATACATAAACATTGACCATGATATCCAACATCTCCATGTTCCCTCTAGGGTATATCACTAACAAATAGTTAAATTTCCCATGCTCAGGTGGGGAAATTTTAGTAATATTACACCGGGCCTGCTAGCCGTCGTAACCTCGACACACCACCAGCTCTGCTCCCGCCGTCGGCCTTGCTCAGCGCCGTGGGCTCCTACTCCACTGCGCCGGGCCTGCTCGCTCTCCTCCATCGGCCTTGCTTGTCGTGGACGCCCTAGCCTGCTCGCCTTCGACGCTTGCTGCTTCCCATCGCCCTAGCCGAGCCGCATGCTACCTGACCGGTCGCAACGGACCTTGATTCCATCACCACCATCGTCGTGGGAAGAGGAGCCACCGGTGGTGTTGGTCAGCAACTCTGCGTCACCTCCTCCCATTGAATCTCGAACCGAGGGGCATCGTTGCCTAAAAGATTGGGGTTTTGGGCTCACGAAATGGGGTGGGGTGGGGAGGGGAATCAGAACCGTGTGGGTGTGTTGTAACGACCCGCACTCCAGAATAAATAAGTATATATAGTTATGAGGTCGTTTGTAAACACAATATTTTTTCGGACTAGTTGGTTGGGTAAAACTATCATTTTTTAAAATATTGTTACAATTCAATTTATATCTATTTATTTTATTTAAATTCGCAAATGCATTTATGCAAATAAACCCTAACCTTCCTTTGAAGCCTTTTATCATATATGAGGTCGTGTGTAAACACAATATTTTTTCGGACTAGTTGGTTGGATAAAACTATCATTATTTCAAATATTGTTTCAATTTAATTTATATATATTTATTTTATTTAAATTCACAAATGCATTTATGCAAATAAACCCTAACCTTCCTTTGAAGCCTTTTGTCATATATTGCAGTCGGCTCTGATACCATCTATAACAGCTTGCCCTACAGAACCGCTGAGCCCAAGCCAATCGTTGGACGGGCCCACTAATACATACCACCCCACTTACACTTTCGTGCTCATTTCATGTAAAAGAGTTAACCTACGAGTAACATGGTTGGAGGGACAAGGTCTTATAAGTTGGTTTCACCCTTGCTAAACTAGCAAGGTGGTACTAAACATATGCGAACAGGTGTTATGGGCCACATAGGCCAAATCCTAATTGGGCCAAGATGTCACCCCCTCTCAAGGACCCGACGTCCCCATCGGTACAACTTATCCACGTAGCCACACAAGCATATAGGCAAATGTCCAAGAACACGCCTCCTCTTAGTGCACGTCCATACTCCAGGGCCGATGCCTATGCCATGCCATGTGCCTCACACAGAGCCCACATGCGGCATGCGGCATATGCCTGCACACTAATCCATACTTGCAACCACTCGGGTCGGCTTTGATACCATTTGTAACAACTCACCCTTGAGAACCACATAGCCTAGTGAAGGGTTACGCGGAAGCTACGCTAGCCGAAAACAAAAATTTCTATCGCGCAAACCAGGAACACTTGCAAGTAAGGGCCGATAGATCGTTACCGATTGGAGTAGAGTGCGGCGGAATAGCCAATCGGGGCAATCCGATCCGGAACAGTGTAGCGATTCCCGGAGACAGCCGATTCGAGTCGTCCGGCCGCGTTCTCACGCCTCGCTCCGATGCGCCCGACCGCAGCCGATCAAGAGCGCGCAACGTAGCGCCGCCTCTACCGGTATCCACACGTCCGGGGACGAACGCCGTACACCCGTGTGCTAGCACGCGATGCAAGGCTAGGGTTTGGCTCGAAAGTGGGGAGGGTTTCCGTGGAGATTGATCTCGGCGACTTCTGTTGCACGCGATGCAATTGACGTATCGTAGCTCTCCACCCCTCCCTCCTTTATATAGAGTTGGCCGACTGGGACTAGTGGCCGATTAGGACTCTACTTTGAATCGGATCTCATCCGTATCTCATAGAGTTGGCCGCCCATACGTCGTAAGCCCATAGGACTCTATCCGATCGGATCCCTATCCGACCGAGCCGTATCCGAGTCCAACTCGAATATCTATTCTATCCCCTTAAACGTGCGACCCGTAGGTTCGGTATACTCGGTTTCGGCTATAGTCTAACTTAGCCGCCGTCGGCTCGAGTCCAACTCACCGACATCAACGGCGGCGCCTAGCGGCACATATTGACACCATAGTATACAAGAATATAATATCGGCTCGAACCTGTAATGTGTACACAAATCCCTTTGCCTCACGATACCGGTTAAGCTATAGGCAAGATGTGTGCCATCCCTTCAATAGCTTAACCATTCACTCGAACCGTATTGGATTATCCGTCCGTTGATTGACTCCTCAATCAACTTAGCATGGCCATGCATTTCCATAATCCATTACCTCGAGGGCCCGAGAGATATCTCTCCAAAGGAGGGGCAAATTCCATCTTGATCACTCACATCCCACTCCATGTTTCATAGCAAACCCGAAAACTACCTTTATAACTACCCGATTACGGAATAGCGTTTGGTAGTCCCAAAGTAGGCTACTACACATGTTGGAATCCATGGTGATCTCGGGTCTAAGGACTTTGTACCAACACTACCGAGACCAACTAATGGCACATTAATTCTGTAGTGTCTCATGGTGGGTCTATCCAACAATGTGTTCTCCAACACATATGTCCATGTTTATTGATTTGGTATCTCCATACCCATGATCTATGAGACATGATCATCAATCAATAAACATGCCGATCTTAGAATCATATTTGTTCCAACAATATGACATATGATCGAGGATCGTTTAGAAATAGATTCATACATATCGAGTCTCATAAATAAGTCACGTACTTATTGATCAATACAAGATGTCTATTTCATGGAACCGAATAACACTTTATTCATAAATACATAAACATTGACGTGATATCCAACATCTCCATGTTGCCTCTAGAGCATATCACTAACACCTAGCCCGTCCGTTGGACGGGCCCACTTACAAATACCACCCCACTTACTCTTTCATCCTCGCTTCGTATAAAAGGTTAACCTGGGAGTGACATGGTTGGAGGGACACTGCCTTACAAGTTGGTTCCGCCTTGCTAAACTAGCAAGGTGATATTAAATATGTGCACATAGCTCTCATGAGTCACACAGGCTAAATCCTAATTGGGCCAGGATGTTACATGCGTTGGCGATTGTCGATGTCGGAGATCGACACGCGGGAATCCGAGGGACCCCCTTTTTGGTTCGGCACAGGGGAGCGGTGAATCTAGGCTTAAACTCGCGATGAAGATGGGATGACATCGATAACCGGGAAAAATCAAGACTGCAAGGACGCAAGGGTTTATACAGGTTTGGGCCACCTACGAGGTACAATACCCTACTCCTGTTCTTGTGTAATATGGTGGATGGATTACAAGGACCAGTGATGGTATTTCCCCCCTCTCAATGACTGATGGATCGAGCGTTGCTAAGGGCTAGCTGTTGCTCTGGAAGTTGATGAACCGAAGGAAGGAACCTCCAAAACCACCCAAGGGGCCAGCAGAACAGAGCACAGAACTCAGAACCTCTTTTATGATGGACTTGGGCCTCCTTTTATGTGCAAGGGGACACAACAGTAGTCCTGATTTCCTCTACTTCGCTCCACGTGAGGGAGCGGCTCTTGCCTTGTCTTGTCGGAGAAGCCACCCCCATCTTTGTTCCTGTTGCCGCGTCATGGGAGTAGGCGGAAAAAGGCGGGCGTCGTGGCAGCCATGCTGCTGACGCGGTGATGACCGACCTACCTATTCCGATGGGACCCACTGGTCAGCGGCCCATCTCGTGGGTAGGTGCTGACACAACGCCTCCTGCGCTCGTACTCTCTCTCCCACACAGCCGCCCAATGCATTAAACGCGACTAGACGGGCGTGAGGGAGACGTGCGCGGAGTGGGTGTGCTGTCATACCGCGGTCGCAGATCAAAGACTTTAGGCCCCCTTTGCCTCGTGACAGGCAAAAAGGGGTGATGATGAGAGCGGCTGACAGGCGCGCCTCACATCGCATTAAATGCGGCGGGGCAGACGCTCAGCCTCTCTCTTTTTAGGTATTAAATGAGGTGGTTGGCAGTTGGACTCGCCCCTCTCTCAGAGAGGTGCGGGGTGAGGGATGGGAGGTCCGGGTAGCCCCGGACCCTGCCGTCCGGGGGTCCGGGTGATCCTGGACCCTGTCGCTTGGGAGCACGGCGGCCTTCGGACAGCTTCCGGGCCAGGCCCCTCTTGGGGCGGCCACGTGGCCGCCTATGGCCAGGTCTCACTTGGGCCATTCAGGACATATCTTTGGCACGCCTTGATGGGCAAGGGTGCCTTCCTTTTTTCAGATATCATACCTCTGACATATCTCCGGGCCCATATCACCGACAGCGATGATGACCGAAGGCACAAAAGCGAAGGGTGGCAATGCATTAGGCGGGTGTGGCCAGCTGCGATAGGGGGAGACAAGGATGAGAAGTTATGATTGTTAGTGATATGCCCTAGAGGCAACATGGAGATGTTGGATATCATAGTCAATGTTTATATATCAATGAATAAAGTGCTATTTAGTACCATGAAATAGATAACTATATTGATCAATAAGTATGTGACTTATTTATGATACTCATATACATGAATCTATTTCTAAATGATCCCTGATCATATATCATATCTATGGAACAAATATGATTATAAGATCAACATCTTTATTGATTGATGATCATGTCTCATAGATCATAGAATGGAGATATCAAATCAATAAATATGAACATGTGTTAGAAAATACATTGTTGGATAGACCCACATTGAGACGCTACAGAAAATTAATGTGCCATTAGTTGGTCTCAACTAGTGTTGGTGCAAAGTCCTTAGACCTGAGATCATCATGGATTCCAACATGTGTAGTAGCTTACTTAGGGACTACCAAACACTATTTCATAATTGGGTATCATAAAAGTAGTCTTCGGGTTTGATATGAAACATGTAGTAGGATGTGAATGATTAAGATGGAATTTGCCCCTCCTATGGGAGAGATATCTCTGGGTCCCTCGATGTAATGGATTATAGAAGTGCATGGCCATGTTGAGTTGATTGAGAAGTCAATCAACAGATAGATAATCCAATACGAGGTTGAGTAAATGATTAAGCTATTGATAGGATAGCACGAGTCTTGCCTATAACTTAATTGATACTGTAAGGCAAAGGGATTTGTGCACACATTACAGGTTCAGCCGATATGATCTTCTTCTATACTTTGGTGTCAATACGTTCTGCTAGGGGCCATTGTTGACGGGTAGGGCGAGTTGTACTCGGGTCAGAACCAAGTATACCTGAACCTACAGGGTCGCACAATTAACGGGATGGAACGTGTATTTGAGTTGGACTCGGATATGGCTCAGTTCGGATAGAGATCCGATTGAATATAGAGTCCGGATGGGCCACAAGGCCAATAGACCAACTCTATATAAAGAGGCGCTTGGGGTGAAAATTGGTACTGGAACACAACAACAGATCATGAGCGCAACTTCAAGTCGTCGGGTCAAGATTTTCCACAGAAACCAAAGTCGCCGACTTCTGAGCGAAACCCTAGCCGTGCGCCGAGTGCTAGCACACAAGATGTTCGGTGATTCCATCCCTGGATGTGTGGATACCAGTAGAGACATCACTATGTTCCGGTGTTATTCGACGGCATTGAATCTCATCGAGATCCAACTAGTCGAATCCAATTCGGCGGTTGGGTCGAGAGGTCGAAGGGCCGGGCAAATCGGCACGGCATCGTCGACATCGGCAACCAGGCACGAAGTCGTCGGCATCGACGAATCCTAACGCCACCAGGCGGTCGAGTGGCGCTCATGGAGATCGGCGGGGTCGGGCGAGATGAACTGGAAGCGCCTCGGGGTCGGGCGACGCAACCCCGAGGTCGTCTGAGGTAGGCAAAGACTTGTCGAAGGTCGGGTAGCAACATATTGACTATTTCCACTGCACTGCATGTCAATTGGTAACGATCTATAGACCTTACTCACATGCTTTTCTGGATTGCGTGGTAGCAAATTTTTGTTTATGCTATCGTAGCCTCCACATTTTTCTTCAGCGATAGGGGTACGATAGAAGCGGCAATGGAGAGCACGGGATGAGGACGGGGCAGCGGTGGAGAGGAGAGGTGGCATTGGAGGGCGTGGGAGGAGTACGATGAAGACAAACGATGGCAGGATGCGGGGTGGAGAGGATTGTGTGGAGGTACGCGAGGAAGAAGAGAGCGACAACACAGGGGAGGACGGACATCGGCACCGGCACCAATGCCGACATGAGGTGCGGCTAGCCGGTGGCGGATGTCGCGCCCAACGCCTGAACGAGGGCGGAGGAAAACGGGAGAAGGGAGGGTTTGGGGGTGAAGGGGAGCTGTTTTGCATAAACAACCCAATATTTTTCATGTTCTGTGGACCCCCATTTTTGGAACGGGAATCATTCGTGTTCATAGTACCATTTTCCTGGATCAAGTAGTTTGGTACCCATGAATACAATACTGAATTATCAGGTGCAAAGTGCACGAATAGTCTTACACCAAAGATATTGTAATAATAAGCCCGAAGACAATATCATTACATACAGGACCTACTGGTCCGGATACAACCAAAGACAGAAATTAGGTAAGACAGCGGAAAGAAAGGCAGCGGCTCGTCGATTGCCACAGGCAACGACCGAGGACTAAGACTTAGTAGACACCTTCTTCTTCTTCGCCCTCCTGGCAGTAAGCATAGGGGTCCTCCAGTTCTTCGTTTTCACCATCTGAAGGTTTGTGCGTATAGCAAGGGTGAGTACTCGACGTACTCAGCAAGCCAACACGGAAGTGATGCACATGATAGGGTCATTCAAAGGATGGCTGAGGTTTATTTGCGCAAAGCCAATTTTCATAAATCATTTCACAAGCCTAACATCTAGCCATGTCAAGTTTTAGTTCCAAAGTATATTAAGTCGGCGATAGTTCTGTCTATCATCCATCGTGATACCAAGGATGGCTTCCCGCCTCCGGATCGTCATGGTTTTCTGGGGAGTCCACCCCTTCTCGCAGTTCGAGAAGTTGAGTCCACCATCACAAAAATTCATTATGCATACCCAACCCGTCATTTTAAAACTTATGAGTCTAGCCACAAGAGAAACTTGTCATGCTGCTCATTATCCGCGAGCACGGCTATTCGAATAGATTGGTTTACTCACACTGCAGTGGATGTACACTTTACCCATACTCCGTGACTGCCCAACGAATGAGCCTATGTCCCAACACAAGAGACTGTCACGGCAAAGCCTTTCGATAACCTCACATTGGCAGTACCCGCTCTATGAACTTAAATCCTCTTGCACTCTAGCCGTCCTTTCCTAGCAGTGAGAGGAGTTCTGGCGCTCCCAGGGTAAGGGGAAACTCACCAAATTCTCATTTATTACTCAACACATAGGCCGCAGCCTTATCTCAACAACCAGAACCACATCTCCACACAAGAACCACTATGCAGGGATACTGCCTCCACTCGGCTATCTACTCCGCTAGGTCTATACCCATTCGAGAAGTACGGTTGTACTGGCTCGTTCTAAGTTGTAAGTCTCATGGCTCGGTCCTTAATTGACCAGGGATGGTACTTGCCTTTGCCGGAATCCACCCAAATCCATCCATCCGCCCCAGTCTAAAAACATTGGTTTTGTACTTTCATTTTTCCATCAAAACTATTTTCATCATGTTCAAGGCAATGTGGCGCTCATGTCTCCACATGCCGTATCTCAACTATCTTCTCTAAGGTAGTTGCCCAAGCATATAGCTTTTGTAAAAATATGAGTATGCAAGATTCTTGTATAAGCATGGCTAAGAATTTTACCGAAGATATCCTCCGGTTGTATCACATCGAGGGTTACAAAGATTATATCTAAGGGTAAGCAATATCAAGGCATGGTATATCAAGCATAGGTATTTTGTGTATAGCATGTGTGTTTGAAGTTTAAATCAACATCATTTCGCAAAATAGGATCAATATGTTCAAAGGGGTGTGATGACTTGCCTTGCTCGCACGCTTGTTGGACGGGGTCTTCCGCGTACTCAACGCTTTCCTCGGACGCTAACCGTACGTGCGAGAGAAAAGATTGAATTTGGTCAGAACTCAATAAAATCCAACAAAAGCCAGATAAAATCATAAAGCACTTCCTAATGTTCTAAGGCGGTTTTAGATAATGTTAGGTTCGATAAATCTGAATTTGGAAATGAAAGGGAGTGAGAAAGAGTTATAGTGTTTTGAAATCCGGGATAACACCAAGTCAAAAGTACATATAAACATAGGAGGACAATATCCAAATTGAAAATACTTTTGTGTCTTAGGCATACAAAAATCCCAGACTTTGTTGAAACTATAACCCGAGGGTTAAATGAGATTTGAAAGAGTTTAATCTAAGGTTTTCAACATAAATATAGCTTTGGAAATCAAAACCGTGAAGAATAACTTGTGGCTTAAAGCATGGACATGAATAGAGCGTTAGAAGCTGGACTTAAGGTGAATCACCTAAGAGAAAAAGGGGATTAGCTCACTGGCGACGCAGCAACGCAAGGGGGGAGGCGTCGGCTGTGGCGTCGGCTATGGGCTTAATGGGGCTGAGGGGGCTTGGGGTGGTGCGGTGTGGCGAGAGGGAGGCCGGGGCCTCTTTTATAGGCGCGGGCGGCTACAGCGCGTGGAATCGGTTGACGATGGAACGGCGTGGCTATAGCGCACGCGACGAGACGGCTCGGCGCTGCGCGGCGTGGCTGAGGTGAGCACAGGGCACAGATGCAATGGGGAGCATTGATGCGGGCGCACGGCGTGGCGTGGCCGACATGGGCATAGTGCGGCGCGTCGAATCGGGCGACACGAGCATGCGAAATCGGCTGTCACTGGGTGGCGAGGCTACAGTGGTGGCGACGCGACAACTCGGCGTGGCACAACATGGGGCAGTATGGCGCGTTGACGTCGGCGCGCTCGCGGTACGTGCGTGCGGACGACAGCGTGGGCGTGCGACGTGCGTGACATGATTGGCTGATGTGGTGCACAGGTGCTGATGTGATAGCAATGTTGACTCCGGGGCGTGCGGGTACGCGCGCGCGTACGGCGATGCTATCAGCTGCGGCACTATCGGCTGCGGCGATGCTATCGGCTGTGGACGGCTTCATCGGCTTCGGCCGATGCCGTCGACTGCGGGTGATGCTAGCAGCTGCGGGCGGCACTATTGGTTGTCCATGTTCAAATAGCTACTATTTGATTGTAACACACAACAAGACTCGCAAATAAGAAGCAATAAGATCCGATTGAAAGCAATAATGCAAAAGTTTTTGCGAATTCTGAATTTTAGGTTTCAATTTGTAAGTTCCGATTTTCAGGGTGTTACATGTTCATAGCGTGACCCCTAAAAACAAAATTTCCTCTGTTTTTGCTTGTATTTCTTAGAAAGATGAGGGTTTATACGGAAGGAACACAGCGAACTGTCAGGTGGTGCGAGGACCTGTTCGATATTTTGTATATAGACGAGGAGTTTTTTACAAAGTAGCCTAACATATGTTAATTTTTTTGAGGAGCCAAAAAAATTCAAAAAACTGAGAAAAACGGAGTGGGAAGGACTGTTATAGCTGGTGATAACCAGAGAAGTGGAAAGATGCAACATTGGTGAGCTATTCTCTATTGAGACAGCATTTGCTTATGTTGTTGTTGAAGTAGAGAAATACAAGATCTTTTTCGTTCTCCCATTTGGCAGTAAGAAACAACTGAGATACTTAGGAAATCAGCCTATCAGGGGTAAATAATATGCAGAGAAGTGAGGCACTATGAGTTTTGAGGCTAGCAGCGTAGCATATGCAATTCCATGTTGTCTCTTTGGGGAAGAAAAGCTGAACTTCCTTGGTGTGATGCCCTGGTGCAGTACGCTATCCAGCACTCACTGAGGACCTACAATTTGGAGTGAAGGATTGTGAAATACGTAGCAATAATAAAAAAAGGAAAATATTTTATCTCAATTAAAAAAATTAATTTCTAGCGTTCAAAATTTATCTCTATTCCTTATAATTCATCTTAACAACAGTTCTGTCTCACTCAGACCCTGTTTGGTTGAGGGCCTAAACTCATTAGTCCCTATAGTTTAGTCCATATTAGTCCCTAAAACCTCAAACAGTAGGGACTAAAACAGACTAAACTAGGATTAGTTGATTAGTCCCTAATATAGGTGCTAATTGGGACTAAACAAAAGATTTCCAGCGCTTGCCCTCGCGGTGAAGTTGCCCTCGCCATTTGCGCCGCCGCGCCTTCCCGTGCCGCCCTCCCGCGCCACCCTGCGCCGGCCCGCCCCACGCCGGCCAGCGCTGCCCCGCGGCCCGCGCTGGTGTAGACCCCCGTTTTTGAGGACAGAAATCGTTCGTGTTCATAGTACCATTTTCCTGGATCGAGTAGTTTGGTACCCACGAATACAGTACTGAGTTACCAGGTGCAAAGTGCACGAATAGTCTTACACCAAAAGTATTACAATTTTAGGCCCGAAGGCAATATCCAATATATATAGGACCTACCGGTCCGGATACATCCAAAAACAAAAATTAGATAAGATAGCAGACGAAAGACAGCGGCATGTCGATCGCCTACAGGCAACGACTGGGGACTAAGACCTATTGCGCTCCGTTGTCTTCATTCATCTTGGTAGTATGCGTACGGGTCCTCCAGATCTTCCATGCCTACATCTGTAGGTTTGTGCGTATAGCAAGGATGAGTACCCAACGTACTCAGCAAGCCAACACGAAATGATGCACATGATAGGGTCATTCAAGGGATGACTATGGTTTATTTGCACAAAGCCAATTTTCACAAATCATTTCACAAACATAACATCTAGCCAGTCAAGTTTTAGTTTCAGAGTATATTAAATCGGTGACGGTTCTGTCTGCCATCCATCGTGATACCAAGGATGGTTTCCCGTCTCCGGTTCGTCATGGTTTTCTGGGGAGTCTATCCCTTCTCGCAGGTCGAGAAGTTGAGTCCACCAGCTCACAAAATCATTATGCATACCAACCCATCATTTTAAAATTTATGAGTCTAGCCACAGGAGAAACTTGTCACGTCACTCATTAACCGTGAGCACAACTATTTGAATAGATTGATTTAATCACACTGCAGTGGATGTACACTTTACCCGTACTCCGCAACTGCTCATTGAATGAGCTTTCATCGCTCCATATGGGATGGTCACGGCAAAGCCTTTCAATAACCTCACTTTGGCAGTACCCGCTCCATGAACTTAGGTCCTCATGCACTCTAGCCATCATTTCCTAGCAGTGAGAGGAGTTTTGGCGTTCTCGGGGTAAGAGAGAAAACTCACTTAATCTTTAAGTCATCGCTAAGTTCAGTTTATTATTCACATAAAGGCCTTTTGTCTTATCACAATTACGGGCACTCTACCATTGGTAGGCCCAGGACACCTACCTATTGGTAGGTCCTTAACTCAACACCTACACCTGAACCACTATGCAGGGATATTGCCTTCGCTCGGCCATCTACTCCGCTAGGTCTATACCTATTCGAGAAGTACGGTTGTACTGGCTCGTTCTAAGTTGTAAGTCTCATGGTTTGGTCCTTAGTTGACCAGGGACGGTACTAGCCTTTGCCGGAATCCACCCAAATCCAACCATCCGCCCCAGTCCAAAAACATTGGTTTTTCATTTTTTTGGTTTTCATAAAAACTTATTTCATCATGTTCAAGGCAATGTGACGCTCATGTCTCCACATGCCGTATTCCAACTACCTTTCCTAAGGTAGCTGCTCAAGCATATAGCTTTTGTAAAAATATGAATATGCAAGATTCTAGTATAAGCATGGCTAAGCATTTTATCGAAGATATCCTCCGGTTGTATCACATCGAGGGTTACAAAGAATATTTCTAAGGGTAATCAATATCAAGGCATGGTACATCAAGCATAGGTATTCATTTGTGTATAGCATGCATGTTTTGAAATTTAAATCAATATCATTTCGCAAAATAGGATCAACATGTTCAAAGGGAAGTGTTGACTTGCCTTGCTCGTGACCTTGTTGGCTTGAGTCTTCGACGCTCTCAATGGTTCCCTTGGACTCTATCGTACGTACGAGAAATCCAATTTGAATTCAATTAGAATTCAAATAAAATCCAATAAGATTCGATAAAAGCCAAATAAATCGCAAAAGCGGCTCCTAACACTAGGCTACGATTTTATGTAGATTTAGGTTCGAGTTTTGATAAAATCCGGGTTAGAATGAACGAGTTACATGATTTGAAGTTTTGCGTTGAATCGATTTAATTAATCATGATGTGGCATTATTTCAAGTTAATATATTCAAAGTTTGAAAAATATCATGGGTGATGACTCAAATATATAAAAATAAAACGGTTAACTTCTAATTGTTATCCAAATTTTATTGGGTCGATAAGCCCTAGGGTTAAAAATGATTGAATCCGAAAATAACTAATTAACCGTGAAGCTTAGACTCTATACTAAGTAGTTTAGAATTTTAGGTTTAGAAAATCCATATATTAAAAATAATATTTGATGACAAGCTAAGTCGAAAAGAAATTCCTAGATAATAAACTACGCGATGGTTAAATATTTCCAAATCCCTATTTAATAATTAGTCCCAAATTATTTTTGAAATCCATATTTCTTTCCGAGAGAAAAATATATATATTGTCGAGAGATTTTCCCCAAAATATTCTCCAAAACTTTTTCCTAATTTTTCTAAATTTTTTCCTATTTTTCTCTCTTTTTCCTTTTTTTCTTTCTTTTTCTTTCTTTTTCTTTTCTCCTTTTTTTCTCTACCCCTCCTGTTCACTCTCTCTCCTATACCCCCCATACCGTCTACCCCCCTTCATCCTTGCGTTCGGCTGCGGCCGGACGACGGCGAGGCGGTAGGGCGGCGTCGACAACGGCGCGGCGGTGCGCAGTGGGAAAAACGGCGAGGGCGGTGGCTTACCGAGCGGCGGCGGCACGGCAACAGCGCGGTGGCGGCCCGCGGTAATGGCGCGACGGTCGGCCGTGGCAACAGCTCAGCGGCGGTGAGAGAGGGAAAATGGGAGAGGCGAGGGCGGTGGAGATGGGAAGAAACGGAGACCTTGTGCCCCTTTATAGGGCTCCGCGGAGAGAAAGGAGAGGGGGCAGGCAGGCGGCGGCGCGAGCCACGCGCGCGCGCGGGTGGCGGGGCTGGGCACGGCTAGCGCGGAGCGGGCGGCGGCATGCGCGCGGAGCGCGAGGCACGGCGTGACGGGACGGGGCCCGGGCGAGCGCGCGACACGTGGGCACGAGGCGGCGGCGGGTCGGCGCGGGCGCGGCGGCGCGGCGCGTGTCGCGCGCGTGAGGCGAGGGCCGGGCACGACACGCGTCGCGCGCTGCGGGAGGGGCCGGACGCGGTCGAACACGTGGCGACGGATAAATAGTGCATTTTCACAATTTCCCGAATTTAAATCCTATTTTCCCATTTCTTTTTCCTTTTACCTCTAAAATTTAAAATAAAATCTAGCACATCCAAAATTAAGTTGTAAAATATGTTTTCAACCTTTTCACCTACTTTTTATTATTTTAAAAATATATTTTACATATTTAATTTAATTCTTTTCCTAAATTCAAGAAAACTAACTTTAATTCAAAATAATTTTCTAAACTTCATATATATCCTTCAAAAATATTTTATCACCCATATTGCCCACTAGTTAATATTACTCCACCACAAAAATAGGGTTTGAACCAAAATATATTTTTAAAGTATATTTTTATAAATCCACAACCCTTTTCTATTTTATATTAAAATTTCCAATTCTATACTTTGAAATTTTTCTCCCTTTTTGGGACTTCAAATCATTTGGTTTTTCACAAACATCAAGATGAATCACTCCCATTATAAATTCCATGCAACAAAGTCAGTAAATAAGAAACAATAAACACGATGAGAAGCAATAAGCCAAAAGGTTTTGTAAGTTCCGAATTTTAATTCCTGATTTTAAATTCTTCAATTTTCGGGAGTTACAGGGCAGCAGCCGCCCCACCGCCGGCGCCGCCTGCAGGTCAGCCGCGTCGCCTCGTGGAACGTCGACGCCGGTCCGCCTCATCGTGTCGTCCCACCCCACGTCGGCCGGCGTCGCCGCGCCGTCCCGGCTGCGCGCCACGGGCAGCGCCCGCACGCCTCGGTTCATGTCGGCGGCGCCGCCTCCCACGCCGTCCCGTGCTGCGGCGCTTCCTAGCAAGACCTCGCCTCGCCGCCCGCGCGCGACCCACACCGTCCCGCCGAGCGCCTCCCCACGCTGCCGGCGCCGACCAGCACCGCCCCGTCGAGCGCCTCCCGCGCCGCCGGCGCCGACCCACACCGCCCTGGCGGCGCCGTCCCGCCCCACGCTCGGGCCGTGTGCACTCTCCCTCCCCCGCGCCTTGCTGCTCGGTCACCCATCATGCAGTGCCGCCCCAGCTCAAGGCACCACGAAGGTCGATTGAAGAAATGGCCAGCAACGAGGAAGAACAGTACGATTTTTTCTCCCAAGCTCACACACATCATCTGGGCGCCGGCATTGACGGCAATGACTTCGGTTTCTCGCAAACGTCATCGGCCATTGGTGGATCTGCGCTGGCTTGCATTTTTCGGTGAGGGGTTCCGGGAGGGGGAGGGGATCGGCGGTTTGATCTGAACTCCCAGGCCGATTCTTTCCACGACTTCTCCTCGTACAAAGAATTGCTGCAGCCCGATGGACATGGAGCTGCCCCCATTCTGGCTGGCATGAGGTCAGCCGTCGCCCCGTCGCGTCCTTCTTTGTCTGCTAGCAGTCGAGGAAGAGGAAGATGGGGTGGAAGAATTGGTCGAGGCCGCGGTAGGTTGCTGTCCATTGGCGCGGTATCCGGCAGGGGGATGCGGGGATTTGTTCCCCCGTCGGTCGCTTCAGGCGAAGGATTCGTCGGCGGCCGTGGGGGATCAATGTCGTCATTCGCGCAAGGATTCACCGGCCTTGGTGGATTTGGAGGTGGTGGCCGGCATCGGGGATCGTCGTCGACATGTCCTATAGCAGCTAAGGAAGAGTGCAATGAGGACAACGAAGAAGCAGACTTTGGCGATGAGAGTCAGCGCATGGTAAATCATCTATATACATATATTTTTACAATTGTCATTTTGCAATTGTGCAGTTGTGTGAGTTGTAGCTCTTTTGGCAAATATAACAGTGTACACACTTATTAGTGGTTGCAGATTGGGAATACTCCTTGTTATCTTGTTATTTTATTGTGCTATGCAGAATACTCCTTTATATGTAAAACAATAAAAGGAATATGTGTATAGGGCATGCATAGGGTAATTTTTATTTGTTTGCAGTGAACACTTGGAATTTGATTTGGCAGGCATTTGCAGTGACAAACCATGTGTTGGTGTTGCCTTAAACTAGTTGATTTTCTGATTGGAGCACATTTCATCATCTGAAAACTATGATACATAAAGAAACAGTGCACTATAAAAGGTTACACATGTGTTCGAAAAGACCATAGCTTAGCAGTTAATAATTACTTGATGCTTTATGGTAGCAACCCTTTTTCCTGAGAGCAATATATTGCTTAATCATGCTTTGGGTGTTATATTGCTTATTCATGCCTCTGTACATGCAAGATATGTTTGATTCATATGTAGACATGTTTATTTATCAAAGAATTTGACATAAGCCTAACATGGATATGTTTCTGGTTCCATCCATTTAGACCATAGTTCTTTGCAAACTAATTTTATTTTTTATTAGAGTATTTATGATAAGGCATGTTGGACAGAAGAAAACACCTATAAATTTTGTGTAATAGCCTGTGAGGAATTGAGGGAAGGTAATTGTCCCAATGGTACATGGACAACTAGAGGCTATCAAAATTTAAAGTCTAAATATTTTGTTAGCACTCAACTGAAGCATTCAACCAAACAATTGAAGAATAGAATGGTCCAACTGAAAAGCATCTACATATGTTGGGTATGGCTTAGTCAACAAACGGGGTGTGGTCGAGGACCTAATGGAGAGATCACAGGGTCAGATGGTTGGTGAAAAAGAACAATCAAGGTATTAATATTTAAAATATGTTAACCTCTTAATGTTCTTTTAGAAAATTATATTTGTCATAATACAATTGCATTACAGGAAAAACCGGACGCAAAAAAATTTTGAACTGGCAACCCTAAGTACTTGGATATGCTTATAGAGCTATTCCAAAGTGTGGAAGTTGATGGGTCCTCTGCATATTTCCCTGGTGATGAAGATGAGGAAGAGGAAGAGGAGGCAACATTAGGGGAAACAGAAAGATTTGAAGATGCAGATGAGGTATTTGAGGATAGTCCAATGAGCACTAACAGCAGAAAGAGTAGGAGGAGCAATAGTCTGTTGTCCACAGGTTCAAGTCCTGGCAAGAAAAGCAAGAGCCCAGTTGTTAGGTTGATGAAGGGGTTGCTCAATACCTTCAACAGTGAGACTGAGAAGTCCTCCCAGATAATAAATGAATTGCTACATAAAGGGAAACCAAATAAGAAGAAAGCAGACAAGTATGAGCAGTCCTTGATGCACTGTCAAAAGTTGGCTATTGAGTGTGGGGCAATAGAAGAGACTGTGGAGTACTTTTGTGCAACACAGTTATTTCTGGAAAAAGGGAACAGAGTGATGTTTCAGAACATAAGAAGTAATGAAGCGAGGTTTTTATGGTTGAAGAGATAGTGCCAGCAGAAGAATTTATATTAGTTAGTAATTTCAATTACATATCGAACTTATCTGCATTTTACAGTGTCGTGTTATGTAATAGACTTATGCTATGTTCTGTTGTTAGTACTTTATTATGTTGTGTAACGGACATGTGGTTGAATGGCTTGCTGCGATGAGTAATATTTCTATGTAATCCTTTTATATGCTATGGTTACCTGCTATGCTTATCATGTGATTACTTGATATGTTGGATTTAAACATGTAGGATGGCGATGGTTCATCATGTGAGAAGGAAAGTTATGATGAGGATAGTGGTGATGAGGAC
Organism: Oryza australiensis; assembly: GCA_019925245.2. NCBI lineage: Eukaryota > Viridiplantae > Streptophyta > Magnoliopsida > Poales > Poaceae > Oryza > Oryza australiensis. The sequence goes on along the minus strand of JAIFGZ020000225.1, from coordinate 2,725,681 downwards.
AGTGGTGATGAGAGCAATGATGATAAGGACAGTGGTTATGAGGAGGAAAGTGATGATGACACTAGTGATGATGACACTAGTGATGATAGAAAGAAACGCCTCTTGGCAGCATTGATGCTTCAACAATCAAGGAAGCGAAAAAAAACTTATGCTAGCTGCCATGATTGGTACGTATTACTTGCACTCTTATTCAAACAAAACTCCTAGAAGAATATCACCAGAGTCTGGACATGCTTGGGTAATGAGAACACTAGGCAACAGAACTGCATGTTATAACATGTTTAGAATGAACAAACCAGTGTTTGAGAAATTGCATACTGTGCTTGTGGAGTCATATGGGTTGAAGTCCACCACAAATATGTCCTCAATTGAGTCTTTAGCCATCTTTTTGTGGACAGTAGGTGCCCCCCAATCACTTAGACAAGTTAAAAATCGATTTGTTAGGTCTTTGGAAACAATAGTTCGAAAGTTCAATGAAATATTGACAGTGATTATCAAGCTTGCAAAAGATATCATTAATCCAAAAGATCATCGTTTTACTATTGTACACAAAAAGTTACAATCGGCAAAGTATACACCGTACTTGGATAATTGCATTGGAGCAATAGATGGGACACATATTCAAGTTATGGTACCAGTTTCTATTGCTTTGCAACATACGAATAGACATAAGGAGAAGAGTCAGAATGATGTGTGTATGCGATTGTGATATGAGATTTACTTTTGTTCTTGCTGGATGGCCTAGATCAGTTCATGACATGAGGGTGTTTAATGATGCTCAAAATAAATTGGGTGATAAGTTTCCACGACCACCTCCTGGAAAGTTTTATCTACTTGACTCGGGTTACCCAAACAGACCTGGTTATCTTGCACCATACAAGGGTACAATATATCATTTTCAGCAGTACAATGAGGGTATAATGCCTAGAGGGAAAAAGGAGCACTTCAATTATTGTCATTCTTCTTGTAGAAATGTCATAGAGAGATCTTTCGGAGTTTTGAAGAATAAGTGAAGGATTTTGTTTCGATTATCTAGTTATCCACAAAAAACAAAGCAAAATAATTGTTGCCTGCATAGCACTGCATAATTTTATTAGAGATAGTAAGCTAGCTGATGAAGAATTTGACCATTGTGACCAAGATGCAAATTATGTTTCATTGGCCGGAACAGGTTCTTCTCCAACGAACGATGCAACCGATTTTTTGGATAGCCAAGTGATGAATCATTTTCGGGACTCGGTTGTCGATGGCCTTTGGACTTTGAGAGATATGTGATTTGTCTTTTTATTGATCTTGTGAAACGAGTAATTTGTAATATTAATCACTTTCATTTCAATTTATAATAACGGGCATTTGTATAAATATTGTTCCTATGAGCAGTGACAACGATATTTTTGGTACTATATTTGTAATCCACATGATTGTATAAATGTTTTTTTAGATATGTATACGGAGTATCCTTGCCTCCAATTTGTATTTTCTATGAAGTTTTTATTTTTAGCTTGCATGACTACATAGGGGTATATGGTCTTTGCACCATACAATTAACTACCTTTAGTCACATTTAGTCTCTGTAATCAAACAGGCAGAGACTAAAATATTTAGTCCAGGGACTAATATTTAGTCCCTCGACTAAAATAGCAAACAGCCCCTCATTATCCCATGGACAGAAATCATCGCGCATGGCACGCCCACGCGCCATCCATCGCCCATCGCGTGCCCCTGCTCCCCGATCCCCCGTCGCGCGCGCCGCTGCCGCCGCGCCCATCCTCCTCCTCTCCCTGCGGAGACCGCCGGCGTTCGGCAAAGGGCGCCCAAGTCATCGCTGCCGCCTACCCCAAAATCGCCCCAAAAACCACCGAGCCAGACGCCACAGGAGTACATCATAAGAGCACATACAACAGCTGCCCAATAACTTTGAAATCCTTATTTTTTAACTAATTTGAAGAAAAATTATTTTTCAACAGATTGTCTATTTCAATAAAAAAATTGGTTCCCTTTTCCGTTTATTTCCTTCTTCAGAAATAACTAAACAGCCCAACGCCCAATTTCTCTCGCGGCGTGCCATTCTTCCCGCGCTGGTTTGGAGTCGCGCGCTCCCTGCCGTGCTCCTCCCCGTCGCATCCTCCCCGCCACATCCTTCCCCGTCGCATCCTCCCTTGCCGCCCTCCTCCCCCGCCGCATCCTTTCCCCGACGCATCCTCCCCCGCCGCATCCTCCCCCGCTGCCCTCCTCCCCCGCCGCATCCTTCCTCATCGCATCCTCCCCCGCCGCCCTCCTCCCCGCCGCATCCTCCCCGCCGCGCTCCTGGCCGCGTCGCATCACGTGGTGAGCTGGAATTGGCGCGGCAAGACCGCCAGGCTCGGGGAGGAGTCGCCGCAGGCGCCACACCACCAGCGGCGCCGGGAGGACTGGGAGATTGACCCCGCCAAGCTTGTCATCAGAGGCGTCATCACCCGCGGCACCTTCAGCACCGTCCACCGCGGTGTTTACGATGACCAGGATACTTGGTTGTTAGTTCAGCACCGTCCACCATGAGCTTGTACTGCTATAACTTTTGTTGATTTGAATTATACTTGCTAATAGATACAGAGGCCATCAGAGGACTAATTGACCATTGATTGCATATGGATGATAGATCCAGTCCTTGCTACGGCAAGAGTAGTTCTTGTCTTCTTGGATGCATGGAAGCTGCAGTGTAGTGCTCACTCATTTTGCCGATGATTTGTGTTCATCCTTCTGATTCTAAATATAAGTCTTCTAGATGCAGATGAATTGAAGAAACTATACATGAATAATTTTGTTGCCATCTATTTATACTACATTGAAAACAGAAGTATTTTATTTGAGAGACTTCTAAAATATAAGGATTTTTGTGTGTGCCTATGTACATTTTGAAAAAATAAGGTGTTTTAGGGACAGAGATAAGAGTAGGATTAATTTGGATAGAGCTTAGATCAAAATGGACTATTCTCCTCTGTTCACTCGAAGCATATATAGTGCAGGATTAATTTTGAGATTTTTTTATAAAAGCAGTGCCAAGTCTTATATACTGCATCTAGTTGATTATTGACCCTGATAACACCTGTATGTTATTTTTTAACTTGAAATTCATAATAGTTGATTCAGCAAATGGTGCATGTCATATCTCTGAACTTGAACTCTGGCAAATAGCATCTTTTGCTATTTAGTTCAATTCACTATGCATACATGAAAAGCAGCAGATGATGGTTAGGAACGGGATAGTGGTACTAGAAGTTACTCCCTATTAAGCCATAAGCCGTGAGCAGCTAATTTATAGCCGATTGTACAGTAAGCGATTGAATACAGACAGGTCTTGAGCTCTAGTATTTCATCGGGAAGTCGTCTCAAAAACTAGAATTTACTGATCTCTATTCATATGTCCAACATAATTTTCAATTTGTTCAGATTTTGCACCTATTAACTCTGAGATGAAACTGGTATGATGACTAATCCTCTACTGCCATAAGAGTAAAAAAACTATTTTGCTCCTTTCTACCATACATGTATTCCAATGCTTAATTTCTTATGTAGACTTCCTTGCAGCATGGTGTGAACTTCAACCCTTTTTGTTTGGGTCATTGACCCTGCCCTAAACATACTACGTACAGGAGAACAATTTACTCTAAAATTTCATGGCATTCATTTGAACAACACAGTAGTAGCTCTCTCTTGGTCAGGCTACGGCTGAACAAGGAGCCTTGTCATGGATCACAGATTCTACAGTACAGACTTATTTTGAAATAGCATAATCACCTTGTTTCTTCTACAAGGCTTTCAGAAACTCGCATAGGACTTGTGTGCAGAGAGAAAATCTTAAGCTACTTTTATTTTTCACATCTTGCAGGGGAGTAATGTTTACCGTTTGTTATTTCACTTTGCAGACAGAAGTCCACCATGTCTGCTCCGCCGCCATCAAGACCGCCTCCAAGGTTCTGCCCCGCTAATCCTCGGGTAGGCTTAGGGGGCGCAAACCGTGCCTCCCGACCATCGGCTGTAGCCACGGTCGCCGGGCGGGGCAGGCCCCCACCAGCTCCTACAAGCGTCGTCTTTGCTGCACCTACAAGTGTCGGCTTCGATGCACCTCAGTATGCAGGGCAAATAAATTATGGTAGTGATGTCCATAGAGTCGATCCGATGGGAAGCTCCCAAGAAGAGTCATGGAACAACGATCACCTTCGTAGCCAGTCGGAGCATAATTATTGGACAAACATCAATGACTATTCGACTCTACCTCAGGAAGGTAAAGTACTGAAATGAGATTATATATCTGAAACTAAATTTCATCTTGTAATATTATGATTCATTTTTAATACTTCATTCAAATTGACACATTAGTTTCTTATGCCCCTTATTGATTCCATACATTCATGGCATTTGGAGATACTTAGTGAAATGATTATTTGTGTATACCTCTGATTGTGCTATTTTTTCATGCTAACTTGTCATAGGTAATGGATATTTTAGTGACCTGATGAATGGCCAAGAGTATGAGGATATTCTAGTAGATTCATAGAGGTCAATAGCCATGGAAAATACTAACCCCAAGAGGCCTAACCAAAAAAGGAGTAAAAATTTTAGTGAGGATGAAGACAAACTCTTAGTATCTGCTTGGCTTAATACAAGTCTCGATGCTGTGCGAGGGAATGACCAATCTGCAAGAATATTTTGGGAGAGGATATCTGAGTACTATCATAGAAATAAGACATTTGTATCAGATCGCACACAAGGATCTCTCACTCACCGATGGTCAAATATCCAGGAGAATGTGAATAGGTTCACAGGCTATGTTAGCCAAATTGAGGGTAGAAGACCAAGTGGACTCACCGACGAGACAAGGTAATTCTTTTTTGTTGCCAAGTCTGTTAATGCCCTCAACAAGTAGATGTATTGATGTTTTACTTTTTTAAATTTTGTAGATTATGCAAGCTTGTACCGTGTATAAGACTGGAGATAAGAACAATAAGTCCTTTACGATGCTTCATTGTTGGAACCTCCTTTGACACCATCAGAAATGGATTGATAGAAGGTCAACGAAGGAAAATCAGCAAACAACCACCAAGAAACGAAAGAACAATGACGATGGTAGCCCTAGTGTTGATCTAGATGTACGAGATGTAGGTGTGGCTATAGAGTCCGACTCTCCGGAGTACAATGTGTCTAAGAGACCCATTGGCAGGAAACAAGCGAAAGAAAAGGCAAAAGAAGTTAAAGTTCCTCGGTCTACATCTGCTATACAATTGTCTTGGGAAATTAAAAAGAGTCGACAAGAGTAAAGAAGTCGATAAAAAGAGAGATGGCAACAGTTCATGAACATGCAACAGGAGAAGTTGTCGCTAAAGAAAATGTTAGAAGAGGAGAGAATTATGACCTTGGAAATTAGTGATAAGTCGGAAGAGCAACAGTTGTGTTTACACCCAAAATTGGCACCTAGGAATCAAAATAGGGAAGATTGCCAATATTTGAAAATGCGTCGGTTTCCTTCGGAGAGGCCGGTCGACCGCCCAGGTGTATAGGCAGGTCGGAGGGCCAGGGCGGTGGGGCCGGCGAGTCGGGGCCAGGAGGCATGTGGCCAGGGTCGGCCGTGAGTCAGAAACCTAGACGACTTCGTAGTACTCAGGTTTCCTTCCTCCATACGATATGTCTCGGGTTTCCAAATGTGTCTACCCCGAATTGGACGTGGAGAAAGGCCTGTGGAGAGGAGGACCAACCCCTATTTAAGGGACAAGGCCGGTTCAATTGAAAAGGAGAATCACACAACATACAATACAATCTACTTGAATCGTTTTTTTCAATATTCTTTACTTTTCAGCCATATTTTCTACTTTGCCCTAGTTTAGTCCATCTTTGTCGGTTTGCGTCGTAAACCGTCCACCACCGCTGCGAGAGTGCGACATCTCTTTGTAGGTTTGTCCCGAAAACCTTCCGTTTGCTCACGAGACGAGTATTTATCAATCTATCCATCTAAATCGGTTCCCCTAGCCGGTTTGATCTACAAAACCCACTTTGTTCTAGTTTTTGCTAGATTGAAGTGGTTGGCGACTCCATACCAAGAACCACCGCAAATCTTTAGGTGGATCGATCGTGTTCGTGCCTTTTGCCAAAAAAGGTGCCAACACGATTTTTGGCGACTCGCTGGGGAAGACACGACGCCAACTCGGATTCAACGCCGCCATGTCCAAGCAAGCGGCGCAAGACGTGGAGCCATCCAACGTTGTCCACATATCGTTTGACGACTTGGATGGGGAGGCTCGCCAAATCATGGAGGAGCGCATTCGGGCGATCACGCAAGAGGTGCTAGATCAATCTTGCACTAAAACGCAACAAGGCGTCATCATCAAGCCTGGGAGACCGCTCAAGGTAACTCGCGGTGAGGTAAGCGCTGATCACGTCTCTGTTCCTATTCAAAAACTTGTTGCTAGTACGGTGGATGAGTCCGTTACTGCCGCCGTAAACAATAAGATGGAATCCGCTATGGAGGCTTGTTTTAATAGATTGTTTAGGGCACACATGAGCGGCAAATCCGGTCTTTCCACGCCGATTCGCCGCCTACCTCGATTGCAAGTGGGAACCAGCCCCCTGTGAACCACATATTTAGCAAAACCGACGGGGCGATTGCCCAAGGCCTCGGCGAAAACAGTTCTGCCACCTCTGTCGGTCTGACCGGCCCTACGGCTGGTCTGACCGGCTCCCACCACGTCGGTCGACTGGCCCTACGGCTGGTCCGACCGGCCCACCGTATCTTGGTCGATCGGCCCAACGGCCGTCGGCCCGACCGAGACGCATGGCGGTCTAACCGCCCCATTGCCGGTCTGACCGGGTCACCTTACGTCGGTCTGACTGGTCAAGCAGCCGGTCTGTCCGGTTCGCCATACATCGGTCAGACCGGCCGTCAGGCCGGCCCGAACCCATACTACACCGGTTTGACCAGCGGCTATATGGCCGGTCAGACCGCGCCTTATATAGCCGGTCAGACCGGGCCCCTGGCCGGTCAGACCGACGCTCTGGTGCCGGTGCAAGAGTTTGACCCAATCACGGGCAACTCGGTCTTGTACCACGTTCCTGCACACGATCCTCCTGCAACTACTGGTCATGCACCGGTTCCCCCGCACATTCCCAATCAATACAACGATCCTAATAGGGGATACCCCTGTGACACGGGGCATGGCTAATATGATAATATTGCGCCGCAACAGCCGCCTTTCAGGCCGCCGGTCTTGCCCGACCCGCCTAGGCCTGAAAATATGGAGGACCAAATTAGGAACATCATTAGAGAGTCATTCAGAATTGAGCCCAGGAATCGTGCTAAGATTTACCAAAAGTCGTATCCTGACTATTTCGATAACATCCCGTATCCTCATGGTTATAGAGTCCCTGAGTTTACCAAATTCAGTAGGGAGGATAATAGAACCACATGGGAGCATATCGGCCAATTCTTAGCGCAATGTGGGGAGGCTAGCACTTCGGATGCTTTTAAATTATGCTTGTTTTCTTTATCTCTATCCAGTACTGCTTTTACTTGGTTTACATCTTTACCGGCTAACTCTATTCATACTTGGGCTCAGCTAGAACAAAAATTTCATGATTATTTTTACACCATTGAAACTAAGCTTAGACTTTGTGATTTGACATCGGTTAGGCAAAAATATAGTGAGTCTGTTGCTGATTATATTAAAATATTTAGAGATGCTAGAAACTGATGTTTTAGCTTGAGTATAACTGAGAGAGACTTGGTTGACCTTGCTTTCAATGGGTTGCTTGCTCCCATTAAAGAAAGGTTGGATGGCCAACAATTTCTTGACGTTAGTCAGGTGATGCAGAAGGCTATGGCTCAGGAAAGCCGAGTCAGAGATGCTAAAAAGTTTGTTAGACCCAGTGATAAGAAACCTCATGTTAGCATGATCGACTGTCCTAATAGTGATTCTGATTCTGATGATGGCGATCATGACATGTATGTCGCTGAGTGGTCTTGGACAAACAAGAACAAACCCTTTGTTTGTTCTAGCTTGACGCCGACTCCTCGCAAGGATCGACAAAGTGAGATTAAGTACAGTTTTGACGTGGCCAAGTGTGATAGGATTTTTGACTATCTTTTGTAGGAGAAACAAATCAAATTACCTAAAGGCCACATTATACCCTCATTAGAGGAATTAAAGCGCCGTTCTTATTGTAAATGGCACGATTTTTATTCTCACTCTACTAATGAGTGTAATGTTTTTCGTCGACAGGTTCAATCGGCCATAGAGGAAGGACGATTGAAATTCACCGAGGGCCTGAAGATGAAGCTTGACAGCGATCCTTTCCCTGTGAATGCCATCGACCTTGATGGCAAGAAGGTGTTGATTCGGCCGGAGCAAGCCGAATCGGCTAAGGGGAAGGAAGTCGTCATTGGAGAGCCTAGGCCCAAGATGCTTGTGCCGAAGAGCTCAGAGGTTGGGACATGAAAAGAGAACAAGGCCAAGGCATCCACATCGAGGAAGCCCCATAAGCCCAAGGTGACCTTCGACATGCTCCTTGACAAGTACAAGAAGAAGAGTGTCGAGAAGGAGCGTGCCAAGGGAAAGAGACCAAGATCGCCCCCTAAGGAGCGATTTGGTCCTTCGTCAAGGGTTTTGGAGCCACCGTTCCCCCATTTCCCTCAAGTCATGCCATGGGGACCATGTCCGATGCCACCTCCAGGTTATCCGTTCCCTTACTTTATGCCTTGGGGGGCACCCCCGCCTATGTACAACATGCCTTCGATGCAGGTTCATCAAGGATGGAGAAGGGAAAGGAGATCGCCACGAAGGCATGCGTCTACTTCTAGTGGAAGCCGGTTCCCCACAAAGGATCGGTTTGATGGCGAGAAAAGGACGTACAAGCGCGCCAAACCCGAGGAGAGGGCTTCGGAGGCGATCACCGTCAAGATAGGGTCCTACGATGTGCCGATACCATCTGGAGAGCAGGCTAGGATGGTATTCGGCAATCGAGCTGAAGTCACGAAGGGCACTCACAGGAGGATAGTCAGACTGGATGTCTTGGCCGGTCTGACCGTAGCTCAGTAGCCGGTCAGACCGAGCCTTACGCGATCTCGACCGTAGGTGGCCGATCGACCGTGCCTTTTGGCCGGTCGATCGCAGTCGTGAGCGGTCGAGCACGTCGTACGGCCGGTCCGATATTCGCTCGGTCCCACGGCCGGGCACGCGCGGGTCGACCGCGGTGCACGATCCGGTCGACCAGGCCATCGGGCCGGTCGGCTGTGTTCGAGGTAAAGAGAGTACCAGGTAGTTCCCTCTTCGGGCAAAGGTAACGGGGGACATTATTTGCCTCCTGGAACAGAGCGGAATCCTAGGTGGATGCCTGAGGATTTAACGGCTACCCAGAAGAGGAGGTTGCAGCGTCTTCGTGCTTCTGAATTAAAGGAGAAGGAAGCCGAAGAGAGGAGAGACAAGGAGTTCGATGAGTTGCGACCACCGCCTGCGAAGGAGTGGATGTGTAAGTCATCAAATGTTGAGAAGCCGGTAGTTGTTCAAAAGGATAAACAACCGGCTGTGGAGGCATCGTCCAGCGAAAACATGGATATCAGCATGGTTTGCATGTTGCCCATGGAGTTTTGCGCCATGGACGAGGCCGAGGTCACTCAAATGTCGCTAGGTCCAAGGGACGCGGTCTTTGAGAAGCCCGACGAGTCCAACCGTCACATGAGGCCTCTCTATTTGAAGGGCCACATTGATGGGAAGCCGGTCTCGAGGATGCTAGTGGATGGAGGCGCGGCGGTGAACCTGATGCCTTACTCTCTCTTCAAGAAGTTGGGTCGCGAAGAAGCGGAGCTGAAGAAGACCAACATGCTTCTCAACGGCTTCAACGACGAGTCAACGGAGGCGAAGGGGATCCTGTCCGTGGAGCTTACGGTGGGAAACAAGACGTTGCCTACCGCCTTCTTCATCGTCGATGTACAAGGTAACTATAGTGTCATCTTGGGGCGTTGTTGGATTCATGCAAACTGCTGCGTTCCCTCTACTTTACATCAGTGCCTAGTACAGTGGGATGGCGATGAGGTTGAGGTAGTTCAGGCGGATACATCGGCTGAGGTTGCCATGGCCGATGTTTCTGTAGGATGGAAACATGGAGACATGCAATGCTTGTCAGGGTTAGATCTTTCTAGCTTCGATTTTATTAGTGTTTCCAAAGATGGCTTTGTACCCATTTCTGTAAAGCCGGCTGGTTTAGCACGGCTAGGTGATATTACTTTATATGATGAATAAAACAGCCAATTTGGAATGGTTACAAAAAAGAGTTCAAGAATATCGGTCGACAAAGAACGATATTGGAGAGACTATAGAAGATTTTGATGAGGTAGAGAAGCTCGGTCAAGGGTTCACATCAGCCGACCCATTAGAAGAAATAGACATAGGAGATGGGAGCATACCAAGACCGACCTTCATAAATAAAAACATGAGAGCCGATCATAAGTTAAGATGATCGAGCTGCTTAGAGAATATAGTGATTGCTTTGCATGGGAATACCATGAAATGCCTGGACTTAGCCGTGATCTTGTTGAACATCGGCTTCCGATAAAGTCAGGATTTAGGCCATATAAAAATCCTCCTCGTCGGTTAAACCCACTTATATATGATCGTGTCAAAGAAGAGATAGGCCGATTGTTGAAAGTGGGGTTTATTAGGCCGTGCCGGTATGCGAAGTGGGTGTCTAACATAATACCGGTAGAAAAGAAGGGGAGCGGCAAGATTAGAGTATGCATAGATTTTAGAGATTTAAATAAAGCCACTCCTAAAGATATCCTATGCATATAGTCGACATGCTAATAAATGATGCTTCAGGTCATAGAGTGATTAGCTTTTTAGATGGCAATGCCGGCTACAACCAAATCTTCATGGCAGAAGAGGATATGCATAAGACAACATTTAGATGTCCGGGATTTATCAGCGTTTGAGTGGATAGTTATGACATTTGGGTTAAAGAATGCCGGCGTAACATATCAAAGAGCGATGAGCCTAATTTTCCATAATTTGTTAGGTTTTATCCTAGAAATCTACATTGATGATATTGTAGTCAAATCGGAAGATATGGATGGACATATGGCCGATTTGAGGTTAGCTTTTGAAAGGATGCGTCGGTATGGTTTGAAGATGAACCCACTCAAGTGTGCCTTCGGTGTGTCGGCGGGAAAATTCTTAGGATTCATGGTGCATGAGAGAGGGATTGAGATCGATCCTAAGAAGGTTGAGAAGATTCAAGACTTCAAAGCGTCGGCATGCAAGAGGGAAGTTCAGAAGTTGCTAGGTAAAGTAAACTATTTGAGAAGATTCATATCTAACCTAGCAGGTAAAATCGATGCTTTTGTGCCTATTCTACGTTTGAAGAAAGAAGCCGATTTTACTTGGGGGGCAGCACAACAGGAGGCGTTTGAAGGTTTGAAGAGATATTTGTCTACTCCACCTGTGGTGCGAGCGCCTAAGACCGGAATTCCATTTCGGTTGTATATCGCTGCTGAGGACAAAGTTATTGGAGCCGTTTTGACGCAAGAAGAAGAAGGCAAAGAGTACATAATTACTTATTTAAGTCGCCATCTTCTGGATGCCGAAACGAGGTATGTATTTGTAGAAAGGCTTTGTCTTTGCTTATATTATGCTTGTACCAAATTGCGTCATTATTTATTGTCTAGTACATGCATAGTTGCTTGTCAGACCGACGTCGTTAAGCATATGTTGCAAAGGCCAATTCTGAGTGGGAGAATTGGCAAGTGGACATATACATTAATTGAATATGATTTGGCCTATGAATCATTGAAGTCTATGAAGGGCCAGATTGTAGCGGACTTTATAGTAGATCATCATATAGACGTTGCTTATGGAGATGAAGTCCGTTTGGTTAGTGTTTCACCTTGAAAATTTTATTTTGATGGCTCTTTGTGTAAGGAGGGTCAAGGCATAGGTATAGTTTTAGTTTCGCCCAATGGTCAATGCTTTAAAGCATCGGTTCGTTTGGAGTATTATTGTACAAATAATCAAGCCGAATATAATGCTTTGTTATTCGGTTTGCAAGTAATGGAGATAATTGGAGCTACACATGTAGAAGCGTTCGGTGATTCGGAATTGGTGGTGCAACAAGTTGCCGGGGTCTACAAATGCTTCGACGGATCATTGAACAGGTATTTAGATCAATGCCTAGATATTATTGCCAGTTTCGATGATTTTACTATTAAGCATATTGCTAGGAATGAAAATTCTAGGGCAAATGACTTAGCTCAACAAGCATCTGGTTATAGCATCAAAAGAGGTTTATTTTTCATATTAGATCAACCGGTGCTTGATTATAATTTTTTGGGCGAAATTAGCAAAGAGGCAGACAGTAGGCGGTCCGACCGGCGCATTGTCGCCGGTCGACCGTGGATGGCAGCCTGGTCCGACCGGCGTTATATGACCATTTTGACCGCGGATGGTTTCCGGTCTGACCGGTGTTGCTTGGCCGGTCAGACCGACTTCACAGAAGGTGGTGGGGGCACAATCTTCTCAATGCGGATGCTGAATTAATTGAAAATTCGGACATATGTGCCCTGAAAATAGTAGATGATTGGCGAATTCCTTTGATTAGCTATTTGAAGGATCCTAGTCTTAGGATTGATCGGAAAATTCGGCGGCAAGCGTATAAGTATACTTTGCTTGATGAAAAGCTATATCGCCAAAATATAGATGGTGTACTGTTAAAATGTTTGGATACCGATCAATCTAAAGTTGCTATGGGCGAAGTTCATGAAGGAATTTGCGGAACTCATCAATCGGCCCATAAAATGAACTGACTGCTTAGAAGAGCGGGGTTCTATTGGCCGGGAATGATTGATGATTGCTTCAGATACTATAAAGGTTGTGAAACTTATCAACGGTTTGGCAATGTTCAATTGGCACCGGCTTCGGTGTTGAATCCTATTATTAAACCATGGCCGTTCCGGGGATGGGCTTTAGATTTTGTTTGTCATATTTATCCTCCGTCTTCGAAGGGGCATCGGTTCGTGCTAGTTGCGACGGATTACTTTACCAAGTGGGCCGAAACCGTGCCGCTCAGGAATATGACGCATAAGGAGGTAATTGATTTTGTTCTGAAGCATATTGTACATAGATTCGGCATTCCTCAAACATTAAGCACAGATCAAGGGGCTTCTTTTATGTCTAAAGAAGTGAAGAGTGTTGCCGAATCTTATGGAATTAAGTTGTTGAGTTCGTCTCCTTACTACACTCAGGCTAATGGACAAGCCGAGTCTAGTAATAAGACATTGTTGAAGCTGATCAAGAAAAAGATCGAGGAACATCCAAGAAGGTGGCATGAGGTGCTTTCTGAAGCTTTATGGGCGCACAGGATATCCAAACATGGTGCCACCAAGGTGAGCCCTTTTGAGCTAGTTTATGGACAAGAAGCCGTTTTACCAGTTGAGGTAAATCTTGGCTCTCTTCGATATATAAAGCAAGACGATTTGCCAGCTGAAGACTACAAGTTCTTGATGGGTGATAACCTTGATGAAGTGGTCGACAAACGTTTGAAGGCTTTGGAAGAAATAGAAAGAGAAAAGAAGAGAGTGGCTAAAGCATACAACAAAAGGGTGAAGGCAAAGACGTTTCAAGTGGGAGATCTAGTATGGAATACTATTTTGCCTTTAGGTTTCCGATCTAAAGAATTTGGTAAGTGGTCGCCGAGTTGGGAAGGACCTTATCGGACATGCGAAATCGTTCGGGGAAATGCGTATTTCTTGGAGATGCTTCAAGGAGAACGGTTTCAGCAGGCTATCAACGGTAAATATTTGAAGAAATACTTCCCGAGTGTTTGGCAAGATGCTTAGGGAGTTTTGTGGCCGATAATTGAGTTATCGTCCTAAGTGTGAACATGTCTTATGCTTTTAGATTCACGATGTTCATCATAAAAGGCAGGGGGCATGTGTTTACACCCAAAATTGGCACCTAGGAATCAAAATAGGGAAGATTGCCAATATTTAGAAATCTGCCGATTTCCTTCGGAGAGGCCGGTATGACCGTCGTGTATAGGCCGGTCAGACCGGGCGGTGGGGCCGACCGGGAGGCATGTAGCCGACCGACCGCGAGTTCGAAACCTAGACGACTTCGTCGATACTCGGGTTTCCTTCCTCCATACGGTATGTCTCGGGTTTTCAAACGTGTCTACCCCGAATTGGACGTGGAGAAGGGCCTGTGAAGAGCAGGACCAACCCCTATTTAAGGGACAAGGCCGGTTCAATTGAAAAGGAGAATCACACAACATACAATACAATCTACTTGAATCGTTTTTTCAATACTCTTTGCTTTTCAGCCATATTTTCTACTTTGCCCTAGTTTAGTCCATCTTTGTCGGTTTGCACCGTAAACCGTCCACCGCCGCTACGAGAGTGCGGCATCTCTTTGTAGGTTTGTCCCGAAAACCTTCCGTTTGCTCACGAGACGAGTATTTATCAATCTATTCATCTAAATCGGTTCCGCTGGCCAGTTTGATCTACAAAACCCACTTTGTTCTAGTTTTTGCTAGATTGAAGTGGTTGGCGACTCCATACCAAGAACCACCGTAAATCTTTAGGTGAATCGATCGTGTTTGTGCCTTTTGCCAAAAAAGGTGCCAACAAGTTGTACTACAAGAGTTTGAGGGCTGAAATCTTATCTCGTCGATTGAATAATGGTGCAACATCACAGGTATGATTGGTTCATATCACAGGTATGATTGGAATAAGGATGTGCTGACCTCTTTTCTGTGCTTGTGGTGTAGGTTGATGAACAGACCAGGGCAGAGGAGCATAGGACAATGAACAGCAGAGGAGCAGAAGAGCAGGTAACTCAATATAATTTCACTTATGTTGTTGCTGCTAAACTGAATGGAGGCATTTTGTTTAGTGAAAAGGAAATAAACAAACGGTAAAAGTTCTGTCATGTGCATTGTTCTGACGAAAACAGGGGATAAAGCTCAAGCTAAAGAGATGATATAATTGGAAAAAATTTATACTCAATTGCACTATGGGGCGATTTATGGATGCCATGTTCTTGCAGGACTAATGAACTTGAATGGTTTTTTGAGAAACAATGATAAATCATTGTGCATTTATAGTGATATAAATTCTCATGCAACAAACTATCACGTACATATTTTGGTCTTCCATTTGGGTTGCCTACACCATAATTAAATTCTCATTGTTGTGAGCAAAAACCATCATCCTACTCCTAACTAATTGTTTGAACTGCAAAGCGCCTTTCCAAAGCTCCCTCTCCTTATGACCTCGTCAGTTGATCTTCTAAGTAGGTTGTTGTCATCTTAGCTTTTTCATGCAACAAATACTTTATATAAGGTGTGGCCCAGTAAATATCATTGCAACACTATTGCTCCTTGAGTTTGACATGTATTGGCCATTGTTAGCTATTACGCAAGCATTTATTCTCTAGCTGTTTAACTATTTTCATTTATGATGGGCACGGTAAATAGGATCAGCTTGCAGCTTACTCTTGATTGCGGTTCTTGTTTTACACTTATCTCCAGTCTGTTATATTTTGCTTTGTAGGTTCCTTGAGACTGACTGGAAGAGATATTCCAAGAACTTGTTTTGATGGTAGCGTTTCGATGGTAATAGCTGTGAGAAGTTTGGGTTGTGATGCACATTTTTACTTTGCTGGTCCAACCTTTTGAATTTCATTTTGGACAAACACTGGGCAAATGTTTAACATATTTAGTATTTTCCTTTTCTTGCGTACTTGTTGAATGGTTCAGTACAATAAGTATCTCCAAATAGAAGCTGGGCATGGTAGTCCTATGAACCCAATGTTTGTTTTCAGGAAACTTGTTTGGCAGCGGCGTGACTACCCCTAGGGCGGCGGCATGAACTTATATATGCAACGGCTTTGCTCATGGGTCAGCAAACATGCAACGTCTATGCTCATTTGCCAACAAACACACATGGGTGTGCCTATGAACAGCCCAGCTAACAAACATAGCCCAACAAAATTAGGCTCAAATTAAATTTAAATTTAGAGGAACTAAATTTTAAAAAATCTGTTGGATGAGAGATCCTATATTGAGAGTTAACTTTTTAAAAAATGCTTAAAAACAAAATTATTGAGAATTTTTTTTCATAATTGCATGTGCTCTAAAAGCAGCCTCGCGAGTCGCGACTGCTTTCCCCATCTCCTCCTCCCTCCTCCGGCACCGATCCCCCCGCCTCGGCGCCTCGCCCCCTCCCGAATCCCGCCATTGATCCGGCGCCGCAGTCGCACCCCATCCTCTCCTACGTGCTCTCGCGCCTCCCCACCCTCGCCAAGACCCGCCCGTCCGCCGGTGGCGCCGGCGGTGACTTCGACATCGAGCAGCCGCCCGTGCACACGCCGTCCCCGCGGACGCCCTCCACCGCGGGCGAGTTCGAGCTCGTGGAGCGCATGCCCGGCCTGCAACCTTGTGACAAACGAGTCTGGATGTGATTATAGCCTCTTTTTGCTGCTTGATCCTATTTCTCTGTCATATCCTTTCTGATTTAAGCAGATCTCAGTCATGCGCTTCATCTCATTGAAGGGGGGGGGGGGAGAGTTCTGACCAATGTTGAGTTAAAATTGTGAAGCTTTTGGATGCGTTGTCCTGTTTAAGTGGTTAGGATCTCAGTAGCTGTAAGCCGCAGGATTTGTCGTCCACTTGTAACAAACTTTGAAATTGTTAATGTATCAGCTTGAACCTGCGCCATTTAGTAGCTTCTGGCATGTGTGTCGAGCACTGGAGGTTTATTTATTGTGGTTCTCTTCTGAGCAATTTGGGATTAGGGAACTGATTCAAAAGATCTAGACTTAGCAATAAGGATGTGGGCTTTTACACTCCTCTAAGTTGGGTATTAGTTGCAGCCGTGCCCAGCCGCGCACAAGCCCGCGCCGCCACCCTCATCCGCCGCCGTGCCGCCGCCCCCATCCGTGCGCGAGCCCGCACGGCCACTGCAACCATAAACTCTGCCACCATAATAATTAAGGTGCTACTGTAGTTTTTTTTTCATGAATACAAAACCAAACATAACTTGAGTGAATCCGGTTTGTTAGAAATGACAACATTTTGCTGAAAAATTACTTAAATACATGGGATCGGAGTGTGTTCATTAAAGTTGTGTTTTAGATGCCCTTCAGATGTCAAGCTTGGTGGGCAGGAAGCTGCAGTTGGTCGAACAAGCCTTTCTGAGCCGTTCTACGTCTCAATATGACAGGTAAATTTGTTTGAATATGTCCAGTTCGTCAGGGCCACAGCATGATTAGTTGATTACATTAGCTCCTTAACTAAAATTTTAGTACATAGATCACATCAGAATGCTCACAAGGTATATAATTTATAGGTCTGTCTGCTCATGTTCACAATTAAATCCTGAACTACATATCAATTGCTTAAGGGGATGCTACCTGCTCATGTTCAAAATTAAGTATTTAAATCCGTTTACTGAATCCAACATGAAACCAGTCAATCACTGATCCAAGACTCGACACACACCAAAAAATCAAGAGAACAGTAAAAAGAATAGTAGATGACTGAATGAAATACCGCAGTTCACTCTGACTCCGGTTCGGTACCTACTCTATATCTGAAGATTGACCACAGCGTAATGCCTTACCGCTTTTTGCATTACAACTATTTGAAAAATGTCAATTCAAAAGAACTTTTTTGGAAAGTTTAAACAAGTATAAATAATCATGAGACAGCATTTAGAATTATGCAGTGTTCATTTTTTGAAGGGAAGCTGGTATTTGCTCTATTTGCTAATTGTAACTGCTTTGTCACATCAATTCGAATCATACCTATTTTTGGCTTGCTCCAGAATCTAGCATGGTTTGGCTTGATTGAACTCCGCTCGAGTAATCATTTTACTGAACCAGTTACAGGCTAACATAACAGCCAATCCTTTTCTTGTTAATCAGAGCAGCTGTCGGGTAGAATTTGCTCCAAGTTCCCTAAACTGAGAAAACAAAGTACAAAAAACAATGGCTGCTCTGGCCAGGACCAAGCACGCACAAAATTTTGGAGCTGCACGAGGATGGGGTTCGGGCTCTGCGCGCACGGCGGCGGATGGGGATGGCGCGCGGCGGCGGATGGGGAGGTGCCGCGCCGCACGGATCCCGTCCCTGCTACGGCTGTCGGATAGGGCGCGGGAGAAGGGCGTGGAGGAGGTAATTGCCATCAGCTTCATCCTGAATTTCTTGGTTCAACGATGTGCTTCTCCTGTCTATTTAGTTGTTTTCCTGCCATCGCACGCATTCCTCCCCCGTCCAACCCCGCCGCTGACGGCCCACCCAGGTAGCGCGGCCCTCGACCGTTGCCCCTCTGCCGTCGTCGCTGCGAATCTTTTAAATTTATTCTTTAGGCTTAATCTGTGATATGTCTAAGGCATGCTCATTATAAAATGTGCAAATGTTTTTCAGGCATCGTAGACGAAGAAGCATCTCGAGTGACAGCCGGAGCAGCAGCTCACCTTCCCCGATAGTGATAGAACTCCTGACATTGTGTTCCTGGAAGGTAAAACTTCTTTTGTTTCTTGACTATCACTATCGTTTGCCTGTGCTTGTGTCTTGCTGAGAGCTCAAGCGGTTGGTTTGAAGGGATGAAGAGAACTCTACTTAAAAGCTTTCCAGTGGATCTAGATTACCAGTGGAGTCTATCCTGTGATCTGTAGTTGTCTACTTAGACTCTTGTTAGGATTGGTTATGCAGCTCATGCCACTTCAGTATTATCTGTTCTAACTTCGTGATTCTGCATTCCAAACCTGAATATTCTGTGTCGTGACACTTGTTCTAATACTGTTATCGTTGGAAAAAGTTCTGACTTATGTTTGATACTGGCTGGTCGTTTTTGTGTTTAGTGTATGATCGAGTAATGGTTTGTGTGCGACCATGCTTCTCTTAAGGGTAACAAGCTTTGGTTCCATGTTCCAACAGTGAGCAATCGCCAGCGCTGTTTTGATATGCGATTTTATGTTTGATCACGTTAGCAAGAAAGACTTTGATGCGATCATAGCAACGGTTTTGTGCTGCATCGTTTATTTGTTATTACGGTGCTACTGTGGAATTTCTCCAAGGGCTACTAAATCATGGGGTACTCTGATTTAAATAAAGTGGCTGAGACATTGGAGGTCTGGTTTAGTGTTATCATTAAAAAATGCATTCCACGCTTGTCAGACATTCAATCTTTTTAATTGTCTTGAGTGAAGTGCCCTGATGTATCATAGTTTAATAAATTTCTGTAGGTACAAAAGAGGAGGATATATGATATAACAAATGTTTTAGAAGGAGTCGATTTAATCAAAAAGACACTGAAGAATATGATTCGTTGGAAGAGTAATCTATTTATGTTTCTTAACGCATTCCACAGGTTAATTTTAGCTTCTTGCTGACAAAAATAAATACATTCAAAGGGGTTCTGATATGTCAAAGTCTAAGGAGAGAGAACGTCAAATCTCAGCATTGAAGGTATGTGCTGTACTGTATGATCTTCACTCTGGACATATTTTATGCTTTTAACTATTCTAAAGTTATAGATAGGTAAATTATGCATGCATTATTATGAGTTCCATTCTCTTTCTTTAATCTTTATAGATTGAGGTAGATTGTGCTCATTTTACTTCTATTGTATTTCAAGTCAGAAATTGGAATAATTTAAATTGAACCATGAACTATCAGTAGATTATATGCTTATACTCTTTCCCAGAACTGGTGCCTAATTTTTTTATGACAAATATTTTCCAACTCAGATGATGGTTTTTGTGAATTCGCTGCTTGAGAAGTCCGTAGTTGAACCATGGCAGAAGACTGAATACTTAAAGTTAATGGCATCACTATTGGTGCATTATACAGTTTAGTGAATGCTCTTTTAGGGATGATAGCCTTAGTTTGGAACATGGGAATTTCAGTTGGAGTTTTGCTTTCAGTTGGAACATGGAAAATTCAGTTGGAGTTTTAAGTGTATCCATTAAATAAAACAGTCTGTATCATTTAGTGTACCCTTCCTATCCCTTTGGAAGGGGGGTTCGGAGGAAACTTTAATTCCCCCGGACTGGGTCAAATTTCACGTTATGAAAAATCATGAATTGCTAAGTGAAGAAACCATTCCCGAAACTATGGCCACACAGTTAGTGTTGACCTGCATTGCAGATGTATACAGTTTCTAAGTGTATCCCTTAAATAAAACTATGGTGTTAGCATGGACGCTATACTAGTAAAAATAAAAGTTGATTCATAGTCCCTTGCTTGCCCTCGGTCCATACCTCCCTCACTTTCATATGGTCCAAGCCGTTGATTGGCTGTAATCTAACGGTTTCCAAATGCAATGTACCTGCGGAAAGGTACCAAAAACGTGGACAGACGTGGAGAAGGTATCAGTTTCAAGAGTAGACGGAAGGTTAGAAAAGTAATTTTGTATCTGTTAATTACAAAATCTTTAATGCAATTTTCTCTCATCAGTTTTGGTCGGTGTGCACATATTGATTCCGAATGGTGCACTTGTGTGAATGAACGAATCGATGGAAGATTATGTGAACTGAAGAATAGCAAATGTTGTTTCCGTTCTACTCATGAATTTTATTTTTTTACTGTAATTGTGATAAATTCATCTGGAGAATTGTTTATATTGCTCTAAACCAGAAACCTTTCAACTAGTGTGCATAATTTGTTTACATGGTGATTACAAGGGTTAAGTAAGAAATTGAAGTTTCTTATGTTGTTGGGCCCTATGGCTATCTAGAAATGAAGTTGTGTTAGACAAGGTAAAAACACAGGTAGGTTATTTTCGTAAGAACCTATTTGTTAAGATAATGGACTTCACTACTGAAAAGGAGTATCGTCTGTTCATGAAAACAGAAACAACTATGATGGAGCTGTTTATGGGATTTGGTTGGTGTTTTAGCAATAGAATTGAGTTTTAATTGTTCTTGGTGGCAGTTATGTTGTCTTTCTTCGGTATACCTTTTGTTTGAGATTGTAATAATGAACATTCACATGCATCAATCAATGAAAAACTGAAATATTAATATATTATTTTCTAAAAAAAACTTTTGCATCTATCGACATAAGTGCGAATGCGCGCCTCATTCCATTTACTGGCATATCAAATTATCAATCGCTAGTTTTAAAAGTATTCGTACTTAATAAACATTAAATCCCTTATTGAAATAGATAACCAACATGCCTAGTTTACCTCCTCGTTGCTGCCCCTGGAAAAGCTATAAACATTAAATCCCTTATTGAAATAGATAACCAACATGCCTAGTTTACCTCCTCGTTGCTGCCCCTGGAAAAGCTAGAGCCGTGTCCGGAGCGAGCCCCATAACCACAGCCAATAATTCTTCTTTTGATGTGTGGCCAGAATGATTTATTGATTTTTTTTGGCAGGTTTTGTTTTTTCAAAATTAAATTAATAAAGGTTCAAACAATAAAAAGAAAATCTTACGCCAATTCGGCTACATGAAAATGAAAAATCCGAGCCATACCGAAGGAAAAATGCAAAGAGGCTAGGCTGGCCGGCCCAGTTTAGTAGCCCAAACCGACCAATTTGCTTTCTGCCCTAAAATTGAGTAGCAATAAATTTATTTTGGGTCTCTCATCTTCACGTTGGGTTTGTGTCAAATTCCTAAATCGTACTATCAAAAAACTTAACCATCAACTTATAAACTAGATTAAATTAGGACCTTCGATAATATAAACCGAGTCAACTTGTCATAGTGAAACCAATCATCTATACTTTCGGAGGACCTAACTTAACCCAATTTTACAAATTGGAGGATTAAGATTTCTGATAGACGACAAGATGAGAGACTAAAGTGAACTTATTCCAACTGAGTATGGCCTAAAATTTACATGCGTGGGCCAGAAATCTGAACTAAAATTTTGGCCAGTACAAGTTGATGGGCCTAAATTTCGTCCTTTCCAAATGACGCCTAGATGGGCCGAAAATATTCGTGACCCAAATACATGGCAATGGAGGGTCATCTTAATAAGGTCTGATGGGCTAGATTGCATGGTCTGCCTCATGAGCTGGTCTGTCTCTACGCCTCATGGGGTAGATTGCATGCGCCAACACACTCTCACCTGCTAGGGCACACCAAGCCGCGAAGGGGATCATGGTATTCACCTGAATACCTAAAACTTTATGAAAAGTTCGAGTAGATATAACTATCGATTTGATAAAAACTTGACACATATGATTCAGTTTCCGATCAACATGATCTAAATCCTGCAATCACAGCACCACGTCTCCTCTGGTTGTCAATCGTGTCGAAACCCGATTGACCTCGCCGAGAAGACTTATCTCTGCGTGCGAATCGAAGACACAAGCAAGAACAAAAAAATTTCAACACAAATACAAATGATTGATTAAGAGCTCGAGTTGGGATTCCACAAACCGATGAACGGTGAAACTACAATGGCAGAAAAATCTAAGCAAAACCCAACCCTAACTTGATGGCGTCTACTGAATATATAGGTTCTAGGGTTGACCTAGGACCCTGGACGTATCTCTATTGGACTTCAACATGATACACGGGCCAACGGTCCAAAAGACGATGACGCAGCATCCAGACAGATTCTGGATGTCACTTGTTTCGACGATTCCTGTTGACTGAGATGGAATTTTAACGTGAGACCAGGCCCATTGAAAAAGTGGTCTCGTTAGCTTTCCATACATAAGTAGAACATCAAAACACGGAGTCCGAATGCGACCTTGGCAACATTTTTAGCGGGGCTACTCCTGGAGCCCAAGATAGACTCGAACTTGATATGAATTGGGCCTCCATCTTGACTTGAACGCCGATGATGACCTTGTCCATCTTTCAGCCTCTCTCCTTCGTCTTCTCCATAGTTTCTAATCATAATTAAATCATTAGATAGCAATTTATTTTTAAAATCATATGAAGAAATACTTAGGAACGAGCTCACTTGTAAATGTAATTGTCGGATGCGAGCTCAAGTGATTGGACTTTGCATGATAACTTAAGAAGTATTGTGCATATCCAAAGAAATAATGTTTTTATCTTCTATATACTTAATTAGGTTTGATACTTCATTCTCAGCCTTTTTTCCCCTGAACATAGTCATATCTTTGGGTTTCTAGCTCGCACCACTTCCAACTCAATAGCTTACTATCCTAAATCGCATAACTCTAGCCTAAAACCAGCAACAGACACCTGCAATTGTTTAATGAATACACAACCTTAAAATCCTACGCTCTCACTATATGTCCGTCCTATGTACGTACTTTTGGTTTAATTGTACAACTATTGGATTGATGATTAGGTGATCAATGATATGTATATATTTTAATAATGCATAAGAATCCGATCCTGAAGATGTGGATATACACAGCCAAATATATATCAATGATATAGATAGAAATTAATTAAGCATAGAAATAACAGTACAAATGCACCGAGTACTCCGACCACATCATGCGACGAGGGGCAACCGGTCAAGATCAAGGTTGATGTCGAGCAGCCAAGACGAATCATGATCTTTAGGTTCTCATTTCTTCTTTTTTTCAGATGACCATGACACAATATCGATCACGTGTCCACCCCACCATCCATCGAGCCACCGGCGAAGTTTCCCAATACACATTGGCCTCACGGCTAGCCCTCTATTATGCAATTCCTGGCTTCTGCACTGATTGCTTCCCTGATATACCCTTGGCTTATTTATTAAGAGAGTAAGGCCCCGTTTGACTTGGATATTTAGTTGGGTTACTTTCTCGATTTCTCGATTTTTGTTAGTTTGAATTTTTAAACTGTCAAACAATGCATTTTTTATAATATATAAGTTTTTAATTAAATAATTTTTAAGTTTGAAATAACTTACTTAATTAATCATATCATATGCTTTTGGGCGAACTTATTTCATGTGTCGTAATTAGCTCAGCGCTGGATCGAAGGCACCCTAAAAATTAATGCACTAAAAATTCGACGAGTATACATGAATGCAAACGTTCGCATCCGGGTTAATCTATACTATCTTAAAAAATAGTATTGATGACTATCATATGAGGGCCACAAAATATAAGAAAAGACTTTATATTTTTTCTATCTATCTACACAAATAAGATCTCATAAAAAATATGTTAACCGAATATGATTATTATGGAATTTTTTATTGTTATATGATATATTAGGTAATAAGAATATCTCTAGAGGTTTTAAAAATATACAGAAGAAACTGTTTTTTTAGGAAAAAAGCAATTCACGGGTATAGTTAGTAGGAGTTAGTAAAGGAGTGAAGTGCGCACGAATCGAAATCAGTCGACATATGTGCATGCAGTGAACAAACCGAAACTCATGTCAGTGTGTTACATCTAGCGTTACATCTATAACTATTAATAATTATTTAACTATTAATAATTATTAGTGGTTTCACCTAAAATTTTCGTCCGTCAATATTTTGCATAAAACTTTTTAAGTATTTGTAAAATTAACCCACAATCTGCATTATTTTCGAAAAACTTTGAGTGTTTATAAAATTAACTCTACGGCCCAATAGAAGGGATGACTTGGATGGAAAAAGACCTCATCCCCATCCTCATCCCTACGCCCCTCCCTCCCATCCCCATCCGTATCGTGCTTGCGCCCCTCTCTCTCATCGCTACTCGAAGCTCCCGCATCACGCCCCGCGCCACGCCTACGCCCCTTCCTCCCGTCTTCATCCGCGTCGCGCATCGACTTCATCCGTTGCAACGCACGGATACAGTTGCGACGTATACATATATGCGGCGTAACGACGAAACGGGTGCGTCCACACTCGACGCAGGCACGCAGGCAGGCCGGCCTATGACGATGAGGAGGAGGCGTCAGCGTCAGTGCCTACCTCGGGATCCCGAATCGCATGCAATCCTCTGAAATTCCACGTACGTACAGTACACAAAGAAACGAACTACTCCAGTGGTACAATGTAATCTGCAGAGTGAAGCTTTGATCAGTGATCACACATAAATCGGGCCGGGCCGATTTAGCTTTTGCAGTTTGCAGCTTGCAGCCTTCGCTTTTATGCCTGCAGAGTGATGCTGCTTTTATGCATGCCGATGCCGTGGAGTTGTAGTGGTCTCGTCCATCGTTAGCTTTTCTCGGGAATCGCGCAGCTGTCCTAGTCCTACCTCCAACTCTCCAAGCTACACGACACACACATATATGCTGCAGATGCACATCTCCGTCGTTTGTTGCAACTGCATGCATGCCCAAATTTCATATTCAAGCACCTGCGTATTAAGGCCGCGTTCTGTTATGATGTATGAGTTTTAGATTATCGTGGCTACGTTTTTTAAATAGTTAAATGGTATAATTTTTTTTAAAAACATTTTATATAAAAGTTTATTTAAAAATTCAAATAAATTTATTTTAAAAGTTTATAATAGTTAATATTTAATTAATGATAATTTTGTTTTATGTTTTCGTTTGATTTGACAGTCGACTAAGCAGCTAGCATGCAGAAAAGAACGTGGCTTAAATTAATTTTTGGACATCTAAATTCAATGTCTGTCTTATTTGAAATTTTTTATATTAGCATTTTTGTTGTTATTAGCATTTTTTTAACCTTTTCATAAATTTTTTAAATAAAACAGACGGTCAAATATTGGATATGAAAATCCACAAATACGAAGAAAGTAGACAAATGTAGCTGCTCTGAATAAACGTAATGTGTATTGTTGAAGCTAGATCTATGGGGCTGTTCGGCAAGCCGGGCTACAGCTGCTGCCTTTGTACTCGAGAAACTGTTAATTCGTGCTGGTTACGACACAGCCAGCCCAACAACCCCTGTACAGTTTAAGATTTTTTTTCGAAATATACTAGACACTGAATGTCAATGATACATTACCTATCACTTAAAAATAACTAATTATAAATACGAACATTCATATTAAATTAAGCTAGCAAAAGACTTCTCTCTGGTTACCGTCGATGTCCGTGATTAACCGCACGATCAAGCTCGATGGATTTCACCGCAAAGGACATATAATCAACAGAGCAATGGCCAATTTGCAACTATTTTGTTTTCTTAAAGATGCATATACTTATTTCTATAAATATACACACATACACCTTATTTTTATTAGCACCTTTTTAATACTAGACCGGCGTATCGTATTTTAAGATTAGTGAAGTCATCACATACATCTTGTTTTAGACAAAAACATCGTTTATCATAAAATAATAAATAGCTATAAGCTAGATGGTTCCTCTTGTTTGACCACCCGAAAAAATAAATTAATTAATGAGAGCTGTCTACAGAGTGCACACGGCTACCGTGCTCTGGGTGATCTCGATGGTATCACGATGAAGTGCTAAATTTTTTTTAGAAACGTAGTACAACTACATATATTCACGCCGTGTATATACTCACTTTTATAAACACACGTATATCTTATCTCTATTAACAACTTCGAAAAACTAAATTGATATTTTAAGATTATCAAAATCATCATAAGTATCTTGTTGTCATCAGATACGTTGTCTAAAAAGTCGTATTCGTGCCAGTCCAAATGAACTGGTTTCACTCAAAGAAGCTAAATCAGTTAACGTACGCTTACTTTGCGATGAAGTTAAGGATGCAAGGGAGGCGGGCAAGCATGATATTTTTGTCCGGTTATCCCAATTCTAGTTCTTTTTTCATTTAAAATTTATATTAAGTAAGATTATACGTGGATAGTGGGCATGTCCACTTCTAAAATTTGCGTGCATGAATAATCCATTTGTAACGCTAGCTGTTACGCCCGAGTTCCGACCGGTAAACATGCAAGTTGGCACTTGGCAGACGGTATATATTTTCCCCGTTTCATATATACAAACATGTCGCCTCAGTTAATTAGCATGCACGACACGAAAGAACAAAAACTCGTTGTACACATGTGTATTTTTTTTATCATGAGTGATATAGACACGATCCTTTTCTTTTTGGAAGCAATACAGACACAGTCTAGAGATGAGATCGATCGATGGATATACGAGCAAGGCAGAAATCCTATCCGGCGGCAGCGCACACGCGCACTGCGCCTTCGCTCGAACGGCCCTGACGTCATATGCGCGTGCAAGCCTAAATACGTATAATTAATTTTAAATACTTTCAAATTCAACTAAAATTTTATAATATAGATTTTGTCAAGTGAGATTAATTTAAATTTTAAAATTCAAATACACTTCTAACTCAATTTGAAAAACTTTCAACTCAAAATTTTAAAAATTTCAACTAAAAAATTTAAAGAAAAGTTTCGAAACATTCAACTCAAAAATTAAAAAGCACTAGAATTAAAACTTTCAACTCATATTTTAAAACATCTAACTCGATTGTTTATTCATTATTGTATTATAAAAATAATGTTTAGCGTTAAGTACCGTAGTTATAACGCTAAGCGCTAGCATGGGGGCGTACTACGACGTGCATCGAAACGTCCATCCACCGAAATTAAGGATGCGAATACGCGCGGTGGAAGCTTTATCCATCCATCGACTGATGACAAGAGTATACATACGTGCATACATGGACCAAATAATAATTGCTCAAATGTTGGAACGTACCAGGTCCAGGGCACACGTTGTATCTAATGATCTATCGATCTATCTCTCTGTACCTACCTATCAATGTACGCTTTTTATTAAAGCTATCTGTAAATTTTATTTTAATAAATTTTTAGGTTCGCTACAAAATACCAATGAACAAACTGGATCAAACCATAATTTAGGTTTAAAGAATTTAACTCAAAATATCTTCACATTTATAAATATCTCAAAATTTGTACAAAATACTTCTCTTTATGATAAATTATTTCTACAGAATTTAACTAAATTTAATAAGTTTTAGTTTTATAAGGTGAACGTAAGTTTAAAAATTTTGAGTTTAAATTTTACGTATGATTAACTAGAATTTTTGGGTCTATTAGTAATGCATTGTAAGTCCCACGTGTATAAATGGCTTAAAAATTATTTATAAAGTTGTATCTTTCTATAATAAATTATTCTCACAAAATTTAACTAAATTCGACAAGTTTTTATAATATCAACGTGAGTTTAAAAATTTTGGGTTTGAATTTTATACATATTTCTTGAGAATTTCTTAGTCATTAGTAATGCATTATGAAGTTCACATGTATAAATGACTTAAAAATTTATAAAAAGTTTCTTCTCTATAAAAAAATATTTTTACAAAAAATCAACTAAATTTGGCAAATTTTTATAGTGTGAACATGTGTTAAAAAAATTTAGATTTAAGTTTTACACACATTTAGTGAGAATTTATTGGTCTACTATTAATGCAACAAATATCCAGTTAGATATTTATGAATAACCTATCAATATAACAAACTTGTGATGGAGCGATTCTATTGGACCATAGATCAACAAACTCATCAAAAATAATATTTTTAGATTCAATCCATATCCTATTCTCATCCTGAGTTAGATCTAATTATAATGGTTCAATTAAAACAAGAGTTTATATTTGGTTTGACTTGGTCGTCATTATTATTTTCTAATTTTATAATTATAATCTTTGAATTATTAAATCATGTAAAAGCTACTATACAAGGACTCTAATTAAAACTGAGTTTAACTTTATATTTGTTAACTCTAATTGTATAGATCATTTAATTTAGAAAAAGAACTAAACTTGATGCTCCACAAACAACAGAACAAGATAGGTCCTTCATAAAATTTTGTAATTCCTATTTCTTCAATTAGGAGACTTCAATTTCTTGAATTTAATTCCTATTAATTTCTTGGACTGTCGAAGTGTCAAATGGTTCAATTTCTTGGATCATGGTGGGTGGCGCTGGCAACCGCTACCTCCTGTACAGCAGGCGGCACAGCCGCGTGCGCGCGGCGGCGCCGTGAGATGGACGTATCAGGCGGCCGGAGTTGTGAACGATGCCCGCCCCCACATATACATCCGCTAATTAATTAGCAATAACATTTCCAATTAATTAAGCTAGTGTGTGTTAAGACTATTCCGATTGGGAGGTGCCACTTTTATTTTATTTTTTTTAAAAAAACACAGTTCAAACGTAGACGATTCGCTTTATAAACACATTTAAAAGACTATATTAGCATTACCATAGACGATTCTTTGTTGACGGATTGATCATCTATCACTGAAAAAATAGTTAACAGTAAATACGAGCATCCGTATCTTCTAATATTTGAAGCAGGATGAGAGCTGATTTCACCAAAAAAAATTAGAAATATCCACTGTTTCTAACCTTTTGCAATTATATACATGTTTTTTAGAAGAATTGTAAAAATATACTCGTATTGTGGGTGAAAACACGACACCGAGTGTTTGGGACGGCGAAAAAAATAGGGGACCGATTGCGGGCACAATCCCGCGCAGCACTGCGCTGTCTTGAGGGCTGGCCGTGCAACACCGGGCAAGATGTTTGTGTGCATACGTGAAGGATAGGCAACGACGTGCATGCGTCAGGTAGGTGAGCTGCTCGGTCGTGCGCGGCCGGCTCACGGTGCAGCGTGACCGGCCCACAGGACCGACGTGGTGCCGTGCTTCCCAGCTGTGGGACCGTGTCGGGCCATGCGATCTTTCTCGCCACCGTGCTGTCGCGCTTTCAGGCCACTCACTCTCTTTCTCATCCTGCCACCATCGTCCTGCCGCTCGCCCACCATCGCCCTTGCCGCCGGGCCGCGCCGCCCTCGCCGGTGTCTCTTAGAGTCGTAGGCGTGGTGTTGTCGCGTGTGGAAAGGAGGGGGATATGGTGGCACGGTGGTGCTTCGTGTTGCTCTTTGCGCTGTCGGCTACGGTGGCTGCCGTAGCGAAGCGGACGTGGGAGTTGTGATTCGTATGTCGGGGGAGGTGGTAGAGGAGGAGGAGGAGGAGGCGACCACTGTGCTGCGTGACAGCGAGGACGCCGAGGAGGAGGAGGAGGAGGATGTCGTCGGGACGAGGTGGGCGGTGCTCATCGTGGGCTCCTCCGGCTACGGTAACTACAGGCACCCGCCCTCGTCGCCCGGCCACCCGCCCTCGCCCTCGCCCAGCCGCCCGCCCTCTTCCGGGTCCTGTGCGTGACGTCATCGTCGCTATGTAGGGGAGCAGGGGAGAAAAGGAGGAGAATACATTGACATGTAGCCTATGTAAGTCCCGCTGTTATACGAAGGATAAGGAAAGAGACACAGTTAAAAAAACGAAAAACAAATTTTACTCTCTAAAATTTTGTCAAATTGATCAAATGGTTATTTGGAGAGTAAAAATAGCAATTTCGTTGAAATTGCTCTTACTATTTACCACCCTTCCCCACCTAACTCGCAGACCGGATTTCCTCTTCCAGCCGCATGTCCATTTTACAACTCTCTTTCTTCTTTTTTTTCTGTAAAATTAGTCCACGTTTTCAACACGTTTGAGAAAACTCCTCAACAATTCTACCCTCTTCTTTGGCAGACCTCTCTCCTCATCGATCGGCCGTTGCATCTTAATTACTATAACCTTGTTTGTTTGTATTATTTCCATATATTTGATTGTGCATATTTTACACACACGGCAGAATTTAATGAATTACAGAGCAATTTTCAAATATGCGATTCGAGCTTTATCTTCGAAATTGTGAACCATTCTGTGCACAGATCAAATTTTGCTTTCTAAACAAAATTAACCAAATAATGTGGTGTGTGTGTGTGGACAGCTCCGCTACCACTTGGTGAAGCAATATGATCAACGTCCCCACTGATTTGAATTCTTGACCCGCACGTACGAAACGATTGCAGCATCTGATCGGCGCGATCGATCATTAAACTGTTCGATCCACATGTTGAACCGTAATTAATCATGCATGACCATGCGGGCGTGCCCGTTTGTTCAATTGTCTCAATTGCCCGAATCATCGATAAAGACTCCTACCTCTAGCAAACCACTATAGTTTTTTCGGTTTTCACGCATATCACGAGAGTGCGAAACGGCATCCCCGCTGCGAAACGGCATCCCCGCTGTTCGTTTGAATAATTTTATACGAATTCAAAAAAATTTATCATAAAAATATATTTATCGGTAATTAAAAAAATAAATTTTACGTGGTTTGCCACGAAAACCGTGGTATGTGGCGCGGTTTTCGTACGGTTTGAGCGAAAACCGTGGCATAAATTTGATTCAAATTTAAATTTCATCACTGTTCACTGTTCGACGCAGTTTTCGCGCGGTTTGGACGAAACCGTGTCACGGCAAATAGATTCAAATTCAAATTCGTTTACTGTTCATTTCTCCGTGGTTTTTAATGGTTTTTGTGGTTTTCGTGATATCGTGAGGTAGCGACACGTAGGCGCTAAAACGAAATATGGAACCCTGCCTACCTCTACTGCTTTTCTCATTTTTTGAAAATTTTTTCTCCTCCCAGAAGGCAAACACGTAGAGAGCTGGGCGGCAAGGGCTTCTCGATTGGACAAGAGCATTGTTACACGTATTAAAACTTTTTTATTAAATTTATACTAACAATCATCTCAACTATTGATAAAAAAACTAAATATATTTATGACATATATCAGTGTTAGTAAAAATTTAATAAAAAAAGTTGGTATATGTAGCCTTCTCTATTGGATAAGCATACTGGTAGGGAGCAGGTTCAATTCCTTGGGTCAAATTACTGTTCAATTTGCATGCAATTTGTTTGGTGTCCGGTTTGGCCAACCGCGTGTGCCCGGTTTTACCCTGTATGCCGCAACGCGCACCTTGATAATGGTTAAAAACCTCTTGACTTATGGGGGTTCATTGAGAATCGGTTTTAACTAGAAATGAGAAATCCTTTTTAAGTAGCTTCGTCGTTATTGAAATAAACGTTTCTTCGAAAATCACCTGTGAATCATTATAAACATTTTCAAAACTGTGTACATGCCCTTGTAAGAATTTCAAACAGATTCTCTCACTTCTTCACGGCTCATAGCGTTTTATCTGAAATAATTCTCGTCCTTCTGTGAAAGACAAATGAATAAAATTTTGCTTATAAAGATAATGCTATATAAACATAATAAGTACAAGGGTTTTCATATAAAATAACCTTATCTATCTCCCAATATATCTCATTTCTCAAAACGTTGATATCAAGGTGAGTTGCATGCATAATCAATGTTTAGTTTCTATAGAACTACAAAATTATAAAGGATTAATTAATTAATTCAATTTATAAGATACTGTCCTAAAATACAACTACTTCTAATTTTAAAAAAAATGTTAAAAGATGAAGAGAAAAAACAATCTTCTGTTAATCGAGAGGGTGGTTAAGATAAAGTTGGGGGTGGAAAGTAATATTTATTAATAGAAGTCCTTATATTTTAATGGAACAATTTAAATAAAAATTCTTATATTTAAAACAGAGAGTGTACCTGCATGATAATAGTCGCTAGTCAAATTATCAATTATCAATTGACGAGGCTCCTACCACTACCAGCACATCACTACCAGCACATCGCTAGCTCATAATTAAACTTATAAATAAATTATTTTTAAATTTATAATAATAAAAATTTCAATTAACTATACGTTAATGGTTTTTTCTGTTTGGCGTGCTCTAACTTTTCTTCATCCTTATTAGAAAAAACATCACCTAGTCTTGGACCCACATGTCATAACGAGCATGATGGAATATATTAAAGAAAAAAGTTCGAATTGTCTCATAAATTATTGTGGCAACACGAATTACCCTCTAAACCACAAAATCAGATATACTTTACCCTCAACTTTTCATAGCGAGTGAATTACCTCTCTGACTCGTTTCGTAGCGGTTTTGGTCTAACATGACGCACACGTGACAGTGCATCAGCATAAAAAAATTAAAAGTGGTGGGGCCACATGTCATTTCCGCTTTTTCATTTTTTAGAAAAATGTTTAAAAGTGTCGGACCAAAACCGCTCCGGAGCGAGTCAAGGGTAATTTGCCGTATGAAAAGTTGTGGATGAATAATGTTTATTTTTGTGGTTGAGAAGGGTAATTTGTACTGTTGTTATAGTTTAGGGGTGTAATTCAGATTTTTTTTCTATATTAAATAAGGATCATGTCAACTTTAAGAGAAAATAAGGATTTTATCCTATTTATAATAAAGCACAATTGTCTCTTAAAAATAAAAAGAGGAGTGTCATGCAGAGGATGAATTCAGGGTGGACGATTTAATCAATGCAACGACCGCTTAGAAATTTTTTTTATCGATCAGCTGCATTGGTATCTATCTCAAAATAATGCTATAGGAACGGGATCATGCAGCAAATATTAATGACATGACAAGAGGATATCATCAGTCACTAATACCTACTAGGATTGTATTTTCTTAGATCTGTATTTTTTCTGTTTTTTAAGCTGTTTTGGCTGAGGAGAAAACGATATATGTTAGCTATTTTGTAAAAAAAACTTCTCATGTTTACATAGAATAGAATAGTGCATATGTCCTCGGACTAACGTTCCGTTGTGTTTTATCCGAAAAACCTTTCAGAAAAATGCAGCACGAAGAAAATAAAATTCCACTAACGCATATGTCGTCGAACCGATTGACGTCCCATTATGCTTTATCTGAAAACCCCTTTATCTTTAAAAGAAATGCAACATGAAGAAAAAGAAAATTTTTTACTTTCAGAGATAACGCTGTAAACGTAAAAAACAAACACAGGGTTTAACACCTTCTTCCCGCCGCCCCACCCGTCATCGTACGCCCTCGCCCTGTCGCCGCTGTTTCGCCCCCTCCCCTCCCCCTGCGCTGCGGCAGAGGAGATTTGATGCAGACGGAGCCGGCCGATATGTAACAAGAGGACTAGGATATGTGCTACAAAAGAATACTTGGGGAGATGTATTTTACTGTGCTCTGGGTTTCAACTTATATATGTGTGAGTTTGGTAATAATTATTTGATTTTAATAACAGTAAATTTCGCGTTGGTCTATAGCTGCGGCAACTTTCAACGGCAACGGGCAGATAAGAATTTCATCCTAATATACATGCGTGCAAACCGCTGAAAAACTTATAATTGGCCATTGGATTCGCCCGATCTAGCTAATTAAGCTAGTCATATCTGTACATCGATCAGACTGTATCTAGAATAAGACAGGATATGTTGACTCTTGACGATCTATGTCTAGCCGATCATTGTATAAGTTCATTCTATCCGTGTTAATTGGATGCAAGCACCGAGAGAAGAGGAGAGGATGTTTTGTCTTTATGAGTAAATTTTCATTTTAAATCATTTTTATTATTGATGTTTTATTTTAAATTATTCTTTAACTAATGTTTTTATTTTAAATCGGATAATTTTATCTTTATTACACTTTGCATTACCTAAATCTCTTTTCAAGTGAGTACGCTCCTTTGATTTGCCAGTAAACTCTCACCATTTTATATAGATAATTTATTTGATATATAACAAGTTTGGTGTTGTTGACGGTAAAATTGTCACGCACTGGCTAAGAGATCTACTTAACTCTAGTGCAGGTCCAAATATTGCTTCTGAGGTTCGTAGGCGTGCCAGTTGATCTAATCCTGCAACCAACAAGAAACAAAGAAAAAACAAAGTTAGTCTGTAAACGATAGCCAATCGGCTAGTAGCAGATGACGTATCGTTTGATATTGAGCCGATGCAATATGCACTGAATCGGCCAAGGGAAATTAGATCTAATCGATCGGCTGCATATATTCATAATATATAATCTAAGTATCAAAATACGTTTAGACCAAGTGATTGGGATAGATCGGCAACGTGCCGAGACAATATAAATTATTTATGTCTAAAAGTACTTTAAAACAAATATTATACTTATTTATAGCATAGTTGATGTCATAAGTCTAACATGTATCGGCTAGTACTTCGATACCACTTTATACTAAGATATCAATATAGGTTAAATATATTAGACAGGAACTGATCAAGTGTTAAGATAACCTAATAGATTGATAACAAGCTTAAAATATTTTATCACAGTGAGATCTTAGTATAAAGGGCAAATTTAGCATATCAAGCAAACATATAAGAAACCAGATAGCTAAACAGGTAAGATCGGCTGAAATCCCGATACTATCTCTAATAGCAATCATAAGACATGATAGATATTATGATTCTAAATATTACTTAGTAGGTTAGACTCAACTGATGTAGCACTAAGCATAAGATCTAAACAAATCTATGAAAACCTTTCGAGATGGTGGATACACTATATAATCTAAGTCGACGATGATATCTAACCCTATCGGCTGTTATCTAGTAACATAGGCTAGCCGATTAGGGTTAGACAACAATATCAATCTAGATTATATAGCATATATGATAACTTGACGATTTACGTAAATAAGATTAGAGTGTCATAAAGATGGAAACATTAATCCCGAGAGCGCAAGCCGTCATAACAAGCTTTACCTCTCGTCGGAGATCGAACCCGATACAGCCCAACTCAAAGCAAGAACTCGTCGAAGTAATCGAAAGGAAAAGGTGGCGATGCACCGAAGTTGTATTGAACTAATTGTTGTCTAATTACATGGTCTTGAGTCGTATTTATACCGAGATACAAGATATGTCCTTGTCGGATACGATTCCTATCTCTATTACAATTCAAATTACAATAAGTCCCTTAGGCAGACTCTTACCCACATAATCTATAAGAAAACTATTTAAAATAACCTGATTAATAGATATAATTATCTTTCTTGGACTTTATCTGTGTATAACAATTCTCATGAAGCACTTGAAACGAATCCGATGACGATTCCAATGTTACCTTACCGGAATCGGCTCATTACTGGAGAAACCATCATTGGTTGAAGTGGCAAAAGCACAGTAGTCCCGGTTTGAGTTGCACGGGACTAGAGATGATCTCTAGTCCCGGTTTAAAATTCAACGGCCCTCTAGGAACAGTAGTCCCGGTTCGCGAACCGGGACTAAAGATCACTTCTAGTCCGGTTCAAATGTTGTCGGCGCGTGTCGAGCGCCGGGGACCTTTAGTCCCGGTTGGTAACACCAACCGGGACTAGAGGTAGCATCTCTAGTCCCGGTTGGTGTTACCAACTGGGACTAAAGGTCCCCGGCGCTCTGACACACGCTGACAACATTTGAACCATCACCTCTAGTCCCGGTTCTTGAAACGAACCGGGACTAAAGGTACTAGAGAGCCGTTGAAATTTTTATACCGTTGCCTCGGGACTAGAGATGACATCTCTAGTCCCGGTTGGTGTTACCAACCGAGACTAGAGATTTTCTTTATATACTCCTTCCTCCTCCATCCCGAGCCACCACACTTGTACATCTTCAAAATTTTTCTCACTAGAGGTCCTTAGTCTTTGCTAAGGTTAGCAACTTCTTTGGTGATAATACACAAATATTTGCTATATATAAGGTTAGCAACTTCTTACTCTTATAGATTTGCGGTTGTTTTCTATACATTTTGCTATCTACATGTAATGTGTTATCTACAATCTTAGCACTTCGCATTTTACGGTTGTTTTATATACATTTTCATCTCTAGATTTGTATGCAAACATGAGGAGATGTTTTCCCGCCCACTGAAATTCATCTCTAGTCCCGGTTAGTTTTAAAAACCGAGACTAATTATTACAGTGCCCAATTATATTGTATTATATTCATATATAATTATAATTAACATATGTTCATATATTCATATATAATTAACATATGTTCATATATTCATATATAATTAACATATGTTCATATAATTAACATAAAATATTATAAATTAAAATAATAACATATAATTAACATTTGTCAAATTCCAAACTATTTAAAATTTAAATAATAATATATATTTAACATATGACATATTTGAAAAAATTTTAAATTGAAATAATAACATATAATTAACATTTGTCGTATTTAAAACTACTTTAAACCGTTAACCCTAAACCCTAAATCCTAAACCTTAAACCTAAACCTTTTTACCATTAACCCTTAACCTAAACCCTAAAACCTATTTTAAACCCTAAACCCTAAACCCTCGTGCGGCCTGCGTGATTGGCATGTGAAGTATTGCGACACGAGCTGGAACGTCAATGCCTTCTCCTCTGATCTAACATCGTCTCTCATGCTCTTGGAGGTGCTCCGTTCTCATCAACGTAATAGAGCGGTGGCAATCTCTTCTCACTTTGTTTTACCTTGTTCTCCGATTGCTCCATCTCATCCCAATACTTCAGCACATCATCTTCAAAGATGACACCAAGCTCGTCTGCATGGCAAGAAACAAGTGTCTAAGCAACACAAATCCAGAAAGCACCATTCCTTTTCGATTAGAAAAAAGAGAGCATCATTCTTGCGTTGATCTGAGTAGAAAGAAAAGAATCATACCTTGTAAAATGTTGCTTTGCATGATAGTAGAGCAGAATGGCTGGGGATGGAAGCTCGGGAAGGAGATACTAGAGAAGAGAGCTTCCTCCTCAGGCAGGTAACTATCAAGCCAAAGGCTAGTGCAATAAGGCCACCAGCTAGTTCATGAAAAAGGTTAGATGAATAACAGATAAACAGATAAATAAAGACAGCTTGTAGCCAAAAGAAGCTACTGCTATAAAATTTTCTCTGATGAGCATGGTTAACCATATGCATGATGCAAGGCAAAACTACATTTACCTATGTTTTTGGTGGGCTCCATTATTTCGAGAGACATGAAGCAAATCTCACACTCCAATGAGTCGGGATCAATGAAATAGTTTATCTTAGTCGTCTCGTCCACATCCGCATCCAGTTGCTCCTGATGATCCGTGGAGAGGCCCCGACGTTTTTTACGCCTTCTTCACCGATCTTGGTCTCTTCAACATGTCATGATCCATCGTAGTAGCCTTCTTCAACGATCTTGGTCTCTTCAATATTTAATGATCCGGATCACGGTCTTTTTCTTGCTTTTCTCCCTTTGCTTCATAATCTTTCTGTCTTGCTCTTTCTTGAGTACGATGAAGCGTACTCGTGTATCTTCATCAAACTTTGAATAGCGAGAGATATGGCAATGATTGGATAGTGCGGCTATATATGGCAATGATGGCTTGCCTCCCCCGTTCCCGTCTCAATGTCTCGGTGGCGCCATGGAAGCCGCCGGTGACACGCATGACGGCGGACTACCTCTATCCGCCCGTCGTGATCGATGGGTACTATCCGCCGCCGCCGCCCCAGTCTTGGCTCCAGCCGCCACCGCTCCGGTCTCCACGATTTAGAGGTGTGCTTTTTTGTGTTTACGGCAATGTTCAAGTTTTCGTTGCTAATGTCTTTTGCCTTATTCTCGTGAATTGCCACATAAGCATTAGCCGTTAGAGCATTATTGTCCTGACCACAAGTTAAGATCTTACGTGAGTATGGAGCATGTCGACGGCCGCCCTCCTCCTCCGCTTGTAATTCTCCCTGAGGACTTTTTCGTCGACCTCGGTCTCACCCTTTTACCGTTTTTATTCATAGCTCCTTGCAATTGTAATATGATTTAGGGAATTGACTATGAATTCGGTGGATGGTGTTGGTGCCTCCTCCAACGTGGTTCCCCTTGTTCACGTCCGAGGACTTCGGTGTCTTATGACGTTAGAAAACAACCGTTGGAGGAGGAAGAAGTTCATAAGGCACCGAACAGTCCCTGGACAGTGAACAAGGGGAACCACGTTGGAGGAGGCACCAACACCATCCACTGAATTCATAGTCAATTCCCTAAGATCATATTACAATTGCAGGAAGCTATGAATAAAAACGGTAAAAGGGTGAGACCGAGGTCGACGAAAAAGTCCTCAGGGAGAACTACAAGCGAAGGAGGAGGGCGGCCGTCGACATGCTCCATACTCACATAAGATCCTAACTTGTGGTCGGACAATAATGCTCTAACGGCTAATGCTTATGTGGCAATTCACGAGAATAAGGCAGAAGACATTAGCAACGAGAACTTGAACATTGCCGCTAAAACACAGAGAAAGCACACCTCTAAATCAGAAGACCGGCGCGGTGGCGGCGGAGCAAAGATCGGGCGGCGGCAAGGTAGTACTGCTCGATCACGGTGGGCGGATAGAGGTAGTCCGTCGTCGTGCGCGTCACCAGCGGCTTCCATGGCGCCGCCGAGGCATTGAGACGGGAACGGGGGAGGCAAGCCATCATTGCCATATATAGCCGCACTATCCAATCATTGCCATATCTCTCGCTATTCAAAGTTTGATGGAGATAAACGAGTACTTCTACGCCGTACTCAAAGAAAGAGCAAGACAGAAAGATTATGAAGCAAAGGGAGAAAAACAAGAAAAAAGACCGTGATCCGGATCATGAAATGTTGAAGAGACCAAGATCGGTGAAGAAAGCTACTACGATCGATCATGACATGTTGAAGAGACCAAGATCGGTGAAGGAGGCATGAAGAAAACGTCGGGGCCTCTCCACGGATCATCGAGCAACTGGATGCGGATGTGGACGAGACGACTAAGATAAGCTATTTCATTGATCCCGACTCATTGGAGTGTGAGATTTGCTTCATGTCTCTCGAACTAATGGAGCGCACCAAAAACATAGGTAAATGCGCTTTGCCTTGCATCATGCATATGGCTAACCATGCTCATCACGAGAAAATTTTATAGCGTAGCTTCTTTTGGTCAGCAAGACTGTCTTTGTTTATCTGTTTATCTCGTTATTGATCTAACCGTTTTTCATGAACTAGCCGGTGGCCTTATTGCACTAGCCTTTGGCCCGATCGTTACCCGCTTGAGGAGGAAGCTCTTCTCTCAAGATCTCCTTCCCGAGCTTCCATCCCTAGTTATTCTGCTCTATTGTCATGCAAAGCAACGTTTTCAAGGTATGATTCTTTTCTTTCTACTCAGATCAACACAAGAATGATGCTCTCTTTTTTTTAATCGAAAAGGAATGGTGCTTTCTAGATTTGTGTTGCTTAGACACTTGTTTCTTGCCATGCAGACGAGCTTGGTGTCATCTTTGAAGATGATGTGTCAAGTATTGGGATGAGATGGAGCAATCGGAGAACAAGGTAAAACAAAGTGAGAAGAGATTGCCACCGCTCTATTACGTTGATGAGAACGGAGCGCCTCCAAGAGCATGAGAGACGATGTTAGATCGAGGAGAAGGCATTGACGTTCCAAACTCGTGTCGCAAGCATTTCTACATGCCAATCACGCAGCCGCACGAGGGTTTAGGGTTTAGGGTTTAAAATAGGTTTTAGGGTTTAGGTTAAGGGTTAATGGTAAAAGGGTTTAGGTTTAAGGTTTAGGTTTAGGGTTTATGGTTTAAAATAGTTTTAAATACGACAAATGTTAATTATATGTTATTATTTTAATTTAAATTTTTTTCAAACAGCCATATGTTAAA
Organism: Oryza australiensis; assembly: GCA_019925245.2. Classification (NCBI taxonomy): domain Eukaryota; kingdom Viridiplantae; phylum Streptophyta; class Magnoliopsida; order Poales; family Poaceae; genus Oryza; species Oryza australiensis. The sequence goes on along the minus strand of JAIFGZ020000225.1, from coordinate 2,685,404 downwards.
TATATATTACTATTTAAATTTTAAATAGTTTGGAATATGACAAATGTTAATTATATGTTATTATTTTAATTTATAATATTTTTATTAATTATATGAACATATGTTAATTATATATGAATATATGAACATATGTTAATTATAATTATATATGAATATAACACAATATAATTGGGTATCTGTAATAATTAGTCCCGGTTTTTGAAACCACCGGACTAGAGGTGAATTTCGGTGGGCGGAAAACATCTCTAGTCTCGGTTGGTGGCTTCAACCGGGACTAGAGATGCCCACCTACGGACACGTGGCTGCCCGCCATCTCTAGTCCCGGTTGAAGCCACCAACCGGGACAAAAGGTATGATCTTTAGTCCCGGTTGAAGCCACCAACCGGGACTATATCATCGCTAGTCCCGGTTGGTGGCTTCAACCGGGACAATAGATGCCGTACCTATATATAGCAAGGGCTTCACTGGGATCCAAACACTTAGCCGTTTTCGCACAACCGCATCGTCTTCTTCGTCGCTGCCGCCGAGCACAAGGACGCAACCGCAGACGCCGTCTCCGCCGTCTTTGTTGCCGTCGTCGTCCGCCGGAGGACCGCCGCGCCAAGGTCTTCGTCACCGCTGCTGCCGCCGCCGCAGTTAGCCGCCCCCTTTTTCTCCGTGATGCGCGCTAGGGTTAGCCGCCCGCCGCCGATGCCATCGCCATCGCCACCATTGCCGTCTCCGCCGCCGCCGCCGTCGTCGTCGCTGCCCCCTCCCCTTTCCGCCCCCTCCTTGATCCCCACGCCGGCCGGCCGTCCCCTAAACCCTTAAACCTTGCCTCCTCCCACGCGGCCAGCCGACCGCCGCATCATCGTCGCCGCCGTCGCCTCCTCCAGGGCGTCGCCGCCGCGGCCGCCGCCGCCATGCCGCGTGCTATATGTTTAATGAATATGAATGTGAATGAATTTTGTAAATTTTGTGAATTTTTTGAATGTGAATGAATGAGGAGGATTTGAATATGATTTTGATGTGTAAGTGTAAATTTGTGAATATGATTTCGATGTGTATGTGTAAATTTGTATGGATTTTATATGTAAACGATGTTTATTTAAATTTTAATGCATGAATATTGTGAATTTAAAATTTTGAATGTGTATTTAAATTTAAATGCATGAATTGATTTAAATTTGAATGTGTATGTGACTTGTGAAGTTTGTATTTTTCAACGAACGAGAACGATAAAATCAACAAGCGGATGTGAATGGACGGACGGATGAACGGACGGACGGACGGACGTAGACAAACGGACGGACGCACGAACGAACACTCGTTCGTTAGGTCGGTCGGTCGGTCGGTCGTCCGTTCGTTCATTCGTTCGTTCGATCGTTCGTTCGTTCGGTCGGTCGGTCGGTCGTTCGGTCGTTACAACGTACATAGGCATGCAACGTCCTCTCTCTCCTCTCCTCTCCACTTCCTCTCCTCTCCATCTTATCTCCCTCACATACATGATCATCTCTTTCTCTTCTCTCCTCTCCACTTCCTCTCCTCTCCACCTTATCTCCCTCACATACATGATCATCTCTTTCTCTCCTCTCCTTCAGATGATCGTACTCACAAACGTCAACGAAAGTTAGAACGAACAGACGATAGTTTAGGATTTGGGTTTGGGTTAGGGTTAAGGGTCCGAACGAATGGACATGAACGAACGATAGGTTAGGGTTAGGGTTGGGTTTAGGAAACTGCATTTAGGGTTTAGGGTTTAGGGTTTAGGGTGAACGAACGAACGACAGAACGGAGACGTGAACGATAGATTGAACGAATGTTTGGTCGTTCGGTCGTTCGTTTGGTCGTTCGGTCGTTCGTTCGGTCGTTCGTTGTGGATGTAATCCAGGAAGTGACTTCTGAAAAATATCACCATTGTGGATGTGCACAATTGGATCTGGTGTCTATCGGATTTCATCTATTTTTTCCATCTTCTTCTTTTCTGACTATGTTTTTTTACGTAGACATACATGATATTCCTAAATAATTGATACATGTATTAACCGAATAATTTTTTTTCAGAATTCTTTGATTAAGTCCTCAACCCACATCAATCAAATGGCGGATCATGACGAGGAACAATTTCTCCTTGATGAGATCGCACGAGGAACAGAGTTTTACAACGAGGAGGGACACGAAGATCCAGATCAGTACCTCAACGAGGAGGGGAACGACGGGGGGGACGAGCAGAGGAACGAGGAGAGGAATGAGGGCTCCGCCTCCGCCTCCGCCTCCGATGGACAGAAGAGGCCACGCGGCCTCAACAAGAAAATAAAGGGTCGATATGTCATAACGGAGGTGGCACCTGACGGTCGACCAATTGCCCTGAGGACGCGGCAAGGAAGTTTGTGGCGCACAACGGATGGGTGGTGAGGGATCATGTGACCGTAAGCGTTGCCAACTGGAGGCGGTCTACCAAAAGAGGAGAGGAGCAGATCTATCTTCCAAACTCAGAGAAAGAGATGCTCTGGACCACAATGCTGCAGACGTTCACCATCCCAGACTCAGAACAGGCAAGGGTCAAGGAATGAACGTTGAAGAAAATGGCAGAGCTCTTCAGAACTACAAGAAACAGTTACACAAGAAATATATCCTGAACGGCCAGACACCAGACTTTGACACGTTCCCAAAGCTCAGAGATCATTGGGATGCTTTTGTTGAGCACAAGACCAGTGAAGAAGCGTAATCTATCATAGAAAAGAACAAGGCCAACACAACCAAAAAGAAATACCATCACAGGCTTGGGTCGGCGGCTATAAAAAAGCAATGGAGAAATGGGAAAAATGGAAGCCGACCTAGAAGCATGGGATATCGTTCCAGCACAAAGAACGGCCGGAACGATCAAAGAACTGGTTCTATGCTCACGGCGGCTCACTAAATCCCGTCGATGGCACAATGATCTTTGGTGATGAAATTCAAGAAGCCGGACGGAGGTTAGAGGAGGCGGTGCAGGCCAGTTCCTCGGGCTCGTTCAGGCCCGATAGAGAGAAGGACGAGCTAACGCTCGGCCTCCAAAACCCAGAGCACCCGGGGCGTACGTGAGGAAAAGGCGTCGTCCCCTGGAAATACGGGTTTCAAGCTAACATCGACACATACAGGAGCCGAATGAGGTCAAAGAGAGAGAATGATGCTAGATTCGCTGAGATGGAAATGAGGCTCTCGTAGATCGATCAGATTGTCGACGAAAGGGTGGCCGTAAGGTTGGCTGAGGAGCGGAGCTAGTGGGTTAGCCAACAGCTGGATCCAGCAACAACCGCACAACTCCAACAACAGCGCAGCAGCAGCGCGTCTACTGGAAATGAAGGTGAGTTGGCCCCACAAGCTCAACCGGGTCCGCCATGCCCCGTGGATGACATCACACAGCGGACCCCGTGTGATCTGCACATCCCGCTGAAAAACATAACAATAAAGGTATGTTCATACTTTTATGTTGTACGTATATTTTCTTGAATAACTTGTCAATCAACGTTCATTATTAACTAATAAGCAATCTTCTCAAACAGGTCGCGTTGAGCATGACTATTCTAGTAGCCCGAGACGACACCTACCACTCCCGGCCCGTTCCACCTTCGTACTCGAAGGTTGAAATTGAACAGGTGGAACGCGACTATGAAGATCTGGAGCTGGATATCCCTGGAGGAGACGGGGAGACGACGCTAGGAGAAACGGCTCATGGAATATTTCTCTGGAGGAAGATCTTCATAAAATTCCCGGACAAACAACGTCTCCTATCGTTCCACCGCCCTCGCCTCCACGTGGGCCGTCTCCTCCGTCTCCTTCGCCGCCTCCGCCTCCTCCGCCTCCTGCGTCGTCTGCACGAGCACCGACTCCAAAACAGCCGTTTCCAACTCCACCGCCTTCCAACCCTCCTCCGTCGCCACAACGAGCACCGACTCCTAAACGGTTATCATCCAAGAGCGCGCCGTCAATATCAAGCAGTCGTCCAAGAAAGACTGAGAGAATTGAGAAGATGCCGCCACCCGCATCAAAGCGGTCGGCCTCAAGCAGGGCGAAGAAAACGGGCAAAGATGTACCCCAGCTTGGCATGCAGCCACAGAAGCCTATGGAGTTCAGCACGATTCTAAATATTAGACCTGATTTAAGACAATTCATTCAAGAAGCTGGAATTAATATGGATCAATTACACGGGCGTGCACCCCTGGCGAAGGCTCCGCTTAAATACAAGTTCAACCTTGGAAAGCCTCTCGTCAAGCCGGATCTCGTGAAAAGGCTTCCAACTCAGATGTACCGCTTCCATCAGTGGTACATGCAATGATCCAGCAAGGGTGAAGACATGATAACATGCAAATATTCAATTGACTACTTCTTCGATGGAGATGACTACCTCTATATCCGATTTGAAGATATATTCGACCTGTACCAACTTGATGCCCTCGACGTCTCACTTCTAACCGCGCGGGTTTTGTAAGTTTTGCCCGGTTATTTCGTTTCTTACCTCCTTGAATTTAGCTGACTAAAATTCTTTTTAACCGTTGTAGAATGGCGATCCAATATTGCAACAAGCACGAATACACCAAGCATGGATTCATGGATCCACGCAAAATCAACGGCCATTGGTTGATCAATTTCCAAATGACACCGTGGACAACATATACAACGCGCTTATGAAGCAACCCTTCCGGTCCTTCATCTTCTGCCCTATAATACTGCGTAAGTTTTTTCTTTCTTTCCGAACCAATTTCAATCCCGTGCATACATAAAGTTTCATATGTGTCATCTTAAACCAATTTACGATTCCACTGGATTCTGTTAGTACTTGACATGGGTCGATCGAAGATCCATGTCTTTGACTCAATGGATAAACCGAGTCCATGTGCTCCCACATATTTGAACCGTTTAACGAGTAATGCCATCTTACTTTCTATTGCATATATACGGTTCTCGGATAATTACGTGCTAACTTTCAACTGCACGTAGGGCATGGGAACGATTTCGGGGCAATGTTCGCGAAAATTGGAAAGATAAGCTCTCGTGCGGATGAAGTTTCCAGTGAGTAACATGCTTGCTCCTAATTTGAGTTGAATCATTATTATGTTCTAAAATATGAAATGCATATTAAATCGTCGTCGTTTCTCTTTTAGTGTGCAAAACAGTCGCAAGACACCAACCTATGTGGATATTACGTCGACTACATTCACCGCTTTGTGATCGAAGTCAAAGCTGTCGATGATCTAGATGTACGTATAACACCAATTCATACATTACGTCTCGATTTCTTATTCACTTCATATATTTATTTCTCATTTATTTTAATTAATGACAGCTTATGCGAGTAAGAGATGACCTCCCCCACGAGACTTTCATACAAGCCGCTCAGGAAGATTTGATGGGATTTATTAATGAGTAGGTCCTTAATCCCGCAGGGGAGTTCTTCATTAGTTTTAGTAGCTAAACCACAGCAAAGTAGATTAGAGAAAATTTTTTATAAGCTAGCTAGGAAACATGTATGAATATTGTACATATTTTGATAATATATGTATATTTTCTTTCTTAGGTTCGTTTAAATGTGTGTAAATTATATATTTATGTGTAATATAATATATGTATAATATATATATAGCAGTACTGCTGGAGAAATGGCAAATTAAATTTTTTTTTTGCATCTTTAGTCCTGATTTAAGCCACCAACCGGGACTAAAGATTGAGAAGCCGGCCACGTGGCTCCGCCACCTTTAGTCCTGGTTGGTGGCTTCAACCGGGACTAAAGATGCATCTCTAGTCCCGGTTATTTAACCGGGACTAGAGATAGTCCATCTCTAGTCCGGATTCGTAGTCCCGGTTTGACAACCAGGACTACTGAGGGTTAAGAACCGGGACTAGTGTGGCTTTCTCGAGTAGTGGCTAGATCGGCTTATCTTATCCGATTCGGTATCGGCCGACGAACACCTTAGCTGATTCGGTCATCAGCCGATAAACTCTCTAGCCAATTCGGTCTGCAATTGACGCATATTCTGTTTCTGAGACCCCGACTTCCTCCAAATTGGCTTCAGTCTTAACTTCAAATCCAATACATGATTTATCAAATTTAATCATTAACAGATGTAGATGAATAAAAAAGTTAAGGATGGTTTAAAGTGACACAAAGGTACAAAGTGAAACACCGATAATAAAAAAATGACTAGTTTTATTTTCTATTTTATTTGTATTACTGGCGGTGATGTATATGTACTAATTATCATTTTCTTGTGTTATAATTGCAGAGACGAATGCAAAGAAAGCACCACACGTTATCTCAAATATTATTGAGGCGTCCGATATGATCATTCAATTACCAAGGTTTATAATTCTCTCATTAATTTTTAGAGTCCAGTGCTCCACCATACAAAATATTCTACACATATAAATTATTCAGCTCAGAATGTTGTTTAGATATATATGTATAAAATGTTATATTATTCAGCTAAGAATATTTGTGTAGATATATATGTGCATAATGTTGTCTGGTAGTATAGTATAGTAGTAGTACGTACACATCCAAGTATATGGAATATAGTTAGGAGTAATGATTTGAGAAAATTAATGCATACTATATATGAATTATAAACCTTTTGAGTCTTAAAATAAAAAAGGTGAGAATTAATACTCTGATTTCAGGCCTGCAGACTGCAGTATAACAGACTGTACGCTTGGACATAACCATTATTCCATCGATCGGTGGCTAAATTCCACCGAGGAATAATGGAGAGATGAAGAGCAAATTAATACTGCTAGCAATGGAGCCAAGGTTGGATGCCACCTGCTTGGTTGCTTCCTCTCCGATCCGGCCCTTCCCCAACATGCCACTCTAGCTTCCCTGTCCATGCATGCATCTTGTTGCCGTCTTGTCGTCGTTGCTTCAGAATCATCTCATCATCGCTCTGTGTCAAAGACACCGAGATGCAAAGCTTTGCTCCAATTTCCAACTAGTGGATCAGATCTGTATATGAATTCTGTCTCTAAGGGCATGCCCACTGGTCAGGTGGCAGTAGTTGCTGCTGAGCTCCACAATGTATAAGCCTATGATTGAGAAAATAAGGTGGATCCACGTATAAAAAATATACTTTTTTATTTTAAAATATAAATATTTCTGGTTATAAATTTGAACAGGTATTTATTTAGATTTATAACCTAAAATTTTTATTATATTTTTGGAGAATGCAGCAGAAGTTAGCAAGTAATCTAACATTGCTATCGGTAGTGGCGGGAGCTAGGGCACGTCTAGCTGGGCATGCGCCCGGGCTTCGCTGGATGAAAAAGTGATCAGTAATGTCACTTTGCCGCGTACAGCTGTAGGGCGCAGTACTTAGTTACCGTTAATTACCATGCTTAGGCATAAGTTCAGGCGTTAAGCCGCATGCAGTTGAGTAAAATACTACTAGTAGCTACTTACGTGGTTAATCAACTAGTTCTGATGGAGGTCAGATCAGTGGATAAGTAAATATAAACTGTCTACTATTCAAAATCAACAACCCATACTATTATTTTTTTCACGAATGCCAAAAAAAATTGCACGTAAAAAAAAGTTTTTACACAAACGCAAGCAGCCGAACCGGCTCATGCAAGGAGGGAGGAGGCAACCAAACCCTAAGAGGTTAGGGCTACTAGAAACCGGACTCAACTCCTAAGAAAGAGGAAGATTACTAGGCACTCTACTCTCCCAAAAAACCCAAAAAAGCAACGTCTGCTAACGACCATGTCCCACGAAAAAAATGGACTTCCGAATCTCCGATATTGAGGCGAGGGTTGAGTCAAACACTCTGACGTTGCGCTTCTTCCAAAGCTACCAGAAAACCATAAACCAGAGAATCAAAGTCTCCTCAGAGGAAAGTTAGAGAATCAAAGTCTCCTCAGAGGAAAGTTGGAAGACGGGACTGGAAGAAAGGTCACCAATCCTTAAAAAAACTGTCACGCGCTGACGAGAGGAGTGTCTGAAGGCGAAAGAACCAAAGACCACATCTGCTGAATGAGGACTTACCAAAGAGGACACACCCAATACAGACTATTATTTCATATATAATATCACGCATTGGTTCTCTTCTCCGTAAACTACAACTCGCCAACTGTTAATTTTGCTTGCGTCTAGGCTAAATCGTACACGTATGTATGAATTCAATTGTACTATTAAGGATTTAATTGTACTTCTTATCTATCGTTATAAAGTTAATTGTATTTCTTGTCTAAAGTTAGATCTGTCTAAGGGACGGATTAAACAAACATTATAGGACTTCTTCAGCCCCTCTTCTTTTCTCTCTCTTTTTCCTCTTTTCTCTTTATTAATGATGATCAGCGGAATAGAGGAGACTTGAGTTTCTTCAGCACTTACTATATTCGTCCCTGGGTCTGTCCAGGCTCAGAAAAAATTCGATCCGTCACTGGTTGACGGTACCAACGCAAAGACGACCTGGTAACGACGCAAAGATCTTGTAGCAGCTACTATCAGGTTTTTCACTATGTATACACTAGCGCAGAATCGTTTGCTGAAAGACATCTTTTTGTGTGGAAGGCCCGCCCGCATGTCCGAAAAGGTCTGAGAAAAGAACTTTTTCGTGTGCAGACGGTCTAATCACACAAAAAAATCTATTATCTTGTGTGGTCGGCTTAAACGGCTCGCATGGAAAGATCGATTATCCCGTGCGGGCTACTTAAGCCGCCCGCACGGGATAATAGATTTTCCCGTGCGGACGAATTAAGTGGCTGCACGGAAAGATACATCCGTCCTATATTACATATTAAATTATTAAATTATTGAATTATATAATTAAATCAACAACTAATATCACATCATAAATTGCAAAAAATAATTTCACATCATCATAATTTTATCACAAATTTCACATGTATAATTTTACAACAAATTTTACAAGTTTACAAAAAATTTTATCACAGATTTTACACCAAATTTTATCACAAATTTTACAACAAATTTTATCACAGATTTTACAATAAATTTTACAATGGATGACGCCGACGGTAGAGGTGGCGGTCGGTGTTGCCGGCGACGGTGGAGGCGGTCGTGTTGGTAAGGAAGGCAGCTGCGGTGGAGGAGGCGGCCGCGGTGGACGAGTCGGCCGTGGTCGGAGGAGGCGGAGGTGGAGGCCGACGGTGGAGGAGACGGCCGCGGTCGGTGGTGGCGGCGGTGGAGGCCGGCGGTGGAGGAGGCCAACGGTGGAGGCAGCGGTGGAGGAGGCGGCCATGGTCAGTGGAGGTGGACGAGGCCAGCCATGGTGGAGGCGGCGGTAGAGGCCCTCGGCAGTGGAGGCCATTGGCGGTGGAGGCGGTGGGTCAATGAGGAAGCCGCGGCGCTAAAAATTTCGTCGGGAGTTACCAAATTTCGAGCCCGTGCGCACCTATATATGTGGTGGTGATCATCGCGTGCGGGCGGCTTAAGTGGCCCACATGAAAAAACTATCTTTCCGTGCACGCTCTTAAGCTGCCCACATGCAATAATCTATAAACCTTACATCTCTAAATTGGACTATAAAATTATAATAATATCTAAATTTAGTCATAAAATTCTATAAATCGACATAACAACTTAATTTTGGTCCATAACACTGTATAATTAACATTACACCTCTTTATGTGCTCCTTATGATATTGTTCCTCTTTTGCCCAACCCTTTTCATCTCCTGTTGACCAAGACATGAAAAATTCAATTTTTTTCTTTTTATTTTTAAATATTTTTTCTTGACTTAGGAGCACACGAGAGGTAACCACAGAAATTGAGCCTAAACAAGTGAAAGACGTGGCTGATGGAAAATTCAGAAGACACGCTCAGAATCGGAAAAAAGCTTTTGGGCTCGAAAGGGCAATCTTCAGAGCCGTTTTTGAGGAAAATAAAATCGCCAAAGTAGGAAACGATGGTCAAACGCATCCTAAATTATTTTCTGATCGATTTTCATATATAGAACGTCTCGATCGGAGTCCGTATGTGAAAGTTATGGCCGTTTTAAAAACCAGCTTTGAGTTAGAGGACAACAGGAACAATGCAAACAACATGCATTATATATGCAGTGGAGCCACTCTATTATAGTTTTATCTAAATGAACTCTAAGTTTTAAGTTTATAAACTTGTATGCATCTCAAATTTGTATATATATTATCACTTGTGTTATGAAAAAATATTTTTTTATTTGATTCTATCCCATATCTAAGAATTAGATGGAGAATTTAATAGGTCTATAGATAATATATGGGCATCATCCCGTGCGATCCACTTAACCAACCGCACGGGTTCCCGTGTGGTCGCTTAAGTGGACCACACGAGATATTATCGTGTGCGGTCGCTTAAGTAGACCGCACGGGATAATGCACATTATCGCGTGCGGTCCAGTTAAGCGATCGCACGTGATAATATCGTGCGCGGTTGCTTAAGTGGGCCACACGGTATAGTGCGCATTATCCCATGTGATCGCTTAAGTGGTCAGCACGGGATATTATTGTCTGCGGTCGCTTAAGTGGACCACACGAGATAATGCATCTTTCTGTGCAGTCTAACAATCGGCTCCTAAAGACCGGTTTTTTCAGGCGTGGTCGCTTATGACCTGTCTGAAAATTATTAGGGGCCTCGTTCAGAATAACCTTTTTATCCAGTAGTGATAATAACCGGGTTGGAAGGAGACATTCAGTTGCCTATTGCCTGCTTTTCTCCCATATATATTATTGATGCCCTAAATCATTGCTAACATCCTTTTTTTTCTCTCGGTTTTAGTGGGGGTGAGGAAGTGTCGGTTTACTGTTGCAGCGCTTGCAATTTAATTAGGAAGTGCATACTACATTTTCCGGATGATTCTTTTTAGAAAACTTCTACATGATTTTTGGAAGCATTATTGTTGCATGGTGGTGTGTGCGTAGGTGAAATGCAAACCACTAAATATCTTAGGTCATGCACGTCAAATTAATGTAGGAAATGCATTATTAAGATTTAAGAACATGCTCAGCCAGCGAGCATGCACGAATAAGCTCAACCACTTGCATGTTCTTACATAGTTACATATGGGTAGAAAGATGGGAAACATAAAGATCCTAGGGACATGCAAATTAATTAACCTAGCTATGATACATGAAGACACAGTCTTGCTCTTTTTTGCTTAGATAATAACATTGTGTAACTTAGAAACCGACGATTTTTTCAGGTGAATTCCACGACTACCCATGAACATTAATTTTCAATTTTTGTTTTTTAAAAGAAAAGATGAAAAAACATTTCAAGATGAAAAAATATTTCACTTTAATTTTATTTCTATTTTTCTATGTAATCACCAGTCACGTGATTTTATACGTGTATGATATATAGAATTCAAACCTGGAACCTATACTCAACCCATAACCTCCTTATTATTTCACATAGTCATATGTGAATCACTTCGTGACAATGCGATGAATACTATTCTGTTTGACTTCATCTCTCTAAAACTTATCAAAATACATTTGGCACTTTAAATAACATTAAATAAAAAAGGCATCAACTACAAACCTGTAGATCTTGTCGAGCTGTACAACTTTGATATAGAGTATATCTATATTTGAGGTCATTTGATAAACTCAAACATTTGTTTTTCCAAAATAGATATGAGAGATTTTAATTAATACTTGCACCCATTAATGATATCAAATGAAAAAGAAACTGAATTACAAAGTTGTAGATTTGGTTGATATCTACAATATTTATATAAAGTTTGTTATCATCTAAATCTAACTTTATATGAAATAGTTACGATTTTTCTCTTGAAATAGTGTTCTCCCATTTTCAAACTGAGAAACTGATTTTTATAGGTCTTTTTCTTAAGAGGACTATATGTAAAAATCATCCTATTTTTACATAGTTTTCTTAAGAAACAAACTATAATGATCTTCATACATGGTTCATTAAAAAACCTCCCATGAAAATAAACATATTTTTGCCATTTTTGCCAGTGGTTTTCTAAGGACCCACGTGTAAAAATAGTTTTTTTCATACGGTTTATGACCCTAAGATGACCTCAGCCATTTTTATATGCGGTTTTTCTTTGATCTTTTGGACCTCCTGTATACAGAAAAGCCTAGTACATGTAAAAATGATTCTTAGTAGTGCAAAGGATAGGTGTGCATGCATATAATGGCGCTATGTAAAACGCAGGATGCTACGTAGCTATGTAGCATCCCCGTCCCTGACCTTCGCTTTCATCTTCCTTAGTAAAAACTACTTCTTTTGCTTATCACCTTTTAACCGAGTAAAAATTTATTGAGAATTAATTCACACTAATTTTTATATAGTACCTTTGAGTTTTTTTATAATAAGTTATTTCTTTAGTTATTTTTAGAACTCACACAAATATCTTAGTAACTTTTTACTAACATGAATCACTCCATCATTTAATATTTTTTTATATACATGACACATATTTATATTTATTTGGGTTGGACAAGGATATATCAACCGTAAACTTTTGACTCCACTTTCCACTTTGATATGTTAATTGCAATTTTCTTACCACACATATGGTTAATGAGAAGAAGCTTAATGGATAATGCATTATCTAACTCTCACCTAATAGGTAATTTTTTACTATCTCAAGAGCTTCCGCTCTGCATATATAGAATGCAAAATAAAAATTACTCCTCGTATATTGATTAATCAATCAATATAAGAAAAAACGTGAGCTCCCTAAAGTTATTGATGGGTGATGTGAGAAGAGCCATTTAACTAAATGACACACAATGTAAATATATATATATATATATATATATATATACACACACACACACAACCTCATCCTATGCGGTATAACTAAATCTCTAATTTAAAAATTCAAATTAAAAATTTGAACCATGCAAATTGTTCTACATATTAATATATCCTTATAACCAAATTTTATATTTTTCAAAACTTTTAATATTTTATATAGATATGTCAAATATGCAATAAAATAGATACATCTTTGATCTATCCGATAAAATAGTAAAAAATTTAAAAAAAATATAAAATTTGGTTCACAAGGATATATTAATATATATAACAATTTAAACGGTTTGGATTTTCAATTTGAGTTTTCAAATTAGATATTCGACCATGACACACGGAATGAGGCTACGTGACATATCATACAGTAGCTCATATATATATATATATATATATATATATATATATATATACACACACACATTTCTTTGAGATTCACCTAGTAAAAGTGTGAAATTAAGAGTTCTCTTGCTAATATACAGCATTCGGGTCATGTCATGCAGCAATTAATTGGGTCAATACACATATGTAAGCTCATTAAATATATTTAAGGGCACGAGATCACGCTGTCTCCATATATATATACGGTGCATGCCTTTCATGGTTAATTTCCGTATCAACCATTCATGGCCGGCACGTACTACTCGTACCGGGCCCGTGACACAAATCTTTACTTGAGCAAAATCGATAGAACGGTAAGAATTTTCCTAGAAAAATCTCTGAACTTTCACTCGATTGACCATTCAGCGTTTGTGAAAAAAAACTCAATTGATTATTAATGCGTATTATCTTTATCCCAAAATAAATTTATTTTTCATTCATTCTACATATAAAAAAAACTAAAATATCTATATTTATCAAATTCTAATATAATTATTTATGTACAATTATTTTTTAAACATTCATCAACTCTGATATATACTGATTACTTTAAAAATAAATTTATTTTAAGATAAATAAAATGAAAAAATAATATAAAACGAAGGAAGTAGGTTGCGAAAAATTTTGACCTTGTATTCATCCTGGATTTCCTGATCCCATCCATGAATGTGTGCTTCTTCTTCTTTCTTCGATGGTCCATGCTTCTTATTTACGGCTCCTATATGCATGTATATACGTATATGGACCAGCAGACTGCAGACTGAATAAATATAAATATTGCTCATCAGCTCTCGAACAATCTGAGATCACAGAACCGCCATGACCGATCGTCCACGCATATAAGGAGTCACAAGACACATTCATTGCCATCGTGAAGTACTTATATATAGCGTTTTATTAATTTGCCACCATGTGTGCGTCTCGACTCGATCGGGTGCCTTGCATTTCTCTCGCTAGAGGGAACTTACTCCAGTTACAGATACGTACTCGGTAAAGACTTCTAATGAGTTGGCTTCTAAATTCTAGACACTTAAGCTAGTAAAAGTGGTGGATCCGTGAAAATTTTAGAGCACGGACAAACTTAATTATAGCTATAGCTATAGCTAGTACTTCCTCTCTGATCCAAAATATAAAAAATTCTTAAAAAGGCTATTAAGAAGAGGGGTAAAAAGTCTATAAAAATAAGAAGAATAAAAAGACTTAGTGGCGAATCAAAAATGAAAATAGAGGTGGTGCTCTTAGAGTATCTCCAACAAAACGGTCAAATTAAACTCTTCAAATACCTATATAACCAGCTCTCCAAGAGTCAAACTCATTACTCACTTCAAGAGTTTCTCCATCTACACAATCTATTTTAAGTCTATGACACTAGGATCCATATGTCAGCCTCTATTTCTTTTTCCTCTGCTTTCTCCCCTTCTTCCTCTTTCTCTCGCAACCATCACCGAGCTCCTCTCTGGTGATAGCGACAACGACGGCAGAACCGTGCACACGCGAGGCGACGGCAATGTGGCAGCGAGAGGGGAGAAGACGATGGTGGAAAATCCGTGCACGCATGACGGCAGATCCATGCGCATGAGTCAACGGAGACGACGAGGGACAACGAAGACTATGGCGATGGCGACGATGAGAGGAGAAGCCGGTAGCGAATCTGTGTGCAAGGAGGTCTCGACGGCAACGGCAAGCCGACGTCCGCTTGTCCCCTCTTCACCCTACACCTTGAGCGGTGGAGGACAAGGAAGGCAACAACGGCGATGCTAGGCAGGCGACACTAGAAGGACGACGACGGCGGTGCTGGGAGAACGACGACGACGACGCTGGACGGGCGACACTACGAGAATGATGACGGTGACGCTGGGCGAGCAGGGAGGAAGCAGCGGACGAAATGGGGAAAGGGAGAGAGGAGAGAGGGATGGGACCTATGCCGATGGCTAGCCGTCCTACCTTGCCAACTTTGGCCAGTGCTGAGGAGAATTTAGCCAGCCGGATGGCTTCGGTTGGCAAGTGTGTTGGAGCTAATTTTTTTAAAGTTTACTCAAATTTAACTTGGAGAATCATTTGGTTATTCTCTTAGAGATGCTCTTAGGTTCAATGCGTAACACAAGATAATTTTTGCGGTAGTCAATTCAAGTTAGTACCAAAACAGACAAAATTAAAAAAAATGATTTATATCGTTGCTAATATAAAATAAATTAGTTGTCAGTTACGCCTAAAATCTGAAAATTTGATTTCCTTGTTTACTATGGCCTACGGACTAGGCTAGCAGAGTGCAGTCCACAATGGGATAAAGTTTGAAGCTAGCTAGGAAGGCAACCAAGTGGCAGCTTCTTCTTACTTGCTCCTGTTCTGCAAACTGCTGCTCCAGCGTGCAGCCTTTACTATTCTCTGCCCGAGAACTCAAATTAATATTACTATTCTCTGCTCGCTTGGAGCTGAGGCTCTCTAGCCCCAACGGTAAATTCGCCACTAAGGCTTCATAATAAAATCATGGGTACAAGTACCATATGTTCCACAAAATAGAAATTTTAGAAGTAGTTATATTTTGTATAGGAGAGAGCATTTATTGAGAATGTATTCTATACGCATAAGCCTTCACGTGCATACACCATACACACATTATTACGGTCATCCTCATTTCAATCGGGCGATAAACCTTATCTGTGTCGGATATAGCGTCCGTCACGATGCAAATGTCACTGATGTAAGTAGTCATCTCTGTCGGACAAATGCATGTCATCGATGCTCTTATCTTTGTCAGGCCTAAACTACAACCCGTCACCGATATGTTTGACCCACGAGACCAGTCAAACAAAGGCCCGACACTAATAAGATAATCTCAAACGGACTATGTTTTGTGTCCGTCATGAATGACTTACATCTCAATCGGATTTTTACTTAAGTCTGTCACTGATGACTAACATCTTCATCGGGCTTAATTTAAAGCCCGTCATCGATGAGTTTTTCAAAAAAAATATTTTTTTGCTAGCCTCATGCCTTTGTTAGCCAAACCCCTACAGAAATGATAGAACAAATATATATTTCACATATATTCACATACATCTGACATTCTCATAAATCTATTCACATCCATTATTCACACATATTTCACATTGCAAGTATAAAACACAGTTGACAAAATTGTAATTTAAATCAGAAGTGATACATATTTACATGTATTTGTCATTAATTACAAAATGTTCAAAAGAGGTAGTCTGCTATTTCATGTATCTTTAACCCTGTATTTGTACTGCAAACATTCCCTTGGGATTTAATATGTCATGGACTATAAAGCCTGCTATTTCTTATCTAATCCCGTCAAAGCTAGTAGACGCAGACTTGGATATATTTTTCTACATGTACATAGTTCGAAATTAGTCGATTGATATATATATATATATAAATAATTCAAGTAGTTAGTACATATCATAAATGAGATCACAAACCTCAATTCGGTCATAGTCTGGAACTTGTTGTTGCACAAGAATTGCATGTTGTGGTACACATGGAACCCGCACTTGTCGTCTACTTGCTGTTTGACGGGGATGTCTTTTTTTGTGGATGAGGGTTTGTTGAAAATTACTATGACGCCCTTTTTTCTCCACATACATTCCCCACGCTTCGTCAATTGCTCGTTGGATCGGGGTCCAGTCATACGTCTTACTGATTTTGGAATTTATGTAGTGGCATGTGCTCCACTTTGACGTAATGACCAGAAGGATCCAATGGGCACTACGACATTAATATAGGAAAAGTTAAATTCTCAAACACTACGTGTTATGCAATTACATATACTTAGGGCATACACTTACTATTGATTGTAGGCGCAGAGGAAGTAGTCCTTGTCTTGTTGGGTCAGCAAGGTCTCAAAAATATAGGCCACCATGGCCTTCCTGTCATGATCTAGATTGGTGACCGTGACAATTTGTGGATCCAGGAAGGGCACTGCCGGTGCATTTTTCTGTCACCATTTCCAACTAAGCCTACACATAAGACAAATGCTCTTATAAGCGTGTTGTAAGGATTGATTTTTACCAAAATTGAGGAACGCAAGAATACTTACAAGGAGTAGCACTTGAGTATACTTGTGTCCACCGCTCGTAGTCTGTAGAGGTCGAACAAGTCCTTAAAGTCTATGGCGACGTAGGTTTTAGGCCCAAATACGGTTCTTTGCCGTGATAGCCTATGACGTCAGTGTCCTTTTTCATCCTCTTGGCGCTTGTCGTCTCCATTTAGTAGTGGTGGAGATCCCTGCATGCGGTGCCCATCGTTCGTAGGGCGTCGTCTCTAACCAAAGGCTTGCCATTGGCGAACTCGGTTGATATGCTCTTGCCCATTTCTAGCTTCTTTGGTTTTAGACTTAAGGGCTTCGCCTTGCCTTGGGGTCTTCCTCTCCCCCTTGCCGCAGGTTTGTCGTTAATTATTTGCGGAGGAGAGGAATGCACCTTCCTTGGTTTCTTGAGCGGTGAGGGATTACTTTCTTTTGCCGTACTGTCGGCCTCCAATTCTTGTGGAGCAGCGAGCTGGAGGGGCTGGAGGGGCTGAAGGAGCTGAAGGAGCATGTGTTGGTCAAGGCGATTGCCGAATGCTTGGTGGAGTGGCTGACTTCGTAGTCAACTTGATTTGAATAAGATCCTTGGGCCATTGGATAAAACTTCCATATGCAGCTTCTAGTGTAACGTTCTCGTCATTCGGTGGGTACTGCAGTGGCAAATGAGCCCATTTGGTCTTGACCGCGTCAACTTGCACTTTTGCCATGCCGGCCATCAGTTGTGCCCCATGCACTCTTATATCTGGGGTCGGCTTAAATGCAAGGCCCTCGGCCACGGCAACAGTGAAGGTAGGCATCACCTTAACCAACAGCGTGCAGTTTGCCGGTTCCTACGATAGATTCATCCATATATTTAGAATACTATATTAGAATGATTTTTAAGATTGTTATGCCTTGTGGCCAAAAGATTTACCGTTATTTGATCGACGACGGATGAGACTGATTGTTGAGGTTCTGCCACCTCAGTCGATGCGCAACTGCTCCGCCTTTGTGTAGGACTTTCTCGGAGCGGAACAAGGGCGCGCTCGGCATTCTGCTACGCCTGCTCTTGGCATATCTCTTCCCTGATCTTGATCAACCGTTCGTCCACTTGCGCCTGTACTTCCATGCTGATCTTGGCTTCCATGCTGATCTTGGCTCTGACCTGCTCCAGGATCTTCTCCACCAGCCGAGCATCTTTTTCAGCCTTTGATAGGGCCCGCTTCTTGTACTGTCCCGCGTATTCTGGAAATCCATATTTCCAGGGACCAAAGCACCCACTCCTCGTGTACTTCCATGGTGTTTGCTGTTGCCCAACGCTTTAGTGAGGATGTCATCCTCGCATCTAGAAGAGCAACCCTCGTCTTCGAAGGTCTGTCTTCCGGCAACCAACTCTTTCTACAGTACAAGTGAGTTTAATATAAATCAATAACACGATTTGTGTAAAGAAAATAAATATATTAAGGTGAAACACTTACGATATTTTTTTATACTTGTTGGTCTTGGGCATTTGGCCATGAGATTGTTCCATCGGCGTTCTTCATAGCCCTTGCCCTTGCCCAGCTCCTTGCCCTTTCGTGTGGGATTTCGGCGAAAGGAGCCGGCGTGTTGGATGTCTGTGCCTCCTCATCCTCTTTCTGCCATATCTCCATCTTCCTGGCATACCCCCCGTGCCAAGCCGGTGTGGGTGCACGTTCCGAGCTTGGAGTGCCCTAAAAGCCTCTGCTTTCTTTCGGGCTTCCTCGCTGTTTTTCTTCTCGACGAACTGGTCCCACACCTCTTGCGTTAGGAAGGGACTTTCCCCAAAAGGGTCCCAGTGCTAGGGTTGGTGATGTACTCGTTCACTAGCCTGGACTTTATATTCTTCCAAGCAGTTCCCATCGACCTGAAGGCCATAGACTTTAGCCTTTCCTCGTCGGCTACGGGATAGTCGAAGCTCTCCTTGAACTTCAACCATGCAGATTCCTTCTCCACTTCCGGCACGTCCTTCACGTTGTCAGCCAAGATTGTGAAGGTCTGCCTCCCGATTATCTCACAAATTGAGCTAAATTTCTTGCCGACATGCTTCGGTGCGATCGACTCTCCTAGGAGATCCACCTCGTTATGGTGTACCTCTCCCTTGGGATTATATTGCCGCTTCTAGGGGTCCGTGACCTTGTGGACCCACTAGTTATCACCGACGGTATTCCATCATTCTTCGATATCCTCTAAATAGCTTGCAATATCGTGAAATGAAAAAATTAATTTAATCAAGGAAAAAAGGAATTGGAAATAAATAAAGAAGAATAGGAGGAGATGAAAAAAATTCAATAATTTGTCGCATGTCAAAATTCTCAAACTTTTTGAAAGTATGTTTGGAAGGGATGAGAAAGGGAGGCTTATAAATATTTGAAAGGTTTTTTTGAAAGAGATGAGAAAGGGAGAAACATAAATCTTTGAATTTATTTATAAATCTATGAAATTGCTTTTAAAGCTTTTCCAAACTAAATATATTAACTTCCTTGTTTAACCATGCAATTATAAACCAAATATAAATCCTATCCAAACATCGCTTGCAACCATAGCTTTGCATGAATCCTATCCAAACATAGCTTTGCAACATTCACTGTCCAAACATTGCTTAACAGTCCCATTATACAAAATTCACTGAACACATAGAATTTACAATTAATGTACATTCACAAGATCACAACATGCATTTTGAAACATCAGGACCATACAATATTTTCAAACCATTTAGGGCATACACACATCAGGGCCATCAACAGTTAGGGCATCAAACATCACGGCCATACAACATTTTCAAATCAATTAGGGCATATACACATCAGGGACATCAACAATTAAGGCATCAAACATCAGTACATTTTCTCACATATACACATGCAACAACATATACACATTTTCAAACATCAGGGCGAGCCATACTTCAACATCAGGGCATGCAAATGAGGGGGATGGATACTAACCTAGAGCTCGGTGGCGACGAGGGAAGAAGAAGGCCGGCGGCGGTGGCGATGAGAAACGACGGCGTTTGGTGGCGACTCAGGGTGCTCGGGGCCGGCGACGAGGGAAGAAGATGGCTAGTCTATGGCGATGGACTCAGGGACGGCAAACACGACGAGCAAACTCAGATTGTACTCATGCATGGCACATCTCAATAAGGGCTAGGGTTATATGCATGGAAACCAACCGGCTAGAAGGAACGGCGGTGCTCGGTGTCGGCGACGGCAAGGGACGCGGTGTGCTCGGGGACGTCGGCGATGGCCTCGGGGACTATCTCGACGTGCTCGTGGACGAGGGCGACAGGCTCAGGAGGGCGCAAGGGACGGTGGCGACGTGTGCAAGGGACGACGACGACGAGGCTAGGGTTCCCAGTGAGAGTGAGGGAGTTAGAAAATTTTTGGCGCTATGTATAGATTTGAAACAACATCGGTGACGGGCTTTACATTAAGCCTGATTGAGATTAATCATCTCAATCGGGCCTAATGTAAAGCCCATCACGGATGATGTCTAGTTCGGCGCCCAAACGGCCAATGGAAAAATATTATCCGTATCGGGCAAGATATAAGGCATGTCACGGATGACTCATCGGTGACGGGCCTTAACTTGAAGCCCGATTAGTGAATTAACCATCTCCGTCGGAATGAAATCAGGGTCCATCACCGATGAGTCATCCGTGATGGGCTTTAAGTTTAAACTCGATAAGTCTGTTAATCATCTCTGTCGGGCTCAAAGTTTAAGCCCGTTTGCTCTGGTTGTCTTCCCTATCGGTCAATTACATAAGGCCTGTCACCGATACAATTTTTCCACTTGTATTTATTTATTTCAGTGAATAATATTCAATATTACAGTAAATCACTATATTAATTACTATTTTCATATAATTCATTGTATAAAGTACACTAATTTATTTAAGCCAGTAAATAAATCTCCAAATTAACTAAATTCAACCTTTGAATTATTATTTTCATATAATTCACTGTATAATTCAGTAAAGTTCACCAATATATTTAAGCCACTAAATAAAGTTCATTAAAGTTCAAAAATTTATTTACACAAAAGTCTTGTTAGTACAAAATACTTCATTCATTACAACAAATAGCAAAACAAATAAGTATAAAGTCATGAGTCACAAGGTTATGCCTTCCATATGATCTGACCGAGCGTATGCCACATCCTCTTGAGGATCATCGTCAAGGTCGATGTGAGGTCTGACATGAAGATTTTGATTTTATTCTTCTTCTTCAACGACGTTGTCAACCTCGATAATTCGGTGCTTGCCATCCCTGACGATGTGCATCTTCTTGTTTGCAGGGTCTTTTATGTAGAATATCTGCTCGGCCTGTTTCGCAAACACGAATGGTTCATCGACGTATTCAACCTTGGATAGATCTATTAAAGTGAAACCTTCCTTGTCGACTTTGACAACGGTGTGTATATTCACCCAACGGCATCGAAACAGAGGGACTTTGAATCTCACGTAGTTCAGCTCCTAGATCTGTTCAATGCGACCGTAGTATGTGTTGGACCCAACTTGATCCTAGATTGCATATATACGGACTTCGCTGTTTTGCACTGTGCTTTTGTCATCTTGTTGTACGGTGTAAAACGTGTAACCGTTTTTATTGTATCCTTGCCATGTGTCTATCTCCCAACACGGTCCCATCGCCAACAACATGTTGGTGTGAATTTTTACATGCACTCGGCTCGGAGATTCGCTTAACTCCAATACAGTCCAAAATTGGTCGCCTTTGGTGATTGAGCGGGTGTACCAGTTGGTTTGATCTTGTAACCAACAAGAAACAAAGAATAGGTGTTCAGTTAGGGTTAGATCCTACTCGATCGGCTATGGATATCAATAAATATACAATTGCTATCCCAAAGCACATTTAGATTAAGTGATTAGGATAAATCGGTAGCATACCGAGACAGTATAAATCACTTAGATCCAAAAGTACGTTAAGATAATAATTATATATATTTATAACCTAGCCGATATCGCGGATCTAATGTAAATCGGCTAGTACTCCGATATGTTTTATAAAAGGATATTAATCTGAACTAAATGCGTTAACCTAAGATCAATTGGTTGTTAGTATAACCTAAAAAATTGATACTGAGCTTAATACATTTAAGTAGATTAAGATCTTAATATAAAAGGCAGTTCTAATACATCTATCAGTAATAATATATAAAGAAGATTAGAACAGGTAAGACCAGCTGAAACCTCGGTACTATCTCTAATAGTAAGCATTAAACCGAATAGATCTATATAACTCTAAGAGCGACTTAATAGATCAACTTGATGCAACATTAAGTACAAAAAGAGGTACGAGATATATTTAGGCTAATGAGAACCCCTTGAGATGGTAGATACACCATATAACCTAAATCAACCTATGGATCTAGCTCTATCGGCTGCTATCTTCAAAGAGATATTAGCCGACTGCAAGATAGATCTAGATATTGATCTGGATTATATGCCATATATGATAAATTTAAGCAGTTTATAGCATCAGAATTAGAGTATCATGACGATGAAAGCACTAACCCCGACGATACAACCCACTTGTAACAAGAAATTACCTTGTTCGGAGATCGAAACAGATGCAGCCCGAGAGCAAAGCAAGAACTTGTTGAGAAAATGTAAAACAAAAAGGTTGGCGATGCACCGAAGTTGTATTGAGGTGTGTTGTTATTTTTACAAGGTCTCGGGTCATATTTATACCCGAATATACAATGAGTTCGTAACGGACACGACTCCTATTACAGATTAAGTCTCTAAACAAACAGACATTATCTCTAAAGGAAAATATACAAAATATCCTAACTCAAAGATACAATTGCCGTTATAGGACTTCATCCATAGAGGGCAATATTTTAACGTCCTCCAGAAACCGAATCCAATAATCATCTCTTAAGCTTTCCTTCGGGATAAGTTCCATCTTCGGTCTTGAATCAGAATAGGCTATCGGCTATCCTGTTTCGACTCGGACTCAGCCGACTGACTTCGTAGCCAATTCGGACTCAGCCGACGCAATCTCTGTTTCCCGCAGATCGCGAGTTTCCTTCGATTCTACTTCAATATTTGCTTCAAACTCGGGGATTTGGTTACCAAATTTGGTCGTTAACACATGCCCTCCAAGTCCGCGATATGATAATGTTGCGGATTTGACGCAATTTCAAACTTAGTACAACCCTAGGTTGAGTTTGCCTCGGCCGTTACAAAAAACCATTTAAATAACGCCTTTTCCGCACTGAACAAATCCACGCCGTCACTTCGCACTCCAAGCCCTAGCCAAAAACTTCTTCAGTTTTCCTTGGTTATTTCCTCGAAGCCGAAGAGCGCACCCACCGGCAATCCTCCCCGCGGCGGCGTTTTTCCTCAGCAATGACGTCTTCTAGCACTCCTTCTCGCACACCCCCAGCAGAGTACCCCAAGGTAAGTCCCTTCACTGCAATCCCTTTCCATTGCAACTTAGTTGTTTTCCTCTTGTAATTCTTTTCTTCTTGATCTTTCAACTGTAGCATCTCTCCGACCAAGTTGCAATCCCAACCCTCCTTCACCCCAATCAATTCCTGTTAGGGCCAATCGGCAATTTGGATCCCTCCAAGTTCATTAACATGAAACCAACCGGATCCCGTCGAAACTCGGTTTCGGCAATAGAATTTGGGTGCGTCAAGATCGCCAAGCACAATGGGTTAGATTGAAAACAAAGATTAGACAAGTTCAGGCCCTCTCGTGAGGTAATACCCTACTCCTATTTCGGGGATTCGATCCGTCGAGTGTCTTTATTGATCTCGTGATCTTGTGTATCTAAAGCTGAAAGCTGATCTAACTTCTGATATCCCTCAAGGGACGCCCCTTACCCCCTTATATAGTCTTGGGAGGCGGGCTTACAGATCAAAAACTCTATCTTACTCTAAGTCGGTTTCCTCAATCTTACCAAACCGTGACTATGGACCGTTGCCTTATCTCAATCGGCAACGTAACACCCAAGTCATATTTGGTTTACATATCTGGTAGGTGCAATCTATCCCTACCTCCAGTCCGATAAACTTGCCATGTAGATACCCGATTGCCATAATCTTCACAGTAGCCCCCGAGTCCTTTTCAGTCGACGAGACAACTCAGCATCAAACCAAGACAGTACACAACCAAACAACCCTTTGGCCGAGTGCTTCAGGCGCCGAGCGATTCCATCATCTCTGCCTGATTCTCCCGAGTGGCTCCAAAGACTGTGAAGGGCTGGAAAATATCTAAAAAATTCTCAAAATAAATATCTAGGCACATCTCTTAATGTACCTAATTAGGTGTAGCCCCGACCGTATGATTAGCCAAAAACGGACCAAACATACAAGAAAGAACTATAAAGAATCGTACTCATGTAAATGCTTAACTCATGCTAAAGCAAATATAAAAAATCTCATCACTCGGCAAGCTCGTGCTCATCCGAGTGAATTTGCCCGAGTCGCCTCAAGACAAATAACTAAATCAATCCTCATAGGTGGAAAGCACTCGGTAAGCTCATGCTTATCCGAGCGGATCTGCCCGAGTCATTTCGGAACAAATATTTTAATCGTCCCTCATGGGTAAACAAGTTTTTCGGTTGTCTCAAAAAATATGACCAAGTTATTAAATAGCTCCCGCCATAATCTGGTCTCAATCTATAAAGATCTTCACCAAGGTGGAAAAATAGCATTGATATAGTCATCCAATCAAATGCTAGAAAACCAAACGACCCTTGTCATCAAGGCGGCTATAAAAAGCTTAGCTGTTGGTCATCTCTCAAATTGCATCGTGCTAACTTCTCACGAAGTCAAGCAAACCGCGGTATGAAAGGATTTTCAAAGGTATAGGGCACTCGGACACGTGCATATTGCCAAGGCAAATCTGCTTAAGCTCATCCACTTAAGTCCCTAAGGACACGCGTCGGGCCACACCTTAGCTGGGCGCGGGTCTCTCATGGGCTCGGCCCAATCACGAGAAAACCTAGCGCAACCCTCAAATCTCTTTACAAAGCCTCGAGGTCATCCCCGCCACTTCGTCTTCCCGAAAATTTTCTCTTTTCGCAGACTGTTCACCGACTCTGCGGAAAACCCTAGACTCGCGTGCACCCGAATCCATCGACCCACATTCATGGCGGATGAGAGAAAAATCCCTTTTGAGAAGTGGGCCACTTCGGATGTGAGAGAATCCACCCTCAAGGAGATGGTGAAGCACGGAGTGATTCCCCCCAAGGAGATCGTGGGCTGGCGCCCGGCGGCGGGTGAAGATTTTCCCACCCCGAACACTGGTGAGCTCGTCGTTTTTACATCTTTCTTTTACTGCGGGTTCAACCTCCCCACTTCCGAGTTCTTTAGGGGACTTCTTGATTATTACGGCCTTCGGCTCTATCATCTGAACCCCAACTCCATGCTTCACATCGCTCTCTTCATTCACGTATGTGAAGCCTTCCTTGGCATTCTCCCCCACTTCCAACTTTTTCGTCGCATGTTTTACCTCAAACCGCATCCAAATAAGAACCATCCATGTGTCGTTGGTGGAGCAGGTTTTCAACTCCGTGGATCCCTCCGCAAGGAGTACTTTTCTCTTCCCTTGAAAACCTCCAACAAGGGCTGGCATGCGAGCTGGTTCTATATTAGCAATCTTGAACCCAGCCTGCCAAACTTTGTTGGCCTTCCCCCTTTGCCTAAGCATACTTGGAGCATGTACCGGTAGCCCAAGGCGGGAAGAAGCCAACAAGTTATTAGCGAAAATCTTAGAGATGAAGCGAAGGGTCTTCGCGGCGAGCAAATCACTCGACATTTCATCAGGAGCCGACTGGCGCCGATTAAAGAACGATCGAAGCCAGCCTTCGAGTATGAAGGCGAGAGGACCCCAATCGGGAAGACCGGGACTCCCTTAGTTTTGAGATCCCGAAAATCCGGATGTACAAGGTCTTCTCGACGGAGTCGCATCGAGCGCAACCTCGTCTTCTTAGGTCCTTCCCTTCGCTCTACCGACCTCCTCCTCCGGTAAGCCAACCGAAACTCTTTCATTGCCTCGCAATCTTGATGTCATACCTCTTAGTATTGTGAGAATTTTTCTTGCAGGAAAATGCTTCCATTATTTCAAAACCATACAAGGTTCCTCATGATGACGTGCCGCTTCGCCCCGCCAAGAAGCCGACCGGTGGAGTGAAGATCCAGGCAATCCAGTAGAAAGGGGGGCCCCGAGTGACAACATCGGCAAACGGGCAAGCAAGAGGAGGCTCGTCATCGATGACTCGGACGATGACGTCCCGGCCCCTCCAGCCGAAGCAAGCCCTCCAAGGCCGTCACCGAAAGCGCGCCGAAGATCCGCCGATCATTCAGTACGCCTCACAACTGAATCTTGAACTCTTCATTAAAAATTTCTTTGTCTTTGTTCCAAGCTGCGTTCGGTTGCTCGCTTGGCAGGAGGCCCCAAGATATAGACCCTGCTGGGAAAAATGAAGGGCCTACGCCAACTGCCGCTTCCGAGGCGTCCAAGCTCGCGGAACCAAAACCCCGGAGCCCTCTCCCGAGCGAGATCGCTCCGGGTAAAAAGCCCTCGCCTCCAAGCAAGGATATCCCAAGGAGGAGCCCCGACCATGCCAGTGGACACCCCGTGGAAACCGATCGGCCGCGGAGAAGCCCAGTGCGGCTCGAAAGCCCGGCGAAGACCGGTCGGTCAAAAGTCAGAAGGAAAAGACCAGCCGGGCTACTCCAGTCAAGGACTCGGCCACCAAAATCGGTAAGTCTTTAACATTTCATATTCAATCTTCAATTTGACTCTTTCATATCTTCATCTGTTCCTCCCGATCTATCGGCCACAATAGAAGAAATCCCGAGGTTGCGGTCTTCGAAACACGGGTTCCTCCGATTAAGATCGAGTGGCGAGATTCAGAAGGCCAAAGGCAGGGCATCATCTTGGATAAGCAAGCGGAAAGCGAGGAAAGGGATGCCCTCGTCAACAGCCTGAATGAGGCGACTCGGCTATTCAACGTAAGCCTTGATCCTTTCCTGTTGTAGTATTGTTATTCCTTTTCAGTCGGCCAACTTCAGTTCTCGCGTGTAGAAGGAGTACTGCCGATCAATGGCCAAGTCTGAGGCGCTCGAGAAGTTGGTCCCGCATCTAAACTCCCTGGAGGACATCCAACAGAAGTTGAAGACCACTCGAGAAGAGGCCGTGTCAAGGGAGGCAGCCCTGAGGAGGGAAATAGCCGAACTCTGGGAAGAACCTTGATCTCCGGGGTTCAGTCGGGAGTAAGCCTAACCCCCTCAGTATCTTTATGGCTTCTGTGTTGATTTCGGTTGCTGACAACCTCTCTTTTTGTAGAAAATTCATCGGAGGTCCACTTGCTTCAGACCCAGCTGGAAGCAGTCAACCTCAGCAAGGCCGAGCTGGAGGCCGAGTTTGAAGGTAAGCTTCTTCGAAGTAACATTCTTTGTACTGCTTTGTCTTCGAGTACTTTGCGTGATCATGTTCTTTTGGCAACTTACAAGGTCAAGACCCGAGCTCAATACGATGTTTTGCTTGAGAGGGTCAAACAAGCTGGAAGGGTCCGAGAAGACATTGCTAACGCAGCAACACCGATCCTGTTGTCCTTGTTCCATCATGGAGTCGGGACTAGCTCACTGGACCCAGTTGAAGTCTTTGACAAGCTTAGGCGAGCCCCTGACCAGTATTTGACCAATATTTCTGAGGTGACTGTCATGGGAGCGGGCTTCGCCCTTGCACAAACGAAGTCACTCTACCCTCGTGTGGATATCAATTCAGTCGGGGAGGGCTTCGCTGAGGGGACTTTGGATGAGCAGGCTCTCGAATTCATTAGTGAGGCATAGGAATCGACCAAAAAGGTGGCTGCCGATGTAGTAGATCACTTCCAGCCTTGATTGTTTTGTAAACATTGTATGACTGTGACGTTCTGATGCGTCCTGTAAATATTCAATCTATTTATGTTAACGCCTTGATCCGAGTTTTCATGTACAATTTCTTAAGTAATTTCCATCCGACTGTCACCAGGCCTAAGCCTGATTAGGTCATCGAAAAATTCTCAGTCCTTATGGATTAAACTCGAATCAAGGATCATTAAACAATGATAAACCGAATCAGGCGCAAAAGTTGATGAGGAAAACTATGCTTTATTGGCATATGTACAGCCCCCGACTGCGAACTCAAGAAGTCATCTTGCTTGAGGTTGGCGGTCAAGAAAAACATGAAACTTAAGCCAGTTTAAGCATAGAATCGTCGAAGATGCTCGATGTTCCAGGAGTTCTCCACCATAGATCCGTCTTCACGCTTTAGTCGATATGCGCCTGGCCGAGTCACCTCAGCAATTATATACAGTCCTTCCCATAAGGGGGATAACTTGTGATGGTCCTTGGTGGCTTGAATCTTGCGCAGAACCAGATCGCGAACGATAAAAGCTCGTGCTCGAACGTTATGACTGTGGTATCGTCTAAGCCCTTGAAGATATTTTGCCGACTGGATGAGGGCTGCCTCACGGGCCTCTTCCGGTCGGGTGAGGTCATCCACTCGGTGCAGGTCATAGCGTTCATCGTTGAAGCTGCGGACTCGGAGGGATTCATACTACATCTCGTTTGGCAACATGGCTTCTGCGCCATAGACCAGAAAGAAAGGAGTTTGGCCGATAGCCCGACTGGGTGTGGTCCGCAGAGACCATAGAACCGAGGGG
Source organism: Oryza australiensis (assembly GCA_019925245.2). NCBI lineage: Eukaryota > Viridiplantae > Streptophyta > Magnoliopsida > Poales > Poaceae > Oryza > Oryza australiensis. The sequence continues at coordinate 2,656,549 of JAIFGZ020000225.1, read as the reverse complement.
AGCTCTTGAACCCACTTGCCTGCGTAAGGACTTAGGCGATCAAACACGCGGGCCTTGATGCCTTGAAGGACCATGCTGTTGGCACGCTCGACTTGTCCGTTGCTTTTGGGATGTGCAAGCGACGCATAACAAATTTTGATTCCGAAGTCTTCGCAAAATTCCTTGAAGATGCCTCCAGTGAATTGAGTCCCATTGTCGGTTATAATTCTGTTTGGGACGCCGAAACGGTGTATGATGTTGAGGATGAAGTCCTGTGCCTTGTCAGCGGTGATTGGAGCAACCGGCTTAGCTTCGACCCATTTGTAGAATTTGTCGATTGCAACGAATAGGTGCGTGAATCCTCTTGGAGCCTTCTTGAAACGGCCGACCATGTCTAAGCCCCATACCCCAAATGGCCGGATAATGTAATTGTTTGTAGCTCTTGGGGGACATGGCTCGTCGGGCGAAAAATTGGCAGCCTTCACAGGTTCATACCACTTTGTCCGCGTCGGAGACCGCGGTAAGCCAGAAAAAACCTTGTCTGTAGGCTTTGCCCACCAAGGTGCGTGCTGCCGCGTGACTTCCGCATATGCCCGAGTGGATGTCTTGGAGTAGCTGTCGTCCTTCCTCGGGTGTGATGCATCTCATCAGGACTCCGGAGGGACTTCTCTTGTATAAGTCGGAGTCAATCATGACATAAGCTTGGCAACGACGTCGGACATGTTCTGCCTCATCCCGGTCTTTCGGCAGCTCTTGCTGTGTTAAAAATTTGATGAGTGGTGTCCTCCAGTCGGCGTCAATCATGGCGACTTCGTTTGCAGCTTGTTCGTTGGGAGTTGGCTTTGCCGCAATAGTTGGCTCATAGAGGTGCTCGACAAAAAGGTCTGTTGGGGCGGCTTCACGTTTGGACCTGAACTGCGCCAACTCGTCAGCTGCTTCGTTGTTGTGTCTTAGGATATGTGATAGCTCGAGTCCGTCAAACTTGTCTTCAAGTTTGTGAACCTCCTGTCGGTAGGCCTCCATGGTGTCGTTTAGACAGGACCAGTCTTTCATTACTTGGTTCACGACCAGCTGGGAGTCCCCTTTCACGACGAGCCGACGTATCCCGAGTGAAACTGCGAGCCGCAGTCCATGTAGCAGGGCTTCGTACTCGGCGACGTTATGTGAGGCGGATAAGTGGAGGTGGAGGACATATCTTAGCCTTTCCCCAGTCGGGGAGATCAGCACAACTCCTGCTCCTAAGCTGGTGATCCTCTTGGATCCGTCGAAGTGCATGGTCCAATATTGAAGGTCTTCCCGGGGTACATCTTCTTGCTGTTCGGTCCACTCGGCCAAGAAGTCCGCCAGGGCTTGTGACTTTACAGACGTCCTCGCCTTAAAAGTTAAGTCCAGCGGCATCAGCTCCGGTGGCTAAAAGCTTTGTGAGTTCTTCTTTGATGGCATCTTTTCGATCCTGCGCGAATCTGCATAATCGTTGTTTTATCGGCTTTGCGTCATCTGTGACGTGTAAGGAGTGCTCGATCACCTCCCTAGAAATTCCAGGCATATCAGATGGTTTCCAAGCAAAAACATCTTTATTATTTTGGAGGAAGGTGATGAGCGGGCTTTCCTATTTAGGATCTAGTTCAGCGCCGATTACAGCAGTTTTCGAGGAATCCGAAGGATCAAGGGAGATCTTCTTGGTCTTGGCATCGCCGGTTCCTGATTTGGCTATCTTCTTCGCGGGGATTTCACCCTCTGCCGAAGTCGACGCGGCCAATCGGATTTCTTGCTGGCCACGAGATCTCTCGCGAGATTGGGCCATGTCGCAGCTCTCCTTGTCGCAGGTGAAGGCTTGCTTCACGTCGCAGCGAAGAGTGATGAAGCTGTTGGGACCCAGCATCTTCATGCAGAGGTAGGTGTAATGGGGTATCGCCATGAACTTGGCGGGTGCAGGCCTTCCGATGATGGCGTGGTAGGCCGTTTCGAAGTCGGCCACCTCGAAAGTGACGTTCTCCGTCCGGAAATTCTCTCGAACTCCGAAGATGACCGGAAGGGCGATGTGCCCGAGTGGTGTAGATGACAGCCACAGGATAACTCCATGGAAGGGGCTGAGCTTGCCTTTAGTTCGGCCCTCGGGATGCGCATCTCGTCCAAGTTCCTGGCGAACAAAATGTTAAGGGCGCTGCCCCCATCGATGAGGACGCGCTTGAGTTTGATGTTGTGGACCACCGAGTCAAAGACGAGTGGATAGCGCCCCGGGTGAACCACTCGGTCGGGATGATCCGAGCGGTCAAAAGTGATGGCCACCTCCGACCATCGTAGGAACTGTGGGACCTCAGGTTGCGCCGCGTTGACCTCTCGGTCGGTTAGCTTCATTTCCTCTTGGATTCATAGGCTAGCGCCCCGAAGATGTGATTCAGCTCGCCCACGGGGTCTTGAAAGGGCTCGGCATTCTCAGCCGTGTTGTTCTTCCTGGCGCCCGATGGACCGGCTTCTTCAGTCGGCTTCTTGTTGAGCTGTGCCGCATATTGTTCGGCGAACTGTTTATAAATAAAGCAGTCCTTAGCCGCGTGCTTGTGATTGGGATGATGCGTGCACTGAACATTCATGATGGCGTCGTAGGCCGCGACCCGGGGACGGCGTTGGGAGTTGGAGGTTGCGGCAACTAGATCTTCGGGTCGGCACTTGCGGTCCTTTTGGCCCTGATTGTTGTTGCCGTTATCCTTCTTAGGATTCCGACTTCCTCTCGCCTGCTTGTCATCCCTCCTGTCGGGCCGGTCTTGGCGCGCCGCTTTGATGGCATCATTGGATTTGGCGTTATAATTTGCCGTCTCAAACATCTGCTTTACCGTCTTCGGTGGCTTGCGCCCAAACTTCCCGATCAACACCTCATCACGGACTCCCTTCTGGAAGGCAACGATGATGATGTCATCGGTGATGTTGGGGATCTTGTTGCGCTTTTTGGAGAAATGCCGGATGTAGTCCTTCAGAGGTTCGTCCGGCTTCTGGATGACGTTGTATAAGTCGAAGTGGGTCCCAGGCCTTTCGAAGGTGCCCTGAAAGTTGGCGATGAAGTGGTCCCTTAGCTCACTCCACGAGCTGATTGAGCCTCTTGGTAGGCTCGTGAGCCAATTCCTGGCTGAGTTGGCGAGGGCCACAGGTAGGTAATTGGCCATGGCCTTGTTGTCGCCTCCTGCTGCACGGATAGCGAGAGTGTACACGGTCAGCCACGACTCAGGGTCGGTCTTGCCGTCATACTTCTCGATTCCGGTTGGCTTGAATCCATTCGGCCAGTGCACTCGGCGAAGCTCCCGAGTGAAAGCTGGCACTCCGTCGTCATTGCTGTTGGGTGATCCCCTCCGATCTTCCCGAGTGCGTTGATCTCGCTCTTGATAGCGACGATCGAGGACTTCCCGCAGATCACTCGGCGGGGTCCTCGGAAGGTTGGTTCGGTAGCTGGAGCTGTTGTTGCGGCGGACGCGGTGGTGGACGGGTAGACGTCCATGTTGCTTCTCGCGGGAGTCGGCCGTTTGCTCCTGATGCTTGTGCATGAACTCGTGGCATGGGCCTCTTGGCACAGTTGTCGACCGGTCTGGCTCGGGCCTCTTGTAATCCTTTGACCCTAGCGGCGGGAATCGGCTTCTGTCGGGCGTTTCAGCCACGGACTCAGTCGGCCTTCGTGGTGAGGTGGAGGGATGACCGTTGGCCGTAGCCGCGACGATGGTCTTGATTTTGTCCAGTATTGGAGTCACGTCGGGGGGCGCCGTCTCGATGACGGTGTCCAAGAGTGTGAGGGCAGCAACAGCGTTCTGCTGTGGCGTCTGGAAGATATTGGTGTTGCGGACTCGCGTTTGAAGAATAGCCTCCTTAGCGGATCGTCCGGCTGCCCTTAGATCCTGCTTTCTTCTGTCGGCTTCCTCCTTGCGCTTCTTCTCTTCTTCCGCCAGCTTGCGCTCTTGCTCGATCTTGGCTCGCTCTTCTTTCGCAAGCCTGCGGGCCATGGCTGAGTCGGACTCGGCCACCTCAGCCATGAGGACATCGAAGCACTTCGGCGCGTAGTCCTTGTTGAAGTCGGAGTCGTCGGCTTCGTCCGAGGGGATGCCATAAAGGTCGTCAAAGCCTAAGGAGCTGAGATACTCGTTGAGCTCCGAGAATGAGCATGAGCCGAATGGCTGGAGGATGACGGCGATCTCCTCGATCTGGGTTGCTCGGATCTGGATCGTTCAGTCCGAGTCAAAGCTTGAGGATGTGGACTCCTCCAAGTGGGTTGACCTCGACTCGGGGGAGAGGAGCTTGCCGTAGATCTCAGCGGCGTTTGGTAATCCAAACGGCACCGAGCGATCTTCTTCCGAGTAGATTGTCTCTGTTGGGGAGACGAGAAGATCGCTGCAGATCTCAGCGGTGTTCGGTAGTCCGAACGGCGCCGAGTGAGTTCTTCCCTTGGAGTAGGAGGACTGCATCTTGGAATCCAAGATTTCGTCATAGATCTTGGCGTTGTTCGGGAGCCGAATGTCGCCGAGTGGGTCTCTCCTCCCGACTGCTCCGAATCCGAGTCGAAGAGGGAGAGCTTGTTGAAGTTGTTGGCGGCGAAGTCGCCGACGCTTGAAGAAGATCCCATCGCGCTTGTCGGCGAGATTGTCGAAGAAGTCTTGACGCGCGCTCCCCTACAGCGTGCCAACCTGTCCGAAACTCGGTTTCGGCAATAGAATTTTGGGCGAGTCAAGATCGCCAAGCTCGATGGGTTAGATGGAAAACAAAGATTAGACAGGTTCAGGCCCTCTCGTGAGGTAATACCCTACTCCTGTTTCGGGGATTCGATCCGCCGAGTGTCTTTATTGATCTCGTGATCTTGTGTATCTAAAGCTGAAAGCTGATCTAACTTCTGATATCCCTAAAGGGACGCCCCTTACCCCCCTTATATAGTCTTGGGAGGCGGGCTTACAGATCGGAAACCCTATCTTACTCTAAGTCGGTTTCCTCAATCTTACCAAACCATGACTATGGGCCATTGCCTTATCTCAATCGGCAACATAACACCCAAGTCATATTTGGTTTACATATCTGGTAGGTGTAATCTATCCCTACCTCCAGTCGGATAATCTTGCCATGTAGATACCCGATTGCCATAATCTCCACAATCCCCTTTAGGTTTTCTAGCCCTAACTTGGCATACTGATCTGGAGCTTTCAAGTCATGGTCTTCAACCGACAAAACATGGCTAGCTTGGTACCTTAGGATGTCGGCTAAGAAACAAGTTCACTGGAATGAACTAGGAATAGCACAGTGCCTAGCTTTGACTATAGCTGACATGGCCAAGGATGAACCCCTCTTATCGGCTGCTAGTTATTTCTGGTCGGATACCTTCAATGCTTTCTTGTTTAGGCAAGGGCCGATGACGCCGACGCTCCTGGACGTCGTAATGATCATAGGGCTTGATACCACTTCTTCAAGATGAAGAGCATCAGAGGTTGGAACAGATATATAGCTATGAACATGAAAACCGGCCCTATAACTGAAAGAGAGCACACGGCCTTCCTCTTCATGTGGTTGGAAAAGTTTGTCTTCTATGGGTCGAGCTGTGGTCCGACGAGTAACTGGCAACACGTAGCCGAAACCTTGGTAGATAAGAAACAAATCCCCTTGGAAAAATATCTCCTCGGATACCTTTATCGGATCTTTGAGTAGCTCATCGGCTAAGCTTGCCTTCGACCTAGCCATCAACACCGGCGGTCCCTGGTGGCTTCTACAATTGTGGTTAAACCTCCACACCTATAAGGTTGCTCAAAGGCCAGACCTTTTTGAAGCCGATTTCCTGCAAGCCGAACCAATAATCGAAGATGACGAAGAAGTCACAACACGCCGATGCTTGTCATTTGGAGAAGCGGCCTCCTCTTATTCTGTATCCAAGCTTTCAGCCGATCACTTCAAGAATTGGTTCAGCAACTTTTATAATGGCTTTCCAGCCACTTTGAAGATTTGGGTTGCCTATGAGAACTTTGAGCGCTTCGAGCTCCCTGATGACTTCAGGTTGGATGAGATTAACTCTGAAAAATTTGAAAAGCTGAGGGAGATCTTTGTATCGGCTATATCCCCTTGCATCCTCCTAGTCGGCATCCAAAAAAGGAGAAACGTGCAGAAATCATATGAGTTCTACCACCCCACGAGTGCTGCCAGGCAACTAGGTATGGGTCAGCTCCCAATCAGTCTATTTTTCTGAGAAAAGATCCAGGCCAGGGGAAAAATTGTTTCAGATCTCATGATGCATCGGTTGCTGGATATTGAAGGTCCTCCCCTCGGCAACATAGACAACATTGACCTGGAGGTGACACAGACTATCACATTCAGCCGATGGTGGAATGAATGGAAACAACACTTGTTTCATCAATCGGTTTCGATGTACCTCACCGTCATTGATCCAGAATTAATCCCAACAGTAAGTATCTTCTTATCCTAACTTCTTACTTCATCGCCTATTATTCAAATGCCTAATCAAATATTTCTTCACTTTTGCAGACGATCGATTCTTCCCCTCCCCACGCAAGCAACACGAGGGTCGCGCTCCATTACGCCTCCGGACTGCTGCCGAACAGTGGAGGACTAGCTCCCTCCATCATCGACTACCGCGCGCCAAAAGCATCAATGTTATTGCACGGCCAAATGCGCGAGCCACTCCGGCGGCGAAGAGGAACAAGCCATCGGCTGCTGCTCCAACATTTGAGAAGAAAAAGGCTTCAAAGAAGCAAAAGAAAAACCAGTAGAAGATCTGCCTCCTATAGATCCGGATGTGGATGGAGCCCTCGAGGAAGAAGTCAGAGACGAAGAAATCGGACAGGCCATCGATGAAGCTGCAGTCGAAACGAGTTCTTCAAACAAATACGCTCAGACTCCATCGACCGACAACCAGTCTGTCGGAAAAACACCCAGTCCTCCAAGACATGCTTCCCGTCCCCCACCGGTAAACATCTTTCATTGCTTAGCTTGTTGGTATCTTCACATCCATCTCTCATCAAGCTTTTATGTTTGCAGAAAAAGAAGTTGGCTTCCAGGAAAAAGTTCTCCTCCTTCACCGATGAGTTTTATCAATTATAGCTTTTTGGTTAGCCGATTCTTGAACTTGTCTATTTTTAGCCTTCTCGTGCCCCAACACCTGCTCCCCTTGTATCGAGCGAGCGCATGCAATCGGCTCCAGGTGGCGGCAACGCTGAAGACGAGGCAACCTCAATTCCAGTCGTCCGAGTAAGTTTCTTCTAACTCTGTAAATTGGCTCATCGGCTTGTTATTGACTTCCTAATCCTTTTTCACTCTGCAGATCGTAGCCGATCTTCCTCCTTTCGATCTTAAAGAGTTCATGGACGAAGACGAAGAAGCCAACAAAGCCCTGGTTCCATTGGATGAAGATTTGAGGGCCACTCTGTCGGACATAGTTCAGCGGCTAGAAAGTTCCCTTGATGCCCTAGTCACCGATTGCGGATCCATCAAGAATAGATTCGAAGAAATCCAAGATCGGCTCCCGAGATCGGTTGGTCGATACCGTTGGACCGATACCTTCCTCGAGGCCCATCGACACAAGTTCAAGAGGGCTAAACAAAGATTAGCCGATCGACGGGAGAACAAAGCGCTGGAGGCCATCATTGAAACCAATCGGCAGGAGATCATCGCCGAAAAGGCAAAACTTGATGATATGAAGACTGAACCAAATGCCACACTGGATCGGCTACACAAACGCCGAGAAGAAGTAGCGGCTGAACTTGCTAGGCTTGATGCCGAAATTGTGTCAGAAGAACAACACATAGCCGACCTTCCCAAGGCGATTGAAGACAAAAGAGCAAAGATAAAAGCTTCGGTAGCATATCTGTCTGACCTGGTGAAGGCTTTGGAGCCCACCCCTGGAAGTGATGCAGCCGATGTTAAGGCAATTGAGGAGATAGACTAAATCCGCCGCAAGGCTATATCGGCCATAAATGAATTTTTGTCTCATTAAGCCGATTGTAAATCTTGATCTCGTAGGTTCAAAATTTTGTAAACACTTTATGGGCTTTTGTAATCGGGCCGCCCTTGAACGTTTGCATTTTGTTTTGTATGTATAACTCGGAAATCGGCTTGCCGTGCCCTTCGTTTTAATCATATAGTTGTTGTCGATCCATTCGTCCTTCATGTCTTGAATTCCTTAAAAGTTTCAAAAGCCCCAAAATTTTGTCCGCTGCCTCTGATTTTGACTTTGTCTTGTATATGCCCCCCTAATTTTCTCAATGATGCCTTCAACTTTGATAAAATTATAACACAAAACCATCCAATATTTGTCGGCTAGGTTGAGCCAATTTGGAAAAATCAGAGGGGAAAAAACTTAGAGTAAAAACGCTCTAAAGGCAATGTGTGTATCCTCTTAACACATCGGCTAACATGGATCGGCAAGACCTTAGCCAAATCATGAATTGATCCAAACACTGGGGTAATATTTCTTCAAGTACTTGCCATTAAGAGCCCTTCCAAACACTTCTCTGTCCAATCATTCGAGCATATAGGCTCCCTTAGAGACACATTCGTGGATCCTGAAAGGTCCTTCCCAGTTAGGTGACCACTTGTCGAATTTGTTGTCCCTTGAGCCGATTGGCAGTATTAACTTCCAAACAAGCTCGCCTTCTTCAAAAGACGTAGGCATAACCTTCTTGTTGCAATGACGAGCCACTCGTTCCTTGTCCCTGGTCACCTTTTCCAAAGCTCGCATCCTTGACAAAACTAGGTCCTCAGACTCATCCACCATTATATTATAATAATCATCGGCTGTCAACTCGTCCTGCAACTGAATTCTTCTTGAGCCGATGATGTTTTCCCACGACAAGACCGCTTCATGTCCGTAGACATATTTGTATGAAGGCACCTGGATTGATCCGTGGCAAGCCATCCGATAAGCCCATAGTGATTCGGCCAATCGGCTATAACATTGCTTTGGGTACTTAGTGATCTTTCTTTTTATTAACTTGATCAAACTTTTATTTGAATCTTCGGCCTGTCCGTTAGCCTGAGCATACTATGGTGAAGAATTCTATAGCTTAATCCCCATGCTGTCGGCAAATTGGACGAACTCATCGAAGACAAAGATAGATCCCTGATCCGTGGTGATAGTCTGAGGGACGCCGAATCTGTATATAATATGCTCCTGAACAAACTCGATTGCATCCCCGGAGTCGACCTTTTTCAAGGGAATTGCTTCCATCCACTTGGTAAAATAATCAATTGCCACCAATATGAACTTGTGTCCTTTGCTCGAGGGTGGATTTATCTGGCCGATCATATCAATTCCCCAACCTCTGAATGGCCAAGGCTTGATGATAGGGTTCATAGCCGATGCTGGTGCCCTCTGGATAGCTCTAAACTTTTGGCAGTCCTGACAGCCTTTGTAATACTTGAAGCAATCCTTCAGCATGGTCGGCCAGAAATACCCTGCTCTCCGAAGTAACCACTTCATCTTATGAGCCGATTGATGCGTGCCGCAAATTACTTCATGCACCTCTCCTAGCAACTTTGGCTTGATCGGCACTTAGGCACTTAAGTAGCACGCCATCAATCGTCCGATAATACAAGTCTTCATCGAGCAAGACATATCGTAAAGCCTTGTAGCACAATTTCCTTAAAGCCGACTGAGAAGGGTTTCGTAGATAGTTGTAGACATCGAACCTCCAGTCATCGGCTGAGATGGTTACAATCTCTACTTCGACATCTTTTGTCATCGGCTTGTAGTCTGATAACCCTTGTGCCAAATCATTTGCTTCTGAATTCTACTCTCTAGGGATGTGCTTTAAAGTTACCAGCCGAAAGCTGTCCATCAAATCTTGGCATTTTTGATAATAGATCATCAGCGCGTCTTTTTTGCATTCATATTCCCTGGATAGCTAGCTAATGACCAATAGTGAATCACCCATTATCTCGATGGCGTCGGCTTCAACCTCCTTTAGCAGCTTGCAGCCTTTTGAGAACGGCTTCGTATTCGACTTGATTGTTTGTTGCATGGGGTGTAACGGAAAAAGCAAACTCGAAGCTTGCCCCCCTGGGAGAGATTATCACCAAGCCAATACCGTATCCGTTTGTGCAAATCGAGCCATCAAAAGTCAGAGTCCAAGGCATGATGTCCACTGAGCCGATTGAATCATCTCTGTGCTCCACTATAAAATCGGCTATAGCTTGTCATTTCACTGCCTTGGGTGCCTGATACCTCAGATCAAACTCTATCAAAGCAAATATCCATTTTCCAACTCGCGCCTTCAGAACTGGAGCCGATTGCATATATTTCACTACATCGGCCTTGCATACTATGGTGCACTCAGTGGATAACAAATAATGCCTTAAGTTCGTGCATGAAAAATATAGGCACAAACATAATTTCTCCATGGGAGAGTACCTTGTCTCTGCATCCATAAGCTTTCGACTAAGATAGAAAATTGCCTTCTCTTTTCCTTCGATTTCCTGAATCAGAACTGAGCTGATAGACTTCTCGTCGACTGATAGATATAGCTTGAACGACACCCCCTTTTGTGGAGAAATCAATACTGTAGGGGAGCTCAAGTAATTCTTAATATTATCCAAAGCTTTCTATTGCTCTGCCCCCCAAGTGAATGCTTGATCGGCTCTCAGCCGAAGCAGATGTGTGAACGGCTCTATCTTCTCTGATAGATTGGTTATAAAGAGTCTGATGAAGTTGATTTTACCGATCAAAGATTGCAATTCCTTCTTGTCGTTCGGAGGTTGAATAGTCTTGATAGCATTGATGCTTCTCTGGGTGACCTCGATTCCCCTCTCATAAACAAGAAATCCCAAGAACTGGCCAGCCGACACGCCAAACACACACTTCGTAGGGTTCATCTTTAGGTCATATTTCCTTGTCCTCTCCAAAACCTTCCTTAAATCGGCTATGTGGTCTTCGACCTCTTTAGATTTGACAACGACGTCATCAATATAGATCTCCACTAGAAAGCTGATTAGGTCATGAAAAATGTAATTCATGGCTCTCTGATACGTAGCTCCAGCATTCTTTAAGCCAAAAGTCATGACGACCCACTCATATAAGCCGATTGCTCCTGGGCACCTGAAAGCTGTCTTATAAATGTCTTCCTCGGCCATAAAGATCTGATTATAACCTGCATTACCGTCCATAAAACTTATAATTTTATGGCTAGAGGCGATATCTACAAGCAAGTCGGCTATAGGCATGGGGTATTCGTCCTTAGGGTAGCCTTATTTAGATCTCTGACGTCGATACACACCCTAAGTTTGCCGTTTTTCTTCATTACTGGAATTATGTTTGGAACCCACGCTGCATATCGGCAGGGCCGAGTAAAGCCAACATCATATAGCCGAGTGATTTTGGCCTTAATCGCATCATACATATCGGCTTTAAACCTCCTGGGAGGTTGTTTATACTGCCGATATCCAGGCTTAATGGGGAGCCGATGTTCAACAATAGATCGGCTAAGACCAGACATCTCAAAATACTCCCAAGGAAAGCAATCTTTATACTCCTTCAATAAATCAATAAGTTTGGTCCTAAAATAAGAAGACAAATTTTTGCTAATGTATGTTGTCCGGGCCTATCTCCTGGACCTATATCCACTTCTTCCAAATCATCGGTCGACATAAAACCTTGCCCTAGTTTGCTATCGATGTCGTCCACGGTGTCCTTGTTGTAGACGCTCGAGCCCTCCACGACGCCCTCAAAGTAATAGTTGAGGCTCTTCGTCTCCAATTGGATGCATGTCAGAATCGGACACCTTTAGAAAATCAGTCTGTCAAACTTTGCCGGACAGGCAATCAATGCCATTGACTTCCCATAAAGTTAAGTCGGTGTTAGCAACGTTGACTGACCTGTCGGCTGGCACGATTTCTATCTTATCGCCTTGACATTGGATTAAGCTTTGATGCATTGTGAAAGGGATGCAGCAGTTGGCGTGGATCCAATCCCTTCAGCGTGAGGCTACGATCCCTTCTTGTCGATGACAAAAATGTTGTGGGCATTGTTTTGCTACCGATGGTTAATTCGACATTTAAAACTCCCTTGGCCTCCGATGGGTTGCCACCGAAGTTCTTGAGCACCATATTGGTCTTGATCAAGTCATCGGCTCCCTTGCCCAACATTCTGAAGGTTGCATAGGGCATGAGATTTGTAGCGGCTCCTCCATTGACTAGCATCTTTGACATCGGTTTCCCGTTGACGAATCCTTTGATATATAAGGGCTTCAAGTGCTGATTTTCTGTCCTCTCGGGTTTTTCAAAGACGGAATGTTCTGGGGACAGTACTAGCTTGGCCAAGGTGTCTTCCACGGTGTCTGCATCGGCCTCGGCAGCCTCGAATTCGGTTGGTGGTATGAACACCATGTTGACCGATGCAGAGGCTACTCCTTTGCCTTTTGTCGCCCTTTTGGACCTATCGGCTAGGCTCTCATTGGCTGGGGCTGCCTGTTTCTTGACATGCCACTGTTTTCTACCCTACCGACGTTGTTGATGTTGAATCATATGCTGGACTTCTTCCTCCTGTCCTTCGCTTTTTAGCCTCTGAATTCTCCTTTTCTACGTTTTAGTGAACAGGTCTGATGGCACCATTGGGGGTTGGCCGATTGTTCTTCTTCAGCCTCCTCTTCGTCGTCCTCTTCGTCCTCTTCTTGGAAGAAGTCCTGGTGGATTGGGCCAAGCCAATCGTGGACGAAAAGCTTCCACTGGTTGAGTTGAACGGCTCAGGGGACGAATCGGCTAGGGCTTTCCATTGGTGGGTTCCGGTATTCGTCCTCCCTGCACTCATTGCAGGCCGGGCAGTTTTCGAGAGTGGGCAGCCTCATCCCTCGCTCCCAGCAGAACCTGAAGAACTCGCAGTGCCAATGTGGATCACAGCCGTCATGGCGGCGGTAGTTTGCTATACCCAACCGATCGAGTGTCCTTTGGTATGGTTTGCCACTTCTTCTTCCTGAACTCTCAGCTGGAATCGTAGTTGGCTGTCCGCCTGTCTGGGCCGACGATCGGTCGATCGGCCGCTGGTGTAGACCATGTTGATTGGCGCGGTGATAGTTGTAGTTGGCTTGTTGGACAGCTCCTGTTGGTCCGAGTCGGCCGTTGCTGTTTCTTGGTCTTTGGCTAAGCTGTACGCCATTCTGCTCTATCGATCAGCTCGCCTGGGGCCAGCTTGGACCATGTTGACAAGAAAGGGATTGCCGTCAATCTTCATCGGCTTAGCCGATTCCTCGAACTTAATCTTCCCCGCCTCGACGGCTGATTGAATCTGCGGCGGAAGACCTTGCAATCATTGGTGCTGTGGGAGGTGGTATTATGCCACTTGCAATATTTCTTCTTCTTGAGCTCCTCGGCCGATGGGATGACGTGGTTGGCCAAAAGCTGAATTTGTTTCTCCCTCAGCAGTAGATCAAAAATCCTATCGGCTTTAGTTATGTCAAAGTCATACTTTTCTTCCTTAGCTGATTTCTTCAACCATTGGCACGTGATGGCTTTCTTGTTCTTGGTCCACTCGGCTGCCGCCACCTCCACATTGCTGTCACTTGAATCCAAGTCTGTTGCGTAGGCGACGTGGCTAACTTTATTGAAAGCTTTCTTGGATTCTTGAAAACGTTGTTCATGAGCCGTCACCTTCTGGGCCAAGTAGGCCAAGCTTTCGAAGTCCTAAGGCAAAAACCTTTCCCTGATAGGGGCCAAGAGACCATGAAAGGCTAAATCGGCTAGTTGCGATTCTGATAGCACCAGGCTGTAACAACGATTCCTCATGTCCCTGAATCATCGGATGTAGTCTTGGATCGATTCTTCGTGCTTTTGCTTTATGCTGGTCAAGTCCGACAGCTTCATCTCGTGCGTACTGGAGTAGAAATAGCTGTGGAACTACTTCTCGAGATCGGCCTAGCTCTGGACCGAGTTGTAAGGCAGGGATGAAAACCACGTAAAGGCCGATCCCGAGAGAGACAGTGGGAACAAGCGCACCCTGAGCGCGTCGGTGGCCGATGCTTTCCCGCACTGGGCTAAGAATTAGCTGACATGTTCGTACGTCGAGACATTGTCCTGCTCAGAGAACTTTGAAAAATCCGGCACCTTGTACCGGTTTGGCAGGGGCACCCTTTCAAAATATTCTAGGTATGGGTATCGGTACTTATTGTCGGAGTCCTTCGGCTTGAGACCGAACTGATCACGCATTACGTCTATGATCAAATCAGCCCAAGGCCTGTTTTCTTGTATTTGTGGTATCGGCTTGTATTGCTCATGGTGGACGTGTCCTTGCGTCTTGCATTGGTGGTGTCCGAGGCCGTGCTGCTCGTAGTTGCTTCACGGGAATTGATGCTGGCGGTTCATGGCGGGGAGGCGGTCAAGAGGCGAATGGTGGTGTTTGTTTGGGGAGAGGCCGATTGCTGCCGGAGTTATGAGGCGGGTCTAGTAGATAACGTGCCGATGAGACATTCACCATTGTGCTAGATCTGGAGGTTGGGGTCCCACCGGGCGTGCCAAAAGCGTGTTGGTGTGAATTTTGTACACGCACTGACCTGGGAGATCTGCTTAACTCCAGTGCAGGTCCAAAATTGGTCGCCTCGGTGATTGAGCGGGTGTGCCGGTTGGTTTGATCCTGTAACCAACAAGAAAACAAAGAATAGGCGTTCGGTTAGGGTTAGATCTTACTCGATTCGCTATGGGTATAAGTATACAATTTCTATCCCAAAGCATATTTAGGTTAAGTGATTGAGATACATCGGTAGCATACCGAGACAGTATAAATCACTTAGATTCAAAAGTACGTTAAGATAATAATTATATATTTATAACCTAGCCGATGTCGCTGATCATATGTAGATCGGCTAGTACTCCGATATATTTTATAAAAGGATATTAATCTGAACTAAATGCGTTAACCTAAGATCAATCGGTTGTTAGTATAACCTAACAGATTGATACTGAACTTAACACATTTAAGTAGATTAAGATCTTAATATAAAAGGCAGTTCTAATACATCTATCAGTAATAATACATAAAGAAGATTAAAACAGGTAAGACCTGCTAAAACCCCGGTACTATCTCTAATAGTAAACATTAAATCGAATAGATCTATATAACTCTAAGAGCAACTTAATAGATCAAGTTGATGCAGCATTAAGTAAAAAAAGGTACGAGATCTATTTAGGCTAATGAGAACCCCTTGAGATGGTAGATACGC
The DNA here is from genome assembly GCA_019925245.2 of Oryza australiensis. Taxonomy (NCBI): domain Eukaryota; kingdom Viridiplantae; phylum Streptophyta; class Magnoliopsida; order Poales; family Poaceae; genus Oryza; species Oryza australiensis. The sequence continues at coordinate 2,641,400 of JAIFGZ020000225.1, read as the reverse complement.
TATATAACGTAAATCAACCTCTGGATCTAGCTTTGTCGGCTGCTATCTTCAAAGAGATATTAGCCGACCACAAGATAGATCTAGATATTGATCTAGATTATATGCCGCATACGATAAATTAAGCAGTTTATAGCATCAGAATTAGAGTATCATGATAATGAAAGTGCTAACCCCGACGATACAAGCCACTTGTAACAAGAAATTACCTTGTTCGAAGATCGAAACAGATGCGGCGTGAGAGCAAAGCATGAAGTCGTCAAGAAAATGTAAAACAAAAAGGTTGGTGATGTGCCAAAGTTGTATTGAGGTGTGTTGTTGTTTTTTTACAAGGTCTCGGGTCGTATTTATATCCGAATATACAATGAGTCCATAACGGACACGACTTCTATTACAAATTAAATCTCTAAACAAACCGACATTATCTCTAAAGGAAACTATACAAAATATCTTAACTCAAAGATACAATTACCGTCATAGGACTTCATCCATAGATGGCAATATTTTAACGTCCTCCAGAAACTGAATCCAATAATCATCTCTTAAGCTTTCCTTCGGGATCAGTTCCATCTTCGGTCTTGAATCGGAATCGGGTATCGGCTATCCTGTTTTGACTCGGACTCAGCCGACTGACTTCGTAGCCAATTCGGACTCAGCCAACACAGTCTCTGTTTCCCGCAGATCACGCGTTTCCTCCGATTCCGCTTCAATCTTTGCTTCAAACTCGGGGATTTGGTTACCAAATTTGGTCGTTAACATATGCCCCTCAAGTCCGCGATATGATAATGTTGCGGATTTGACAAAATTTCAAACTTAGTCGGCCATATAATCAACGCAAAATTCAATAACCTCTTTGGTCGTGTAACTTTCAATGATGCTTCCCTCTGGTTTTGCTCTGTTTCTCACGTAAGACTTTAGAACTCCCATGTACCTCTCGAATAGATACATTTCTCTTAGAAATGCAGAGCCACATAATTTTCTTTGCTTCACGAGATGTACAGGGAGATGAGTCATGATATCAAAGAAAGACAGAGGAAAAAACATCTCCATGTGATAGAGGGTATTAACAATATCAGTCTGCAATCCGTCTAGGTCTTTAGGATCTATAACCTTCTAACCGATTGCATTGAAGAAGTCACACAGACGTTGGATTGTGTGGCAGACTTTGGGTGGTAGAATGCCTCTGATAGCAATTGGCAAGATTTGCATAATGAGCATGTGGCAATGGTGAGACTTCATTCCAACCAGTTTTAGCTTGTCCAATTTGACATACTTACTTATCCTTGCTGAATAGCTTGATGGAACTTTGATATCTCTGAGGCATGATAGCATTGCGATCTTCTCATCCTTGGACAATGTGTGGCAAGCTGGAGGGAGGTATACTCTGCCTGTCTCTGCATCTGTTACAGGCAGGAGTTCACTACGAATATTCATCTCCTGTAGATCAAGGCGCGTGTTCAACCCGTCATTTGTCTTCCCAGGAATATTCAGCAGTAGCCCTACTAGACTCTCACACACGTTCTTCTTGACATGCATTAGATCAATGCAATGACGGACCTCGATATCTTTCCAGTAAGAAAGTCGCTAAAATATGGATTTTCTTTCACATACCCTTGTCTGTTGTCTTACTTCATTTTCTTTTCTTGCCAAACTCATTAGTTTGGTCCTTGACCATGTTGTGGACCTCATCTCTGGATAGATGCTTGGCTGCAGTCTGAAGTTCCCTCTTACGGTTGAAAAGTTTCTTTTTCCTTCTAAATGCATGTTGGAGGGGAAGCCATCTCCTATGACCCATGTAAACCATTTTTTTGGATTTCTTCAGCCACCTACTGCATGTATGTTCCATACAGTCGGAGCAGACCTTCTTTCCTTTCATGGTTTGTCCAGAAAGATTGCCTAGTGCGGGATAGTCATTAATGGTGCAGAACAATAGAACACATAGGTTGAAGTTTTCCTGGCCGTATGCATCCCAAGTTTCCACACCTTCCTTCCAGAGAGTCTCAAGGTCATTGATCACAGGCTCCAAGAACACATTAATGTCATTGCCGGGCTGTTTCGGTCCTTGGATTAACAGACATAGCATAATGTATTTTCTTTTGAAGCACAACCATGACGGTGGGTTATAGTTTGCTATCAAAACTGACCATGTGCTATGAGAACTGCTCATGTCTCTGAAAGGATTCATGCCATCCGTACATAAACATACTCTCATGTTTCTAGGGTCGGCTACGAAATCTGGGTATTTTCGATCAATATGCCTCCATTGAATGGAATCTGCGGGGTTAGCATACCATCGTTCCTTCTCTCCGTGGCATGCCAGTGTACTAACTTTGCTTTATTGGGGTTAGCAAATATTCTCTTGAAACGATTGATGATAGGTACGTACCATACGACTCCGTTGGACCACCCCGCTTTGACTTCATTCCTTCATCTAGATCCGCATATTGCTTGTGATACAGTATGCAAATGTTTGGACAAGCATGAATTCTACGGACCTCTAACCCCAGAGGACACAAAACCTGCTTTGCTTCATGTGTCGTCTCAGGCAATGTGTTCTCATCTGGAAGAATGCTCTTCAGAATTCCCAAAAGCCGTGTGAAACTCTTGTCTGTCCATCCACTGCTTGCCTTCAGCTTCATTAGCTCCAAGGTAGCTGACAATTTTGTGTATTTTTCCTTGCTTCCGGCGTAAGAGGCTTCTCCGAATCACTGACCAACCTACTGAACTTCAGGGAATCTCTCTCGTTGTAGGCTAGGTCCTCAACGTCACGTAACATGTCTTGCAGCATATCGTGATCCACATCAATCCTTTCACCACCCAGTGAATAAGATACAAACATGCCATGCTCATCTTCATCTTCTTGATTTTGTGCATCACTTCTGTCTGCAGCTGCACCACTGCCTGATTCTTACTCTCCATGTTTCACCCAACATATGTACCCCTCCATGAATACTCGTTGTATCAGATGAGTGTGTACGTCCACTCTGCTACGATACATGGTCTCATTTTTGTAATCTACACATGGACAAGACATGTAATCACTCTTTTTTCTTTTTCTATCCTCCTCCGCGGCGTTTATAAAATTTACCACGCCATTTCGATACTCTTCGCTACAACGTCGCACATTTTCCCCATATATCCAACTTCGATCCATCGCTAAGCTGCAAGTGAAAAACATATTAAATTAACATTTTGTACATAAGTATCTACTAGATCTAGATTTACAAGAAATGACTACTATTTTTCAATTACTTTTGCACTTTTTGATTTCCTGGAAAAATGATAAAAAATGTGCCCTCTTCCTCCTCCCACAAAGACAGTGAACAATGGGATAACCACTACAACGGTCTGGTCGGGTATTTATAGAGCGAAATAAATATCCGTAACGGCCAACAAACCAGCAACTGTGACAGGTTTTACATTTATCTTTGTTAGGCCTAACTTTAAGCCCATCACCAAAGGCACTCATCGATAATGGGCCTAATTGTTATCTCAATCGGGCCATAATCTAAAGCCCATCATGGATGACAAACATCAGTGACGGGCTTGTATTGGGCCTCGACAAAGATAACATTTGTTATCTTTGTCGGGCCGTTATTTTGACCCGTCACGAATGTGTGTCATCTGTGACGGGCTCTAAAATTATGCACATATCACAGGTGTGGACGACTATATCTTTGTCGGTCTCTTCTTAGTCCCGTTTGAGATGAGTTAGTTGTGATGGCCCACAAAACTCAGTTATGTTATGGGTCGTCACAGATAAAAGGATCTGTAGTAGTGACATCAACTAACAAATATTACCGATCATTTAAAAAAAGTATACATCTAATTTCAGTAGAGTTATATGCTCAAATTCATTATACATATAAAGAAAAAAGACAAAATTCTAACAGATCTATAGTCCTAAATCTGTTAGAATTTTTATTTTATTTTTGTTATGGCTAAAATATAATGAATTTGGTGTTATGACTTTACTCATACGTATAATAATATTGGGAGTATATGCATATTTTTTAGAATTTTTTATGATATTTGTTAGTTGGTTTGTCTAGAGCGTGCACAAGACAAGTCACTCCGGTTACAAAACGGAGCAAGCTAGCTAGTCTATCCTACCAACTAATCTCGACGAGATGAATCATATGACTTCGAGTCAGCAACTAGATGAAGGATTTTCTACTGGCTTTTTATTTATACTGTAGGTAACCTCTTGTCCAAAAAGAACTCTAAAACTCCAAGCAAGTTTCAGACAGATAAGACCTTGTGTATATATACCGGAGTCCGACATCTTTCCTTAAAGGAAAATGGATTTCCATCCATCCGTAGAATTAACCAAACTTGGATATACTCTTCTATATAAAACTTGGTATAATATTCTAGCAGTCACGAATATAAGTACTTATCCATGACTACTACAACCGTAACGGGTTGCTCGTAGAAAAATCGACGTCTATTTTCACATACGGCTCCTTAAGAGGCCCGTATGCAAAAATCTATTTTCGCAGGAGGGCCTCTCAGGCCGCATAAAAATGAGGTTATTTTCGCATGTGGACCTCTTAAAGGGCCATATCCTAAATAGATTTTCACATGTGGGCCTCTTAAGTGGTCCACATGTAAAAATACCCCCTCTCCTCCAAAAGATTTTTTTCTCCCCTCCTCTCTCTTTTCGCTCTCAATACTTCAAATTTTTTCACGTCATACTTATCTCCTCTCCCTCTCTCCCTCACCTCCTCTTACATTATTTTTACCTCCTCTCCTCTCTCCCCCTCTCCTCTGCTCTCCTCCGAGCAGGAGTGGGCGGCGACGCCACCGCCAACAAGGAGGTGACGCAGTCATTCACGACGAGGAGACGGCCAGGAGCGGTTCCATTCCCGTTCTCACCTGATGTTGCACTGCCGCTGCCGATGACAACGAGGAGATGGATAGGAGCGACGTCGCCACCGAATCCGCTGCCGTCAGCCCCCACGACAACAGATCCGCTGTTGTTGGTCCCCACGACATAAGTACCCGCATGCGAAAATCGGATTTTCATGTGCGGGTGCGTCACCCGCATGGAAAAATCGCTATTTTCATAGATTTTTTTAGGCAGACGAGCGATCCAACCACATAGAAAAATAGGTTTTAGTCACATGGAAAAATACTTTCTTAGTAGTGCATAACACTGACAGTATCACTAGTACAAAAATCCTCATAAGGACCAGCTTATAGGTACCGATTTATTCAAAACTGACACATATTGATGTTTTCCCACCTCCCACGGGCTAAATTATAAAGAAAAACTGGCACCTATACTTATATTATAGGTGTCGATTCTATATAAAAACCGTAACCTATAATATTGGTATTGGTTTTTTAAAAAAGACACCTATACTATATTATAGGTGTCGGTTTTTCTTAAAAAACTAGCACCTAAAAACCGAGCCGACAATTAGGTGAGCCGAGCCGATGAGGAGATAAGGGTCTCGATCAATCGCCCCTCTCAGTCCCCCTCCCTCTTTGCTCTCCCACTCTCCCCTCTCTCGATCCCTCTTTCTCGCACTCCTTCTCTCTCGGCTCGCTCGGCGGGAGTGGCTGAGGAGCTCTGCTTGGGGTTGGTGGGCGGTGGACGGCGCCTCCCTCCACCAAATCCGGGGGAAAGGGGAGGGGGCAGAGGGATCGAGGTGGCGGGCGGTAGGTCTCCCATCTCTCTCTCTCTCTCTCTCTCTCTCGGCTCACTCGGCGGCGGCGGCCCGAGAAGCTCTGCTAGGGGTGGCGGGCGGTGGGCGGCACCTCCCCTCCACCAGATTCGGGGGAAGGGGAGGAGGCGCCTGAGGAATTCTGCTGGGGCTGGCGGGAGTGGGCGGCGCCTCCCCTCCATGTCACACCCTGAGGTGTTTTCCCCTTTTAAAAATCAGTGGGAAATTAATTGGGAAATTAACCTAGAGCAAAGAAATAATTTTAAAATGCAGTTTCTAAATTGGAAATGGCGTGATGGAGTTTTTCTTAAATTCTACATGTCAAAATATATTAACTGGAATTTTCAGAGCACTAGATATAATTTTTAACCAATTAAAATCAAACTCGGAATTAAATAAATCTCGGGAAAATTCTTTTCTCTATCTTCGTCCATTTCTCGCCCATTCTCGACCTTGGGCCGCCGGCCCAAGCCAACGGCCAATCCTCCCCACGCGCCCGCACCTCTCTCTCTCTCTCTCTCCTTCACGGGCCGGCCAGAGGCCACGACCCGTTAAGCCTTGCGCCCCGCGAATAAGTCCATTTTCTCTCCCCTACTCCAGGACACGACGGGGAGGGGCCCACCTGTCGGGCTGTCCCCTACCTCTAGCCGCGCCGCGAACATTCGCTCCGCCGATCCCCGGCCCTTAAACCCCCACCTTGACGCCCCGCCCCTCCCGTCGGCCGTTGGCGCCCCGTCCGCCACTCCGCGCCTCTCTAATGACCGGAGTTAATCGTCGGCCACTATTTCCCCAAATCTCTCCCTCTTTACTCCGGCGAGTAATTCCCACGCCTCCCGGCCATCATCGACCTCCCCGTTCCCTATAAAATCCAGCCAACACCATCCCCGTCCTTCCCACGCAATCAATCAAGCCTCTCGAGCTCCCCACTGCCCTAGCGTCGCACGACCCGCACCCGTCGCCCTTCGACGGCCTTTGGCCGCCAACCCCGTCGTCCCAAGCCACGTCGGACCCCGCCGCCGCCTCCCTCCTCATCACCGGCGCCCGAGCTCCCTCGGCCACCCATCTCCGATGCCTCTCGTCGTTCCTCTCGTAGCCCACGCTTCGTCTTCCCAACTCCGGCGTCGCCGCGGTGAGCCGCCCCTCCTCTCTCCTCTCGGCCGACCCGCGCCGCGTCCCGTGTGCGTGCACCTCCACTCGCATGCAAATCCGCACCACTCCATCGTCCCGTGCCGCCGCCCGATGGCACCGGCGGGCCGCCGCGCGCCATCGCCGGTGGCCGTGTCACCCATGCCCGCTCCCGTCCATCGATGCGCCGGTAGATCGGGCCATCCACCCACTTGCCCGCGTGGCACGCCACGTGTGCGCCACCCGATCTCGGCCCGTGAACCCGGTCCACCGTGGACTGGTGCCCTCGCGGTCGATGATGTCAGCCCTAGCGCTGACGCAATCTTGGAATTTATTGCGCAATCAAATATTAAGGATTTTCTTGCTTTAGTAAAAACATAGTTAATCTTTTAAAATTCATATCTTTTTAATCCGAGCTCTGTTTAAGTCCATTTAAATTTTATTAAATTCAAAAAATTCCAAGAATCCATAAAATGGTTTTGTTTCCTGTTTCAGTAGATTTTTAGCATGTTTTGTGGAGTGCCTTGTTTGTCGTGTAGATCCCAGTAGTTCCTCCGACCCCGTGTACTTCGAAGTCATCGCGGAGTTTCCCCAATCCAAAGAGCAAGGCATGTCATGCTTCTCTGTTGATCATATTGTACCCATTTTTTCTAAAAACCCTCGTTTATTCTATCAAAACTGCATTTATTTTATAATGTCATCTTGTGGAAAATATTATACCTTATTACTAGTATTAAGCCATAGGTCTTGACATCGTGAAAACCTTGATAAACCCGGGAAATAACAAGACTAGTTATGTCTTAGGTTATGCTTAGACCTTCTTAGATTCACTAGCACACTAAATGGGTTATTTCATCTAGATTACATTGATCTTGACACATGAATGAAGGAGATAACCTGGCAACTTTGTGAACCGACTAATAACTAAAATATGGCAAACGGTGGGCTGTGGGCGCAGTGGTTTTGGATAGTCGTGCCCATGGTAGTTAAGGACCGGTTCACGGGAAACCCTGGAAGAATGGTCGTATAAATCACAAGCCAGAATGGGCAACGGTGGGTCCCGTAATGTAGCCATTCCTAGCCGACGAACCCTGGCAAGGGTGAGCGTGATGGAGTTGCAGTCGGCCGGGGCTTACCGGTTGTTGGGCTGCCGGATTCACCCTGGCACTCGGGGAGGCTTCCCATGGCCCAGGAATGGGAGTGGGGGCAAAACCTTGGTGTGGTTCGCTTGGTTAGTGGAGGGTTATACGAAAGGTCCTATCACAGTCCCTTTTCGAGGTACCATGGCAGTATTCCAGCGCACGGAAAATGTGTTGTGGTGTTGTGTAAAACTATTTGAATAGTTGTGCCCACGGTTATGGGTGATCGACCGGATTCACCATGATTAGTTCATATTTCTAAACTTGAATAATGGGACTTGACTGGTGTAGTGGATGGTTTGGGCCTGTCGCAACGTGGGGATAACGTTGGGCAGTGATGAAAAATAATACTTCTTAAATACTTGTTTTCAACTGTTTTTCCCTTCAACTCTCCTTTGTTTGTGAAAATTCTAGTTGTTTGCGCAAAAGCAAACCTTAGCCAAATCCTTGTCTCTCCTTGCATTTCATACCCCTCTCTCTCCCGATATGACTTGCTTAGTATGTGAAAGTACTCACCTTTGCCCCTTCACCGTAACTCGAGCTTGAAGCCGAAGAAGTCAAAGATGAGTAGGCTTGCCCAATGCTCTGGACGTTGCCTATGGAATGGTTGAAGCCGCGCTACAAGCGTCGAGATTAGGCTTAGATCCTTTTCTTTTTTTCTGTTGCTCTTTTGTAATCTTTTGTATTGTTTTTAAGACATGGAACTGTAATATCAACAATTGTCGTATGTGTACCCTAGCTGGTCCTGGACAGGGATTTTAATACACATATAGCCTCGAAAGTTCTGGTTTGAATTTCTGGGAGTGACACTCCACCAGATCCGGCGGGAGGGGAGACGGCGAGCTTCGATGGTGGCAGGGACGACGCCCTCCCCTCTACCAGATCCAGGCAGGAGAGGAGGTGGCGGCCTTCGGCAGCGAGGGCAGGAGGGGAGGCGACGATGGCTGCAGCGCGAGGGAAGGAGGCTTGCCCCCTCTGTCCTCTCCATCTCATCGACAAGGGTAGGATGTCGGCGCCGTGAGTTCATTTGTTCATGTTAATATTCATGTTTATTCTTGGATGTTCATGTGTTTGATCTCACCGTGAGTTGACTGAGTTCTTGGAGGTTTATCTCGTCAGGTTGAAGGGGAGTTGCTCGATGTCGAGCCATTTTTTGGCTCGTGAAACCTCAAAGGTGTCGGTTCCTAAACCGGCACCTTTCCTTCTTTGGAAAACCCACTTTAGTCCCGGTTTGCAACCCCCTTTAGTCTCGGGTTGCAAACCGGGACTACAAAAGCAGGACTAAAGATGTCTTTCTTTAGTTCCAATTCAAATAACCGGGACTAAAGATACATCTTTAGTCACGATTGGTAACACCTACGGACTAAAGATGGCGGCGCCACATGGTGGCTCCACCATCTTTAGTCTCGGTGTGATACCAACCGGGACTAAAAGTTTTTTCTTTTTTTAATTTTGCTCCTACTGCTAGCTTGCTGCTTGTTTATATTTTTTGTTGTTTTTCTGCCAAAATCAAATTGATATATCAAATTAACATCCTCAAATCTCCTCCATATCACAAATTTACATCACAAATCGAGTAATAAACATCACAAAATTCACATATATCACATATCATATATATCACAGATACACATATACACATATCAAATTTGAGTATAGATGCTCACAAAATTCTAAAAAAATTCACAGCACGGATCCGGCGGAGGGAACGTCGCAGCCGCCGCTCCTGGAGAGGATGAGGAAGAAGAGGAGGAAAGGGAGGAGGCGCCGCCGCCACCTCTGAGCCGCCGGCCACCGTCATCTCGAGCCACCGCACCGCAGCCACCTCCGAGCCGCCGGGCCACCGCCATCTCGAGCCGCTACCACCTCCTCCCACCGAACCTTGCGGAGGGAGGGCGTCATCGCCACCTCCGAGCCACCGCCATCTCCTCCCCTCCCACCGCCATCACCGGAGCGAGAGAGAGAGAGGTGAGAGAGCTAAGAGAGCCAAGTGTTGGATCGGTGGAGAAGATGATGCACGCCAGGATATATATACCCTTGGATCTGTAGCCCTTGGTGGCACTAACCGGGACTAAAGATTCAATTCTTAGTCCCGGTTGGTGGCAGCAACCGGGACTATTTAGTCCCAGTTGTAGCCACCAACCAGGACTAAAGATAATTTCTCACTATTTTAGATTCATCTTTATTCTGGTTGTAGCCACCAACCGGACTAAAGATAATTTCCACTATTTCCAAATTTTTGTTGTCCCGGCTAGGGTTAACAACCAATATACAATTAAATAATCCATTATATCGGGCCAAATTAATTTCATTACATATAGGTTTAAAACAATAATAAGTAATGCATTAAAATTTAATCAAATCACAAAATTAATGAGAAAACATTTAAAATTGTTTAGAACTGTTATTAAGTTGTAATAATCATATATAATTAACATATGTCGATATAAAATTATTTTAAATTGTAATTAACATATTCTGTTTGAAGCTCGAGTTTACATGATAATCTTAGACATTGCACCTCTCTATGTGCTCCTCTAGATATGGTTCCTCTTTTGCCCGTGTCTATTTTTCTTTTTATCTGTTATTGACCTTTTTTGAAAAAATTCCACTTTTATTTTTATTTTTTTATATTTTTCTTGACTTAGAAGCACACGAGAGGTAACCACAAAAAATTTGAGCCTAAACAAGTGAAAGATGTGGCCGGTAGAAACTTTAGAATACGTGCTCACAATCAAAAAAAAAGCTTCTGGGCTCGAAAAGGCAATCTTCTAAGCAGTTTTTGGCAAAAATAAAATTTCCAAACTCGACAAAGCTGGGGACAAACGCATCCGAAATTTTTTTCTAATCGATTTTCATATATGGAACGTCTCAATTGGAATTCGTATGCGAAAATTATGGTCGTTTTAAAAACCGACTCCAAGTTAGAGGATAAAACGGGAACAATGCACGCAAAAACTTGTTATACGCGCACAAACTAGACGCGATGGCTAGGGTTTGATGGAAACAAAGGGGAAACACACGAACTAGACTCTAACACGATCTAACCCGTAACAAGACCTCGACCCAAACACAAACTCGACACGACGGACTCAAACTGAAATATCCAAAGGCGTTGGCACGGAAGGTTATAGGACATGAAAAATAAATGTGGCAGAGAGTGACCGATCCGGCTTTAGATCAAAAGATCCAACTCTTCAATCTTAGCACCACAACTCCTCTGTTTATCAACCGAGACACAAACACGGTTGACCTCGCTAAGAAGGCTAATCCCTGCTTGCACAACGAAGAACACAAGCAAGAGTGATTAGACCTTACATGTCCAACGAAGGAATGTTGTGTGTACCCGAAGAAGTGATGTTCTCATCATTATACATCCCTTCGATTTGTATGTTATCACCAAAATAATTTTTAAAAAATTATATTGAGAATTACTTGTTTATAACAATATAGTAATTTGTAATTACAATGTAATGATTAAAGCTTCCTTCATCTTCAATTACAAACATGAAAAAATGATAATATATATACTAAACTGTCGTTGGTGTTAATTTCAAAGCAGTATTAACTTTAAATAAAAAGATTATCTCCACGAGTGTTAAACTTGAAGATTAAAAAAAGCACTTTCACTTTAGTCTCGATTTGATCTTTAGTCTCGGTTTATAACACCAACCAGGACAAAAGATAGGATCTTTAGTCTCGGTTGGTGTTACAAACCGGGACTAAAGATGTTCGTTGACCTGACAGATTCTGACAATAATCTAACCGGGACTAAAGATCTTAGAGAGCCAATGTTTTTTTAACCGGGACTAAAAATATTTTCTAGTCTCGGTTCCTATTGTAACCGGGACTATTTTGGATTTTGGCCAGTAGAGCAAAAATTATTTCTTCAGTAGTGTTTGAGAAATAACAAAGATGCCGACTAATATGTGCCGATTAGAGGTTCCTTAATCGATACCTATAATATTTTCTGTAGTAGTGTATAGTAGTGTATGTAATCTATTTAATCAGCCTATCAATGAAATGAATGAAAAATGTTGCGTCGGTGGACAAGTCGCGCATGGTACCAAGACAAGGAGGAGAAAAGTTGCTTTGGTGGACCTAGGGTCTGGATATTATCTGATGAGGTATTGGATATTACGACCGTATCCATTATCCACCATATAATGTCTCTATCGTATTCGTATTCGTATCCGAGAAAAATTATCTGTTTCTGTTTTCAAATCTAAAATTATTTAAAAATTATCCGTCTGACACTATCCGTATCCGATTTTTCGGACGGAATCCGAATATTATCCGCACCGTTTTCACCCACCGATATGGCTACATTCCCACGTGCCGCACCATATATGCAAGCACGAAGGTGAAGGGTTGCACTGCATGCAAATTAACGGCCGCATGCATGCATGCATGCACCGCTCCATTTACTTTGCATAGAGAAACAAAAATACACTGGGAGGGAGTACCAAATACGCAAATCATTTCTGAAAGAGATAAAAAACTATATGATGGTTATCTGTGGATGGAGAGAGTACATGTACGTTAATTAATTGTTACTGGCTGTTTCATGGGTCCACCATATTAGGCCATGCCTAACCACTACTACAGATTTGGCTATTGGTGACGGTTCTAACACGACACGTCAGAAATGATTTATCAAAAATATTTGATATTTCGTTTAAGATATAACTACCGAGAGGACCCATCACAAATATCAGGTGGGAGATGATTTATGACGGGTCACAATCATAACCCGTCATAGACGACATGGTACATGAGACTGATACAATATTAGGAACTATCGTATGTCATAGTTAACTTATCTCTAATGGGTCATAGTTATGACCCATCAATTTTGAAATTTGTATAAGATCTGAAGACATGCATAGATCTCAATGAATCTGACAACTTTATAACTGACAATATTTTTATTAGATACCGTGCATATTCATGAATATGCATTAAAGTGATGAGATTTATTTTAAAAAATGAAAACTTGAATTTTTCAAATGACCTCGGACGACAACGTGGTCTATATTAAAGTTGTCCAGCTCAACTAGATGTACAATATTATAATTGACAATAATTTCATTTCAGATAGTTTATATGCCCAAATATTCATTATAAGGTGAGATCTATTTTGAAAGAATTCTTCAAATGACCTCGGATGAAGATATTTCCTATATAAAAGTTATAAAACACGATGAGATCTAACACATTTTTGTTGGTGATGTTTTCATTTGAAATCATCTAGAGTGTTAAATAAATGTTACATGCTTCAGAGAAAAATAACTAAAACAATAATATTGAAAGAACAATCAACATGTGCACTGTAGGATAGTTGGTAAGGGTGGTCTTTTGTAGAGAGAAAGGTCTTGGGTTCAAAACTCAACTAATGCTAGCAATTCCCTAAATTGCTCAGAAAATTGTGGAATTGTGGGTGGTGAAATGACCATCTATAGAATAGAATGGCTAGTGAAATTCAAAACATTTATTGAATTCTTATGGTGTATTTAAAATTCAAAAATCATTATTCGTGATTTGACATCAGTGACGGTTCATAAGTCACAACCCATCAAAAATATGAGCAAATTGTGGAATTGTAGGTGGTGACATGACCATCTATAGAGGCTAGTGAAATTCAAAATATTTTTTGAATTCTTATGGTGTATTTAAAATTCAAATTATTATTCGTGATTGGACATCAGTGACGGTTCATAAGTCACAGCCCGTCAAAAATGAGTCATCAATGACAAGTGAAAAGTTAATTGTGGAATTGTGGGTAGTAACATGTGACCATGTATAGAATGGCTAGTGAGATTCAAATTATTTTTTTGAGTTTTTATGGTGCATTTAAAACTCAGAGATCATTATTCATGATTTAACATCAGTAATAGTTCGTAAGTCATACCCCATCAAAGATGAGTCATCAGTTACGGGTGAAAAGTAACGACTCATCAGAGATGACTTGCACATTTATTAGATACGACTCATCTGTGACGGGTGTTCACCTGTTAGAGATGATACTTTTGTCATCTCAGTATCATCTCTAACAAGGACCGAACCCGACCGAACCCCAACCGAACCCATCAGTAACGACGGTTTGAGGCTATCAAAGATGACCTGGTCTGACGTAGTGAACGCTCCATGCTAGAGCGTGATTTCAAGTGTCAGGTTGGATTGGATAAAAAAACAAAAAAGTTAAGGTGGTTTTGGGGAAAGGGAGGAGAAAGAAGGTGGTCCATAGAAAGAGAGAAGTGAACGAAGAACTGCACCTGGAAAAGGGCTCAAAGACACCATCGTCGTCGGGAACAGGCCACCTGCCGTCCTCATGAAGACGCTGCCAGCCGAGAAGAATTTGGGCGCAATCGTATGCACGGTTCGGTTTGGCTAATTAGCCACACGTAAAAAAAACGTGATTAACATATAATTAATTAAGTATTAATATGTAAAAGTCTAATAAATAAATTTATTAAATTTTTTAAGTAATTTTTATATAAAAAGTTTTCGTATGAAACGTATTTTGAAAAGCATGTTAACAGAAAACGATGAAAATATAGTGTTGAGAAGCTAGAAAGATCGGGGCCTTTGTGTGAGAGTGCTGACACATAAAAACACAAAAAATCATTTGAATGTGGACTTCATCATAGGAGGTGTGGTCGTGGCATACCGAGACCATTAGGAGTAGTGGTCTCCATTGCTCATGCACTTACCAACTTTGGCACGTAATAAGCATGGTTGTTGCCCTAAAGCACTAGTACTGTTTATATAGATAGACAAACTCGAACAGGGGAAAAAACCGACAAAGCCTATAGCTAGTAAGGTGTGCGACGCAACCAGCACAGCACAAGTGCGTTGCCGAGTGCCGACTGTAGATCGAAGCAGCAGGAGATGGAGACACTCGCGAGCTGCAGCACACACAGGCCTGCAACGCATATGTCCGCCGCGCGGTTCATGCAATGCATCTACAGTATCTATACATGCAACGGCAGGGGTGAATCAGAAAGGTACTCACTGCTTTTGGTCCGTGAGGCCATGGTTGACGATCGACGACGCTGCAGAAGAAGAGACGGACCCGGAGATGACGGGACGACGACACGATTGATTGGCTCATGAGTACTCTGTACTGTACGTCTGTACCTAGTAGTAGCAGCAGCTAGAGTAGGTAGCAGCTACGCCTGGATCTCCTCGATCCTCGGCGACCCTGGCTTCAAACAGAACAGCCTCTCTCGATCGATCAGGAAGCTACAGTAGAGCAGTAGCAGCTAGGAATAGGATAGCTAGGTAGCTGTCCGAGCAGAAGCTGCTGCATCCATGCATCGGATTCTCGGCTTTGAATTCAAACCTCCATCGATGGATCTCCCCCCGGCGCGTGCAGTGCAGGCAGATCCTTTGCCTGCGTTGCGTGCATCGATCCATCCATCCGCACACGTCGCACGTACGTACGTCGCGTAGTTTAGGTAGCCTACTGTTGCAAGTGCGCGTGTTCCCCATGCAACTCGCACGCACGTATTGGTAGGACCGTAGGAGTATTATTTACAGATTGACGACTAGGGATGAAAACGGTGGAAAATGGTCGGGGAAAAAACCTTAACCATTTTCATTATCATATTTTTAGCTGGAATGAAAACAGAAATAGTAAAGACGGACGGGAAAACGAATTCGGTAATACGAGATATCGGAAACGGTCGGAACGGTCGAGAGCCTGTCAATTACGATCGGGAACCGGTAAAAAAATAAAAACGTTAACACACATATAACCACTTCAAAGAGTTAACTAGATGCAACAATTGCAACCATACGTAATCTCACGGTATGAGTGAAAGTTTTATTATGCACATGAGCTTACAACGTTCCAAATAGACTAGAGTGAATGTTTTATTATACACATGAGCACAAAAACGGGAATTTCTCGTGAAAATTTTCCCGGATAAATACGGGATCCGTGAATACAGTCGGAAAAACATCCCAACCGTTCCCGTTCCCTTTTCTCGTTTTTCTCACGGATACGGTATTCAGTTGGGATATTCGGTATTTGGTGACAGTCGATACGGGATTTTTCCGTCCCTGTTTTCATCCCTATCGACGACCTCTGGCCGTGTTGTGCTTAATTACGTGTACAGAAGGTTTCGTTTCTCTAGCCCAAATTTGTAAGCAACTACTACTCCTTTCGTACTAAAAGATAACACTTACATTATCTACGTTAGCCAGATGTTACTTTTCGGAAAAAAAGTAGAAAATAATAAAGACTCCTTTAGATATGTGATTTTACAATAATAGGATAAAGTAGAATCGACATGTTATGTAGCAAATCCCCTATTAATGTCCGAGTTTGACTTGTGTGACAAAAGTTCTCCTGTTGAATTTATATTATAGTAAAACCTAAACCATTTGTTGAGTGCATTAATATAGAGCATTCGTAGTATTGTACTTAAGCATAATGCATAAAGCATAATGCATAGTTAAAATTCATTTATTGAATAACAAAGGTAGTATAATATAATATAGCGATTTGAGGTAACATTACGACACGACAGAGTATTTATATTTCTTATATTTTAAAAACGTCGATACATATATAGCACTTTTCAGTTGTGGGTGTTAGTGAACTCAAGCCTCCATACTCCCTAGATCACCATGGATACCAAGGAAAGAGGGGAGAGAAAGGAGAGTGAGAGAGAGAAAGAAGAATAATAGAGGGACGGGAGGAAGGAGGAGGAGGCAATGAGCAGTTGAGCACCTCCTCCAACCCAAAATTAGAGCTAAATATAGTTCTAGTTGGTTGTGGTGAAATTTGCAATAGTACTACGTGCGTATCCCCCAAATGTTCGGGGTTCTCTCCTCGATATATCTATCGCCAAACATACAATAGATTCTATACAGTGCACATACTGCAGCTGTGCCGAACAATAACACGCAACGTACGTGAACTAGCTAGTGAAGCATGCAGCTATTCGTATGTACTAGAGTAGCCAGCCAGGTACTCCTAACCTTTATCACAGCAGCAGTAGTAGTAACAAAAACAAAACCGTGCGTTTAAAAGAAGAGGGGAGTTAAAGCTGGGAGGACGACACATACGTAAAACCTGCAGAGGAATAGTAGTTACTCGATCATAGCGTGAAATTAATTGTAGGTGTGGCACTATAGCTAGCACACAACACCATAAAAAGTGTGGAACTCATATGTGACTGATTTGCTTAAAACTATGAAACGTTAACGGAGGCATTTCGGTGGGATGAAACGAAGAAGTTAAAAGCCGACACCAATAAAATTTATATAGTCGTTGATTCTAAATAAAAAACATCGTATTGGTGCCGATTTTTTTACGTGAATCAACGCCTATAAGTCTTCTTCCACTACTGGAGAAAACATATTTGGTTGAAGCACCAAAATCCATAATAGTCCTAGTTCCAAGAGGAACCGAGACTAAAAATATTTTTAATCCTGGTTCTAAAGTGCGATGGAATCATATAGTTTTTAATCCTGGTTGGTAACACCAACCGGGATAAAAGATTATTTTTAGTCTTGGTTCAAAAAATCTACGTCTTGTTGTGAGGTCCCATTATTTTTAGTCCCGGTTGGTGTCACCTACAAGACTAAAAATTAATATTTGTCCCGGTTTTTTACTTGAACCGGGACAAAAAATCGTCGGGCTTTCTCGACCCCGTGCCGCACGCGTACTCCTCTCTTATCTTCTCCTCCTCTTATTCTCTCCCTTATCTTCTCCTCTTCTTCTCTCCCTTATCTTATCCTCCTCTTCTTCTCTCCTTCCCTCTCGGATCTCTCTCCCTCTCCATCTCCCTCTCTCCTCTCCATCACTCTCGGTCAGGCGATAGGCGCGCGCCGCGCCGGGGCGGGCGGGCGGTGGCCCCGCGAGCGGCGGCGACGGCCCCGCGTGGGCGGGCGACGGGCGGGCGGCGGGTGGGCGGGCGACCGACGGCAACGGCGGCCCCACGCGCGGCGGCCGGCGGCGGGCGGGCGGCGGCGCATCCTTCCCTCCCCGCGCCTCCTTTCTCCCCATCCACCCGCTTGACTGGATCCAGCGTCGCGGCGGCTCGGCGGCATCTCGGCGGCCCAGTGGTGGCTTGGCGTGGCCTGACGGTGGCGCCGGATGGTTTTTTTAGAACTCTCTGATGTTCTTTTATTTTTTTGTGATAACTCTTTGAATGTGAATGTGAATTTGTTGTGCGAATGTGAATTTGTGATATGCGAATTTGTGATGTCAAATTGATCTTGAGATGGTATTTTGGGATGTTATGGGTATTTAGAGTACCTTTGGTACTTGGGGATGTGAGCCTGTGTGACAGAAAAAACAATAAAAAAAAGAAAAAAAAAGATCACCTTTGCTAGCACATATAACTTTAGTCCCGATAGGTGTTACCAACCGAGACTAAAGATGTATCTTTAGTCTTCGTTATTTTAGTCGGGACTAAAGATGACGATCTTTAGTCCCGGATTCATAGTCCCGGTTTCACAACCGGGACTACAGGAAGTTACTAACTAGGACTAGTGTGGGTTTTTCAGCAATGTACAATGATCTTCTATGCTTTATGTGTGGCGAAGATTTGTAAAGAACCTAATTTGAACTAGTACTTTTAGTATTTTTAGTGCCTCAAACAAGAACGTATGTCCGTCCTATTGGCTCTATACTAGAAAAGATATCTAGTATTGGCTTATATGCAAAGAGGGACTCTATTCTTACTAGCCAGGGGGAGGTTTCGCTAAAAAATTTAAAATATTTAAAGAGATTTTTTGTGTTTAGATATTTGACGGTTAGTTAATCTTAATTCTCTATGTATTTTTCTTGAAAGACTAATTTTTATCTTTCAGTGTTAATTTGGATGTGAATGAATGTGGATGGATTGGAGAAGTGGATATGAATTGTATGTATGTGTATGTGAAGATGGTTTGTATATGTGTCGTATGTGGCGGTTTTGGATGTGGATGGATGTGAACTATTGTGTGAACAGATTTTGTGGACATAAACATGTGAATCTAGATGTATATATAATCTGCTATTTGTTTGTGGCTGCTAGTTAAATGTGGTGCATATAAAGCAACTAATTTTTTTAAAATACTACACAATGATATACCGTTCCAACAAAATAATTAACCTTATGATAACGTTATCATAATACCTACCTACAAAGTATTATGTCTGATACCGAAGACACCTGTTTTCAGTCCTATGCTGATATTAACATGGTACCTAAGTACCATACATACAAGATGTCATGTCTAATACTGAAGGTATCAAATCTTATAAAATCGTGCTGACATCATACATATTAACTATTTCACTGAAACGATATATCATTCTTTAATTTTTTTAATATTATAGTTCTGTATTATTTATTGGTGCCGACGTAGGAAGCAGCACCTATATGGCTATACCCTTTGAACTGGCACTAGTGTTGGTGACGTTGGGATGAGAAGACGTACGACATCCACTGTGCATGTATATACGCACATACATATATGTGTATTATCTTTATTTTAAACGTTATATGACAAATTAATGGTGTCGTATATTTTGAAAATAAGAATGAGGTAGTAACATATAGTGAGTGACAGGCCGTTGGCTGGGCGGTTCCTATCTACCTATCGATCGATCCAAAACCACTGTGGCTAGCTTGTCTTGCCGCATGAAGCGAGAAGTGCTCACAGTTTTGAGTAGTGGGTGAGCGCTTCCGAGTTCCGACCGATGGATGGATGGATCGTTCGTCGACCAACACACATTGTACGTACACGCCGGACACACACACCAGACTGTCGCCACCGCCATCACCGCCCGGGCCCCGCTAGGCCAGGGCCGCAGCAGCGAGCTTTTTGCCTGCCGCTGCACGTACTGAGCGGTACGTGTGCATGTCGCCGCCCGGAGTGGCCGGACTGGCCATCTCATCGCGGGGCCGGCTGCACGTCAAGACATCGACACGTTACGTACAATGTTACTGTGTATGCATACGATCGAGTACCTGCCTTTGCGACGGTACCTAGTACGTACGGATCAGGATGAATGGTTAGGATCTATTTGTAAATTTCCTTCAATGATTTCAAAAATATAAATAAAATAAACGGACTCACATATATACATATCTCAAAAATTTATACAAAGTTGTTTCTCTATATAATCGTCCCTACAAAATTCAATTGAATATAACTAGCTTTTATAGGGTGAACGTGAGTTTAAATATTTTTTGGTCCGAGTTTTACACACAAGTTGTGGCTCCCGTAGGTTTAAATGATTCAAAATTTATATAAAGTTGTTTCTATGTATAATAAATCATTCATACAAAATACAACTAAATCTAACAAGTTTTTGTAATGTGAATGCTAGTTTAAAATTTTTGAGTCCGAGTTTTACATATATATAATGAAAATTTTGTGCATTTAGGCGCCACATGTATAAATGGCTCAATATTTACATAAAGTTGTTTCTCTGTGCATAAATCATCCATACAGAATTTGACTAAATTTGATAAGTTTTTATAGTATAGACATGAGTTTAAAAATATTGGACCGGAGTTTTACACAAATGTAATAGGAGTTTTTATTGTACTAGTAATGTAGCTGATCCATTTGGATATCTATGGATAACATGTTGATATAATGGATTAGTGATGGACTGACTCCATTGAACCATAGATCAATAAACTCACCTAAAATAGTTTATATTAGATCCTTATCCTAACCATTTCCATCGTGATGTACGGACACGCGGATGGTATGACAAGCACCTCAATCCTTATAAAACATACGCACATTCTACCACTATAAAACACATCCAAAGATTAGACTGACCATATCTTAAGATTTACAGTGTTACGCACTTAGAGTAGCACTTAGAGCAAGGATAATAGTGAGTAATAAACAAGCTATAAGCTTATAAATAAAAAAGGATAGTGTTGACTCTCATGCAAGAGCTCGCTCTACATATGATCCAAGATATATACATTAAATTTATAATGTGAGAAAGAGAGAAGAGTGAAAAAAATAGAGCTAATCTTATAGCTAATTTATTATACATCTTCGCTCTACAATGGATTTATAGCTAATAGTTAGCTCTACTATTAAACTTGCTCTTAGGTTGTGTTCTCTTCTCTATCTTCCTAACTTATACTCCCTCATTTTTCATGAGCATGTCTTCCGAATTATTAAACGGTGCATTTTTTCAGGAAAGCTACTTTATAAAATCATATTAATCCATTTTTCAAGTTTTTTGCATGCGCGGGAGAGAAGTTTCCAAACTCCTTTCCCAAACGCACCCATATTTGGCCTTTAAGTGGGATCAGAGCGCAACTATAGAAAGGATTTTCCCAAACGGCAAAAATCACACTTCGCGGGTGGCAAACAAGTCACCTAGAGCTAACTGTTTGTAGAAATCAGAATTGTTGCAGACGAGCAACACAACCATAGGCAAAAACTTATTTACGCAGGCACGCAAGTTACGACGTCTGACCACAAAAAGATTTGTGGCAAAAAAATAAAATTTCCAAAAAAGTTAGAAACCCTAGCCCGATCCTTGCTAAAATTTGTGCCGCCGTTGCCGAGCTCCCTATTGTCGGATCGTGCTCGTTAAGCTCCCTAGCGCCGAATCCCCTGCCTCCCAAATTCCGTCGTAGCCGCTCCTCCCTACCACGATCATCGAAGCTGGTCTTGTCGACGGGTGGGTCGACAGTCCTCAAAGGGGGTCCCCGAGGAGGAGAAAGAGAGTGTGGTAGAGATGTTGTCCTTCAATGGATCAGATGATCGACTCGAGTCCTAGGACGAGCCAAAGAGAAAAGACGCAGCGAATTATACTAGTTCAGCCCTCCCGAAGGATAATAGGCCTATGTCCAGTGTGTGGTGTTCTTTGATGGGGTGGAGTGTGAAATGGGATTACAATGGAGTTGGATCTAGAGTTCTCTTTAGATCTCTCTTCCTTCGAATGTTGCTCTCCCCTAGCCCCGTCACCCTGCCCTCTCTTTTATAGATCAAGAGGGCAGGAACAGATGAGCTTGGGGGCCAAGAAAACTATGTGTAATGAGCTAAAGATGGGTATAAAGAATATCTGAAAAGGTACACGTTGGTCTGCTAGGTCCTATACACCGTGGGCATCTTGAGATCTCTCTAGCCTTGGGATCCTCCTTCTGCGCTGTCAGGTGGTGTCAGACTCTGTCGGGTTGTCTCCTTCCTCTTCCTCCTTGCGGGCCAAGTCTTGTTCCGAGGAAGCTCGAGGTCGGGCGACGAGTCGGGGTCGGGAAAACAGCCGAGGTCGGACTCGAGAGAAGGTCAGAACGGCCGTCCCTGCCAAGAGGGTTGGGTCCTCGACCACGTCTCGAGGACTCTCGACTTTGGTTGGGACTCGATTATGGTCTTTGGGGTACCCTGGGGTGACACCTTCCACAGGTCTCATGCCCACCAGCGGCATATTCGCCTCCCGAGGCTATTAGATTTATGCTCGCCAAGCTCCCTAGCAAAGGCTGCGGTCGTGGCCAAAAGATTTGTTGCCTCCCATCGCCACCGCTGGATCCATCTCAGCTAGGGCCGCGATCGACGAATTCGCCACCTATAAGCCATCCACCGACGGACCTTTCCTGGTCATGGTTACGAACGATGGATTTGCCGTCTCGAGGCTAGCTGTCAACAACTCCGCAGCGCCAAAGTCCACGGCCGATGAACTCCGCCCATCTCGCTGTTGAAGGGAGGAAAGGGGAAGGCCGATGAACTAAGACCTCCACTAGTGCCACGCTGCCATCGTCTCCATAATAGACTTCTGTCGTCACCACCCTGAGAGAGAACGAGAGGGAGTGAGTGAGAAGATACAATGAGAGGCTGAGAGTAGAGGAGAGGAGATAAAGATAAGAGGTGAGTGATAGAAAGGAGAGAAGGCGTGCGTCGGTCAGTTCATGCACCTACTGTAGGGCCTGTTGAGTGGCGCCTATTTTTGCGAGCAGGCTATTACAAGACACCCCCATAAATTTTTACATACGGTTTTCTTTTGGCCTGCAAAGATCATTTTTTATAGTGTGGATTGACCCACTTGTAGTCTTAGATTGACTAAGTCACCATGGCCGTCTTGCGGTCAATGAGTATGTTGCCTTGAAGTCAGTTACCTCGAACATGTGGAAGTCCAAGGTAGCCTCGACATTGTCGTGCCTTATAGGTACTCCACGTAGAATCCCATAACCTTCAATAATAGGACCAGAGAGACTTCGAAAGGTTTTGTCGGTTGCCAATGGTTTGTCCTCTAAGCAAGCTAATGCAAAGGTTGCGGACATAATGTTTGCACTGACAGTAGGATTATAGAGAGCTTTCACCATGATCTCCTTCAAGAGACATGACATAGTTAAGGATGGGGATCTAATCCGAATTGCTTCGGAGGAAAGCTCCACCTTCCTCAACCACTAATCGCTGACGATGGTAGTCAATTCTCTCATCGTCCTTTTAAGGCAATTTTCCTCGAGCGGCTCAGAGGGACTACTCGGGATAGGTGGTCTATTTTGACAGGAATAGTTTGATGTGTTTTCATAGTCTTCAAAAAGATCATTCTCAAACTAGAAAGGGATTTTCAAAGGCAAAATTTCTTCTTCCTCCGATACCCGAGGTTCAAGTAAGGGCTCAAAGGTTGAATTTTTTGATGTGGAAGGTATAGGCTCTGATTCAACGATTGAGGGCTCCTCATGGGTATGCTCAATTTCCTAGATGGTTTTGCCATGAACAGGAGAGGTGTTCTCCAGGATATGATTCGAGAATTCTCTTCCTTCTGTCATTGTTTTGTATGTGAATGAACCTCTAGTGAAAGTATCGAGATACATAGCAGACTATTTGTTTAGACCCAAGCAGAAGTGTTGTAACAACACATGGTCGGGTATATACAAGTCTGTGCCAGATTGAGTTAGCAAAAAGAACCGAGCCTAGGATGTTCCAATGGATTCCTTCTTATTTTGCTGAAAGCTGAGAACCTCCATAGGTAGAGAAATGACACAGGTTAATAGGAAGAAAGCAACAAAGAATCTGCTTTTAAGTTCTTCCTATTCACCTGCGTCTTTCTAACGGTATAGGTGTATAATTGCTTCGCACCGTCTATGAGAGAAAAGGCAAACAACTTCCACTTTATGATTTCTTACGTCATGCCTGCGATGGTCAGGCATGATCACAATTGCTCATACTCTCGCAAATGATGGTAGGGATTTTCGCCATCGCGCCTGAGAAGGATTGCTCTCGAACCATGGCTATAAAGACAGGACAAAGTTCATAGCTAGATGATAAAATGGGTTTTGAATAGGGTGGTGGCTCACAGAACTCACCATTTGGAGCAGAAAGATTTTTAATAGATTGATGCTCTATGGTAGGAAAGAAGAGAAAAGAATAAATGAAAAGAAAAGATACCAGAATTAACCAAGTTCGAAGATGATACAACAACCGTTCCTCGGCAACGGTGCCAGAAATGTTTGTTGGTATTTGATACGATCACAAATAAATCTGCAAGTACACGGATACCGCTGTAGCACTTCACCTCAGAGTATTTCAAGGGTATCGAATCACAGGTAACGTGTGTGTATAATCTAAGAAACAAGATTCAACCAAGGACAACACTAACAAAAGGCTTAGGATATAGAGGATTTCTATGGATAAATGATCTTAGATCAGATAGGTTTGAAGGATAATTGCTTGCTTCGGGGACAAGCTTACCACTGGTCTGCTAAGGAGATTTTGGCCTATAACTCTATGATATATCCGAACGTAGAGGATGACAAAGGGCAAATAGGGTTGTCACCACGTGTCACCTACCTCTAGAACCCGTGCAGCACACAACCAAAAAAAGTAACCTCCAGCCTAGACGCCACGTCTATGGTATTGATTACTACCCTAAACTCGGTATCATGCTTACAAAATATTAAGGTGCTCTATCTAGGTAGAACGATGAACCCACAAGCAATTAAGAAAAGAACTTAAGAGAGAAACTTAAATCCCATAAAGGAATCACAAACACTTACTTATATGAAGGCAAGCATCCGTTGAGGTACAAGCTTGAAGAAGAGTGCTGACAACCCTGGCGCCCCTCAAGAACTCCCCTGAAGAGAAGGCCAACATCTCTGGCACTTCTCGAGAACATCCCCAGAGAGAATGCCAACATTTGGGGCACTCCTTTCGGAGTTTCCACTCACTCTCTTTCTATATTCTAACTCTAGTAGAGAGTAGCCTAAATATGAAAGTGAGTCGTACTCCACTTTTTTGTGTGTCTTAAGAGAGATGAACACCTCTATTTGTAGGGTAGTTATGATGGTTGTGGAGGTCGATTTCACCCACAACCATCATTGGAAGTGAATTAGTATCCTCCACGTGGCGGCAGATGGCGAGGAGGGCCAAGGTCGGTGTTCGACCGACCCCTTGGTCCCACCTCTTGGCCACTCCTTTGGTTGGGAGGTTGACTGGTGGGCCCTCTGCATGTTGCACCGTGGATTGACTCAATTGTAGTCGGTTTTGATTAACATGTGGGCCCTTCAATCCTTGTGCTCTCTCTTAATTGGCCATAAGTGTGTTTCTTTGCATGGCGGGTGGTTTTCATACAAAATCCCTGGATACAAATATTTCACCAACACTTGTAGAAATGATTAGTAATAACCACTACCCTTAAGTTTGATGTTTCATTTCATTTGCTTTTATGCAGGAATCGACGATCAGATATGGTATTTAAGGATCATCACCAAGAGAGTATAGAGCAGAGGTGGCGATTGCGGTGTTGGCCAATTAGGAAGAGGAAGATGGCATGATGAGCTCACCTCAACCACTCCATATCCACGTCGCCACTGTTAAGGTTGTCGCCCCGATCTGCAACCCTCGTGCGCCATTGAGCTCGCCACAAGGGAAGAGACAGCAGCGTCGACCGAAGATCTCATCCCCCATCGGTCGGTGCCACAATATTTCCTACAAGCCAACATGGATCTCACTCGCCAGATCTGGATGATGCTAATGTAGGGGGAGAGAGGGACGGTGATGACAGAGAAAAATGGCAAGGGGAGGGATGCAGCATCAACAACGTCATCTAAAGAGCTCGTCTCCCATCGGGCAACTCCACAACACTTGCTATGGGACACCATGGAGCTCATCGGCCAGATTTGGATGACGTTGACGTAGGGAGAGAACAGGATGGTGGTGGCGGAGGAAGATGGCGAGGGAGAGGCGCAATGTCGACATCTCGAGATGCATCGTCGCGGAGACCACTCTATCAACCCCTACCTGCCGCCATGGGGATCTTGACCGATGTCTCATGCCGGGGCCACTACTGAGTGGCTGATACGACCGCCACTGTCTCGGTGTAGATCCAAATGCCACCAGGGCAAAAGGTCGCCGGAGAAGGAGAGAAGTTGTGGGTGGGGATCGCCTCATCATCATCGAGGTTGTTGGAGAAACGGGAACCGGGGTACCTATTCCTCCTAGAACTTAGGGCACCGACGGCTTACAAGATCAACATCTACAATTTCCCAAGAAGAGTGTCGAGACCTATAAGATGTACATCTACAAAGCCTCAAGAAGAGTGTCGAGACCTATAAGATCTACATATATAAGGTCTCAAGAAAAGCGTCGAGACCTACAAGATTATATCTTCATAAAGATGAAACATATACATCACAGTGACGGCTTTCCATCCAAGGCCCTGTCCATCATGAACTCCTTCATTTTTGACATCTTCGAGAAACTCGTCCAAATTAACAATATATTCTATAAAGAAACAGAGGGAGCACACGCAGGGCCCTGAGTGTGCCTGAGGACCCCGGGCACAGATCAAGCCCTGGATAGGCAGCTATCCTGAGAAGTATAGGTAGCTTCTGGGCACAGTACAGGTGGCAAGGGGCCCCGAGCAGGGGCGCAAGCACACCCGATTGCCCCAGGCTCATGTTGGGGTTTTCTCCCTGCTAGTGGACCAGGGGGCTTAACTCCATCGAAACATAAATGGCTTCTGTTGAAGGGTTACGCGGAGGCTACGCTAGCCGAAAACAAAAACTTTTCTACCGCGCAAACCAGGAACACTTGCAAGTAAGGGCCGATAGATCGTTACCGATTGGAGTATGCAGCGAAAACAGCCAATCATGGCTATCCAATCTGAACTCGTGTCGACCGATGACAGCCGATTCTCGCAAGCCGACAGCCCGATTCCCCTCGGGGACAGCCGATTCATCAATCAGCCCGATTCGCAGCATGTCGCAGCCCGATCTCGAGTCGTCGGACCGCGTTCTCGCGCCTCACTCCGATGCGCTCGACCGCAGCCGATTCCACCACAGCCGATTCGTAGCCGATCAACAGCGCGCAACGTAGCAGCGCCTCTACCGGTATCCACACGTCCAGGGACCGAATGCCGAACACCCGTATGCTAGCACGCGATGCAAGGCTAGGGTTTGGCTCGAAAGTGGGGAGGGTTTCCGTGGAGATTGATCTCGGCGACTTCTAAAGTCGCGGGTGATCAGATTGATTTCGGCGCAATGCGATTCAATTGACGTCAACAAGCTCTCACCCTCACCCTTTATATAGAGTTGGGCGACGGGATTAGTGGCCGATCGGGACTCTATTTCAAATCGGATCCTATCCGAATCTCATAGAGTCGGCCGCCCATACGTCGTAAGACCATAGGACTCTATCCGATCGGATCCCTATCCAATCGAGCCGTATCCGAGTCCAACTCGAATGCCTATTCTTATCCCCTTAAGCGTGCGACCCTGTAGATTCAGGTATACTCGGTTTCGGCCATAGTCCAACTTAGCCGATCGTCGGCTCGAGTCCAACTCAGCCGACCATCAATAGCGGCTTCTAGCAGCACATATTGACACCATAGTATACAAGAATATAATATTGGCTCGAACCTGTAATATGTACACAAATCCCTTTGCCTCACGATACCAATTAAGCTATAGGCAAGATGTGTGCCATCCCTTCAATAGCTTAACCATTCACTCGAATCGTATTGGATTATCTGTCTGTTGATTGACTCCTCAATCAACTTAGCATGGCCATGCATTTCCATAATCCATTACCTCGAGGGGCCCAGAGATATCTCTCCAAAGGAGGGGCAAATTCCATCCTGATCACTCACATCCCACTCCATGTTTCATAGCAAACCCAAAAACTACCTTTAGAACTACCCGATTACGGAATAGCGTTTGGTAATCCCAAAGTAGGCTACTACACATGTTAAAATCCATGGTGATCTCAGGTCTAAAGACTTTGTACCAACACTACCCGAGACCAACTAATGGCACATTAATTCTGTAATGTCTCAAGGTGGGTCTATCCAACAATGTGTTCTCTAACACATGTGTCCATGTTCATTGATTTGGTATCTCCATACCCATGATCTATGAGACATGATCATCAATCAATAAACATGCTGATCTTAGAATCATATTTGTTCCAACAATATGACATATACATATAGAGTCTCATAAATAGAGTCACGTACTTATTGAGTCTCATACAAGATGTCTATTTCATGGAACTGAATAACACTTTATTCATTTATACATAAACGTTGACGTGATATCCAACATCTCCATGTTGCCTCTAGGGCATATCACTAACAATCTCCCACTTGCACTAGAGTCAATCATGTAAGTATCTAATACCCATTGCTCTTGTGTGCGCCTCATGTTTCGGTGAGGGAGAGGTTTTGTCGGCGGATCGGCTATGTTGAGATCCGTGTGCACTTTGCATATCTTGACATCACCTCTGTCCACTATCTCGCGGATGAGATGATATCGCCGAAGTATGTGTTTGGACTTCTGATGTGACCTCGGCTCCTTGGCTTGCGCAATGGCTCCACTATTATCACAATAGAGAGACATTGGGCCCGTCGCACTAGTCATCACACCAAGCTTAGAAACATATTTCTTGATCCAAACAGCCTCCTTTCCAGCTTCCGAGCAGCAATGTACTCGGCCTCCGTTGTAGAATCGACAACGGTATCCGCTTGGAACTCTTCCAGTGATCGCGCCTCCGTTCGGGCGAACACGAACCCGCATTGCGATCTATAATCATCCTTGTCCGTTTGGAAGCTAGCATCGACGTAACCACTTACAACGAGCTCTTCTTCACCTCTATAGACTGAAAACATATCCTTAGTTCTTCTCAAGTACTTAAGGATACTCTTACTGGCAATCCAGTGACCTTCACCTGGATCTGACGGTATATGCTCGTAGCACTCAAATCGTACGAGACATCGGACGTGTACAAAGCATGACATACATGATGGATCCAATTGCCGAAGCATATGGAACCATACCCATCTTATTCCGCTCATCATGTGTCCGAGGACACCGATTCTTGCTAAGATTAATGCCATGTGACATGGGCAAGAAACCTTTCTTGGAATCATGCATGTTGAACATTTTCAACACCTTGTCAATGTATGTACTTTGGCTTAATCCAATTAGCCTCTTGGATCTATCTCGTATAGATCCGAATGCCCAATATGTATGTTGCCTCCCTAAGTCTTTCATGGAAAAACTATTTTTCAATGAAGACTTGACGGATTCTAGCATAGGGATATCATTTCCAATCAACAATATGTCATCCACATATAAGATTAGAAATACAATTGCGCTCCCACTCGACCTTTTGTAAACACAGGCCTCCTCTTCGTTTTTGATGAAACCAAACCCTTTGATTACTTCATCAAAACGAATATTTTAACTCCGAGATGCTTGCTTCAATCCATAAATGGATTTCGTAGCTTGCATATCTTTCCGTGCGATTGTGGATCGACAAAACCCCGAGGTTGTATCATGTATACATCCTCGCTTAGGTTTCCATTTAGGAAAGCCATTTTGACATCCATCTCGCCATATCTCATAATCGAAATATGCAGCAATCGCTAGGATAATCCGAATAGATTTAAGCATCGCGACAGGGCAAGAAGGTTTCATCATAATCAACACCTTGAATCTGCCTAAAACCTTTCGTCACCAATCGCGCCTTATAGATGTGAACATTTCCATCCATATCGGCCTTTTTCTTAAAAACCCATTTACACTCAATGGTTTTGACACCATCAGTGGATCAACCAAGTTCCAAACTTGATTGTCGTAAATGGATTCTATTTCGGATTTCATGGCTCCAAGCCACTTATTGGAATCGGGTCCCACCATCGCTTCCTCATAGGTCTAAGGCTCATCGTTGTCCAACAACAATATATCACGTTGTTTCGCACCTGTGTACCTGTCAGGTGCACGACGTGATCTTTCAAACCTCCGTGGGGCTGGTGTATCTACAACTGGTGGCGCAACACTTTGCTCCTCCTGTTGTGGTTCTGTGGTCGTGAAACATTTTCTCTCGTGTTTCTTGAACTTCTTCAAGATGCACCCTGCTCCCACTAACCCTTCTTGAAAGAAACTCTTTCTCCAAGAAAACACCGTGTCGGGCGACAAACACTTTGTCTTGTTCCCGATTATAAAAGTAATATCCCTTAGTTTCCTTAGGATATCCCACAAAGAAGCACTTGTCAGATTTGGGTGTGAGCTTGTCAGACTGTAAACGTTTTACATAAGCTTCGCATCCCCAAATTTTGAGAAAAGACAAACTAGGGGTTGCCCGTCCATATCTCATATGGTGTCTTTTCAACCGACTTAGATGGAACTCTATTTAGTGTGAGTGCATGCTTTCAAGAGCATATCCCCGAAGGACAACGGAAGATCACTTTGGCTCATCATGGACCGCACCATGTCCAACAAGGTACGATTTCTCCGTTCGGACACCCCATTCCATTGTGGAGTTCCTGGCGGAGTCAACGTGGAACAATTCCACAATCTTTCGATGATTACCAAACTCTTGGCTCAAGTATTCCCCTTCATGATCGATCTTAGAAACTTGATTGTTTTTTCTAAATGATTATGTACTTCATTCTGGAATTCTTTGAACTTTTCAAAGGATTCGGACTTATGCCTCATTAAGTAGATATGACCATATCTACTAAAGTCATCGGTAAAGGTAATGAAGTACGATAACCACCTCCGGCCGTTGAGCTCATTGGTCCACATACATCGGTATGTACGAGTGCCAACAAGTCACTTGCTCTCTCACCGTGTCCCGTGAAAGTTGCCTTTGTCATCTTACCAAGTAAACAAGACTCACATGTCTCAAATGATTCAAAATCAAAAGAGTGAAGCAATCCATCCTTATGGAGCTTCTCCATGCGTTTCGATTTATATGGCCTAAGCGACAATGTCGATACACGTGGGGTTTGTATCATTTGAGAGTTGCCTTTCGTATTAATGTTATAGATGGGAGACACCTCAAGATTCAAAACGTATAATCCATTTACCAATGGAGCATGAAAATAGAACATATCTCAGATATATTGAACAACACATTGTCCATTGATCTAAAATCATACCCTTCCGCTTGCAAACATGAAGCGGAAATAACGTTTTGACATAGTGTTGGAACACAATAACAATTATTTAATTCCAAAACTAAGCCTCGAAGGTAGATGAAGTGGTACTGTGCCGACAAGCAACGTAGCAACGCTTGCTCTATTGCCGACGCGCAGTTCACCTCGCCCCTTCTTAAGCCTCTACTTCTCTCATTCCCCGCAACGATTTGCATATATGAGCTACGATCCGGTATCAAATACCCAAGAGTCGTAGGTGAAGTAGCAAGATTAATGTCTATAACATTAATACCTGGCGAAGTCGTACTTTGCTTCTTTTTGAGATCCTCTATGTACTTCTTGCGTTCCTTTTCCGTGACTGTCTCCTTGCAATAGAAGCAAATGGCATCGATGCCGCCGACCCTTCTTGCCCTTCTTTGCATTGGAGGCACTCACGATCTCATCGGGAGTTAGCTTCCTCTTGGTGCAAAGTTTCTTGACAGTGGTTTGCGCTTAGCCTTCGCATCATCATCACATGATGACCGTTTTCCGGATACTCTCCTCGGTTGTCTTTAGCATCCCATGTAATTCAGCCAAGGTCTTATCCATACTGTTCATGTGATAATTCAATATGAATGGCTCGAAGCTCGGAGGGGGCGACCGGAGAATCACATCGCAGCCAACTCTTGGCTAAGAGGAAACCTAGTTTCTCAAGACTCTCGATGTAGCCAATCATTTTTATCACATGCGGATGACGGGATTCCCTCAACAAGCTCGCACGCAAACAAGAACTTTGAGGTGTTGAACCTCTCGGCCCGAGCTTGGTTCTCAAACATACCACGCAGTCCCCGAATAATAGTGTGAGCATCGCTCTCATATTGCTTCAAGCTCGGGGGACATTGTAGCAAGCATGAGATAGCTTATATCTAGGGCATCATTAGTGTGCTTCTCGTAAGCTCTCCGTGCGATTGCGGTGGCATTATTAGGCAAATCCTCGGGATAGGGTACTTCAAGAACATACTCCTTACGCTCTTGCTTGAGAACAATTCTCAAGTTGCGATACCAAATCATAAAGTTTGTTCCGTTTAATTTTTTCTTCTTGAGAATAGATCGCAAATTAGAAGTACTTGGGTGTAGTATTAGCTGCCATTTATTCTACAACGAAAAAAGAAAAGTTTAGCACAATGTTTATGCTATGTCTATTGTTAAACAATTTAACATTAGACTCCCATTACGTATTTTACACCTTTCCTCTAGGTTACGTCTGGGTCAAGATCCACATGTTAATTAATTTCTAGTGAGCTTTGGCATCACTGCTAGAAAATTAATAACATCGGTAAGCAACACCTTGCTAATCACATCTCTATGTGACTCTTGTTGTTGGTGTGGCATCTCCATGCCCGGCGCCAACCTATGCCCCAAGGCCCAAAACTGTTTTGATAGTCTTGTTAAGTAAACCAAACGCTCCTGCATGTATATGTCCGACATATACCCCTCGTGTTATGATAGAGAATGGCACTCTGCTTTGGCGGACCCACCATTGACGAGCATAACGGTGACGGGTGCAACATTTGAAAGGGCATCATTACTACTTAATTTTGCAAGGGATGCTATCCTATCAAACAAACATATCACATATGAAAGCAAGTAGAATAGCATATAATGAAATAGTATGGCCCTCTTCATATGGTGATCTCCATCTCCATGCCGACGCCGAGGATCTCCATCTTCGGCACCATCTTCCAATATGCATGATGCTTGATTTCTTCAAACTAAGCTACTACTATAGAAGCTCTAATTGAAGATGACATCGACTCGCAGGTCATGAAAGAATATTACAAGCATTGCACGTATGAAAGAATATTACGGGATTGCACATATGAAAGAATATTACATGCATCTCATACATACAATAGGGCCATACCATCTCAAAGCATTCTCTGCAAAAACAAGTTAGGCGTGGAAAACGTTTTCTACCTATCACAGAGAAACGACATCAAGACGACCTATAAGGGGGGCGCACACGACGGTTAGCGGGCGGGGGGTCAAGAGGGAAGCCGCCCCCTCGCGGGCTTCCGGGCAGCGCCCGGAACACCACACGA
Source organism: Oryza australiensis (assembly GCA_019925245.2). Taxonomy (NCBI): domain Eukaryota; kingdom Viridiplantae; phylum Streptophyta; class Magnoliopsida; order Poales; family Poaceae; genus Oryza; species Oryza australiensis. The sequence goes on along the minus strand of JAIFGZ020000225.1, from coordinate 2,608,024 downwards.
AATTCATAGATCCAATCTATGAAATCGCTTACGGAAACCATGTCGGCATAATCATATTATGCCGTCCGTCCGATACACTATCAAGGGAGATGGTTTGCGTAAGCACGAGGCGCTAACAAGATCGGACTACGAGATAGCTTCGGTATAATCACATTATACCATTCCGATACACTATCAAGGAACGCTATCTCGAACCCAACTCAAACCGAGTTCTATGGATATTGCTTTGACGTAATCACATTACGCCGTTCCGATACACTATCAAGGAACGCAATTACCATCAACTCTCCTCAACAGATCCCGTAAAACCGATTGATCTAATCAACCCGTGTGCTAAACTTGTTCCAGATCCAATCTAAAACCCGAACTAAGCAAGATTAGCTCTGATACCACTGAAGGGTTACGCGGAGGCTACGCTAGCCGAAAACAAAAACTTTTCTACCACGCAAACCAGGAACACTTGCAAGTAAGGACCGATAGATCGTTACCGATTGGAGTATGCAGCGGAAACAGCCAATCAGGGCTGTCCGATCTAGAACTGTGGCCCGATGACGGCCGATTCCCGCAAGCCGACCAATTCACAGGGACCGATTCACCAATCAGCGATTCGTAGATGTCGCAGCCGATTCGAGTCGTTTGATCGTGTTCTCGCGCCTCGCTCTGATGCGCTCGACCGCAGCCGATTCCACCACAGCCGATCAACAGCGCGCAACGTAGCAGACCTCTACCGGTATCCACACGTCCAGGGGACGTAACGCCGAACACCCGTGTGCTAGCACATGATGCAAGGCTAGGGTTTGGCTCGAAAGTGGGGAGGGTTTCCGTGGAGTTGATCTCGGCGACTTCTAAAGTCGTGGGTGATCAGATTGATTTCGGCGCAATGCGATTCAATTGACATCAACCAGCTCTCCACCCCTCACCCCTTTATATAGAGTTGGCCGACTGGGATTAGTGGCCGATCAGGACTCTATTCAAATCGGATCCAATCCGAATCTCATAGATTCGGCAGCCCATACGTTGTAAGACCATAGGACTCTATCCGATCGGATCCCTATCCGATCGAGCCATATCCGAGTCCAACTCGAATGCCTGTTCTTATCCCCTTAAGCGTGCGACCCTGTAGGTTCAGGTATACTCGGTTTCGGCCATAGTCCAACTTAGCCGATCGTCGGCTCGAGTCCAACTCGAGTCCAAAGTAGGCTACTACACATGTTGGAATCCATGGTGATCTCAGGTCTAAGGACTTTGTACCAACACTACCTGAGACCAACTAATGGCACATTAATTCCTGTAATGTCTCATGGTGGGTCTATCCAACAATGTGTTCTCTAACACATGTGTCCACGTTTATTGATTTGGTATCTCCATACCCATGATCTATGAGACATGATCATCAATCAATAAACATGCCGATCTTAGAACATATTAGTTCCAATACTATGATATATGATCGGGGATCATTTAGAAATAGATTCATAAATATAGAGTCTCATAAATAAGTCACGTACTTATTGATCAATACAAGATGTCTATTTCATGGAACTGAATAACACTTTATTCATAAATACATAAACATTGACGATGATATCCAACATCTCCATGTTGCCTCTAGGGCGTATCACTAACATCTGTTGCGGGAGGGAGATAGGCGGAGAACACTCACTTGCCTCCATGTCAAGGATGTGGCACGCATGTAGCCCCTTGCATGCCTACGTCTGCCAAAGGAATAGGAGGGGTGCGATGTGCCGCGCCCGTAACACCCCAACACATTTCATTTTGCCTTCACGCTAGAATTCGCTGGTGGGCCCCATGGTGACCAGACGGAGATCACCCGGCTCGTGCGCCATGTGTCAACTGGAGAGCAAGGCTGTCATGTTCAGCCAGGTCATTGTTGACGGTTGTTAAGTATCGATTTCGACCGCTAACTATCATAATAAATAAAGGAAGAACTAAAGTTTCTTGCACGTATATTAATAATAAATAATATAGTTCCACTCTACTTGGAGAACTAACATGTATGCAGAGAATAAACACCTAAGTGAAGGAGAAATGAGCCAACATGCAAAGAAACACACTTTTGACGAATCATGTGCAAGCACACGGATTGATGGGCCCACAAGTTAGATCAAACCGACCTAAAGTGAGGCCAAACACCCGGGAACCGCCTCAGCAGCCCACATGTCAGCCACTAAAGAAAGGCGGTTGTGAGAGGTGGGGCCAGGGGTTTGGCCGAACCGTCATCGACGTTTCTCATCTTCACCCTCCACATGTTGCTTCCTGGTGGCACCTCAATGACGGTTGTGGGAGTTACTGACCTCCTTAACTGTCATTAGCAGCCTATTTAAGGAGATCACTCCCTCACTTGCAACACACACCTTAAGGAGCTATTCTCTCTACTCTACATTGTATTCTTTATAGTATTAGTGGAAATAGGCATAGAGTATATTATGTCCTATAGTCTTCTCAAAGATTCTGGTATGTCTCTAGTACTTTGCTCTTCTTGTAAGACTATAGTTGAATTAATAGAATTATCTTATTTATATTCTTGTGTCCATAATTCATATATTGCTTTAGTAATTTAGGCTTTATGATTAGGATATACTTTATATATATGCTTCACTTGATTAGGCTAGTCGATCGATGCTACGGTAACTGTCTAAGGACCTTAATGGGTTGCAGTAGTTCTTACTTGTCCATCCGAAGGGTGGGAGTCCCGGGGGAATTAGTGATATTATTTACTAGCATAAGCATGGTTCTTGGATTAGATAAATGACGTTGGATGCGGGTATACCCCAAGGAAAGTAAGGTAGGGGGCAGGTGGTGACAGTCCAGTTCGTCCTTTGTATTCCTCCAGGTCTAGATATGACATAAGAGTGCATAAATGCCATCACCACGCTGGCAGCCCAGCAGGGAGTTGTCTCTCAGTAATACCTGGGTGCCTAGACATATATGTGTTAGCCTTGTAAGCATATATGTGTTAAGTGTATACTAGAGATTAGTAATATAGAATTACATTTGTATCATAGTTCTCTCATGTCCTTTTCCACTATACATTGATGTAGAGAAGAATCTCATGTGTGTCACACTACCCCATTATCATAAACTCTATCTTTACACCGCCGCCTTTCCAGCAGAAATATACATACGATAACCTTGGAAATACTCATGGGTGAAATACTACAGTGGTATCCGTGCGCTTGGGGATTTATCTTTAATCGTATCAAATACCAACAAGCATTTCTGGCGCCGTTGCCAGGGAAGGCACCGGTTAAAGATAAAGTTATATACATCTATAATTATACTATGATTAATGAAACCTTGGTACAAACAGGTTAACCTTGATTTGTTTTCTATTTATGTGAAAACAGGTAGTGTATGACCAGTTTTAATTTGCTGACAAACTTTGTTGATAATCCAGAGAAACTTACGAGAAGAGTCCGACATTGTGTTGTTCCTCCTCAAACCAAGCTCTCGGCACCCGAACTAGTCATTTTTGCACCATCAACCTTCAACTCGATTGCTCAAAAGACCCTCTGGAGCCAATCTGCCCGTTGGGCCCACTATCAACACTAGGGATGCCAACTTTGAGATCAAGATGGGTATTATTACTATGGTGCAGGCTACCCACTTGTGGGGAAGCAACTGACGATGCTAATGCCCATCTCCAACAATTCCTTAGCTTTGTAACATCCTCGTCTTCAAAGGAGTGACCTAGGATGCCATCAGGCTCTACTTATTCCCATCCTCTCTACTCGGGAGAGTGAAGCAGTGGTTCTATTCCAAGAAAGGTGCCATAGACACTTCGGAGATGTGTTCTACTATGTTCCTAGAGAAGTTCTTCCCAGTGGGCAAAACCAATGCCCATCGTGGGAAAATTTTGAGTTTACAGCAAGCAATCAATGAGTCAATTCCAGAAGCATGCGAGAGACTCTAGGATTACATCCTGGCATGTCCTCACCATGCGATAGACAACTGGCTTATCATCCAGAAGTTCTACAACGAGCTGACTCAGTCGGCCCATGACCATGTTGATGCTGCTGCTAGAGGAGCATTCTTATCTCTCACTATTGCACACGCACCAGAGTTGATTGAGAAGATGATCTCTAACCAAGGCTGGAGTGAAGAACGACTCCAACCTCGTTAGCGGGGTATGCATAACATTAAGGAGACAGACATGCTCGCGGCTAAGATGGACCTCCTATTGAAGCGCTTGGAGGAACGCACTTGGGATAAGGGGGAATTGTACGATACCGCCCAAGCCTTAGATGTCCCAATGACGTGTGAGACTTGTGGCAATACCAGACATTTGGGGAATGACTGCCCCGAGACCTGTGAGGAGATATTCTTCATGAGCAACAACAATGGGTACCATCCACAAAGAGGCAAGGGGTGAAATTAACCATGCCCGTACTATCAAGGAGGCAACAACGGTAATTCCAATTCTAACTATCCTTCCTTGAAAGATCATGTCTTTGGTTAGGCCAAAATCATTGAGACGATGTCCAAGAAACTAGCAGCCAATGAAAAAACCTTGGAAAGCATCCATACCAAGACGGAAGGTCTTTTCTCGGCTATCAAGAACCAGCTGAGTTTCAACAAGATATTAGAATTGATTATTAATGTCTGGGTGGCTCATGATTCAAATCATCATTATAGAGTTTACACTAAAATAATTAAGTGAAAATAACCCATTTAATGAGCTAGTTGATCTAAGCAGGGCTAAGCATGTCCTAGACAAATAACTAATCAAATTAAACCCAAGCTATCAAAGGTACAAGATAAACAAGTCATACGGTTGAGTACAATAGGTAAAATAAGCCCATAAAATGACATTCTAGAATACATGCAATATTAAGAAAATTGAGATATTTTAATAAAATATGTACAATATGATCAATGTAGAGCATGACATGCCTTGCTCTGGTGCTTGGAGAACCTCTGCAACAACTTCAAAGTAAACGGGATCGCCGGAACTACCGGAATCTACACGACAAACAAAGGACACAAGCAAACATGCTATAAATTTACTAAAACAGGAAACAAGACTATTTTTAATGGATTCTCTGCATTTTTATGAATTTAATGAAATTTGAATGGGTTAACATAGAGCTCAGATGAATTACATATGAATTTTATAAGATTATCTGTGTTTATTACAAAAATAGAAAAATCCTTAATAATCTATTGCGCAATAAACCTCTAGAATGACGTCAGCGAACAAGGGCTGACATCAGCGGTCGAGGGCTGATGTTAGCGGCTCGGGGAGTGCCAGTCCATGGTGGAGAGGGTCCACAGGACCGAGGTGCGTGGTGCGCCACGTGGGCACACGGGGCGCCGACACGGCGCCAATGCGGCGCCGACGTGGCAGCCATGTGGCTGCCACACGGGCGGCCAAGAACGGACAACACCGATCTGTTGAGGCAGATCGGATGGCACGACACGGGGCGACGCGACGCGACGCGACGCGGGCGCGCAGCGACACTGAACGGGCACGCGGCCCGGCCATGGCGCGGGGCTGCTAGTGACCGGCTGACGCCAGCGAGCGGCGGCGCGGCGACGCGCGCACTGTATGAGAGAAAGAGGGAGGGGGATGGCTCACCGGAGAGTGGTTGGCGCAGAAGCGGAGTACGACGTTCGAGCGACGAACGGCGAGGGCGAGCGGTGAACGAGGACGGCCTTGGCCTCACAAAGACGACGGCGGCGGTGTCGCACCTCAGCATGGAACGACGCGGTGAGGAACAACGACTGGAGCAGGTGAGCGGCGGTGGAGAGAGAGCAAGACGACGGGAGCTATTTGGGCATAGGATCTACATATGCGGCGAAGGTGTGGAACCGAGAGAGGGGATCGCGGCCGGGCTTGATAGGGGTTTGGGGTGCTCACAAATGGTCGGGAGAGCGGCGGATTTGTTGCTGGAGTAAAGAGAGGGGAAATTAAAGCCGTCGTCCTTGTATTCGAAACGACCATTTTACGGCGCGGGTCGTGCGGGACGGGTGTGGGAATCGGGCAGCGTGAAGGCACGGCATTAAGGCGGCTTGATTGCACGCGCGGGATCGGCGGGGAGCGGCGGGATTCGTGCGGCGAGGGCGCGCGGTCCGCAGCAACGCGGCCGAAGGAAGAAGACGGGCCCGACAGGTGGGCCCCACCTGTCGGTGACCCTGGGGCACGAGGGAGGTCAGATGGACTTCGGTGGGCGCGTGCGAGCGAGTGAGCCATAGCCTTCGGCCGGCCCACGAGACAGAGAAGGAGGGGCGCGGCGTGTGGGAAGGGAGCCGGCGGGTTGGGCCGTCGGCCCAAGAAAATGGAAAAAGAGCGGGAAAATAGGAAAATAGGAAAAAGAATTTCCTAGGGATTTATTTAATCCTAGAATTGATTTGAATTGGTTAAAATTATTTCTGCTACTCTGAAAATTCCACTAAAAATCGTGTTAATGTATTTTTACATGTAGAACTCAAGAAAAATTTCACCAGGTCATTTTCACTTATTATTTGCATTTTAATAATTAAAATTTTGCTCTAGGTTAATTTTAATTTAATTTCTTTAGGAGGTTTATTTAAATGATTTTTAAACTAGAAAAAAACTCAGGGTGTGACACTAGGTCATCACGATACAACATCGGTCGATCGACTATCGTCTTTTAAAGTTTACCATGTCTTGTTGGTTGCAGGATAAAACCAATTGGCACGACCGTATTCCACCGATGTTTTGGAGCTGTACTGGAGCTAAGCAGAACTTCTAGGGGCACCGTGTTTTGTATCGACACCGAGCCATCCCTGGAGAACGTCAATGCGATGACCACAAGAGGAGGCAAGACCACTCGTGATCCGCCATATCCAACTAAGGCAAACAAGGGGAAGGAAAGCCAGGATGATGATCCCCCATTCGACGACTCCAACAAAGCATACGACATTAGAATGGTTGCCCAGGAGTTCTGTGATACAAACATCATGTCATTCCCCCATAGTAACAGAAGTCGATTGTGGATGAACAATTCAGCCGGTTCATAGAGGTATCCAGAAAATTTATATCAACATTCCATTACTGGATGCGATATAGGTGCCTACCTACGCTCGCTACCTCAAGGACATCATTAGCAACAAAGGCCATTGCCTATCATGAAGATCGTCAAGCTGACGAGAGAGTGTAGCGCAGCTATACTCAACCGACTTCCTGAAAGGAAGAAGGATCCGGGGTGTCCCACTATCAACTGCTCAATTGGGACACAACACTTTGGCACGCTCTGTGCCACCTTGTAGCAAGCGTCAACGTCATGTCTAAGGTAGTCTTTGATCAACTGAATTACACTACTTTATCACCTATGCCAATAATGTTGCAGTTGGCCGACTCAACGGTTCGCTACCCGGCGGGAAATGTCGAAGATATTCCAGTAAGAATCTAGGGCTATTTTATCCCCATTGACTTCATGGTGCTAGACTTGGACACCAATAAGGATACAACACTTATCCTTGGGCGCCTGTTCCTGAGCATCGCGGATGAACAAATTGATGTGGGGCCAAAAAATCCAACTCCACATAAACGGCAAGGCGAAGAAGTTTGACTTCCAACCCCGAAAAGAACAGTGCTCAATGATCGAGATCAAATATGGGCCAAACAAACAGAACATCCATGAGGTCGAAGTGACACCGGAAGAAGGACAACCTCGTGACAATCATAGAAGAGGTATTGAAGAGGGAACTCCCTCTCCAGTACCGTAACATTAAGACGCGCAAAAGGCAGGGGGCGAAGTCTAAACAACAGTCCCCTAAGTCCGCAGAATCATCCACACATACAAAGAAGACCAAAAAGGTGTGGCGAAGAAAAACCACAGCCATCCATCTCATCATCTCCAAAGCTGGAGGCCGTGACAACAAATTGAGCACAACGGAGAAATCCCGCTCGTTGGACTTAAAATATTGAGTTCTTCGCCGAAAGGTAAAATTGGCAGTTATCCAATATTTAATTTTTCCAATTGCATATTTGATTTTTCAACTTGTATTTGCATATTTTCTTTTTCCAATCAAGTTTGAATTTCCAACCCTTTGCATTTTCAAAATCTTTGCCAAAAACCAAATTTGAGATTTGACATGATTAGTAGGCTGATATTTCTTAAAATGAAGACCCACTAATCTCAAACTTTAGAGCCATGTGAGGTGGTCCCCTAATCTTATCTTTTTGAAAATCAAAATGGGATCACTTGGGGATTTAAAGAGGTATGAATTGACATCTTTCTTGGATACAATCAATCACTTTTATTTAGTGGAGAGTGTCATTATTCTTGCCTTGAAAAGAGAGCAACATGGGGGAACAAGAGGGGTCGGCCCATCCCCTATTTCAACTGAACCAGGGGTGGCTCTTCCCCTATAAAAGCCACCCCATGGCCATCGCTCCCTTTGGCCCAAACCAAGTTGCAAGTGTTTGCCATTGGATTCTCTTTTCCTCCTATGATTTCTGTCATGTTCTTGTCTCAAGTTTGAACACAAATATTTGCTTTTTTCTCTTGCATTTCAAGTTCACCTTAAGTGTTAAGCTATTAGAATATGTTGTGGTGGTAACACTACCCCGCAAGAACGATTGTTGTGGTGCAATCCCCCCCCACAAGAAATATTTTTTGGAGTGTTACTACCCACAAGGAAGATTTTGTGGTGGCAACCAAGCTCCACAAGAACGACTAACACTTGGACGACTAAACTTTCTTTTTCTAACGTCACCCATTCTTGAGTGTTCTTGTGTGTTCTTTGTTTGTGTGCGTAGGATGAAGAAGAGCGGAAAACGCTTCCATAGCGCGATGAAGCGGGCTATGAGTTCGAGCTCACAACACCATTCCCATACCTCGAGCGCGTGTTCGTCCAACTAGTACGCACCGAGTGAAGAGCAAGCGGATTCCCACGGCCAAGGCGAGACAAACTTTCATCCTGAAATTGAGCTGGACTTGCAAACTGCTTAGGAGAGGCAAGCCTACGCGATCTACAAGGATCGAGTGTTCGCTCACACACGAGCATACGACCCGGATGTCACGCCCCGATTTTCGTTCCAGATTAAAAAATGTTTAATAATGCACTCCTAGAATTTACATTAAAACAAAAAGTAATTTAACAAGCTAAATTAATATGGGAAATAAAATTTCCTTTAAAAATCACGGCTGAGAATATTTTTGTAATATTCTCCGAGCCTTAAAGTAATCTTTGAAATTTCCCATGAATTTTTGGAGCTCAAGAAATAATTCTAATAACACAAAGTTCATTTAATCAGTTAATTAAAATGAAAAACCAATTAAAATCTCCCTCTTCAGCTTCGGGCCGTTTTCGGTCGAAGTCTATTTTTCTTCCCTGCTCGACCCGCTCACCTTCCCTCCTTTCCCCTCACTCTCTCTGGGCCGACCCCTTGCCTCCCCCTCCCTTCCGGGTCCACTCCCCCTCCCAAAGTCTGCTTTTGGTCCCCGCATCGTTCCCTCCACTCCTCCCTCCTTCCTCGGCCGCCGGCCCACTTGCCCCAGCCTGTCGTCGTGAATTCCACTTCGCTAGCCTCCCTGTGTCCCCTCGCCAATAGGTGGGACCGTGGGCCCCACTTGTCAGCTCCTCCTTCAACCTCCAGCCAACCGGCAACCGCCACGACCGCCAACCCACGCACGTCGCCGCCTTCCCCGCACCCGCCACTACCTCCATCAGCTTCGCAACCATGTGGGAAAGCCTAGCCACCACCCCACCTCCTTAAACCATCGCCGGAGCCGCTTTTTCGCCGTGAGCTCAAAACCGCTGCCATCTTTGCCGCCTCTGAGCGTCTCTCGTCCCCCCGGCCACCCCAAGGTGCTCTATTGCCGTCTCCCGCTTCGCCGCGCTGAGGAGCGCCTTGGTCGCGTTTTCCCCGAAGGTCCTCCGTCCCGAAGCGCTGTCCCGCCTCCATCCCGAGGAGCCCGCCACCATTCCTCTATCGTTGGCCTCCTCCCGCGCCGCCTCCCATCGTCGGCACGCCCTTGGTGAGTCTCTCTTCCTCCCCACCCTCCTTCGTCATTCTCTCGCATGCACTGTCGCGTCGGGGGTCGCCGCCGTCACGGCCCTCTCGGTTTGGCCAACGAGGCTGGCTCCCCTTTGCCCCTGTCGTCCATCGCAAACCCGACCTGCGCCGTCTTTTGCCGCTGCCGGTCGCCGTACTCCGACCGCCACTCTCCACCGCCCTAGCCACCACCGCGTTGTGCCACTAGCACCAATGGCTTTCCCTCGCCTCGCCACTCTATGGCTGCCACTCCTCTCCTCCAATCTGCCATCGAAGCACCACCTCTGCTGCCAACCCGAGCTCACCATCGCTCATCGCTTGCGATTGCTTCTCGTCATTGATTAGGGCCTCGGCTCACCGCGCCATTGCCTCCATCAGCTTCACAGCTGTGTGGGAAAGCCCGGCCGCCACCCCACCTCCTTAAACCACCGTCAGAGCCACTTCTTCATCGTGAGATCGAAAGGACAGGACTAACCCGCCAACGATGAAGGCGATGCAGTACACCATCTCCCTTGGTTTGTTGGGCGTGGGGTGTTTCCCCCTTTTCCGCACCACCATCTTCTCCTGCCATGGGTTGTCCTTCGACATCAGCTTCTCCGCCATCTCTTTCTGGGCCTCATCGCTCTGTCGGGAAGGAGGGAGCGTGCACCATCTAGGGGGCTGATGATGTGATTGGCGCGTGGCATGGTGGTGGTGCTGGTGTGGCGAGTTGGCGGCGGCGAGTTTGAAAGGAGGAGTTGGTGACGGTGAGTTTGAGAAGAAGGGGTTGGTGGCGGTGTTTGAAAAAAATAAGGGAAAAGCGGAAGGTGAACCGGTGAAGGGGAGAGGCGTTGGCCTTGTCCCGCTTGTTCGTTTCCCCTCCCATAATGCATCGGGATGCAAGATGAAAGTGGGAAGTTATGGAAACATGTAATGATGGCAAGGCCCCTAGGAAACCACTCTCGCCTGTATGAATGATAGGCAGGGTCGCATCCTTCACGTCTCCCCCTAAACAAGCAAACCTACACTATGGGTTGTGCCGATGGCTTCGAGAGGAAACCTTGTTCCCGTGCGTGGCGGTGCGCTAACCGGTTGGGGGCTACTGTTGGAGAAATGGGAACCGGGGTTCCTTTTTCTTCGCGAGCTTAGGGCACCGATGGCTTACAAGATCAATATCTACGATTTCCCAAGAAGCGTGTCAACACCTATAAGATGTACATCTACAAGGTCTCAAGAAAAGTGTTGAGACCTATAAGATGTACATATACAAGGTCTCAAGAAAAGCGTTGAGACCTACAAGATTTATATCTTCATAAAGCTGAAACAGATACATCACGGTGACGGCTTTCCATCCAAGGCCAACTCTTTCCTCTTTGACATCTTCGAGAATCTCGTCCAAACTATTAAGATATGTAAAGAAGCAGAGGGAGCACGTGTGGGCCCTAGGTGTGCTTGAGGACCCCATGTGTGAATCAGGCCCCAGATAGGCAACTGCCTCAACGAGCGGAGGCTACTCCGGGGCATAGTACAGGTGGCTAGGGGCACCGGGCGGGCCCCATGGTGACCAGGCGGAGATCACCCGGCTCCTGCGCCATGTGTCAACCTGAGAGCAAGGCTGTCACGTCTGGCCAGGTCGCTATAGGGGACATCGACAAGACTAAGCATACCCAACTCTTTGGAGTGGGGCATGTTTCTGCATTCATATGTTGGCACTGTAGAGTCCCCTTGGCCTATAAAAGAAAGGTCCATGTCTATGAGTAAGGGGCTTGGACTGATAACATTTAGAGCTCACACAAGTATCATATCTCATTTGTAACCCAAGTTCCTCATAGATAACCCACAACACACAGGAGTAGTGTGTTACACATCCGTGTGACCCGAACCTGTATTATCCTTTGTGTGTAAAATATAAATATTTTAATTGATTCAATAATACTAAATATCAAGGGGGCTGATATAGAGATAAATATGGTCTAAAAGGCAAAAAGTGCCTACAAGTAACCTCTAGTATGGGTTATGTGATCTAAGGGTGAGGAGGGAAAAGATAAGATTGAGAAGATACGCAAAATAAGGGAAGTCATTAGTGCATGATTAATTCAGTATTAAAAATGGATTAATATGATCTTTTAAAGAAACTTTCCTTTAAATTTTTTATAAAAAACATAACCCGTTTAGCAGTTCGGGAAGCATGCACGTGGAGAACGATAATAAATTGGTGGAAGGAAATGTACAATATAAAGGGTAGGGATAATAAATTGATTTTGATGATTGATTGGTGGTTGTTTTAATCAACTTTGGCCCGACTTGCTTGCCATGATCTTTTCCACATCCTAGTTGGTTTTGGGAAGCTTTACAATCAAGAAAACCCCAAGATCAAGGAAAGAAACACGAGGAAACTCTAATTGGACTCGGACTTTGGGCTGAAGGTCTGACCGCGCGAGCACCTGTGGTCTGACCATGATTAATTGTCCGTTCTGACTGGCCACACAATGACGGTTAGACCAGCCTTCACGGGAAAGCCTCGGTATTTTCCAAATTTGGCTTGAACTTGCTATAAATCCAACCTAGGGCCAAATTTGATTGTCAACACATGCTCCTGCCTTTTTGGCGAACTTGTGAACCAAAAAGCACTAAGCACGGGGTTATTTAAGGACGATATCCACCAATACCGGCTATGAATGCCTCTAAAGCTTGTGTTCAATGGTGATGTAAGAATACTATGAGAAACCCCCTCTTGTGCAGATTGTGTTTTTCTTTGCTTTGGCCTCCACTCTTGTCTTACCACCTTCTTATGTTGCTTCTTTTGTGACCAATTCTTTTCTCTCAATTAGCTATGAGATGAGCATGGTTGATTAATCAAAATCGGTCGTTCTGGCAATACCCATAATGGATAATAATATGGTATATAAGTAGGCATCATTCACGTACCATTGAAGCTTCATTGTCCATACCAAGGGTAAGACCATGAGGAAGGAGAAGAATATTGCCGAAGATCCTCCTTTGCTTGACTCCTATGCGACCTTGATTTCTTTGGCCACCTATTGACCCTTTGCTTGCATCTCTTATAATCTTCGGCTTGTCATCTCTTAGAACCTTCAGTTTGCTGTCTTGCCTCCCGAGCATTGAAGTCTTATGATCTTGGTATTCTCTTTGCAATCAAGGTTCTTCTTCTTCTCTTGCACTTCAATGATGTTCATGGGAATAGGCTATTAATCTACTGGCATAGCCGCAAATTTCAATTGTCCTTCATCAATGGCCGATTGAGCTTGTCTTTTGAATATGTTGCAATCATTAGTGGCATGAGAATCTGAATTATGCCACTTACAATATGCACACCGCTTTAACACCTCAGGTGGCAGTATGATATGGCCTTGCGACAATTCGATTTGCTTATGAGATCCTATCACATTTTGCCACATCAAATGTGAATTTTGTTTTCTTATGCCGATTTTTAAGAACAACTGGCTTAAGGTTAGAACAAACGAATGGTTCCGACTTAGAGGTCCAAGCTCATTCAGCTGTATGCACGCCAACTATATTATTATCCAAAGATATAACCTCATCAATTATATTGCCATGGAGATGATAAGACTTAACCTTTAGTGAGATCTTGGCTTCTTTGTCTTGATTTTCTTGAGTCGGATCTTTTGTAATTCTAGTATCTATGCAGAATATGTTTTTGATAACTTTGGCAATCTCGTCACTCTAGGCTTTTGAGTTTTGTATGTATAGTAGTTATAAGATTACTAGTAACGACCGATGTAGGAGTTCATCCTAAAATGCTCGCTGGCTGCGGTCTGACCGGTGTTGCCTCCCCGGTCAGACCAGCCGCTACTATTGGCCTGACTGGTGGTTATGCCATGATCTGACTGGCGTACTGTGCCGCAAGGACGAATTTAGGATCTATCGTATTGAGAGGATTGTAGTTGTAGGTACTTCTCATCAGCCAATCTTGTGGTATAGGTATTGATGGTATATTATAAGCCAATGAAACGCCACACATGAGCTCCCTATTATATGAAGTAGATGTGATACCTAGTAATCGGCTATTTAGCCGATTCAATAGTTTGTTCATGTGAGCATCTAGGGTTTTCTCAAACATAGAACTAAAGTAGGTAAACTGATTATTTAAACTAGCAATAACGATATCATCTATATTTGAGACACATTAGATGCAATAACGGGGATATTGCTAGAATCGGTTATTATCTTAGATGTGGTATAGATAGGCGATGAGAATACCTGTTGTTTGACGATGTCATGCCTTGTCTTCCGGTAATATGAAGCCATCTTTCATCGTACATCTTCAAGATGAGCTTCAAACACCCGACGATCAGCTTCCGACAACTCTCCATAATCCGCAACCATGGCATTGTCTGATCTAGATTGGGGTGAAAGCCTATGATGAAGATCTAGGATTTTGGCTATAGCAATCGAAATCGTTCCCTAGCAAATTCGCCAAATAGTGTGTTGACACCGAATCGCACCACCACACTTTGAGCACGTTATGTGCAACCCAAAGCGTCATCCGGAGATGCGACACAGTAGGAGAGGGTACATGCCTGTCACAACTTGATTTTCGTTCGGGATTAAAAATCATTAAAATAAATCATTTTTCAGAAATTAAATAAAAAGGAAAAATAATTTCTCAAGTGAAATAAAGAAGGAAATTAAAATTTTCTTTAAAAATCATGGCTGAAAATATTTTTGAAATATTCTCCATGCCCTAAACTATTCTCTCAAATTTTACGTGAAATTTTGGAGCTCAGAAATAATTTTTAATGCCACAAAGAGCATTCCAGTAAATATTTAATAAATAAATTAATCACTAAATGGTCTGGTTATATTTTTATTAAATACTTTGAGTGTCCATCTATTTTCAAGAATTTTCTTGGAATTATATGAGCACTAGAAGTATTTATAAAAACTCTAAAACCATTTGTGTGATTAATTTAAAAGAAAAACAAATTAAAAATCCTTCTCCTGTTCCCGGGCCAGTTTCAGCCCATTACCCTTGAAGTCCGCTTTTCCTCGTTGCCCGCGCGGGCACCCTTTTCTCTCTCCTTCCCCGGGCCGGCCAAGTGGCCGCGGCACGCCTCCTTGCGCCCGCGCCGCACAGTCTAAACCGTGTCCCTCCTTTCTCCGAGCCGATGACAGGTGAGGCCCACCTGTCATCCCCATCCTCGCACCCGGCCGCCATTGCCGCTGCTGCTGTGACCTCGCCGCCGCGAATCCCGCTGCCCCCGCTCATCCCGCGCTCGCCCTTAACGCCGCCATCACGGCGCCGCGTTTCCTCCTTTATTTTCCCCTAACCCCGCGCCATCAATCGCCGCATCTGCTCGCCACCTTAATGCCGTCGGCCACCGCCTCTCCCCACGAATTCCAGCGCGCACCGACCTTGCCGCTCCTCCCCGGCCTATAAATTCCCTCGCTGCGCTCCTCTCTCCCATTTTCCCCAAGCGCCCGAGTCCGTCGTGCCCCCTCTCGCTCTCCCGCGCCGCCCCTCTCTCCGTCGCTCACGCCCTCCGGCTGAGCGCTACTGCCGCCCAAAGCGCCACCGCCTTTCTCCGCACCCGCCACCGTGTTCCCCGCGTCCCACCGCACCCCGTCTGCTGTCTCCCAGCCTCGGATCGCTGTCGAACCGCCTTGACACCGTGCCACCCAAGCCGCCGCCATTGCCACCGCTCTCCGGCCGCCATTTCCCGCCGCCTCACCGCTCCCCGAGCCGCGTCATCCCCTCCATCGGCTCCACCGCGTCTCCCTGAGCGTCGGCCGCCCCTTCGCTGCCGCTAACCACGGCCGGACCACCGCCGCACCGTCGTCCCGAGCCCCGGCCGCCGTCGCTCCCCGCCGTTTGCCCGCCCGCCGTTTTTCCCGCCGGCCGGTGAGCCCTTCCTTTCCTTTCCGCCCCTCCGCCGCCCTCTGCCGCTCGCCGCCGCGTCGATGGCCGCTGTCAGCGACCATCGGGGCACGTGCATCGCCGCGGCGTTGCCGGTCGGCCGGCCGTCAGCCGCCACCGCCCGCAAGCCTTCCCGGCTGTCCGATCTGTCCCTCGGCAGATCGGGGCCATCGGTTCCCGTGGCCGCCCGATCCCCTTCGAGGTGATCTGGGCCGTCCACGTGGCGAACTCGTGGACCGGTCCTCGTGGACCGAGTCCACCGTGAGCCCGCGCCGCCGCCGGTGACGTCGGCCCTGGCTGGCGGCGTCGACCCTTGTGTCTGCTAACGTCGCCCTTGCTTGCGTCGGCGACGTCAACCCTTGCCGCTAACGTCAGCCCTCGGTTGCGCAATAAATAGAAATTTTTATAAATAAAAATAAATAAAAATTGTGCAATAAATTTAATTAATTTTTAGAATTCATTTAAATGATCCAAAACTTCTAAAATTCATATCTAATTCATACGAACTCCAAATTGGGCCATTCAAATTGTAAAATTTATCTAAAATTGAGCTCTACATGTTGATTTACTTTTCATATACGGTTATTTGGTTTTTATTTGGGTTTTTCCCTCGTTTTGCATGCTAGCGTGTAGTTTCCATCGTTTCGGAGTTCGCGCTCGCGAAGAGTTCGGAAGTTGGTTGGAAGAAGCAAGGCAAGTCACACTTCCCTTGAAGCATATTGAACTCATTGGCCAACTCCATGGCCGGGCGACGTGGACATCGCCAGGAGCGAACACGCCAGCGGAGAAAGGTCCGGAGCGCTGTGGTGCAAGCATTCTGCGGTGCTCTTTAATATACCCGATTGAACTCATTTTTATTAATATTTTACTGTTTACAAATAAAATTACATGTTTTACGAATTACATGAAATGATGGGATTACCTATCTGCTTGCTTGTGCCATACCTCTTGATAACCGTCCTTTGTCAAACATTGGGTGATAATTTGACTAGCTTTAGTCACTTACATGACTTTTGCTAGAATTATATGCTTAGCCATGCTTAATTACCACCAGCTCACTAAATGGGATAATCACACTATCTAAACTTAGTTCAGATGAGCAGCAAGCTTGGAACACTTGGCCATATCTTTTGGTCATAATTATTCCAACTAAAATATGGCTAACTGGTGGGCTGTGGGTGCATGGTTTTGGCTTGTCGCACCCATGGAAATTAAGGACCGGTTCATCGGAAACCCTGGAAGACCTACAGTGCTTACCACAAGCAAGAATGGGCAACTGTTGGATCCGTAGTATAGCTTTTGCGTAGCCGACGATCCGTGGCGAGGGTGGGCGTGATGGAGTTTCAGTCGGCCCCGGTATAAGGGTTGCTGGGCTGTCGGATTTACCGCGGCATTCGGGAGGGCTGCCCACACCCCAGGGTCCGGGAGTGGGGGCAAAACCTTGGTGTGGATTCGCTTGGTTAGGGAAAGTTATGCTATAGGTCTTGTCACGATTTCCCCCTTTGCAGTATCGTGGCGATACTTCGGGGCATGGCAGCATGTGTGGAATCGTGTCTTGTGGGTAAAGTAGCGCACCTTTGATCAGAGTAAAACTATTCGAATAGTCGTGCCCACGGTTACGGGCGATCGACCAGCTTCACCATGATTAGTCCCATCCTTAATTAATTGGCTTAATAATCTGGATTAGACAAGGTGGGACTTGGTTGGGCTTGTTCAACGTGGGGATAACGTTGTTCAGTGAAGGATTAATATTGACCTAACTACTCAATATTTTTCCCAGTTTCCAAAATAAAGTGTTTTGCAACCGCCTTTCCGCAAAGTAGCCCCAAGCCTCTCCTTGCCTTCCCTCGCATTTCTGCATTCCTTAGTGTGGCTTGTTGAGTACGTTGGTTGTACTCAGCCTTGCAAATTCTTTCCCCTTCAGAAGTGTAGTGCTTCTGAGTTGAAGACGGTGTTTGAGGACCAAGGCTCAGACCCCAGTTGAGTTTGCCTGTGGAGTGGAGCTGAAGCCCCGCTAGGATCGTCTTTTCCCGCTGTCGCTGTTTTCTTTCGAGTGCGAGGACTAAGTGCCTCTTTACCTGTAAGTATTTATACACTTTATTTATATGTATCGACATGTGTATTTATTTATCATTTTGTGTACCCTGGTTGATGCCTGGACAGGGATTAAATACACAAAATAGTCTGAAAATTCGGGTTTGAATTTCTGGGCGTGACAAGTTGGTATCAGAGCCATCTCGACTGTAGGTTGAGCCAAATGGTCAAAACCCTTAAGAACTAGTTTTGTAAAAACCTTATTTGCGAAAATATCTTTTCTCTCCCTCTGGAGTCTTTGCAAAATGTTTTGTCAAATTTCTCTCCTTTCCCCTCCAACTCTCTAGTTGTTATGCCTAGAGCGCCATCCGAAAGACAAGTCCAGTCCAAGTTTCAAGCAAGGAGTTCAAGCCGAGCAGCTCAGAGTCAGCGTTTCCCGAGGTTTCAAGCGAAGTCTTCCCGGAGCTGGCCTGAACCCAATCCTCCCCGAAAGAATAGTATCGGTAGTTTCTAGGTCGTGTGTTGTTTGCTGTGGCAGGTGTATGATTTATATCAGTGGTGGGGATGTGACCATATTAGGTTGTTTGCTTAATCAACTTGAACAATAAAAGTACACCCACATCAGATCAGTAATCAAGCGGACTAAGGTCTCATCTTTAGTTTGACCTCTTCTTTCCCCTCTCCCTTCTTCTCCGGCAACAGATGGGTAAAGTCAGGGGTAGTGTCAGTAAATCAAGACCACAGCAGTCCCTTGGATCAGCTCGGAATAACCCTATGAGGACTCCACCTCCTTCTCCTGTGGACTCAACCCTAGCCCAGGTAGTGGCCAACCAGACATAGTTAGTGGCCATGATGATGCAACTGATGCAATGGCAGTATCAACAGCAGCAGCATATGCAAGCCTTGGTGACTCCCGCCAGCATACCATTAGATTTTCAGGAGACGAGGACACCAACCCGGCCATCAGGTCAAAGAGAAACGCCTACCGTCTGTCAGGACTATAAGGAGCAAGGTCATGATGTAAGACATAGTTCATGGAAAGTGTACGCCAGGACACAGACCAATGATGAGATGCAGTGTCCCCGAAGAAAGAAAGTTTCCAGTCAACCAATTAGCCAGAGTTTTGTTATGCCACCGTCCAACTCAAAGAAAAGAATGGCACCAGAATGGAATACAAGATGTGCCAGCAAGATGATCGTCACTGGTACAGAGTTTACTCCCGAAGATGCGGAGAAGATTCCCCGACGCCTAAGAAGGAATACTTTTCGTGGTGCACGTCAGCTAACCCATCATCTCAGGCTTTATGGACCACCCAAGCCAGAGGATGATGAGTCAAAAGAGGTATCCTCTGACGAGGAGGGAGCAATCCTTGAAAACGTCAGTGAAAAAGAAATGAGGCTCACAGCATGTACTTGCTGTGGAGAAGTTGGACACACGGTGAGCATGTGCAACCATACCTGCCTTTGTGGTGACGACACCCATGTACCAGAAGAATGCCCCATGAGCAAGGTCACATGTTTCTTGTGTGAGGGAACATATCATGTGCCCAAGAGCTGTTGGTTGAATTCGGTTCTAACCAAAAATGAGAAAGACCATGGGACAACCCGACATTGTGTCTGTCCACTTGTGGTTGGTACCATCCATGGCGATGATGCTCCTGGTCATCAACCAACTCCAACCCCTGTGAAGACCACCAGCAATAACAAAGGCATGGAAAACGAGGGTCGCAAGCCAGTGCACATTTCAGTTCCAATTGTGAGTCTGCAGACCCAGACGAGTGCACACCATGATAAAACGGGTCTGATTTGTTTCAACTGTCGCAATCCAGGACATTATTCCAACAAATGTCCCTTTTCAAGGCCAGCAAAAGATGCTCGTCGTTGCTTCAACTGTGAGGAAACAAGACATGTGCATGAAAGATGTCCAGTGCTCAGGCGCCACCATCCTTTAAGTACCGGCGCTGTCTGCAACACCAGTATTCCGCAAGCTGTTTCGGTTCCAGCGCTGCAGGGTCCAATCCAACCAAAAGGCGCATGTCAGCCCAAGGATATCAGTCATCGCTTGGGCATGAAATCTCCACCACGGCGTGTTGTCGTTAATGGCACCAATAAAGGCTCTAAGGTTCACCCGCCAACCTATTCCCAAGCTAAAGAATCAGCAGCAGGGCAAGCAATGCCAAGGAAGCAGTGATTCACCCCAACTGGGAAGGAACGATACTCTCCTTCAGCAGAAACCGTAGCGATTGCCGCCAGCACCAAGTCATGAGGTTACCGTGAAGACTAGCAAGGCGCCCGTGTTGTCTCAGCCCAGATGCTTAGCAATCCACCGATCAAGAGCAACACCTCAAACAAGAAGGGTCTACCTATAGCAGCTACTAAGGAGGTAGAAGTGTCTGCATGTGAAGCAGGGTTCCTGTTGGAACACCCGTTTGTAAGCAAGGACCAATCAAGTCAACCCGACTAGAATCACAGGAGTAAAGATCACACTGGTAAAGACGTCTACTAGTCAAGCTGACAACAGTCTACAAGTGTATAATCTTTAAGGAAGTTTACGCTTGTACATAGAAGTTTCATGGCAAGTTATGTAATAAGAAGGGATTATGGAATAAAAACTGAGATGTGCAGCCTTTCTCATGTTATGATTCATCTCGAACATCCCAAAAGCAAGTTAGCTTGTGTGACTGCCAATGTTATATGAAACCTAGAGTTTCACTCTTCACGCTGATTCCAGTTTTGGTTAGGCCTCAAGACATAAATGCTAACCGCAAAACATAAACAGTCGATCAAGGAAGTGTGAATGGTTAGACCATTGAAACCTTTAACCTCAGGAGATACATCAAAAGGGTCGTATAATGGATACCTGAAGAGTATGGGAAGGTGCACAAAATGTTCGAGTGGGACATTATATAAGGATTACTGGAATCTCATAATCTTTAAAGTCATAGGGACGTGGTGATTGGCAATAACACCTTAGTGGCGTGAACATGGATCAAAGAAATGTGAATGTTCAGACCACAGTAATATTCAGCTGATGCGACCTCCTTAAAAGTCAGAATTAGTAGCATCTCAAGAATGAGAAGAATGACGAAAGTTTGGTAATGACATCATGGGAGAAATGCCCACACTCTCAATCTTGTAAGTTTCACCAGAAAGCATGAAGTGTAGCTGCACCCTAGCGGTGAATATGGATCAGGAATGGCTATCCTTAGTTCAAGGTAACCTTTATAGTTCTTGGAAACCACCTTGATGTTTCCTAGAAGACATCAGTAGAATTCCCCGTCACCCTGCACAGAAGCGAATTGATCCAAATGTCAGGCCAGAACATCCAGCCACCCAAGTATGCTAGGGAGAATTCATCTCGGCAAGCCACCTCTACTCAAGGTTTGAAAGTGAACTAGTGAAACCGACAACAGGAACCCCTGGTTGTTTCAAAGGCAGTTCCCGACGGTTCATCAGTTTTATCAAAGTTTGGGGACCTGTCAGCATTCAAAGTTAGAAAATGATACAAGAACCAACGAAATAAGAATTTGCTAGAGTACAATTTTGATGTGGTTTGGTAAAGTGGCCAGTGTTCGTTCCACAAGCCAGCCGCTAAACAACCCGGGCAGAAGGTTGATTGCCTCGGTCAAGCCGAAGCGGAAGAGTCGGAGTCGGTAGCTACAGGCGATGGGAAAGTCAATCAAGAGTCAGGATGCTCGATAGTGGTATGAGAGTCACCCTTTCGGAAGGATTCCCAATCATCAGTTGAGTGTCGAGTTTCAAAAGTCCCTGGAATAAATTTGCACAGTCTTTGCCTCTTTTCGATCGACCAAAGGGGGGTCCCATTTGTAAAGTCAAGGTTCTTAGTAAATGAGAGAGATGAGGGACAAACTCAAAGATGGCAGTGTGTTTGTTCGTGGTCAGGCGAAAGCATGGATGCTCGTTGTAAAGGTGAACTGGAATCACTTTTACCAGGAACTTCCTATCGTCAATTGAAAGATATATTCTAAGCCTTCCCGAAATAAAAGACATTTGTCAGTACTTCATTTCGAGGGAATGATGAAGAATCAGTTCTACCGATCCAAGTTCCCTATAAATCAGATAAGTCAATTATTCCCAAGGGCAGTAGCCTCCTCAGCTGTAGTCAGATGAAAGCCCATCTACCCTAGTGAAGTGAGCTTGAAGTCAAATTCGATTTACCCCGTAACTGTATTGCTCAGAGGTTCAACCCTATGAAGCAGGCAGGGTTGTAATCAAAGGAGTCAGTTGTGAGCCGTTAGCAGAGTTACATCAATCCGAAGTTAACAAGCTCAAATCTAAGGCACACGCCAAGCAGTCATGTCCGTAGTTCAGCCAAAAGAAGCAATAACGCAAGGCACACGCAATTTAAGGGCAGATCAAGCAGCTCTTTGAAAGTCTGTTGTCAAACTCAAGAGCAGTTCGAAGCGGAACTCAGAGACTGTGGTTCCTGAAAGTGAATTTCAAGGTTTCCAGAACAACTTCATCGGTTTCGGGTCAAAGGGAATTCTCAAATTGCCGAAGATGCAATTGTGAAGTGTGCAGTCTAAAGGAATTGCAGAGGTCAAAGTGTTCAAGACCACCTAGTGCAGTTTTGGCAAAGGCAGTAAAACACCAAGTTTGGGGCCAGCAGGCTCAGCTGTCCGAGTTCGGTCAGTTTCTGTCAGTGCGAACCAGAAGAAAACCGTAGAAGTCAGCCGGCCAACCCAATCCAACCATACCCTTTTTCTTTCTAGCCCCGAATCTCGGGACGAGATTCCTGTAAGGAGGGTAGATTTGTCACAACTCGATTCTCGTTCGGGATTAAAAATCATTAAATAAATCATTTTCAGAAATTAAATAAAAGGCAAAATAATCTCTCAAGTGAAATAAAGAAGGAAATTAAAATTTCCTATAAAAATCATAACTAGAAATATTTTTGAAATATTCTCCATGCCCTAAAGTATTCTCCGAAATTTTCCGTGAAATTTTGGAGCTCGAAATAATTTTTAATGCCACAAAGAGCATTCCAGTAATTATTTAATAAATAAATTAATCACTAAATGGTCTGGTTATATTTTTATTAAATACTTTGAGTGTCTATCTATTTTCAAGAATTTTCTTGGAATTATTTGAGCACTAGAAGTATTTATAAAAATTCCAAAACCATTTATACGATTAATTTAAAAGAAAAATAAATTAAAAATCCTTCTCCTATTCCAGGGCCAGTTTCGGACCATTCCCCTTGAAGTCAGCTTTTCCTCCATGCCTGCGCGCGCGCCCTTTTCTCTCTCCTTCCCCGGGCCTGCCCAGTGGCCACGGCCCGCCTCCTTGTGCCCGCGCCGCAAAGTCTAAACCGTGTCCCTCCTTTCTCCCGCCCGATGACGAGTGGGGCCCACCTGTCATCCCCATCCTCGCACCCGGCCGCCATTGCCGCCGCTGTCGCGACCTCGCCGCCGCAAATTCCGCCGCCCCCGCTCATCCCGCGCCGCCCTTAACGCCCATCACGCCACGCAGCCGTTTCCCTTTATTTTCCCTAACCCCACGCCATCAATCGCCGCATTTGCTCGCTGCCTTAATGCCGCCGGCCACCGCCTCTCCCCGTAAATTCCGGCACGCACCGACCTCGCCGCTCCACCCTGGCCTATAAATTCCCTCGCCACGCTCCTCTCTCCCATCTTCCCCAAGCGCCCGAGTCCGTCGTGCCCCCTCTCGCTCTCCCCACGCCATCCCTCTCTCCGCCGCTCGCCGCCGCCCTCTGGCCGAGCGCCACTGTCGCCCAAAGCGCCACCGCCTTTCTCCGCGCCCGCCACCGCGTTCCGCGCGTCCCGCCGCACCCCGTCTGCTCTCTCCCGGCCTCGGATCGCTGCCGAACCGCCCGCCACCGTGCCACCCAAGCCGCCGCCATTGTCGTCGCTCTCAGGTCGCCGTTTCCCACCGCCTCACCGCTCCCCGAGCCGCGCCATCCCATCCATCGGTTCTACCGTGTCTCCCCGAGCGCCGACCGCCCTTCGCCGCCGCTAACCACGGCCGGACCACCGCCGCACCGTCATCCCGAGCCCCGCCGACGCCGCCGCCGTTCGCCCGCCCGCCATTTTCCCGCCGGCCGGTGAGCCCTTCCTTTCCTTTCCACCCCTCCGCCCCCTCCGCCGCTCGTCGCGCACCGATGGCCGCCGTCGGCGACCATCGGGCACGCGCGCGCCGCCGCGTTGCCGGTCGGCCGGCCGCCGACCACCACCGCCCGCAAGCCTTCCGGTCGTCCGTCTGTCTCCCCTCGCGGATCAAGGCCGTCGGTTCCCATGGCTGCCTGATCCTCCTCGGTGTGATCCGGGCCGTCCACGTGGCAAACCCGTGGACCGGTCCCCGTGGACCGAGTCCACCGTGAGCCCGCGTGCCGCCGCCGCGCGGCGACGTCGGCCCTTGGCTGCGACGTTAGCCACGGCCGCTAACGTCGCACTTGTGTCTGGCGGCGTCAACCCTTGCTTGCGTCGGCCGACGTCAACCCTTGCCGGCGACGCGTCGGCCTCGGTTGATGACATCAGCATCAGCCTTTTTCCTTTGAAAAATAAATAAAAATTGCACAATAAATATAATTAATTTCCAGAATTCATTTAAATGGTCCAAAAATTCTAAAATTCATATCTAATTCATACGAACTCCAAATTGGGCCATTCAAATAGCAAAATTTTTCTAAAATTGAGCTCTACATGTTGGTTTACTTTTCATGTACTCTTATTTGGTTTTTATTAGGGTTTTTCCCTTGTTTTACGTGTCAGCGTATAGTTTCCGTCGTTTCGGAGTTCGCGCTCGCGAAGAGTTCGGAAGTTGGTTGGAAGAAGCAAGGCAAGTCACACTTCCCTTGAAGCATATTGAACTCATTTTTATAAATATTTTACTGTTTTCAAATAAAATTGCATGTTTTGCGAATTACATGAGATCATGGGATTACCTATCTGCTTGCTTGTGCCATACCTCTTGATAACCGTACTTTGTCAAACATTGGGTGATAATTTGACTAGCTTTAGTCACTTACGTGACTTTTGCTAGAATTATATTCTTAGCCATGCTTAATTACCACCAGCTCACTAAATGGGATAATCACACTATCTAAACTTAGTTCAGATGAGCTGCAAGCTCGGAACACCTGGCCATATCTTTTGGTCATAATTATCCCAACTAAAATATGGCTAACTGGTGGGCTGTGGGTGCATGATTTTGGCTTGTCGCACCCATGGCAATTAAGGACCGGTTCGTCGAAAACCCTGGAAGACTTACAGTGCTTACCACAAGCAAGAATGGGCAACTACTGGATCCATAGTATAGATTTTCCGTAGCCGACGATCCGTGGCGAGGGTGGGCGTGATGGAGTTTCAGTCGGCCCCGGTATAAGGGTTGCTGGGCTGCCGGATTCACCGCGGCACTCGGGGGGGCTGCCCACATCCCAGGGTCCGGGAGTGGGGGCAAAACCTTGGTGTGGATTCGCTTGGTTAGGGAAAGTTATGCTATAGGTCTTGTCACGATTTCCCCCTTTGCAGTACCATGGCGATACTTCGTGGCATGGCAACATGTGTGGAATCATGTCTTGTGGGTAAAGTAGCACACCTCTGAGCAGAGTAAAACTATTCGAATAGTCGTGTCCACGGTTATGGGCGATCGACCAGCTTCACCATGATTAGTCCCATCCTTAATAAATTGGCTTAATAATCTGGATTAGACCAGGTGGGACTTGATTGGGCTTGTTCAACGTGGGGATAACGTTGTTCAGTGGAGGATTAATATTGACCTAACTACTTAATAGTTTTCCCAGTTTCCGTAATAAAGTGTTTTGCAACCACCTTTCCGCAAAGTAGCCCCAAGCCCCTCCTTTGTCTTCCCTCGCATTTCTGCATTCCTTGGTGTGGCTTGTTGAGTACGTTAGTTGTACTCAGCCTTGCAAATTCTTTCCCCTTCAGAAGTGTAGTGCTTCTGAGTTGAAGACGATGTTTGAGAACCAAGGCGCAGACCCCAGTTGAGTTTGCCTGTGGAGTGGAGCTGAAGCCCCACTAGGATCGTCTTTTCCCGCTATCGCTGTTTTCTTTCGAGTGCGAGGACTAAGTGTCTCTTTTCCTGTAAGTATTTATACACTTTATTTATACGTATGGACCTGTGTATTGATTTGTCATTTTGTGTACCCTGGTTGATGTCTGGAGAAGGATTAAATACACAAAATAGTCTGAAAATTCGGGTTTGAATTTCTGGGCGTGACAATGCCACCAAACAAACACCTAGGAGGGACCCCGCCAGGGTGAACGCACGCCAGTTTGTTCTAGGCTCAGCATGCTAGCTAGGGTGCCCTCTAACGTTGTACAGACGAGAGATGACGAGCAATTGGGGGATTAGAGGATAATATACTTGAGAAGAGGTACCAAGAAGGAGAGAAATGTATAAAATAATGGGTGAGGATAATAAATTGATTTTGTTGATTGATTGGTGGTTGTTTCAACTAGCTCTGCCCCTATGTTTATAGGAGGGGTGATTTACTTCCAAGAACTTTTCTATGTTTAGGAACCTTTATAATCAAGGAAATCCCGAGATAAAGAAAAGAAACACGAGAAAACTTTAATTGGACTTGGGACTCTGAGATGAAGGTTTGAAGGTCTGATCGTCCGAACACCTATTATCTAACCGCAGTTTGTTGTCTCGGCATTTTTTAAATTTGACTTGAATTGCTACGAAAATTTAAACTAATACCAAATTTAGTTGCCAACATGGGTACTCGTGAGTATCCTGCACCATATATAGCCTTGGAAAAAAGAAAAAAAATGGATAGCATCATTTTTGTAACGTCACCTTGTCCTAGCTTGCATCGTCGGTTGATGCCTCCAGGAGTCCAGGCCTCATGGGTGAATTTGCATTATTATTATGTCGTCTTTTGCTTCAGTCTCCACTTGAATGTCAGTAGGTGGGACCCTCGACCCCACCTACCCATCCTTTCACGTCGTGGTCGTGTACAACAAACGGCAAGCATTTAAAACGCTGGCCATATCATCAGCGTGCATATGCCACATTTTTAACTCAACAACAGTACAGGAATATAAATTATACCATTTCTTTGATGATGTTATTTTTAAAAAAACAGACTTTATCTCAATGTTTGTTAGCATATTTTTTAAAGTGCTAAATGATATGTTTCGTACGAAAACTTTCTATATAAATTTACTTTAAAATATTAAATAAATAGTTTTTTATTTTACGTGACCTACCTTGTCGTTTACTTTTATTAGAAAAAAACACCCCGCAATAATTTTACATAAGGTGTTACAACATACTGCCTCTGACTTTTTATCATGGGACGTAAACATTTGCGTACATAGATGAGGCACAAGTACGATTGGTCAAAGTTTTAAGAGATAAGTCGATTAATCGCGTCATGTATATTTAAAAAAGGAAATAATAGTAACAAGGATTAGGAGGGGAAAACGACATAATGGTCGCTTTTGGAACAAAGGAACTGTAGACAAAGTTTACATGATTTGATTTCGATGAAGAATTTCTGTATAAACTATAAAGGGTCTCCGGAAACAAAGGTTAACCAGAGGATTTTTTTTCGAACGCCAGTGGAATTCATTTGAAATATATGAAATGGGCTAATTTGTACTTTTGGAGGGGAACGAGTACAATAGATCACTCCCTATCTCTTTTCTCGCATGTTCTGAACTTGTATTTACATAAATGTCATTGATAGTTTTGAAACTTTATTATTTTTGTTTCTAAATCGCATCTGAATTCAGTGAACATACCTGTTTATGTTTTTTTTCTGTTCATCGTATCATCCAAATATCCAATTAAATGTCATGTGCAAGTCGAAGCACGCCAAAGACAGTGAAAATGTAAATACTGTGTGACGTACAGATTGCATTCAATTATGGGACGGTACCCGGTTGAATTATACGAAGTAAACCACTGTGTTAAAACTGTAATTTTTATTACTATTTGAGGCACAACTGTACAGGAGCTAGCTAGTACGTTACAGTGACAGGATCGATGATCAAGCAGGCAAGCAACCTAATACGGGCAGAATGCAGATATAGACATTGCGAAAGATCGATCAAACCATATATATAGATCGGAGGCCGATCCAATGGGTAATAATGCTGCGTTCGCATCCACGTAAGAAGAAGATTAACTACTAAAACATAATATAACTATTAACCTCTAACTGACTAAGTTTTAATTATTTTAAATTTAAAAATAAATTTATCTAATATTTTAAAGCAACTTGTATATAAAAATTAAAATAAGATAAATTTGTATCTTAAATTAAAAATTAAAATAAGATAAAATTGTATCTTAAATTAAAATAGAATGGGACGAATGGGAATAAGAGCATCTCTGACTAGACTAACAGTTTGGAAAATTTTATTCTCCATTCGTCTTATTTTGCCAATTTCATAAATAATTTGAGGAGAAAAAAATTGATCATCTTTAATATTTTGACAAATTTTATTCTTCATTCATACTATTTTACCAACAATCTAGGCTGATTTTTAAATTTCTATAGCCCACAGACATATCCTTTGATCCAAAAAAATGTAAACATTATTATTATTATTAATATATAATATTATTATTTATTCAAAAATAGGAAAACTTGTCTTAAGTTATGTTTATTTTTATTTTAAATAAAACTTACATAAGGTATATTTTTTTCCAGATTCTAAAAATATTGTCGTTCTTAATTCTTTTAATATTACAAATATTATATTATATTATAGATACAGATTAATATGTGAAGTGAAGTATAGTCAAATATGATAGTAGCCACACACATGAAAAAAGAATCAAATTGATCAAAGATGCATCTCTCCATCATTCTCATCCAACGTGCATAAACGCACACAATAAAGCTTATTTTATCAAGTTTAAAAATAAAAAAATATTTGTCAAACTGTTAGAGATAAATTTTTATTGTTTTTCTTAAAAGTTAAAAATAAAAATGTTATTTGTCCAACCGTTGAAGATGCTTTATGTCTAACCAACTGCTTCATTAGGTCGCTCCATCCAGCGATATACAGCGTTCAGCGTAGTCCCGCTGCCATCCAAGCCCCAACGCCCGGCGGCACCCTGCTTCTCGCCGCTTGCTGTTTCGTTTTGAGGGATCTGGGTCCTGGGATTGGGGATTTTTTTTTTAATTCTTCTCGTTTTGGTTGCTGTTGAGGTGCTTCTTCTTCTGTATCTAGAAGAAGAATAGAAGATGACAAATTCAAAATTACGGTGAATCGATCTGATGTACGGGTTAAATCAAGTTCTTTACTGTGTCATGTTTTCAGATTTTTCTTTTATTTCTCTTGATTAATCATTTGATCCTACGACATTAGCAAAATCGACCGACCCATTGTACCCAATGAGACTCAATGGATCAATCCGTTGGCACCGTTGTAGTTTTGGTAGGTTACATGGACGAGTCTAGGTGGTCGGACCACAACGGCCTCTAATATATAGCAGATGTATAAATGTTTGAGCTGTATATGTCCTTTAAGGATAGAGGGGAAGGTCCATCTCCATTTTAGAAAGGAAAAATAAAAAATCCATCAAATGTAATTACAAGAAGCTAAGTTTGCACTATATAGTAATGGCAAATTTTACTACAAGACATCATGACTTTATGGGTTTAGCTATAGGACACCGTAGGAGATTTTTGAGAGAAAAACACTTTGTAAACGTGAAAAATAGCTCATGGACATCGTGCCCATTAGAATATTTACTTCTGGTTTAATAGAAGAGAGAAAACAAGTAAAAGTTCTTAAATACCCTTTGGGCCCACATGTTAAGTATCCCATCCTTACACTATTGGAGAAAATCAAGGTGCCAAAATCCACAATAGTCCCGGTTTGAGTTGTACCCGGGACTAAAAAATATCTTTAGTCCCGGTTTAAAAGGCAACGGATCTCTAGGATCTTTAGTCCCGGTTCGTGTCACTAACCGGGACTAAAGATCATTCCCGCTTCAAATCCAGTGAGAACCTGTCAGGGCGCCAGGGAACTTTAGTCCCGGTTGATAACACCAACCGGGACTAGAGATGTTATTTTTTGTCCCGGTTGGTGTTACCAACCGGGACTAAAGATTGTTTTGATCTTTAGTTAACACCAACCGGGACTAAAGATGGGGTTTCTTTTTAAACTCCTTCTTTCTCCTTCAGCCCGAGCCAGCTCCACTTGTCTTCAAAATTTTGCTCTAGCTAGAGGGGAGGTGCTGCCAGATTTTTTTGTGATTTTGTTTTGGTGATAATACATAAATCTTTGCTATCTACAAGGTTAGCAACTTCTTTCTCTTATGATCTATGTTTAGCACTTCGCTTTTTACGGTTGTTTTTTATATATTTTTATCTCTAGATTTTTCTGCAAATATGAAGAGAGAAAATTTTTTTGGGACTAATTATTTTCCTAGGCACATTACATTATGTTGAGAAAAAAGTTAGGGAAAATACAGAGGAAGAAAAGTATGCTTAGTACGTTACATTTCTAGGAATTTAGTACCTACAATTTTATCTCGCAAAATATTTATGGAAAATGATGAGAGAGAATCTTTTGGACAAAAAAGTTATAAAATAGATGACAAAGGAAAAAGATATAGAAAATTTGATACTAGGTTAGAAAAGTAAGGTAATTTTGTTTGAGCATTTGTAGTAGCAAGTACTTCGTGCATCTCCGTCATAATTGTAGTTATGCAAGAGGACATCTTGTAACATCCTGAAAATCGAAGAAACTGAAATCGGAACGTAAAAATCAGAACTTTTAAAAACCTTCACTTGTTGCTTCTTCCTCGGATTTGTTACTTCTTATTTGTCACTCGCTTGCATAAATTTAGTCGTGATCAATTCCCTTTCGGTGTTTTTGGATGATTTGGAGTTTGTCGGAATGAAAAATGCGAGAGTCCGTGTTAGGGACTTTTAAAAAGAAATCGAAGTAGCGCGGTTTATGAAAATATGATTTGGGAGATATAAAATAGTAATTGTGGTTGAAAGAAGATAAATTAGGACACAAAATAAATAATAAAATATTTGGGAGTCGTACTCAAATCCGAAAAATTTTGGAAAATAAAGGGGTGAATATTGAAATTAGAAAAGAGGGATTTTAAATAAATAAATATGAAAAATAATGTGGGAAAATAAAAGTGAAAAAAAGTTGAAAATATTATACTAAAAATTATTTTTTGAATTATAGGAATTTATTTTGGAATTTTTAGAAGAGAGGAAAATAGAAATGGGAAATTAAAAATTGAAAATCGGGAAAAATAGAAAATTGCACTGTTCATTGCTCATCAAGTGTTCGACGCCGTACGCCCCGCCACGCGCCGCCGCCGCCGCACGGCCGCACGCCGCCCGCGCGCGCGCGCGCGCCGCGCCCCGGCCGCTCCGCTGCCGCGCCACGCGCTCGCGCGCCGTCACGGCCCCCGCCGCAGCCGTCACCCGCCGCGCCCCGGCCCGCGTGTCGCCCGCATCCGCCGCGCCGGCCTCGCCATTCCGCGCGCCGCGCGTCCGCCGCCCGTATCGCCGCGTCGGTCCCCACCCCGTTCCTCCATGCCTCGCCGTGCGCCTATAAAGAGGGGCAAATCCCCATTTCTCCCCCACCTCACCGCCCTAGCCTCCCCTCCCTCTCCGGTCTCCTTCCCTCTCCGAGCGCCGCCGCCGAGAGCCGCCGCCGCAACCCAAGCGCCGCCATGCGCCGCAAGACAAGCCGTCGCCGCCGTCACCGAGCGCCGCCGTCTCTCCTCGCCGTCGCGCCTCCGCCGTAAGTCCCGGGCCGCCCCTTTCCTCGCCGCGCGCGGCCTCGGCCGGCAGGAGGAGGAAGAGGGTTTGGTCGAACACCTTGAGGCCCAATGAATAGTGCGAAGAGAGAAAAAGAAAGGAAAAAAAGAAAAAGAAAGAAAGAAAAAGGGAAAAAGGAAAAGAATAGAGAAAATTAGGAAAAATTATGGAAAATTTGGAAAAATATTTGGAAGGGACTTGAGTGAAATTTTGGGCAAAAATAAATTATTTTCTTGTATGTTTTCTCGGTGCAAAGTTTGAAAATCGAAATCGGACTTTTTCCGAAATTTCGTTTCGCGTCGTTTTTAAATCCGGATTTCGTTTAATTCTTTCTCGCCATTTAAATATGCTTCTCTTTTGTGCTCAAACCTTCAAAACCTCGAGCACGAATTCCTCCGCTGACATTTCCAAATCTATTTTCTCATATAATTATGATCGTCGTCTTTGCGAAAACCCTAGGACATCGACTCGATTCCAAAACTCGGGTTTTTTCTAGCAACCCTTGTCCTAACTCAAGTAGAATTTTAGGCTAACATTTGGAGTCATTTTCATGGCTTTTATGGTTCTTTTCGATCTTTCGGTATTTTATTGAATTCTAGTTGAATTCAATTGATCTTTCGTATGTACGGATAGCACCTGAAGAAGCCGGCATCGACCCCGTTGGAGACACCACCCCTCAAGCGTGCGAGCAAGGCAATTCATCACACTCTTTGAACATATTGATCCTACTTTGTGAAATGATGTTGATTTCAAATTACAAATTGCATGCTATACACAAACGAGTACCTATGCTTGATATACCCTGCTTTGATGTTGATCACCATTAGAATTATTCTTTGTAACCTTCGATGTGATATGACTGGAGGCTAACTTCGGCAAAAATGCTTAGCCCCGCTTATACTAGATCCCCGCATACTCATGATTTTACAAGAAAGCTTTGTGCTCGGGCAACTACCTTAGGGAAGGTAGTTGAAATATGGCCTGTGGAGACATGAGCGCCATATGGCCATGAGAATGTTGAACTAAGTTTGATGAAAATTGAAAATGCTATACAAATATTTTAGACTCGAGGCGGCCGGATGATTTGGGTGGATTCCGGAAAAGGCAAGTGCCGACCCGTCAATTAAGGACCGAGCCATGAGATAGCGGAAACGAGCCGCATACCGTACTTCTCGAATGGGTATAGACCTAGCGACTAGATAGCCGAGCGGAGGCGTATCCTTGAATAGATGGTTCTCTATGATGTGGTGTGATGAGGATGAGGCTGCGGCCTTTGCTGAGAATGGTGGAATTAAATCGATATTAATTGAACTTAAAGATTGAGGAAGTTTTCCTTACCCCGGTGCGCCGAACTCCTCTCACCGCTAGAAAATGACGGCTAGAGTGCATGAGGGCTTAAGTTCATGGAGCGGGTGACGCCAAAGTGAGGTTATCGAAAGGCTTTGCCGTGACCGTCTCATGTGTTGAGACGTAGGCTCATTCGTTGGGCTGTCGCGGAGTACGGGTAAAGTGTACATCCACTGCAGTGTGAGTGAATCAATCTATTCGAATAGCCGTGCTCGCGGATATCGAGCATCGTGACAAGACTTTCGCTTGGCTAGACTTTAAACTTAAAACTGCTGGGATGGATTTTTGCATGATGATTTCATTCGCTGGTGTATCAACTTCTCGAGATGCGAGAAGGGGTGGATTCCCGAAATTCATGACGAATCGGAGGCGGGAAGCCATCCTTGGAATCACGATGGATGGTAGACAGAACCGTCGCCGAATTAATGAACTATGGAACTAAAACTTGATTTGGCTAGTTGTTAGGCTTGTGAAAAGAATTGCGAAAATTGGCTTTATGCAAAAGAGCTCCAGCCATTCCTTGAGTAACCCTATCATATGCATCAATTCTGTGTTGGCTTGCTGAGTACGGTTGGTACTCACCCTTGCTATACGCACAAACCTTCAGCTGATGGGAATGAAGAGCCGGAGGATCCTTACGCTTACTACCAGGAGGGTGAAGGAACTGATGGCGCTTACTAGGTCTTAGCTCCGGTCGTTGCCTATGGCAAATGACATGTCGTTGCCTCTATTCCCGCCGTATCTAATTTCGCTTTTGTGTTGTATTCGGACCATGAGGTCCGGTGTGTTGAACATTGCCTTCGGGCCTATTGTTGTAATAATATTGATGTAAGACTATTCGTGCATGCGCACCTGATTATTCAGTACTGTATTCGTGGGTACCAACTACTCGATCCAGGGAAAGGGTACTAAGAACACGAAAGATTCCCGTTCCAAAACGGGGTCCACAGAGCGGTATCGAGCCATGCGACCGTGGATAAGACCAAATGGCGCCCTACCCCGACTAGTTGGCTAAAGGGAAGTATCCCTACGTAGGACCATTTCCAAACTATTATTTCAGAAAATACAAATATACATTTTCTACACCTGTATTTCCTTTCTTTACCAAATGGTTTTGGATGATAGCTCTCTCCCTCTAACCCTAAGCAGATGTCGAACCATGACGGAGCCTGGGAGATCACCATCCCACAAGACGAGGGATTTGTGGCACGGCTTCGATCCTTGTTGTGGTGTTTAAGATATCCGAACCACCCACCTACCAAATCAAGAGGCATGGCTCCAAAGGATATCCAAGCATGGGAGGCGGCCGTTTCGTGGAAGCCCGCATGGGAAGTGAAACACCTTTCGCTTTCACACCCGCTATCACCGAGATTTAGCGGAAGCGCCATCCAAGATGCGGCCCGCGAAGCATTTCTTCGCCTTAATGCGATACATCGTGTGAACTTACAAGTGCGAGTTCGTGCACCATCCCTATCGCGAGGAAGGCAACCCGGTTGCACCGTGGAAGCCACCCTCGCTGCTACAACCCTATGGTCACACGTCTATCACGCTGGGCGGAGACGGCGGATGACTGCTACGAAGAAGCCTTGCTTGAGATCAACGACCAGCAGCAACGCCTCAATGATCTGGTCGAGAGCCACCAGGGCTGTGGGGATCAGATCAACATGCTACGGACTGGCACGCAAGCCAACGGTGCCCAATATGAGCAACTCTCGGACCGCTACATGGCCCGTGGGGAAGCCCTGGTAGAACTGGAGGAGCAGCTCGGGAAGAGCAAGCGGCAAGTCGACCGGTGGAGGAGCGCTGCGCTCCCGCTCTGTCCATGCTGCAGTACTTCCCGGAGTTGTACCAACACCTCCTGCTCCTGTGCCCGACCACTATTACCTTATGACTCCAGCATGCTCGGATACCTTTCAAGTCATGATGGAGCAAGCTTTTATGTTGAGCACAGAGCCTGCGCCGTACCTGATAGACCCCACTGCTGCCACGTCCATGGGACCCACCTCGAGCTCCGTAGCAGTGCCATCCGAGCCTAGATCGGGAGAGGAGAACCCCATCCAGATCCACACCGACTCAGAGTCTGAGGCGGAACTTATGGAGGTCAAATGGGAGTCCAGCGACACCGACCCAATGGAGGAGGAAGCTCCCACCCGTCGCCTGACTCACACCGGGGGTCCCCTCACCCGCAAGACCGCTCGCAAGAGTACACGGCCACCGAGCAGGAAGATTCGGCATGACTCCGAGGCCACCACCTCCGAGCCATGGGGACTCCGATTTGCTTCAGCAGAGGATCACCCCTTCCCGCACCGGCTCCTGCGGATGGTTGGACGATTAGGCGGGAGGATCATCCCAGCTTGATCTCGCTCTGGACGGTTCGGCGAGCAAGGACCACACTCTATCCCCTTAATAGTTAATGCGGTAAGACGATGTAGTTGTTGTATCATGGCATGAGGGACTCGAGCATGTACAGTCCGTGTACCCCTTTGATGTAATATGATGAACCTAAGTATCGCTTTGTGGTATCCTAATTAATGAGCTTATTATTTTACTATGCTTGTTGGTTGAAGAACATTTAAAAGCAAGAAAAATCACCTAGGAACCATGACCTTAACAGGTCCGATCTCTTAATTCATCTATCTTCTTCGGATGGCGCATCGCCGCAGAGCCGCAGCCACCAACGAGAACCCACCGGAGCCCAACCCCTCCACTCGGCGGAGGTTATGGCTTACGACCACGCTCCAAGCGATTGCCAACAACCAGGGAAGTCGAGGAGGATCAAGTTTAGGAGAGTTCATGCGAGCTAAGCCACCAACCTTCTCCATGGCCGAAGAACCCATGAATGCCGAGGATTGGTTGAGGGTGATCGAGAAAAAGCTAACTCTCGTCCGAGTTCGAGAAGCGATAGGGTTATCTTTGCCACTAGCCGCTAGAGGGTCCCGCAAGTGACTCGGTGGGACACCTATAAGGAAACGCGAGCTGAAGATGCCGGAGAACCGACATGGGAAGAATTCACCGCTGCGTTGTGAAAATTTCGTACCACTGCAGCTTATGAGGATGAAGAAAATGAGTTCCGCAGTGCACCAAGGAAACACCTCAGTACAAGAGTACCTGAACAAGTTTACCCAACTTGCCCGCTACGCCACAAGCAACCTGGCAGACAAAGAAGAGAAGATGGATAAATTTATCGAGGGACTAAACGATGAGCTGAGAGGACCGATGATCGGACAAGACCACACCAGTTTCCAAAGCCTCATCAACAAGGTCGTACGGCTTGAACACGACCAAAAGATGGTAGAAAATAACCGCAAAAGGAGGCTTGCTATGGCCCGCCCATTTCGGGAGCGCCACAACGTCCCAAGGGAGCCACCCCGTCCGGATGGAAGCCAAACGTTCGGCAGCCGGTCGTTCCCCGCTCCCGACCATGTCGCAGCCGCTACACCTCGGTTTCGTACACCGACGCCAACCCTAGCCGCTCTAGGAAGAAGGAATGTGAGCTGCTTCAATTGTGGAGAATTCGGGCACTACTCCAATAGCTGCCCCAAACCTCGCAACACTCCTGTGCGCACCGGCGCCAATGCAACGGCCATCCGAGGAACCCCCACCCCGCCGGACGCGGTCGCTCAGACCCCGCTACCCAACGAGGCCGCCACCGGGTTTCGACGTGGCAGTGAATCATGTGCGGGCTGAAGAAGCTCGGAAGGACCGAGCGTCGATGGGTATGTTCTCTATCAACTCTACCCCGCTTAAAGTCTTATTTGATTCGGAGCCTCGCATTCATTCATATCTTCCCAAGTAAGCAAACAACACCACCTACACCAAGTGGCACTTAAGAGACCTATGTTGGTACACTCACCTGGGGGAAACATAACCGTACCCCATGCTTGCATCAATGTGCCCATACGGATTAGGGACGTGGTGTTTCTTTCAAACCTTATGGTGCTATCACCCCAAACCATTGATGTCATACTCGGGATGGATTGGTTGACCAAGAATAATGGGATCATAGACTGCAGTCGAAGGGAAGTCACGGTATCCACCCCATGGGGATCACCAATGAGCATAACTATGGACCAAAACCCGAAGCTATGCGAGCAAGCTGCTGGAGTATTCACCATGCTACCTCTAGGCGGGATGCCCGTAGTACAAGATACCCGGACGTATTTCCCGAGGAATTGCCCGGAATGCCCCCGGATCGCGACATAGAGTTTATCATCGACCTAATGCCTGGTACTGCCCCCATATCCAAAAGACCTTATCGAATGCCGGCCAACGAGTTAGAAGAACTCAAGAAGCAAATCCGAGAACTACAAGAGAAGGGATTTGTACGCCCCAGTTCTTCTCCCTGGGGAGCTCCAGTACTCTTCGTCAAGAAGAAGGATGGGAGTATGAGAATGTGTGTGGACTACCGATCGTTGAATGAAGTGACTATCAAAAACAAGTACCCACTACCTCGAATCGATGACCTATTCGATCAACTTAAGGGCACGCAAGTGTTCTCAAAGATTGATCTTCGGTCGGGATATCATCAGTTGAAGATTAGAGCTGGAGATATTCCTAAAACGGCGTTCTCTACACGATACGGCTTATACGAGTTCACAGTAATGTCCTTTGGATTGACCAATGCCCCGCATATTTTATGAATCTGATGAACAAGGTATCATGGAATACCTGGACAAGTTTGTAGTGGTATTTATCGACGATATACTTATCTACTCCAAGAACGATGAGGAGCATGCGGATCATCTACGACGGTCTGGAAAAACTACGAGAGCACCAGCTGTATGCAAAATTTAGCAAATGCGAGTTCGGCTCAAGGAAGTCGCTTTTCTTGGCCACGTGGTTTCAGCGAGGAGTAGAGGTAGACCCCGCCAAGGTCGAAGCGTCACGGAATGGAAGGCACCCAAGTCGGTGACGGAAGTTCGGAGTTTCTTGGGCTTGGTGGGTATTACCGAAGGTTCATCGAAGGGTTTTCCACCGTAGCCCGACCTATGACTCAACTTCTGAAGAAGGAAAAGAAGTTTGAATGGAACGAGAAGTGTCAGGAAG
Organism: Oryza australiensis; assembly: GCA_019925245.2. NCBI lineage: Eukaryota > Viridiplantae > Streptophyta > Magnoliopsida > Poales > Poaceae > Oryza > Oryza australiensis. The sequence continues at coordinate 2,569,970 of JAIFGZ020000225.1, read as the reverse complement.
CCTTCGACCAACTAAAAGAAAAGTTAACCACCGCCCCAATCTTAACTTTACCTGACAACCGGAAGGATTTCGTGATGTACTGTGATGTGTCCCGGCAAGGACTAGGAGGCGTGTTAATGCAGGATGGGAAGGTCGTAGCATATGCCTCGTGACAGTTACGACCCCACGAGGAGAATTATCCCACACATGACCTGGAACTAGCCGCGGTTGTTCACGCGTTGAAGAGCTGGAGACACTACCTGATCGGGAACCACTGTGATGTGTATACTGATCACAAGAGCTTGAAATACTTCTTTACTCAGCCCGATCTCAACCTACGACAGAGACGATGGTTGGAGTTGATCAAAGATTATGATCTTGGAATCCATTACCATCCCGGCAAGGCAAATGTAGTGGCCGATGCGCTAAGCCGCAAAGCCCAATGCAACCATATGGGATTGGAAGGTATGGCCAGTGAGCTCCAAGAAGAAATGACTTGACTTAATCTGCACCTGATTCCTCACGGAGAAGTAAACTCACTGGAAATCCAACCCCTTCTGAGGACTCAAATAGAAGAAGCCCAAAAGGGAAATGAGGAAACCCAGGAAATCAAAGAACGCATGGCCGCTGGACGCTCCAAGGAATTTTCGATAGACGACAAGGGAATCGTGTGGTACAAGAAAAGAATCTGCGTACCTAAACAAGGTGGATTGAGAGGGTTGATCTTAAAAGAAGCACACGAATCGGCATATTCGTTACATCCAGGAAGCACAAAAATGTATCAGGATTTGAAGGGAGAATACTGGTGGCCCAATATGAAGAGAGATGTAGCCGAATACGTAGCCGTGTGCGATGTATGCCAAAGGGTGAAAGCTGAGCATCAACGACCGGCAGGCTTACTGCAGTCGCTCAAGATTCCCGAATGGAAATGGGACGAGATAGGCATGGATTTCATAGTGGGACTACCCAAAACTGCGACTGGTTACGATTCCATCTGGATAATAGTAGATCGGCTCACCAAGACCGCCAGATTTATTCCCGTAAAGACTAACTACAACAGTGCCAAGCTAGCGGAACTATACATGAGTAGGATTGTATGTCTCCACGGTGTACCAAAAAGGATTATATCGGATCGTGGTACCCAATTCACGTCTCATTTTTGGAGCAAAGTCCACGAGGTACTCGGAAGTCACCTTGCCTTCAGCACCGCTTACCACCCAAGACCGACGGACGCGAAAAGACGAATCAAGTGCTAGAAGATATGCCGAGAGCCCGTGCGTTGGATTTCACCAAGGATTGGGAGAGATGTTTACTAGTACGCCGAGTTCTCCTACAACAATAGCTATCAAGCTAGTCTGAAGATGTCACCAAACGAAGCTCTATTTGGTCGCTGATGCCGAACCCCATTGATGTGGTCAGAAACCGGTGAACGAACCGTATTTGGGCCTGACATAATCAAAGAGGCCGAGGAAAAGGTTCGCCTGATCCGGGACCGATTACAAGCTGCTCAATCACGACAAAAGAGCTACGCGGATACCCGACGAAGGGAATTAGAATTTAAAGAAGGTGCCTACGTGTATTTAAAGGTCTCACCACTACAAGGAACTCAGAGGTTCAAGGTCAAAGGGAAACTCGCACCAAGATACGTGGGCCCATTCTTGATAAACGCTAGAAGAGGTGAAGTGGCCTACCATGGAGCTGCCCGAGAACCTCTCCGATGTCCACCCAGATTCCACGTGTCGCAGCTTGAAGAAATGTCTGCGGGTGCCAGAAGAGCAAGCTCTCTTGGAAACCATCCATGTCCACAGTGATCGTACCTACCCGGAGCATCCAATCAAGATACTGGACGAGGCAGAAAAGAAGACACGGACCAAGTCATGGCGCATGTACAAAGTACAATGGAGCAATCACACGGAAGAAGAGGTTACCTGGGAGAGCGAGGAGTTCCTGAAGACGAAATACCCACACCTACTTAGCAACCGGTAAGAAATCTCGGGGACGAGATTTATTGTTAGGGGGGTAGGTTTGTAACATCCTGAAAATCGAAGAAACTGAAATCGGAACGTAAAAATCGGAACTTTCAAAAACCTTCGCTTGTTGCTTCTTCCTCGGATTTGTTGCTTCTTATTTGTCAGCTCAGTTGCATAAATTTAGAGTCGTGATCAATTCCCTTTCGGTGTTTTTGGATGATTTGGAGTTTGTCGGAATGAAAATGCGAGAGTCCGTGTTAGGGACTTTTAAAAAGAAATCGGAGTAGAGCGGGTTTATGAAAATACGATTTGGGAGATATAAAATAGTAATTGTGGTTGGAAGAAGATAAATTAGGACACAAAATAAATAATAAAATATTTGGGAGTCGTACTCGAAATCCGGAAAAATTTTGGAAAATAAAGGGGTGAATATTGAAATTAGAAAAGAGGGATTTTAAATAAATAAATATGAAAAATAATGTGGGAAAATAAAAGTGGAGAAAAGTTGAAAATATTATATTAAAAATTATTTTTGAATTATAGGAATTTATTTTGGAATTTTTAGAAGAGAGGAAAATAGAAATGAGAAATTAAAAATTGAAAATCGGGAAAAACGAGAAAATTGCACTGTTCATTGCTCATCAAGTGTTCGACGCCGTACAGCCCGGCCATGCGCCCGCGCGCGTCACAGCCGTACCACGCCCGCGCCGCACGCGCCCGCGCCGCGCGCGCCGCCGCCCGGCCGCGCCGCGACCCCACGCCACGGCCCCCCGTGCCCCGCTCGCCGCGCCACGCGCCGCCGCCGCCACGGCCCCCGCCGCGCTCGCGCCGCGCGCGCCCGCCCGCGCCCGCCCCGCGTGTCGCCCGCATCTGCCGCGCCGGCCCCGTCATTCCGCGCGCCGCGCGTCCGCCGCCGTATCGCCACGCCGGTCCCCACCCCGTTTCCTCCATGCCTCGCCGGTTGCGCCTATAAAGAGGGGGGCAAATCCCCATTTCTCCCCCACCTCACCGTCCTAGCCTCCCCTCCTCTCCGGTCTCCTTCCCTCTCCCGCGCCGCCGCAGAGCCGCCCGCCAACCCAAGCGCCGCCGTGCGCCGCAAGCCGAGCCGTCGCCGCGTGCACCGAGCGCCGCCGTCTCTCCTCGCCGTCGTCGCCTCCGCGGTAAGTCCCCGGCCGCCCTTTCCCTCGCGCGGCGCGGCCTCCGGCCGAAGCGGAGGAGGAAGAGGGTTCGGTCGAACACCTTGAGGCCCAATGAATAGTGCGAAGAGAGAAAAAGAAAGGAAAAAAAGAAAAAGAAAGAAAGAAAAAGGGAAAAAGGAAAAGAATAGAGAAAATTAGGAAAAATTATGGAAAATTTGGAAAAATATTTGGAAGGGACTTGAGTGAAATGTTGGGCAAAAATAAATTATTTTCTTGTATGTTTTCTCGGTGCAAAGTTTGAAAATCGAAATCGGACTTTTCGAAATTTCGTTTTGCGTCGTTTTTAAATCCGGATTTCGTTTAATTCTTTCTCGCCATTTAAATATGATTCTCTTTTGTGCTCAAACCTTCAAAACCTTGAGCACGAATTCCTCCGCGACATTTCCAAATCTATTTTCTCAAATAATTACGATCGTCGTCTTTGCGAAAACCCTAGGACATCGACTCGATTCCAAAACTCGGGTTTTTCCTAGCAACCCTTGTCCTAACTCAAGTAGAATTTTAGGCTAACATTTGGAGTCGTTTTCATGGCTTTTATGGTTCTTTTTGATCTTTCGGTATTTTATTGAATTCTAGTTGAATTCAATTGATCTTTCGCACGTACGGATAGCACCCGAAGAAGCCGGCATCGACCCCGTTGGAGACACCACCCCTCAAGCGTGCGAGCAAGGCAAGTCATCACACTCTTTGAACATATTGATCCTACTTTGTGAAATGATGTTGATTTCAAATTACAAATTGCATGCTATACACAAACGAGTACCTATGCTTGATATACCCTGCTTTGATGTTGATCACCATTAGAATTATTCTTTGTAACCTTCGATGTGATATGACTGGAGGCTAACTTCGGCAAAAATGCTTAGCCCTGCTTATACTAGATCCCTGCATACTCATGATTTTACAAGAAAGCTTTGTGCTCGGGCAACTACCTTAGGGAAGGTAGTTGAAATACGGCCTGTGGAGACATGAGCGCCACATGGCCATGAGAATGTTGAACTAAGTTTGATGAAAATTGAAAATGCTATACAAATATTTTAGACTGGGGCGGCGGATGATTTGGGTGGATTCCGGAAAAGGCAAGTGCCGACCGTGGTCAATTAAGGACCGAGCCATGAGATAGCGGAAACGAGCCGCAACCGTACTTCTCGAATGGGTATAGACCTAGCCGACTAGATAGCCGAGCGGAGGCAGTATCCTTGCATAGATGGTTCTCTATGATGTGGTTTATGTGATGAGGATGAGGCTGCGGCCTTTGCTGAGAATGGTGGAATTACATCGATATTAATTGAACTTAAAGATTGAGGAAGTTTTCCCTTACCCCGGGTGCGCCAGAACTCCTCTCACTGCTAGAAAATGATGGCTAGAGTGCATGAGGGCTTAAGTTCATGGAGCGGGTACTGCCAAGACTTTCGAATAGCCGTGCTCGCGGATAGCGAGCATCGTGACAAGACTTTCGCTTGGCTAGACTTTAAACTTAAAACTGCTGGGATGGATTTTTGCATGATGATTTCATTCGGTGGATCAACTTCTCGAGATGCGAGAAGGGGTGGATTCCCGAAATTCATGACGAATCGGAGGCGGGAAGCCATCCTTGGAATCACGATGGATGGTAGACGAGACCGTCGCCGAATTAATGAACTATGGAACTAAAACTTGATTTGGCTAGTTGTTAAGCTTGTGAAAAGAATTGCGAAAATTGGCTTTATGCAAAAGAGCTCCAGCCATTCCTTGAGTAACCCTATCATATGCATCAATTCCGTGTTGGCTTGCTGAGTACGGTTGGTACTCACCCTTGCTATACGCACAAACCTTCAGTGATGGGAATGAAGAGCCGGAGGATCCTTACGCTTACTACCGGAGGGTGAAGGAACCGATGGCGCTTACTAGGTCTTAGCTCCGGTCGTTGCTGTGGCAAATGACATGCCGCCTCTATTCCGCGCCGTATCTAATTTCGCTTTTGTGTTGTATTCGGACCATGAGGTCCGTGTGTTTGAACATTGCCTTCGGGCCTATTGTTGTAATAATATTGATGTAAGACTATTCGTGCATGCGCACCTGATTATTCAGTATTGTATTCGTGGGTACCAACTACTCGATCCAGGGAAAGGGTACTAAGAACACGAAAGATTCCCGTTCCAAAAACGGGGGTCCACACATCTTGATATACTCTCCATTATTGTCGATTACATATATATATAATTATTGTAATAATATTTAAATGGTTTGAATTTCGTGCTTTTTTCTTACGATTTTTGTGCATTCCATGTAGATGGATCGGCAATGGATGTACAACGCGGATCGACGGTTGACAGAGTTTATTAAAGGCGTACATTATTTTTTGAGTGTGGCTGATGCCAACAAGCAGAAGGGTTTCATACGTTGTCCATGCAAAAAGTGCAGAAACAAGAAGGAGTATTCGACATCAAGAATTATTCATGCCCACTTTTTTCAGTCGGGATTCATGCGTCACTACAATTGCTGAACATCGCACGGAGAGGTAGGGGTTGCAATGAAAGAAGATGAAGAAGACGACGACAACATTCCGGACTGTGGTCAATATGGTCGGTTTGAAGAGAATACAGCAGGCGAGGTGGGCGGGGATGCTGAAGAAAATGACGGGTCTGATGACCTTGGTCAGATGTTGCGCGACGTACAGGGGGATTGCGAAGGTGAAAAGGAGATGCAGAAATTGGAGCGTATGTTGGCGGACCACAAAACGTCCTTGTACCCAAGCTGTGATAGGGACACAAAAAGTTGGGTACCACGCTGGAATTCTTGCAATGGAAGGCCAAAAATGATGTCAGTGACAAAGCATTTGGTGAGTTACTAAAACTCGTGAAGAACATTCTTCCAGAGGGAAACGAATTGCCAGAATCAACGTACGAGGCTAAGAAGTTAGTCTGCCCTCTAGGACTGGAGGTACAGAAGATACACGCATGTCCTAACGATTGTATCCTCTACCGCGGTGAGGAGTACGAGAACCTAGAAGCATGTCCGGTTTGTAAAGCACTTCGATACAAGATCAGACGAGATGATCCACGCGAAGTTGATGGACGGCCTTCGAAGAAAAGGGTTCCTGCTAAGGTGATGTAGTATTTTCCTATAATACCATGGCTGAAGCGTCTGTTCAGGAACAAGGAGCATGCAAGGATGATGCGCTGGCACGCGAAAGAACGCCTACAAGACGGCATGCTGAGACATCCCGCCAATTGGTCACAGTGGCGAAACATCGACAAAACGTTTAAAGACTTCAGCGAGGATGCAAGAAACCTAAGGTTCGGCTTAAGCACGGACGACATGAATCCTTTTGGAGAGATAAGCAACGGGCATAGCACTTGGCCTGTAACGATGTGTATCTACAACGTCGCGCTTTGGCTATGCATGAAGCGGAAGTACATTCAGATGTCAGTTATTATTCAAGGCCCGAAGCAACCTGGTAACGACATCGATATGTACCTGAGACCACTGACAAAGATCTAAAACTGTTGTGAAAGAAAGAAGGTGTTCCCGTGTGGGATGAGGACAAACAGGAGAAGTTTAACCTACGAGGGTTGCTGTTTGTTACCATCAACGATTGGCCTGCACTTGGCAACCTATTCGGACAGTCAAACAAGGGATACAACGCTTGCACCCACTGTATGGATGAGACCGAGTGTATGTACCTGAAACACTGTAAGATGGTAGTGTACATGGGCCATCGTCGCTTTCTTGTTGCAAACCACCCTGTCCGGAGAAGGGACAAACATTTTGATCAAAAGGCAGACCATCGTACTCAGCCAAAGCATCGGAACGGAAAGGCCGTGTTTGCCATGGTGAAAGACCTCAAAGTAGTATTTGGAAAGGGACCCGACAACCAACCTATAGCAAGTGAAGGTGGTTACGCGACGATGTGGAAGAAGAAGTCCTTTTTTTGGGAGTTGCCCTACTAGGAAAGTCTTGGACGTCCGCCACGCAATCGACGTGATGCACCTCACCAAGAACCTTTGCATAAACCTGCTGGGCTTCCTAGGTGTATACGAAAAATCAAAAGATACACTTGAGGCATGTAACGATCTGAAACATATGGCTCAACACGACGGCCTTCACCCGCAACCAAAGGAGAAAGGAGCCCAATACCTAAGTCCAGCCAGCTACACTCTGAGCAAGGCAGAGAAGAAAATAATGTTTGAATGCTTGGAGAGCATCAAGGTACCGTCTGGATACTCCTCGAATATAAAGGGAATAATAAGCACGAAGGATAAGAAGTTCACAAATCTAAAGTCCCATGACTGCCACGTGCTGATGACACAGCTGCTTCCTGTTATAATTCAGGGTATCCTTCCCAATAATGTCCGGGCAACAATAACAAAGCTATGTGCTTTCCTGAACGTAATTTCACATAAGATCATCGATCCAGACAGACTAGAAGACTTTCAAAATGATGTGGTCCAATGTCTTGTCAGTTTTGAGATGATCTTTCTGCATTCCTTCTTCAATATCATGATGCATCTCCTATGCCACCTTGTCAAAGATATCCGTATCCTCGGTCCGGTATTCCTACAGAACATGTTTCCTTTCGAGAGGTATATGGGCGTTCTAAAGAAGTACATCCGTAACCGTTCTCGTCCGAAGGCCAGCATCACCAAGGGATATGGAACAGAGGAGGTGATTGAGTTTTGCGTCGACTTTATTGAAGACCTTCATCCCATCGGGGTGCCTGAATCAAGCCATGAAGGTAGACTACGAGGGAAGGGAACTCTTGGAAGGAAGGCAATAATGAACATAGACAATGACTTGTACAAGAAAACACATTGGACCGTGTTGCAACAATCTTCCTTGGTGGCTCCTTACATCGAGGAGCACTTGGCGATTTTTCGCTTGGAAAACATCGGTAAGACGGATGCCTGGATTACACGCCATCACAGCGATGCATTCCCTGCTTGGCTACGACAACGTCTCATGGGCAACGCGAGCATTGACCAACAACTAGCCTTCTTCGCGAGGGGATCATCTTGCTTGATCACCACATTCCAGGCATATAAAATCAATGGGTACCCATTTTACACACGGGCCCAAGACTTAAAGGCACGAATCAGAACAGTGTTGTCAGCATCGATGCCGTGGGATACAACGGTACGGCTAGCACGTATTACGACAGCATCGATGACATATGGGAGCTGGACTATGGACCTCTGAAGGTCCCTCTGTTTTGGTGCCAGTGGGTTAGGCTCAGTGGTGGAGGCGTAACCATTGATGCAAGTGGGATGAAAACAGTTGACCTGAGCAAGGTTGGATACTCAGACGAACCATTCATCCTTGCCAATGATGTACGACAAGTTTTCTATGTCAAGGACATGTCTAGCAAAGCAAAGAAGGGGAAAGGGTCCGACGAGCCAAAGCGTCACGTGGTTCTCCTAGGCAAAAGAAAAATCGTTGGAGTCGATGATACAACTGACGATGATTACGATCAGTTTGACGGGCAACCTCCGTTCGTGGTGGCGGTTGACCTGAGCATCCTCCTATCAAATGAGGACACCCCTTACTCACGCAACGATTATAACGAAGGAACAATTGTGCGAAGAAAGTATGTGAGGACAAACTTCACTTAGCTAAATTTATGTATGGATGATGTAAATTAAATTGAATTATTGAATATTATTGTTATCATTTGAATTTATTGTAAATTATTGTAAATTTGTCATATTTAAATTATTGTATATTATTATTTAAATTTAAAATAGTTTTGAATATGATTATTATAATTTAAAATACATTATAATAGGACACGTTGAAATATTTAATCTTGGTTTTTAACATAAATCGAGACTAGCGGGAACAGCAATCGTACCGCCAGAGCCGGCGCGCGGTGGCGGCGGGAGCAAGGGCTGCGACGGCGGGTAGTACTGCTCGATCAGGGCGGGCGGATAGGGATAGTCCGCCGTTGCGCACGTCACCGGCGGCTCCCATGGCGCCACCGAGGCATTGACACGGGAGAAGCAAGCCATCGATCGCAATCATAAATAAAAATAAAATTAGGGCGATTTGCTGAGGAGAGGAGATCTATTTGCAATTTGCACATGGGGATATATGTTAATTATATATTATTGTTTAAAATTAAATTAGTTTTGAATATGACAAATATTAATTATATGTTATTATTTAAATTTACAATATTTTTCAAATAGTCAATATGTTAATTATATATTATTTTTTAAACTTAATATAGTTTTGAATATGACAAGTGTTAATTATATGTTATTATTTAAATTTATAATATTTTCAAATAGGCCATATGTTAATTATATATTATTATTTAAATTTAAAATAGTTTTGAATATGATTATTATAATTTAAAACTGTTGAAATATTTAATCTCGGTTTTTAACAAAAACTGGGACTAAAGATAAATTTGGATGGACGGGAAAACATCTTTAGTCCCGGTTGATGGCTTAAACCGGGACTAAAGATGCCCACCTACGGCCACGTGGTGCCCCGCAATCTTTAGTCCCGGTTGGTGGCTCCAACCGGGACTAAAGAGATATCTTTTGTCCCGGTTGAAACCACTAACCGGGACTAAATTATCTTTTGTCCCGGTTGGTGGCTTCAACCGGGACAAAATAGCCGATATCTATATATAGCAGGGGCCTCAATGGGATCCAAACACTTAGCCGTTTTCTTCGTCGTCTTCGTCGTTGTCGCCCTTCAAGCCCTAGGACGCCGCCGCCGCACCGCCGTCTTCATCGCCGTGGGCCGGAAGCCGCGCGCGCGCCGTCACCAGGGACACGCCGCAGGTTAGCCGCCTCCGTCCCTCTTTTGATCCCCTCATATGTGATGTGATCGGGTTTAGGGTTTAGGGTTTTCGGGCCGGGGCGGCGTCGTCGCCCCTTCATGCCCCCCACACGCCACCACCCCTTGCAGGCCCTCCACGCCGCCGTCGTCGTCGCCTCTGCCCTCCCCCCACACGCTGCCGCCGCCGTTGCCTCCCCGACACGCCGACGCCGCCGTTGCTGCCTCCCTCACACGTCAACGTCGCCACTGCTGCCTCCCCCACACGCCGCGCCGCCCTCTGCCTCCCCGGCCCGCCGCCGCCCTGCCCTGCCTCCCCTCTATGTGCCGTAGCCGCGAATAATTTGATGAAATTAATGGATTATTGATGAAATTTGAATGTGTATGTGTATGTGTATGGAATGGTATTTTGAATGTGTATGTGTATGTGTATGGAATGGAAATTTGAATGTTAGGATGAATTAAATTTATATGTGAATGGATTTTGTATATGTTTGTAAATTTATTTGTGTGAATTTTGTATGTTTATATATGTGTAAATGTATGAAGACTTTTTATTTATATGTGAACGGACTTTTTATTTAAATTTGAATGCATGAAGATTATGAATTTTGAATTTTTAATATGTATTTAAATTTGCATGCATGAATAGATTTAAATTTGAATGTTAATGTGACTTGTGAATTTTGTATTTTCGAACGAACGAGAACGATAAAACAAACGAACGGACGTGGACGAACGAACGGACGAACGACGAATGAACGAGTTTTGTTCGGTCGGTCGGTCGTTCGTTCGTTCGGTCGTTACAACGTACATAGGCATGCAACGTTCTCTCTTTCCCTCTTCTCCTCTCCACTTCCTCTCCTCTCCACCTTATCTCCCTCACGTCATCCTCCTCTCTTTCTCTCCTCTCCTCCAGACGATCGTACCCACGGACATGAACGAACGATAGAACGAACGGACGTGAACGAACGAACGATAGTTTCGTTCTTCGGCCGCTTTACGGTTTATGGTTTAGGATTTGGGGTTTAGGATTAGGGTTAGGGTTTAGGGCCGGATTTCATCTTTTTTTTCATCTTCTTTCTTTTGTCTATGTTTTTTACGTAGACATACATGATTTCACTGAATAATTGATACATGTATTAACCGAATAAATTTTTCTTTATCAGAATTCTTTGATTAAGTCCTCAACCCACAACAATCAAATGGTGGATCGTGACGAGGAACAGTTTCTCCTTGACGAGATCGCACGTGGTAGCACAGAGTTTTACACTGAGGAGGGGACCGAGGATTCAGGTCAATACCTCAACGAGGAGGGGAACGAGGGGGGTGAGGAGGGGAACGAGGAAGTGAATGAGGGATCTGCCTCCGTTGGACAGAAGAGGCCACGCGGGTAATGCGGTGTCGCCAAGCGCATCGAGGGTCGACACGTCATAACAGAAGTAGCACCGGACGGTTGACCAAATGCCCCAGCGGACGCCGCAAAGAAGTTTGTGGCACACAGCGGATGGGTGGTGAGGGATCACATGCTCATAAGCGTTGCGAACTGGAGGCGATCAAGCAAAGGAGGAGATGAGTAGAGCTATCTCCCGGACATAGAGAAAGAAATGTTGTGGACCACAATGCTGCAAACGTTCACCATCCCAGACTCACAACAAGCAAGGGTCAAGGAATGGACGTTAAAGAAGATGGCAAAGCTCTTCAGGAACTATAAGAAAGAGTTACACAAGAAATACATCCTAAAGGGCCAGAACCCAGACTTTGACAAGTTCCAAAAGCTCACAGATCATTGGGAGGCCTTTGTTGAACACAAGACTGGGAAGAAGCGCAAGCGATCATTGAAAATAGCAAGGCCAACGCAGCCAAGAAAAAATATCATCACAGGCTTGGGTCAGGCGGCTATCAGAAAGCAATGCAGAAATGGGAGAAAATGGAAGCCGACCTTGAAGCACGAGATATCGTTCCAAGCATAGCCAACTGGCCGAAACGATCAAAGCATTGGTTCTATGCTCACGGCGGCTCACTTAATCCCGTAGATGGTGCAGTTATCTTCGGCGAAGAAATCCAAGAAGCCGACCGAAGATTAGAGGAGGCGGTGGAGGCCACTTTGTCGGGCTCGTTCAGGCCCGACAGAGAGAAGGACGAGCTAATGCTCGCCCTCCAAAACCCAGAGCATCCGGGACGTACCCGAGGAAAAGGCGTCGTTCCCTGGAAATATGGGTTTCAAGCTAACATCGAGACGTACAGGAGCCGCATGAGGACCAAGCGAGAGCACGATGCGAGGTTCGCTGAAATGGAGATGCGGATCTCACAGATTGATCAATATTATGGACGAAAGGCTAAACCAGAGGTTGGCAGAGGAGCGGAGCCATTGGGTTAGCCAACAGCCAGATCCAGCAACAACCGCTCAACTACAGCAGCAGCGCAGCAGCTGTGCTTCAACTAGAAATGAAGGCGAGTTGGCCCCACAAGCTGAACCGTTTCCGCCATGCCCCATTGATGACATCACGCAGCGGACACCATGTGAGCTGCACATTCCACTAAAGAACATAACAATAAAGGTATGTTCGTACTTTTATGTGGTATATTTTCCTTGAATAACTTGACAATCAACATTCATTACTAATTAATAAGCAATCTTCTCGAACAGGTCGCATCGGGCATGGCCATTCCAGTAGACCAAGACGGCACCTACCACTGCCGGCCCGTTCCACCTGCGTACTCAAAAGTGGAAATTGAACAGGTGGAACGCGGCTATGAAGATCTTGAGCTGGATATCCCCGGAGGAGACGGGGAGACGACGCTAGGAGAAATAGCTCACGGAATATTTCTTTGGAGGAAGCCCTTCATAATATTCCCGGACGAACAGCGTCTCCTATCGTTCCACCGTCGTCGCCTCCACGTGGGCCGTCTCCTCCGCCTCCTCCGCCTCTGCGTCGCTTCCACGAGCACCGACTCCTAAACGGTTGTCTCCTACTCCACCGCCTTCTCACCCTCCTCCGTCGCCACAACGAGCACCGACTCCTAAACGGTCATCATCAAAGAGCGCGCCATCAATATCAGGCGGTCTCCCAAGAAGAAAGATTCAAAGAATTGAGAAGACTCCGCCACCCGCACAGAAGCTTTCATATGAGAAGACTGATGAGGAGCTGCGCGAAGCCGTCCAAGCTGAAGTCAGGGCCCACTTTAGAAAGAAGTCTCCTAAGAAGCTTCCTAAAATCCCCCATGATACCAAGAACTTCTTCAAGAAGACGTACCTAACGGCACAGCCTAAACTGCAACCTAAACCGCAGTCCGACTATAACAGGACTATTCAGAAGGCTGCTGGAAAGGCAAAGAAAGCGGGCAAAGATGTACCCCAGCTCGGCATGCAGCCTCAGAAAACACTGGAATTCAGCACGGTTCCAAATGTTAGAGCAGAGTTAAGACAATTTATGGAATCTGCTGGAATTTCAATGGATCAATTACACGGCCGTGCTCCCCTGGCGAAGGCTACGCTGAAATACAAGTTCAAACTTAGAAAGCCCCTCGTCAAGCAGGATCAAGTGAAAAAGCTTCCTACACAGATGTACCGCTTCCACAAGTGATACATGCAAAAATCCAGCAGAGGTATAGAGATGGTCTTGGGCAAATACTCACTCGACTATTTCTTCGATGGAGGTGAGGACTTCTTTATCCGCTTCGAAGACATCTTCGACTTATACCAGCTGGACGCCCTCGATGTCTCTCTTAAAGCCACGCGGGTTTTGTAAGTATCGTTTAGTTATATTTATTTTGTTCCTTAGCTCCTTGTATTTAGCTGACTAAAATTATTTTAACCATTGTAGAATGGCGATCCAATATTGCAACAAGCAAGAATGTACCAAACATGGATTCATGGACCCACAAAAAATCAACACCGTGATAGTTGACCAATATCTGGAGCAAACGGAGGATAACGTATACAATGTGCTGGTGCAGCAGCACTACAAGACGTTTATCCTTCTGCCCTACAACACAACGTGAGTTTTTTCTACCTTTCGTACCAATTTCAGTTTCATGCATACATAAAGTTTCATATGTGTCATCTAACGCAATGTGCAGTTTCCACTGGGCTCTGTTCGTAATTGACATGGATCACTCGTGGATCCATATCTTTGACTCAATGGGTAAACCGAGTCCACGTACGCAAAAATATTTGAACTGTTAAACATGTAATGCCATCTTACTTGCTATTGCATATATACGGTTCTCGGATAATTACTAGCTAACTTTCAACTGCACGTAGGGCATGGGCACCGCTCCGGGTGAATGTTCGTGGGAATTGGAAAGAAAAGCTCTCTGTGAGGATGAACTTTTCGGTGAGTAACATGCTCCAAAGTTATATTGAATCATTAATTTATTCTAAAATATGAAATATATATTCAATCTATCGTCGTTTCTCCTTTAGTATGCAAAACAGGCACAGGGGAACAACTTATGCGGCTACTACGTCTGCGACTACATTCATCGCTTTGTTACCGAAGTCAAAAGTCTAGACGAAATAGATGTATGTATAACAGCCATTCATACATTACGTCTCGATTTCTTAATATTATTTCTCGTTTATTCGAATTAATGACAACTTATGAAAGTAAGAGACAACCTCCCTCACACGCGACTTTCATACGAGCTGCTCAAGAAGAATTGGTGGGATTTATAAATGAGTAGATCATTGATCCCGCGGGAGAGTTCTACTTTTCTTGGAATAACTTTACCACTTTGGATCCACAAAATAGATTGAGACAATTTTTTTGTAAGATAGGAAACATTTTCTCCTATTGTATGTGTGTACATATTTTGTAAATATATATATTTCCTTTCTTAAGTTTATTTATATGTGTGTAAATTATATATTTATACATATATATGCATGTTGCATATATATATATATATATGTATAAATATATGTGTGTAAAATATGTATGCACATTATAATATATGTGTGTAAAAGGTAGCAAGCTAGCATCTAGCAGGAAAAAATTAAAAAAAATAAAAAAATCTTTAGTCCCGGTTGGTAACACCAACCGGGACTAAAGATGGCAGAGCCAGCCACGTGGCGTCGTCATCTTTAGTCCCGATTATTTCAACCGGTACTAAAGAGCGCGATCTTTAGTCCCGGTTTGACAACTGAGACTATAGGGGGTTGTCAACCGGGACAATAGTGGGGTTCTCCACCAGTGTTATGTCTCTATCTCTCTCGCACATGGGACCCACATGTAAGCATCTACTATCCTTTTCCCCTTCTACTTCCTTTGCTCATCTTGCTCTCGCAAGAGGCAAAGGTGAAGTGAGGCATGGCGAGCTTGACAGTGGCCAGCTGTGGATGGCGGTGGTAGGGTAAGGAGATGCGGATGCTAGGGGTGCGGGAGTGTCTCGCGACCGGCGACAAGTTCAGACATGCAAGTCAAAACCTTTCCTCTTGCAGTTCATCTGTAGCTGCCTCCTGAATCATCGACCCGCTGACAGTCCTGAAAGGCTGGATAGTGCGTATACCCGAGGTTATGCACGCCGGAGAGAGCCACGAGGTCAGCAAGGTCATAAAGGCCCTTGCCGCAGAAGGCGTCGGGAGGGTCTAGTTGAACTATGGGTACACACGGGGCGAAGCTGTCCATATGTCTAAGAGACATGCAGTAGAATGGGCCACTCGACACATAGACGACCTCGTTGGTGGCGAGGACTATGATGTTGGGGCATGACACTATGGCACTGCAGATGGCGTGCACGTGGACGTGGATGTTCTCGATAAGTTGCATTGCCCGCATGTTGATGTTGGCATTTGCCAGCATCCTGGTGGGTCCCCTCTCCCTATTCAGCCTGGCGAGAAGGATGGATGAGTCGCAGCCCTACGAGAAGTAGTCGTGGAAGTGCGAAAGAGGCCGAGGGTGATGGTGGCATCATCATGGACGACGGATGGATGTGATAGAGAGATAGAGACGTGGGAGACCTGACATACAGGCCTAGGAGTATTCCAGAACTTTCATGTGGTTTCTCTCTCATATTCAAGCATAAATGGATATTCTAATAGGCATGGTGTCCTTGAGTTAATTTTCATGTTTACAGAGTGTCTTCCTCTAAAAGTCACTCCGTGCGATGTCTTACAGGGAAGTCGTGATGTTCGGTAACAAAATTTGCCTACATTAATTTGAGGCTGCTATTGTGGAAATTTTCCAAAGCATGTAAAACTCGTATCGAATCATGAAGGATTTCTACTTGCCAAAGAAAAACCAAGATATTACATTTTGTTGTGCAAATTAAGTAGCTATTATATATCTAGGAGCTGATCTAGAATTCCGCCTAGCTCTACGACCAAACTTTGTTTTCATTAATTACATAAATGATGCATATGTACACATATCGCTGAGCAAGCATAACAGACAAACATCCGCGGGTACACCCCCTTAATAAACACATATTCAAAGAGATTGAATTGGACAGGTAAATCACTTGCTCACTAATTGTACTTTTAAATATATAAAGTTTATTCTCACTAAAGTTAATGCTATTTTTTCTCGCATTAGCCATATCATCATTGATCTATGATCCAGATTATCTCTTGCTTTTCTTTCCTATAAAATGTCTTCAATGATTAATCTATATTCTCTTTCTTTTTCTCTCTTTTTCATTGAGTCGCGTCGATCAATTTATATATAATTTAAATTGTTACAAATTACATCATTTTAATTGTTTATAATTTTTTAATAGTCGATTAAAGATAGAAATAAAGTATATAAATTTATATCATCTAACTATATTACATATGTGTTATTAAACAAACCACCCATAGCAACGCGTGTTTGTGCTAAAGCGTAGTGTTCCGTGCATAATATTTATGGGCCGGCACTAGGCTGATTGCTAGCGTGGTTGCGGTGGCGATAGAGAAGATGCAACAAGTCCCCGCGAAGGGATCGGACATCGGAGTAGCAGCTGACGGCCGACATCGCTGCGCTGGAAACACTGGAGTTTTGACCTTGCCTTTCCTTCCGCCTCTCTATCCCATCAAACACTAGCGATGGGCCAAGAGCGTGTGACTTGGGAGCAATTTGGACGAAAAATATATTATTGCAATTGCACATGACTATATTGCTCGGAGTTTCAGTATATCAACAACAAGAAAACCCACTCATGTACCGCTAATTGTAGTCCTTGCGCTTAAAGGCCGCCAACTACATACTCCATCTTTCTTATATTCTTCTATGAAACTTGTAAAAATTATGAAAACCGGATACCCTCATGGCTAGCTTGTCCGATTAGTAATAGGGATAGGTTACGCTTCATAATTATGTAAACTGGCTATGACTAGGGTGTTACGTTACCAATGAAATAAGGTAACAGCTCATAGTCATAACTTGGTAAGATTGAGGAGTCCGACATAGAATATGATAGGGTCTCCGATTTGTAAGCCCACCCTCCAAAACTATATAAGAGGGGTAAGGGGCGTCCCTTAAGGGATATGCGATATACGAGATCAAGAGATCAATAAAGACACTCGGAGGATCGAATCCCTGAAACAGGAGTAGGGTATTTGTCGAAACTTGGTTTCGGCAATGTAATTTCAGGGTCGCAGTCAAAATCGCCAAGCACAATGGGTTAGAAGAAAAGAAGATTTAGACAGGTTCGAGACCCTCTCGTGAGGTAATACCCTACTCCTGTTTCGGTGGATTCGATCCGCCGAGTGTCTTTATTGATCTCGTCATCTAAAGTTGAAAGCTAGGAGCTGATCTCCTATCGGAATTATCTGATATTCCTCAAGGGACGCCCCCTACCCCCTTATATAGTCTTGGGAGGCGGGCTTACAGATCGGAAACCATATCTTACTCTAAGTCGGTTTTCTCAATCTTACCAAACCGTGACTATAGGCCGTTGCCTTATCTCAACCGGCAACGTAACACCCAAGTCATGTTTGGTTTACAGATATGGCAGACGCAATCTATCCCTACCTCCAGTCGGATAAGCTTGCCATGTAGATACCCGATTGCCATAATCTCCACAGTAGCCCCCGAGTCCTTTTTAGTCGACGAGACAACTCAGCTTCAAACCAAACCGGTATGCAGCCAAAAGCTTCTTTGGCCGAGTGCTCCTGGCACTGAGTGATTCAATCATCTCTGCCTGAATCTTCCCGAGTGGCTCCAAAGACTGTGAAGGGCTGGAAAATATCTAAAAAATTCTCAAAAATAAATATCTAGGTGCATCTCCTAATACACCTAATTAGGTGTAGCCCCCGACTATGTGGTTAGTCAAAACCAGACTAAGCATATAGTCAATAACTATAAAAAATCATACTCGTATGAATGCTTAGCTCAAGCTAAAGCAATCATAAAAAATCATACAACACATCACTCAGCAAGCTTATGCTTATCCGAGTAGATTCGTCCGAGTCATCTCGAAACAAATAATTTAATTAGCCCTCACGGGTAAGAAATCAATTCGCTCGGTAAGCTCATGCTTATCCGAGCTGATCTTCTCGAGTCATCCCAGAAATTTGCCCGAGTCATCTCGGAACAAATAATTCTCATATAAATGCTTAGCTCAAGCTAAAGCAGTCATAAAAAATCACATCACTCGGCAAGCTCATGCTTATCCGAGTAAGTTCGCCAGTCGTCTCGAACAAACAATTTAATCAACTCTCATAGGTAAGAAATTAATTCACTCGGCAAATTCATGCTTATCCGAGTTGATTTGCCCGAGTCA
This sequence comes from Oryza australiensis, assembly GCA_019925245.2. Classification (NCBI taxonomy): domain Eukaryota; kingdom Viridiplantae; phylum Streptophyta; class Magnoliopsida; order Poales; family Poaceae; genus Oryza; species Oryza australiensis. The sequence continues at coordinate 2,551,345 of JAIFGZ020000225.1, read as the reverse complement.
TGTCGGAACAAATAGCTCAATCGACCCTCGTGGGCAAAAAACACTCGGCAAGCTCATGCTTATCCGAGTTAACTTGCCCGAGTCATCTCGGGACAAATAATTTAGTCAACCCTCATGGGTAAAAAAATACTCGGCAAACTCGTGCTTATCCGAGTTAACTTGCCCGAGTCATCTCGGAACAAATAATTTAATTGGCCCTCATGGGAAAAACGAGTTTTTCAATCGTATGAAAAATATGACCAAGTTATTAAATTACTCTTGCCATAATACTGGTCTTAATCTATAAAGATCTTCACCAAGGTGGAAAAATGACATTGACGTAATCATTTAATCAAATGCTAAAAAACCAAACAACCCTTGTCGTCAAGGCAGCTATAAAAAGCTTAGCGTTGGTCACCTCTCAAATTGCATCGTGCCGCTTCTCATGAAGTCAAGCAAACCGCGGTATGAAAGGATTTTCAAAGGTATAGAGCATTCGGACACGCGCATATTGCCAAGGCAAATCTGCTTAAGCTCATCCGCTTAAGTCCCTAAGGATACGCGTCGGGCCACACCTTAGCTGGGCCGCAGATTCTCTCATGGGCTCGGCCCAATCATAAGAAAACCTAGCGCAACCCTCAAATCTTTCTATAAAGCCTCGAGGTCATCCCCGCCTCTTCGTCTTCCGAAAAACTTCCTCTTTTCGCAGCACTGTTCACCAGCTCCCTGCGAAAAACCCTAGACTCGCGCGCACCCAAATCAATCCACCCAGGAGCTCGCTTCTTGCCACAAACCAGCTTCCACAGCCAATCTCCCAAGATTCCTTGCTCAAATCTCCATCCTTTCCGACCAGATCCACTTTTCATCCAAACCACACTCATGGTGGAGGAAAAGAGAATCCCCTTTGACCAATGGGACACATCGGATGTGAGGGAATCTACCCTCAAGGAGATGGTGAAACACGGCATGCTTCCCCCCAAGGAGATCATGGGTTGGCGCCCGACGGCGGGTGAGGAATTCCCAACCCCAAACACCGGTGAGCTCGTTGTCTTTACCTCTTTCTTCTATTACGGGTTCAGCCTCCCTACCTCCGAGTTCTTCCGGGGGCTTTTGGATTATTACGCGCTTCAACTCTACCATCTGAACCCCAACTCCATGCTTCACATCGCTCTCTTTATTCATGTATGCGAAGCCTTCCTTGGCATCCTCCCCCATTTCCAACTCTTTCACCGCATGTTTTACCTTAAACCACATCCGAATAAGGACCACCCATGCGTCATTGGTGGGGCGGGTTTCCAACTCCGCGGATCTCTCCGCAAGGAGTACTTCTCTCTTCCCTTGAAATCCTCCAACAAGGGATGGCATGCGCGCTGGTTCTATATCAGCAATCTCGAACCCAGCCTGCCAGCCTTTGTCGGCCTTCCCCCTGTACCCAGGCAAACTTGGAGCACTGCTCCAGTGGCTCACGATTGGGATGAAGCCAACAACCTGCTGGCGAAAATCTTGGCGATGAAGCAAAAAGGTCTTCGTGGCGAGCAGATCACTCGGCACTTCATCAGGTGCCGACTGGCTCCAATCAAAGAGCGGTCGAAGCCAGCCTTCGAATGCGAAGGCGGGAAGGAACCCAATCGGGAAGATCAAGATCCACTCAGTTATGAAATCCTGAAGATCCGGATGTACAAGATCTTCTCGACTGGAATTGCAGTCGAGCGCGCCCTCATACTGCCAGTTCTTCCCTTCAGCATCCACCGGCCTCCTCCTCCGGTAAGCCGACTGACTTCTTCGTATTGTCTTGCAACCTTGATGTCATGCCTCTTAGTATTGTGAGAATTTCTCTTACAGGAAAATGCTTCTGTTGTCTCAAAACCGTATAAGGTGCCTCATGATGACGTGCCGCTTCGCCCTGCCAAGAAGCCGACTGGCGGGATAAAAATTCAAAGCGATCCAGTCGGGAAGCGGGCGGCCCCGAGTGAGGACACCAACAAGCGGGCGAGCAAGAGGAGGCTCGTTATCGACGACTCGGATGATGACGTCCCGGCTCCTCCAGTCGAGACGCCCCCTTCAAAGCCATCACCGAAGGCGGCGCCAAAGATCCGCCGGTCGTCCAGGTACGCTTCATGACTGAAGTCCGAACTTTTTTCATTGAAAACTTTCTTGGTCTTCATTCTTACTGCATTTGTTGTTGCGGGAGGCCCCGGGACATAGATCCTACGGGAAGGGTGAGGGGCCTACTCAGTGCTGCTCTGAGGCATCCAAGCTGCGGAGCCAAGACCTCGGGGCCCGCTCCCGAACGAGAGTGCTCGGCGCAAAACCCTCGCCTCCCAAGAAGGATGTCCGGAAGGAGCCCCGACCGCCGGCCAGGGACGTCCCGACTGGAAGCCAATCGGCGGTGGGAAAACCACGGTTGCGGCTCGGTCGGCCCGGCGAGGATCGGTCGGCGAAAAGCCGAAAAAGGAGGCCACCGGGCTGCTCCACCCAAAGTACACCGGAAGCCGGTAAGTCTTGAATCAAAACCTTGTCTTTACTCTCTAGTTTGAATCTTTTGTGTCTTCATTTGTTCTTCCTATCTGCCAGCCACAGTGGAGGAAATTCCCAGGTTACAGTCTTCTGAAACCTGGATTCCCCCGATCAAGATCGAGTGGCGAGACTCGGAAGGCCAGAGGCAGGGCATCATCTTGGACAACCAAGCCGAGAGCGAAGAAAGGGATGCCCTTGTCAACAGCTTAAACGAAGCGACTCGGCTACTCAACGTAAGCCTAGATCTTCTCTTTGTGTTGTATCATCATTTTTCTTCAGTCCGTCAATCCTTGGATCTTGCATGCAGAAGGAGTATTGCCGCTCCATAGCCAAGTCGGAGGCGCTGGAGAAGCTGGTCCCGCACTTAAACTCTCCGGAGGATATCCAGCTGAAGCTAAAGACCACTCGGGAGGAGGCCGCGTCGAGGGAGGCAGCCCTAAGGAGGGAGATAGCGGAACTCCGGGAGGAGAACCTCGACCTCCGGGGATCAGTCGGGAGTAAGCTTATCTCTCCGAGTTTCTTTATGATTCTCAGGTTGATCCCGGTTACTGATAACCTTCTTTGCTTGTAGAAAATTCGTCGGAGGTCCATTCGCTCCAGGTCCAGCTGGAGGTAGTCAGCCTCGGCAAGGCCGAATTGGAGGTCGAGTTTGAAGGTAAGCTTCTTCGAAGTAACATTCTTTGTGCTGCTTTATTTCCGAGTGCTCTGCGTGATCATATTCTTTTGGCAGCTTACAAAGTCAAGACCCGAGCTCAATACGACGCCTTGCTCGAGCGGGTCAAACGAGCCGAAGAAGTCCGGGAAGAGGTTGCCAACGCAGCAACGCCGATCTTGCTATCCCTATTTCATCAGGGGGTCAGGGCCAGTTCGCTAGAGCCACTGGAAATCTTTGACAAGCTGCGGAGGGCCCCTGACCAATATTTGGTGAACATCCCCGAGGCCGCCAACATGGGGGCTGGTCTGGCTCTTGCACAGACCAAGTCTCTCTACCCCCGAGTGGATATCAACTCGGTGGGAGAGGGCTTTGCTGACGGGACCTCGGATGAGCAGGCCTTGGACATGCTGAGTGAAGCGCAGGAGTCAGCGAAGAAGATTTCGTCGACGTAGTGAATAACTTCCGGATTTGATTTGTCTTATGAACATTGTCTTGTAAATGTCGTATGATCGTGATGCTCGATGCGGACTTGTGATATATTTAGTTTGTTTATGTTAATGCATTGATCCGAGTTTTTGTGTGAAATTTCTTAAGTAATTTTCGTCCGACCGTCACCGAGCCTAGGCTCGATTAGGCCATCGAAAAATCTCGGTCCTTAAACACCGAACTCGAATCGAGGAACATTAAACAATGATAAACCAAATCATGCACAAAAGTTGATGAGGAAAACTTATGCTTTATTGACATATGTACACCCATTGCTAACTCAAGAAGTCATCTTGCTTGAGGTTGGGAGTCAAGGAAAACATGAAACTTTAGTCAAATTAAGCATAAAATCGTCGAAGATGCTCGATGTTCTAGGAGTTCTCCACCATAGATCCGTCTTCACGCTTTAGTCGGTATGCACCGGGCCGATTCACCTCGGCGATTATGTATGGTCCTTCCCATAAGGGGATAACTTGTGACGGTCTTTGGTGGTTTGAATCTTGCGTAGAACCAAGTCGCCAACGATGAAAGCTCATGCTCGAACGTTGCGGCTGTGGTATCGTCTCGAGCCCTTGAAGATATTTGGCCGATTGGATGAGGGCGCCTCTCGGGGCTCTTTCAGTCGGGTGAGGTCGTCCACTCGGTCGGGGTCGTAGCATTCATCGTTGAAGCTGCGGACTCGGAGGGATTCGTACTCCATCTCGTTTGGCAACATGGCTTCTGCGCCGTAGACCAAAAAGAAAGGAGTTTGGCCGGTAGCCCGACTGGGTGTGGTCCGCAGAGACCATAGGACCGAGGGAAGCTCTTGGACCCACTTGCCTGTGTAAGGGTTTACACAATCGAACACGCGGGCCTTGATGCCTTGAAGGACCATGCTGTTGGCCCGTTTGACTTGTCCATTGCTTTTGGGATGGGCAACTGACGCATAGCAAATCTTGATTCCGAAGTCTTCGTAGAATTCCTTGAAGATGCCTCCCGTAAATTGAGTCCCATTGTCGGTTATGATTCTGTTTGGGACGTCGAAGCGGTGCACGATGTTGAGGAATAAATCCCATGCCTTGTCAGCAGTAATTGTGGTGACCAGCTTGGCTTCAATCCATTGGAGAACTTGTCGATTGCGATGAAGAGGTGTGTAAATCCTCCTGGAGCTTTCTTGAAAGGGCCGACCATGTCCAAGCCCCATACCGCGAACGGCCAGGATAGTGGGATTGTCTGTAGCTCCTGGGTTGGGACATGGCTTTGTCGGGCGAAAAATTGGCAACCTTCACAGGTTCGTACGACTTTGTCCGCGTCGGAGACCACGGTAAGCCAGAAGAAACCATGTCTGTAAGCTTTTCCCACCAGAGTGCGTGCTGCTGCGTGGCTTCCGCATATGCCCGAGTGGATGTCTTGGAGCAACTGTCTCCCTTCCTCGGGTGTAATGCATTTCATTAGGATTCCGGAGGGGCTTCTCTTGTATAATTCGGAGTCAACCATGACTCCGAATTGGCAACGATGTCGGACACGCTCTGCCTCATCCCGGTCTTCCGGCAGCTCTTGCTGTGTTAAGAATTTGATGAGAGGTGTCCTCCAATCGGCCTTAGTCATGGCGACTTCGTTTGCGGCTTGTTTGTTGAAAGTTGTCTTCGCCGTGATGGTTTGCTCATAAAGGTGTTCGACAAAGACGTCTGTTGGGGCTGCTTCACGCTTGGACCCGAACTGTGCCAACTCATCGGCTGCTTCGTTGTTGTGTCTCAAGACGTGTGATAGTTCGAGCCCGTCAAACTTATCTTCAAGTTTGCGGACCTCTTGTCGGTAGGCCTCCATGGTGTCGTTTAGACAGGACCAGTCCTTCATTACTTGGTTGACGACCAGCTGGGAGTCGCCTTTCACGATGAGCCGACGTATCCCGAGTGAAACTGTGAGGCGCAGTCCATGTAGCAGGGCTTCGTACTCGGAAACGTTGTGTGAGGCGGAGAAGTGGTGGTGAAGGACGTATCTTAGCCTTTTCCCAGTCGGGGAGATCAGCACAACTCCTGCTCCCAAGCCGGTGATCCTCTTGGATCCGTCGAAGTGCATGGTCCAGTGTTGGAGGTCCTCCCGAGGTACGTCCTCTTGGATCGCTAACAAAGTAGATCGGCCTCTGAATCTTCTGAGCCCGTCCTTCTTCTTCACGCTCGACCACGAGGATCGTACTAACCACTTGGTGAGTGGCTGAAACGTACAGCAGCAGAGGTTCCTGGGGCTGAGGCGAGGCCAGGATAGGCGGCGTTGTAAGGAACTCTTTGAAATCTTCAAAGGCCTTGTCGGCTTCCGCGGTCCACTGGAAGTCGTCTGTTTTCTTTAACAATCGAAGAAGGGCATGCCTCGTTCGTCGGCCAGAGATGAAGCGGCTTAGCGCCGCCATGCGGCCGGTGAGCTTACGGACGTCCTTCCGGTTACTCGGGGCTTCATGCTCGGGATAGCGTTGATCTTCTCGGATTGGCTTCAATGCCGCGATGTGACACCATGAAGCCGAGCGGTTTGCACGATGGGACGCCGAAAGTGCACTTCTCGGGTTCAACTTCATTCTGAAGGCCCGGATGTTTGCAAAGGTTTCTTCTAGGTCAGCGATCAGGTCTTCTTTCTGCTTGGTCTTGATGACAACGTCGTCGACATAAGCCTCTACGTTCTTGCCGATCTGCGTCTGGAAACATCTTTGGATCATGCGTTGGTATGTGGCGTCGGTGTTCTTCAGGCCGAAAGGCATGGTGCTGTGAGTAGGCCCCAAACGGCGTGATGAATGATGTCTTCAGGCGGTCGGATTCTTTCAAACTGATCAGTGATAGCCGAGTAACAATCCAAGAAGCTCAGGAGTTGGCAGCCGGCTGTTGAGTCTACGACTTGGTCAATGCGAGGCAGCCCGAATGGATTTTGGGGCGAGCTTTGTTGAGGTCGGTGTAGTCGACGCACATGCGCCATTGTCCCGTCTTCTTGCGGACCGGGGCGGTTGGCTAACCGGTCGGGATGTAAGACTTCTTTAATGAAGCCGGCGGCCAAGAGCTTTGTGAGCTCTTCCTTGATAGCGTCTTTTCGATCCTGCGCGAATCTGCGTAATCGTTGTTTTATCGGTTTGGCGTCATCTTTGACGTGCAAAGAGTGCTCGATCACCTCCGTAGGAATTTCAGGCATATCAGATGGTTTTCAAGCAAAAACATCTTTATTATTTTGGAGGAAGGTGACGAGCGCGCTTTCCTATTTGGGATCTAGTTCAGCGCCGATTACAGCAGTTTTTGAGGGATCCGATGGATCAAGGGAGATCTTCTTGGTCTTGGCGTCCCCGGATCCCGATTTGGCTATCTTCTTCGCGGGGACTTCGCCCTCTGCCGAAGTCGATGCGGCCAATCGGACTTCTTGCTGGCCGCGCAATCTCTCGCGAGATTGGGCCATGTCGCAGCTCTCTTTGTCGCAGGTGAAGGCTTGCTTCACATCGCTGCGAAGAGTGATGACGCCGTTGGGACCCGGCATCTTCATGCGAGAGGTAGGTGTAGTGTGGGATCACCATAAATTTGGCAAGCGCAGCCTTCCGATGATGGCATGGTATCTTTGTCTCGAAGTCGGCCACCTCGAAAGTGACGTTCTCCGTTCGGAAGTTCTCTCGAGCCCGAAGGTGACCGGGAGGGCGATGTGCCCGAGTGGTGTAGATGATAGCCCCGGGATGACTCCATGGAAGGGGGCTGAGCTTGCCTTCAATTCGGCCCTCGGAATCTGCATCTCATCCATGGTCTTGGCGAACAGAATATTGAGGGTGCTGCCCCCATCGATGAGGACGCGCTTGAGCTCGATGTTGCGGACCACGGGATCCGGGGCGAGTGGATAGCGTCCGGGTGAACCACTCGGTCGGGGTGATCCGAGCGATCAAAAGTGATGGCCACTTCCGACCATCGCAGTGCGAGGACTTCGGGTTGAGTCGCGTTGACCTCTCGGTCGGTTAGCTCTGTTTCCTCTTGGATTCATAGGCTAGCGCCCCCCCGAAGATGTGATTGAGCTCTCCCACAGGGTCTTGGAAAGGTTCGGCGTTCTCAGCCACGTTGTTTTTCTTGGCGCCCGATGGACCAGCCTCATCAGTCGGTTTCTTGTTGAGTTGCGCCGCGCACTGCTCGGCGAACTATTTGTAGATGAAGCAGTCCTTAGCCGCGTGCTTGTGATTGCGATGATGAGTGCACTGGCGTTCATGATGGCGTCGTAGGCGGCGACTCGGGCGCGCGTTGAGAATGGAGGTTGCGGCCACTAGATCCTCGGATCGGCGCTTGCGGTCTTTTTGGCCACATTGTTGTTGTTGCCGTTATCCTTCTTAGGATTCCGGCTTCCTCCCTTGCTTGTCTTCCCTCTGTCGGGCCGTCTTGACGGGCTGCCTTGATGGCGTCGTTGGATTTGGCATAGGAGTTGGCCATCTCGAACATCATTTCACCGTCTTCGGTGGCTTGCGCCCGAACTTCCCGATTAACAGTTCATCGCGGACTCCCTTCTGGAAGGCGGCGATGATGATGTCGTCGGTAATGTTGGAGATCTTGTTGCGCTTCTCGGAGAAACGACGGATGTGATCCTTCAAAGGCTCGTCCGGCTTCCGGATGACGTTGTATAGATCGAAGTGTGTGCCGGGCCTCTCGAAGGTACCTTGGAAGTTGGCGATGAAGTGGTCCCTTAGCTCGCTCCACGAGCCGATTGAGCCTCTTGGCAGGCTCGTGAGCCAGTTTCTGACCGAGTTAGCGAGGGCCACGGGCAAGTAATTGGCCATTGCTTTGTTGTCGCCGCCTGCTGCGCGGATGGCGAGAGTATACACGGTAAGCCATGACTCGGGGTCGGTCTTGCCGTCGTACCTTTCTATTCCCGTGGGCTTGAATCCACTCGGCCAGTGCACTCGGCGAAGCTCCCGAGTGAAAGCCGGCACTCCATCGTCACCGCTATCGGGTGATCCCCTCCGATCTTCCCGGGTGCGTCGGTCTCGCTCACAGTAGCGGCGATCGAGGACTTTCCGCGAGATCACTCGGCGGGGTCTTCGGTTGGCTAGTTGGGTAGCGGGGCTGTTGTTGCGCGGACGCGGTGGTGGACGGGTGGACGTCCGTGTCGTTTGTCGCGGGAGTCGGCCGTTTGCTCCTGGTACTTCTGCGTGGACTCATGACGTGGGCCTCTTGGCCTAGTCGTGGTCCGGTCTGGCTCGGGCCTCTTATAGTCTCCTAACCTTAGAGGCGGGAGTCGGCTTTTGTCGGGTGTTTCAGCCACGGACTCAGTCGGCCTTCGTGCCGAGGTGGTGGGATGGCCGTTAGCTGTGGCTGCGACGATGGTCTTGATCTTGTCAAGTATTGGAGTCACGTCGGCGGGTGCCGTCTCCATGACGGTGTCCAAGAGTGTGAGCGCGGCAACGGTGTTACGCGTGGTGTCCGGGAAGATGTTGGCGTTGCGGACCGTGTTTGAAGAATGGCCTCTGAGCGGATCGTCCAGTGCGCGTAGATCTTGCTTTCTCTTGTCGGCCTCTTCCTGCGTTTCTTCTCCTCTTCGGCCATCTTGCGCTCTGCTCGATCTTGGCTCGCTCTTCCTCGGCAAGCTGCAGGCCATGGCGAGTCGGACTCGTCCGGCTCGGCCATGAGTTATCAGCACTTCCGCTGTAGTCCTTGTGGCGGTCGGAGTCGTCAGCTTCATCTGAGGGGATGCCATAGAGGTCGTCAAAGCCGGCGGAGCTAAGGTATTCGTTGAGCTCCGAAGATGAGCATGAGCCGAATGACGGGAGGATGACGGCGACCTCCTTAGCCACTGGGTAGCCGGGTCGGATCGTTCCGGTCAGAGTCGAGCATGGGGAAGCGGGCTCCTCCGAGTGGGTCGACCTCGACTCGGGAAGAGGAGTTTGTCGTAGATCTCGGCGGCGTTTGGTAACCCAAACGGTGCGAGAGGTCTTCTTCCGAGTAGATCGTCTCTGTTGGGGAGATGAGAAGATCGGTGCAGATTTCGGCGGTGTTCGGCAATCCGAACGGTGCCGAATGAAGTCCTTCGATGGAGCGAGCGGATTGCATCTTGGTCTTGAGGATGTCGTCGAAGATCTCGGCGCTATTGGGGAGCCCGAACGGCGCCGAGTGGGTCTTTCCTTCCGACTGGTTCGAATCCGAGTCGAAGGAGAAGCCGTCGAAGTTGTTGGCGGCGAAGTCGCCGAATTCTGAAGGAGATCCCATCACGCTTGTCGGCGAGATTGTTGAAGAAGTCTCGACGCGCGGACCCCTACAGCGCGCGCAACCGCCGAAACTTGGTTTCGGCAATGTCATTTCTGGAGTCGCAGTCAAGATCGCCAAGCACAATGGGTTAGAAGGAAAAGAAGATTTAGACGGTTCAGGTCCTCTCGTGAGGTAATACCCTACTCTGTTTCGGTGGATTCGATCCGCCGAGTGTCTTTATTGATCTCGTGATCTAAAGTTGAAAGCTAAAAGCTGATCTCCTATCGGAATTATCTGATATCCCTCAAGGGACGCCCCCTACCCCTCTTATATAGTCTTGGGAGGCGGGCTTACAGATCGGAAACCATATCTTACTCTAAGTCGGTTTCCTCAATCTTACCAAACCGTGACTATAGGCCGTTGCCTTATCTCAACCGGCAACGTAACACCCAAGTCATGTTTGGTTTACAGATATGACAGACGCAATCTATCCCTACCTCCAGTCGGATAAGCTTGCCATGTAGATACCCGATTGCCATAATCTCCACAGTATTACCTCACGAGAGGGCCTGAACCTGTCTAAACCTTTTTTTCCACTTAACCCATCGTATCTGGCGACTTGACTGCACTCCAAATTTTTATTGACGAAACTAAGTTTCGACAAAACTCACAACTTTTAAGACGTTAGATTTAACTTTTTTAGTTGAAATCATAGGTGTAGTTTGAGGTCGTTCGGTTAATCCCTTGCTAATAGGAATTAAAAGAGGATTTGAAGGGATGCTCCTCAACCCCTTTAAATCCCTTTCCAACGTGGATTGATCAACAAGTAAATTTCATAAAACCTACCTCATCAATTATGGTCAAAAATTAGACAAAACCACATATATTTTAACAATTGACATCTAACTTCAGGTGTTATGATCTTAACGTTTTATAAAAGCACACCATTAACATTAACCAATTTGATATACTCCTATGTCAAAATTTTAAAAAAAGACTACACTTAATGGATGTAATATTTATATTATCGATAAAGAACTTATAAAATTGAGATGTGATTGTAGAAAAAATGATAAATCCAAATCAAAATGATCAATAGTATGATTTTATAAAATTTTGTAGCCATAATACTCGAGGTTATATCAAACTAAAAAAATCCATATAGTTTTGCACGACCTAAAATACCATGGTTAGATGAAATTTACTTTTAATCGAACCACCTTTTTACTGCAGTACATGACGTATGGGTATATATATGGCCCAGTGGCTCCAAACTCCAACTCTCAGCTCTAAAATCTAACCATAAAAGTAGGTACGAAATTGTTTGGCTAGAATGATCAGCTCCACAGCACCACCTCCCGTGTCGTCATTTCGTCGAACACCTGGTTGGCATCCGTGGTCTCGTCACCGCCCTGTCGTCATCGCCGTCGGTCCCTATGACAGGTTGCCGTCCATGCGCGCCACCCAACCACTACCACCGCCGCCGCCTGTCCCCACGACCGGTCGCTGCCCAGCCGCCCGGTCGGAAGGAAGAAGAGGAAGATAGGAGGTGTGAAGGGGTATTTTGGTGGCATATCTTATAAATACATGAAAAAATTAAAGGGTAGTATGTCTTATAAGATGAAGTGAAACAGTCAAGCGGTAAAAATTCAGCTCCACCTCCATAATATAATTTGGCGAAGCAACTTTACTAACTCCGTTCAATAAAATAAAGAAATGAGTATCGTTTGATATATCTCCGATGAGTTATTAGAGTTAGAAGCCCTGAGCTATGCGAAACGGGCAAAGGTACTTTGGCGTGGATCCAGCACGGGCACGGCACGCACAAGCGGCGCCTTGGCACTCACCCCCAAGCCCCGGACGAAACGAGTGCCGCGAGGTAGTCGTCGTCATCACCCTATAAATCCAAGCACCTCTCCGATCCGCGCTTCCCACGCCCGCGTCAAACCCGCTCAAGCACTCCGCTCCGCTTACCCCTCCACTCCCGCACAGTGACTCAGTGAGCGCCCAGCCAGCCAGCCGGCCGCTCGCACTTAACTCCGCCACCTCCCCACCCGCGGGGCCACGCCGCCCGAGGAGTGCGGGCATGGGGGACCACCACCGTGGGGCACGCCACGGCGCCGGCGAGTTGCGGCCGCCGGAGCCGCCGCTCGACCCGCTCGAGTTCCTCTCCCGCTCCTGGAGCGCCTCCGCCGTCGACGCCCCGCGCCCGGCACGGGGGCGATGACGCCCCCGCCCGCGGCGGCGCTCGGCGTCGGCCCCATCGCCGAGGACGCCGCCTGCGAGGTGGTCGACGACGGGGCCGCCTTCGCCGCCGCGGCCGGCAGCTCCTTCTCCTTCGCCTCCGCGGCCACCTCGCAGCTCATCATGGAGCGGATCCTCGCGCAGTCGGTGAGTGAACCTCGTCTCGTCCCTCCCTCTCTTCTTCCTGTTCGTCCTCGCATCACAAATCCAAGGAAGTTTTTCTTCGATTCGTTGCCGGGGATTCGTTTTCTTGGTGCACTCTCCTCTTCCTCTTGTTCAACAAAGGAGGAAAAAAAGCCTCTTCTTCGGTCATTTTTTATTGGGGATTTGGTTCATTTCGAACCATTTAATTCTTTTCTCACGGTTCCTAACCTGCATTCTACCGCGAACCTGTTTGCAAGCTCCGATTTTTGTTTTTTCTTCAGGTTAGTTACCCGTAGTCTGGTACGATTCAGGGACGAGTTCATGATTTGTGTCTCGTCCTCTTTGTACGTTCCTGTACAACGCAGTACGAAAATAAAACGCAGCATCTCTTGATGGGGATTCATGGATCTTTTAGTACTCGTCGATCGCTCATCGGATTCCCGCTCGCCTCCTCGTTAATGATCTCTGTTTACCTTTGACCACATGTTTGGACAAGGAGAAAAGGCCAAAGCAGAGATTTTTCTCCCCCATGGGCGATGGAAGGAACCGTTTTTAATCCTGGACTTGAACGTTTTTAATTACGCATCTTAGTCCCAATTATTAATGACCAGGGCAAACATTTACCATCTGTTATATTACTCTGGTCTTCTGATAAGTGAATTTTGTTGTTTGGGTTTGCGTTTGGACAGAATAATTAACATCGATTTTTTTGTGTGTTCTTTCGATTGATCTCTGTTATATATGTACCTGATGTTTGGAACTGTCAGCAGGAAGTGGCGCCGCTCACATCCGGCAGGCTCTCGCACAGCAGCGGCCCTCTCACCGGCGGCGGCTCCCTCACCGACAGCCCGCCTGTCTCGCCGGAGATCGATGACGCAAAGGTCCCTTCTTGTCACCCTCCCTGTAAGACTGTACTGCTCCAGTAGTTCTACCACATGTCACCTGCGTACTGCTCCAGCGCATGCGGTACTTTGGCTGCAATTTTCAATGCCTACACTAGCATAATCTGCAGGTTTGTTGCTACTACCAGTAGTAGTAGATGTTTTTATAAGTGTTTAGTAATCAGGGGAGAGGGACAAGAGCCAAGGAACTGCCTTTACTGCCTGAGACTAGTAGACTCAAGTACTCACGCGATACACATCTACACCAACTAACGTCACCACAAAAATCCAATACTATTATATTTTAAAGTCTTATTTTTAAATTTATTTTACATATAGAGAAAAAAAGACAAAATTCTGTCAGAATTATAACCTTAAAACTAAAATATATTAAGATTTTACACGTGGATGTAATATTATTGAAAGTACGTATCTAAATTTCTTAATGACATTTGTTAGTTAATGTGCACAATGTGTACTCGTGAGAGGGTTTATGTGCATATGCTATGTTCCTTTTAATGTGTTTGATTTTTTAGACCTTGTTCTAAAAGTCATAAAGAAATTGCAGTCGTGTGCTTGTTTTGTGGGAAATCTTTGGTGATCTCCTCCAAAAACCAAAAAAAGAGAAAAACGAAAACGAAAAAAAATGAGTCTTCTGTGTAGCTTTTTTAACAGTTCAATTTTTTCCTTGCTACACTGCATATTTTTCTAGGAGAAGAACCTTGTGTTCACCTGAAGTTTCTGTTCAATATGATGAAAATACTTCTCACACTTTGTGTTCAAGTGGTAGTATAACTGAATTTTTGCCAGGTAAATATCACAATACTCCTATATTGTACTAACATGGGAGTAATTAAGTTGCTGTAAAATATAACAGCCCAGGTCAGAAGCGTCTTTTGACCAAGAAAACATCTCTTGGGAGCTGTGGGACTGCGTGGGACAAAGAGACCAGCCTTGCAGCCTTCGCAGCTGCACAAAATTTTCTAGAGAGAGAGAACAAAAAACAAAGCTAGACAAAGAACTCGTAGGGATGCCTTTCTCCCATTCCAATAAAACACCTGACTTCTAAACCCCTCCCCTTCTTTTTCCCCAGTTCTTTTGTTTTTGCCCAATCCCTTTTGCTTTCTCTCCCGTAAGTTTGTGTTCTCTCTGCCCCCATTGTGAAACCGTTTGTCATGGTTATGTCCTTTTCCATCTCCCTCACCGACAACTCCTGTATTACTGACCGGAAGCTATCCATTCACATGGAGAATTTGTACTAGAAGACCGTTCTCTTGGATGAACCTGAAATTTAGCTTCTTTAACAATCAGTTGGGCATAATTGGTATAGTAGGATATGTAAAACAATGGCTCGTATCATTTTTACGGGTGATATTAATGGTAGTAGAATACTAGTAATAGAGAAACATTTTTCTTCAAAAGGAATCTTCTGCCAATTTGTTGCATGAGGAGGTGGCTTCTCCGACACGTGAGAGGGATGTTTTCCACTCAAGTGTGTGCCCGTGGAGGTGTCTTTACTATGATCAAATGTTATATACACCATTTGAACACTGAATTACTGAACAATGTGGTTGCAAGTTTGTGTGAAGTTTGGATATTTGGGATATGCATGCTGTAGAAATCTGCTTGACCTCTTTCTTGGTTTGAGGAAAGGATGCTCTTTTCCAAAATATAGGATCCTGTTTCCAATCTGTCAACAAAAGTAGCCCCTTCCCTTTTCTTCCTTGCCCTCGTTCCTCATTGCCTTTGCTTTCGTCTCTCTTGTACTACCCTTCTCTCCTTTTCACTGTAGCGGTTATCATGTGTCACCTCCCGTTTGTTTACTCACAGCAATAATTGGTGGTTTCATTTCACACTACTACATGTTCTTTCAGCATTACACCTCTACAGTATTTACCATGCAACTTTGATTACTGATACAGTATGGTGCCAGTATAGCATACCTATACAGTATGTCAGTATGGTGCCACAATGATGTGCTTGGATATCCAGAGACAAAGAAATCTGTCATACAGTCAGACCAGCCTAGTAATTGGCCCATCTCGCCTGACAAAAATCTTAATCTGGAGTTTGGAAGGAATCTTTCTTATATTATACAATGAATCATGTATTTAGCAGTTTGAAAGGAGTAGTATTATGACTGTTCAATGGCTCCTAGTTTTGGTTTATTAAGGAAAAAAAGGCCTAAGAATGCCCCCACATTGCTGCTCTGTCACATGCCCCAAACCCAAGCGAGACAAGCCTTATGAGAGGTCAAGGTCAAAGATTTGATTAGGATAGGTAAGGCAAGCCGTACACAGGGGCACTCTGGTAATTTCCAATATTTCGACTGTTAGTGGTCTAGTAGTACATGCCCCTAACCTCCCCTTGCAGTGCTAATCTTTTTTATTTATTCTATTCTAATCCTGTGTTCTGTGACCTGCTGTCATCTTGCTCTCCGAGCAGTAGGGTCTGTGAGAACCTGTTGATACGATGGATTTTGTTGCTTGCTTGCTCGGTGTGTGGTAAAGAAGGTTTGATTCCCCCTACAGGTCCCAGTGCTTGTCTCTGGCCTGCCTCTGGTCTCCTGCTTGTGCAAGCAAACACTGTGACTGATGCAGCCTGCCCATGTCACACTCTCCATCTACCCATTTCTCTCTCTGGGTGAAAAGCAGCAGGCTTGCAGGCATGCCACTCCTCCTTGCTGCCTTTTCTGCATCATTAGTGTGCCTAGCTGTGCCTTTTTGGTCCCTAATCGAGTGTTATTCCTTCAGCTTTCCGGTTTAATGTAATGATGCATTCTTTTATCTGATCTAGGACTAATATTGTCCTCCTGAAGAAAAACTTATCCTTGGGTTCTCGTCTACTGCTTCATGATTGTGTCGACTGTACTCTTCTGTGGCTAAACATTGTTTACTGGTGTGTGCACTCGTACATGACATGCTTAACTCAATAGCTCTACAGCTAATGACTTGCTCTGTAGTAGGTTACTAGTAGCAATTAGCATTGTGCAAATACAGTGATTTGTACTGGCCAATGAAATACACTGTCTTCAATAATTAGCAGTACTATGAGTTAAGGACCCACCTTGAGAAATGTTGATTCGTTCTGTCAATTCAAGGTCTTGTCCTTGTTGCAATTCATTAATTACCTTTGTATTTATGTATGAAGATAGGATTTCCTTTCTGTTTAAGATGCAGAGTTTCTTTTGTTTCTTCTACAATATTGGTCATGGGATTAACAATCAATTATTGGAAAAAAAATGATAGCAACATCTTACTAGAAATATTTCAAGTGCTTCGTGATAAGCTTCAAAATCTGAAATATTTCAAAAATATGCAGTACTGCAGAGCAGCAAGCACACCGAAGCCTCAGATGTACCGAGGCAGCAACAAGACTGTTGGACGGTGGCTGAAGGACAGGAAGGAGAAGAAGAAAGAGGAGACACGAGCACACAACGCGCAGGTCCATGCTGCTGTTTCAGTTGCAGCAGTGGCTGCTGCGGTCGCGGCTGTGGCTGCTGCGACAGCCGCAGCCTCGGGTTCTGGCAAGGATGACCGTGCTGCCCGCACCGACATGGCCATGGCGTCCGCAGCTACGCTTGTGGCTGCGCAATGCGTTGAGGCTGCAGAGTCCATGGGAGCTGAGCGTGAGCATTTGGAGGCTGTCATTGGCTCAGCGGTGAATGTCAGGACACCTGGAGACATTGTTACTGTCACGGCTGCTGCTGCTACCGGTTTGTCGTTTGCACCACAAAAGAACCATTCTCGATCCTGTTTGTTGATAATCATGTAAAATTGTTTGTTGATCTTGCAGCATTGAGAGGTGCCGCCACATTGAAAGCAAGGGCTTTAAAGGAGGTGTGGAACATCGCGGCTGTAATCCCTGTAGAGAAGGGTACAATGGGAGGAGGGCACCATCACAAGCAGAATGTGCAGAAGCAGCACCGCAAGCTGGAGAGCAATGGTAGCAGTATTAGTGATGATCTTTCACTCGAGGAGGAGAACAACTTCTTGGGCATCTGCAGCCAAGAACTGCTTGCACGTGGCACCGAGCTCCTCAAGCGCACTCGCAAAGGTGCTATTTGAGATCTTTCTGATCCATGATGTGTTAAAACTAAAAGAAAGAAACCAATTACTGATGTTCTTCTTTTGTGATCATTTATTTCATCTGCAGGCGCTTTGCACTGGAAGGTTGTATCAGTGTACATCAATCGAATGGGCCTGGTAAATACTCGTGCTTTTGAATGTAGTAAACTGGCATGGTGGGTGTGCACTTTTGCTTAGCTATGGTGGCATGTCTACAGGTCATGCTCAAAATGAAAAGCCGGCATGTTGCTGGGACAATCACCAAGAAGAAGAAAAGTAAGTGGCAAACTAGCATACTTGTGAAAAACAGATTACCATCCCCTCCATGGCATTGAGGTTGATCCATCCATCCATCACTGTGCAGGTGTGGTGATAGATGTGTGCAAGGATGTCGCGGCGTGGCCAGGCCGGCACCTGCTGGAGGACAGCGAGCACCGGCGCTACTTCGGCCTCAGGACAGCGGAGCACCGGGTAATCGAGTTCGAGTGCACCAGCCAGAGGGAGTACGAGATGTGGACCAAAGGCGTGGCGCGCCTCCTCATCATCGCCAGCGAGAGGAAGCGCGCCCCATGAACCAAACTAGCATAATGCCCGTGCGTTGCTCGCCGACCTGCCAATACAAAGATGGTATGGGTCGGCCTGATCCACTATCAGTTTGCTAGGCTGTGGAACAGCATGGCTGCATGGGCCTGAGGTGCACATACCTTTGCCCCACAGTAATCATGTAACTATGGTCTTCCTTCCTCCTGTTGCTGTTGCTGTTGCTAAGGCAGGGAAAAGAATTTAAATTAAAGCTGGAGCTGTGTTTGTGAGCATAATGCATGGGCTGCCATCCCTCTGAAAATCTCTGGTGGTAGGAAGAAGAGGAAGGGGAGGAGCTTTCTCTGCTCTTTCTTCTCTCTTCTCTTTTCCAGTTTGTTCTGCAAAAAAAAAATCATGTAAGTTTTGCGTCTTCTTTTTTTGGGTCTCATTTTGGGGGTGTGGCTATAGTAGTATACAGACATATGTCTATCTGGAGCAGTGGCAGGATAAGATAAATGCTCTCTTCTTCCTTCTGTTAGTGAGTATTCAGTAAATCATCTGTTTCATTTCCCTTTCTGATTGTTCAGTCTGTGCTTGTGTACATACTGTTTTGGTAAAGCATTTTGTTTGTTCCAATTGATGATAAAACAAGATGATCCAGCTTATGTGTACTGGGGAGATGGTGCCTCTTGATGATTTGTCCTTAGAAACACTGTTAGCTGTGACAATGGTAATGTTGCGGTTTTAGAATCTTTGACGGAAAGCAAAAGCTGCTGCCCTTGTTCCTTCAACATCATCTGCTGCACATCTTGCCAAGCAGGCTGAAGGTCAGGCCCAGTGAATTCCCTGGGGCCCCTTTGTCTGCTCTGGACTCAGATGATTTTGTTGGGGAAGCGTGCACCCCCCATCTTTTTTGTGTTTAGCCTCAATCGTTTACCTTGCGGTCAAAATTTAAATTTCATAGGTCAATTTTAGAGTTGGTTTTGAGATTTTTTTTTCATCTTAGTTTACTTTCTACCATTTTCCAGCGGTTAGGATCTGATTCTTCTTGTTGGGTGGCAATACAATTAAGGGCTTATTCGATTTGAAGAAACTTTAACCCATAAAAATAAGAAAAATAAGAAAATAGGAATGCATGCAATATCATTATATAGGAATTTTCTAAAGGTTAGAGTCCAAATTTCCTTTGGATTTCATTTACTGCATTCATATAAACCAAATAACACTTATAAGAATTAATCTTTAGAAATTCAAATCCTATGTTTTTTCCTCGAAGCCAAACAAGCCTTAAAAAACACAACTTGGTCTGAACCAACTTTACATGGCAATTAAGAAAAACAACTAATAGAAATTTTACTTGTTTACGAGAGAGATACCATTAGAGAATAATAAATGAAAACAAATACCTACATGTTTCAAAACAACTTATAGTAAAATTTAATAAAGAGTTGAAAATGCTAAATATGGCTTATATTTAAAATCGTTGGGAATAATTTTAAAGTTAAGGGTGAGGAACTAGTTTTTAAGTTGAGGTACAATCTCTCGATGGATGGTGATTAAATATCAAGAGAAAGATGTGTAGGGGCGTGTTCTAAACAACTAATGTGTAGATTATTCGTGGTTTCGAAAATACGAATTTTTCATAAACTTTATATTGTTTATATTTTTTTCTAATCTTTGTTTAACTTCACAATATTTTATTG
This sequence comes from Oryza australiensis, assembly GCA_019925245.2. NCBI lineage: Eukaryota > Viridiplantae > Streptophyta > Magnoliopsida > Poales > Poaceae > Oryza > Oryza australiensis. Next base: position 2,531,986 of record JAIFGZ020000225.1, on the reverse strand, counting down.
CGTAAATTTCAGGAAACCAAATGTTTTATATTTTTGGTCGAAGTTAAATGAAACCCATATATGATAACTTTTTATTTTACGAAAACCCATATATAATAACTAATGGATAAAGTTTCACAAAACCTTCTCTTTACTTATTGAGTATACATGTTATTTATTTTTAAAAATAAAAACTGTATATGAAACTTTTAGTTATCCATTTGTTGATTAAGGTTTTTTTAAAGATGGTGGAAGGTTTTAATATAACTAAGGTGCTTGCTTTGACTCTTCACTACTTCAAATAATACTGTTTAGATATACTAAAATTAGTTATTTGAATAAGGATGTGGTTTTATGAAACATTTAGAACTATGATGTGCCATAAGTCACAAGAGAACTGCTACAAGTCATGGTACCTATAATTTTTCTATAATTAACTTTGACAATGAAATATTTGGTTTTAAAGTTTATTATGTTTAATTCATTCATATAAGCAAATTTTCTTAACCCTAAAGCCGCTTGTTGGCTGTTGCTGGTATTCGCCGTGCACATGTGACAATAGAACGACCTGATGTTCTTGGCCATGCTCGAGAGTGGTGACCTAAAGACCTTTACCATTTTTGGTTTAATTAGATCCATGTCATTACAAATTTACTGATTTAAAAAAATATATCACTGGCTACGTGCCGCTAGAATTTAGAAAATTGGAACCATGCAATTGCTGTCAAATATTTCGTCAACTCTGTCTCTCTCCCTCCTTTTCCTCTGCTTGGCAGGCTAGCGCTGATGATGTGGCGGCACGCAGTCGGCACGGCGGCGGATTGCCGCGATGGTGATGTGGTGGCGCGCGGTCGGCACGGCGGCGGATTGCCGCGATGGGAGGAGGTCGAAGGCGGCGGCGATGGTGGTGGATCCCGAGCCCTCCCGCCGTGGACGGGAGGAGGTCGACGACAGCGGCGGCGATGGTGGTGGCTCTCGAGCCCTCCCGCCGTGGACGGGAGGAGGTCGACGATGGCGGCGGCGATGGTGGTGGCTCCCGAGCCCTCCCGCCGTGGATGGAAGGAGGTCGACGACAACGATGGCGATGGTGGTGGCTCCCAAGCCTCCCGCCGGATGGGAGGAGGAGGTCGACAACGACGGTGGCGATAGTGGTGGCTGTTGAACCCTCCCGCCGCGGATGGGAAGAGGTCGAAGACGGCGGTGGCAATAGTGGTGGCTCCTAAGCCCTCCCGCTGCGGATGGGAGGTGGTCAACGACGATGGCAGTGATGGTGGTGGCTCCCAAGCCTTCTCGCCGCGGATGGAAGGTGGTCGGTGACGGCGGTGGCTCCTGAGCCCTCCCGTCGTTGATGAGAGGTGGTCTGCAACAGTGATGGAGGATGATGAGCGCCGGAAAGAGAGACTAAAGAGAGGTAAGAAATGAGAAGAGAAGGGAGGAAGGTGAAAAAGACGAACAAACCGCTAGGTCCCATGTGTAGTTGGGGCTAATGGAGATTTTTGACTCCATATCATGATGGAGTGGCACGTTTTTAATTTTCTCAAATTTAAGTGATACGTAGCTGATATCGTGAATAGTAATAACTTTTTTTTGCTAAATCAACATATTTACAATGACATGATCCAATTAACCCTTAATTTTTATGCCTACTTTTCAAATCAGAGTTAGTACTGAGGAGTGACTACGGACGCATCCGATGCAACGCGAAGCCTTTTGGATCAAATCGATCCAATTCAAAAGAAAACGCATCTCCTCGATCTCCTTGGCGAGAAAGTGAGATAAAGCTAGAGATCGATCTCAATGATCACGAACACTTGAACCTAGGTGAGGTCATCCCAGAAAGAATCTTACTCCTACTACACTTTTGCTCGGGAGAAGCAAACAAAAACCAGTAAAAACTGTGAAAGTAAAAAAGAGAAAAAAACTGAGGGAAAGGAGAGGATTGCTTTATCAACGAGGCTCTTGTGATCAAGGGAGATGGACAAGACTGCTGCTTGAGCTGCAGCAAAAGAGTAGACGAGGTCTGTTCATGCTGTCATTCAGATTCAGATAAATGCAGCAAAAAACTGATTTGACTGACCATATCAATTTGCTTTTCGGATAGTACGAAATTCCGCCGGTGGATTTACTTCAAATTCAAATCCAGATAAATTTATTTTAGAACGAAAAAAATAAATTATACATATTAACATGAGGTAAAGCGACGAGAAAACAACCTTCTTGAGTACCTCTCTGCCAGAGCCATAGCTAGGTATTGGAGACCCCAATACAAATACATAATATGACATAAAAATAGAACAGGTACTCTAGGAAAGACCAGTTCCCGCAGCAGTAACTTAGAGTTTGTTTGTGTTTAGCGACATCCAGCATCTTAGATAAAAGGAAAAGCAAAAAAGACAACAACCAATAAAAACAAAACATAATGCTGCTTTTTTCTTCTCCGTATAGTTATTTTTCTTTTTTTCTCTCTATTAATTTGCTTAGATAATTAGTAGTACTAATGCATTTGGGGGCCCTGATTTTTGGAAGCCCTGTGTCAATCTACAGCCCTGCTCTCTGCCAAGTACTACTCCGGTACTAGCGTAATCTCGTCGTATTCCTTCCAGTTTTGATTTCCTCGTGATGCATGCACGAAATGTGGTCGATCATTAGGCATGTTGAGCGGTCGAGGCTATCGCTGCGATTGCAACCACACGCTGTTGTTGGCTCTGCGTCGTCGAACAACCTCATTGTGTTGTGCCACTTGTTTGTGTGACCTTTTCTATTTTTTTCGAAAACTCCACTGTTTTGCTCTTCCTAACTTTGAGATGTCCGGCATATATACTACCGGAGAAAACGATCTTTTATTCACTTACCAAAAATCATAATAGTCTCGGTTACAAAAGGAACCGAGACTTTTTAGTCTCGGATTAAAAAACAACGACTCTTTAGGATCTTTAGTCCTGATTAGATTCCTGTCAGAACCTATCAGGGCGTCAGGAATCATTAATTTTGATTGGTAAGATCAATCGAGATTAAAGATAATTTTAATTTTGTGTCCTAGTTGATGTTACCAACCGGGACTAAAAATAAAGTTGCTTTTTATACCTCTTCTTTCTCCTCCAGCCCGAGCCAACTGTAGGGTCTTCAAACTTCTCTAGCTAGAAGGAAGGTTTTTTGTAAATTTCTTTTGGTGACAATACACAAATTTTTGCTATCTACAAGGTTAACAACTTCATCCTCTAATGATCTATGCTTAGCATTTTGCTTTTTACGGTTGATTTCTACATATTTTAAAGAGAGAGAAAATTTATTTGGGAAAATTATTTTACTGAGCACATTGAGAGAATTGTTTGGGAAAATGAAGAGGGAGAAAATTATGTTTAGCACATTATATTTATAGGTATATTTTACGTATAATTTTATCTCAACAAATATTTTATGAAAAATGATGAGAGAGAAACTTTTGAACAAAAAATATTATGAAACAGATGACAAAGGAAAAAATATAGAAAATTTAACGAGTATATTAGAAAAATGAGGTAATTTAAAAATCGCTAAAATAGTTAGAAATATGTACACTACGTATATTAATTATTTTTATGTTTATAATTTTAGAAAAACTTTTAAAAACAATTCTAATTTTTTAAGTAATTATTGTTTGATTACATATGTATAATTATTGTAATATTATATAAATGGTTTGACTTTTTAGGATTTTTTATGATTTTTGTGCATTTCATGTAGATGGATCAGAAATGGATATATAACGTGGACCGACGATCGACCGAGTTTATTCAAGGCGTGCATTATTTTTGAGTGTGGCCGATGCCCACAAGCGAAAGGTTTTATACGTTGTCCATGTAAAAAATGCAAAAACGAGAAGAAGTATTCTACATCAAAAATGAGAAGAAGTATTCTACCTTCCGTACCAATTTTCATCCTGTGCATACATACAGTTTCATATAATATGTCATCTCACGTAATTTGCAGATTCCACTGTGCTCTTTTGTAATTGATGTTGAGAGCTCGCGGATCTATGTCTTTGACTCAATGGATAAACCAGAGTCTATGTACGCAAAGATTTTTGAAATGTTAAATAGGTAATAACATCTTACTTGCTATTGCATATATGCAATTATCGGATAATTACTCGTTAGCTTTCAACTGCATGTAGGGCATGGGCACGCTACGTAAGACGGTTCACCGGAATTGGAAAGAGAAGCTTTCGTGAGGATGAATTTTCCAGTGAGTAACATGCTCCAAAGTTATATTGAAATGTATATTAAAATAGAAATATATATTAAATTTATCATCGTTTCTCCTTTAGTATGCAAAACAGTGAAGGGGACAAACTTGTGCGGCTATTACGTCAATGTCTGCGACTACATTCACCACATAATTACCCAAGTCATAGGTCTCCAGGATCTAGATGTACGTATAACAACTATTTATACATTACGTCTTGATTTCTTATTGATTTCATATATTTATTTCTTGTTTATTCGAATGACAACTTATGCACGTAAGAGACAATCTCCTCCACGTGAGTTTTATACAGACTGCTCAAGAAGAACTAATGAGATTTATCAACGAACAGGTTATTGATCCCGCGGGAGAGTTCTAGTTTAGTTCGAGCACCATAGACCCTGGATCCACAACGTAGAAAATTTTTTGTAACATACGATATATAATAGTAAAAGAATGTAATATATGTGTGTACATATTTTGATAATATATATATTTTCTTAATTAAGTACATTTATATGTGTGTAAAATATATATTTATACATATATGTATGTTGCATATTTATGTATAAATATATATATGTGTAAAATATATATGCATATATATATATATATTGCATAGATATATAATTAACAAACAGCAAGGAGCAAAATTTTTTAAAAAAGAAAAAAACCCTTTAGTCTCGGTTGATAACATTAACTGGGACAAGATGACAGAATTAGCCACGTGACGCCACGTGATGCCGTGACTAAAGATATCGATATTTAGTCTCATTTTCGTTGTCCTGGTTTTATAACCGGGATAAAAGAAGGTTACAAACCGAGACAATTGTGAGTTTCCCCAGCAGTGATGATAAAATAAGGAAAAAACAACAGAGATGTTATTTGTAGCTTTGCCTGTTGATTATTCATATTGACAATCTAGTCAATATATTGCCAAGGAATTGAATTAAGATTTCTATCTAAGGGCGGTAGAGATTGTCTGACTTAAGTCAGGTGACTTTGGATCACTGACATGTGAGCCCATCTCACATAGGGCCTACATGTCAGTGACCCAAAGTCACTCTGACTTAAGTCAAACAATCCACGCCCATCTAAGGGCTTATTCCGTGTATAGGAATTTCAACCCATATAAATAGAAAAAAATGAAGAAATACAAATTTATACACACATCAACAAAATTTTCTAGGAGGTTTGAGTGGATGAAAAAAATTTCTATGTTTTCTCATAGGAAAGGAAAATTTTCTTTCCTTTTTCTATACTTCATTTCTACAAACTGAATGACACTCATAGGAATTAATATTTAGGATTCATCTTTTACTTTTACTTCAAACCAAACAAGCATAAGGAGTTAGGGATTCCGGATTATCCACTCTCTACTACTTAAAAGAGAGAATCATCCTCCTTCGGTCCCCTCCATCACTTCCTTAAAAACAGTTTTCCTTCCGTAAAAAAACCGATTTCTCAAGAAAAACCTACCATGATATAAAAAACCAATCAACCCATTCTATCCAAATCCTTTCACTAAACTGAAAAAAAGAAACCATTTGTAATTCATGGGTCTATAACTGGTCTTGGAAAAAATAGGGCAGTTGGGGATGGAAGAGGAAGAGTGGCACAGCAAGTGTCCTAGCAAGGTCATTGCGGCTAGAATAAAACGGTTATAGTGAGAACTGCAGTTGATGGTGGGTGGGAGCAAGGTAGACCAAGTTTCCTTTTCTCATTTCTGGGGAAAATCTTGGACGGTCAAACACAGTTCTCGCCATCTCCAGCAAAATCTCATAAGGAAAAAATATCAAGTTTTAAATTTTAACTATATTTGAAGCAATCTGACCAAATTAAACTAAATTCGAGAAAAAAATTGAATGGGCTTGAAATTGTCGGCTGGTTGAACAAAATCTCGCAAGGGTGTGACATGATGAACACAACAAATGGGGTGGTTAGTTAGGGCCTAGGGGGAGGCTTGATACAATTTGTAGGGCACGTTTGGTTGAACAATCCACGTACTTTGCCACACATTTCGTGGCATGCTATAATTTGTACGCTACCAAGTTTGTTGGTCAAAAGTCTGACAAGTTTTGGCAAAGATTTTGTGGGAGCTTACAAAAGTGTGGCATGTTACAAATGTTGCACTGAACCAAACACATGGTCAAATTAACTAGCTATCACAAGGCTGGGATGTTGTATCATCAAACCAAACACCACAGATAGGTTATTCTGATATGTCACTCTTATGTAAATAAATTTGCTAAAAAAACGTAAATAAAGTTTCCTTAGTTGCTTTATGTATTTTTATGTAGTAGTTTTAGATTATTAGGCACACATGTCCGTCGATTTTCACAAGTACCATATATGTAGACACAATCAGATGCCTTGATTTTACAACAGATTTGCATACTATTGTCGTTATTATTCGTAATAATCAGATTGCAGCTTGCTAGCTTGGGGGGTAAGATGAACTCACAAAAAAGTTCTTTCCAAGTTGAGTAAGAGTGTATGCCTACACTCATCTTTTCTCAATTTTGTGGATTTTTCATAGAAATCCCGCAAGAAATGAATTCCAAACGAAATGAAAAAAAAGGGCGTTGCAATGGAGCCTAAAAACTCACCAGCCTAATGGGCCAATGGATGTCACAGGCCAGACCAGAACTGATTTGAAATTGGCCCAGGAAGTTTGGGCCTGCAGAAGTTCCCTGAGCACAGAAATGTTTGCGAACGAAAGTCGGAACTTTTTCGTCAACGCAAGTCTGAACTACGAAAAAAAAACTATGTGTATCCATTTGATCCGAATCGTCTAGTATACAAATTACTGAATGATGAATGGTGACCATTCAATAATTGGAGATAAAATAAAATGGCTAAAAAATCTCATGTTCATTTAAAAAGAAAAGAAAAAAAAGATACGATCTTAGTCACCAATAGTACCGTCTACGACTCTTTTTACATTGATTACTATTTTCGTCCCAATATAAATTTGTTTTTCATTTATCTCACATATTCTAATATAAAACTAAAAAACTAAAATATTTTTATTTTATTAAATCTTAATGTAATTATTCTTCATTTTATTTACTTTCCAATACAGTTACTTTTTACTTTCATAAATTCTTAAATTCTGATGCAACCATTATTTTAAAATTAAACTTATATTAGGACAAATGTAAGTAGCAAAAATGAAAGAGTTTGAATAAAAAATGATACAAATATAACACGCATATATTGCGCTATCTCTCACGCACACATAAATTATGCATGACATTGGTGCTTCGGACACAAAGGTGTGTGTTTAATGTTTAGATTAGGAATTCAATCCTATATTAGGACTTCCACCATCCAAAGGTCTGAGATTTATTTTTTTGTTTATCAAAATCAAGAATAATTAACTCATCCACTATATGACAATACTAAAAGTAATAGCAAGTTTTATACTAAATTATCACCTCTAATATTATCCATATTAGGATGCAACATATACTTACGTGTGCCTCTAATATACAGTCCCAATACAACATAACTATTTGTTTTATTCATTCTCATTCAATCAACATCACTCTTTTCTCTTCTTTCCTTAAAGTTTGTGAAGAGGTTGCTCCTTCATAAGAGATGGCTCGTTCTCTCCCATTTCTTTCTCTTATCCACCTCACCATTTTATGCATATGTGATATCTAGGGTTTGTGCTTAGATGTTTATAATACTTGCTCTAATGAACTATATACATGCTGCATGTAAGGATGGTTTCTTGTGTTTCGGTTACCAATTTAATTAGCACATAAAAATTATAAATAGGTCTTACACTTTTGAAAAAACAAAAAATAAAATATGTCACTCTTGGATTGAGAGAATACTTAATAACTAGTAAGTGCCCATATATTACAACGTGATATTAGGTTAGAATGGACTATTAGCTACTTTATGCGTTCACTGGGGATATGTCACAGGTAGGGATCGTGAGCACTAGTACAGACCCTTCCATCCGTAACGGTATATAACATACTAGAATTAGTAGATAGGCATAAAACTCAGGCCCGTCACGGATGACACCTATCAGTGACGGGCCGTTGTTTAGGTTCGATTGAGATAACATTACATATCTGCACTATGTTAGCGTCCGTCATGGATGACTCTCATCTCTGACGGGCCTAAATTATAGTCCGTCCTCATCTCATCTCTGACGGGTCTAGATTATAGCCTGTCACGAATATGACTGTCATCTCTAACGTGCCTAGATTATAACCCGTCACGGATGACTTTTTTAAATATGACAAATTCAAACAATATTTTTAAATACAAAATGATTTCAAATGGAAAAATTATCAACAACAAAGTTATATAACTTACAAAGATTTACAACTTTTATTTTGGTCATTTTTCTGTATAACGTATTTTTTGAACAATTTGAATTTGAATTTGAAAATATGACAACTTCAGAACAACATTTTGAAGTTAATAGGATTAATAGAATACTTATACCAACAAACTATAATTTCTTTCTTGGAAGCCAATCTCCAAAAAACTATGAGGTTAATTGTGCTAGCCCTTGTGCAATTTCAGGATGGGTGACCTATCGGAAAGGCATACGAGTTGCAGGATGGGTGACCTATCGGAAAGGCACACGAGTGAGGGCAAAGGCCAGAGGCTAACCCAAAAAATGAAATTTATTTTTTTATTATACTCATCCGTGACGGGCTTATAATCTAGGCCCGTCAAAGATGAGAGTCATCCGTGACGAACTGTAATCTAGGCCCGCCAGAGATGAGAGTCATCCGTGACGGGCTGTAATCTAGGCCCGTCAGAGATAAAGAGTCATCCGTGACGGGTGGATGTCCGATTGAGATATTTTCTCACATCACTGACCTTTGGTCAGTGACGGGGGCCCTGCCCGATAGAGATGGTGCTTTAAGCCCGTTAGAGATAACCGAACCTGTTCTAGTGGAGGAAGCATATGATTCAGTTTATTAGCTAACCACTTAGTTTTGTTACTCATTTTTTACTAAAATTTTCTTGGAAAACTCTTACAAACAAATTTTTCAATAGGTTAATTTAACTAGATGGTAGTTTAAAAAATTGAGATTTACTCACACCATATCATATCAGAGTTTGTAAGCATTTTGTAAGAAAAAGTTAGTATGTATAGGCTTTTCTGAACATAGGGGGTGTTGGGTTTGAAGGGGTGTGCTGCGCACCAAGTCAGGAAAAGGTACATACAAATGAATCCCTTTTAAGATTAATAAGATAAAACATGATGTGACCATGATTAATATTGATATAACCGTTGCTCACATCATAGGGCAACTGAAAGACATTAAGATTGGAATCCAATTCAACCACCTACAAATAGCGTTTATTTCAAACAGCCGTCAAATGTGCATATGAGCTCCATTTTGGATCCATGAGTACTTGATAGAAAGCTCTCGAAGTCATATTTCCAAAAAAATCTAGCATCATCTTTAAATTCCATCATAGTCAACCACAATCAAAGAAACAAGATATTTTGTCACTTATAATAGGTCTATAGGCTTTAACTTTGGGATGCGTCCAACCTAGTGGAGCACGACCCTAGGGACCCCTTGGTCATCCTCCCACCTTCTTAACTAGCTAAGTACCCCTTCAGGATTTTTCGAATCTTGTTAAATTAAAGTTTAGTCATTGCTACTTTACCTTGTAGTTACGCTGTTGGCTAGGCGCCTAATTACTCGTCTTTAGAACCGCAACTTATTGTGTGTATTCAATTCCTATTTGTAATATCAAATTTCTTTTATCTTATTCTTTCTTGTATCGATCGCTAAGGTGCAACACAACAATATGTTGTACTGTTGTAGTCGGATCGACAACTTCTCTCCTAAATCATAGTTATCTTAACTCACTGAAAGATCGGCCCAATCAAAACCTTGAGTGTATCGAGTAAAGCTTATCAAGACATATGTAAGGTATTTTTACATTTCCTTTAACTAAAAGAGCTTGATGATACTATAATGTAGTTTTTGCACACTCTTTCCTTTTTTAAATATAGGACGCAACTATTTTTTATTTTTCCATAATACAAGACATACCTGTATGTAATTAATTAGCACACTTGTCTCTTTCTTTTTTTAAAACATGCTCCACCTCAAGATTTATAATCTCATTGGATACATGTATTGAATTTATTAGGGTGTTTCAAATGAGAAGATAATAATATTTTTTGGTATTTGTGTTAGTGGTTGTTGCATCTTATATTTTAAAATGAAGGGAGGATATAATAGACAAAATGAATTGGTCAAGTGAAAAAAATCCATAACTAAGGTCTAGAAGTACATGATCATACACACACTAATCACACTAATGATGACATGCAATCCTTAACCGGTTAAATTTCACGTGCCATTGCACATAACTATTTATAATAGAACCATACTTCCTGTGATGTTTTACGCTTTCAAGTAAAACAGGGCAAAAAAGACCTTTTATCCAAAATAGAATGGTATTACTTTCTATACAACTAATTGATATAAATAGCTATATCGTGAATTGAAACATGCAAGTCGAAATTTTGGTTATTGGTAGAGTAGTATAGCTACACTGAAGGGATTTGTAAATTTGTCACAATTGCATGATCAACATGCTGCAAATTATTAAAAAAATCAACTTGCTTCTATGTTTGATCTATAAATGCATTGATATGAATAGAAATGACATAATGCCGATTAAAATAATCCTATTTGAAAGACCTACGGACGGTAGGCAAATAGGACACTATTTTTCCTCATGTGCTACATTGACTTCAGATCTCATTGATCACATTGTGATATTTTAAACAACTAAAAAATATTTTTTGGCTATAAAACAAAGAGAAAATATGGATAGTGTCGCATGCATATGCTGATATACAATATTAAAAAATAACTGTTGAGTAAATGAATTTGTTAATGGTTTTTCAGAAAACCATGTTCACCTATGAGTAAATAAGAGGAACTGTGGAGAAAAAATTCAGTGATTGGAGGTCTAAAAAACTCAGAAATTTGGTGTAGCTTTTTAATCAGATGTAGATGGTCAAATCTGAGAGCAGATCGATTCCTCAATCCTCTTGATAATTTGAAATGCTGCAAAGTGGCCATAAAATTGAAGTTATCATATTTGTAATTTTGTGATACTTTGGCATATGACGCTTGGTGATAAATGAATAAAATTAGACATGAGAAATGATAGAGTACCAAGAGCCAATCACCTTAAGAGAGAGATGTTCTTTCTTTTTCGTCGGGCCGATGGTAGAGATGTCCTTTCGATTGGTAAAGATCATCGACTGTGATATGTGCCAACAAATTTTCAATGTCATCTATAACAGTGGTAAACCAATTTTCATTTGACCATTGGCATTTCCTCGGAAGATTGAGGAAGCGCCTTCAAGCACATATATTCTAAGAAAAAGCATCGGATCAACCTAGATATGGCTGATAGATCCAGTAGACAATTTAAAGGGAATGAGGAAGAGGCAGATGAAGAGATGGTGTTGTAGGCTTTGGCTGGGAGATGTATTGGTTAGTGGTTAGTGATAAAGGGAGATCTAAAGATGCATGAGGTAATTAAGAGGAAGACAAAAAGGCATCCTCTCAGATGTCATCAGCAGTTACATAGCTGAGAGATAGTCGAAATTGCATTTGTTGTTTCCTTTTATTACGCCAGGTGGAAGGAAATCAAAGAATTTGTGCTTGGGAAACACGATAATCCGGAGAAGGTGGGGTGGCAATGAGACGTCGGGGAAGAGCCCTAGCTGAGCGCGCAGTTGTATTAGGCCTAGTATAGGAGAGAAGAACTTATCTAACGGTTGATTTCACTACTGAAGAAATCATCTTTGATCTATTTGCCAAAATTCATAATACTTGGTTCTAATAGAAACCAAGACTTAAAAATATTTTTAATCCTGGTTGGTAACATCAATCGGGACAAAAATTTATTTTTAGTCCGGTTCAAAAAATCTACAACCCATGTCGGATGCCCATTATTTTTAGTCCCGATTGATGTTACCAACCGGGACTAAAGATCAACATTTGTCCCAATCTTTTATCAATCGAGAAAAAAACGCTCGGTCTTATCTCCTCGTCAAACAAGCGCGGCTCTCCCTCTCCCCTCAGCACTCTCCCTCCCATCTCTCCTCAGCTCTCCCCTCGTCCCTAAGATCTCTCCCTCTCCCCTCGGTTCACGGGCGGGCGGCGGCGGTGGGGGCAGGGCGTTCGCGGCGGTCTGCGAGCTCCCTTGATTTTTTTCATGGACTTTTTGATGTATTTGATGATATGTGATCTGTGATCCGTGATGTTGTATTGATGATCTATGATTTTGATCTGTGATCTGTGATCTGTCATTCGATTTGTGAATTTGTGATTTTAATTTGTGGTATTTGGGGATGGTAACCGAGAGCAGTGAATGAAAAAACAATGAAAAATTTTAAAAACAAAAATAACGTTGTGCTGGCATCAGTCTCGATTGGTAACACCAACCGAGACTAAAGATTTATTTTTAGTTACGATTATTTCACCTGGGACCAAAAATATATATTTTAGTCCCGCTTTCGTTGTTCGGTTTGCAACCCGAGACTAAAAAGATTGCAAACTGGGAATAAAGCGGTTTCCCCAGCAGTATTTGCATAAATGCATGATGATCCATTGGTCTAGATAATCTTAATTATGTGGCCTCATAGAATTTGAGCTTTATAGCAATAAATGACTTGTAGTGGATAACAATTATATGGAAAGAAAGGAGAATACCTTATCTAACGGTTGATTTGCATAGATGCATAATGATCCAATGGTCAATATAATCTTGATGATGTGGTCTCATAGAATTTGAGCTTATAACAATAAATGACTTATAGTGGATACCAATTATATAGGAAGAAATGATTTCCTCTCTATTTTTAAAAATTATAGTTGCATTTAAAAACATTAAGGGCAGCGGAAGGGGTGGCCGTGGAGCAATGCCATGTAGGAAAGGAACAACGCGCTTGGGTAATTTTGCAAAAATTCCTCCAGTTTATGTGTAGTTCGATCTAGATTCCTCATGAACAGCTCCTTTGACCTGATATTTTATGAATGGGCCCTTCAAAAAGCCAGATATTCCATGCGAAGGAGAGAAAATTCGTGAATTAGGGCCGCACTGTAAAAAATGGAAGACGAGGGGCTTTTTCACAAAATGACACCCACTAACCCACTCACCCCTCAAACCCTAACCGCTGCCGTCAGTGTCCCCTTCTCCCTCGTCTCACCGTCCCTCTTTCCCTCTACTGCCGTCACCACCGAGCGCGCCTCCGCCTTTGTCTCGCGGTGTTGCCATCGTCATCCCCATCACCTCGTGCCACCACCTCCACCTCCACCTTTCCTTCGCGCCGCCCTCTCCACGTCCACCGTCACCGCCATCATCACGTCGTCATCTCCGAGCGCCTCCTAAACCCTAGCGCTACATCACTCCCTCTCCCTCTCTTGCCACCGTCACCGAGTGCCGCCTCCGTCTTCCTCGAGCCGCCACCTCCGCCTCGCGTCGTCGCCATCGCCATCCTCATCACCAAGCGCGTCCACCTCCGCCTTTCCCTCGCATCGCCGTCTCCATCTCCGCCGTTGCCGCTGTCACGTCACCGTCTCTGAGCGCCTCCGCCTTCGCCTCCCTCTCACGTCGTCGATGTCGCCGAGCATAGCCATCTCTACCGCTGCCGCTATCGTCGTCACCATTGCCAAGCGCTGCCACTTCCGCCTTCGTCACTGCCGAGCGTCGTCACTACAGCTCCCTCCCTCGCGGAGCAGCGTCGTAGCATCGTCTTCTGCTGCTGTCACTATAGGGGATATCACCCCAGGGTAGCCCATGCAAGGGAAAGAAGGCCGGCTGGAGCGGACCGATGAACCTCAGGTCGGGGTCGGCGGCCTGATCTCATGCAAGGTCGGACGTCCCGACCCCTGCCCCTGGGACCGACCCTCATCTCATGCAAGGTCGGACGTCCCGACCCCTGCCCCTGGGACCGGCCCCCAGTCCGCTCCTCTCAGCCTCAACTCTTTGTCCCGACCCTAAAAGGGAAGCTCCGTCCTCGGGAGTGAGGCTTCATTGATAAGCCTCACGAATAGGACAAACAGGAGACCACCCAGCAGGGAAGGACATCATCTGACAGCACTGCACGCAAGGCACTGGCGGACGGCGGATCTCGAGGGAAGGCAGCGGACAAGACGCCCACAACGAATAGAGTCCAAGACAATTCGGTTTCACTTTTAAGGATATCTCTGTACTTGCTTTTTTACTTTATGATAAGCTTTCTTGAGCCCCAAGTCCCCTTTGTAACTGCACCCTTGGACTATAAAAGGGAAGGCAGGATGTGTGGGAAAGGGGTTCGCGCTGGGTTCGCTCTGAGTTCAGTTTGGTCTCATCTTGTAAACTTTGATCATACTCCACCCCAACAAAGAACACAGGACATAGTCTTATTATCATATCTAAAATCTTGGCTCGCTTAGTGTTTGAGTCGACCATCAGACCCATCGGTAAGACGCCTCGACCACTCTTTCCCCTTCTTGGGTAACCCCCTTGGAGGCTGCGACCATCCCGTCGACGGTTGGCACGCCGAGATAAGGCGCATCTTCACCGTTCCAAGCGGTTTGATGGCTGTCTTCTTCTCCATCGACTTCACGGCGTGCTGGGACAACATTCGTCTTCGGGAGCCTGGTCTTCTGCACCGACGACTTCAGCCGCCTCACCCTCTCCCGGGAGGCCTCCGGCGTGCTGGAGCGCATGATTGCGGAACGATGCGTGACGGAGGTGTTGTAACGCCACGAAAATCGAAGAATTTAAAACCAGGAATTAAAAATCAGAACTTACGGCAACTTTTTGCTTGTTGCTTCTTGATCGTGTTTAATGCTTCTTATTTGCTAACTTGGTTGCATAAAATTCATTTTGGAAATGATTTAATTTGAGGTTGGAGAAAAACCAAGTGTTTTGAAATCCCAGATGGGAGAAAAGGTTCAAAATATAGATTGGAAGGAATAAATAATTAAGATTTGGGGATTTATAGAAGTCACTTTGAAAAGTATATACTCTTGGTTTAAACTCTAATTTAATGATGGAAAAGTAAATATTATTTAAATGTGGGTGATAAAAATATTTTTGAAAAGAAAATAGGAAGTTAGAAAATTAATTTTAACCAAAGGTCTTACTTTCTTGAATTCAAAAGAAAAAATAAATTAGAAAAGAAAAATATATTTTGAATAATAAAAAGTGGGGGAAAAGTTTGAAAATATATTTTTAAACTAATTTTGGGAATATTAAATTTTATTTTGAATTTTTAGAGTGAAAGGAAAACGATTTAGGAAAATAAAGCGAAAATCGAGAAAATTCGGAAAGTGCACTATTCATTATGCGCCACATGCTCGACGTCGTACCGGCCGTACCGCGCCCCGCCCGTGCGCTCGACACGCGCCGTGCACCGGCCCCGGCCTCGCGCCGTGCGCCCACGCACGCCGCGCCGGACCCGCCCTCGCCGTGCGCCACTCCGCCGCGTCGCGCCCGCCGTCCGCCCCGCCGCGCCGTGCACCACTTCACCGCATCACGCCCGCCCGTACCGGCCCCGCTGCTGCGCACGCCACGTGCGCGCCCGCGCCCGGTCCCGTTGCCGCGCCGCGCCCGCGCCTCGACCTGCGCTCGGACCCCGCCCGCGTCGCGCCGCGTCGCCCGCGCCGAACCCCGTCCTCGCGCGCGCCCGCGTTCGCCGCACCGGGCGCCGCCATCCGCGCCGCCGCATGCCTTCCGCCGTACCACCGCCGCGCCGGGCCCCCTCTCTCTCTGTTTCTCTCTCGCCGTGCCTATAAAAGGGGCCAAGCCTCCCGTTCTTTCCCCACCTCGCTGCCTCATTTCCCACTCTCCCTCGCCGTCCTCTCCTCGCCGCAAGCCGTCACCACCGTAGACCGCTGTGCACCGAAGCCGCCGCAAGGCGTCGCGCCGTGCGCCGCAAGCCGCCGCCATTATCCACGCCGGAGCTCCGCCGCACCCCGCGCCGTCGCCGTCGCCGCCGGTAAGTCCCCGGGCCGCCGCCCTTGCGTTTGCGCCGGCCTTCGGCCGAAACAGAGGAGGGAGCGCGAGGGTGAACAGAGAGGAAGGAAGGAGTAGGGGAGAGAAAAAGGGAAAAGAAAGAAAAAAGAGAAGAAAAAGAAAAGAAAAAGGAAAAAGAAAAAAGGAAAAAATATGGAAAAATTCAGGAAAATTAGGAAAAATATTTAGAAAATATTTGGGAAAATATTTGGGCAAAAATATATTGTTTTCTCGTGTATTTTCTCTGTGCAAATTCGAATTCAAAATCGGATTTTTGGAGATTTCGTTTCGCGTCGTTTTTAATCCGAGTTTATTTATTTTCTTTCCACCATTAAAAATATAATCTTTTGGTGCTCGGACCTCCAAAACTTCGAGCACAAATTCTTTTGATCAACGCTTTTCTAAAATGTATTCCCTTAATCAAATTGGATCGACATTTTGCGAAAACCTAAAATCCCAAACTTGCTTTTTAAAATCAGATTTTATCCCAAAACTCTCACCCGAACTCGCATAGAACTTTAGCCTAAACATTTGGAGTCGTTTTATGGTTCTTTCGATCTCTTGGTATTTTATTGAATTCGATCGTATTCAATCAATTTTTCGCACGTACGGATAGCAACGAGGGAGCGAGCACGACTACGTTGAAGACCCCGCCAACAAGTGTGCGAGCAAGGCAAGTCAACACTTCCCTTTGAACATATTGATCCTACTTTGTGAAATGATGTTGATTTAAATTACAAATTTGCATGCTATACACAAATGAGTAGCTATGCTTGATATACCCTGCCTTGATGTTGATTACCATTAGAATTATTCTTTGTAACCTTCGATGTGATATAACCGGAGGATAACTTCGGTAAAATGCTTAGCCCTGCTTATATTAGATTCGTGCATACTCATGATTTTACAAAGAAGCTTCGTGCTTGGGCAACTATGTTTGGGGAGGTAGTTGGAATACGACATGTGGAGACATGAGCGCCACATTGCCTTGATCATGATGAAAATAGTTTTGATGGAAAAATAAAAAGTACAAAACCAATGTTTTTGGACTGGGGCGGATGGATGAATTTGGGTGGATTCCGGTAAAGGCAAGAACCGTCCCTGGTCAATTAAGGACCGAGCCATGAGACTTATAACCTGGAACGAGCCAGTACAGCCGTACTTCTCAAATGGGTATAGACCTAGCGGAGTAGATAGCCGAGCGGAGGCAGTATCCCTGCATAGTGGTTCTTGAGTGAAGAGGTGGTTCTGGTTATTGAGATAAGGTTGCGGCCTAAGTGTTGAGTAATGAATAATAATGTTGTGAAAATTTTCCCTTACCCCGGGAGCGCCAGAACTCCTCTCACTGCTAGGAAAGGACGGCTAGAGTGCAAGAGGATTTAAGTTCATGGAGCAGGTACTGCCGAAGCGAAGTTATCGAAAGGCTTTGCCGTGACCATCCCATATGAAGGGATGAAAGCTCATTCAATGAGTAGTCGCGGAGTATGGGTAAAGTGTACATCCACTGCAGTGTGAGTAAATCAATCTATTCGAATAGCCGCGCTCGCGGTTAATGAGCAACGTGACAAGTTTCTCCCATGGCTAGACTCATAAATTTTAAAATGATGGGATGAGATTGCATAATGATTTTGTGTGCTGGTGGACTCAACTTCTCGAACTACGAGAAGGGGTGGACTCCCCAAAAAACCATGACGGACCGGAGGCGGGAAGCCATCCTTGGAAATCACGATGGATGGTAGACAGAACCGTCGCCGTTTTAACATACTCTGAAACTAAAACTTGACTTGGCTAGACATTAGGTTTGTGAAATGATTTGTGAAAATTGGCTTTGTGCAAATGAACCATAGCCATCCTTTGAATGACCCTATCATGTGCATCATTCCGTGTCGGCTTGCTGAGTACGTTGGGTACTCACCCTTGTTATACGCACAAACCTTCGGATGGAGGAAACGAAGAACCGGAGGACCCCTATGCTTACTCGCGATGGGCGAAGGAGGAGAAGGCGTCTACTAGGTCTTAGTGCCCGGTCGTTGCTGTGGCAATCGACATGCCGCCCCTTCCGCCGCTATCTTATCTAAATTCGCTTTTGGTTGTATCCGGACCGAGTAGGTCCTATATGTATTGGATATTGCCTTCGGGCCTATTACTGTAATAATTTCGATGTAAGACTATTCATGCACTTTTGCACCTCGTAATTCAGAACTGTATTCGTGGGTACCAAACTACTCGATCCAGGGATATGATACTATGAACACGAATAATTCCTGTCTTCAAAAACGGGGGTCTACAGGTGTCGAGGCATGCGGCCCGGTGCTCTACAGCCTCGACACCCGCGGACCGCCTAGACACAAAGGTCTGGCGGCCCAAGTCCCCGACTGCTCGCTTGGCAGTCTTGAGGGTAGACTCCGCGTGGACCCAGATCGAGCATGCTGTGGGGTGCCGCTCCGCGCGTCTGGCTTCCCCATCGCGGAAGGCGTCTTCGCCTACTTCATCCGTCGTTGGGCACGCTTCCACTCTCCTCGGGCCGGTGAGCTCCAAGAAGCCCGTCCGACGTGCTTCTCCTCGTCGCGTGGCACCAGCCAAGCGGCCGTGCAGGCCAGAGTTCGTTCTCACCAACCGCTGGCCAGCAAACTTTGTCTTCATGGTGGATGCGGTTTCGAATGACGAGGCCACGGGCTCTCGAGTTTGATGTCCATCGCAACACGCCGCAACCATAATGCTGGTCGGGTTGCACGGTGCGAGCAGGCCTAGTGTCCTCGTGTCCAGCCTCGGAGCCTGGAGCCCGACTTTACCATGGAATTCGAGGGGCATGAGGTCTTCCGGATGCCTGCTGCTAACCTGGTGGCCATAGAGCATCCGCTCGTCGCCCTTCCTGACTCTCCGGAGGTGCGGAAGGTGATGGCCATGAACCAGGCGGCCACCGCCCAGCTCAACGCCCTGGGCTCATCCGAGCACCCCCGAGGATTGCTCGTCGACCAAGGTATCGACAGCGGCGAGCGCCGCCACTCCGTTTCTCCGCGCGACACCCAGAACCAAGCGGCAAGGGCCAGAGCCATCCTCGCTGCCTCGACGGGCGCCCAAAGAGTACCCGACCCTAGGAACAGCAGGGCAGTTCCTACAATGGGGACATGCGTGAGATCATCGCGTAGAGGGTCGATGGCAGCAACACCATCGAGCGCCATGCTGCCGAGCGTAGGCGCCAGGAGCTGCGGCGCCGAGAAGACTACGACCGGGAGCATGGTGCTCCCGAGGGCGTCGTCACCGCTTACCTCCGTCGGGTGACATGGCCCAAGGGATTTCGCCCGACCGACATTGATCCTTATGATGGCAAGACCGACCCATCCTTATGGCTTCGGCTGTACTGCACGGTTGTTCGGGCGGCTAACGGCGACGCACACGTGATGGCGAACTACCTCCCTGTCATGCTGGCACCGACCGCCATCAATTGGCTCATCGGGCATCCCGAGAACTCCATCGACTCTTTGGACGAGCTTTGTGATGCCTTCATCACCAACTACCAGGGCACCTGGCAACGTCCGGCCTCCCGCTACGACCTCCGGTAGGTTTGAAAGGGGGTCGACGAGTCGATCCGAGGCTGCATCTGACGTTTCTCTGAGCGCCGCAATGCTATTGCGAGCATCTCTGACGACGATGTCATTTGCATCTTCTTCGAGGGCCTCCGAAAGCCCTCCGAGTTGTTCCGTTACCTGGTCATGAACCAGCCGACCTCTCCCGCTAACATGATCTCCACCGTTGAGCGCTTCGTTGATGCCGAGAGGGACTCCCGGAGTAAGGGGCTGATCGAGGTCGACCGTCACTCCCCGAAGAGGGCCGACCATCGACCACCCGAGCAACCTCGGCGAGATGAGGCGAAGCGGAAGCCGTACCCCAAGGTCGCGGCCATGGACAAGCCTAGGTCGAGATCGGGAGGAGAGGCCTTGAGAGAATCTCTTCAGGAGGCATTGGACAAGCCATGTTTCCTGCATCTGGGTGGCAATTACACCACCCGCCAGTGTTACACTCTCCAGGACCAGATGGTTTGAGAGGCACAAAACCCCCAACCCTCAAAGGGGCGAAGGAGGAAGGATGGTGGTGCTAAACGCCAGAAGGAAGATCATCCGAGGGAAGACGACTTCCAAGAGCCGACCACATGATTAGCATGATCTTCGGGAAGAGGCTACCTCGGAAAGCTGTCGACAACAGAAGCTGCTTTTCCAACGGGTGAATGCCATCTCGGCATGGTCTCCCTCCCCGTGACATTAGGGATGTGAGAGAACTACTGCACCGAGTTTGTTAGGTTCTATGTGGTAGACTTTGAGACGGCCTACCACGCAATGCTCGGGCGCCCTGCCCTTGCCAAGTTCATGGCGATCCCGCACTACACATACCTGGTTCTCAAGGTGCCGGGGCCCGCAGGAACGTTCTCCGTCTGAGGCGACGTCGCCACCTCCTACGCCTGCGAGACCGAAAGCCTTACTCTGGGCGAAGCCGTCGACCTCTTGGTTCACATGGGAGAATTCAACTCCCTAAAGGAAAGGTGCCAATGGCCGACGAAACCCCGGACTTAGCGCCGACCGCACCGGGACTCATGTAACACCCTAAAAATCGGAGACATAAAAATCAAGATTTAAAAATTTGGAGCTTACAAAAAAACTTTTGAATTATTGCAGCATGTCGTAATTGTTTGCCTCTTATTTGCGAGTTTTATTGCGTGTTATAAATAGAGGAACATTTATTCGAAGGACGAAAAATCAAAAAGGTTTTGGAAACCATAAAAGAAAAGGAAATTCCAAAATAGATATTAGAAATAAAATTATCAACATATAATTGTGAAAAGCTTAGGTTTAATAAAAATTTACTTTTGGACCAAGATTTTATTTTTGGGAAGATATAAAAATTATTAAACTATAAATAAAAAGGAAATTATAAAAATAAAGTTGGGTGAAACTAAAATTTAAAATTTAGTTAAATTTATACTTGGGTCAAATTATATTTTCAATCTTATAGGTGAAAGGCAAAAAGGAATAAATAAGAATAAAATAAAAAGAAAAAATAAAAAATCGTGAAAAAGAAATGGTGCAGTTCATCCGCCGCCAGTGTTCGACGCCGTACCGCACGCGCGTCGCCGCGGCGCCACGCGCATCGCGCGCGCGTTCCGGCCCGCGCCCACGTCAACGCCACCGTACCACGCCCCACACCACCGTACACCGTGCCCACGCTTGCCGCACGTGGCCGCATCGCGCCAGTCGTTAGCCACGCCGCTGCGCACATCGCCGCGGCGCGCGCAGCGCCCGCACCACGCCGTGCCCCATGCCGCCGTCGCGTCACCCCGCGCCGACCGCACCCCTATAAAACCCCCGGCCTCTCGAACCCCACACCGAGCCCTCTCCCCTCACCTCGCCGCCCTTCCGTTCCTCTCTCTCTTCCTTCCTTCCTCGCAACGGCGTCGCCCGCCAACTCCTCGCCGTCGCCACCCTTTGGCGCCGACCATCGCTACGCCGCCGTGGCCGCCGCCTCGTTGCCGTGCCGACCGCCGCCGGTAAGTCGCCCCCCTTCCCCTGTGTCGTCGTCCCCGTGTGCCACGCCGGCGAGAGAGGGAGAAAAGAGAGGAAAAGAGAAGGGAAGGGGAGAAGAAAACAAGGGAGGGAGAAACAAAGAAAGAAAGAAGGAAAAAAAGAGAAAGAAAAAAAGAAAATAAAAATAAAAGTAAGAAAATATTTTGGGAAAAATATTTGGAAAACTTTTGAGTAAACTATAATCTTTTCTTGGAATAATTTTTTATTTTGGAGATAAATAAAGACTAATTATTAAATATAATTGTAAGAATATTCATTATCACCAAAATCTATTTATTTAATTATCACTTTAGGAATTTTATTAAAATTTAGTTTGTTATTAAATATTAATTTGGACATATGAATTTTCAAAAAAATGTAAACTTCTAAATAGTGTCGAGCTTTAGGGATTATTTCTCGGATTCGATTATTTAACTCTAGGGTCGTCGGCCCGATAAAATGGGAGATAAAATTTGAGTTAACTATTTCTTTCCCCGTATAATATTTTCAAAATCATCAACCATAATATTTTTACAATTTAAATTGAATAAAGTTGAAATAAAGTCACATCATAATTAATTAAATCGATAAAATCGCAAAACTTCAAATTATTATATCTCGCTCGTTTTAGCTCGGATTTCATTGAAACTCGAACCTAAATTCATCTAAAAGCGTAGCCTAGTTTTAGGAGCTACTTTTGTTTTTTTGGCTTTTGGTGATTTTTATTTGAATTCTAATCGAATTCAATTGGATTTGTCGCACGTATGAATAGAACCCGAGGGAGTCGTTGAGTGTGCCGAAGACCTAGGTCAACAAGGTTGCGAGCAAGGCAAGTCATCACTACCTTTGAACATATTGAACCCTTTTGTGAAATTGTGTTGATTTTAACAATTCAAATATGCATGCCATACACAAAAGAATTCCTATACTTGCTATGCCATGCCTTGACATTGATTACCTGTGTATGTATTCTTTGTAACCTATGACACGACATGTCCGAGGAAAATCTTCGGTATTGCTTAGCCATGCTAAATTAGATTCGTGCATACTCATGTTTACAAAAATGATATATGCTTGGGCAACTACCTTAGGGAAGGTGGTTGAGATACGACATGTGAAGACATGAGCGCCACATTGCCTTGAAAATGATGAAATGAGTTTTGATGAAAACTGAAAATACAAAACCAATGTTTTAGACTGGGGCGACTGGATGATTTGGGTGAATTCTGGAAAAGGCAAGTGTCGTCCCTGGTCAGTTAAGGACCGAGCCATGAGACTATAACATGAAACGAGCCAGTACAACCGTACTTCTCGAATGGGTATAGACCTAGCGGAGTAGATAGCCGAGCGGAGGCAGTATCCCTGCATAGTGGTTCTTATGACTGAGATGAGGTTGCGGGCCTATGTGTGGTATGATGTTTGAAAATCAAAATTAATTACAACTTAAAGAATGAAGTTTTCCCTTACCCCGGGAGCGCCAGAACTCCTCACACTGCTAGGGAATGACGGCTAGAGTGCAAGAGGATTTAAGTTCATGGAGCGGGTACTGCCAAAGTGAGGTTATGGAAAGGCTTAGCCGTGACCGTCTCATGTGTTGGGACGTAGGCTCAATCGTTGGGCAGTCACGGAGTACGGGTAAAGTGTACATCCACTACAGTGTGAGTGAATCAATCTATTCGAATAGCCGTGCTCGCGGATATGGAGTGGCGTGACAAGTTTCTCTCTTGGCTAGACTCTAAATTTTAAAATGATGGGATGGGTATGCATGATGATTTTTATGTGCTGGTGGATCAACTTCTCGAAATGCGAGAAGGGGTAGACTCCCCAGAAAATCATGACGATCCGGTGGCAGAAAGCTATCCTTTGAATCACAATGGATGGTGGACAGAACCGTCGCCGATTTAATAAACTATGGAAATAAAACTTGATCAGTCTTAGGTATTAGGTTTGTGAAAAGAATTGCAAAACTGGCTTTATGCAAATGAACCACAACCATTCCTTGGATATCCCCCTATCATATGCATCCTTGCTGTGATGGTTTGCTGAGTACGGTTGGTACTCACCCTTGCTATGCGCACAAACATTTAGATGTGGGTGATGAAGACCCTGAAGACCCGTACACGTACTATCAGGAGGGTGTGGAAGATGATGGCGTCCAGTAGGTCTTAGCTCTGGTCGTTGCCTGTGGCAATGGCGTGCCGCTGCCTTATCTAAACTCTGTTTTTGATTGTATTCCGAACCATTTGGTCCTTTGTTCTAGACATTGCCTTCGGACCCTATATTGTAATATTTTGTGTGTGTCGATGGATGTATCGTGGACCTGATGCTTCAACAATGTATTCGTGGGTACCAAACTACTCGATCCAGGGAAATGGTACTATGAACACGAAAGATTCCCGTTATAAAAACGGGGGTCTACAACTCACCCCTGACCCTACTGAGTACAAGGCCGTCTCCATCTCCAACGCCGACCCCTCCAAGACAGTGTTGATAGGCTCCGGCCTCGGTAAAAAATAAGAAGGCGCGCTCATCGAATTCCTGCATGCAAACATTGTCATGTTTGCTTGGAAACCGGCCAGTATGCAGGGAGTACCCAGGGAGTTGGTCGAGCACGAGGTCCACGTCTTCCCCGATGCCAAGCGGGTCAGACAGAGACTGTGGAAGTTCGCCCAAGAATGCAAAGATGAAAGGAACTAGCTAGGCTTTTATATGCCGGTTTCATTAGAGAAGTGTATCATCCAGAGTGGCTCGCCAACCCGGCCCTTCTAAAGAAGAAGAATGGGAAATGGAGGATGTGTGTTGATTATACCGATCTGAACAAACATTACCCTAAAGACCCATTCTCTATTTCCCGTATCGACCAAGTTGTTGACTCCACCGTGGGTTGTTCCCTCCCGTGTTTCTTGGACTGCTACTCAGGCTATCACCAGATCGGCGTCAAAGCAGCCGACCAGGAGAAGACATTTTTCATCACGCCGTTTGGGGCTTTCTGTTATACCACGATGGCCTTCAGACTTACAAGCGAGCTGTTTAGCGCTGCCTCGCCAGCCAGATCGGCCACAACATAGAGGCCTACGTCAACGACATGGTGATTAGACCTGTTGGTCGACGTCATCGAAACCTTCAAGAAACTCCGCACATACCGATGGAAGCTTAACCCCGAGAAGTGCGTCTTCGGCGTACCCTCTGGGAAGCTCCCCGGCTTCATCGTCTCCAACCGAGGGATCAAGGCCAACCCCGAGAAGATCTCAGATCTCCTGAAGATGGGCAAGCCATCCTTTGTCAAGGACGTCCGAAGCTCACGGGGTACATGACATCTCTCGGGAGGTTTATCTCCCGGCTCGGGTAGCACGAAGCACTGTTCTTCAAGCTAGTCAGGAAGGACTCGGACTTCCAGTGGTCGGGTGAGGCCGACCAGGCCTTAGCCGACCTCAAGCGCCTCCTGGCTACACCGCCCATGCTCGCCGCTCCGAACCATGAGGAGCAATTACTTCTGTATATCGCCGCAACCATTTTGGTCGTAAGTACCATGCTGGTTGTCGAGCGCCCAGAAGAAGGCCACACCTACCTGATGCAGAGGCCAATCTATTATGTTTCCGAGATCCTCGGACCGTCCAAAGTATGGTACCCACCGGTACAGAAGTTGTTGTACGCCGTCCTCATCACCACCTGAAAGCTGAGGCACTACTTCCAAGCCCACAAGGTGGTGGGGGTGACCGAGTACCCCTCGGGGACATCATTCGAAACCGCGAAGCCACTGGTCGAGTGGTCAAGTGGGCCATGGAGATGGGCGAGTTTTCCGTCGACTACAAGCCGCGTAATGCCATCAAGTCCTAGGCCCTTGCCGACTTCGTTGCCGAATGGAACAAGATCCAACTCCCACCGACCTCTGAGACCCGGCTGACCTGGACCATGTACTATGACGGCTCGCTCAGCATCGACGGAGATGGAGCCGGCATACTCTTGGTTTCCCCGCAGGGCGAGCGCCTCAAGTACGCCCTCCAGTTGCTCTTCAAAGTGTCAAACGACGCCATCGAGTATGAAGCCTTGCTCCATGGTCTTCGGATCACCAAATCCATCGGCGTTGAACGCCTCATGGTGTACGGTGATTCGAAGCTGGTGATCAGCCAGGTCAACAAAGACTAGTCCTGCTCAAGCGAGAAGATGGACACGTACTATGCCGAGGTCCGAAAAGTTGAGGGCAAGTTCAGCGGCCTTGAGTTCCATAATATTCTCTGCGACGCTAATGCGGAGCCCGACTTGTTGGCCAAACTCGGATCCTTAGGGGCAGCCGCCCGGTAGGGGATTTTCGTTCAAGAATTACACAAGCCATCGATCAAGAAGGCTGAGCCGCTCACGCTGATCCCTGTTAGTGATATGCCCTAGAGGCAACATGGAGATGTTGGATATCACGTCAATGTTTATGTATAAATGAATAAAGTGTTATTCAGTTCCATGAAATAGACATCTTGTATTGATCAATAAGTACGTGACTTATTTATGAGACTCGATATGTATGAATCTATTTCTAAACGATCCCTGATCATATGTCATATTGTTGGAACAAATATGATTCTAAGATCGGCATGTTTATTGATTGATGATCATGTCTCATAGATCATGGGTATGGAGATACCAAATCAATAAACATGGACATATGTGTTAGAGAACACATTGTTGGATAGACCCACCATGAGACACTACAGGAATTAATGTGCCATTAGTTGGTCTCGGGTAGTGTTAGTACAAAGTCCTTAGACCTGAGATCACCATGGATTCCAACATGTGTAGTAGCCTACTTTGGGACTACCAAACGCTATTCCGTAACTGGATAGTTATAAAGGTAGTTTTCGGGTTTGCTATGAAACATGGAGTGGGATGTGAGTGATCAAGATGGAATTTGCCCCTCCTTTGGAGAGATATCTCTGGGCCCCTCGAGGTAATGGATTATGAAAATGCATGGCCATGCTAAGTTGATTGAGGAGTCAATCAACGGACGGATAATCCAATACGGTTCGAGTGAATGGTTAAGCTATTGAAGGGATGGCACACATCTTGCCTATAGCTTAACGGTATCGTGAGGCAAAGGGATTTGTGTACACATTACAGGTTCGAGCCGATATTATTCTTGTATACTATGGTGTCAATATGTGCTTGCTAGGCGCCGCTATTGAAGGTCGGCTGAGTTAGACTCGAGCCGACGATCGGCTAAGTTAGACTATAGCCGAAACCGAGTATACCTGAACCTACTGGGTCGCACGCTTAAGGGGATAGAATAAATATTCGAGTTGGACCCGGA
Organism: Oryza australiensis; assembly: GCA_019925245.2. Lineage (NCBI taxonomy): Eukaryota > Viridiplantae > Streptophyta > Magnoliopsida > Poales > Poaceae > Oryza > Oryza australiensis. The sequence continues at coordinate 2,504,899 of JAIFGZ020000225.1, read as the reverse complement.
TACGGCTCGATCGGATAGGGATCCGATCGGATAGAGTCCTATGGGCTTATGACGTGTGGGGCGGCCAACTCTATGAGATACGGATGAGATCCGATTCAAAATAGAGTCCTAATTGGCCACTAGTCCCGTCGGCCAACTCTATATAAAGGAGGGAGGGGTGGAGAGCGACACACGTCAATTGCATCGCGTGCAACGAAGTCGCCGAGATCAATCTCCATGGAAACCCTCCCCACTTTCGAGCCAAACCCTAGCCTTGCATCGCGTGCTAGCACACGGGTGTACGGCGTTCGTCCCGGACGTGTGGATACCGGTAGAGGCGCTGCTACGTTGCGCGCTGTTGATCGGCTTGATCGGCTGCAATCGGAGCGATCGGCGTGGTGGAATCGGCTGCGGTCGGGCGCATCGGAGCGAGGCGTGAGAACGCGGCCGGACGACTCGAATCGGGCGATTGGCGAATCGGTGTCTCCGGAATCGGCTACACTGTTCCGGATCGGATTGCCCGATTGGCTATTCCGCACTCTACTCCAATCGGTAACGATCTATCGGCCCTTACTTGCAAGTGTTCTGGTTTGCGCGGTAGAAATTTTTGTTTTCGGCTAGCGTAGCTTCCGCGTAACCCTTCGGTGGTATCGAGCTAATCTTGCTTAGTTCGGGTTTTAGATTGGATCCGGAACAAGTTTTGCGCACGGGTTGATTAGATCAATCGGTTTTACGGGATCGTTGAGGAGAGTAGATGGTAATTGCGTTCCTTGATAGTGTATCGGAACGGCGTAATGCGATTACGTCGAAGCAATTTCCAAATAACTCGGTTTGAGTTGGGTTCGAGATAGCGTTCCTTGATAGTGTATCGGAACGGTATAATGTGATTATACCGAAGCTATCTCGTAGTCCGATTCTCGTTGCTGCCTCGCGCCTACGTGTGCGTACCCCCTTATAGGTCGTCTCGATGCCGTATCTCTGCGATAGGTAGAAAACGTTTCTACGCCTAACTTGTTTTTGCAGAGAATGCTTTGAGATGGTATGGCCCTATTGTATGTATGAGATGTATGAGATGCATGTGATGCATGTAATATTCTTTCATATGTGCAATCCCCGTAATATTCTTTCATACGTGCAATGCTTGTAATATTCTTTCACGACTGCGAGTCGATGTAATCTCATATTAGAGCTTCTATAGTAGTAGCTTAGTTTGAAGATATCAAGCATTCGACACTTGGAAGATGGTGCCGAAGATGGAGATCCTCGGCGCCGACATGGAGATGGAGATCACCATGTGAAGGGGGCCATACTATTTCATTATATGCTATTCTTCTTGCTTTCATATGTGATATGTTTGTTTGATAGGATAGCATCCCTCTCAAAATTAAGTAGTAATGATGCCCTTCCAAATGTTTCACCGTCACCGTTATGCTCGTCAATGGTGGGTCGCCAAAGCGAGTGCCATTCTCTATCATAACACGAGGGGTATATGTCGACATATACATGCGGGAGCATTTGGTTTACTTAACAAGGCTATCAAAACAGTTTTGGGCCTTGGGGCATAGGTTGGCGCCGGGGCATGGAGATGCCACACCAACAACAAGAGTCACATAGAGATGTGATTAGCAAGGTGTTGCTTACCAATGTTACTAATTTTCTAGCAGTGATGCCAAAGCTCACTAGAAAATTAATTAACATGTGGATCTTGACCCAATACGTAACCTAGAGGGAAGGTGGAAAATACGTAATGGGAGTCTAATGTTAAATTGTTTAACAATAGACATAGCATAAACATTGTGCTAAACTTTGCTTTTTCATTGTAGAATAAATGGCGGCTAATACTACACCCGTACCTTTAATTTGCGATCTATTCTCGAAAAGGAAAAATTAAATGGAACAAACTTTATGGATTGGTATCGCAACTTGAGAATTGTTCTCAAGCAAGAGCGTAAGGAGTACGTTCTTGAAGTACCCTATCCCGAGGATTTGCCAACTAATGCCACCGCAAGCCACGGAGGGCTTATGAGAAGCACACTAATGATGCCCTAGATATAAGCTGTCTCATGCTTGCTACAATGTCCCCGAGCTTCGAAGCAATATGAGAGCAGCGATGCTCACACTATTATTCGGGGCTGCGTGGCATGTTTGAGAACCAAGCTCGGGCCGAGAGGTTCAACACCTCAAAGTCCTTGTTTGCGTGCGAGCTTGTTGAGGGAATCCCGTCGTCCGCATGTGATAAAGATGATTGGCTACATTGAGAGTCCGGAAAACTGGGTTTTCCCTTAGCCAAGAGTTGGCTACGATGTGATTCTCCGGTCGCTCCCTCCGAGCTTCGAGCCATTCATATTAAATTATCACATGAACAATATGGATAGGACCTTGGCTGAATTGCATGGGATGCTAAAGACATGAGGAGAGTATCCAAAAACGGTCATCATGTGATGATGATGCGAAGGCTAAGCGCAAACCACTGTCAAGAAACTTTGCACCAAGAGGAAGTTAACTCCCGATGAGATCGCGAGTGCCTCTAATGCAAAGAAGGGCAAGAAGGGGTCGGCGACATCGGATGCCGTTTGCTTCTACGCAAGGAGACAGCCACTGGAAAAGGAACTGCAAGAAGTACATGGAGGATCTCAAGAAGAAGCAAAGTACGACTTCGCTTCGGTATTAATGTTATAGACATTAATCTTGCTACTTCACCTACGACTCTTGGGTATTTGATACCGGATCGTAGCTCATCTTTGCAAATCGTTGCGGGAATGAGAAGAAGTAGAGGATTGAGAAGGGGCGAGGTGAACTTGCGCGTCGGCAATGGAGCAAGCGTTGCTACGATTCTTGTCGGCACGATACCACTTCATCTACCTTCGGGATTAGTTTTGGAATTGAATAATTGTTATTGTGTTCCAACACTATGTCAAAACGTTATTTCCGCTTCATGTTTGCAAGCGGAAGGATATGATTTTAGATCAATGGACAATGGTTGTTCAATATATCTTAGAGATATGTTCTATTTTCATGCTCCATTGGTGAATGGATTATACGTTTTGAATCTTGAAGCGTCTCCCATCTATAACATTAATACAGAAAGGCAACTCTCTAATGATATAAACCCCACGTTTATCGGCCATATAAATAAGAAACGCATGGAGAAGCTCCATAAAGATGGATTGCTTCACTCTTTTGATTTTGAATCATTTGAGACATGTGAGTCTTGTTTACTTGGTAAGATGACAAAGGCACCTTTCACGGGACACAGTGAAAGAGCAAGTGACTTGTTGGCACTCGTACATACTGATGTATGTGGACCAATGAGCTCAACGGCCAGAGGTGGTTATCAGTACTTCATTACCTTTACCGATGACTTTAGTAGATATGGTTATATCTACTTAAATGAGGCATAAGTCCGAATCCTTTGAAAAGTTCAAAGAATTCCGAATGAAGTACAGAATCATTTAGGGAAAACAATCAAGTTTCTACGATCGATCGTGGAGGGGAATACTTGAGCCAAGAGTTTGGTAGTCATCTAAAAGATTGTGGAATTGTTCCACGCTTAACTCCGCCAGAACTCCACAATGGAACGGAGTGTCCGAACGAAGAAATCGCACCTTGTTGGACATGGTGCGGTCGATGATGAGCCAAAGTGATCTTCCGTTATCTTTCGGGGATATGCTCTTGAAACAAGCGCTCACACTAAATAGAGTTCCATCTAAGTCGGTTGAAAAGACACCATATGAGATATGGACAGGGCAACCCCCTAGTTTGTCTTTTCTCAAAATATGGGGATGCGAAGCTTATGTAAAACGTTTACGGTCGACAAGCTCACACCCAAATCGACAAGTGCTTCTTTGTGGGATATCCTAAGGAAACTAAGGGATATTACTTTTATAATCGGGAACAAGGCAAAGTGTTTGTCGCCCGACACGGTGTCTTCTTGGAGAAAGAGTTTCTTTCAAGAAGGGTTAGTGGGAGCGGGGTGCATCTTGAAGAAGTTCAAGAAACACCGAAAAATGTTTCGGCGACCACGGAACCACAACAGGAGGTGCAAAGTGTTGCGCCACCGGTTGTAGATACACCAGCCCACGGAGGTCGAAAGATCACGTCGTGCACTGACAGTACACAGTGCGGAACAACGTGATATATTGTTGTTGGACAACGATGAACCTAAGACCTATGAGGAAGCGATGGTGGGACCCGATTCCAACAAGTGGCTTGGAGCCATGAAATCCGAAATAGAATCCATGTACGACAATCAAGTTTGGAACTTGGTTGATCCACTGATGGTGTCAAAACCATTGAGTGTAAATGGGTTTTTAAGAAAAGGCCGATATGGATGGAAATGTTCACATCTATAAGGCGCGATTGGTGGCGAAAGGTTTTAAACAGATTCAAGGAGTTGATTATGATGAAACCTTCTCGCCCGTCGCAATGCTTAAATCTATTCGGATTATCCTAGCGATTGCTGCATATTTCGATTATGAGATATGGCGAGATGGATGTCAAAACGGCTTTCCGAATGGAAACCTAAGCGAGGATGTATACATGATACAACCTCGGGGTTTTGTCGATCCGAATCGCTGGAAAGATATGCAAGCTACGAAAATCCATTTATGGATTGAAGCAAGCATCTCGGAGTTGGAATATTCGTTTTGATGAAGTAATCAAAGGGTTTGGTTTCATCAAAAATGAAGAAGAGGCCTGTGTTTACAAAAAGGTCGGTGGGAGCACAATTGTATTTCTAATCTTATATGTGGATGACATATTACTGATTGGAAATGATATCCCTATGCTTGAATCCGTCAAGTCTTCATTGAAAAATAGTTTTTCCATGAAAGACTTAGGGAGGCAACATATATATTAGGCATTCGGATCTATAGAGATAGATCCAAGAGGCTAATTGGATTAAGCCAAAGTACATACATTGACAAGGTGTTGAAAAGGTTCAACATGCACGATTCCAAGAAAGGTTTCTTGCCTATGTCACATGGCATCAATCTTAGCAAGAATCGGTGTCCTCGGACACATGATGAGCGGAATAAGATGGGTATGGTTCCATATGCTTCGGCAATTGGATCCATCATGTATGCCATGCTTTGTACACGCCCGCAGATGTCTCGTACGCTTTGAGTGCTACGAGCGATACTCGTCGAGATCCAGTGAAGGTCACTGGATCGCGTAAAGAATATCCTTAAGTACTTGAGAAGAACTAAGGATATGTTCCTAGTCTATGGAGGTGAGGAAGAGCTCGTTGTAAGTGGTTACACCGATGCTAGCTTCCAAACAGACAAGGATGATTATAGATCGCAATGCGGGTTCGTGTTCGCCCGAACGGAGGCGCGGTCACGGAAGAGTTCCAAGCGGGATACCGTTGCTGATTCTACAACGGAGGCCGAGTACATTGTGCTTCGGAAGCTGCAAAGGAGGCTGTTTGGATCAAAAATTCGTTTCGAGCTTGGTGTGATGACTAGTACGACGGTCCAATGTCTCTCTATTGTGACAATAGTGGAGCCATTGCGCAAGCCAAGGAGCCGAGGTCACATCGAAGTCCAAACACATACTTCGGCGATATCATCTCATCCGCGAGATTGTGGACAGAGGTGATGTCAAGATATGCAAAGTGCACACGGATCTCAACATAGCCGATCCGCGACAAAACCTCTTCCTCACCGAAGCATGAGGCGCACACAAGAGCAATGGGTATTAGATACTTACATGATTGACTCTAGTGCAAGTGGGAGATTGTTAGTGATATGCCCTAGAGGCAACATGGAGATGTTGGATATCACGTCAATGTTTATGTATAAATGAATAAAGTGTTATTCGGTTCCATGAAATAGACATCTTGTATTGATCAATAAGTACGTGACTTATTTATGAGACTCGATATGTATGAATCTATTTCTAAACGATCCCGATCATATGTCATATTGTTGGAACAAATATGATTCTAAGATCGGCATGTTTATTGATTGATGATCATGTCTCATAGATCATGGGTATGGAGATACCAAATCAATAAACATGGACATATGTGTTAGAGAACACATTGTTGGATAGACCCACCATGAGACACTACAGGAATTAATGTGCCATTAGTTGGTCTCGGGTAGTGTTAGTACAAAGTCCTTAGACCGAGATCACCATGGATTCCAACATGTGTAGTAGCCTACTTTGGGACTACCAAACGCTATTCAATGCGGATAGTTATAAAGGTAGTTTTCGGGTTTGCTATGAAACATGGAGTGGGATGTGAGTGATCAAGATGGAATTTGCCCCTCCTTTGGAGAGATATCTCTGGCCCCTCGAGGTAATGGATTATGAAAATGCATGGCCATGCTAAGTTGATTGAGGAGTCAATCAACGGACGGATAATCCAATACGGTTCGAGTGAATGGTTAAGCTATTGAAGGGATGGCACACATCTTGCCTATAGCTTAACGGTATTGTGAGGCAAAGGGATTTGTGTACACATTACGGTTCGAGCCGATATTATTCTTGTATACTATGGTGTCAATATGTGCTGCTAGGCGCCGCTATTGACAGGTCGGCTGAGTTGGACTCGAGCCGACGATCGGCTAAGTTAGACTATAGCCGAAACCGAGTATACCTGAACCTACGGGGTCGCATGCTTAAGGGGATAGAATAGATATTCGAGTTGGACTCGGATACGGCTCGATCGGATAGGGATCCGATCGGATAGAGTCCTATGGGCTTACGACGTGTGGGCGGCCAACTCTATGAGATACGGATGAGATCCGATTCAAAATAGAGTCCTAATCGGCCACTAGTCCCAGTCGGCCAACTCTATATAAAGGAGGGAGGGGTGGAGAGCTGACGACACGTCAATTGCATCGCGTGCAACAGAAGTCGCCGAGATCAATCTCCATGGAAACCCTCCCCACTTTCGAGCCAAACCCTAGCCTTGCATCGCGTGCTAGCACACGGGTGTACGGCGTTACGTCCCCGGACGTGTGGATACCGGTAGAGGCGCTGCTACGTTGCGCGGCGTTGATCGGCTTCGGATCGCTGCAATCGGAGCGATCGGCTGTGGTGGAATCGGCTGCGGTCGGGCGCATCGGAGCGAGGCGTGAGAACGCGGCCGGACGACTCGAATCGGCTGATTGGCGAATCGGGCTCTCCGGGAATCGGCTACACTTGTTCCGGATCGGATTGCCCGATTGGCTATTCCGCTGCACTCTACTCCAATCGGTAACGATCTATCGGCCCTTACTTGCAAGTGTTCCTGGTTTGCGCGGTAGAAATTTTTGTTTTCGGCTAGCGTAGCTTCCGCGTAACCCTTCAATCCCACCGTCACCAGGTGACTCGGTGCTCGCCGTCATCGACACCTTGAGCGACTGGCGACGGGAGCTCGTGGACTACATCACCACCAAGACGCTACCACCCGACAAGGTCGTGGCCGAGCGTATCATTCAGCGCTACAAGCAGTACGTGATGGTCGGCTCTGAGCTATACAAGCATGCTGCCTCTACTCGAGTGCTCCTACTATGCGTTCCCCAGGACCATGGCGTCCAGATCCTCAATGAAATTCATTCGGGCATCTGCGGCAATCACACGGCGCTCGGACGTTGGTCGGCAAGGCTTTTTGCTCGAGCTTCTATTGGCCAACCACCAACGAAGACGCTAATGAACGGTTCGGCCTTTGCCGGATGCCGTTCTTTGCCAAGCGGCATCATCTCCCGACTCAGGCTCTCCAAACAATCCCTCCATTGTGGCCTTTTGTATGCTGGGGGCCCGACATGGTCGGCCCGTTCCCAAAGGCACAACAAGGCTTCGACCGTCTTTTTGTCATCATCGACAAATTCACGAAATGGATCAAGGTAATGCCCCTGAAGACCTGCACGGCTAAGAAAGCAGCTGACTTCATTGAGGGCATTTCTTACCGTTTTGGCATCCCGAGGGAGATCATCACCGACCTCGACATGCAGTTCACCAGGAATGATTTCTGGGAGTTTTGCAAAGACAGATGCATCGAGGTTAAGTATGCCTCGATGGCGCACCCCGAGCCAATGGGCAGTGTGAGCGCGCCAACAACATGATCTTGCAGGGGCTGAAGGCTCGGATCTTTGACCCACTCCAGAAATATGGAGGATGGTGGTTGCGTGAGCTCCCCGCTGTCCTCTGGGGGCTCTGCAACCAGCCAAGCCGAGCCACAGGACTGACCTCTTTTTCCTGGTCTACGGCTCGGAGGCTGTCCTGCCGGTCGACATGCTCCATGACTCCCCGAGGATTCGCCACTGTGACGAAGGGATGGCTGTACAGACGCGGGCCGAGGACATCGACAGCCTCGAAGAAGCTCGGCTGGCCACGGTGATCCAGTCAGACCGCTACCAGCAAGCCCTTCGCCGCTACCACGACAGGAGCATCCAGGGGAGGTCCTTCAAGGTTGGCGATCTTGTGCTCCATCGAGTGCAGTCCTCGGCTGGCATGCACAAGTTGTCGGCTCCCTAGGAAGGCCCCTTCATCGTCTCCATCGTCACGCGCCCGGGCTCCTACAGGCTAGTTCGAGAAGACTGTCAAGAGGTGTCGAACTCATGGAACATCGAGCACCTGCGTCAATTCTACACTTGAAGAGCTAAGTATCTAGCTCTTAATCCCTTCAATAAAGCAATTTCAATTCTCCATTTATCTGTCTGCAAGTCATCTCCTTCTGACCCCTGAACAACTCAAGGGCTCGGTAGCCCTCCCGGGTAGCATCGGCAGCCAACTTGACCCCTTCCTCACAAATGCTCACGGCCAGTCATGAGCAACGCGGTCCCTGCTTCTTAGCCAGGGGTTCCTTGGAAGATGAGTTCGTCGGCTATACTTGAGCTGCTCGGGGGCTCATTCTTTTCCCATCTGATCAAGCTTGATGGCTCAACCTGACATCCTTCGTGCTAGGGGCCGGTCCCCTTCTCGAGGCTGGCTAGGATCGAGACTGATCATGAGTCGGTCGGGTGCCAGGCGAATGGGCTCTGGGCTCCTAACGACTATATCCTATGTAAATGACTAAGTTGCCTAGGCTCGACTTGGAGTCCACCCGGACTTGAGGTCTGTTGATGGCCCGAGCCTCCCTACCTCGAAAGTAAGACACACAGTGAATAGTCGGTCATTGACCATACGTTCACTCGCCGCGTAAACAATTAACTAGCCCTAGCTCGACTGGAGATATCTTGGAATCCGTTCCACTGTGGGTTTCAGCCGCTTAGCCATGATGGTCATACATGCATCGAGTGATCATCTATCTCCCCGCCCTCCTGTTCATTTTGTATACGACTAAGTCGTTCGAGCTTGACTGGGAGTCCCCCGGATTCGTCTGTTGAGGCCCCAAGTCGCTTGACTTTGAAGGTCAGACACAAGGCGAATGGGCTGCTATCTCTTCGCGTGCCGACCCACTATGTAAGAGACTAACTCGCTTGAGCTCGACTAGGAACCCTCCGGGTTCGTTCCGTTGAGGCCTAAGTCGCACGGGCAGCAAAGTCAGATACGTAGCGAAGGGTCAGCTGTCCTCAAAAAGACTAGGTTGCCTGAGCCTGACTAGGTAATCTCCGAATCTATTCTGACGGGATCCTAAGTCGCTTGAGCACGATAGTCGGACATATTGCGAATCGAAGACAGGAACCAAAAGTTGAAAGTCTGTTCCACGGCAAAAGCAAAGACTTTATTATAAAAGTGGTTAAAGATTTTACACAGAGCTCGGGGTGCTCTAAGCTACAAGGCCATCTCGGCAATGATCTTCTCCGCCATCGGCTCTATTGTGGCATAAATGCCTTCAACGTCAGCCTCGGCGACGCCGACCTACCACTCTTTGGCGACCGCCTCGATTTCCATGCGGGGGTACAATTTATGCACCACCCCGAGGACGTGTATCGTTGCAGTCTTTGCCGCGTCCCGGATATAGGCCGTGAGAAACTTCCGCCCGTCAAGAAGATGCATCATGAGTGTGCCTCAGTCGTCTCGACCGACACAAACTTAGGGTCGATCTCGGGAGGAGCGCCTGAACTCCATCCTCATAATATTCCCAGCGGAACTCGGCCACCTCCGCACAAACCTTCAGGTCACCGACCTGTCGGCGGATGGCCAACAAGCGATCTACACAAAAGGAGATTGGTCAAAGCGCGCACCAAAGCAAGAAAGAAAGGAATGCAGGCCAATGCTCACGGTCAGCCTCCTCCCGCGCTCTCTCCGACACCACCAGCCTAGCCGCGGCCTCAGCCCTCGCCGTCTCTGCTCTTGCCAGCCTAGCCGCGGCCTCGGCCCTCGCCGCCTCTGCTGCTGCCAGCCTTTCCTCCACCTCGGCCTTCACCACTTCGGACGCTGCCAACTTTGCCTTGGCATCATCGAGTGCAGCGGCGAAGTCCTGTAGAAGGCTTTCGGCATGCTGCTGCTGAGCTGCGAGCTCCTTGGCGCCAGCATGGGAGGACGACCCCTCAGCGCGGGGATCGATGTCCATTGACCTTATGCTCAAGACTTGCCATCAGTCTACTTAACACAATAAATAGAGAAAACACAGTAAAACGCCGGGACTCACCTGGTAGACATTGTGAACTTAATAGCGCACCGGCGCAGTACCTTTCTTGCGGGTGCCGATGTTTCCGTCCTTGGCACCTTGCCTGAACTTGGCCCTTCCCGAGGGGAGGTGATCAGTGTATGTTTCCCCCTCAGATTAGACGTCTACATATCCTACCCTAGCGGAAGTATGATGGCACCCACATCCTGTCGTGACATGAACACCTGACAGGTGAGTCGTTGATAGAAAAACAAAAGAGAATGAAAGAAGGAGAGAACAAAATGCACTTGAGCAAAGGACAGAGTCTGGGACACCATCGGCCGTAGGTGATTGTCACTGTTTCCGCTCAAGTTATCGCTCACAGTTCCCGAAGAACTTTGGGAGGGCTCCATGGGTTACAGGAGGATCTGAGGCGATAGAGAGCCAAGAAACAGAGACAAGAGCTTGAATTCGGAAGTTTTGGGAATTTTTGAGCGAAAAGAGGGTGCGAGGAAGAAGGAAGGCGAAGCGACGGGACTTAAAAGGGGGAATGATGGGCCTGGCAGCGTCATCTTCGAAAAGCGTGTGACACCGTTAAGGGCGTACGCGAAGTATCCGAGACGCCCGGCCCATCTTGCTCCCGGGCGGCCACATCGTCCGGTGGAGGATCTGCACCATCGGTTACCTGGAGCAGTTAGCGGTGCTCGTACGATCTGCGTTATGCATCCCGGTGAAACCATCGCCGGGCCTGCCACTATGCCCGAGTGACAAATCTCGACCGTTGGCTCCGCGAGCTGTTGGGGAAAAGAGAGGAACCTGATGAATGATCAGCCGTTACGTAACCCCAATCTTGATGGCCTTGATGGGTGCACTGCTCAAACCATCAGAGGCCCACGTGCGCAGCACATGCCCCGTGGTCAAGCAAGCGCGACGACCAATCTCTCGAGATCTTCCTTTGGCCACGCCGACCGCCATCAGTCTCCGGGCTAAGGCCTTGCCGACGCAGTCATCAGCCTCCGGGCTACGACTAGTCGACCTCGGCCGACCACTATCAGCCTCCGAGTAGTTGTCCCGACGAGTTTGACAACCACCATCAGCCTTTGGGCAGTGGACTTGTTGAGCTCGCCGACCACCATCAGCCTCTGGGCTATGGCCCTACCAACACAGTCATCAGCCTCCGAGCTGTGACTAACCAACCTCGGCTAATCACTATCGGCCTTCGAGCGGTGGGCTTGCCGAGCTCACCGATCGCCATCGGCCTCCGAGGCTATGGCACAGGCCGACGATCATCGGCCTCCGGGTTATGACTAGCCGACCTCGGCCGACCACCATCAGCCTTCGGGCAGTGGTCCCGACGAGCTCGACAACCACCATCAGCCTTCGGGCAGTGGACTTGCCAAGCTCACTGATTGCCATCAGCCTCTGGGCTATGGCATCGCCGATGCGGTCATAAGCCTCCAGGCTATGACCACCCAACCTCGGCCGACCACCATCAGCCTCCGGGCGATGACTTAATCCAAAGATGGGTGAAAATGATGCTACAGGCTTGACCCTAGGCCTGGATGTACCATCCAACCTCAGGCTCGGGGGCTACACCTGGTAGGTGCACCTAGGCGGTGCACCTGCCAAATCATGCTAAAGATGCTTCGGGAACCCGTTGGGGACTACAACCTAGAAGACTTTGGACCCTAAGGACGGATGTCCCATTCGTCCTTAGGCTCGGGGGCTGCTGTGGGGGATATCACCCCAGGGTAGCCCACGCAAGGGAAAGAAGATTGGCTGGAACGGACCGATGGACCTCAAGCCGGGGTCGGCGACCCGACCTCTTGCAAGGTTGGACGTCCCGACCCCTGCCCCTAGGACCGACCCTAGTCCGCTCCTCTCGGCCTCAACTCTTTGTCCCGACCCTAAAAGGGAAGCCCCGTCCTCGGGAGCGAAGCTTCCTTGATAAGCCTCGTGGATAGGACAAATAGGAGATCACCTGATAGGGAAGGACATCACTCGCGGCAACGTGCGCAAGGCAGCGCGGACGGCGGATCCGAGGAAGGCGGCACACAAGACGTCCACAACGAACAGAGTCCAAGACAATTCAATTTCACTTTTCAGGATATATCTGTACGTGTTTTTTACTTTATGACCAAGCTTTCTTGAGCCTCAAGTCTCCTTTGTACTAACCCCTTGGACTATAAAAGGGATGGAAGGATGTGCGGGAAAGGGGTTCGCGCTGGGTTCGCTCTGAGTTTAGTTCGGTCTCACCTTGTAAACTTTGATCATCCTCCACCCCAACAAAGAACACAAGACGTAGGCTTGTTATCCTTGGCTCGCTTAGTGTTTGAGTCGACCATCAGACCCATCGGTAAGACGCCCCAATCACTCTTTCACCTCCTTGGGTAACCCCCTTGGAGGACTGCTGACCATCCCGTCGACAGTCATCATCACCGAGCGCCCCCGTTGCGTCCTTCGCAACCATCGTCGATGGCTGCTGCTCCGCCCTCCATTGCTGTTGGCATCGAAGAAATGATGATGGTGACAAAACCGGCATCGAGGAAGACGGTGGCTGCGACGAGAAGAGGATAGCCATACGTTGTCGGGCTCTCGAGCTCACCCCTCGTCACCGATCCATTCTTCTCTCATCCTCACTATCGTCGCAAGCTCCAAACCTAGATGACGGTACAGATCCAGTGGAGCTTTTTGCCGCTTGCTGCTCGTCACCATTCAGGTCAGTCCCCTCTTTTCCTCAGGTCGTCATCTGGTAGGATTCTTGGGCTTGTGGATTTTATTTTGAATATGAATTGCCATGGATTTGATTTGTCAGCTATAGCTAATTGGTTTTTTTGACGCAAACTATGGGGAAGATCCCCACAGGAAAGCATTTTCATTGCTTAAAAGGAAACAAGAGAAAGAGGGGGGTTTATAGGAGGGTTACAGAAGAGGTTACTTACCACTCTAGCTAAAAGTGTCTAACCAAGCACAAAAGGAAGACCACATGTCTTCCTTAAGCCTAACTGATTGAAGCCGACTTTGGGTTTTAAAATTTATAAGCCAAGTATTAAGCGACACTTCTGACCCTCTAAAGATTTTACCATTCCTCAACTTTCATAGTTCCCAAGATGGAATTAGGGCAGCTTCCGAGAAGAAGGGGAGTGCTGAAAGTGTCCTTGCCGTCCAGAATTTTCCCATAGTGTCGTGATCCATGTTCCAAACGAAACCCAATTTCATCCGACACTCTTGAGCAAATGGGAAGGTAAAGGAAAGGTGTTCAACGGTTTCCTGGGTACCGGCTGAGCACATTACACAGGAAGCTGAACCTTGGATGTGAATGCGCCTCCTCTATAGCATTGATTTAGTGTTGAGGCGGTCTAGCACTAACAGCCAGGCAAAAAATTTTACTCAGGGTGTGCACTTAGAGGACCAGATCATCATGTAAGTGTTATGTGCTTCAACCACACTAAAGGCATGTTTATAAAGTTTAAGGGACGAATATTTGCCGCCTCCAAGAAGTTGCCAAGAATCCACTGCATCAGCATCATATTGTGAAGAATGTAAGAGATTTTCCAAGGATTCTAGCTCATCCGAAGCCTAAACTGAAAGTGGCAAGAAGAAGATACTCTCCAGGCCAGTAGCTGACATGATTTCTTTGATTGAAGCATTATCATTGATGGCAAAGGAGGCGAGATGCGAGAAAAGACTGGATAAACACTCGTCAACCCATCGATCATGTCAGAAACTTATTGAGGTTCCATCACCAACTTCACAAACTGCTAACCTTCGAAACAAATCGTTGAGACATATGACATCCTTCCACCAAAAGGAGCTTACTTCTCTGTGGTGTGTGGAACTTGATTTGAGTAATATTTGGACCAGATCGGCTTGATCCATGGCACATTCTCTCTATTATAGAATTTAACCAGGTGTTTTAATAGTAGACCATCATTTTGAAGGCTGAGGTTAATAATTCCAAGTTCTCCTTTGTCTTTCGGGAGTAGTATGTTGGCCAAGCAACCATGTTACCCTCTCTTTTCTTCTCTGAGTTGCCTCTCCATAGACATTGTTTCCTTGCACGATGTATGATATCGATGACCCCTTGAGGTAACTTTATGGTACACATGGCGTATGTTACAATGGGCGAAATAACAGAGTTGATTATCTGTAATCTACCCGAGTAGGATAACCAAGTGGAGCCTGCAGAGAACCGCCGCTCAACCTTATCTGTTAGGGGGGTCATGTCCCTGATTTTCGGTTTGGTTGTGCCCATGGGAAGACCAAGATATGTGAAGGGCATAATCCCAACATCACAGCCGAAAGTTTAGGACAAGTGTTGACGAGAAATTTCTCTCACGTGTTGGCACAGGAAATGCTTGACTCCGGTCGAGTCCTTCTCATTTTGTGCGGTGCGGGCGTGCCGGTTGGTTTGATACGTTAACCAACAAGAAAAACAAAGAAACATGCATTAAGTGTTAGGTTAGATCCCCACTGAATTGGCTAAGGGAATCCATGAGCATATATCTGCTATCCTAAAATATATTTAAGCCAAGCGACTAGAATGGATCGGCGATACTGAGACAGCATTAGCCGCTTAACCTAAATACAGTAAAGGATAATAGATATATGTATTGATAACCTAGCCGATACCAGAAAGCTAACAATAAATCGGCTAGTACTCCGATAGTTCTTATGAAAAGATATCATCCTTGAACTAGAGGCTTAGCTCGAAATCGGTTGTCAGTGTCTATGGCCCGATTTTGGCTCACGAGGTCCGACAAGAACAAGATCTTAACATAAGAGGCGAGTCCTAATATAAATCTAATAATAAATATATTAAAAGAAATATATTAGGGCGAGATAAGGTCATTGAAACTCCGCCTTGTCTCTTAAACATATAAATCTAACGAAACGAGATCATTGGCAGTTCTAAAAATGACTCAATAGTTCAAACCTGATGCAACATTAAGTATAAAAAGAACAGTCCTGATATGTCGTAGTCGATTTATACCTCTTCGAGACGGTGGATACCGCATATAAACCAGCCAACCTTTGGATCTAGCCTTATTGGCTGTGAGTTCTTGATAGAACTAGCCAATGGCATGATAGCTCTAAACATTGATCTAGTTTATATGCGCTATATGATAAATGGCGCAGTATGAACTCCTGAATCTAATGTGTCATTACAATGGAAGCACTAGAAACAGCAAATCATACCAATAATGACAAGCATTTACCTAGGTTTGGGGATCGAAACGATGCAGCCCGTAGCCAAGTCAATTGCTCGTCTGAAGAAAAAGGGTGGCGATGCTTCGAAAGTTGATTGATTGTGATTGTGTTGAATGTATTTACAGGGGGTCTTGGGTCCTATTTATACCCAAGATAAAATTATCTGTTCAAACCCTGGACTCTATCTAAACTACTATTTAAAATACGACATTATCCCGAGAAGGACCCACGCCGTATTACAATTAACAGTTTAAACAAACTCCTAAATTACAGATACAATTGCCGTTACAGGACTCTATCCATAGATGGCAATATCATTTAACGCGCAAACTAATAACCGAATCTTCTATCTATCTTCAAACTGCTGCACCAGAAATGGCTTTATCTTCTCCGATCGTAGAATCGGCTATCGGCCACCCTTGTCCGATCCAACCTTAGCCGATTGGCCTCACAGCCGATCGCTTCTCAGCCGATGCGGCCTCTGTTTCTCCGCCAAACCAGCCGATCCGATTCTGCTTCATCTTTGCAAAGACTTAGGGATTCAACTACCAAATTTCGGTGTTAACAACAAGATTTGGAGCTTTGCATGATCTATGTTGATCGGGTACATCTGGGATTTACTGTAGTTGACCTTAAGTCCAGTGGATTCAGCAAAGGTTTGCAGGAGGCTCTTGAGGAACACAAGTTGTCTAGCATCGGCTTGCATGATCATTAGCGTGTCATCCACATATTGTACTATTAGAAAATCCTCCATAGGCTGCGGGATTGGCAAGGATAGGAGTCCCTGGTCAGAGGCCCTATTGATTAAGATCTGTAGTAATTCAACTGCTAGCACGAATAACAATGGAGATAATGGGTCTCCTTGTCTCACCCCTCGTTTGCATTGGAAAAACTTCCCTGGAACACCATTGAGAAGCACTGCCGAGGAGACTGTAGAAAGCAAAGAGTTTACCCAACTGATCCACTTGGGGGGTAGACCAAGATGACTCATCATTTGCAAGATCACCGTGTGCTCGACCATGTCAAATGCCTTCTCAAAATCCAGCTTGAGTATGATCACTTCCCTTCTCGATTGATGGCATTGGTGAATAAATTCATAGCTCCAAGCTAGACAATCTTGGATTGTTCTGGACCTTAAGAAACCAAAGTGATTTTCATGTATGAGATCTAGCATTACTGGTTGAAGCCTTTCAGATAACAGCTTTGCAATGAGCTTTGGAGCTAGGTTTATCAAAGAAATGGGACGGTAGTCGTTCACTGTTTCAGAAGAAGTCTTCTTGCGTACTAGGGTGATAAAAGAGGTGTTTATGCTTTTTTAAAGAGACTTGTCCATCAAAGAAATCTGGGAACAATCTATAGAAGTCATTCTTCATGAAACCCCATCATTTTCTCAAAAAATAACCATTGAAACCGTCCGAACCCGGTGCTTTATCCATTGGCAAGTGTTTGACTGCAGCGTCAATTTCATCCTGAGAAAAAGCATTAGCCAGGTGTTCCAAACCTTCTCTTGGGGTTATCAAGCTATTCAGATCAAAGTGCATGGTTGGTGACAAGGAAGTACCCATGCGCTTCTTGAAAGAGTTCCATAAAATTGTAGCTTTCCCTTTGTGATCTTGGATCCAGACCCCTTGATCATTCATTAACTGCAAGATCACATTCCTTCTATATGAAATTGTGGCCATTGCATGGAAAAACTTGGTACATTCATCGCCAAGTTTGATTCTATTGATGGTATACCGATTCTTCCAGTAGATGTTTTTACATTTTAGCCAATACCGTAGTTGTCTTTGGATCAGCCATCTACAATAATTTCTGGGGTGACCAACCTCCTAGAGTCCTCCACATGATCCAGAAAAGAGATGACCATGTTACAATTGTTGATCAGGATATTGAGGTTAGAAAAATTCTGTTTGGATCTGAGGTGCTTAAATTTTGCTGAGATAGAACGGGCCGCGTCACCTGAAGTTCCACATGAGCTCCAACCATCCTGGCAGGTCTGAATGAAATCGCTACGCTCTGCCCAATAGTTTTCAAAACGAAAAATACTAGCTTTGGGTATACTCGTGCTGATCGAGATTTGATAGGGGACATGATCTGACGTTGTTTTAGCGAGTGGAAGCACCTCAGTGTTCGGATAGGAGATGGTCCAGTTAGCAGACATGAAAAACCAATCTAACTGTTCCAGGAGTGGGTTTAGCTGCATGTTGCTCCACGTGTACTTTCGGCCTTTAAGAGGTAGCTGAATTAAGCCTAGGTGTCCGATGGCTTCATTAAAAATGAGAGTATCAGTAAGATTTCCACCTGGCTTGTTACGATCGGCCAGGGAACAATAGAAGTTGAAGTCCCCCATGAATATCCAATTGTTGTCATCATTGATTATATGACTCCTGAACCAATTGATAAAGAGCGTTCTGTCAGGCTCTGCACAAGGACCATAAACTATCGAGAGGTTCCAGATATCCCCATTGTGGACAGAACGAAATTGCAACAAAATTCCATAACGCTGCTTATCTAGTGTCAATCCATCAAAAATAAAGCTATTCCAAGAAACGAGAATGCCTCCCGAGTCACCTATCGAAGGGATAAAGTCAAATTTGTCGAACCTTCGTGGGGCAAATTTACAAAAAAAAGATCTCAAACGACTCACGTTTAGTTTCTTGAAAACAAAAAATAGAGCAAGAGCTTTCTTCGATTTTATCCCTAATAAGATCCCATTTATCATCACTGTTAATTCCCCTGACATTCCAGCAAAGTATGTTCCAATTTTGTCTGATCATTAGCAAGACTTACTAAAACCAGAGCAGCTGATGCCACTAGGGCAAACAGAATAGGAATGAGGCCAAACAGTAAAGACCGCAATAAGAATCTTATAAGCCAAACCAGATCAGCCACAAAGAAAATATCAGGAGACATAGTGAAAGTATTATAAATATCCACATAAGGAATGTCCACGACAGAAGTACTTAAGATCGGCCATATACAGTTCAGACAGCAAAAAAACAGAGAAGAGTTGACATGGCTTAAGAAGTGATGGGGCTTCATTCTTTCGAGAGACATGAAGCAAATCTCACACTCCAATGAGTCAGGATCAATGAAATAGCTTATCTTAGTCGTCTCATCCGTATCTACATCCAGCTGCTCCTGATGATCCGTGGAGAGGCCCCGACGCCTTCTTCCTACCTTCTTCATCGATCTTGATCTCTTCAACATGTCATGATCCATCGTAGTAGCCTTCTTCACCGATCTTGGTCTCTTCAACATGTCATGATCCGGATCATGGTCTTTTTTCTTGCTTTTCTCCCTTTGCTTCATAATCTTTCTATCTTGCTCTTTCTTAGAATACGGCGTAGCAGTACTCGTGTATCTCCCATCAAACTTTGAATAGCGAGAGATATGGCAATGATTGGATAGTGCGGCTATATATGGAAATGATGGCTTGTCTCCCCCGTTCCCGTCTCAATGCCTCGGCGACGCCATGGAAGCCGCCGGTGACACGCACGACGGCGGACTACCTCTATCCTCCCGTCATGATCGAGCAGTACTACCCGTCGTCGCCGCTGCAGTCTTTGCTCCCGCCGCCATTGCTGCCGTCGGTCTCCCTGATTTAGAGGTGTGCTTTCTCTGTTTTCAGCGGCAATGTTCAAGTTCTCATTGCTAATGTCTTCTGCCTTATTCTCGTGAATTGCCACATAAGCATTAGCTGTTAGAGCATTATTGTCCTGACCACAAGTTAGGATCTTCTGTGAGTATGGAGCATGTCGACGGCCACCCTCCTCCTCCGCTTGTAATTCTTCCTGAGGACTTTTTCGTCGACCTCGGTCTCACCCTTTTACCGTTTTTATTCATAGCTCCCTGCAAATGTAATATGATCAAGGGGAATTGACTATGAATTCAGTGGATGGTGTTGGTGCCTCCTCCAACGTGGTTCCCCTTGTTCACTGTTCGAGGGACTGTTCAGTGCCTTATGAACAACGTGTTGGTGAACAAGGGGAACAACATGGTTCCCCGGACTGAACAACGTGGATGGTGTTGGTGCCTCCTCCAACGTGGTTACAGAACTTCATAAGGCACTGAAAAAAAAAGAACAAGTGTAAATAGTCTGTTCTTATCAAAAAAATAACAAGTGTAGTGCCATCCAAAAAAGAACAAGTGTAGATCAAAAAAGAACAAGTGTAGATAGTCTGTTCTTATCAAAAAAACAAGTGTAGTGCCATCAAAAAAAGAACAAGTGTAGATAGTCTGTTCTGATAAAAAAAGAACAAGTATAGTGTCCCCAAAAAAGAACAAGTGTAGATGGTCTGTTCTTATAAAAAAACAAGTGTAGTTCCCAAAAACAAAATAACAAGTGTAGAATATATATATGAATGGATCAATTTGGTTATGGCTGTGAGAATATATATCTGAATGGATCAACTTGGCCTCTTTTTTTGCAAAAAAGAGGAAGTGTAGTGCCCCCAAAAAATAGAACAAGTGTCCATGACTGTTTTTTTTCAAAAAAAATAAGTGTAGATCCAAAAAACAAATTAACAAGTGTAGATGTTCTGTTTTTATCAAAAAAAAAGTGTAGTTCCCAAAATCAAAATAACAAATGTAGATGGTTGTATTTTTGCTAAAAAGAACATTTGTAGAAACAAAAAAGAGAACTTGTAGTGCCCACAAAAAAAGAACAAGTGTCGATGGTCCGTTCTTATGGTCTGTTCTTGAGCATTCATCATTGGCCAGGAAGAGGAGAGAAGAAATCCAGAGGAGTGAATAGAAGAAAGGTGAGGAAAGGAACAACACTTGAAAAGAACAAGTGTAGTTAAAAAAACCCAAATTAATATAATATTAACAGATCCAGTGTACTGCCCCCCAAAAAAGAACAAGTGTAGATGGTCTGTTCTCATGGTCTAATGTTGAGCATTCATCACTGGCCAGGAAGAAGAGTGGAGAGAAGAAAGGTGAGAAAAGGAACAACAAGTTAGGGCCAAGAGTATCATAGGGCCAAGAGTATCATAGCAGTCTTATCATTCACCCATATAATTCAAGCATCATAGCAGTATAACAAGATTGCAGTATAGCAGTCATATCATTCAAGCATCATAGCAGTAAATCCAGACCAAGAAAAAAGGCTAAATTAATTCATCCCAGAACAATCATCACAAGCATCTACAGCACAAGCATCAAAACTTATAGAAACTAAGTCTATCAATATCAAGGAAATGGCAGTCATCTACAGCACAAAACTTGATAGAAACCGTATCATGGCAGGCTGCGGCCAAAATGAAAAATAAGTCCCCAACTAATTGACATGAACACAACTAGATATATAAACTACAGCACAGAAAGTCAATCAATATCAAGGAAATGGAAATATTATGTTCATCATGCACATATGTACATGTCAGAACAGAAGTACAGCATTGCGGGTAGTCATCTGTGATGTAGAAATATGCTGATGAATGTCCAGCCATCAGTTTACATTAGTGCTAAATCCACTACTTGCCCTCCTAAAACATGTGACGTTATGTATCTTCCTATTGCTATGCTATTTACCACAATGATCATGAAGCTCATAATAAATTAGTGAATGTAGATTGAAAAGTCCGAAATGCAAGAAGACCTCATGGGTTTGGTTCCAGTAACAGGATCCAAGGATGGGATGGTTGGACAAAATTTGTAACCAAAATTACTACTAATATTGTCAATTATCTAATTGATCTAGCCAACTAACACAGGGCAGATTAATTTTCCAAGCATCCAATCCAAGCATAAATTTTCCATAAAGTTAACAATCATCCAAGCATGATAAATCTAACCGTATCATCACAAGCATCAAGAATATATGTATGTAAATCATCTTGAGCATCCATAAGAGCAACAAAAGAGCAATGGAAGATCAACTAACCGGTGAGCAATGGAAGAGCAATGGAGGAGGAGGCGGCCTGCGAGGAGGAAGGTGGCGTGGAGGAGGAGGCGTGTGTACTAACCGGTGTGGAGGAGGAGGCGTCCGGGCTCAGCGAGGAGGCGTCCGGGCTCGGTGAGGAGGCGTCCAGGCTCGGCTCGGTGAGGAGGCGTCCGGGCTCGGCTCGGCGAGGAGGCGTCCGGCTCGGGGTTGACGGGGAGGCGGGCGGCATGGAGGGAGGAGGAGAGGAGGAGGCGGCGTGGAGGAGAGGATGAGAGGACGCGGCGGCGTGGAGGAGAGGATGAGAGGAGGCGGCGGCATGGAGGAAAGGAGGAGAGGATGCGGCGGTGTGGAGGAGAGGATAAGAGGAGGCGGCGGCGTGGAGGAGAGGAGGCGGTGGCAGCGATGGCATGCGTGGATCTGAGAGGCGGCGGCATGGAGGGGAGGAGGAGAGGAGGTGACGGCGTGGAGGGAGAAGGAGAGGAGGCGACGGCGATGGCGCGCGTGGATCGAGAGGAGACGGCGGCGTGGAGACAAGGAGACGGCCGGGCTTGGGGTCGGCGTGGAGCGAGAGAGCGGGCGGTGGCGTGGATCCGAGAGGAGGCGTGAATGGATCTGGATCTACGGGATTGACTAAGTAACCCTAGTCAACGTCATCTCTAACGGGCGCACTATTAGGGCCCGATACGGACGAGTTATCTCCGACGGGCCCTTGTAGTACGCCCGATACGGATGATAATCATCCGCATCGGGCATTAAAAAACGCCCGATACGGATGACTGTCATCTGCATCGGGCGATGACACTAGGCCCGATACGGATATGTGTCATCCGCATTGAATACCTTATTAAATTAGTTTATAGTTGGGATTATATTTTTAAAAAATATTATAATTAACGAGATGAATTATTAATATAGTGTACATTTAGCACTAAATTTTAAAAAATCATGATAAATTAAAATATGTCTTATTAAATTAGTTTACAATTACCATTATATTTTTAAAAATTATTATAGTTAACATATGAATCATTTATATAGTGTAAATTTGCCATTAAATTTAAAAAAACTCATATAAAATTAAAATATGTCTTATTAAATTAGTTTCTACTTGGGATTATATTTATAAGAAATATTATAATTAACGGATGAATTATTTATATAGTGTACATTTAGCATTAAATTTTTAAAAAACCATGATAAATTAAAATGTGCCTTATTAAATTAGTTTACAATTGCCGTTATATTTTAAAAAATTATTATAATTAACGGATGAATTATTTAAATAGTGTAAATTTGCCATTAAATTTATAAAAACCCATAAGATATTAAGGCATGAAAGATATGCAGATCATTCATTAAGGCACCGGTACAAAATACTTCGTCACATTCATCAATTTACAAATTATATTACTACAAAGACTCTATTTATAAGGATATGCCTTCGAATGGTCCGAGCGAGCGTATGCCACTTCGTCTTCGGGATCATCGTCAAGTTCGATCGAGGTCTCACATGAAGATTACGGTTGTATTCTTCTTCATCAACAACATTGTCAACCCCAACAATTCTTCGTTTGCCATCCCTAACAACGTGCAACTTCTTGTTTGTGGGGTCTTTTATATAGAAAATTTGCTCGACTCCTTGGCTAGGATGAATGGTTCGTCCATGTATCCAACCTTGGCGAGATCCACTAAAGTGAATCCTTCCTTGTCGACTTTAACTCCGGTTCGAATATTCACCCAGTACCGCAACGAAACAAAGGGACTTTGAAGCTCTTGTAGTTTATCTCCCAAATCTGCTCTATGCGGCCATAATATGTGTTTGATCCAGCTTTATCCTGATATGCATCTATACAGACTCCACTATTCTGCACTGTGCTTTTGTTATCTTGTGTGACGATGTTGAATGCGTATCCATTGATATCATACCCTTGTCATGTGTCAACATCCCAGCTTGGGTCCCTTGCCAACCTTCGTATTATCTCAGTTGGGTCATCGGTCGATCGTGCGATACTATTCTTGAACCATTCATTGAAGCGAGTAGTATGTTCTCTGTTGATCCACATGTCTGATCGACCCATGTTGTCCTGTCAGACTTTCGCTAGATGCTCCTCAAAATATGGAGTTACTTTAGCCATATGTTGTAGCACAGCGAAATAAGCGTGCGCATAGGTAGCTTGATCGGGAATAATTTTTTTTGCCTATTGTGCCAAGGCCTGCTAACCTTCCTTCGTGGCGAGACGTAGGAACTCCGATAGGATCAGTCTCGGCCATAAAGTCGATGCAGAACTCAAGAACCTCCTCCGTCGTGTACCCTTCAATGATGCTCCTCTCGGTTTTCTCTATTTCGAACGTACGACTTAAGAACTCCCATATACCTCTCGAATGGGTACATCTCCCTTAGAAAAGTGGGCCACATATTTTTGTTTGCTTCACTAGATGAACAGGGAGATGAACCATGATATCGAAGAAAGATAGTGGAAAATACATCTCCAAGTGACACAGGGTATTGACAATATCAGCCTGCATCTGATCTAGATCTTCGGGGTCTATAATCTTCTGGCCGATTGCATTGAAGAAGGCACAAAGACGTTGGATTGTGTGACACACTTTGGGTGGTAGAATACATCGATAGCAAGGTAAGATCCGTGTGATCGGCACGTGACAATCGTGAGACTTCATTCCAACCACTTTTAGATCCTCCAATTTAACGAATTTACTTATCCTTGCTTGAATAGCCCGAAGGAACCTTAATATCGAGACAGGCATGACAAATTGCGATCTTTTCATTCTTCGACAATGTGTGGCAAGCTGGTGGGAGGTACACTCTTTCTATCTTTTCATCCATAACAGGCTGAAGCTCACTGCGAATGTTCAATTCCTGCAGATCTAGGCGAGCATTCAAGCCGTCCTTTGTCTTTCCGGGCATATTAAGCGGCGGTCAGAGCAAAGCTGCCGCAAACTTGCTCCTCAATATCACGTAACATCTCTTGCAGCATATCGGGATCCACATCAACCATTTCACTGCCCAATGGAGATGGAATAAACATGTCACGCTCATCTTCATCTTCATGATTGTCGGGCACCGATGCTGTCTGCAGCTGCACCATTATCCGATTCTGTCTCTCCATGCTTCACCCAACATATGTAGTCCTTCATGAATCCTCGTTGTATCAAGTGATAGTGTACCTCCTCTCCGCTAAACAAAATCTCATTCTTGCAATCTCTACATGGACAACACATATATTTGTTATTTCTTCTTCTCCTATCCTCCTCCGCGACGTTCATAAAACTTAAAACGTCATCTCTATACTCCTTGCAATGACGCTTTAAAGTTGTCGCATTCATCCAACTTCGATCCATCGCTACAAAATTTAACAAAACATTAGTTATCATACTACTAAATTGTAAAAAAGAATCAACCTTTATACTTACTTCTAATATATTCCTTTTTAAAAAAAATAACAAAAATTCGCCCCCTCCAACCTCCCACCAAAAAAGTGAACAGTGGAATTAATTCAGACAGTGGTTGCTGGTGCATTTATAGTGTGTCCGGACTATATCTCAATCGGGCCAGTTAAACGACATCTGTAACAGGACACAGACATCTCTAACGGGCGTCAATGACAGCCCGACACCGATATGAGTCATCGGTGACGGGCTATAAATTCATCTCAATCGGGCCTTATTTTTGAGCCCGTCACCGATTACCTTCATCTCTGACGGGCTCAGTACTATGGTCCGATTGAGATATCCTAGGTTATCTCAATCGTGCTTATAATTGGGCCCGTCACAGATGTGTTTCATCGCTGACGTGTTATTCGCAATTGGGGCTGTACGAGTACATCTGCAACGGTGCAAATGACGGCCCGATTGAGATGACTTCGTTCTGACGGTCCAAGTGTTCCAGGCATATTTGGGCCCGTTACGGATGGAAGGTTACTAGTGTATGTTGATAGTTAGAACATGCTTTCGACCATTTAGGCCCCTCATCTTGGCAATATTGTAAGCCACCATGTCTCTTCCTATTCAACATATAGAAAACCGTTTATTAAGAACAACCATTTAGTGTTCTTTTAGTAGCATAGCAAGAGAAATTACGGTCAAAATAGTCAATTACGAACTGAATCATCATGAATTCTCATAGCTAACGAGATGCTTATGTGTAGTAATTAACTGTCCAGTATGTTATCTATAATCACCTGCTTTTTTATATTTTATTTCTCATATATTTATTTACCTTATGCTAATTTTCAACTGTTTCTGCTAATCTACCCAACATATGATCACTCTCTTTGCATCAACATGTACAGGCGGCGCACCATCACGCGCCCCATCCTCTAGTTTCTTATATATCCATGGGCTAGTTGTGAGTGATTGGGTATGAAAATTTGCTACAGATTCATAGCTTAATTCAGCCGTGCACCTTGGTGTGTACTAGTACTCAAGTGGCTGGACGAGAACGGAGTAGAAAAAAAAACAACACTAAATCTCGAGAACAAAAGGTGCATCCACCATGGTGGTGATGCTGAGACACAATGCAAGACGACACTTCTCTTACGTTTTTATATACTGTATGTTTACTGTGCTTGACACAAGAAGCTAACACCACATTTTGTCATATGTAGTTTATTGCGCCTCGATCCACATGCAAATATTGAAAAACTCATAAACATGCCTGCATTTTTCTATTCTTTTCTTTTATATAGATGAACATGCCTGGCATCTTGCGAGGTTTTGCTCGATCATTCATCATATTGTGTGCCCAAATCTCATGTAAACAAACGTAGAGCACATGATTCCTTTCATCATCTCTCAATCATATGCGCTTATGTAGGGATAGCCACGGATAAGCGTTGCTATATGTCATGCATAAAAAATGATGAATATAAAACATGCATGCACGAACATATTTTGTTCGTATATACTTTGTGAAAATTATGCCTTAACAAAAGTTCAATTCAAGATCTCTCTTTGGTAATGCATTAAGGCTCTTTTGGAATACATGAATTCTCAAAACACATACATAAACAGAAAAAAATATATGATTAAAATATCATGACACCTTGAATTCAAAGGAATAAAAAAACTACATAAATAACCATTTGAATGAAGCATAAGAAATGTACACGATATAAAGAATGAAGTAGACACAAAGAGAAAATTCTAAAAGAGTAGAGCTTATGTTAGGTATCCTCTAAAATTCCCATGAAACATGCCATTTCACATGAATCTCAGAGAAATCCTGAAGACTCAATTCTTTGTTCTAAATAGCCTCATAGGATTTTTTTTCTTGTAGGATCTAAATCTTTTAAAATTACTCTATTTTTTCCCAAAGGATCCCTTAATATGTAACTGAACTCTTTCTTTTGAAATTCCTCTATTTTCCCCCCAAGGATACATGCTTACGAAACATCATAGATCAGATACGACAGGAGTACTTGGTTGAAAATTTTGCTCGATGTCACGATTGTGAGGCTGGAAGCCATTCTTCAGTTTATGAACTGTAACAAATTGATACTGCAAAGCAAACTATACACCCTTGTCCGTCATGCTCGTGGATTATGACCTTGATGAAATGTTTCCGCATCTAGCTCTTGATTGGATGGACTGGTTCATGACACCCATGACACGAAGTTAAAAAACCATATACGAACTTCTAATAAAATAAAAACATATACAAATATAAAATACATGTCAACACTAAAAATAAATATAAATAATGTATGTATTTAAAAAGAGCCAAACGAGTAAAAAAAAATGCAAAAGAACAACAGCCCCATCGCTTCGGTTTATCCATACGACTTATTAACAACTTTAAAAATAATTTTATGAGTAAGTTTTTAAACGATTTCAAAACAAATATTAGAAAATAAACTACGATTAAAAACATAAAGTAAACTCTAAAATTAAGTTACAAAAATTAAACTTTGATTTACAAGCATAAAAATAAGCGAATGACGGGGCCGAAGAAAGAGACAGGGGAAGTATGACACCTGCAGCGTCGCTGAACTGAACCTGAACTCCAAGTCTGAAAGTTGCAGGCAGAAGATCCGTCCGTCGTCCATCGTTCAGAAAGCACAGCGAGAGAGCCAACAAAAAAAACACCAATCTTTTTCGTCGCCACCCCCGCACTCCGTCCGTGACAACTCCACTCTCCTCTCTCGTTTTGCTGCTCTGCCCAACCCACCCGGACCCGCACCCGCACCCGCACCGCCGCCGGATCGATCGCCCTCTCCTCCACCGTCGTCCGAGGACGCGGACGATACTCCCGAGACCTCTCCTCCCCCCGCCCCAGCGGTTTGGCTCGCGTCGTCGAACGGCGGTGATGCAGGCTGGCGGCGGCGGCGGCGGAGGAGGAGGAGGGAACGCCGGGGACACGCGAGGGCGGCACCGGATCCAGGCGGAGCTCAAGAAGCTCGAGCAAGAGGCGCGCTTTCTCGAGGTCCGTCTTACTCCTCTTCCTCCCTCGTTTCTTGGTCGACTAGCATTACCGGTCATCTTCCCAAATTTGGTTCCAGAATTCTTGCAGTATTTAAGGTTGGATTCATCTATCCTAGCACAAGGGAAACAATAATTTCTTTAGGACTTTCTGTTATGGGGATTATTTGGTGCGGAATGGAGAAGAACATTTCAATTCTTTCTGCAAGATGCCGCATTTACGCCTCGAAATCAACGAAAACGCATGCTCGCCTAACATTTCGCCCGGCTCGATCATCTTCAAATATTCCAATCCCATGTTCCCATGTGACCGAGCAAGAAGCGTTCGCCATGGTTGTCCAAGGTTTCGTTCTTGCGTTCTCTCCGAACTTCCTTGATCCCCATGGCGGCCCATATGGGTGAGGTAATGTGGGGGAGAGGAGCAGAGGAGAGGTCAAGCGCATGTGCATGGTCGCCGTGCAGCCTGCTTGTCCTGCCCCTGCACGATTTGTCCTGGAGAAAAAAAAAGATTTATTTCCGTACCTTTTTGTGGGCCTTTTCTTTTCTGATGGGGACAAAGAAAAAAACTCGCAATGCTAGTAGCATTTCCTGCCTGACTATTTGTAGTTTATTGAGGTTTTTTTTAGGATCTATGCCAGAGAAACAAAAGTGCTCTTCTGTGTCATCTAATGATTGGGGACTGACAGTGTACTGAAGAGTGAAGACTGCTTCTGGGCTACTGAATACTGATGCCCCTTCCTGGGGACCTGTTTAGATGGGTAGCCATGTGTTCTGATTTGTTTTGTGAGATCCAATCTTTTAGTTTTTGTTGGATCAAAAGGCTTGCTGAATAAATGGTTCTCCTAAACTCTTTAATAACACTAGAATTTATGAAATGGTAAATGAAATTGATTGCTGCAAAACCTTAGCATGACTCACTAGGCAATTTGTTCATTGCTGGTACAGGAAAGTACCGCCGTGAATTCGCTATTTTTTTTACATAGTTATTTTCTGTTACTTGATAGTCCAAATTGTAAGGAGCATTCTGACATGATTGCCCCCTTGCAAACATGACATCTGCAACAAATAAAAGAAACTTGTCCTGTATGTTCTTTGAGTAATCAGCTAACCTTTCTAGTTATGTGCATCACTCAAAATGTTTAATCTGTAAGTTCTTAGAATTAGACGCCAAATGAATTCTATCATGTGCTCTGTACTCACTATTGAGTAATTAAGATTGTGAAGACAAAGGAGAATAATCATTCTGGAAGGATGTTTGTCTGTTTGTTCTATAAAACTGTTTTAGTATTTTGTGTTAAATCTCTTCATTATGCACATGAGTACTAGTTTGAAAGCATACAAGTAAGTCGTAATGCAAATGTAGTTCTTCTTTTGTGGTAAATGCTGTTGTCAACATCGTACTGTAGTCTATCTTGAAATAACAACAGTCAACGAATGGAATCAGTTTAATGAACCACATAATAGATCTCCATTTTATTTCTTTGTGGTAAATGCTGTTGTCAACAGCGTACTATAGTCTGTCTTGAAATAACAACAGTGAACAAATAGAATCAATTTAATGAACCACAGAATAGAACTTCATTTTAGTTTTTGTAGTAAATCGTGTTGCAATTGGTACAGTATCACACTGTAGTTCTCATTTATCACACTGGAGTTCTCATTCCTTCTCATTGGAGGAAGTTTTCTTCTTTTTTCTGTCAACATCGGATCTGTCACATACTCACATGGGAAAGTGACCTTTGAAGTCATGTACTGTACTTTACCATACTCAACTGAGTAAATAAAGTAACTAGCAAATAAAACTATCAAGGACTAATGGGTGTTTAATGCCTTTATTTAGATAATGGAAGAAATCTCACCCGGTATCTATATCGGGGATATACATAGCCTTATTTGTTACAACCTTGTGATACACAATCACATTGATTAAAAGAAGTGGTACCAAGCATAAGAAAAATAAAAATCCCAATGATCATAAAACCTGTTACTAAACCACCATCCATGTGTGTCGAGCTCCATGGACCAAGGCCATGCTCCAAAGTATGTCTGGGGCACGTAATTTAGTGGGTCTCAGCCCACTAACCCACTTCATAGAACTGATGGTTCACTGGCCTCCTAATTTATCGTCAAATTTATGCATCTATATTTGAAGAAAATGAAGTAAAGTGTGTTCACTGGTTAAGTCAACTGCCATTCTTTTATCGGTAAGTATGGCTTGCAATAACAGACACACCCTGAGGCTCCTCGCACTGAAAGTAAAACCAAAATCTTAGACATTTGGATCACATGAAGATGACGTGCTGTCATGGGCAGGTATGTTTATGGGAGGGATTTGGTGAAGTGCATATTCATGTGAAGTAATTGGATGTGGCCCTAGATCTCGATGGTGTGGCTGTGGTGCTGTGGTAGGGTGGAGCACCAAGGAGGCTGGAACGAAAGAAAGAGAATAGTGGAATTAGATTATTTTATTACTTGCCTTTAGAGCTGCCGTTACTCCTCAGAACAATGTGATCTATCATCTAACACAACTTATCTATACTTATCCCTAACCAACTATCTAAACAATTCCAAATTTAAGGGCTCCTAATCAGATACAACTTATTCTTAGTAGAGTTTACCGCCTCCTTGTGTCTGGCGGACTGGAGGTCCCACGTGATACCTGCATTGGACTACAAGCTTTCTTCACATAACCAAATAGAAACCTTTGGTTTTCATCACCTAAGAACTATGGCTAATAATAGTATTAATAAAATTTCACTTGTTAAGATCCCCTTGGTGTTAATCATTACCATTTTGATTGCTAAGTCTCAATATTTTGTCATTTATATTAAACCTATA
Source organism: Oryza australiensis (assembly GCA_019925245.2). NCBI lineage: Eukaryota > Viridiplantae > Streptophyta > Magnoliopsida > Poales > Poaceae > Oryza > Oryza australiensis. Next base: position 2,474,063 of record JAIFGZ020000225.1, on the reverse strand, counting down.
GACAATCCGCTGTTTTAGGCTGCTCTGATTGCATTTTGGAACAGATTGGATTGCAGTGCAAGTGTGGAGTGTGTGGCCAATCTATTGCATCTGTGTAGAATTCCAACAAATTTATTTTGAACAGCCCAACTTGTACATTAGCTGCACATTACATTAATGCAACGTGAAAGCTACTTGCATAGCAGAATAAAGCACAAGTTGCCAAATTAAATCATTTAAAATTTCTCAATGGTGCTGATATGGCCTAGATTTGTTCCTTTTCCATTCTTACACCATTATCTGTAGATCTGGCAGGGATTCCTTTTTCTTCTTGAGATATAGAATTCTGTACAGCCCGAAAGGATGATCCTGTTTCCTTTAAAATGTTTCTGGTTTCCCTTTCCCTAATCCCTACCAAACCCGAAATGTTCTCAGTGTGACTTCATTGCATGCAGGAGGAACTTGAAGAGCTTGATAAAACGGACAAGGTGTCAGCAGCATTGCAAGAGTACGTGCTAGGAGAAAACTTCACCAATTCTAATATTACCTTCGGACATTTTATGCTCTGGTGTTCCTGCTTAAAAAGCATCTTTTGTTGTGGTTTACTGTTGGTTACTGATTGCACTATTAATATTTACCAGGCTTATGGTAACAGCGGAGAGCAAAGCGGATCCTCTACTTCCAGTGTAACAACTGGAACATCCTATTTTTAAATTTATCCAAATATCACGGCCTCAAAACTCTTATGCCGTTTCTGTTACCGCAGGACTACTGGGCCTGCTTGCCAGTCTTGGGACAGATGGTTTGAAGGTCCGCAAGATCTACGCAGATGCAAATGCTGGTTTTTGTGATTCTTGGCAAGCAACACCAAGGGGAGACAATGATTGCTGCAAACTGTAAATTGTTTTTGGTCATCCCAGCATGAATGTCATTAGTCATTAAAGGTGAGGGGGAAATTCTTTTACTGAACTGAGTCTGGGCATCAGAAAGTGGAGTAGAATGAGAAGAGAACTGTGGAATACATAAGTGACAGCAATGAATTAGCGTCATCTTTGTTCGACAAGTTTCTTCGTACTGAAATTTTCTGTGCATTTAGCTGCATTTCTGCTGTTGGTGAAGCATGGGGTCTCTCAACTGTAACATTTGACTGAAAAACATTCCTGTGAGGTTCTATCTGACATTTCTTTAGATGTTTCTACCCTTGTTCAGTCTGTTACCATTCTGAATCTTGTGAACACCATTGCTGAACAATGATGACTGATTCTATCTTGACAAGAATTCTGAGTCCTGCATTGATGTGAAAGAAACTGGCTTTTCATGCATTGCACTAACTTGCTAGCTCATTTGGCCCACTCAAGAGAAGCCCAACTCACAGAGGCCCAGCCTAATAGGCAGCTGGTTCTCTTCAACTGGCCACAAGTGAAGTGACCTTATCCAAAACTACACAGCAATGGCGCACGCTTGCTCGTCTCCGTCCTCGCCGTCGCCGGCGAGCAGCCGTCCTCTCCTCCCCTCGTCGGCCTCCATCTCCGCCTTCCTCGCCTCCCACCCGGCCCTCACCCTCTTGCACACGCAATGCGCCTCCATGGCGCACCTCCGCCAGCTCCACGCCGCGCTCGTCAAGTCCGGCCTCGCCAGGGACACCATCGCCGCCAGCCGCGCCGTCGCGTTCTGCGCCAGCGACGGACGCGACGCAGCCTACGCCGCGCGCCTCGTCAGGCACCACCCGAGGCCCAACGCGTTCATGTGGAACACCGCCATACGCGCGCTGGCCGACGGCCCAGGGCCTGACGCGGCCGTGGCGCTGTTCGTTGACATGCTCGGGTCACCGACGCCGCCCGAGCGGCGCACTTTCCCGTCGCTGTTCGTAGCGTACGCGCGCCTCGGCCGCGCCAGCGACGGGGCGGGGCTCCACGGCATGGTGCTCAAGCTCGGCGTCGGGGGCGACCCGTACGTGCGCAACTCCATGATCGCCATGTACGCGTCGTGCGGCGCGGCGGACGAGGCGATGGCGCTGCTCGCGCGGTGCGAGGCGTTCGACGCCGTGGCGTGCAACAGCGCGATCGTGGCGCTGGCGAGGGCCGGGCGCGTCGACGAGGCGCGGGCGGTGTTCGACGGCATGCCGGCCCGGACCATCGCGACGTGGAGCGCCATGGTGAGCGCCTACTCCCGCGCCTCGAGGTGCCACGACGCCGTGGAGCTCTTCTCGGAGATGCAGGCGGAGGGCGTGGAGCCGAACGCCAACGTGCTCGTTAGCGTCCTCGGCTGCTGCGCCAGCCTCGGCGCGCTGGAGCAGGGCGCGTGGGTGCACGCGTACATAGACAAGCGCGGCGTCGCCACGAACGCACTCGTGGTCACCGCCCTCGTGGACATGTACTGCAAGTGCGGGGACATACACAAGGCTCGCGAGGTGTTCGACGCATGGAGATCGCGGGGCCAGGCCAAGCTCTCGTCATGGAACTCCATGATGCTTGGCCATGCAGTGCACGGGCAATGGCGAGAAGCACTCGCCTTGTTCTCCGAGCTGAAGCCTCACGGCCTAAGCCCGGACAACGTCACCTTCATCGCGATCCTGATGGCGTACGGCCACTCCGGCATGGCCGACGACGCGAAGGCGGTGTTCGCGTCGATGGCGAGCGAGCACGGCGTCGTCCCGGGGATCGAGCACTACGGCTGCCTCGTCGACGCGCTCGCCAGGGCCGGGAGGCTCCGGGAGGCCGAGGGCGCGATCGCGGCGATGCCGATGGCGCCCGACGCGGCCGTCTGGGGCGCGCTGCTGTCCGGATGCCGGCTGCACGGCGACGCCGAGGCGGCGGCGCGCGCGGCGAGGGAGGCCGTGCGGTGCGACCCGCGGGACAGCGGCGCGTACGTGCTCGCGGCGAGCGCGCTGGCGCGCGACGGCGAGGTCCGGCGCGGCGCCGGCGTGAGGGGGAGGATGAGGGAGGAAGGCGTGGGGAAGGTGCCCGGGTGTAGCATGATCGAGGTGGATGGTGTTGTGCACGAGTTCGTCAGCTAAAAATTTTGCAACTTATTTCAGGACACAGCTCACAGATGTAAAACGTTAAGATGGCACATATATTAAGATTGTAAAATGTATCGTAGCAAGCATGGATCTGTAATTTTTTTATAATTTTACTTAACAGCGAATTTCTGAATACTACATATGCTTTTGTCTAATCTATTGCAAAATTATAGATTTAAGATTTTGTACTGAAAAACTACACATTTTATGTTTAAACTAGCAACTATGCCCGTATGTTTGATGGGTGAAGTCGAGACACGGCGCGGATGGGGACGGGAGGGCGCGGCGCGGCGAGGGAGCTCCGGCGACGGGAGGGAGGGCGCAGGCATGGCGCGGCGCCGCGTGCGGATGGGGACAGGAGGAGGGCGCGGGGAGGAAGAGCGCATGAGGTTTTTTTCATCCAACCCTCCTTTCTTTTCAAGCGTGGGACTACGGGTTAATTTTATAAACACTCAAGGGGTTTCTTGTAAAATAGCCGGACAAAACAAATTTTTGGGTTGGATAGTTATAGATATACTAGCAATTGTGCTGTGCGTTGCAGGTGAAGTCGGCGTAGCGCGGATGGGGACGGGAGGGAGGGCGTAGGCGCGGCGCGAGAGTTCCGAGCAGTGATGGGAGGGAGCAATGGGAGGTAGGAGCGCAGACGCGACGCAGGACACGGCGTGGATGGGGACGGGAGGGAGGGGCGAAGGAGGTCTTTTTTTTCATCCAAGCCCACCCTTTCTTTTCAGCATTAGAACTGCGAGTTAATTTCGGAAAAACTCAAGGGGTTTTATGCAAAAATAGCCAGGCAAAACAAAATATTAGGTAGAAACACTGCTTGTTTTATAAATAGTTATAGATATGTACACACGCGCTCTGATATGACTTGTTATCGCATATTAAAGACCCAACTCATGACCTAGAGGACTATGAGATTACTAATATATGCATAGACTATCTGAATATAATAGCTCAGATTTTGATTAATTGAGATTAATGTGTCTTGAATTGCATGAACACAAGTTTTTGCCCAACAACAAAATCAGGATGTATCTTCTCGAAAACAACGGTGAGAAGCAAAAAGAATAAATCATTCAAATTTGCAGTCACAAGCCAGTAACTGCCATACTTAATTTGTGGCTCTCAAGTATATTGTTGATTGATGTCTTATGTTTTTTGACGTGATTTTGTTCGTTTAAATGAGCTGCAGGAGGCTGATTTCATAGTGATCTACTCCGATATCAAGTCCAGAAAATATATAATATTCATTTTGTTGTTCCCTCTTCCCATCTGTTCTTCTTACATGCTCTGAACTGAACTTAGCTGTGATTTTGAGTGCAACCACGCAATCATGGTTGTAATCTCAGCACAACTTGATGTGGATGCATGACGCATATGTATGAGTAGTTTGCATGCCACTGTTTGTCTCTATTTCTACAGCATATATATGTTTGCATTGCATATAATGGAGTAGTAGTTTATTTAACAAATCAACTTGGTTTTAAATAATCAACTGAGATATGTTCTTGCAATTGGTGCATTTAACATGATAGTTTATGCAAAGGAGAAGATATTGCATATCCTGATTTTAATTGCTCCTAAAGTTATGAAAAAAAGAAGAGATGCAATTGTTAATGTGTATATATCATTAAGGGCTAAAGAATTACCTTCCTTCATCATAAACGCAGATTAAGTATCATGTCGAACAGAAATTGCTCAGTTTCAAAAAAATCTGGGTGCATATATGAGTTGTGTCGAGCGTGAGATTGCTCAGTATCCAAGAATTTTGGATGTATATATGAGTTTTGTTTGTGCTTTCAGTTTTTTATATAGGTTCAGAAGATGTTTGTATCCTACTCGGTCATATAATTTGTATCTTTGGACTTTGTATATAATTCCTGGGCCATGTATGTAGTTCCTGGGCCATCTAATTCTTAATGTTTGTAATTTTATAAATATTCAAAGGGTTTTCTGTAAAATAGCCAGGCAAAACAAAATTTTGGATAAAAATACTAATATATAGTTATAGATTCTAGATATAGATTATAGATTATTGTAAAACTATATGTTTTAGGCTACACCTTCACATGCACCATTCGTCCTGCATGTAAAAACACTTGTAGTTTGTAATGAAACACATAACGGAAATTTTGCTGTAGGATACTAAAAAAATATGATTTTTGACGTAGGATATAAAAAACATGACACGACTATTGGAACCCAAAAAACTGATAATTTTCGTGAGACTGCAACTAGGACTCGCTTGCCAGGTGTGGGCGATTTGTATATAGTCTAAAACATATACTTTTACGATAACTTGAGCTCAAAACCTGCAATTCTCCAATACAAACTCTAAAATATGTAGTCTAATGAAAATCTGACAAAATATGAATTTGTAAAATTTACTCTTTATCATGTGATGCAAACTTGGATGTAATTTTTTTGATAATACAAACTTGGATGTAATGGATGGGCATCGACCAAAATTTGTGAAAAGTAATGATCAAGCAAGATTAATGATGTCCTTAACTACTGGAGAAACCATCATTGGTTGAAGTAGCAAAAAGCACAGTAGTCCCGGTTTGAGTTGCACCCGGTACTAGAGATGATCTCTAGTCCCGGTTTAAAAATTCAACGGCCCTCTAGGAACAGTAGTCCCGGTTCGTGTCACGAACCGGGACTAACGATCACTTCTAGTCCCGGTTCAAATGTTGTCGGCGCGTGTCGGAGCGTCGGGGACCTTTAGTCCCGGTTGGTAACACCAACCGGCACTAGAGGTAGCATCTCTAGTCCCGGTTCGTGTTACCGACCGGGACTAAAGGTCCCCGATGCTCTGACACACGCTGACAACATTTGAACAGTCATCTCTAGTCCCAGTTCTTGAAACGAACCGGGACTAAAGGTCCTAAAGAGCCGTTGAAATTTTTATACCATTGCCTCGGGACTAGAGATTGCATCTCTAGTCCCGGTTGGTGTTACCAACCGGGACTAGAGATTTTCTTTATATACTCCTTCCTCCTCCATCCCGAGCCAGCTACACTCTTACATCTTCAAAATTTTTCTCGGCTAGAGGTCCAAGTTTGCCAAGGTTAGCAACTTCTTTTGTGATAATACACAAATATTTGCTATCTATAAGGTTAGCAACTTCTTCCTCTTAAGATTTGCGGTTGTTTTCTATACATTTTGCTATCTACATGTCATGTGCTATCTACAATCTTAGCACTTCGCATTTTGCGGTTATTTTATATACATTTTCATCTCTAGATTTGTATGCAAACATGAGGAGATGTTTTCCCGCCCACTAAAATTCATCTCTAGTCTCGGTTGGTTTTAAAACCGAGACTAATTATCTGATGCCCAATTATATTATGTTATATTCATATATAATTATAATTAACATGTGTTCATATATTCATATATAATTAACAAATGTTCATATAATTAATATAAAATATTATAAATTAAAATAATAACTTATAATTAACATTTGTCATATTCCAAACTATTTAAAATTTAAATAATAATATATATTTAACATATGGCCTATTTGAAAAAAATTTAAATTAAAATAATAACATATAATTAACATTTGTCGTATTTAAAACTATTTTAAACCATAAACCATAAACCCTAAACCCTAAACCTTAAACCAAAACCCTTTTACCATTAACCCTTAACCTAAACCCTATTTTAAACCCTAAACCCTAAACCCTAAACCCTCGTGCGGCCGCGTGATTGGCATGTAGAAGTACTGCGACACGAGCGGAACGTCAATGCCTTCTCCTCCGATCTAACATCGTCTCTCATGCTCTTGGAGGCTGCTCCGTTCTCATCACTATAATAGAGCAGTGGCAATCTCTTCTCACTTTGTTCTACCTTGTTCTCCGATTGCACCATTGTCACACCACGAGTTTTGCCCTACATTGTTTAAATAATTTACCCGAAATAATCGGAATTTTGGAAGTAATCTGGAGCCAACGAGTAATTTTAAAATGCAATTAATAAAAATGAAAACGACATAGTGGGATTTTTCTTGAATTTTGCATGTCAAAATGCGCTAACAGGATTCTTACTAGAATTTTTAGAGCACTCTAAGTATTTTTAATCAATTAAATAAGAAATCAACAATTTAATTAAGTCCCAAAATTCCCTTTTTTTCCTTTTTCTTTTTCTTTTCCCTTTTTCCGTACCGCCGTACGGTTTCCCGCCCTTCACTCCGTGCCGGGCCGTAGGCCGCTCCGCTCCGGCCCAAGCCGCCTCCCGTGCGCGCGCGCTCCCCGCCATGGGCCGAAGCCACGATGCGGCCGCGCCGCGCAAGTCCGTGGTCCTCCCCGCTCCGCAGCCACCGGGTGGGCCCCACCTGTTGGGCCTCCTTCCTCGCGGCCGGCAAGCCCACCGCCGCCGTCGCCGCCATGCGTCGCTCCTCGCCCGCCTTTTCCGGCCCGTCCCGTGCGCCCCGTGCCACGTGGGCCCCTTGCCGAGCACCGACTGCGTCCCGCACCCGTCGCCGCTTTTTCCGCATGCCGAACGGCCGTCGTCGCCCCAAAAACGACCGCCGGAAATCTCTCCTCTCTCTCTCAGAGTCCGAAACCGCCGGTGACCTTATCCCCGTCGTATCCGTGCCGGTTTCAACCTCTTCTCTCCCCTTTAAAACCCCCTCGAGCTTCGCCGTGTTCCCTTTGTTGGCCATCATTTCTAGCCCCAAATCGTTGCCGTCTCCGTCCTTTTCTTTCACCGCCGGTCAGATCGCCACCGTTCCCGTTTTCTTTTTATTTACTTCGTTTTCCTTTTGTTCCCTTTCGCTCGCGTGCCGCCACTCGCCGAGTCCCGCCGCTGTGTCCCGCCGCTCGCGCTCGTCGCCGCAAGCCGCCTGCCCGCGCCACCCGTGCCGGCGGTGAAACCCTCGTCGCCGCCGCGCGCAAACTCTACCCCTAGCGCCGCCTCATCCGAGCCATCCGATCGGCTGGATCAAGCGTGCCCGAACCGTCCGATCTCGCCGAGCATCGCCGTCCGATCCGGCCGCCATGCCCTAGATGGCCGCCGCGTGTCCGCCGTTCGGCCGCCATCCAAACCCTAACCCTATCCGCGATCCACACCGTCCAATCCTTCGGATCAGGCGGATCTGGGCCGTTCGCTCCCTCGCAAGCCGTCGCCGTCCGATCGCCGCCGCTCCCCGCGGATGCGTGCCGCGTGTCCCCGCGCTCGCCGCCGCCCGCCGTGGACTCGGTCCACCGTGGACCGAGCGCCCGCGCCGCTTGCGTCAGCCGCTTGCGCCAGCTGACGTCAGCCCTACCCGCTTGCGCCATTCTTGCGTCACCCGAGGCTTAATTGCGCAATAAATGCTTTAATCTTTTCTGTTTAGTGTAAAAATCGCAATTAAACTTCTAAAATCCATATCTTTTGAATCCGAGCTCTGTTTTAGTCCATTCAAATTTCATTAAATCCAGAAAAATGTCAAGAATCCATTAAAAATACTTTTCAGTGCTGTTTTAGTAGACCTTTTAGGGTGTTTGTTGAGTGCTTTGTTTGTCGTGTAGATCCCGAGTTTTCCGGCGAGCCCGTTCTCTTCGAAGTAGTCGCCGAGGTTCCTCAGTCTCCAGAACAAGGCAAGTCATACCTTACATTGATCATATTATACCTATTTTATGTAAATACCTCTTTTCTCTCAAATATTGCATATGTTTCAGAATGTCATTTCATGGGATGATTATACCTATTGTACTCAACCATAGGATTGTTTACCTTATACCATTGATAACTTGGGGTTCAATATGACAAGATGATAGCTTAAGGTTTGCTTAGTTATGCTTAGCTCAACTAGCTCACTTAAGGGGATCACACTAACCAAGTATGTTACTAGAGGTTAACTCTCAGATGAGGTTAAGATGTGACTCTTTTTCTAATAATATTGAATTATGGAATGGGCGGGTCGTGAGCACATGGTTGGACTTTGGTTAGCGTGCTCATGACAATTAAGGACCGGTTCTCGGGAAACCCTGGAAGAAGTACCGTGCATACCACAAGCCAGCATGGGTAATGGTTGGGTCTGTAGCGTAGCTGTCTCTAGCCAACGTATCCCAGAGAGGGTGGGCGTGATGGATTTGGGTCGGCCCCGGTTTTAAGGGTTGATCAGCTTTCGGATTCACCGCGGCACTAGAGGGGGCTGCCCATTGCCCGATGGGAGTGGGAGCAAAACCTTGGTGTGGTACGATTGGTTAGAGGGGGTTATGTGAAGGACCCTATCACAGTTCCTTTCCGGGGTACCGTGGTGGTGCACCGGCGCACGGTAACGTGTTGTGGGATTGTGTCTTGTGGGTACAGTTGTACACCTCTGATCAGAGTAAAACTATTCGAATAGCCGTGCCCACGGTTACGGGCGATCGACCAGATTCACCTTGATTAGTTTCACTTATTTACTTGAATGAAATGTTGGAATGTGACTAGTGCAGGCGGATGGATGGGCCTGTTGCAACGTGGTTTTAGCGTTGGACAGTGTTTATTTAATACTGCTTAATGACTATTGTTTACTGTCTTCAAATATTGTTATTATATTCTGCAAATGCTGTTTATGCAAATTGAGCCTCGATCCTTTTCCTTGATATTTATCTTGCATCATGTCCCCTTTTCGGTGTGACTTGTTGAGTACGGTGGTTGTACTCAGCCTTGCTTCTTTTCCCCTTTAGTGCCGAGGGTTGAGATCGAGGTCTCAGGAGGTGTAGGCTTGTTCGACGTCAAGGGTTAGGCTGTGGTGTTGGCGTTTCGCTTCGCTTGAGTCAAGTTTAGCTTAAGTCGGTTTTACCTTCCTTTCCGCTGCATTTGTGTAACTCTTTTATATTGTTTCTAAGACGAGGATTCTGTATTATCAATAACGTCGATTTGTGTACCTCGGTGATGCCGGACGAGGGTGTAATGCACAAATTAGCTGCGAGAATTCGGTGTGAATTTACGGCGTGACAAGTTGGTATCGAGCCTTCCTTTGACGTAGGACAAGCCAACTGGAAACCTTAAGTGCCCTCTAATTCTTTTCATTTGCATATGTTTAAAAAAAGGGGTGTTTTGAAAAGTGGAGTCGAGTCTAGGGTTTAGGAATTGCGAAAATGGGATGTTGGTCGTGGGTTTTTGAGCATGTTTTGATTTTCCCACTCCTTTGTTTCTATAGATGGCAGGTTCCCCGGCGCACTTGCGAAAGGGATGACGGGCTTTGTTGCGGGCGCGCGTATGGCCCTTGCGGTCGGATATCTGAGCCCGGAGTATACAACGGTGGCGCCTCTCGGTGGCGAGTTGCCCTATCGTGTTCGGTTGGAGGTTCACGGGTTTGTGGGAACGTGTCTTCCCAACATGGAGGTTACGCTTCCGGAGGCACGTCAAATCACGCTTGTCAAGAAGCCGCCTACGATGTTGGCCAGGATGAGGAGCTGCATGATGCGACCTTCGCACCTCCTCCTACCGCTACCATCCCCGTCGAGGTAGTTCCTCAGAGGTCGGTGCATTCAAGTCTACAACAGAGGAGAACGACTCCACCTTCGGCCACATGTGCACCGTGATCAAAGGCCTGGATAAGATGCACTCGACCTACAAAAGGCAACCAAAGAGCTGAACGACAAGAAGATGCTAAGGATCGTACGGCTGCGGGACGAAGTGGTTCGTCTTAAGAAGGAGGTGGCTGAATTGAAGGGACTCCCGGCACCGGTTGGTGTCGGGATTCGCACTACTCCTCGGAAGACCACCACCGCGCTGTCCAGTATCCAGTGGCGCCTCGGATTCCACCGCCTCCTCCAGCTTCTCCAGCCACTCCAGCTCCACCGCTCCGGTTCAGCGCACATGTCCGGTTCCTCACTGTTGGAGTTCGCTCTCACCTTTGCTCCGGCCGGCGTATCAAGGCGGAGGTGGCGTGCGGTTGGATCTCCATCTCCGGTGACTCAAGCTCGGAGAATTAAGGCGAAGACATGGACTCGAAGAAACTCGAGATTCCTCGGAGAGAAGAGGCGGGATTGGTTGGGCTACGACAACCGATTCGGAAGAGTCAAAGTGCGAGGTGACGCCGGAGGACTCTAGGAGCCGTTCGAAGAATGGGGATCTTCGAAGGAAGCGGTTTCGACTCCTCGCCTCGCGGATCGTTCTAGTTGCCCTCCTTAGTTTTATCGTTTAGCTTAGTTTGTCTTCTTGGTAGTTGCTTTGTGTGTTAGGCTGCTTGTGTGTGGGATAGCGGCGGTCGATATCAAGTGTGATATGACTGACCAATTAAGGATGTTTGGTGCTTTTCCTTGTTTTTAGTCAAGATCGAACAATGCATTTGAATTCCAATAATAAAGATTAGTTTCTAAGTCTGTCTGTTTTCCTTCTTTTCTCTCTTCGGTTCGGTCGCCTCCTTCGGATGGTGAACACCGGGACCAGTAGCAAACAGCAACAATGGGCGTCGGTGCCAACAACAACGAGGTTCACGACGCCAATGGCAATGCTCCTCCACCGCCACCCGAGAACCCCACCATTGCTCAAGTGCTTGCTTCGTGAGCAGATGATGGCTGCAATGATGCGGCAAATGCAACAACAACACCGGCGGATGCAATAGCGAGATGTTGCAACAAATGCAGCGCAACGCGGCACGCGAGAACAATCGGTTGCCGCCCCACCACCCCGAGTCCAAGTTGCAAGAGTTCCTTCGTGTTCGACCGCCGACCTTCTCCAGTACCACTAATCCCATGGAGGCTAATGATTGGCTTCATGCAATAGAGAAGAAGTTAGATCTTAGCGGTGCACGGACCGGAGAAAGTCTCGTTTGCCACTCATCGGTTGCGGGGTCTGCTTCCCTTGGTGGGACAACTACTTGGTTACTCGCCCGGCGGGAGCGCAGATTACATGGGAAGAGTTCCGTCGCAGTTTCAGGACCGCACACATTCCTACGGGAATAGTTGCACGAAAAAGCGTGAGTTCCGTTCTCTTGAGCGGGTAACGGATCGATTCGAGTATCGCATGAGTTCAATCGTCTTGCCCGTTATGCCCCGGAAGATGTGCGCACCGTGCAGAAAGGCGGGGAAAAGTTTTTGGTGGTTTGGGTGATGAACTCACGGACAAGCTAATCTCAGGAGAGTATGCTAACTTTGAGAAGCTGGTTGACAAGGCCATTCGACGGGAAGATCGGCGCAACAAGATGATCAAGAAGAGAAAAGTAATCCAGTCCAGACCTCCTCAACGGCGAGGAAAATCATCGGAGGCGCGTTTCATGCACGGAAGTCGAGTGGACCTACCACCATGATTGTTCGTCGGCATCGACCTTATCACCCGGGGAATTTCCAAGCGCGGTAGTGGCGGTGGTCAACAACAACGCCTCCGGCCCCGCGCCCTCCACGGCGCCACCCCAGCGACGATCACGGCCACCACCTCCAAAGAAGGACTCGGAGGAAAGCCGAGTCTGTTTCAGCGTGGTGACCCCGGGCATTTGCGAGACAAGTGTCCCAAACCAAGGCGCGCTGGGCCAAGGTTCATCCAGGCCGGGGTCAACCATGCATCCGCCGAGAAGCACAGACCGCTCCGAGGTTATACTGGTATGTTTCCGTAAACTTTACTCCCCACAGTATTATTTGATTACGGTGCTACACATTCATTTATCTCAAAAGCGGTTTATTGGGGCACATGGGTTGTCGGTAGTGGGACTTAAGATACCTATGCGAGTTCAAACCCCCGGAAACCACTTGGACACTACTCGATCTGTCCCTCGGTGACCATAGAAATCCAAGGATCTATGTTTCCGGCCAACCTCATCCTCCTTCAGTCCAAAGGCATAGATGTCATTCTTGGGATGGATTGGTTGTCTAGACATAAGGGAGTAATTAGTTGCGCTAGTCGCACCATTACTTTAATCAATACGAAAGGAGAAGGAATTGTTTTTCGTTCTCCCATGCAAGCCAAGACCGTAGCAAGTTTGAATCATGTTTCCGCCTAGGTGGATCGTCCAAAGTGGCGGCAAAGACCCCTATGAAGTTAGAGAATATCCCCATCGTCGAGAGATACCACGAAGTTTTCCCTGAAGACTTAACTCGAGATGCCGCCGAAAGGGAAATTGAATTCCGGATCGATTTAGTACCCGGACCGCCCCAATACACAAGAGGCCGTATAGGATGGGAGCCAACGAGTTGGCCGAAGTAAAGAAGCAAGTGGATGAACAGTTGCAAAAGGGTATATCCGCCGAGCACGTCACCTTGGGGTGCTCGGTGATTTTCGTGGAAAAGAAAGACAAGACCAAGAGAATGTGTGTCGATTATCGCGCACTCAATGAGGTTACTATCAAGAACAAGTATACCCTACCACGGATTGATGATTTATTCGATCAACTCAAAGGGGCCAAGGTGTTTTCAAGATAGACTGCGATCGGGCTATCACCGGTTGAGAATTCGGGAAGAGGACATTCCCAAGACCGCTTTCACCACCGGATACGGCTGTATGAGTGTACGGTCATGTCTTTTGACTGACCAACGCACCGGCCTTCTTTATGAATCGATGAACAAGGTGTTTATGGAGTTCTTGGATAAATTTGTGGTGGTGTTCATTGACGACATTTTGGTCTACTCTAAAACGGAGGAAGAACATGAGCAACATCTTCGGATAGTGCTCGAGAAGTTGAGGGATCATCAACTCTACGCCAAGTTTAGCAAGTGTGCTTTCGGTTAAAGGAAGTACGGTTCTCGGCCACATTGTGAATGCCCAAGGAGTAGCCGTGGATCCGGCAAATGTGGAATCGGTTACCAAGTGGACCTTGCCAAAAATGGTCACGCGATCTGAAGTTTCCTTGGACTTGCGGGTTACTACGCCGCTTCATTGAGAACTTCTCCAAAGTCGCCAAGCCGATGACTCAACTGTTGAAGAAAGATGAGAAATTTAAGTGGTCGGCGAGAATGTAACAAGAGTTTTGAAGAGCTTAAGAGGAAGTTGGTGTCTCGCACCGGTGTTGATCTTGCCGGATCCAGCAAAGGATTTCCAAGTTTATTGTGATGCATCTCGCCAAGGGTTGGGATGTGTGTTGATGCAAGAAGGCAAAGTGGTCGCATATGCTTCTCGTCAGTTGCGTCCGCATGAAAACAACTATCCAACTCATGATACGGAATTATCCGCGGTGGTTCATGCCACGAAGATCCGCGACACTACCTAATTGGCAATCGTTGTGAAGTGTATACGGATCATAAAAGTCTCAAGTATATTTTCACCCAACCGGATTTGAACCTCCGACAACGAAGATGGTTGGAACTGATCAAAGATTACGATTTGGGGATACATTACCATACTGGCAAAGCTAATGTGGTTGCGGATGCACTAAGCCGAATGAGTTCTTGCACCACCCTCAATGTCGAAGGAATGTGCGACCGGTTGCGGCAAGAATTCGAGTATCTAAATCTACGAATGGTGGATTTTGGTTTTGTGGCTGCTCGGAAGCCCAACCCACTCTCGTTGATCAAATCCGGGCTGCTCAAGCATCGGATCCCGAGATGGCCGAACTCAAGAAGAACATGAGGGTCGGAAAAGCTCGTGGCTTTACGGAAGACGAGCACGTCACAATCTGGATGGGAAAGAGATTGTGTGTGCCGGAAGACAAGGATTTGAAAAAATGATCCTTACGGAAGTTCACCAAACTCAATACTCAATTCACCCGGGCGGTACAAAGATGTATCAAGATCTTAAAAAAAGTTTTGGTGGGTCGGTATGAGGAGGGAGATAGCTGAGTTTGTTGCACTTTGTGATGTTTGTCGGCGGGTTAAGGCGCGAACATCAACGGCCGTCGGATTGTTGCAACCACTCCAGTTCAGTGGAAATGGGAAGAAATTGGAATGGATTTCATCACGGGTTTACCCACGCACGTCGAGATATGACTCAATTTGAGTCGTTGTGGACCGACTCACCAAGGTGGCCCACTTCATACCAGTGCATACTACCTACTCGGGAAGAAGCTAGCGAGCTTTATCTCGTAAGGATCATGTGTTTGCATGGCGTGCCTAAAAGATCGTGTCTAATAGGGAAGTCGGTTTACTTCCAAGTTACGGAAGAAGTTGCAAGAAGAGCTCGGTACCCGTTTGAATTTTAGTACGACCTATCATCCGCAAACAGATGGTCAAGCGAGAGTGAATCAAATTTTGGAAGACATGTTGAGAGCATGCGCGCTTGATTTTGGAATAGCGTGGGACAAAAGCTTGCCCTATGCAGAATTCTCCTATAACAACGGCTATCAAGCCGGCATTCAAATGGCACCGTATGAAGCACTGTATGGACGGAAGTGCCGCACACCCCTTTTAGGATCGGGCGGTGAACGCCGGTTGTTTGGCACTGAAGTAATAAGTGAAGCGAGGCAAAGGTCCGAACGATTCGGGAAAGGTTGAGGATTGCGCGGTCTCGACGGAGAGCTACGCGGATAATCGTCGAAGAGACCTCGCTTTTGAAGCGGGGATTTTGTGTATCTTCGCGTTACACCACTCAGGGAGTACACCGTTTCCAAACCAAAGGTAAGTTGGCACCACGTTTTGTGGGACCATACAGAATTCGGGAACGTCGAGGAGAAGTCGCCTATCAACTTGAGCTTCCCTCCAACATGGCTGGTATTCATGACGTGTTTCATGTGTCCTAATTAAAGAAGTGTTTAAGGGTACCAGAAGAGCAGGCGAGTCCAGACGAGATCGAAATTCAAGAGGACGTAACCTACGTAGAGAGACCAGCACGTATTCTCGGGATCAGCGAGAGAAGGACTCGAACAAGGTTATCAAGTTTTGCAAGGTTCAATGGACTCATCACTCAGGAAGAAGCCACTTGGGAAAGAGAAGATGAGCTAAAGGCCGCGCACCCGCACCTTTTCGCCAGCACCTTCGAATCTCGGGGTCGAGATTCCGTTTAAGGGGGGTAGGTTGTCACACCCTGAGTTTTGCCCTAAATTGTTTAAATAATTTAACCTGAAATAATCGGAATTTTTGGAAGTAATCTGGAGCCAACCAGTAATTTTAAAATGCAATTAATAAATGAAAACGACATGGTGGGATTTTTCTTGAATTCTGCATGTCAAAATGCGCTAACGGATTTTCTTGGAATTTTAGAGCACTCTAAGTATTTTTAATCAATTAAATAAGAAATCAGCAATTTAATTAAGTCCCAAAATTCCCTTTTTCCTTTTTCTTTTTCTTTTCCCTTTTCCGTACCGCCCGTACGGTTCCCGCCCTTCACTCCGTGCGGGCCGTCGGCCGCTCCGCTCCGCCCAAGCCGCCTCCCCGTGCGCGCGCTCGCTCCTCTCGGCCGTGGGCGAAGCCCACGATGCCGGCCGCGCCGCGCAAGTCTGCGGGCCCTCCTCGCTCCGCGGCCACCGACAGTGGGCCCCACTGTCGGGCCTCCTCCCTCGCGCCGGCAAGCCCAGCCACCGTCGCCGCCATGCGCCGCTCCTCGCCGCCTTTTCGGCCCGTCCCGTGCGTCCCGTGCCACGTGGGCCCCTTGCCGAGCACCGGCCTACGTCCCGCACCGTCGCCGCTTTTCCGCACGCCGAAACGGCCGTCGTCGCCCAAAACGACCGCCGGAAATCTCTCCCTCTCTCTCGAGTCCGAAACCGCCGGTGACCTTATCCCCGCCATATCCGTGTCGGTTTCAACCTCTTCTCTCCCCCTTTAAAACCCCCTCGAGCTTCGCCGTGTTCCCCTTTGTTGGCCATCGTTTCTAGCCCCAAATCGTTGCCGTCTCCGTCCTTTTCTTTCACCGCCGGTCGGATCGCCACCGTTCCCGTTTTCCTTTTTATTTACTTCGTTTTCCTTTTGTTCCCTTTCGCTCGCGTGCCGCCGCTCGGAGTCCCGCTGCGTGTCCCGCCGCTCGCGCTCGTCGCCGGCAAGCCTCTTCTGCCGCCGCCACCGGCCGGCGGTGAAACCTCGTCGCCGCCGCGCCCGCAAACTCTACCCCTAGCGCCGCCTCATCCGAGCCATCCGATCGGCTGGATCAAGCGTGCCCGAACCGTCCGATCTCGCCGAGCATCGCCGTCCGATCCGGCCGCCATGCCCTAGATGGCCGCCGCGTGTCCGCCGCGGCCGCCATCCAAACCCTAACCCTATCCGCGATCCACACCGTCCAATCCTTCGGATCGGGCGGATCTGGGTCGCTTCGCTCCCGCGCAAGCCGTCGCCGTCCGATCGCCGCCGCTCTCGCGGATGCTTGTTAGTGATATGCACTAGAGGCAACATGGAGATGTTGGATATCACGTCAATGTTTATGTATAAATGAATAAAGTGTTATTCGGTTCCATGAAATAGACATCTTGTATTG
This sequence comes from Oryza australiensis, assembly GCA_019925245.2. Classification (NCBI taxonomy): domain Eukaryota; kingdom Viridiplantae; phylum Streptophyta; class Magnoliopsida; order Poales; family Poaceae; genus Oryza; species Oryza australiensis. The sequence goes on along the minus strand of JAIFGZ020000225.1, from coordinate 2,456,809 downwards.
ATCAATAAGTACGTGACTTATTTATGAGACTCGATATGTATGACTCTATTTCTAAACGATCCCGATCATATGTCATATTGTTGGAACAAATATGATTCTAAGATCGGCATGTTTATTGATTGATGATCATGTCTCGTAGATCATGGGTATGGAGATACCAAATCAATAAACATGGACATATGTGTTAGAGAACACATTGTTGGATAGACCCACCATGAGACACTACGGGAATTAATGTGCCATTAGTTGGTCTCGGGTAGTGTTGGTACAAAGTCCTTAGACCTGAGATCACCATGGATTCCAACATGTGTAGTAGCCTACTTTGGGACTACCAAACGCTATTCCGTAAATCGGGTAGTTATAAAGGTAGTTTTCGGGTTTGCTATGAAACATGGAGTGGGATGTGAGTGATCAAGATGGAATTTGCCCCTCCTTTGGAGAGATATCTCTGGGCCCCTCGAGGTAATGGATTATGGAAATGCATGGCCATGCTAAGTTGATTGAGGAGTCAATCAACGGATAGATAATCCAATACGGTTCGAGTGAATGGTTAAGCTATTGAAGGGATGGTACACATCTTGCCTATAGCTTAACCGGTATCGTGAGGCAAAGGGATTTGTGTACACATTACGGGTTCGAGCCGATATTATTCTTGTATACTATGGTGTCAATATATGTGCTTGCTAGGCGCCGTTGATGTCGGCATGAGTTAGACTCGAGCCGACGATCGGCTAAGTTAGACTATAGCCGAAACCGAGTATACCTGAACCTACGGGGTCGCACGCTTAAGGGGATAAGAACAGGCATTCGAGTTGGACTCGGATACGGCTCGATCGGATAGGGATCCGATCGGATAGAGTCCTATGGGCTTACGACGTGTGGGCGGTCAACTCTATGAGATACGGATGAGATCCGATTCAAAATAGAGTCCTAATCGGCCACTAGTCCCAGTCGGCCAACTCTATATAAAGGAGGGAGGGGTGGAGAGTTGCGGCATGTCAATTGCATCGCGTGCAATAGAAGTCGCCGAGATCAATCTCCACGGAAACCCTCCCACTTTCGAGCCAAACCCTAGCCTTGCATCGCGTGCTAGCACACGGGTGTACGGCGTTTTGTCCCCGGACGTGTGGATACCGGTAGAGGCGCGCTACGTTGCGCGCGTTGATTGGCTTCGGATCGGCTACGGCATCGTGAATCGGTTGATTGGCGAATCGGCTGTCCCGGGTATCGGCGTTGGCTTGCGAGAATCGGCTACACTGTTCCGGATCGGATAGCCACGATTGGTGTTTCCTGCACACTCCAATCGGTAACGATCTATCGGCCCTTACTTGCAAGTGTTCTGGTTTGCGCGGTAGAAATTTTTGTTTTCTCGCTAGCGTAGCTTCGCGTAACCCTTCGGTGGTATCGAGCTAATCTTGCTTAGTTCGGGTTTTAGATTGGATCGGAACAAGTTTTGCGCACGGGTTGATTAGATCAATCGGTTTAACGGGATCATTGAGGAGAGTTAATGGTAATTGCGTTCCTTGATAGTGTATCGGAACGGTGTAATGTGATTACGTCGAAGCAATTTCCAAATAACTCGGTTTGAGTTGGGTTCGAGATAGCGTTCCTTGATAGTGTATCGGAACGGTATAATGTGATTATACCGAAGCTATCTCGTAGTCCGACTTTGTTGCTGCCTCGCGCCTACGCAAACCATCTCCCTTGATAGTGTATCGGGACGGCATAATATGATTATGCCGATATGGTTTCCATAAGCGATTTCATAGATTGGATCTATGAATTTCGTGTGGTGTTCGGCGCTGCCCGAAAGCCCGCGAGGGCGGCTTCCCCTCGACCCCCGCCCACTAACCGGCTAGCGGGATCGTCGTGTGCGTACCCCTTATAGGTCGTCTCGATGCCGTATCTCTGCGATAGGTAGAAAACGTTTCTACGCCTAACTTGTTTTTGCAGAGAATGCTTTGAGATGGTATGGCCCTATTGTATGTATGAGATGCATGTGATGCATGTAATATTCTTTCATATGTGCAATCCTGTAATATTCTTTCATACGTGCAATGCTTGTAATATTCTTTCACGACTGCGAGTCGATGTAATCTTCAATTAGAGCTTCTATAGTAGTAGCTTAGTTTGAAGATATCAAGCATTCGACACTTGGAAGATGGTACCGAAGATGGAGATCCTCGGCGCCGACATGGAGATGGAGATCACCATGTGAAGGGGGCCATACTATTTCATTATATGCTATTCTTCTTGCTTTCATATGTGATATGTTTGTTTGATAGGATAGCATCCCTCTCAAAATTAAGTAGTAATGATGCCCTTCCAAATGTTGCACCCATCACCGTTATGCTCGTCAATGGTGGGTCCGCAAAGCGAGAATGCCATTCTCTATCATAACACGAGGGGTATATGTCGGACATATACATGCGGGAGCATTTGGTTTACTTAACAAGGCTATCAAAACAGTTTTGGGCCTTGGGGCATAGGTTGGCGCCGGGGCATGGAGATGCCACACCAACAACAAGAGTCACATAGAGATGTGATTAGCAAGGTGTTGCTTACCGATGTTACTAATTTTCTAGCGGTGATGCCAAAGCTCACTAGAAAATTAATTAACATGTGGATCTTGACCCAATACGTAACCTAGAGGGAAGGTGGAAAATACGTAATGGGAGTCTAATGTTAAATTGTTTAACAATGGACATAGCATAAACATTGTGCTAAACTTTGCTTTTTCATTGTAGAATAAATGGCGGCTAATACTACACCCAGTGCTTTTAATTTGCGATCTATTCTCGAAAAGGAAAAATTAAATGGAACAAACTTTATGGATTGGTATCGCAACTTGAGAATTGTTCTCAAGCAAGAGCGTAATGAGTACGTTCTTGAAGTACCCTATCCCGAGGATTTGCCAAATAATGCCACTTGCAACTGCACGGAGAGCTTACGAGAAGCACACTAATGATGCCCTAGATATAAGGCTGTCTCATGCTTGCTACAATGTCCCCGAGCTTCGAAGCAATATGAGAGCAGTGATGCTCACACTATTATTCGGGGACTGCGTGGCATGTTTGAGAACCAAGCTCGGGCCGAGAGGTTCAACACCTCGAAGTTCTTGTTTGCGTGCGAGCTTGTTGAGGGAATCCCGTCGGTCCGCATGTGATAAAAATGATTGGCTACATTGAGAGTCCGGAAAAACTAGGTTTTCCCCTTAGCCAAGAGTTGGCTGCGATGTGATTCTCCGGTCGCTCCCTCCGAGCTTCGAGCCATTCATATTGAATTATCACATGAACAATATGGATAGGACCTTGGCTGAATTGCATGGGATGCTAAAGACAGTGAGGAGAGTATCCGAAAAACGGTCATCATGTGATGATGATGCGAAGGCAAAGCGCAAACCACTGTCAAGAAACTTTGTACCAAGAGGAAGTTAACTCCCGATGAGATCGCGAGTGCCTCTAAAGCAAAGAAGGGCAAGAAGGGGTCGGCGGCATCGGATGCCGTTTGCTTCTATTGCAAGGAGACAGGCCATTGGAAGAGGAACTGCAAGAAGTACATGGAGGATCTCAAAAAGAAGCAAAGTACGACTTGCTTCAGTATTAATGTTATAGACATTAATCTTGCTACTTCACCTACTGACTCTTGGGTATTTGATACCGGATCGGTAGCTCATATTTGCAAATCGTTGCGGGGAATGAGAAGAAGTAGAGGATTGAGAAGGGCGAGGTGAACTGCGCGTCGGCAATGGAGCAAGCGTTGCTACGGTTGCTTGTCGGCACGTACCACTTCATCTACCTTCGGGATTAGTTTTGGAATTGAATAATTGTTATTGTGTTCCAACACTATGTCAAAACGTTATTTCCGCTTCATGTTTGCAAGCGGAAGGATATGATTTTAGATCAATGGACAATGGTTGTTCAATATATCTTAGAGATATGTTCTATTTTCATGCTCCATTGGTGAATGGATTGTACGTTTTGAATCTTGAAGCGTCTCTCATCTATAACATTAATACGAAAAGGCAACTCTCTAATGATATAAACCCCACGTTTATCCGGCATTGTCGCTTAGGCCATATAAATAAGAAACGCATGGAGAAGCTCCATAAGGATGGATTGCTTCACTCTTTTGATTTTGAATCATTTGAGACATGTGAGTCTTGTTTACTTGGTAAGATGACAAAGGCACCTTTCACGGGACACGGTGAAAGAGCAAGTGACTTGTTGGCACTCATACATACCGATGTATGTGGACCAATGAGCTCAACGGCCGAGGTGGTTATCGTACTTCATTACCTTTACCGATGACTTTAGTAGATATGGTTATATCTACTTAATGAGGCATAAGTCCGAATCCTTTGAAAAGTTCAAAGAATTCCAGAATGAAGTACAGAATCATTTAGGGAAAACAATCAAGTTTCTACGATCGGATCGTGGAGGGAATACTTGAGCCAAGAGTTTGGTAATCATCGAAAGATTGTGGAATTGTTCCACGTTGACTCCGCCAGAACTCCACAATGGAACGGAGTGTCCGAACGGAGAAATCGCACCTTGTTGGACATGGTGCGGTCGATGATGAGCCAAAGTGATCTTCCGTTATCCTTCGGGGATATGCTCTTGAAACATTGCGCTCACACTAAATAGAGTTCCATCTAAGTCGGTTGAAAAGACACCATATGAGATATGGACGGGGCAACCCCCTAGTTTGTCTTTTCTCAAAATATGGGGATGCGAAGCTTATGTAAAACGTTTACGATCGACAAGCTCACACCCAAATCGACAAGTGCTTCTTTGTGGGATATCCTAAGGAAACTAAGGGATATTACTTTTATAATCGAGAACAAGGCAAAGTGTTTGTCGCCCGACACGGTGTCTTCTTAGAGAAAGAGTTTCTTTTAAGAAGGGTTAGTGGGAGCGGGTGCATCTTGAAGAAGTTCAAGAAACACCGAGAAAATGTTTCGGCGACCACGGAACCACAACGGGAGGTGCAAAGTGTTGCGCCACCGGTTGTAGATACACCAGCCCCACGGAGGTCGAAAGATCACGTCGTGCACTGACAGTACACAAGTGCGGAACAACGTGATATATTGTTGTTGGACAACAATGAACCTAAGACCTATGAGGAAGCGATGGTGGGACCGATTCCAACAAGTGGCTTGGAGCCATGAAATCCGAAATAGAATCCATGTACGACAATCAAGTTTGGAACTTGGTTGATCCACTGATGGTGTCAAAACCATTGAGTGTAAATGGGTTTTTAAGAAAAGGCCGATATGGATGGAAATGTTCACATCTATAAGGCGCGATTGGTGGCGAAAGGTTTTAAACAGATTCAAGGAGTTGATTATGATGAAACCTTCTCGCCCGTCGCAATGCTTAAATCTATTCGGATTATGCTAGCGATTGCTGCATATTTCGATTATGAGATATGGCGGATGGATGTCAAAACGGCTTTCCTGAATGGAAACCTAAGCGAGGATGTATACATGATACAACCTCGGGGTTTTGTCGATCCAGAATCGCTGGAAAGATATGCAAGCTACGAAATCCATTTATGGATTGAAGCAAGCATCTCGGAGTTGGAATATTCGTTTTGATGAAGTAATCAAAGGGTTTGGTTTCATCAAAAATGAAGAAGAGGCCTGTGTTTACAAAAGGTCGGTGGGAGCGCAATTGTATTTCTAATCTTATATGTGGATGACATATTACTGATTGGAAATGATATCCCTATGCTTGAATCCGTCAAGTCTTCATTGAAAAATAGTTTTTCCATGAAAGACTTAGGGAGGCAGCATATATATTAGCATTCGGATCTATAGAGATAGATCCAAGAGGCTAATTGGATTAAGCCAAAGTACATACATTGACAAGGTGTTGAAAAGGTTCAACATGCATGATTCCAAGAAAGGTTTCTTGCCTATGTCACATGGCATCAATCTTAGCAAGAATCGGTGTCCTCGGACACATGATGAGCGGAATAAGATGGGTATGGTTCCATATGCTTCGGCAATTGGATCCATCATGTATGCCATGCTTTGTACACGCCCGATGTCTCGTACGCTTTGAGTGCTACGAGCGAGATACTGCCGTCGAGATCCAGGTGAAGGTCACTGGATCGCCGTAAAGAATATCCTTAAGTACTTGAGAAGAACTAAGGATATGTTCCTAGTCTATGGAGGTGAAGAAGAGCTCGTTGTAAGTGGTTACACCGATGCTAGCTTCCAAACGGACAAGGATGATTATAGATCGCAATCTGGGTTCGTGTTCCGCCTGAACGGAGGCGCGTCAGTGGAAGAGTTCCAAGCGGGATACGTTGCTGATTCTACAACGGAGGCCGAGTACAATTGCTGCTTCGGAAGCTGCAAAGGAGGCTGTTTGGATCAAGAAATTCGTTTCGAGCTTGGTGTGATGACTAGTACGGCGGTCCAATGTCTCTCTATTGTGACAATAGTGGAGCCATTGCGCAAGCCAAGGAGCCGAGGTCACATCGAAGTCCAAACACATACTTCGGCGATATCATCTCATCCGCGAGATTGTGGACAGAGGTGATGTCAAGATATGCAAAGTGCACACGGATCTCAACATAGCCGATCCGCGACAAAACCTCTCCTCAGTGAAGCATGAGGCGCACACAAGAGCAATGGGTATTAGATACTTACATGATTGACTCTAGTGCAAGTGGGAGATTGTTAGTGATATGCACTAGAGGCAACATGGAGATGTTGGATATCACGTCAATGTTTATGTATAAATGAATAAAGTGTTATTCGGTTCCATGAAATAGACATCTTGTATTGATCAATAAGTACGTGACTTATTTATGAGACTCGATATGTATGACTCTATTTCTAAACGATCCACGATCATATGTCATATTGTTGGAACAAATATGATTCTAAGATCGGCATGTTTATTGATTGATGATCATGTCTCGTAGATCATGGGTATGGAGATACCAAATCAATAAACATGGACATATGTGTTAGAGAACACATTGTTGGATAGACCCACCATGAGACACTACAGGAATTAATGTGCCATTAGTTGGTCTCGGGTAGTGTTGGTACAAAGTCCTTAGACCTGAGATCACCATGGATTCCAACATGTGTAGTAGCCTACTTTGGGACTACCAAACGCTATTCCGTAATCGGGTAGTTATAAAGGTAGTTTTCGGGTTTGCTATGAAACATGGAGTGGGATGTGAGTGATCAAGATGGAATTTGCCCCTCCTTTGGAGAGATATCTCGGCCCCTCGAGGTAATGGATTATGGAAATGCATGGCCATGCTAAGTTGATTGAGGAGTCAATCAACGGACGGATAATCCAATACGGTTCGAGTGAATGGTTAAGCTATTGAAGGGATGGCACACATCTTGCCTATAGCTTAAGCGGTATCGTGAGGCAAAGGGATTTGTGTACACATTACAGGTTCGAGCCGATATTATTCTTGTATACTATGGTGTCAATATATGTGCTGCTAGGCGCCGCTGTTGACAGTCGGGAGTTAGACTCAAGCCGACGATCGGCTAAGTTAGACTATAGCCGAAACCGAGTATACCGAACCTCCGGTGGTCGCACGCTTAAGGGGATAAGAACAGGCATTCGAGTTGGACTCGGATACGGCTCGATCGGATAGGGATCCGATCGGATAGAGTCCTATGGGCTTACGACGTGTGGGCGGTCAACTCTATGAGATACGGATGAGATCCGATTCAAAATAGAGTCCTAATCGGCCACTAGTCCCGTCGGCCAACTCTATATAAAGGAGGGAGGGGTGGAGAGTTGCGGCATGTCAATTGCATCGCGTGCAATAGAAGTCGTCGAGATCAATCTCCACGGAAACCCTCCCCACTTTCGAGCCAAACCCTAGCCTTGCATCGCGTGCTAGCACACGGGTGTACGGCGTTTTGTCCCCGGACGTGTGGATACGGTAGAGGCGCTGCTACGTTGCGCGCGTTGATTGGCTTCGGATCGGCTACGGCATCTGCGAATCGGTTGATTGGCGAATCGGCTGTCCCTGGGTATCGGGTGTCGGCTTGCGAGAATCGGCTACACATTCGGATCGGATAGCCACGATTGGTCATTTCATGCACACTCCAATCGGTAACGATCTATCGGCCCTTACTTGCAAGTGTTCTGGTTTGCGCGGTAGAAATTTTTGTTTTCGCTAGCGTAGCTTCTGCGTAACCCTTCGGATGCGTGCCGCGTGTCCCCACGCTCGCCGCCGCCGCCGTGGACTCGGTCCACCGTGGACCGAGCGCCCACGCCGCTTGCGTCGCCCGCTTGCGTCGGCCGTGTTCCCCTTTGTTGGCCATCGTTTCTAGCCCCAAATCGTCGTCGTCTCCGTCCTTTTCTTTCACCGCCGGTGAGCTCGCCACCGTTCCCCGTTTTCCTTTTTATTTACTTCATTTTCCTTTTGTTCCCTTTCGCTCGTGTGCCGCCGCTCGGAGTCCCGCCGCCGTGTCCCGCCGCTTGCGCTCGTCGCCGGCAAGCCGCTTCTGCCACCGTGCCACCCAGGCCGGCGGTGAAACCCTCGTCGCCGCTGCGCCCGCAAACCCTAACCCTAGCGCCGCCTCATCCGAGCCATCCGATCGGCCGGATCAAGCGTGCCCAAATCGTCCGATCTCGCCCGAGCATCGCCGTCCGATCCGGCCGCCATGCCCTAGATGGTCGCCGCGTGTCCGCCGTTCCGGACGCCATCCAAACCCTAACCCTATCCGTGATCCACACCGTCCGATCCTTCGGATCGGGCAGATCTGGCCGTTCGCTCCCGTGCAAGCCGTCGCTGTCCGATCACCGCCGCTCCCCACGAATGCGTGCCGCGTGTCCCCGCGCTCGCCGTCGCCGCCGTGAACTCGGTCCACCGTGGACCGAGCGCCCGCGCCGCTTGCGTCAGCCGCTTGTGCCAGCTGACGTCAGCCCTACCCGCTTGCGCCATGCTTGCGTCACCCGGGGCTTAATTGCACAATAAATGCTTTAATCTTTTCTGTTTAGTGTAAAAATCGCAATTAAACTTCTAAAATCCATATCTTTTGAATCCGACCTCCGTTTTAGTCCATCCAAATTTCATTAAATCCAGAAAAATGTCAAAAATCCATCAAAAATACTTTTCAGTGCTGTTTTAGTAGACCTTTTTGGGTGTTTGTTGAGTGCTTTGTTTGTCGTGTAGATCCCGAGTTTTCCGGCGAGCCCGTTCTCTTCGAAGTAGTCGCCGAGGTTCCTCAGTCTCCAGAACAAGGCAAGTCATACCTTACATTGATCATATTGTACCTATTTTATATAAATACCTCTTTTCTCTCAAATACTGCATATGTTTTAAAATGTCATTTCATGGGATGATTATACCTATTGTACTAAACCATAGGATTGTTTATCTTATACCATTGATAACTTTGGGTTCAATATGACTAGATGATAGCTTAAGGTTTGCTTAGTTATGCTTAGCTCAACTAGCTCACTTAAGGGGATCACACTAACCAAGTATGTTACTAGAGGTTAACTCTCAGATGAGGTTAAGATGTGACTCTTTTTCTAATAATATTGAATTATGAAAAGGGCAGGTCCTGAGCATATGGTTGGACTTTGGTTAGCGTGCTCATGACAATTAAGGACCGGTTCTCGGGAAACCCTGGAAGAAGTACCGTGCATACCACAAGCCAGCATGGGTAATGGTTGGGTCTGTAGCGTAGCTGTCTCTAGCCAACGTATCCCAGAGAGGGTGGGCGTGATGGAGTTGGGTCGGCCCCGGTTTTAAGGGTTGATCAGCTTCCGGATTCACCGCGGCACTAGAGGGGGCTGCCCATTGCCCGATGGGAGTGGGAGCGAAACCTTGGTGTGGTACGATTGGTTAGAGGGGTTATGTGAAGGACCCGTCACGGTTCCTTTCCGGTACCGTGGTGGTGCACCGGCGCACGGTAACGTGTTGTGGGATTGTGTCTTGTGGGTACAGTTGTACACCTCTGATCAGAGTAAAACTATTCGAATAGCCGTGTCCACGGTTACGGGCGATCGACCAGATTCACCTTGATTAGTTTCACTTATTTACTTGAATGAAATGTTGGAATGTGACTAGTGCAGGTGGATGGATGGGCCTGTTGCAATGTGGTTTTAGCGTTGGACAGTGTTTATTTAATACTGCTTAATGACTACTGTTTTACTGTCTTCAAATATTGTTATTATATTCTGCAAATGCTGTTTATGCAAATTGAGCCTCTTATCCTTTTTCTTGATATTTATCTTGCATCATGTCCCCTTTTCCGGTGTGACTTGTTGAGTATGGTGGTTGTACTCAGCCTTGCTTCTTTTTCCCCCTTCAGTGCCAGAGGTTGAGATCGAGGTCTCCGAGGAGGTGTAGGCTTGTTCGACGTCAAGGGTTAGCTGTGGTGTTGGCGTTTCGCTTCGCTTGAGTCAAGTTTAGCTTAAGTCAGTTTTACCTTCCTTTCCGCTGCATTTGTGTAACTCTTTTATATTGTTTCTAAGACGAGGATTCTGTATTATCAATAACGTCGATTTGTGTACCTCGGCTGATGCATGGACGAGGGTGTAATGCACGAATTAGCTGCAGAAATTCTGATGTGAATTTCTGGACGTGACATCCATCTCATCCCAATACTTCAGCACATCATCTTTAAAGATGACACCAAGCTCGTCTGCATGGCTAGAAACAAGCGTCTAAGCAACACAAATCCGAAAGCACCATTCCTTTTCGATTAGAAAAAGAGAGCATCATTCTTGCGTTGATCGAGTAGAAAGAAAAGAATCATACCTTGTAAAACGTTGCTTTGCATGACAGTAGAGCAGAATGGCTGGGGATGGAAGCTCGGGAAGGAGATACTGGAAAAGAGAGCTTCCTCCTCAAGCAGGTAACTATCAGGCCAAAGGCTAGTGCAATAAGACCACCAGCTAGTTCATGAAAAAAGGCTAGATCAATAACAGATAAACAGATAAACAAAGACTGTCTTGCAGCCAAAAGAAGCTACTGCTATAAAATTCTCTCAGCGATGAGCATGGTTAACCATATGCATGATGCAAGACAAAACTGTATTTACCTATGTTTTTGATGGGCTCCATTATTTCGAGAGACATGAATCAAATCTCACACTCCAATGAGTCGGGATCAATAAAATAGCTTATCTTAGTCGTCTCGTCCACATCCATATCCAATTGCTCCTGATGATCCGTGGAGAGGCCCCGACGTTTTTTTCCTGCCTTCTTCACCGATCTTGGTCTCTTCAACATGTCATGATCCATCGTAGTAGCCTTCTTTACCGATCTTGGTCTATTCAATATTTAATGATCCGGATCACGGTCTTTTTTCTTGCTTTTCTCCCTTTGCTTCATAATCTTTCTATCTTGCTCTTTCTTCGAGTACGATGTAGCAGTACTCGTGTATCTCCATCAAACTTTGAATAGCGAGAGAGATGACAATGATTGGATAGTGCGGCTATATATGGCAATGACGGCTTGCCTCCCCCGTTCCGTCTCAATGTCTCGGCGGCCCCATGGAAGCCGCCGGTGACGCGCACGATGGCGGACTACCTCTATCCGCCCGCCGTGATCGATGGGTACTACCGCCGCTGCCGCCCCAGTCTTGGCTCCAACCGCCACCGCTGTCGCCGGTCTCCGATTTAGAGGTGTGCGTGTTTCCGCGGCAATATTATAATTCTCGTTGCTAATGTCTTCGCCTTATTCTCGTGAATTGCAACATAAGTATTAGCCGTTAGAGCATTATTGTCTCGACCACAAGTTAGGATCTTCGTGAGTATGGAGCATGTCGGCGACGCCTCTCCGCTTGTAATTCTCCTGAGGACTTTTGTCGACCTCGGTCTCACTCTTTTACCTTTTTATTCATAGCTCCCTACAATTGTAATATGATCTAGGGAATTGACTATGAATTCGGTGGATGGTGTTGGTGCCTCCTCCAACGTGGTTGCCCTTGTTCATGTCCGAGGGACCATTCGGTGCCTAATGACGTTAGAAAACAACCGTTGGAGGAGGAAGAAGTTCATTAGGCACAGTCCCTCGGACAGTGAACAAGGGGAACCACGTTGGAGGAGGCACCAACACCATCCACTAAATTCATAGTCAATTCCCTAGATCATATTACAATTGCAGGGAGCTATGAATAAAAATAGTAAAAGGGTGAGACCGAGGTCGACGAAAAAGTCCTCAGGGAGAATTACAAGCGGAGGAGGAGGACGGCCGTCGACATGCTCCATACTCACAGAAGATCCTAACTTATGGTCAAGACAATAATGATGTAACGGCTAATGCTTATGTGGCAATTCACGAGAATAAGGCAGAAGACATTAGCAACGAGAACTTGAATATTGCCGCAAACACAGAGAAAGCACACCTCTAAATCAGAAGACCGGTAGTAGCGGTGGCGGCGGGAGCAAAGACTCGGGCCGGCGGTGGCGGTAGTCGCTCGATCACGGCGGGCGGATAGAGGTAGTCTGTCGTCGTGCGTGTCACCGGAGGCTTCCATGGCGCCGCCGAGGCATTGAGACGGAACAGGGAGGCAAGCCATCATTGCCATATACAGCACTATCCAATCATTGCCATATCTCTCGCTATTCAAAGTTTGATGGAGATACACGAGTACTGCTACATTGTACTCAAGAAAGAGCAAGACAGAAAGATTATGAAGCAAAGGGAGAAAAGAAAGAAAAAGATCGTGATCCGGATCATGAAATGTTGAAGAGACCAAGATCGGTGAAGAAGGCTACTACGATCGATCATGACATGTTGAAGAGACCAAGATCGGTGAAGAAGGCAGAAGAAAACATCGGGGCCTCTCCACGGATCATCGGAGCAACTGGATGCGGATGTGGACGAGACGACTAAGATAAGCTTTTTCATTGATCCCGACTCATTGGAGTGTGAGATTTGATTCATGTCTCTCAAAATAATGGAGCCTAGCCAAAAACATAGGTAAATGCGCTTTTGCCTTGCATCATGCATATGGTTAACCATGCTCATCGCCGAGAAAATTTTATAGCGGTAGCTTTTTTGGCCGCAAGACTTATTTGTTTATCTGTTTATCCGTTATTGATCTAACCTTTTTCATGAACTAGCCGGTGGCCTTAATGCACTAGCCTTTGGCCCGATAGTTACCTCGCTTGAGGAGGAAGCTCTCTTTCCCGTATCTCCTTCCCGAGCTTCCATCCCCACCATTCTCGCTTCTTGTCATGCAAAGCAACATTTTACAAGGTATGATTCTTTTCTTTCTACTCAGATCACCGCAAGAATGATGCTTTCTTTTTTCTAATCGAAAAGGAATGGTGCTTTCTAGATTTGTGTTGCTTAGACACTTGTTTCTTGCCATGCAGACGAGCTTGGTGTCATCTTTGAAGATGATGTGCTGAAGTATTGGGATGAGATGGAGCAATCGGAGAACAAGATAAAACAAAGTGAGAAGAGATTGTCACTGCTCTATTATAGTGATGAGAACGGAGCAGCGTCCAAGAGCATGAGAGACGATGTTAGATCAGAGCAGAAGACATTGACGTTCCAGCTCGTGTCGTAATACTTCTACATGCCAATCACGTAGGCCGCACGAGGGTTTAGGGTTTAGGGTTTAAAATAGGGTTAATGGTAAAAGGGTTTAGGTTTAAGGTTTAGGGTTTATGGTTTAAAATATTTTAAATACGACAAATATTAATTATATGTTATTATTTCAATTTAAATTTTTTTCAAATAGGCCATATGTTAAATATATATTATTATTTAAATTTTAAATAGTTTTGAATATGATAAATGTTAATTATATGTTATTATTTTAATTTATAATATTTTATGTGAATTATATGAACATATGTTAATTATATATGAATATATGAACATATTTTTGAATTTGCAAAAAATCAGAGGGTCTGAGTGCAAAAATTTCATTCCATACTGTGATGCTGTCAGGCTGCTTCCGTGCTATTTTTGCACTTAGACCCTCAGACTTTTTGCAAATTCAAAAAACTTCCCAAATGTCGACGGCTCACGGCACGTCATAAAAATCACCCTCTCAGAGGACGACAGGGGACCATTTTTACAATTGTTTGAAACAAAAAATTTAGTTTTGCAAATCTTTAGAAAAATAAATTAAAAATGCAAAAAATTCCTACTTCCCGTGTGGGCCATAACGGTGAGCAACAAATTAAGAGCATCTTCAACAAACTCTTTAAATTACGCTATGCAAACAGTCATATAGCTAGTTCCTTCTTTGTTTTAGCAAGTCCAACTCGTTGTTTCCTCCAACAGTCTCTCTCTATGCTCTCTATTATGTATCTATGACAGGGAAGACTCACGTATCAGTCTTTTATTACTCCTCTTCTTCTTCTTCTTCTTCTTGATGTTTCTCTTTTTTTCTTCTCTGTCATAGGAGGAGCGGGGCGGCGCAACCGTGGACGTGGCCATGAGGTCGGCCGACGGGAGGGGTGGACGACGTTAGCGGGGCAAGGCGGGGCGGTCACCACCCGTGGGGTTGGCGGCGACGAGGGCTGTGTGGGCGGCACGGCCGTGGGAGCGGCCGTGGGGTCAACCGGTGGGAGGGGTGCAGCAAGAGCTCTGCTTCTCCCCCTCCTGCTTCGGCGCCTTCTTTGCCGTCGTCGTCTTCTGTTGCTGCTCCCCACCGCCGCAATCTCTATCGGCAACGATCTCGGGATCGAAAGCTATGATCTTGTTCATGATTGAGAAACCCGTGGGGACGGCGTGGTCGTGGGGCGGCGTGGCCGGAGGGAGGGGCGACCGGCGAAAGGGCGAAGGCGGTGCGGGCAACGACGATGCCGTGGCCAGCGGCGACGAGGCGGCATGGGCGGTGCAGGTGTAGAATGGAGAAAGAGGAAGGGGGTGCGTGGGAGGAAAAAAACAAGATGACGAGGCAAGATGGTGAGGCTGACTGCTTGCCTGATATAGAGAGCAGGGGAGGGGATCTGAGAAGCTCCTTAGGATAGGAATAGGTTCAGGGAGTCCGTTGGAACATAATTTTTTGATAAAATTTCTAAAATTAACTATAGAGAGTCATCTAAAGAGTTTATTGGAGATGCTCTAAGGGACGAAGAGTATAAGGCCCAGCCCATCACATGAAAGTTTTGCTGGTCCAAACCGTATGCACAATTGCAGCTTTATCTTTTTTAAGATGATGGGATACACAATATCCTAACCCGTGCATTGTAAGGATGGATATAGCCGTATCTTGCTATATAGTTACAATCCTTAGCTACCGTAAAAAATGTGCAAAATTCGTCTTTAAATGTTTGAATTCAAATTTTTTGAACTCCCTCTACCGTCACGGTAATGGATGGTAACCATGCGGTAAGTGGCAGTAACCACGATATATTGTTTAGAGAAATGAAAATTGCAGAAACAAAGAAAAAATAGAAAAAGTTCAGGAAAATTGTACATGATTTTAGAAAAATATAGGAAAGTTATAGAAAAATGTAAAAGAATGTAGGAATCATACTAAAAATTTTGACATGACCTTTTCGACACTGAAAAATGAAGGAATTACATTTTCCTCTCAAGTGCACCTATATGCATGGGCTTCATGAATAGTGCTGACTTTCGGCCTATCACATTTATTAATATTTTTCCATTTTTAGTTCCAATTTCGGTTTGACTGCAAAATAGGATATCAACTTTGATTTTTTTTCACAAACTTTTTATCCACCAAATGGTACTATAAATTACTCCTCCGTTCTAAAAATGTAGCAATTTTGGGATGACACATGCATTAAGGAGAGGGGATAGAAATGCTTATTTGACTTTTCATGATGGATAGAGTGTAAGGGTAGTAGGGATAGCATGGGTAGCTTAGTGATAAAAGTAAAATATAACAACTTCTAATACTAAATTTATCTTAAAATATAAAAACTTTTCCACCAGCATTTTTTCCTAACCAATCACAACTCTCCACCATCCATTATTTTCACCTACCTTCACTTTTCAACCAATTACAACATTTTCCCATTTAATTTTATCTATTTTCTTAATAACCGTGTCCAACTCTAAAACTTATTATATTATGAAACAGATAAAACTTGTTATATTATGAAACGGAGGTAGTATCTTTTACATGTCCTAGTTGCTATATTTGAAATAAAATTTAAACTTTAAAATGTGTTATATTTTGGGACAGAGAAGATACTACCAGCAGTTTCCGCTATCAGGGCCCAATGGTAGACTTGGTTACCGCGCAGTAGGGAAACCCTTGCTACCAAACCATAAAACTGCAAATAATCAAATGGAGACAAACTAGTCTAAAATAAACACTTAAGCACATATTCTAATGTTAAACCTTCACATGTGCTTGACAAATATTTCCACTTAAGTTATTCTCAAATGGTGACACTCTCTTTTATTTGGTCATTTTCCTCCTTTCGTAGCAAAGTCCAAAGCCGTTGTGACATTCTAACACAATTAAGATGCACCCTATGTGGCATATGAGTGTTGTGCACATTTGATTAATACCACCTTCCTAGCTGAGCAAGAGTAGAAACAAGTTATAATGCCTTCTCTCTCTAATCATATCATTTTCGGGTTAACTTTTTTATACGAAGCGAGGATGAAGTGCAAGTGGGCCCATCTGTTGGATGGGCTAGGCTGCGCGGTTCTGCACTGGAGCCGTGTGGATGTGCCCTAAGAGAGGGTGTATTCCTGAACATTTGCCTATATATCTATGTGGCTATACGGGTAAGTTGGACTGATAGAGACGTCGGATCCTTTGAGGTAAGGTGTTTGTGACAACCTTGGCTATATGCCTATGTTGCTATGCGGGTACCTTTGAGGTAGTGTGTGTGTGTGATAACTTGCCCCAATTAGAATGTGACCTAGGAGCCCAATTACAATGTGGCCTATGAATATCGTGTGCACTTGATCTTTACCGGGTTAACTCTTTTACACGAAGCGAGAACGATTAGCACAGTTATAGAGGATGGGCTTTTACAGCCGATCCTAGTGAGCGTCTTCGATGTTGAAGCATCCATATTTTTTCTTCGAAGAAAACCTCCGAAAAGGGTTGGGATTTTTGTAATTTTTCATCAAAGAAGAAGAGAGTTGACTCAATTTATGAGAAATCTGTGTACTATAACTTTACACCTGCAGGATTAATTAGAGGAAAAATCATAAAAATCCACACGAAGACCCTACAATAATTCACATACCACCCCACAAACTAGCATCCTATAACTACTTTTTTTGAGCAAAAGCATCCTACTGAGACCCATAAAAAAATCATCGTTGCTAAGCTTATTGAAAAAACGACCAAGCAGCTCAACTTCATTCTCTTTGATTTAACCATGATATTGAAGGGCATGTGACATATTGTAGCTTAGCTAGGACAATGATATAGTATCAGTCCCAATTTTGTCCTCTGGAAGACAACTCATGGGCATATCACGTATATTACCTACAACGCTGGCACTAGACACATACGGACATGCTCTAAGAGGGATGCATTTATAGACATTTGTCTATATATCTATGTGCATATTCTTGGATATTTGTTTATATTCCTATGTGGCTATGCGGGTAAGTTGGACCGACGAGAACGTCGGATCCTTTGAGGTGGGGTTGTGTGGTATCCTGGCTCAATTAGAATGTGGCTTATGAGTGTCGTGTGCACTTGATTTTTGCCGGGTTAACCTTTTTACACAAAAACAAGTACTAAAATGTAAGTGAGATGCTAATGTAGTCTGTTGGATGGGTTGGGCTGCACGATTCTAGAGGACGGGCTGTTACAGCCAAACCTAGTTGAGCAAGCACCTTCCATATGTTGAAGCACCTGTCTTTCTTTTTTTCGAAAAAAACTCTGAAAAGGGTAGGAATTTTTATAATTTATTATCGAAAAAGAAGTTGATTTAATTTATAAGTAAAATGTATCATAAAACTTTACAACTGTATAATTAGTTAAAGAAAACCCGATAAAAATCTAAAAAAATGCATCCTATAACTATTTTTTTTGAACAAAAGCATCCTATAACTACTGATACCCATAAAAAAATCATCGTTGGCAAGCTTATCGAAAAAAACAACCAAGCAGCTCCAACTCCAATCTCTTTGATTTAGCCATGATATTGAAGGGCATGTGACATACTGTAGCTAACTAGGAAAGTGATATAGTATCAGTCCCAATTTTGTCCTCTGGAAGACAACTCATGGGGGGTCGCCAGACTGAAGCTAGCTAGCCAACTAACTGAATCTCTCGGCCGACACTGCATATGTGCTATGTTAAGTTCCTAGGAAAATCAGCTCGTGTCATACGAAAATCAGTCACCATCTAGAGGCCTGGCCGGTCTGTGTACTGCAGCGCATGCAAAATCGATCGTCAACTTTAATTTCCCAGTTCACGAAGTGACAAAAACCATAGTAATCTCGGTTTAAGTTGCACTCGGGACTAGAAATCATCTCTAGTCCCGGTTTAAAAAGTCTACAGATTTGTAAAAACATTAGTCTAAAACATTAGTCTCGATTCGTGTCACGAACTGAGACTAAAGATACCTCTAGTCGGTTCAAATATTGTCGAGCCTGTCGGAGCGCCGGGACACTTTAGTCCGGTTGATAACACCAACGGGACTAGAGATGCTATCTTTAGTCTGGTTGATGTTACCAACCGGGACTAGAGATGCTATTTTTGTTCCGATTGGTAACACCAATCGAGACAAAAGTAAATGTGCTTATTTTTTAACTGAACCTAATAAAAATATATAAATTTTGTTACATGATTCAAATGGCCAAAAATTAATTTAAGGGGATCTGTAATTTTAAAGAGTGTGGTGTTGTGTGGAGGTGGGTGATTGAAGATAGAAGGAAGCTTTAATTTTGTTATTACATATCATCATATTGTTATTAACTAATCATTCTCAATATACAAAATCTTGTGTAAAATTATTTTGGTGATAATATACGAATCGGAGGGATATACAATATTGATAAGAACATTTAAACTCTGGTCGTCACGTCTAGTTTATGCGCGTTTAACAAGTTTTACATGCATTGTTCCCGTTTCGTCCTCTAACTCGGAGTCGGTTTTTAAAACGGCCATAACTTTCGCATACGGACTCCGATCGAGACGTTCCATATATGAAAATCGATCCAAAAAAATTTCGGATGCGTTTGTTCGCAGGTTCGCCACGTTCAGCGATTTTATTTTCCCCAAAAAAAGCCTCAGAAGTTTGCCTTTTCGAGCCCGGAAGCTTATTTCTGATTTTGAGCGTGTCTTCCGAATTTTCTACAGGCCACGTCTTTTGCTTGTTTACGCTCAAATTTTATATGGTTACCTCTCGTGTGCTCCTAAGTCCGTAAAAAAATTAAAAAATGAAAATTTTCCTCTCTTGCTCAACGCGAGATGAAAATGAAGAAAAGAGAAGGGCAAAAGAGGAACAATATCTAGAGGAGCATATTAATGTCTAGGATCATCTATGTTTGATTAAATTTTAATATTATTGTTGTAAACCTATATTTAATGAATTTAATTTGGTCCTATTTAATGGATTATTTAATTGTTAACCCTAGTGGGACCAAATAAATTTGGAAAATTACGAGAAAATATCTTTAGTCGGTTGGTGGCACCAACCAGGACTAAAGATGAATTAAAAATAGCGAGAAATTATCTTTAGTCCGGTTGGTGCCACCAACTGGACTACGATGAATTGGAAATAGCGAGAAATTATCTTTAGTCCGGTTAGTGACATCAACGGGACTAAAGATGAATTGGCTATATATATCTCGCTCGCATCGTCTTCTCCACCGATACAACACTTAGCATATTTTTCGGATCTCTCCCTCTCCCCTAGCTCTCTCCCTCTCCCTCTTCCTCTCTCCTCTCTCTCCTCGGCAAGCAAGGGGAGGGAGGAAATGGCGGCGGAGGGGAGGAGGTGGCGACACGGGGCGCCATCTTCTCACCAAGCGAGAGGAAGCGGGAGCCGACGCGAGCGGGAGCGGGAGCCGACGACGAGCGGGAGGCGAGCGAAAAATTGATGTTGTTGTATTTTATTGTATATAGTGGATTTTGTTGTATATATGTGTGAACAAATTTGTGATAATATTTGATCGTGATTTTTTGATTTTGAAGATGTATTTGATATGTGGAGAAAAAATAAAAAAATATTTGGGATATGTATTGTTCATTGCTATTTGTGAATCGTGATATTTGATTTCGATATCGTGATGATTTTATGATTTTGACAAGAAAAAACAAAAGAATCTGAAGGCAGTGGGCTAGAGAAAGGGCAAATTAAAAACATATTAAAAAGAATCTTTAGTTCCGGTTGAAGCCACCAACCGGACTAAAGATGGCAGCCGCCACGTGGCTCCGCCATCTTTAGTCTCGGTTGGTGGCAACCGAGACTAAAGATGTATCTCTAGTTCTGGATTCGTAATCCCGGTTTGACAATCGAGACTATTGAGGATTACGAACCGGGACAGTTATGGCTTTCTCCAGTAGTGTATTAGCATACATATACATAGTACAGTCCCTAATGCCATTATTTGTCCTTGTTGTTTTAACTGTAATCATGCAGGGATCGACTAGCTGTAGGGCCAAACGCAGACGCCGACGAGACGCATACCAACATAAAACATTAGAAACGACGAAAGAATCCGATTGACCCACACAGCCAATGGCATGGCTGCCCGTGATCTCTTGCCCTTGCAGCGATGAGCAATCGAGCAGGGCCCCAGTAATCTTTCTTTCTGGTGCTGCAGATCTATCTATCTTTAGTTTATGTGTGATCGAGGTAATTAAGCAGCAGTTTTCAGGTTGCTATAGCTAATTAATAGCTTCATGTAGCAAACAATGGCGATGGGCTCCATTGGTTAGGTCAGGTGCTCGACATGGCTGGCTAGATATTAGCAGCACAGGTACTCGGGCGATGCGAGCCACAAACGGCAAGATTCCTCTTGCTTCAACAGTCGACAGAGACTGCCACAAAATATTCACTCATGTCTGTCTGCAACTCTCTCTGAATATATTGCGTTTAATCCAGTACAACTAACTTTCGAGCAGATTTTGCTTTTTGGAGACTAATAAATCTGCTTCTATACTTAACCCCGAAAATTGTCGACCTAGCAAAATGAATTCCATTCCTGCAGATTTCTTTTCTAAATCAAACTTCATAGCCACTGATCAAATCTCATAGATTAGTTGAGTACTAGTTCAAGAACACTAATTAAGAACACACAAACAAGATTTGATAGGTGAGAAATAATACAAGAGTTAATAGGTGATGGAATAACCTAGTAGTACAAGAGTTGATGGATAAAATATAAAGTATTGTCTTGAGAGCACAAAAAATCTTGTATATCGTAGGATAAATTAGAAAAGTATAATCCCTTGTATTACGAGACGAAAGCAAATGTCTAGCAACAATTATATTGTAGGCTTGTAGCCAATAATGACGGTCAAGAGAACATAGATCGAGCTAGATTAATAACATGCATGTATATTGTATGACTCGATCATAACTCTTTCCAACTTCAATCCTCAGCGTGGGGTGCAGTGGTGATCAAACAGATGTAGTTATTTGACGTCTCTCTAAATCTCATTGCACTAGCTGATGATCAAGCCGGCCCGGCATCATTATTTGTACCTAAAGGTAAAAAAGCCAATTAAACTACAAGTTGCAAAACCTGGTCCATGCACTTAATTGGAACAAACAACCTAGAGAACAGCTCAACAAATCAAGACAAAAACTTAAACGTAGTAATACAGGATCAGACACTGGAATAATAATGTGTCACATTCTGTACATCAACCCCTGAAATATATATAGTTAATCCATTGGAGTATAGCAGTTTTTAGCCGATCTTAATTAGACTCAAGCAAGGTCAATTCTACATCAAAAAATATAACACCATCAGGGATCCATCGCCCATCGCGTCGAGCATAAACTAACGTCTTGACAGCGAATGGCGAATCTAAACCTAGATTTTCCTTCCACAAGCAATCACTGTCTCGCAAATGCATGCCCTACTGAGGTGTATTTATGCCTAATTAATCTGGGGACACTTCTACTGACTATTTGTCACTGTCTTACATTAGGTTAGAGTTTTAGAGGTGGCTTCAATTATCATTCATTTTAGCAATCTTTTGAGCTGTAGTTTGGCGCATATGGATATAATATCTATCCCTCCGTCACAAAAAAAATGATACCGTTGATTTTTCACATAATATTTAACTATTTATCTTATTAAAAATATATAAATATTATTTATATTGTTGTGACTTATTTTATCATAAAAACTATTATCTCAATTTATAATTTTACATATTTATATTAAATTTTGAATAAAACGAATAATCAAATGTTAATCAACAGCGTCGTCGTACATTTTGAGACGTAGGGAGTACTAAGCATCTAAAAGAAAGCATGCTTACGTACTGGAAAAATACGTACGATCGAGATATGATAAAGATGAGTAGAAATGGATTTTTTTATTTTTATTTTTTAAAAAAGATTTTCAAAAATAAATACCAAAATCAAAAATTTACAAAAATATACTCCTCCCGTCCTCTCGTAGGACGAGGCATATAAATCGCCCTACGTGAGGGTGAGGAATGTGACGTGGCGGGTGGGGAGAGAGGCGTGTCGCTGCAATTTTGCAGGCAGCCTCTACTCGCCCTCCCCTAGGGCGATTTATTGTCGGGAGGGGGCCGCCTGCAAAATGGCATTTCCCACTTTAGGGGAGGGCGATTTATGTGCCCATTCTATAAAAGTTGTCCCTCCACTTCGAAAATCTCACTTTATTATGCAAAATTAAAAAAAAGAAAGAGGGTGAGGGGAGGGGTAAAAAGGAAGCAGCGGAGCCCTATCGGATTGTGTTGTCGACCGCAGGTAATTTTTTATCTCATAATATTTGAACATATTGATATTAGTAGAGAAAATATAATTGCTAGTTATTAATTAGTACAGAAATTTTATGTTAGTAGTACAATCCGATGTTAGGGGTGTAGATCCTTATGACATATATATGTATATATGTTGAGTAATCCTTATGACATGTTTATTTAGTTATACATGTAGCAACATAGTTAACAATTATGTTTACTTTAATATATTGTAACGAGACTTTAATGAAGTGAACATATATGTCAAGTAAGTTGATATTCAACTTGTATTACGGTAAAGGCAATGTTAGATATGGTCAGAGTAGGGTAGATCTGTCTAAGTTCAACTGTGTGGGTAAGGGCAATTTTAGGGGTGTATGAAACTAGTTGATGAGAGACTTTAAAATAGATCCACAGACCCATGGCCTTACAATTTATGTAGTGGTTAACCGTTAATCCATAGGCTATATTTGGGAACTTATGCCTATGGATTACACTGATACATAGGGAAGATATGTTGAGATGGCATGCGAACGTTGTTGGCCACTTGCCATTCTTGTTCAAGTGTACGAGGAGAACACACTGGATGTGGGTATGAGAAAAGACGAGGGACCAAGTATGCCTAGTAATGCGGGAAGTATGAAAGTGAAATTCATAGAGCAAAGCAATCCTGAAATTCAAGAAGCCGAGGTGGAAGAAACCGGGGAGACTAACGAGGGAGAGAGGATTGGTAGTATTGTGGATCTGATGGATAGGGAGGATGAGGAGAACAAGGATGATGTTGTATATGCATCATCTGACGAGGATACTCCTATGCCTTCAGATTTTTGCAAGCATGATTTTTCTCGTCTTGTTATCTCGGAGGGCCATCACGTGTCGGTGGGAGTATAAGGAGAATAAGGTCGTGCAGGGTGCTCAATATGCTGAATTGAAAGATTTGAAGGAGGCGGTGAAGCGTTTTGCTATTTCTCTGCAGAGGGAGTTTAGGTTAGATAAATCTTGCAAAACTGTTTACGATGTGAGGTGTGTGAAGGAGAGGGAGGGATATCCATGGCAGGTTTACGCATACAAGGGTAAACGAAAGGATTATTGGCAGGTCTCAATTGTTACGGAGCATCTGTTTCACTTACAAGGAGTGGAGAAGTATCACCGTAATATTACATCAACATTTGTAGCAGGTGAGGTGTATGTCCAACTTATGAAGAACCTAACCTTTGAGCCAAAGTCAATAATTGGACACATAGAAGAAAAATAGAAGTACACCATCAACTATGCAAAGGCATAGAGGGTGAAACAAAAGGCTATAGAGACGAGGTTTAGCATGTTTAAAGCATCTTATGATAACTTGCCGAGATTGCTAGCAACCATCCAGTTCAGGAACTTAGTCACCTTTTTTGACCTTCAGCACTATCCATCACCTGAGAATGACGAGCGCAATGCAAGCGTTCTACAGAGAGCATTCTTCTTTTTTGCAGCTTGTATCTTGGCATTCGTGCACTGTTGGCCTATCCTTTGCATTGATGGCACATTCCTAACCGGTTAATATAGAGGGCAAATTTTGACAGCCATAGGTGTTGATGGGAATAACCAACTGTTACCAGTTGCTTTTTCTTTTGTTGAGAGTGAGAACACTGATAGCTGGTATTGGTTCCTAAAACAAGTCAAGGAACATGTTGTCAGGGGAAGACCATATGTTTGCTTGATACATGACCGACACACAGGCATGATGTGAGCTATTGATGATTTGAAGCATGGCAGCTCTGAGTACAGTTCAGCCAAGTGGCCTAATGTTAGGAGCAGATGGTGTATGAGGCATATGGGTTCTAACTTCTACAAATAATTTAGGAACAAGAGTTTGATGGACCTTTTCAAGAGGTTATGTTCATAAAACTAGTAGAAGAAGTTCAATGAGTTGTGAGACATGTTGGATGAGTTGACTGCTAAGCAAACAGATGAGAATAGATCGAAGCCGTAGCTTGATGGTGATGACGCTCCAGAAGCACTTGGTCATCTTACGAGTGATCCACCACAAATGAAGAGGAAGAAAGCATAGGAAATTACAACTTGCAGGTTCAACATCTTACATCAGGTTGACATCAAGGCGGACACATCTCTTAGACGATTGTAGTTAGGGATCGATCTTACCACGGATGAACTTACTAGCACCTTCAGCCAGATCCGACGCATGGTTCGGGATACCCTGAGGACATTTTCTTGTCGGTCTGCGTTAGATGTGTACGTACCCACGCTAGGGGCCCCGAGGATAGCCCTCTTCTCAGCACCATGTTGGGCAGGCACGTCCAACAGGTCAATGTATGAACTCGTGTTTATCGCAAATCAGCAGATTTATGTGAAAATCATCTTATTATTTGAATTCATTTGAACAGGGTTGCACATTAGTGTCGCAACAACAGTGTTTGGATGTGTTTGGAGATGTCGGGCCCTCTACCTTACACAGTCCCGCTATTGGACGTGGAACAGGAGCTACGTCATTCGGTGACACCGCTGCTCGTCCAACAGGTAAACCTACACACATTTGCACTTCACATACTCATTGTGACCGTGAGTTTACTCATCACAATTGCGAAATCTTAATATTTGAATTCGTATCAACAGGGTTGCATAGTACTACTGCACCTATAGTGTTTGGGGACGTCGGGGCCTTGTCCTCACGTGGTGGCCTGTCAGCCCAGCCGATAGGCCAGGACTTTGACTTTGCTAACTATGATAGTGAAGACGACGCCTACGGTCGGTCGGATGTCCTTGGCTTGTTCCAGCTAGGAGGTGCTCCACAGAGCAGGACATAGAACCTACCTGATGCTACGCCCACACAGCAACCTAGCAGGACGCGGTGTGTCGTCCGACAGGTTTACTTACTCAGAGCATCAGGTCAGGGCCCAGGGTAGGAGAGGGCAGCCCAGGCCTAAGAGGGCATGTGATTATGGATTAGGTGAACAATAGTGTTTCCTCTCTTGTACTTCGGACTTGTTTGCTATTGTTTGTGATATTGCTATTTTGCTTGATAATTCTGTGCACCAGTTCTATCTTTCCAATGATTTTTGTAGTTAAGACTGGTTGCATGCTCGTCATGTCTTTTCACATGTTAGCATAGCGTGGTCACAATCTACTTTCGGCGCCTATGTCATTTCGTTGTCCGAAGAGCTAATACACACATACTCATTTGTCACGATCAACTTTAGCATGGGATGAGTTATCACATGGACACTGTGCAAGCTCGACTAGTTGCTTTAACCTTTCAGTGCAGCATGGACAGGTAAAGTAAAAAGTGGTCGCGTGTGCTCGTCATGTCTATTCACAGATTACCCTATCATGGCTACAATTTACCTTCGCCACCTACCGTTCCTCTAGTTACTATGCCACTATATAGACAAACCTTGGCAAAATACTTCTGCAATTTCTTTTGGTCCTAATATTTTCTTTCCCATTCACATCGATCTTTAGAGAATGGAAGCTCCATTTCATGAGCATCTTGACTAGCGAAGGGATCCTTTCGCTAGTCTATTTCCACCATGGTGCGATCATCTGGTATGCACGTGCGGTGATCAATGTATACTTGTGACATCCCTTACTTCAGAAATCCGTGGTAGGAGGTTCTTCCAATGCCCAAACATTTATCAGGTATAAATCATTTGTATCTACTTCAATTAGCCATACTGAATATATACACCGCTAACTATTTGTGCACAATAATACCATCTTTCACAGACTTACCATAGTTTATGCGACTTCGTTGAGTGGGTAGATACAAAAAATCCACAAAATGACGGAACACACACATATTCATGCAGTGAAACAATATCAGACTACCTAAGGTGAAAGGATGAGCACAAACAAAGAATTGTTGTAGAAGCCTTAGAATGACAGGTAAATCCCCTAGGACTCCCCACATGGCGGGAGCGTCCAGAGTGCAGTTGTGGAGACCGTTGTCTGGTGATAAGATCCATAAGACAATAAACTATAGGACAAAGATGCCTTTTTGTGTCCTAACATTGTCGACGATGATTTTGTCATAAGTACTATCAACTTTTCACTCCCACCGATCACTACTTTCATACACTTACCTATGTCAACGATCATAACGAATTTGTGAAAATAGGAAGACGTAAGGAAATGTGGCTTCGTAAAGTACATCAATACGGTTAGAGTAACTTCCATCGATGCAATGATAACACAACCTGAAACGACCACACAATTCATTCAAGTGTGGATGGAGTACAAACGCCGGATGCCGTCTACTAGCTAGGACTGGAGAAACAATCCATTAGGTATACCTGAATGGTCTGAGCGTCCAAAATGTGGTTGAAAAGATCACTGCTAGGTGGGTACATCCTTTGTACAAGAGACATTTGGAAGGAGATATTTTGTCTGTCTTAACATAAACAACAATTTCGTTGTATGTCACATCCTTACTTATTCCCATTTTCACTTGTGTTTCTGTTATACTCCTATCCTCGTTGACTAATTAGATATATTTCTCTCGCCAATCCAAGGAGGTGCAGATTCATTTTGTGGATTGACATGGCCAATCCGACGTATGATGGCAGAAGAGTAACTGAAGCTAAAACACAGACAGAGTACATGCGAATGAAGGGTCACAAAATTGAAATACATGCTAAACGATGTAGAAGTGGTCTGCAGACAAGTTCAAGCATGATTTGTCGGGAGCGACAATTTTGTATAGCTCATCTATGTGACTTCTTAACTCTCTTATGTTGATGTATGAGAATCAAAACTATTTCAGTTTCTCTTTCATCAATGAAGTTGGTTTTTACTCCTGCTGTAATGTGTTCCTTCTCCTTGCATTCTTTCTCCTCCATCCGCTTGTATTTTTCCTCCAACTAGCATTAAGACATATAGCAATGTCAATTGGTGCTACCTTACGAGGGCAAATAAATCACAGCAAATACATGAAACCAACAATACCAATAAAAATTAAAAAAATCCTAACAATTTTAAATCCTAACATTTTAATAAAAATAGATTAAAATCGCCCTAGGGGTGGGCGGGGCATATAAATAGCCCATCCTTAGGGCAATTTATGTGACGTGGCAGGCTCGGAGAGGGGCGGACCGTGCACATTTTGCAGGCGGTCCCCTCTCAGTGATATATCGCCCTAGGGAAGGGCGAGAAGGGGCTGCCTGCAAAATTGCAGCGACGCGCCCCTCTCCCCGCCCACCACGTCACATTCCCCGTCCTCTGTAGGGCGATTTATATGCCCCACCCTACGGGAGGATGGGAGGAGTATATTTTTGTAAATTTTTTATTCCGATATTTGTGTTTGAAAATCTTTTTTTAAAAATATAAAAATAAAAAATTCAGTAGCTATGCTCCAAATTGCTGATAACTAATCGATCATAATTAGAGCATCACCAATAAACGGCCTAAATCAGACTCTCCAAATACTCATATAGCTAGCTCTCTAACTGATTTGACAAACCAAACTCATTGCTAACTCCATCAGCCTCTCCATCTACACTTTTCATTCTTAATCGACACTAGGACCCACATGTCAGCCTCTACTATTCTTCTTCTTCCTCTTGTTTCTCCCCCTCTCCTCTCCCTCTAGTCTTGCTCAAGACGAGGACGCAAATGGCAGCAACGTAGGCACAGGACCGAGCACGGGCAATGTGGCGGGTCCGTGCCCCGACATTGACCCCATGGATGAAGAGACGACACGGCGGCGACCCGGTTGGCAGGAGGCGGCGCGACGACGTCCGTGCTCCGACATCAACCCGGTTGGTGGCGGGGTGGCGTACGTGCTCCGGTGATGCTGAGAGGTGGCAATCCTATTGATGGAGAGGCGGCGTGACGGTGACCTAGCTTGCTGGAGGTAGCGTCACGGCGTCCCTCCTCCTGCGGAACAGAGAAGCAGTGACCTAATGGGCGGAAGGCGACGCGGCGGCTCCATGCTTCGGTGGCGCTAAGAGGCGGTGACCCCGCGTATGGAGAAGCGACGCGGTGGCATCCATGCTCTAGTGACAACCTGGTGGATGGAGGGCGGCACGACGAAGTGGAGAGGCGGCGACCCCTTAGACGGAGAGGCGGCATGGCGGCAACCTGGTGGTGAGAGAAAATCACGGGTAGAGGGAGGGAGAAGAGGATAGCAAGCCAGAGAGGCTGGCCTAAGATAGTCATTTTGTGGGTTTGGATGGATAGCGAGATGACTTGGTGAGTTTAACAGAGAGTCTGTTGGAGGGGTGGTTTTGCTTTATTTGCCAAATTTTTAGCTTGAAGAGCTAGGTAGAGAGGCTGTTGGAGATGCACTTAATTGTGACTTATGAAAACCCTATGCTTATATATACTTCGTGATCTTGATCAGTTCACGAGGTCGACCACTCCAACCCCTGGCTACATGGTTTCCAATTATTATGCCTGCAAGCATTGAGATGAATGTCTTCTATCTCCTGACGACATGCATTTTTCTCTGAGGGAAGCTAGCTGAAAATATCATCGGGATCGGCTCCATTACGTAGCATGGTGAACCTTAAACCGTAAAAGAATGTTTTACTAGAGGATTTTGGATCCCACAAAATAGGGATTAGCTCCGCCCTTGATTTTTCTTAAAGATTATATTCTTAACTAAAATATATCTATAACCACATGCAAACTATGTAGTGTACAAGAAGCTTGAGCTAGCTAGCTGCAAAGCTCAACAGGAAGTGTTTATTACAATCTTCATGCAGATCCAGTTAGGTGTCACTGTTACAGAAAACTAAATAGGTATTGGTTGGGAACCCCATGGCACCCAATGACAGAAATCAAAGGTATCGATTTTGGAACCAGCACATTTGAGGTCACAAGATCGAAATAAAAATGTGACTCGATGCATCGGCTCAATTCGAGCCAATGCAACGAGCACCTCCCGATCACCTATGAGATCCCCATCCAAGAACACAATCACAAAATCAAGAAAAAAAATCAACATCCATGAACACACAGAGAGAAGACCACTATTGCCACCGCTACCGCCGTCGTCGTCGAGCAGGCCACCCCCATGCCGGTCTTCCTCCTTGTCATGATGTCCAAATCCAGCGGTCGTTGAGCTCTAGGCGGCCGGGTCAGGCGGTCTTGACCTCCAGACGGCCACCCACTCATGCACCCCACGCGCGGACATGCCCCCGTCGCCACCGTCAGAGATGATGCTCGCGGTCTCTTCGACGACCACCATCAGATTCGTGCACCGTGGCCATTCCACCCCTCACTATGCCTCCCATGGCTGTGGTAGTTACTGCAGCCACCGGCAGCTAGCGGAAGGAGGGGAGGGGCAAGGGAAGGAGGAAGAGGAGGATGCAGTAGTGGTAGTGGCTGCGGCCACCGACGACTAAGGGGAAGGCAAGGGGAGGAGGAGGAAGAGAACGATGCGGTTGCGGTGGTGGCTGCGGCCACCGATGGCGGGGAAGAGGGGAGGGGCAAGGGGAGGCTGCGGCGAGACGCGAGAGAATGAGCGGTGAGAGAGCGAAGAGAGGATAAGGAGGCGAATGAGTGGTGGGAGCTGGTTCGGCTCGCTCTCACCCTATCGTCTCGTCTCGGCTCGATTTTTATCGGGGTGGGGCGGTTTTTTAAAATCCAGGTCCTATAATATATTATAGATGGCAGTTTAATCACTCTTTGGAGAGATGATCTTTGGTTCACTGACCAAAATCCACAATAGTTTCGGTTCCAATACGAACCGAGACAGAAAAATATTTTTGTCCCGGTTAAAAAGTGCAACGGGACCCTATTATTTTTAGTCCCGGTTGGTAGCACCAACCGGGATAAAAAGGTTATTTTTAGTCCCGATTTCAAAAAATCTACATGTTGTTGTCAGACCCCATTATTTTTAGTCCCGGTTGATGTTACCAACCAGGACTAAAAATTAACATTTGTCCCGGTTTTTATAGCAACTGGGACAAAAAATCGTCAGCCTCCTTGTCTCCTGTGTCGTCAGCCTTAATTATCTACTCCCTCTCCCTCTCCCTCTCCTTCTCAGCTCTCTCTCTCCCTCTCCCTCTCCATCTACTCCCTCTCCATCTCCTTCTCAGCTCTCTCTCCTTCTGCAACATCGAAGTAGCTAGCTAGCACCGCCATGGACGGCCGCCGCAACGTCTACGACGGCGCCCCCCTGTTCGAACTGGAGCGTGGCGGCGATGCAGTCGAAGAGCCGATCCCCTTGTTTCGCAGCCGCACCATCCACGGGACGACATGGGTGGCGGTGCGGCAGTGCGGGCGGCGGCCCGGCTCCTTCCTCCTCCAGATCCGGCGGCGACGGCTCGGTGGCGGCCGGATCTGGCATGTCGGTGACCGGATCCGACGTCTCGGTGGCAACCAGGCGACGCGGCGGTGGCCAGGTGGCATGGTGGCGCGGCGACGGCCGGGTGGCGTTTGCGGCGGTGTCGTGTGCACCGGTTGTGCCGGTGCGATCTTGGTGTTGCGACCCTACGCCCGTAGGCGTCACCCCTTGTTGCTGCCGGGGAGCTTCTTGATTTTCTCCTTGATTTTTGGATCTGTGATGTATTTTTGTTTGAGATGATTTTGTGAATTTGTTTGATGATTTTGTTGTAGTAAGATGTATTCTTATTGATCTGTGAAACATGTTCTTGAGATGGATTCTTGTAGTAATATGTATTCTTGTTGATCTGTGAAATTTGTGTAGGATTTTGCTGTTGCATTGTGGAAAAGATATGCAAGTAGAAAAAAGCAATGAGAAAAAGAAAAAGAAGAAGATGGCAGTCACGTGGCATTTTTATATTTAATCCTGGTTGGTAAAATCAACCGGGATTAAAGATGGATCTTTAGTCCCGGTTATTTCAACCGAAACTAAAGATAGACATTTTTTATCCCGCTTGCGTTGTCCCGGTTTGTAATATGGGATTAAAGAGGGTTGCAAACCGGGACAATAGTGGCCTTCCCTAGCAATGAATTAATCGACACTTATAATATATTAAATGTGCTGGTTTAATTAAAAATATCAGCAATTATAGTATTGGTGTGAGTTTTCTCCAGAACCGGCACCTATAGTTGTTTAAAGGTATCGGTTCTATATTTTTCATCCTGTGGTGGTAAAAAAGGTATATAGGTATCGGTTTTAGCATTTTTGACATCTATAGTATCGTTCCTTCTGAGATGTTTTGTACGTAGTAGTTTGTGTCACTACTAGAGAAACCATCATTGGTTGAAGTAGCAAAAATCACAGTAGTCTCGGTTTGAGTTGCACCCGGGACTAGAGATCATCTCTAGTCCCAGTTTAAAAATTGAACGGCTCTCTAGGAACATTCGTCCCGGTTCGTGTCACGAACCGGGACTAAAGATCACCTCTAGTCCCGGTTGAAATTTTGTCAGAGCGTATCAGAGCGCCGGGAATCTTTAGTCCCGGTTGGTAACACCAACCAGGACTAGAGATTCTACCTCTAGTCCCGGTTGGTAGGATGCCTGGTGCTCTGACACGCTATGACAGCCTCTGACACCATCTTTAGTCCCGGTCGGTGTTATCAACCGGGACTAAAGATGCTATTTTTTGTCCCGTTGAGGTTACCAACCGGCACTAAAAGATAATTTTGATCTTTAGTGCCGGTTGGTAACACCAACCGACTAAAGATGGCTTGTTTTTATACTCCTTCTTCCTCCTCCGGCCTGAGCCCTACACTTGTCTTCAAAATTTTTCTCTAGCTAGAGGGAGGTGCTGCCAAAATTTTTGTGATTTTGTTTTGATGATAATACACAAATCTTTGCTATCTACAAGGTTAGCAACTTCTTCCTCTTATGATCTATGCTTAGTACTTTGTATTTTACGGTTGTTTTCTATACATTAATCATCTCTAGATTTTTTTTAAACATGAGGAGAGAGAAAATTTGTTTGGACTAATTATTTTGCTAAGCACATTATATTGTGTTGAGAAAAAAGTTGGGAAAAATAAAGAGGAAGAAAAGTAAGCTTAGCACGTCACAGTTATAGGAATTTAGTCCATACAATTTTATCTCAAAAAATATTTATGGAAAATGATGAGAGAGAATCTTTTGGACAAAAAAGTTATAAAATAGATGACAAAGGACCTTTTAAAATAGATGCAAAATAATTAATTAATTTTATGCTTATCACTTTAAAAGACCTTTTAAAAATAATTCTATTTTTTTAGAACAACACATTACGTATATTGGATTAGTATATAATAATTGTCGATTATATACATATAAGTATTGATGTTATATTTAAATGATTTGAATTTCGTGGAATTTTCTTACGATTTTTGTGCATTCCATGTAGATGGATCGGCAATGAATGTACAACGCGGATCGACAGTCGAGAGAGTTTATTCAAGGCGTCCATTATTTTTTGAGTGTGGCCGATGCCAACAAGCATAAGGGTTTCATACGTTGTTCATGTAAAAAGTGCAAAAACGAGAAGGAGTATTCTACATCAAGAATTATTCATGCCCACTTGTTTCAGTCGGGATTCATGCCTCACTACAATTGCTGGACATCACACGGAGAGGTGGGGGTTGCAATGGAAGAAGATGAAGAAGACGACGACAACATTCCGGACTATGGTCAATACGGTGGGTTTGAAGAGAATACAGTGGGCGAGGCGGGCAAGGATGCTGAAGAAAACGACGGTGCCGATGACCTTGGTCAGATGTTGCACGATGTACGGGGGGCTGCGAAGGCGTAAAGGAAGTGCGAAATTGGAGCGTATGTTGGCGGACCACAAAAGGTCCTTGTACCCGTGCGTGAACAGGGCACAAAAAGTTAGGTACCACGCTGGAATTCTTACAACGGAAGGCCAAAAATGGTGTCAGTGACAAGGCATTTGGCGAGTTACTAAAACTCGTGAAGAACATTCTTCCAGAGGGAAACGAATTGCGGGAATCAACATACGAGGCTAAGAAGTTAGTCTGCCCTCTAGGACTGGAGGTACAGAAGATACACGCATGTCCTAACGATTGTATCCTCTACCGCGGTGAGGAGTACGAGAACCTAGAAGCATGTCCGGTTTGTAAAGCACTTCGATACAAGATCAGACGAGATGATCCAGGCGAAGTTGACGGACAGCCCTCGAAGAAAAGGATTCCTGCTAAGGTGATGTGGTTTTTTCCTATAATACCATGGCTGAAGCGTACGTTCGGGAACAAGGAGCATGCAAGAATGATGCGTTGGCACGCGGAAGAACGCCTACAAGACGGCATGCTAAGACATCCCGCCGATGGGTCACGGTGGCGAAA
Source organism: Oryza australiensis (assembly GCA_019925245.2). NCBI lineage: Eukaryota > Viridiplantae > Streptophyta > Magnoliopsida > Poales > Poaceae > Oryza > Oryza australiensis. The sequence goes on along the minus strand of JAIFGZ020000225.1, from coordinate 2,422,775 downwards.
CATCGATAGAACATTTGAAGACTTCGGCGAGGATGCACGAAACCTAAGGTTCGGCTTAAGCACGGACGGCATGAATCCTTTTGGAGAGATGAGCAGCGGGCATAGCACTTGGCCTGTGACAATGTGTATCTACAACCTCCCGCCTTGGCTATGCATGAAGTGAAAGTACATTCAGATGCCGGTTATTATTCAAGGCTCGAAGCAACCTGGTAACGACATCGATGTGTACCTGACACCGCTGATCGAAGATCTAAAACTGCTGTGGAATAAAGAAGGTGTTCCCGTGTGGGATGAAGATAAACATGAACAGTTTTAACTACGAGGGTTGCTCTTTGTTACCATCAATGATTGGCCTACACTTGGCAACCTATCCGGACAGTCAAACAAGGGGTACAACGCTTGCACCCACTGTATGGATGAGACTGAGTGTACGTACCTGAAACATTGTAAGAAGGTAGTGTACATGGGCCATCGTCGCTTTCTTGCTGCAAGCCACCCTGTCCGGAGAAAAGGGAAACATTTTGATCAAAAGCGACCATTGTTCTAAACCAAAGAATCGCAACGGAAAGGCCGTGTTTGCCATGGTGAAAGACCTCAAAGTAGTATTTGGAAAGGGACCCGGCAACCAATCTATAGCAAGTGAAGGTGGTCACGCGGCGATGTGGAAGAAGAAGTCAATTTTTGGGAGTTGCCCTAGTGGGAAGTCTTGGACGTCCGCCACGCAATTGACGTGATGCACCTCACCAAGAACCTTTGCGTAAACTTGCTTGGCTTCCTAGGTGTATACGGAAAATCAAAAGATACACTTGAGGCACGTAACGATCTGAAACATATGGCACAACGCGACGGCCTTCACCCGCAACCAAAGGATAAAGGAGCCCAATACCTAAGTCCAGCCAACTACACTCTAAGCAGAGCAGAGAAGGAAATAATGTTTGAATGCCTGGAGAGCATCAAGGTACCGTCTGGATACTCCTCGAATATAAAGGGAATAATAAGCACAAAGGATAAGAAGTTCACAAATCTAAAGTCCCATGACTGTCACGTGTTGATGACAGAGCTGCTTCCCATTAACATTCGAGGTATCCTTCCCGATAATGTCCGGGCAACAATAACAAAGCTATGTGCTTTCCTGAACGCAATTTCACAGAAGATCATCGATCCAGACAGACTAGAAGACTTTCAAAATGATGTGGTCCAATGTCTTGTCAGCTTTGAGATGATCTTTCTGCCTTCCTTCTTCAATATCATGACACATCTCCTATGCCACCTTGTCAAAGAGATCCGTATCCTCGGTCCGGTATTCCTACACAACATGTTCCCCTTCGAGAGGTATATGAGCATTCTAAAGAAGTACGTTCGTAACCGTTCGCGTCTGGAGGCCAGCATCGCCAATGGATATGGAACAGAGGAGGTGATTGAGTTTTGCGTCGACTTTATTGAAGACCTCCGTCCCATTGGGGTGCCTGAATCAAGCCATGAAGGTAGACTACGGGGGAAGGGAACTCTTGGAAGGAAGGCAATAATGAACATAGACAATGACTTGTACAGGAAAGCACATTGGACCGTGCTACAACAATCTTCATTGGTGGCTCCTTACATCGAGGAGCACTTGACGATTGTTCGCTCGGAAAATATCGGTAAGACGGATGCCTGGATTACACGCCATCACATCGATGCATTCCCACCTTGGCTGCGACATCGTCTCATGGGCAACGCGAGCATTGACCAACAACTAGCCTTCTTGGCGAGGGGTCCATCTTGCTCGATCACCACATTCCCGGCATATGAAATCAATGGGTACACATTTTACACACGGGCCCAAGACTTAAAGAGCACGAATTAGAACAGCGTTGTCCGCATCGATGCCATGGGATACGACGGTACTGCTAGCACATATTACAGCAGCATCGATGACATATGAGAGCTGGACTATGGACCTCTGAAGGTCCCTCTGTTTCGGTGCCAGTGGGTTAGGCTCAGTGGTGGAGGCGTAACCATTGATGCAAGTGGGATGACAACGGTCGACCTGAGCAAGGTTGGATACTCAGACGAACCTTTCGTTCTTGCCAATGATGTACGACAAGTTTTCTATGTCAAGGACATGGCTAGCAAATCAAAGAAGGGGAAAGGGTCCGACGAGCCAAAGCGCCACGTGGTTCTCCTAGGCAAAAGGAAAATCGTGGGAGTCGAGGATAGAACTGACGAAGATTACGATTAGTTTGACGGGCAACCTCCGTTCACGGTGGCGGTTGACCCGAGTATCCTCCTATCAAATGATGACACCCCTTACTCACACAACGATCATAACGAAGGAATAATTGTGCGGAAAAAGTACGTGAGGACAAATGTTGCATAGCTAAATTTATGTATGGACGATGTAAATTAAATTGAATCATTGAATATTATTCATGTCTTCCACTTGACCTTATTCAAGATCTATAATTACATCAAGAACCTTGGTACGTACTATCCATAGAATAGGGCATTATATATAAACACACGATCTTTTCTTGAAACATCATGTTAATTATATATAAACATATGTTAATTATATATGAATATAAAATATATTAACATATGAACATTATAATTATATATGAATATAAAATACAATAGAATAGGGCATTATAATAATTAGTCCTGATTTGTTTCAAAAATCGGGACTAGAGGTGAATTTCATTGGGCGGGAAAACATCTTTAGTCCCGGTTTGAGCCACCAACCGGGACTATTGATGTCCACCTACTGCGCCACGTGGCTGCCCGCAATCTTTTGTCCCGGTTGGTGGATTCAACCGGGACAAAAGATATGATCTTTACTCCCGGTTGAAGCCACCAACCGGGCAGACATCTTTACTCCCGGTTGGTGGCTTCAACCGGGACTAATGTTCGTATCTGTTGTCCCGTTGGAGCCACCAACCGGGAGTAAAAATCTTCTGTACCGGTTGTTGGATTCAACCGGGACAAATGACGCCGTGACTATATATAGCAAGGGCCTCACTGGGGATCCAACACTTAGCCGTTTTCGCACCTCGGAACTGCATTGTCTTCGTCTTCGTCGCCGTCGCCGAGCCCTAGGTCGACGCCGCAGCACGCCGTCTCCTCCGTCTTCGTCGCCGGAGGACCTCCGCTCCGCCGTCTTCGTCGCCGTCGTAGGTTAGCGCCGCCGCCCCTAAGATTTCCCGACATTATGCGCTAGGGTTTGGCCACCGTCGACGCCATCGCCATCGCGGCCATCGTCGCAGTCGCCGTCGCCGCCGCCCTCCCCACGCCACCCGTCCCCTTGTGCCCCCTCCCACGGCCCCCGAGCCGGCCGGCCCTAAACCCTAAGCGGCCGCGCGCCGCCCTCCACTCCACGCCGCCGCCGCCGCCGCCACCCACTTGCATCCTCGCCGCCGCCGCCGCCGCACTCTGTGAATGTTAATATATGAATTTTGAGTATATGTGTATTTTGAATATATGTGTATTTTGAATATATGAATTTTGTATATATGGGTATTTTGAATATATAATTTTTGTATGTAAATGGACCATTATATGTAAATGGATTGTTATTAGATTGTTGAGAATTTTGATTTTTGAATATGTATTTAAATATGAAATTTGAATGTTTATGGGAATTGTGAATTTTGTATTTTTGAACGAACGAGAACGCTAAAATCAACAAATGGTCGTGAACAAACGAACGGACGAACGAACGAACGAACGAGTGTTCGTTTGTTCGTTCGGTCATGGACGGACGAACGTTCGCGAACGGACGAACGAACGTGGACGAACGGACGTCTCCTTTCCTCAATTTTTCATTTCCTCTCCACTTCATCTCCCATCCTCCTTATCTCCCTCACATCATTCTCCTCTCTTTCTCTCCTCTCCTCTAGATGAACATACTCACGGACGTGAATGATATAACCGAATAATTTTTTTTCAGAATTCTTTGATTAAGTCCTCAACCCACAACAATCAAATGGCGGATTGTAACGAGGAACAGCTTCTCCATGATGAGATCGCACGAGGAACAGAGGTTTACAACGAGGAGAGGAATGAAGATACAAATCAATACCTCAACGAGGAGGGGGACATGCAGGGGAACGATGAGGAGAATGAGGGCTCCGCCTCCGCCTCCGCTGGACAGAAGAGGGCACGCGGGAAACGCGGTCTCAACAAGCGCATAGAGGGTCGACATGTCATAACGGAGGTAGAATCTGACGGTCGCCCTATTGCCCCAGAGGACGCCGCAAGGAAGTTTGTGGCGCACAGCGGATGGATGGTGAGGGATCACGTGCCCGTAAGCGTTGCCAACTGGACTACAATGCTGCAAACGTTCACCATCCCAGACTCACAACAAGCAAGGGTTAAGGAATGGACGTTAAAGAAAATGGCAGAGCTCTTCAGGAACTACAAGAAAGAGTTACACAAGAAATATATCCTGAAGGGCCAGACCCCTGATTTTGATAAGTTCCCAAAGCTCAGAGATCATTGGGATGTTTTTGTTGAACATAAGACTGGGGAAGAAGCACAAGCTATCATAGAAAAGAACAAGGTCAATGCAGCTAAAAAGAAATACCATCACAAGCTTGGGTCAGGCGGCTATAAGAAAGCAATAGAGAAATGGGAGAAAATAGAAGCCGACCTTGAAGCGCGAGGTATCGTTCCAGGCACAACCACCTGGCCGGAGCAGGCAAAGCACTGGTTTTATGCTCATGGCAGCTCACTTAATCCCGTCGATGGCACAGCTTATCTTTGGTGATGAAATTCAAGAAGCCGGACGGAGGTTAGAGGAAGCGCCGCAGCCACTTCCTCGGGCGCGTTCAGGCCCGACGAGAGAAGGACAAGCTAACGCTCGCCCTCCAAAACCCGAGCACCCGGGCGAAAGCGAGGAAAAGGCGTCGTCCCCGGAAATACGGGTTCCAAGCCGACGTCGACACGGACAAGAGCCGAATGAGGTCAAAGCGAGATAACGATGCGAGGTTCGCCGAGATGGAAATGAGGCTCTCGCAGATTGATCGATTGTGGACGAAAGGCTGACCATAAGGTTGGCGAGGAGCGGAGCCATTGGGTTAGCCAACAGTGGATCCAGCAACGCCGCTCAACTACGAAGAGAAGGCGCAGCGGCTTCGCTTCAACTGGAAATGAAGGCGATTTAGCCCCACAAGCTGAACCGGATCCGCCATGCCCCGTTGATGACATCACACAACGAACATCATGTGAGCTGCACATTCCGCTAAAGAACATAACAATAAAGGTATGTTCGTACTTTTATGTTGTACGTATATTTCCTTGAATAACTTGTCAATCAATGTTCATTACTAACTAATAAACAATCTTCTCGAACAGTCGCGTCCGGCATGGCCATTCCAATAGAACGAGACGGCACTTACCACTCCCGACCCGTTCCACCTGCGTACTCGAAAGTTGAAATTGAACAGGTGGAACGTGGCTATGAAGATCTCGAGCTGGATATCCCCGGAGGAGAAGGGAGGCGACGCTAGGAGAAACACTCACGGAATATTTCTCGGAGGAAGATCTTCATAATATTCCCTGGATGTGGGCCGTCTCCTCCGCCTCCACGTGGGCCGTCTCCTCCGCCTCCACGTGGGCGCTCTCCTCCGCCTCCACGTGGGCCGTCTCCTCCGCCTCCTTCACCGCCTCCGCCTCCTCCTCCTCCCTGCGTCGCCTCCACGAGCACCGACTCCTAAACGGTCGTCTCCAACTCCACCGCCTTCTCAGACTCCTCCGTCGCCACAACGAGCACCGACTCCTAAACGGACAACATCTCGAGCCACGTGGTCAAGGTCAACCAGCGGTGGGCCAAGAAGCAAGAGGCCTAAACTTGACCCGCTCCCACCACCCCAAAGAAAACGGCGTACGACATGACTCCGCAGGAGCCGCACGAGGCCGTCCAAGCTGAAGTCAAGGCCCACTTCGTAAAGAAGTCTCCCGAGAAGCCTCCCGAAATCCCCAGAGACCAAAGACTTCTTCAGGAAGACGTACCTAACGCCACAGCCTAAACCGCAACCTCAACCGTTGTCCGACTATGACAGGACTATTCGGAAGGCTATTGTCAAGGGGAAGAGAACGGGCAAAGATGTACCCCGTTCGTGTTCCAAATGTCGATCGGACTTAAGAAAATTTATGGAATCTGCTGGAATTTCAATGGATCAATTACACGGCCGTGCTCCCCGGCGAAGGCTCCGTGAAATACAAGTTCAAACTTGGAAAGCCTCTTGTAAAGTCGGATCAAGTGAAAAAGCTACCAATACGGATGTATCGCTTGCACAAGTGATACATGCAAGAATCCAAGGGTGGAGAGATGGTAACAGCAAATATTCACGTACTATTTCGTCAATGGAGGTGACGACTTCTATATCCGATTCGAAGACATATTCGACATGTACCGGCTTGATGCCCTCGACGTCTCACTTCTAGCCACGCGGCTCTGTAAGTTTTGTTCTGTTATTTCGTTTCTTACCTTCTTGTATTTAGTGACTAAAATTCTTTTAACCGTTGTAGAATGGCGATGCAAGCAACATGCACGACTGTAGCAAACATGGATTCATGGATCCACGCAAAATCAACGGTGTATTGGTTGATCATTTTCCGATCCAACACTGGACAACATTTACAGTGCGGTGATAAACCACTATCGGTCATTTATCCTTCGCCCTACAACACTGCGTAAGTATTTTCTTCCTTCCGTACCGATTTCAATCCCGTGTGCATACATAAATTTTTCATATGTGTCATCTAAACCAATTTGCGATTCCACTGGTTCTATTAGTAATTGACATGGATAACTCGCGGATCCATGTCTTTGACTCAATGGATAAACCGAGTCCACATACACAAAGATATTTGAACTGCTAAATAGGTAATGCCATCTTACTTGCTAGCTATTGCATATATGCGGTTCTCGATAATTACTAGCTAACTTTTAACGCACGTAGGGCATGGGAACGACTTCGGACTAATGTTCGCGGAAATTGGAAAGATAAGCTCTCCGTGAGGATGAACTTTCCAGTGAGTAACATGCTCCAAAGTTGTTTTGAATTATTACTTTCTTCTAAAATATGAAATGTATATTAAATTTGTCGTCGTTTCTTCTTTAGTGTGCAAAACAATCGCGGGGCACCAACTTATGCGGATACTACGTCGTGACTACATTCACCGCTTTGTGACCGATGTCACAACTATCGACGATATAGATGTACGTATAACAACTATTCATACATTACGTATCGATTTTTTATTAACTTCATATATTTATTTCTCGTTTGATCGAATTAATGACAGCTTATGCAAGTAAGAGACAACCTCCCCCACGAGACTTTCATACAAGCCGCTCAGGAAGAATTGATGGGATTTATAAACGAGCAGATCATTGATCCCACGGGGGAGTTCTATTTTAATTTAAGTAACTTAACCACCGGATCCACAAAATAGACAATGTTTTATAACATACGAAATATATGTGGATATTGTACATATGTGTATATGTTTTGGTAATATATTATATGTATATATTTCCTTTCTTAAGTTCATTTATATGTGTGTAACTTATATATTTATAAATATATATTATATAATATATATTTATAAATATATGTGTGTAAAATATGTATATGTGTAATATGTAGTATGTAGCACTGTTGGAGAAAGAATAAAATTAAAAAAAATATAAAAAATTATTTAGTCCCGGTTGGAGCAACAACCCGGGACTAAAGATGACGGAGCCACGTGGCCGGATGCGTCATCTTTAGTCCCGGTCGAAGCCACCAACTGGGACTAACGATGGCGCAGCCGGCCACGTGGCTCTGTCATCTTTAGTCCCGGTTGGTGGCTTCAACCGGGACTAAAGGTGCATATTTAGTCCCGGTTATTTAACCGGGACTAGAGATCGTCCATCTTTAGTTCCGGATTCATAGTCCCGGTTTGACAACCGGGACTACTGCGGGTTACGAACCGGAACAGTTGGCTTTCTCCAGTAGTGTGTACTGAAGAAATTAAAGATGCCATTTGTGATCTGTAGTTAAAAGGATGTCACTGTGCTTGTCATGCATATAATACGACTATAGCGAATAAATACACTGTATAGTGTAAAGAAATTGAAAAAATAGCCACCTATATATGCACATCGTAGAAGACACCATTGAGAAAATAACTTCAAACAGTACATACTCCCTTATCCTCAAACTGGATGTAGAACATGCTGCCACACCCAACTCTTTACCAGAGTAAAGATACATATATGGTAATTGTGGGTTTCAATGTCTTCTCTCACACAAACACTACTGGAAAAATTATTTTCGATTGAAGTGCCAAAATCCACAATAGTTCCGGTTTGAGTTGCACCTGAGACTAAAGAATATTTCTAATCCCGGTTTAAAAAGTCTACGGATTTCTAGAAATATTAGTCCCGATTTGTGACACAAACCAAGACTAAAGATCATCTTTAGTTCCGGTTCAAATATTGACAGAGGTTGTCAGAGCGGCGAGCATCTTTAGTCCCGGTTGGTAACACCAACCGGGACTAAAGATGCTTTTTTGTCCCGGTTGGTGTGACCAACCGGCACTAAAGATGCCTGGTGATCTGACAAGTTCTGACAGCCGCTGGCGCCATCTTTAGTCCCGGTTGGTAACACCAACCGGGACTAAAAATGATCTTTAGTGTCGATTGGTAACACCAACCGGGACTAAAGATGACTTGCTTTTTATACTCTTTCTTTCTCCTCCAGCCCGAGCCAGCTACACTTGTCTTCAAAATTTTTCTCTAGCTAGAGGAGAGGTGCTGCCAAAATTTTTTATGATTTTATTTTGGTGATAATACGCAAATCTTTGCTATCTACAAGGTTAGCAACTTCTTCTTCTTATAATCTATGCTTAGCACTTCACACATTTTACGGTTGTTTTCTATACATTTTCATCTCTAGATTTTTTTTTTAACATAAGGAGAGAGAAAATTTGTTTGGACTAATTATTTTGCTAAGCACATTATATTGTGTTGAGAAAAAAGTTAGAGAAAATAAAGAGGAAGAAAAGTATGCTTAGCAAGTTACATTTCTAGGAATTTAGTCCGTATAATTTTATCTCAAAAAATATTTATGAAAAATAATGAGAGAATCTTTTGAAAAAAAGTTATAAAATATACGACAAAAAACCTTTTAAAATAGATTATGAAAGATATATTTTAATTAACAGGGCTGATCTGCAGGAATTCAAAAGAATGTAATTGAAATTTAAAGTCATGAGGAGGGCAAAGGCTCTGACCGGAGTATAACATATTATATACATACTGTAGCTATCATATTCGTATACCATGCCGTCCTTCACCTAAATAACACGCAAATGATGCATAGCGCAAAGGTAGACAAGAGGTAGAAAATTCTTAATTGGCCATTTGTCTGCATCCCGGTAGGAAAAAAAACTGAAACCCAGCAATTCAACCAACAACAAGCTGCAAACCGCCTCTTCTCTCCCAGTACCATGATGAAAAAAAGCCTTCAAGGGATAGCTTTAAAATAATGATATCGATTTAATCAATATTTTCATTTAATTACTTTGATTCACTTTGCAAAGGTATACAGCGACGAATTTGTGATATTTATATATTGAAATTTGAAAGGATGGGAAGCATATGCATAAATTAACAATGGTGCATCAAAATATCAATGTCCAGCAGTCAATCAAATTAATGGGCATGAAGACATGCAATGCTAGATTTATGAAGCTAGCTACCAAGAGAAGAAAATTAAACAGTCACAGTTAGGTGATGGGGCCGGGAGGCTAGCAATTTGCAAAAATATACAGTGCATCTGTTGACACAGCAAAATCTGTTCCTTTCTTGCTAGTGTTTCCCCGGGAATCTAAATATGATAGGGCGCCTTCCATGGGCCCACTTTATGTTACTCCTGGCCCCACCCTCAGTATAATTTGTGTACAGCCGAAGCGGCTGCAGGTCTGCATATATGGAAAGAGAAAATCTAACAATGACATTGACAATCGCCATATTTAAAAAATGCTATGGACGAACGTAATTTTTAAAAGCCACAAAATATCATCGTACGTTAGGATTTATCTATTTTTCTCCGTTAACCCTATTATATTTTAACAAAGAGGAATAAATGATCCATAATGACGATAGTATTTTTGGGATAAATTGACTCGTACGATGGTATTTTCTAAAAATTGTGTTCGTCGATGATATTTTTTGGAATATGGCGTTTGCCAATAGCATTTGTTGGATTTTCTCATATAGAAACCGTAGCAATCATTCATGCAATGGAGATTACATATGCAACCTATGAAAAAAATAATTTATTATATATTAGATGAATTTTATTGTACTTGAGAAACTACCTATAGATATAAAATTTAATATTAAAAATTTTCAGTTTGAGATATCTAGTATTTGAAGCTATCAAGTTTTATATTAGAAGATATAGTATCCTTTATCTCAAGAATTAATAATAACATTACCATATATACACCACGGAAAAGCCCATGTTTGTCGAGTGTAAACTGTTTGCCGAGAGCTTTATATCGGGCACTCGGCGAACAATCTATTTACCGAGCGGGCTCTCGGCAAAAAAAAACTCTCGGCAAAAAGTACACTTTACCGAGTGTAAACTCTCGGCGAACAAAAACACTCGACAAAAAAATAATTTTGCTTGAGTGCCAATAAGGGACACTCGGCAAAACAAGAACCGGCGTCAACGAACAACCGTTTGTCAACATCTTTGCCGAGTGCCGGGGTTAGGCACTCGGCACAATGCCTTCTTTGCTTGGTGACGGGGGCTAGGCACTCGGCAAAATACCTTCTTTGCCGAGTGTCTTGCCCGGCATTCGGTAAACATGTGAAAATTTTTCCTCACCTATCCTCCAAACTTTCTCTATTATGTAAATACAACATGTAATCCCTAATTATCAAATATAGAAATTTTTCGATTGGTTTTGCTATATTTCTTTGAGTTATTGTATTTTCGTGAATTTTTTGGCAAGTCTCAAATTAGAACGCAAGTGGTTAAAAAATTAAAAAATTAGTGGAAATATTATATTTATGTTATTTAGACCCTTTTGAGACATTATGTGGTAAATGAATAGAAATTTCAAATTTTTCTTCATGCAACATGGTTAGGAACGTGTTGATCGAATAATTTCAAAATTGTAAAAATAGCAAACGAAGTCGAAAATCATAAAATTTGTTATGATGTCATGATATCATACGTCGAGGCTGGGGTAAAAAATCGAGAAGATTTCGAATATTTTATCGGGTATGACGCTCATAAAACCGAAGATTCTCACGAAGACGATTATAAGTGTTGAGAAGGATTGGTTAGATTTAGAGAAAAAGTGACGACCAAATTATCATTTCATTTCAAATCGTTTTCCTAGGCAATAAATATCATATATTGGTTTATGCAAAATTTTGGTAATTTTTTGAATCCGTTTGATAATTTTTAAATTATTAGAAGCATAAAAACTAAATTTTTTTGCCGAGTGTAGCTATCGAAAAAGTATCATACATGGCAAAAAAATGTACAAATCCTAGTGTGCACAACTTTGCCGAGTTCCTCGAGTAGAGCACTCGGCGACATTAGTATTTGCCGAGTGCCCCCGATCCGGCACTCGGAAAGATGGTTTTTGCGAGTGCCCGGATCGGGGCACTCGGCAAAGCTGCGGCACACGGCAAATTTTTTAATATGCCTCGCCTCATCCCCGTGCCACGCTCGGTTTCGGACTTAGAATAATTTTGAAACACCGCCGCCGCCCTCCCCGCGCCCATCCGCCGCCGTACCACCGCGCCGCCTCCCGCGTGGCCCGCCGCCGACCGCTGCCCCGGCCGACCGCCGTCCCCGCCGACCGCCGCCCGCCGGCCGCCGCCTCCCGTGCTTGGCCGACGCCCCCGACCAACGGCGTCGTCCTCCGCCGACGCCCCCCATGCCGGCCTCCCATGCCGCCCGACGGTCTCCTCCTCCGCCGACACCCTCCCCGGCCGACGCCCCCCACCTCCCCCCCGGCCGACGCCGCCCCGCTCCCCGGCCGACGCCCATCTTCCCTCGCCGACGCCCACCACCGACACCACCTCCCTCCTCCGCCGACGCCTCCCCACCCTCCGCATTTTTCCGATAAATATTGCAACATTTATTTGTTATTGTAACATTTAGTTCAAACAAAATTAGATTTGTTATTACATAAACATTTAGTTCAAATTATGACAATATTTAGGTTATTATTGACACATCAAAATAATATCATGTATTGTTTATTAAAAGGAGTGATATTTAGGTATTTATTAGAAACAAATCTATGGTAAAAATAATGCTATTTATTAGATACATATCTATACTCCATTGATTTGAGTAGAAAATATATGTTATAGGCACGTATATATTTTTGAAGTTTATTGTATGCACATATGTTCGAAGCCTTTTTTTTGAGATGATGAATGGAGTCGCATCGCGCAGCCATGCCGTCGCTTGTGTGCTGGCCATCGAGCCGTGCTTCCCTATTTTGCAGGTGCCGCTGTCTTTACTGTCCATACGCACATGGCGAAAGCCCGGCCATACGCACACGGCTGACCGCTTCACAGACCGAAGTGCAGCACCTCCGAGTTAGAAAATTATTTTTTCCTCAATTCATTAATATTTACTGATTATTTGTTTCACTTTGTAAAATTGAAATGGGATATTGTAGGACGAGTTGGAAGAGGAGAAAAGAAAACGACGGGAGATTGAGATGAGGATGACTGAGATGTACAGCTACGTGCAAACAATCAGTCAAAACATGGGTATCCTGTAGTACTGCCACAACAGACTGTGGTATTCACTCCTCCACATCCTATTGTAGGCACTCCGGTGAGTCACTTAACCTCATATTTAATTTTCTTATTTGCGAATGTTACTATCTTGACAACCTATACTATTCTATTTTCCTTTTGTGCAGTCTCAGTCGCCGGCATCAAATAACCCCAGTAATGACCACGTAGGTTGGGCGCCATGGCCATCTCGGTAAATTTCTTTGAACAATTGTAATTCTGGACTATCTACTGTGAACTACTATGTTTTCTTCGAATTTCGTTTGCGAATTGTGAACTACATACTGTGAACTACTATGTTTATGTTTTGTGGATTGTGACTGTGACTACGATTGTGAATTATATTTATGTCTTGTGGACTGTGAATTATGGCTAAGCTGTTGTGATTGTGGTTGTCGATGTGGTTATGCTGATTTGGGATGTGGAATGATGCTTATGGGGTTGTGAATGTGATGTATATTTTGAAAATTTGTGAAATATGTGACTGAACAAATAAAACAGGTTAAAATTATCACTTTGCCGAGTGTAACACTCGGTAAAGAGGCCCTTTGCTGAGTGCAATGACCAAAACACTCGGCAAAGAGGCAAATTGGGGATTCTGGGAACCTCTTTGCCGAGTGCCCAAACTTCGCCGAGAGATGTGACAAAAACACTCGGCGAAAATTCCCTTTCGCCGAGAGTTTTTGCCAAAGCACTCGGTGAAGTTTTCAATTTCGCCGAGTGTTTTGTCCAAAGCACTAGGTGAAAATTCCCCTTTCGCCGAGTGTTTTTTGCCAGCACTCGGCAAAATTGAAAAGTTCGCCGAGTGTTTTTTGCCGGCTCTCGGCAAAATTTTCCGTCACCGTATACCCAACCTAACGTGTACTTTTTTTGCCGAGTGTCGAGGGGACACTCGGCGAAGATTTTGCCGAGTGCCCGATGGAAAATACTCGGCAAAGAGCTCTTTGCCGATCCAAAGTTCACCGTGTGAGCTATGCCGAGTGCAACACTCGGCGAAGTGTTCGCCGAGTGTTTAACGGTCTTCACCGAGTGTCCCAGGCATTCGGCAAAAAGGGGATTTCTCGTAGTGATATTGACATGCATGAGGTAGTAATATACACAAAATTTGCATGCTTCTTCAAAATTAATGAAGGATTTTCGTACGAATTACTTGATCGAATCTTCACATAATTTTGTAAAATTCATGCGTGCTGTCCAAATTAAGGGGTCCTGAACATGTTGGGAGAAACACCTAATCTACACACACACACTTGCTATTTGATCACGACAATGCCTTGACAAACGTCAAAAAAATGGCAAAGAATATCTTACGAAAAAAAAAGGACAGCTAATGCAGGTGAAGTGGGTTAGGCCGGATTTATATGTAAAAACTACGTACGTTTTCTCTGTAAAATATATATGGCTTTGCCTAAAATAAATGAAAGTGATGGTACATGTGCACACACCTTCGAAAGCGATTTTTAGGGTTTTCGTTGTGAAAACTACGTTAATTCGATGAAGGGACAATAATTGATCTATAAATCTTCTGAGTTCGATCTGATATATTTGTGTCACTCTCTTAATTTTGCGCTTGTCCGTTAATTTATACCGGTCAATATCTTGTCTAAGATCGATATCGAGTGCGTGGGATTGTATTTGTACATGTCAATATCATACTGTATATATACAGAACCCATTAATCTTCAAATTTATTTGATTTTTTAAGTGCAAAGAAAGGGCCCTTTACTTCTTTGCAAGAATGTAATTAATGAAAAATTACAAATAAAATAAATTAACTCACTATCAGAATATCTATGTATGGTCTATTTCATCTCTGGCAGGTGCTAGATCGATGAGACATTTTCAACCAACAGGAACAAGGCATATATACATGCATAGTATGTCCAAATATTATATATATGTATATATAATATTATATATAATAGTCGATGCAGTATATATATGCGTCGTCGTTATTCAAAAGTTGATTGGGATGTGCCAAATAAATAATTAATTAAAGGTAACGCTAGTAAAAATCACTTCCATAGATATCAAACCAATCAAGTTGAAGAAGCCAACGGCGCATGCACACATCAGCAGAGTAACAAACGCTACGCTTGCTTGGCCAGAAAAATATCTGTCGTCTAATCCGGCCATGCATGTGTTTAGGTTTCCATATCTCGCTCAACCGATCTCATCAGGATCGATATGAATGAACTATATATGTATGGTCGATCAAGTTTGGCAGATTTCTCCTATCCATCTAATTCTAGTATACATTAGTACAAGTTACTCGATTTAAGCATATATATTTTTTTATATGTAAGTAAGATGAATGTGTAGACCCAATGCAATATATTTATTTTCTTTCTTTCCAATTCGATCTCATTTTCTTTCATTGCGATCAGATATGATATATGTACATGATATGTTAGTATTATATATTTATTTATTTATTTATGTGTAGCTGCAGGACGCATCTCTGTATCAATAGCTAGCTATACCTAGCCGTCGATCGGTCAGTCCAATTAAGTACTTGGCCGGTCAAATTAATTAAGTCAGCACCTGCAGATTATATATATATATATATATACCTATTTATAAAGCAAGTAGTGTTTTCATCCAAATTTTGTTTTGCCTGGCTATTTTGCAGAAAACCCCTTAAGTTTTTCTGAAATTAACCCATAGTCCGCCTGGCTATTTAAAAAACCAGTTAAAGAAGAAAAATATGTTATTTTACAGAAAACCCCTTGAGTGTTTATAAAATTAACCTGCAGTCCCAATGCTGAAAAGAAAAGGAGGGTTTGGATGAAAAAAGACTTCATGCGTCCCTCTCTTTCGTCCCCATCCGTACCGCGTCTGCGCCCCTCCCTCCCGTCGCTGCTCGGAGCTCCCGCACCGTTGCCTGGACCTTCGCCCTCCGCCTGCTTCCTCCCTGCGTCGTCGTCCCGCTGCAACGTACGGGTATTTTGCTATATCTATAACTATCTATAAAGCAAGTAGTGTTTCCACCCAAATTTTGTTTTGCCTGGTTATTTTGCATAAAACCCCTTGAGTTTTTTTGAAATTAACCCGCAATCTACCAGGTTATTTTTTAAAAAAAACCCAATTATACGTACGATAGAGGTTATCTTAACTACTTAAAAAATCTATAACTTTTCGATCATCAAATCGTTTTTTCCTCCAAATCTATAAAATTTTTGATCCGTATAACCTCTCGCTCCATAGTTGCCTCATTTTCCTCACCTCCAACAGGCGAGCCCGACTTATGCGCCTCTTGCGTCGCCGTGCATTGCTCGAGCGGCGGCCGAGCACACGCCGCACACGTGAGCTAGCGTGCCGCCGTCGATATACATGCAACTTATCCTATTCATCAATATAGTTTTCTAACTAATAATATCCGAGTCATAAATATTTTAAACTTTTACCAAATTTCTAATCGGTTTAAAGTATCAATAAGTTAATATCTATTTTTATTATATTTTTTACTTACTTTGGTGAAATTAAATTAACTTAGACTAAATGTCTATTTCATACTATTTATTAATCAAGGTCAAGTGGTACATAAAGTTAAAGATACTCTTGCTTTTAAAGTTATATATATGAATATATATAACTATCTATAAAACAAGTAGTGTTTCTATCTAAAATTTTCGTTCGTCTCTGGTTATTTTACGAAAACCCTTGAGTGTTTATAAAATTAACTCACAATCCTAATGTTGAAAAGAAAGGAGGCTTGGTGAAAAAAGATCTTCTATGTCCCTCTCTTCCGTCCCCATCCACGCGGCGTCCCGCGCGGCGCGTGCGCCCCACCCCCGTCGTCGCTCGGAGCTCCCGCACCGCCGCCTCTACCTTCGCCCTCCGCCTGCTTCCCTCCCTGCGTCGTCGTTCCGTTGCAACGCACGGGCATTTTGCTAGTATATATATATAAAAGCTCCCGCCAGTTACTCCGATCCAATGCAATGCGAAAAAGGATTAAGCTAGCATACGGAATAGCTGCTATCCAGACACATGTGCACGTGCCGAATTAAAAGGCGGCTAGCCCAATGTATACGTAGGCCACATCAAACGTGTCTTAGCTAGGTTGCTGTGTTAGGTGGTGCTTTGGAGTATTATCAAAGTGGTTTTGTTTTTTAAAAGTTTGATTTTCAAAAATCATACCCCTGTCTTCTTTTAGGAACATCATGAAAATATATAGGTATTGGCCATAAAAATCACGAAGAGAATTCCTAACATTAATTGTACGTATGTCCGAAAAATGGATTCAAAATCAACTGTGAATTAATTCTTCTTTTTGCGAGGAAAATTGTTATACATGTGATCTAATTGTCTGACTCACGTATGACTGAGTTTAATCTAATGACAGCCATGCGTTGAACATCTGCTCCATTTATTGATAGGTGGTTATATATCTCTCTGATCGTACATGAGCATTTACAAATTAGTCATATGTATAACAGTACTGATTTGGACAAACAAAATCTATGGATTTAATCAGAATCAAGAAAGGCGTCGGATTTTTTTCCTCTCATTATTTCAGTAACACGGTATTTCACCTATTTTTTTACTGCAACTTTGATGAAAAATAATATATACGTTTTTACAACCTGAACTTTAATTTTCACCCAACTCCCTATGAAAAATCAATATGTACACACGTGTACCATTCAAGTATTCAACCAGAGCTATATATAAAGGCAACCCACATTAATTTGAACCTTCATCCACATTAATTACATTAATTTAGAGTGGTTTTCGATGAAATACGTAGCACAAACTGAAATTAATTCTAAGTTTAAAATTAGTACTAACTAATTTCAAATAAAATTAGGAAATTTCTCGATTTTTTTTGTCACTTTGGACGACGAATTCAACAATGTAATTCGTTCTTGCTAATCAACATAAGTTTCGAGCACAGCAGATTAATCGATGTGTGTTAAAGTTAACTATAAAGCTAGAACGAAAATATATAACATGTCAGAAAAGCAGCCGCCACACTGATGACGCACCGGACGATCTCACTTGATATATAATTAAGCAAGCTGCACACTACAAACGCGTCTTTGTTTATATGAACAGCCTCTGGAGAAGGACGTGTTAAATGTTGGAATTAACATGCCAAAAACAATCACATTCCTAACTACTGTTCTTATACTCATTATTCCAACCAGCACTAATTGGTTCGACGAAATTATATATGCAATACCTGCCGGCTAGTAGTAGTACTAACCTAGTACCTAGTACTAGCTAATAGTTTTGTTTTTCCTTTTTAAGGAAAAGAAGAAGTCGAAGCATGTGCAATGCATGAATTGCAGCATAAAGAATTATGCAGTTTCTCTCATTTCCTAGCTTTGCAAATTAATGAGATTCCCATATTTATGTGGTATTTATTGTACTCTTTCCGTGCATATGCATCTAACCAGCAAAACTAATTGACTCGTGGGCATTACTATTGTTAGCATTTTCTGAGAAAGCACCGCATCAGTCATTATATTTCTTCTATCTAGTACATAAGTTATTACTAATATATTTATTCTATTTAGTGCATCTAACCAGCAAAATTAATTGACCATGGTCATCATTTAGTTAATTGAAACATAATTGATCCAGAGAGGGCATAGATGGTAAGTGTACGCAATTAATTTATATACGCATGCGGCGCTTGTTGAACAGCCCCATGATTCATATAAGAGATCTTTTTTAAGCTCATCTTATATAAAATGTTAGTTTTGTATCTTTATCTTATATCTTATATAAAATGTAAGGTCAGAGATACGTATTCAAGATCGTACGTGCTCCAAACATTGTACTGTACGAACAAATAGGGTGCACATGCATTGTAAATACAGATAATTTAGACCAAAAACGTTACACCAAATTAAGTTTCGTGCATGTATCCTCCATTCCTTTTGATTTTTTTTTCAAAACAACCCGTAGCAGACAGTGCATGTTTAAGAGATCCAAACGATAAAATTAGAAAAAATAATGCGCGGCCTGGTCTATATATCACGGTGGCTCATTTACTATCACAGTACTATATCCCACCTGATGTCATTAGAAAAAAATGACAGTAGTTCATTTTACAGTTGAGATGAATACGGTGGCTCATTCATATATATGGAGTATATGGTCATGCACGCAGACTATGGCGGTTTAATATTATTATAGTGAATTAATGGACTAGTCCAATTTAATTATAATAAATTTATGGGCTCACAATTTATGTTAAGAGATTAATACCATCTTAAAAACCAACATGGGAGAACCTCAACTTAAATAGGTGGCTAATTGAAAGTATATGTTGAGTGATTAAGATGGTGGTAGGACTGTCAAACACGTGTGAGCCGAGTCGGGCCGTGGGCGAAGCTGGCTGCTCTCTTTCCTGACGTTACGTTTTTACGAGAGAAAAGTGTAAACGATGGAAGTAACGGACAGAGACGGAGCATTGAATTGGAATTAATCCCTTCAGAAACGTCTCTCTCACTCGCGTCATCTTCCACTTCTGATCTGCTCGCTCTTCTGCGCTGCCTCTGTAATCTTCGGTTCGGCACTGCACGCACGAGTCCACCTCTGAAGTAACGGATGGAGACGGAGCATTGAATTGTAATTAATCCCTCCAGAAAGTCTCTCACTCGCGTCATCTTCCACCTCTGATCTGCTCTTCTGCGTTGTGTCACGCTCGGAATTTCTATCCAAAATTCCAAACGTGTACATGTGTGTAAACCCTCATCCAGAAATCAACTGAGACACACAATAACAAATTTATAATAGAGTGCAAACCACTAATCTAATTAACAGGTTTATTACAGAGGTAGATAATTTCTCTCAATCAATAAAGTTCTATGGCAGCGGAAAAGAAAACTAGCGTTGACGACTCTAACTCCATAAGCACTTGACCAGAGCTAATTCTAGTCCTCCAGACCTCCATCTTCACTATAGACATCCTTCTCTGATGATGGTTATTGCAAGGATGAGTACATGAAATACTCAACAAGCCACACAGCAAGAATATAAATGCATAGGGATACAAATAATAGCAATAATAGGGTTCGATTTGCAAAAACAACATTTAAGCAAGAATTTAAGAACTTGATAAAATAGTAGAGTAATTAATCAATATTAATAAACAACACTGAACAGCAACCCAATGCTGCACAGGCCCAACCAGTTCTGGACAACCAATCCTAATTGCACATATCTAAACTCCATTATAGGAGCTAACAAGTTATCACCAATTTATCATTATTCTTAAGTAGTGTGGGACTAATCACGAAAAATATTGCTAGGCCCACCCATAACCGTGGGTACGGTTATTCGAATAGTTTTACTCTGATCAGAGGCGTACAATTTACCCACAAGACACAATCCCACAACATGTTGTCATGTGCCTCAATACCTCCATAGTACCTCAGAAAGGAATTGTGACAAGACCCTTCGCATAACACATCCAACAGAATGACACTCACTAAGCATCTGTCTCCAGCAGGAAATGGCCAGTTACCTAACAGGGAGACTATTTAGTGCCCAAACAAAATTGTGGACTTAGTTGTGTGCCACTTGTGGACTTAGTTGTCTGCCACGATAGGAAAACAAACCACCATGGTGTCTCCTGTTGAACATGCTACACTACAGATCTAGTTGTTGCCTATTCTGGCTTGTGGTTAATACGGTTAATGCTTCACAACAGTAGCTCATGAATCGGTCCTTAATTGCCATGAGCACTCCCATCAAAATCATCAAACCATATGCACACAACCCACCATTATTCGAATTTTAGTTGACCATTAATTCATTAATTAATCAACCATAATCATCATCATGAGCTGTCATTAATTATCCATTAAGGAGATATAAGTGAATTATTTACTTTCCCACATGAAATGATACTAAGATTCTAAGCATGGGTAAGCAATTGTTCCTAATATCTTGTTAAACCATTATATAAAGTTTAACTAGTCAAATTTTAAACCATAGGATAATCAAGTCATATTGTCCATAATATTAGGAAGTAGGCTCAAACCACCCAATAACATTCGAAAATAAATGCACTTTTGAAGTAAATGGAGAATTTAAAACTTGGATCAACACGATCAAAGGGATGTTTAGGATCTACGTGACTTGCCTTGATCTTCAAAACCTTCAGAAACTCCTGCAGAAAAGACGTCCTCTCCGAAAACTTCAAAAACTAAAGCAAAAAGGCTAAAATCAACAAAACCACAAAACACACATAAACAAGTACATGTGGATATTTTTAATGTGTACATTCTAATTTTAGACAAATTTAAAAATTTGAACCACCTAAAACGAGCTAACATGAACTAGTCATGAATTTTAGAAGTTTAAACTAATTTTAAACATTTCTAGAGTTTTAGGATTTATCACGCAATAAGGAATTATTTTTGACAAGAAAACTCGGGATTATTGCGTTAGCCTTCGAATGGTCCACCATAGACTTAATCCACCGAGAGGTCTACGGGTCCATAGAAAACGAACAGCTAGGATTAAACTAATTTAGATTGGACGACTCAGATTAGATCGGATCGGATCGAATCTGATCAGATCGGTTGCACAAGCGACACGTGGACGACACGCAAGAACCAGAGGACGATCTGGCGATGACGCAGCTCTGACATGGTGACGATGTGGCTCACCGACGGTGAATGGTTCGGGTTCCTATGGTCGTCGGCGTTCTACGGTGCGGCGGCGACAACGGAGCACACGACTGGACTTAGCTCGGCACGGGGATCTCACCTGAGGGCTTAGTGACGACAGACAGCGACAGACGACGACGGTGACAAGCTTGAAGCGGCGGAGACGTTCGGGATTTCGACGACGATGGGTTTCCGGCGCTCTCCGACGAAAACTGAGCAGCTGACGGGCTTCACCACCTTCACGAGAAACTAACGACAGTGACGACGACCTGAGATGATGACCTACGGCAACCAGTGGCATCGCTGAAAAACTCGGGGCGGCAGAGCTCAAACCTAAGCACGGCTAGGGCTCTTCAAGCTTCGGCAAGCTAGGGTTTTGGTCAGCTTTGCTTGCGGGCGGCCGGGGACACTATTTATAGCGGTGGATTAGACAAGACCGGGCCCAAATCGGACATCACCGATGATGGAAAGTCCTAGGGTTTGAAGTTCGATTCGATCTCGTGTTCTTCCTCTTTCCAAAAGAAGTCCGAAGAACTTCCAAAAGGGAAAAAGCAGAGGAGATCTAAGGAACATTTCCCCTTTGTTGAATCGGTTGGGAAAGGAAAGGATCAACGAATTGGAAAGGGAACTTGCCGACAAAGGAAAGCTTGGCGTCGGGAGGTTAAAGACGGACGACACGCGGGTCCCACCGTCGCTGACCGAACAAGATAGAGGGCGCGCTCGGCTGGGCTGCATAGGAACAGGGCGGCTCGGGGTTTCGGCCCGAGCAAGCAAAAAGACTTTTAAAACCTTTTTATTTTTAACTAGGCGGTGAACTGATATTTCAATTATTAAAAGTACTTCCCTAGCTCAAATAATTCCCAGAAAAATCTAGAAAATACTTAAGAAGTTAAAGTATTTAACAAAAATTTATCTTGCATATTTTTATATTGAGATTTGTTAGAGAATTTTTAATTATTCTCTTATATAGTATTAATCCTTTTTCTAAAAAATGCATTAAACAAAGATTTATAAAATTAAGCGATTTCTAGAGCGTGACACGCTACCTATGTAATCTTCAGTTCTGGCACTTGCACGCACAAGTCCACCTCTGATCTACTCTTCTCGCTGCCTCTTCAATCTTTGGTTCCAGCACTTGCGTGCACGAGTGTTCGGAACAAGCAGGCCTCCGAAACTTCGTTCGCTTAAGTACTTGCTCCGGTAGGTCAGCAATCAAGTTTTTGGGGAGTGCAACTGTTTGCGCGATGGCTCTCAGAACAACACTGCTTCGTCTACGTCAAGTTCTCCTTCCTCTATGTCGTGGCAACCAATGAAGCCAACAGCGCCACTGGAGGAGCAGAGAATGACAACATCAGTGGAGGCAACAACACCAACACTGCCTCACTCAGTACCGGAGCGTTCTCTGGGTATGTTACTTTTATCTTTTTAGTGCTAAACATGCTACTAAATGATGCTTATCTTGCTATTAGCATGTTCGTGTTTAGTACTATCACTGGATCATCCGTTTATTCACTTGTCATGTTTAGTATTTTGTTTTTCTAGATTAAAATATGTCGAATTATGTCTAGATATCTAACAACCCAAAAACTTGATAGGTCTTTTTTGGTAGTTGGCTTTGATGCATCATTGAAACCACATGCATTTGATGGTTCAAATTATAACAGATGGAAGGCACGTGCACTGTTGTGGTTGACAGCCATGCAATGCTTTTTTGTTGCACAAGGCAAGCCGTCTCAACCACATCATACTCCTGAGGAGGAGCGCAAGTTTGAGGCGGTCGATTGCCTATTTTGAGGTGTCATAATAAGTGTTTTGGCTGACAACATAGTGAACATGTACATGCATATGCCTTCAGGGAAGGATATTTGGGATGCACTTGAGGCCAAGTTCGGACTCTTCGATGGTGGTAGTGAGTTGTATGTCATGAAGTAGTTCTATGACTACAAAATGGTTGACAACCGTTCTGTAGTAGAGCAAGCTCATGAGATTTAGGCGCTGGCAAAGGAACTTGAGAACAATAGCAGTGAGTTGCCGAACAAGTTTAGGGCGAGTGGTATTATTGCCAAATTGTCATTTTCTTGGTCAGACTTTACAACTTCTCTAAAACACAAGAGGCAAGAGTTTAGTGTTATTGATCTCATTGGCTCTTTGGGTGTTGAGGAGAAGGCGAGGGCAAAGGACAACCATAGCAAAAAGGTAAAAGAAGGTTCTAGCGCCAGTTTGGTGCAGAAGAATAACCCTCAAGCATCCCACAACAAGAAGAAGGTCAAACCTGATGTCAAACTTAAGGCTTCAACCAATTTTAATAAGAAAGACAAGGGAAAGGCAAAAGACAACTACTTTGTGTGCGGTGAGCCTGGTCATTGGGCCAAGGATTGTCTTAATTGCAAAGACAAAAAGGCTGCAAACATGGTCATTAGTGATGGAGGAGGAACATCGGGGTATGGTAAATTTTTACTGACAGTTCTTTCTGTTTTTCATTCACCAGAGTGGTGGGTTGATACTAGTGTTAATATTCATGTGTGTGTTGATATTTCCTTTTCTTCTTATCAGGTTGGGAGAGGTTCCTCATTGCTGATAGGGAACGGTTCACATGTAGCTGTTCATGGTGTTGGTATGGTTGATCTGAAGTTTACTTCGGGAAAGACCATGCAGCATATCCCCTCAATAAAGAAGAATCTTGTTAGCGGCTCTCTACTTTGTAGAGATGGTTTCAAACTTGTGTTGAGTCTAATAAGTATGTCGTATCTAAATATGGAACATTTGTTGGTAAAGGTTATGACAGCGAAGGCTTGTTTTGCTTTTCTTTGGATGATGCATGTAATAATGTTGTGAACCATGTAAGCAATGATAATGAGTCCATTGTGTGGCATTCGTGACTTTTTCATGTGAATTTTGGTTGTATAACGTGCTTAGCTAACATGGTTTAATCCCAAAATTTACTTTGGTCGAATGTTCTAAGTGCCATACTTGTGTTCAAGCAAAACAACTTCGCAGCCTCACAAGGCATCAGAGGCGAAATATTTGGCACCTCTAGAACTTGTTCATTTTGATATGTGTGAAATGAACAACGTTTTGACTAAAGGGGAAAAGAAATACTTCATGACACTTATAGATAATTGCACTATATTTTTCTATGTGTATTTATTGAAAACAAAATATAAAATATTGCATTACTTCAAAATGTATAAGGCTAAGGTAGAAAACCAACTTGCAAGGAAAACCAAACGGTTAAGGTTTGATCGAGGTGGAGAATATTTTTCAAATGAGTTTACTTCCTTTTGTGAAGAGTATGGAATTATTCATGAGAGGACACCTCTCTATTCATCCCAATCAAACGAGGTTGCCAAAAGAAAGAATCACATTCTAACTGAGTTGGTGAATGCCATGTTAGACACTGCGGGCCTTTCCAAGGAATGGTGGGGTGAGGCTATATTGATCGCGTGTCATGTCCTGAATAAAATTCCTACTAAGAATAAAGAAGTAACATCATTCGAGGAATGGAAAAAAAATAAAAGATTGAATCTCTCATAATTGTGCACATTTGGCTAAGTCAATGTGCCTATAGTAAAAAACCACAAACTTGGACCAAAAATCATGGATTGTGTGTTCCTTAGTTATGCTATCCATAGCGTATGATATAGATTCTTAATTGTAATTCTGGAGTACCTGACATGCGTGTTGGTATAATTTTTGAGTCCATAGATACTACATTTTTTATAATGAATTTCCCATGAAAGATGCACCTAACCGTTCTAGTCAAGAACCTATTTTATCCTCTGAGTTTTTTGTGCCGATAGAATACGATGAACAAATGCCTGTGGAAAATCCTGAGGAGGATAACAATGTAGCTACTTAAAAGAGTAATAGACAAAGGACTGCAAGTTGAGCCGGTTTGTTTTAAATTCGAGAGATGATCATTGGTATGTTTTGGAAAGAGTAATGCACTATCTAAAAGACATTGTGAGCTATGGAATTCACTATGCTGGTACCCAAAAGTATTGGAGGACTATAGTGATTCAAACTGGATTTTTTGATGCTGATGAGATAAAAGCCACAAGTGGATATATGTTCAGGAAGTCTTGTAAGCAGACCATCTTAACGAAGTCAACAATAGAAGCAGAACTTACAACATTAGACATTGCCACTGTTGAGGTCGAATGACTTCGTGAGCTCCTAATGGATTTGTCAATGATTGAAAAACCAGTATCAGCTATCCTGATGAACTGTGGTAATCAAACGGTGATCATTCAGGTGAATAGTTAAAAAAGACAACATGAAGTCATCTAGGCGTCTAAAGAGAAGGCTGAAGTTTGACAAAAAGCTGAAAAACTCTGGAGTAATAGCATTGGACTATGTTCAGACTGCTAAAATTTTGGCAGATCAGTTCCCTACGGGCCTATCACATAATATGATAGACAGTGAATCAAGTGAGATGGGCTTGAGACCCACTTGATTTACACAATAGTGGTAATCTATCCTATGTGATCGGAGATTCTATGAATTAGGATGGCAAAACAAGTTTTTTGTGCATATCTTTGATGTACTTCTCTCCTTATCTGTATGGTAGGTTGGTGCATATCTTAATGTGATGCGAGTGCCTTTTCTTAAAGCGAGATGTTAGCCTACGAAACATCTTAGAAGGAACACAACTATAAAAGTCCAACTGCTAGTCACAGTCTATGAGATTTCGGTGATCTCTAGATACTCATGAAAAGGTCTGGAGTACGACTTATACGCTCCAAACATAAGGGATGCAAATGGCAGCCTAGTATCAGTTAAGGAATTGAGTAAATCCTAACTACAAAAGACTGACAATTCAAGGCATAGTCCATTGCTCAGTTGTGGTCAAGTATAGCTCCTTTTCTAGGTGAAAGTTCAACTTAACAGTCTCCATTGAAACACTAGTATAACAAACAGGTACAGAACTAAGAATATTTCCTGTGAGCCTTGAAATTTGAAATTTGATGGGGATTATTAGAATTAAATGTGTTAGGCCCAATTTAATCCTAGTAAATCCATGGGCTCACAATTAATATTATGGGATTAATACCACTTTGGAAACTAATGTGGGAGAACCTCAACTTAAATAGGCTGCTAATTGAGAACACCTATTGAGCGGTTGAGCGGTTGAGGCGGTGGTGGAACTACCACGCACATGCATCAAGCTGAGCCGGCAGGCCCGTGGGCATGGCGTGGCATGCGTGACGAGACTGGCTGGCTGGCTGGATGCTCTCTTTCCTAATGTTAAGTTCTTATGAGGGAAAAGCATAACCGACGAAACGTTACTTTAGTAACGGATGATGCAGTGAATTGGAATTAATCCCTCTAGAAACGTCTCTCTAACTCACGTCATCTTCCACCTCTGATCTACTCTTCCTCATCATTGTTCTCTGAGTTACGATCTCTGACTCTCTCCTACTTGTGTTGCCTCTGCAATCTCTAGTCCCGGCACTTACGTGCACGAGTGCTCGGATAAGCAGGCCTCCGAAACTCCGTTAGATTGAGTACCTACTCGGGTAGACGGGCGATCAAGTTTTTGGGAGCACAATTCTTTGCGCGACTGCTCTCGGCACAACACTGCTTCGTCTACATCAAGTTTTGCTTCCTCTATGTCATGGCAACCAATAGAGACAACAACGCCACTGGAGGAGCGGAGAACGATAACATCAGTGGAGGCAACAACACCAACACTATCTCACCCAGTATCAGAGGGTATGTTACTTTTATCCTTTTAGTGCTAAACATATTACTAAATGATGTTTATCTTGCTATTAGCATGTTCATGTTTAGTATTATCAATGGATCATCCATTTATTCACTTGTATTTTGTTTTTCTGGATTAAAATATGTTGAATTATAACTAGATTTTCAACAGTGATCATACTATGGTCGCGGTTTTGATCTGTTTGGTGTTGCATGCACGTGGTGAGCAATTCACGTCGGCGCAGGGTTAAGTGTAACGCTTTAGCTACTAATAGAGGGTATATATGTTGTATCTACCTGGGAGCTGAGTGTGTAGATTTCTTTTTTTTTCAGGGTAAACATTGGTACGTTGCACTTTATTCACCTATATTAACCTGCTCACAATCTTCGTCAACATAAGGTAACTTCATCAACATAAGATAAAATAAAACCTAAAGGAACCGATACCCAGGTTGCGAAACAACTAATATGAAGATCTTCGTTCGCAGCCTATGTACTATCATGTTTGTCGAACGACAAACCCATATTACCTCCATAGCCTGAAAAACACTCAAGCTAGATTTCCATGGATCGACTGGTTAATTTCTTTCTTGCCCACCATATTTACCACCTTCATCAAATATGTTTCAATTATGACCTTAATAAGGACCTTCATAAGCTCCCAACTCCCTTGCCAGGTTGGTAGCTCTTCGGCAAGCCAATATTTCTGCTGTCATAGCGTTGCCAACATAAGAATTCTGTTGAGCCGCACCTGCCATAAACTCACCTCTATCGTTTCTCATCACGGCACCAACAACCCTGCTCAGTGCCTAAAGTTTACAAAACAGTAAAGTGCATCATCGGTCCCTAAACTTGTTCTTGCGTGTCATCTAGGTTCCCTAACTCTCAAAATATATTTTTAGACTCAAAACTTAGATCCCAAATTGCCACGATCCCTTTGGAATCCTACGTGACGCCCAAATGGCATGCCACATGGGCGCCAACTAATTTTCTTTATCTTTTTTCTCCTTTTTTCTTTTCTTCTTCCTTCTTGTTAGTGTGGAACAAAGAGCATAAAAGAGAAGGAAAACGTAGATGGAAATAAAAAAATAAAAAAATTGGGACTGGAATGTCCATGTGGCATGCCACTTTAGTATCCATATGATATGCCATGTAAGCTTCACATAGGATTTCAGAGAAGTCGTGACAATTTAGGATCGAAATGACACAAGTTAGAGGACCTAAAAATACATCTTGAGAGATCAGGGATCTGGATGACACAGGCGAACAAGTTTAAGAACCGACAATATACTTTACTCTTTAGAAAAAATTTCAATCACTAGTACATATCCTCTCATCTATGACGGGCTCTCACATGCCTAGGTTTTGCATACCGTCACAACGAAGTCATCTCAAACGGGCCTAAAAAGAGGCTGACAAAGAAATACTCGCACAGACATGTTAGATGTGCAAAAAACTCGAGCCCGTCATGGATGATACCTATCAGTGACGGGCTCAAATAACTGCTCGACAAAGATAACCTACGATATCTTTGTTGGACCCCAACAGAAGCCCATCACCGATGACACTCATCGGTGACGGGCACCAACCTGAGGCCCGATTGAGATAATAATTAGGCCCATCACCGATGAGTGTCATTAGTGACGGGCTCCAACCTAAGACCTAATTGAGATAACAATTAGGCCCATCACCGATAAATGTCATCGGTGACGGTCTCCAACACATGATATGCTTCAAAATTATTTAACCTAGCCGAGCGCCGATTCAGATCTACACATGAGCGTGAAAATTTTATAAGTCCTCACATTGTGAACCCTAGCGTTGTCGCCGTCTCTTGGAGCCGGTCACCACCGTCCCTTGCGCCCTCTCGAGCCCGGCGCTGTCGTTCTTCCTCACCGCCACCAAGCACCGCCATCTCCGAGCCCGAGCATCGCGTCCTCGAGCCCGGCCACCGAGCGTCACCATGCTCCGTAAGTCCATCTCCCTCATCCGAGATGAATTCCATGCCACGTATCCGTCGTTTCCCTCCTTTGTTTCCATCAAACCCTAGCCATCTCGTCTAGTTTGTGCGTATGTAATAAGTTTTTGCGCGCATTGTTCCCATTTCGTCCTCTAATTCGAAGTCGGTTTTTTAAAGTCGATTTTTAAAATGGCAATAACCTTCACATACGGACTCCGATTGAGACGTTCCATATATGAAAATCGATCCGAAAAATTTTTGGATGCGTTTGTCTATCGCTTGATACGTTCGGCGATTTTATTTTCCCCATAAACGGCTCTGAATTTTTCATGGCCACGTCTTTCACTTGTTTAGGCTCAAATTTTCTGTGGTTATCTCTCGTGTACTCCTAAGTCAAGAAAAATATAAAAAATATTTTTGTTTGGGAAATACTCATCGGTGACGGACCTAAACTAAAGTCCGCACGGATGAGTTTCATCCGTGATGGGCTTAAGTTAAAGCCCGTCACAGATGAGTGCCATCCGTGATAGGCTTTAGTTTAGGCCCGACAAAGATAAGTGCATTGGTGACGGGCTTTTGCCCGATGTAGATGACTTCTCACATCACCAACCTTGCACTATAACAGACGTTGTATCCGATAGAGATGAGGGTTACTAGTTTCCCTTGTAGTGAATCATTTTTCCCTAGCTTGGATCATTATCCATTGTTTCTTATCGACTCACCGTGACCCCGTTATTTATTTTTTAAAAAGTGCCTTCTTTCTTAGATAAAATATCGAACAATAAATTATTCTTATCTAAATATGAAATAAACATACTAATTCACAAAAACTACAAAGTTACATGAAAAAATAGAACACTAGTAATATATAGAAGGAGACTAGTTAAGCATGGACCAGCAACGACCATAGGGGTTAATTGCTCGAGAACAAAAATGCAATTTTTTCTTGGTATCTCTCTTAATTAATTAGTAAATATTAAATAATGAAAAATGTAATAGTTAAGATAGGAGTGAAAAAAGGGTACGACTCAATATTTATTAATTGCGAACTTCAGAGTTAATAAATCGTGGAAAATATAATTGAAATTTGAACCAGAGAACAAGTTAGTATTTATTAAATACAAATATCAAAAGTATTAATAAATCATGAAATAACTTGAGATGAGACTTAGGGCTCGTTTGATAGGGCTCCTGATTGTATGATTCTCTGATTCTAGATTCTGATTCTCCTAAATCAGATTCTGGAGAGAATCAGAATTAGTATAATAAAGTAATAATTAGAACAATATTTTAGGTGATTTTCTTGTGATTCTTGAGAGAAACCGGTTTCAGTGATTCTAAGAAAAAGCGCTTTTAGGTGATTCTCACTCCCTATGTAAAACGCTTGAATCACTTAAAGTAATTCTTCTCGAAATCGGTTGCAAAATAACCCATTTGGCGAAATTTTCTACCGATTCTGTTGAGAATCGGGGAGGAGAATTCCTACCAAACGGGGCCTTATAAGCTGAATACAACTTGATATTTATTAATTACAAAATTTTATGGTTTCAATTGTCAATCTAGTCGAAATACATTTATTTTGCGTGGAAGACCAAACACAATTGAGGTGTTTTACTATGGTTGTTTGGTTTCTCCTGGTTCGTTCATCAACCGACTTATCCTGACCGTCAAAAATTATGTAATGAATTTGAATTAAATTAACGTGCTTAAGGGTATTTAAGTAATGAGCTAGATTATCGGTTTCCAAACTTCAGTGTACTGCAGCGATGTTTTGACGTAGTACTGCTGCCGATCCTACTCACATACTGGCCAAACTCAAACTTGCACCGCAGATGGAGCATTCGTGCACCCACGACTGCTTGGAGATGCTGGCAATGGCGACGGCGTTGGTGGTGTCGAGCACTTCTTGCTTCGGCATCACGGGATCACGAGCACTTGTTGGATCGGTGGCGATCGGCCTTGAGGCGGTGGTCGTGGTGGCAATGGCTTCGGCGGCTTCTCCTTGATGGTTGTCACCTGGATGGTCGGCTTGATCTTGCCGTCTGTCGCCTCCGTGGTCGTCGGAGGTGAGATCAGGCAAGGCTTCCTGTGGCTGGTGCGGTGGCCGCCGAGTGCCTGGAACGACGGGAAGCACTTGCTGCACGTCTTGCACTCGTAGAAGAACTCCCCGACGGCGGCGGCGTCCGCCTGTCGCCTACTCCGGAACTTGACCTCCTTTGCCACCACCACCTCGTCCTCACCACCATCCCGCACGCGCTCACTGTGTCTGCCGCTTCCGAGCAGCATGAGACAGAGCGCCATGTCCTCCTCCTTGATGACGCACCCGGACATGGCCTCATCGCCCGGTGGCCATCAACGGTGACATCGTCGACGACCTCTCCGTCATTGCCACGCCACCCGACAACAACAGCGACGACTCCATTAACTCCGCCGCCGCCACGATGGGGAGGAGCCGTGAATGCCACCGCGCCACCGCCCACACGGCCGCGAACGCCACCGCCACCGCCGCCCGTACGTCTCGAGCTCTCACCCTCGACCAGATTGATATGTGAATTTACTATACTACTTCCGAGTTTCTCTCGGTTTATTCTAGTTCTTTCTCTTGAGTTCTTCCTATTTTTTTACCGTTGGGTCCAAAGCGATGGACGATACTCATTTTTTCCAACCAGCGTAAAAGTTTTAAATATAATTTGGTACATATTAAATCCAAATTTTTTAAATAAAAAATAAAAATAGGCCACTCTAGTATTTGTATAAACTAGTAGTCCTATCGATGAGAAATTTCTCTCACGCGCTGCCACAGGAGATCCGCAACTCCGGTGCAGGTCCTTCTCGCCTGTGTCTTGTGCGGGCGTGCCGATTGATTTGATCCGTTAATCAACAAGAAAAACAAGAGAATATGCGTTAAGTGTTAGGTTAGATCCCCATTGGATCGGCTAAGGGAACCCATAAACATGTAT
Source organism: Oryza australiensis (assembly GCA_019925245.2). Taxonomy (NCBI): domain Eukaryota; kingdom Viridiplantae; phylum Streptophyta; class Magnoliopsida; order Poales; family Poaceae; genus Oryza; species Oryza australiensis. The sequence continues at coordinate 2,390,708 of JAIFGZ020000225.1, read as the reverse complement.
ATGCTATTCTAAACTATATTTAAGCCAAGTGACTGGAATGGATCGGCTATACCGAGACAGCATCAGACGCTTAACCCAAATACAGTAAAGAATAATAAATATATGGATCGATAACCTAGCCGATACTGGAAAGCTAACAATGAATCGGCTAGTACTCTGATGAATCCTATAAGAAGATATCATTCTTGAAACATGCATAGCCTGGAAATCGGCCATCGGCTGTCGATGATAGGCCAATTTCGGCTGGCGACGTCCAACAAGAATGCGATCTTAACATAAGAGGCAGTCCTAATATAAATCTAATTATAAATATATTAAAAGAAATATATCAGGGCAGATAAGGCCGGCTGAAACCCCGGCGCTGTCTCTAAACAATATAAATCTAAGCCGAACAGATCATTGATAGTTCTTGTCGATGTCAAAGATCGACACGCAGGGATCCGGAGGACCCCCTTTTTTGGTTCGGCACGGGGACCGGTGTATCCTGGTTTAAACTCGCGATGATAATGGGATGAGCAGATGAGGCGGGGAAGAAATCAGAATTGCGGAGACACGAGGGGTTATACAGGTTCGGGCCACCAGCGTGGTGTAATATCCTACTCCTGTTTGTATGTAGTATATGGGGCGAATCGCCAGGAATAAGGGGAATGTTCTTCTCCTTTGGACTCAGTGGTGGACGGGGTATTGCCAAGAGCTAGCTGCTGCCCAGGGGGCTGACCTACTGATCAATCCACGATCCAGAGTGGGTTAATCTGGCAGCAACCAACAACCACCTGCCAGTCGAAGAAGCAGAACCTGTTCTATGATGGACTTGGGTCTCCTTTTATAGTATAAGGGATCACCACAGTAGTCCCAACTTTTCTCTACTTTACTCCTCATGAGGGAGTGGTTTTGGCCTTGTCTTGTCGAAGAAGCCATTCCATTCCTACTCCTTCCCGTTTCTTTGCGTCATGGAAAGCGAAAAAGGGGCGGTCGTCGTGGTAGCCATGCTGCGACGCGATGATGGTTTGCCTACTTATTTTGACGGGACCCAGCGGCGGCCCATTCCATGGGTAGGCACGCACTGCGCTTCCCACGCGTGCACCTCTCTCTCCCACGCGGCCGCCCGGTCCGCATTAAATGCGGCCGGGACGGGCGTGTGGGAGGCGTGCACAGTGGGTGCGCGGCCACGCCACGGTCTTAGTCGAGACTTTTAGCCCCTTTGCCTCGTGATAGGCAAAAAGGGGTGATGATGGGAGCAACCGACGCCACGCTCACATCGCATTGAATGCAGCGGGGCAGGCGCTCAGCTCCCCTCCTTTTGAGCATTAAAAGGGTTGATTGGTAGTTGGACTCGCCCCTCTCTCAGAGAGGTGCGGGATGATGGATGGGGTCCGGTGATCCGGCCACCGACCGAGGACGGTGATCCGGACCCCGCCGTTTGGGAATACGGTGGCCTCGGGCAGCCTCCAGCCAGCCCCCTGGGACGGCCACGTGGCCGCCCGTGGCCGAGACTCGCCTAAGCCTTTCGGGCATAACTTTGACGCTCTTTTGACGGGCAAGGGTGCCTTCCCTTTTATCATATGTCATGCCTCGACATACCCCGGCCCATATCACCAGGGAGCCCCGGCGTTGACCGGACCGAGTCGGGTTCGGCGCGGTTGACGCCATTTTTCGAGTGTGTGGGCCGGGTGCTGGATGTCGTTCTATTACAGCGGCGCGCCACAACGACCGGTGATGCACTGTGCCAAGTTTTCCTTAAGACGGGGCGAGTTTATTTGGGCCACGCGCACGGGGCCCATCCAAACCACCTGGCACTCTCCGTCCGTGTAGTGCGCGCGGGCGCGGAACCCCAGGCGGCACGAAATTCGAACGGCGCGGAACCCAAGGGGATGCGAAAATCGAAAGGGCGCGGAGACGAGGGGCACTTCATGTGGTAGTGGGGCGAATTTAATGCCATGGAATCGAGGGGCGGTGGTAGCTTATAAAACCGGATCCGCATGGAGGATCGGTTTCTACGCTTTCCACTGCCATCACCTCTCGTTGCCATTCTCCCTTCGTCTACCTAGCGCCTCCTGCCCCTTCTCCTTCTTTCGCCTTCATCTTCCCTTTTCGCACTTCGCATCCACCCTTGCGATGGGCCGCGATTCGCCCGGGAGCCGGGAAGCGTGCTTCCCAAATCTTTGGTTCGCACCGCGAGGCCCGAGCTTTTTCAACAAGTTTCTTCCATGCGGCACGCGCAGCGGCGGCGATATCCCTGGAGGAGCGACCCCACGAAGATGGTGTTCTTTGCCTCCTTCGCCATGGTCAGCCGGTGCCGCCCTTCTCCCGCTTCTTCCTCGACGTCCTAGAGTTCTACGACCTCCGGTTGCACCACCTCACCCCCAATGCCGTCTTCTACCTCGCCGTGTTCGCCCACACCTACGAGATGTTCGTGAGGGTGAGGCCCTCTCTTCACCTCTTCCAGCAATTCTTCCGGGTATGCCGGGCTGGCTCCCCCGGTGCGGTCGGGTACGTGGTGATCCAGCCACGGAACGACAGGGGCTCGGGACTCCCTTCATCGACATCCACCCCGCTCCGTGGGTGAACCGGAGGGCGTTCGGTTCTACACCGCCCGGGCGACCACCCCGACTCTCCTCGCCGACGGGGATCCCGGTGAACCGAGGAACCGGGGGCACGCCCGCGAGCCGGGAGGGAGCCGGACGGGTGCTGGACCGGATCGCTACCTTCGGTGGGGGCTGTCCAGCCACGCGATCTTCCGCGACTTCGGATGAGGCGCATTGCGCCGCCAGCAGAAGGCCGCGCCCCGCCTACATGTACACGGCTCCATTGACGACATGCGGACCTACGTGGGCGCCGCCTTCGACTGGGACGAGAGGGATCTCGGGACCCTGGTTCGCCGCACCCTCGGCGTCATGGAGATGGACCTGACGCAGCTCCACTGGCCGGTGCCGCCGTGCCAGGACTCGCGCGCTCGGAGATCCCGCACTGCCGCAGTGGTGGGCGACCGTATGGGCTCGTCATCGGCCGCACCGAAGGCTGCTCCAAGGGGCGAGGCGGTGACGACGACAACGCCGCCGACGACCACATCCCAATCGGGCGGTTGACACGCCGGTCCGGCCGAAGCGACCCGGGGCCCCGGACCCAAAGGGAAGAGGAAGAGGCCGAAGAGGACCCCTCTCCTCCCCCATCTCCACCTCGTGGCGGCGGAGCGGAGCGCGCCGCACCACCCCCCCGCCGGACCGGGGGGCTCGCGGGTGGCGGGTCCATCCCGGGGCCACTACACCGAGGGCTAGGCCGGCCACAACGGCGGCGACAACGACGGCGGGAAGGCCCGGACGCATCCCGTGAGTATGCCGCGGCGGGGAGACCCGGGCGCATCTCCGGCGAGTACGCCGGCGGCGGCGGGGTCCGTCCGCGGGACCCCAGCATCAGGGGACACGGCGAGCAAGAGCCCGACGAGTCCTCCGGGCCGCCCTGCGAAGAAGAAGCGGCCATCTCGGGGATCTCCTAGGACTTCAACCCCGCCCGCAGTATGCCTTGTCGATACATGGATGCCCATCGGGGCCTTACCCTTTTGTCTTTGTTTCATGATTCCTTGTTGTGCTTTTGTTTTGTTTCCAGTCACGAGCACAGGCATTTTCGCCCAAGGGTTGTACCCAAGGGCGGTTCTGCCTCGGGCTCGGGGGAGGGCGCGCAGGAGAGGCCCGGGGCGCCCGAGCCCCCAAGGTCCGGGTCGCCCCCTTCGGGCTCGATCCCGGATCCAGTGCGATCCGAGGAGGGGGCCCACCCAGAGGCCGGAGCGCCGGCCGTCCACGAGGGGCAAGTCGTGGGCGGTGCCGGCTCGGAGGGGGCAGCGGAGGGCGGCGGAGAGCAACCTCAGGGGTTTCCTCCGCGGCAACCATCATCGCCGCCACAGCAGCCCTCGCCCGCACCGTACTCAGCGGCGCCATCGCCCCGCCGGCTACCGTTAATCCTGTCGGCGCAGGCCTGCCGCGAGCCCCCAAGGCAAGAGGCGGGCGCGCCGGCCACGGGGGGTCTTCGGCGGCTTGGCCGGCGCAGGCGGCCGATCCCGGGCCGAGCTCCGACCCCAGTCCGGGCCCGGTCCGGGTTCATGGCCGCCTTGGACACAGAGCCTCTCGTCTGGTCGCAGGAGCGGGCGAGAGAGGTCATCTCCAGGGCACCTGGAGGAGGCCAACGCTATCTCCCCGGGAGGGCTTCGGGCCCAGTGCAGTGCCTTGGCTGCCAAGGAGGTCGAGGTGGCGCGGCGGGAGGCCGAGGTCGAGGAGGGTCGTCAGGAGCTGGCGGCTAAGGCGAGGGCGGAGGGCGTCATCCGCAGCGGGAGCCGGCGGAGATCGAGCGGCACTGGAGGAGCTCAGCCAAGTGTTTGAGGACACGTCGCCGAGCGACACGCCGCCGACCTCCACGAGCGGTTGCCGCCGCCGCCGAGGAGAGGGTGCGCACCACCGCCGGCAGTTCCTCCGCGACCTCGGGAGCGCGCCCGTGGCCTCGACGAGCGGGCGCACCCGTGCGACGCCGAGGCCGCCGCCGCCGGCACCGACGCTGACCTCTAGGCCCGCGAGGCTGGCTCGGCGAGCGGGAGAGGGCCCTTGAGGCGGCGTGGCGGGCGGTCGAGAGCCGGAGGCCGTCTTTGCTAGGGCCAAGGAAGACTCCGCCGCACGGGAGGCCAACGTGCTGGCCCAGGGAGAAGGCCATCGCCGAGCGCGAGGTCACCGTGAAGGGGCGAGAGGCGGCGGTGCTGGAAGCCCAGGAGGAGGCCTCCCGATGCCTCGAAGGGCGTGTGGGATCGCGAGCAACCGCTTGCCGCCGCCTCAGCCGCCGGCAGCCGAGCGGGAGCGATGGGAGCAGAGCTGGCCACCCGGGAGCAGATGGTCATGGACACGCAGCGCAGTGCGGGCGGGGGCCGAGAACTAGAGGAGGCGCGCCGCATGATTACGAGCTGGAGCGCGTCTTGTGCCTAGGGGTCCAGGGCCTGGCCTCGTCCGTCGGGCGCCTTCGGGATGCGGCTCGCGGGGTGGGGGTCAACCGTACCCCCCCCAGCGTCCCTACCTTGGGGGGATTGGCCACACACATTGACTATCTGGCCGCGGGGATACAGAGGGTGTCGGAGGAGGTCGACGACGTGGCGAAGGAGTCATCATATGACTTATCCCGCCAGGTCGCGTCGCTTATCTTGGCAAGTTACCAAGCCCGCGACCCCGACTTCGACCCCTATATCCCTACCGAGGACTTCCCCGAAGGCACCGAGGAGGCCGCCCACCGCCGCGTCCAAGACGCCGTCGACTCCATCATGATGGGCTTCGACGGCACCCCGGCAGCCTTCCAGCTCACCCTCCGCGAGGACTCGCCGGATGCAGACTCCCCGGCGGATGCTCCCAGCGACCCACCGGCCACTTAGGGCCCTCTTGCTTTGGCTTGTATCTGTATTTATGTAAAAAGATATTTGTGCATTGTTTATAAAGTTAGCGAACTTGCCTTTACTATGCTAAACTTGTGTTGTAACAGCTCATCGTGGCTGCTTTTGATGATTCATGTATGTGTATGTTGGGAGCCCCCGACCAACTTAGCGCGCACGTAGTGGCGGTTGGTTGGCCTGAGCCCCTGTATATTTGCCTTCCTGCAATTGATAGTTCAAGACTTAGTTATTGCGATAATGCGGTGGTGTTGTTCTCCCCCGTGATTTGTCCCATGCCGCTGGGGGGCTGTTTCGGGTTCGGGCAGTATGCACTGGTCGTTGGCTGGTGCCTTTGTCGGGGTTGGGTAGGGGCGAAGGCATAAAAGGCCAGCGAGGGCAGCGGCAACGGGGCCGGGACAGCGTGTTAGTTCGCACCCGAACCCCGGGCGTTGAGCGCCCTGTGCGTGGTAGTATGCAGCATCGCTGTACCCTCGACACCCTTAGGGCTCTCAGGCTAAGGCGGGCAAGGCCAAAGAACTATTGGAAAACCGCATCCGTAGCACATGCTCGAGCACATGGGGGAAAACACACTACAACAAGTATTTTGCAAGGGAAACATATGGGATTAATAGCAAACTTATTGTTCATGCCACCGGAGGCAGTGGATGAACCTCCATGCATGTCTCAGCGCACCATGCGGCTTATGGGTAGAACGTGCGCAGGTAGGAAATATTACACGGGTTCGGCAACGGAGTGTCATCTTCTGTGGCTAGGCGAACTACTCCCGGACGCGGGGTGCCGATAACCTTGTATGGCCCCTCCCACATCGGGGATAACTTGCTTAGTTTTGCACATGTTTGCACACGGCGCAAGACCAGATCATTGACTTGCAGCGCTCGGGGGCTGACTTTGCTTTGATGGTAGCGGCGGAGGCTCTGTTGGTAGCGGGCCGCGCGAAGCGCTGCTCGGCGTTGCCTTTCCTCCAGGTAATCCAGATCATCACGACGCATTTGCTCTTGATCCACTTCGGTGTATAATGTGGCTCGGGGCAATCCCAGGGTGAGCTCGGAGGGCAAGACCGCCTCGGCTCCATACACCAAGAAGAAAGGTGTTTCCCCGGTGGCGCGGCTCGGGGTTGTCCGATTGGCCCAAAGGACCGCAGGCAGCTCATCAGTCCACGAGTCCCCATGCTTTTTGAGCACATTGTAGGTCTTGGTCTTGAGGCCCTTTAGTATTTCTGTGTTTGCACGCTCGGCCTGACCGTTGCTTTGGGGGTGGGTGGTCGAGGCAAAACAGAGCTTGATGCCCATGTCGTCGCAATACTCGCCGAACAGCTCACTCGTGAACTGGGTGCCGTTGTCGGTGATGAGCCTGTTGGGGACCCCGAACCTTGCTGTGATGCCTCTCATGAACCGCATAGCCGAATGTTTGTCGATGACGCTGACTGGATAGGCCTCTGGCCACTTGGTGAATTTGTCGATGGCGACATACAGGAACTTGCATCCGCCCCCCGCCTGTTTGAACGGGCCCAGGATGTCCAGCCCCAGACCGCAAATGGCCATGAAAGCGGGATGGTTTGAAGGGCCTGGGCCGGCAGGTGCGTCTGCGTGGCGGGGAAGTGACATGCTCAGCACCGCCGCACGAGGGTTGCATCCTCCAGCGCGGTGGGCCAATAGAATCCCAGGCGGAATGCTTTTCCCACCAAGGTTCAGGAAGACGAGTGCGCCCCGCATTCGCCTTCATGGATCTCGGCTAGGAGCTCGAGACCCTGTTCCCAAGCAATGCACTTCATGAGCACTCCATTGGCGCCGCGTCGGTAGAGTGTCCCTTCTACCAACACGTACCTCTTGGAGGTCCGGGCGATGCGTTCGCTTTCCTCGCGCTGCTCGGGCAATGACGCGTCTTGTAGGTATGCTCGGATTTCCGAAATCCAAGCCACCTGGCGCGTGATGTCGGTCCCGGCGGGGCAGCCGTGGCTGGCCTACCGGGTCCGGCGTCGAGACCGGCCGATTCCGCCTCCAGGGCGGTTCGGGTGCGTCGACGGCTCGTGAGACTTTCTTCAAATGTGCCTGGCGGGGCTGGGGCTCGCGTGGACGCGATCCTGGATAGCTCGTCCGCTAGGGAGTTATCTCTTCTGGGAATATGGCGTAGCTCGAGGCCATCGAAATGGCGCTCCATACGCCGTACTTCCTTGACATAGGCTTCCATTTGGGGGTCGGTGCATTGATATTCCTTAGAAACCTGGTTTACAACTAGTTGGGAATCTCCGAGGACTAGCAGACGGCGGATGCCCACACCTGCTGCCGCTCGCAACCCCGCCAGAAGCCCCTCATACTCGGCCATGTTGTTGGTTGCCCGGAAATTGATCCGGATGATGTACCAAAGCACGTCGCCCGTTGGGGAAGTTAACACCACGCCTGCTCGGCTCCGTGCAAGGTGAGTGAACCGTCAAAGTTCATCACCCGGGCGCGGCTCCTTGGTCGCGATCCCCCGCACTCTTGGGTTCCCCCCGGGGGTGGATCGCTTCCGGCTGTTGGCGTCCACTCCGCCACGAAATCAGCCAAGGCTTGGCTCTTGATTGCGTGCAGGGCTCAAGTGCAAATCGACTCGACAACTCGATGGCCCATTTGACTACCCGTCCCGTGCCCTCTCGATTATGCAGATTTGTCCGAGAGGGTAGGACGTGACCACCGCTACCTGCGCCCGGAAATAATGACGCAACTTCCCGGAGGCCATAAGTAGGGGGTATAGCATCTTCTGGGCCTGCGGGTAACGTGTCTTCACGTCCCGTAGCGCCTCGCTGACAAAGTAGATCGGCCGCTGCACCTTGGTGCGGGCCTTGGCTACCTTGTTAGGGGCGACACCGGGCGGGTTACCTCGGTGTCCGGGGCTTCCGAGTCGTCGCTTCCACCGGGGCCCTCGGGGCCGCTCCGGGTGGAGGGGCTTCGGGAGCCCCGGACTAGGGGCCGGGCGGCTCCCGAGGCTCGGGGCCAAGGGCCACCTCCGGGTTCGGGGCTTCCTCGGCCAACTCCGTTCGGGGCTTCCCGCCACGGGTGCTTCGGGCGGGTCATCTCGGTGTCCGGGGCTTCCGAGCCGTCGCCTCCACCGGGGCCCTCGGGGCCACTGCGGGTGGAGGGGCTCGGTGCTCCCGGACTAGGGGGCGGCGGCTCCCGAGGCTCGGGGCCAAGGGCCACCTCAAGCTCGGTGCTTCCTCGGCGGCTCCGTTTCAAGGTCTCCCGCCTCCGGGTTCGACGGGGTTAGGGGCGACCGAGAGCCTAGCTCGTCATCGCGCTCCACAACCAAGGCCGCGCTAATCACTTGGGGGTCGCCGCCAAATATAAAAGGAGGGGCTCCCCTTCCCGGGGGGCCACCAGCACGGGCGGCGAGGAGAGGTAGCGCTTGAGCTCGCTCAAGGCTTTCTCTGCTTCGTCCGTCCAAGTGAAGGGGTCAGTGTTAGTGATATGCCCTAGAGGCAACATGGAGATGTTGGATATCACGTCAATGTTTATGTATAAATGAATAAAGTGTTATTCAGTTCCATGAAATAGACATCTTGTATTGATCAATAAGTACGTGACTTATTTATGAGACTCGATATGTATGAATCTATTTCTAAACGATCCTCGATCATATGTCATATTGTTGGAACAAATATGGTTCTAAGATCGGCATGTTTATTGATTGATGATCATGTCTCATAGATCATGGGTATGGAGATACCAAATCAATAAACATGGACATATGTGTTAGAGAACACATTGTTGGATAGACCCACCATGAGACACTACAGAATTAATGTGCCATTAGTTGGTCTCGGGTAGTGTTGGTACAAAGTCCTTAGACCGATATCACCATGGATTCCAACATGTGTAGTAGCCTACTTTGGGACTACCAAACGCTATTCCGAATCGGATAGTTATAAAGGTAGTTTTCGGGTTTGCTATGAAACATGGAGTGGGATGTGAGTGATCAAGATGGAATTTGCCCCTCCTTTGGAGAGATATCTCTGGGCCCCTCGAGGTAATGGATTATGGAAATGCATGGCCATGCTAAGTTGATTGAGGAGTCAATCAACGCGATAATCCAATACGGTTCGAGTGAATGGTTAAGCTATTGAAGGGATGGCACACATCTTGCCTATAGCTTAACCGGTATCGTGAGGCAAAGGGATTTGTGTACACATTACAGGTTCGAGCCGATATTATATTCTTGTATACTATGGTGTCAATATGTGCAGCTAGGCGCCGCTATTGACAGTCGGCGAGTTGGACTCGAGCCGACGATCGGCTAAGTTAGACTATAGCCGAAACCGAGTATACCCGAACCTACGTGGTCGCACGCTTAAGGGGATAAGAACAGGCATTCGAGTTGGACTCGGATACGGCTCGATCGGATAGGGATCCGATCGGATAGAGTCCTATAGGCTTACGACGTATGGGCGGCCAACTCTATGAGATACGGATGAGATCCGGTTCAAAATAGAGTCCTGATCGGCCACTAGTCCTAGTCGGCCAACTCTATATAAAGGAGGGAGGGGTGGAGAGCTGCGAGACGTCAATTGCATCGCGTGCAACAGAAGTCGCCGAGATCAATCTCCACGGAAACCCTCCCCACTTTCGAGCCAAACCCTAGCCTTGCATCGCGTGCTAGCACACGGGTGTACGGCGTTCTGTCCCCGGACGTGTGGATACCGGTAGAGGCGCTGCTACGTTGCGCGCTCTTGATCGGCTTCGGATCGGCTGCAATCGGAGCGATCAGCTGTGGTGGAATCGGCTGCGGTCGGACGCATCGGAGCGAGGCGTGAGAACGCGGCCGGACGACTCGAATCGGCTGATTGGCGAATCGGCTGTCTCCGGGAATCGGCTACACTGTTCCGGATCGGATTGCCCTGATTGGCTATTCCGCTGCACTCTACTCCAATCGGTAACGATCTATCGGCCCTTACTTGCAAGTGTTCCTGGTTTGCGCGGTAAAAGTTTTTGTTTTTGGCTAGCGTAGCCTCCGCGTAGCCCTTCGGTGGTATCGAGCTAATCTTGCTTAGTTCGGGTTTTAGATTGGATCTCGGAACAAGTTTTGCGCACGGGTTGATTAGATCAATCGGTTTTACGGGATCTGTTGAGGAGAGTAGATGGTAATTGCGTTCCTTGATAGTGTATCGGAACGGCGTAATGTGATTACGTCGAAGCAATTTCCAAATAACTCGGTTTGAGTTGGGTTCGAGATAGCGTTCCTTGATAGTGTATCGGAACGGTATAATGTGATTATACCGAAGCTATCTCGTAGTCCGACTTTGTTGCTGCCTCGCGCCTACGCAAACCATCTCCCTTGATAGTGTATCGGGACGGCATAATATGATTATGCCGATATGGTTTCCATAAGCGATTTCATAGATTGGATCTATGAATTTCGTGTGGTGTTCCGGCGCTGCCCGAAAGCCCGCGAGGGCGGCTTCCCTCGACCCCCGCCCACTAACCGCTAGCGGGATCGTCGTGTGCGTACCCCTTATAGGTCGTCTCGATGCCGTATCTCGCGATAGGTAGAAAACGTTTCTACGCCTAACTTGTTTTTGCAGAGAATGCTTTGAGATGGTATGGCCCTATTGTATGTATGAGATGCATGTGATGCATGTAATATTCTTTCATATGTGCAATCCCCGTAATATTCTTTCATACGTGCAATGCTTGTAATATTCTTTCACGACTGCGAGTCGATGTAATCTTCAATTAGAGCTTCTATAGTAGTAGCTTAGTTTGAAGATATCAAGCATTCGACACTTGGAAGATGGTACCGAAGATGGAGATCCTCGGCGCCGACATGGAGATGGAGATCACCATGTGAAGGGGCCATACTATTTCATTATATGCTATTCTTCTTGCTTTCATATGTGATATGTTTGTTTGATAGGATAGCATCCCTCTCAAAATTAAGTAGTAATGATGCCCTTCCAAATGTTGCACCCATCACCGTTATGCTCGTCAATGGTGGGTCCGCAAAGCAGAATGCCATTCTCTATCATAACATGAGGGGTATATGTCGACATATACATGCAGAGCATTTGGTTTACTTAACAAGGCTATCAAAACAGTTTTGGGCCTTGGGGCATAGGTTGGCGCCGGGGCATGGAGATGCCACACCAACAACAAGAGTCACATAGAGATGTGATTAGCAAGGTGTTGCTTACGATGTTACTAATTTTCTAGAGATGCCAAAGCTCACTAGAAAATTAATTAACATGTGGATCTTGACCCAATACGTAACCTAGAGGGAAGGTGGAAAATACGTAATGGGAGTCTAATGTTAAATTGTTTAACAATAGACATAGCATAAACATTGTGCTAAACTTTGCTTTTTCTGTTGTAGAATAAATGGCGGCTAATACTACACCAGACCTTTAATTTGCGATCTATTCTCGAAAAGGAAAAATTAAATGGAACAAACTTTATGGATTGGTATCGCAACTTGAGAATTGTTCTCAAGCAAGAGCGTAAGGAGTACGTTCTTGAAGTACCTTATCCGAGGATTTGCCTAATAACGCCACTGCAACCGCACGGAGGGCTTATGAGAAGCACACTAATGATGCCCTAGATATAAGCCGTCTCATGCTTGCTACAATGTCCCCCGAGCTTCGAAGCAATATGAGAGCACGATGCTCACACTATTATTCGGGGACTGCGTGGCATGTTTGAGAACCAAGCTCGGGCCGAGAGGTTCAACACCTCAAAGTCCTTGTTTGCGTGCGAGCTTGTTGAGGGGAATCCCGTCATCCGCATGTGATAAAGATGATTGGCTATATCGAGAGTCTGGAAGAACTAGGTTTTCCCCTTAGCCAAGAGTTGGCTACCGATGTGATTCTCCGCCGCTCCCTCCGAGCTTCGAGCCATTCATATTGAATTATCACATGAACAATATGGATAGAACCTTGGCTGAATTGCATGGGATGCTAAAGACAGTGAGGAGAGTATCCAGAAAAAGGTCATCATGTGATGATGATGCAGAAGGCAAAGCGCAAACCACCTGTCAAGAAACTTTGCACCAAGAGGAAGTTAACTCCCGATGAGATCGCGAGTGCCTCCAATGCAAAGAAGGGCAAGAAGGGGTCGGCGGCATCGATGCCGTTTGCTTCTATTGCAAGGAGACAGCCATTGGAAGAGGAACTGCAAGAAGTACATGGAGGATCTCAAAAAGAAGCAAAGTACGACTTCGCTTCGGTATTAATGTTATAGACATTAATCTTGCTACTTCACCTACGACTCTTGAGTATTTGATACCGGATCGTAGCTCATATTTGCAAATCGTTGCGGGAATGAGAAGAAGTAGAGGATTGAGAAGGGCGAGGTGAACCCGCGCGTCGCAATGGAGCAAGCGTTGCTACGTTCTTGTCGGCACGATCCACTTCATCTACCTTCGGGATTAGTTTTGGAATTAAATAATTGTTATTGTGTTCCAACACTATGTCAAAACGTTATTTCCGCTTCATGTTTGCAAGCGGAAGGATATGATTTTAGATCAATGAACAATGGTTGTTCAATATATCTCGAGATATGTTCTATTTTCATGCTCCATTGGTGAATGGATTGTACGTTTTGAATCTTGAAGCGTCTCCCATCTATAACATTAATACGAAAGGCAACTCTCTAATGATATAAACCCCACGTTTATCCGCATTGTCGCTTAGGCCATATAAATAAGAAACGCATGGAGAAGCTCCATAAGGATGGATTGCTTCACTCTTTTGATTTTGAATCATTTGAGACATGTGAGTCTTGTTTACTTGGTAAGATGACAAAGGCACCTTTCACGGACACGGTGAAAGAGCAAGTGACTTGTTGGCACTCGTACATACCGATGTATGTGGACCAATGAGCTCAACGGCCGAGGTGGTTATCGGTACTTCATTACCTTTACTGAGATGACTTTAGTAGATATGGTTATATCTACTTAATGAGGCATAAGTCCGAATCCTTTGAAAAGTTCAAAGAATTCCAGAATGAAGTACATAATCATTTAGGGAAAACAATCAAGTTTCTACGATCGATCGTGGAGGGGAATACTTGAGCCAAGAGTTTGGTAATCATCTCGAAAAATTGTGGAATTGTTCCACGTTGACTCCGCCAGAACTCCACAATGGAATGGGGTGTCCGAACGGAGAAATCGCACCTTGTTGGACATGGTGCGGTCGATGATGAGCCAAAGTGATCTTCCGTTATCCTTCGGGGATATGCTCTTGAAACAATTGCGCTCACACTAAATAGAGTTCCATCTAAGTCGGTTGAAAAGACACCATATGAGATATGGACAGGGCAACCCCCGGTTTGTCTTTTCTCAAAATTTGGGGATGTGAGGCTTATGTAAAACGTTTACAATCGACAAGCTCACACCCAAATCGACAAGTGCTTCTTTGTGGGATATCCTAAGGAAACTAAGGGATATTACTTTTATAATCGGGAACAAGGCAAAGTGTTTGTCGCCCGACATGGTGTCTTCTTGGAGAAAGAGTTTCTTTCAAGAAGGGTTAGTGGGAGCAGGGTGCATCTTGAAGAAGTTCAAGAAACACCGAAAACGTTTCAAACCACGTAACCACAACAGAGGAACAAAGTGTTGCGCCACCGCTTGTAGATACACCAGCCCACGGAGGTCGAAAGATCACGTCGTGCGCCCGACAGGTACACAAAGCGAACAACGTGATATATTGTTGTTGGACAACGATGAACCTAAGACCTATGAGGAAGCGATGGTGGGACCCGATTCCAACAAGTGGCTTGGAGCCATGAAATCCGAAATAGAATCCATGTACGACAATCAAGTTTGGAACTTGGTTGATCCACTGATGGTGTCAAAACCATTGAGTGTAAATGGGTTTTTAAGAAAAGGCCGATATGGATGGAAATGTTCACATCTATAAGGCGCGATTGGTGGCGAAAGGTTTTAAACGATTCAAGGAGTTGATTATGATGAAACCTTCTCGCCCGTCGCAATGCTTAAATCTATTCGGATTATCCTAGCGATTGCTGCATATTTCGATTATGAGATATGGCAAATGGATGTCAAAACGGCTTTCCTGAATGGAAACCTAAGCGAGGATGTATACATGATACAACCTCGGGGTTTTGTCGATCCGAATCGCTGGAAAGATATGCAAGCTACGAAATCCATTTATGGATTGAAGCAAGCATCTCGGAGTTGGAATTTTCGTTTTGATGAAGTAATCAAAGGGTTTGGTTTCATCAAAAATGAAGAAGAGGCCTGTGTTTACAAAAAGGTCGAGTGGGAGCGCAATTGTATTTCTAATCTTATATGTGGATGACATATTACGATTGAAAATGATATCCCTATGCTAGAATCCGTCAAGTCTTCATTGAAAAATAGTTTTTCCATGAAAGACTTAGGGGAGGCAAGATACATATTAGGCATTCGGATCTATAGAGATAGATCCAAGAGACTAATTGGATTAAGCCAAAGTACATACATTGACAAGGTGTTGAAAAGGTTCAACATGCATGATTCCAAGAAAGGTTTCTTGCCTATGTCACATGGCATCAATCTTAGCAAGAATCGGTGTCCTCGGACACATGATGAGCGGAATAAGATGGGTATGGTTCCATATGCTTCGGCAATTGGATCCATCATGTATGCCATGCTTTGTACACGCCCGCATGTCTCGTACGCTTTGAGTGCTACGAGCAGATACCGCCGATCCAGTGAAGGTCACTGGATCGTCGTAAAGAATATCCTTAAGTACTTGAGAAGAACTAAGGATATGTTCCTAGTCTATGGAGGTGAGGAAGAGCTCGTTGTAAGTGGTTACACCGATGCTAGCTTCCAAAGCAGACAAGGATGATTATAGATCGCAATGGGTTCGTGTTCTCGCTCGAACGGAGGCGCAGTCACTGGAAGAGTTCCAAGCGGATACCGTTGCTGATTCTACAACGGAGGCCGAGTACATTGCTGCTAAGATCGGCATGTTTATTGATTGATGATCATGTCTCATAGATCATGGGTATGGAGATACCAAATCAATAAACATGGACATATGTGTTAGAGAACACATTGTTGGATAGACCCACCATGAGACACTACAGAATTAATGTGCCATTAGTTGGTCTCGTAGTGTTGGTACAAAGTCCTTAGACCTCGAGATCACCATGGATTCCAACATGTGTAGTAGCCTACTTTGGGACTACCAAACGCTATTCCGTAATCGGATAGTTATAAAGGTAGTTTTCGGGTTTGCTATGAAACATGGAGTGGGATGTGAGTGATCAAGATGGAATTTGCCCCTCCTTTGGAGAGATATCTCTCGGGCCCCTCGAGGTAATGGATTATGGAAATGCATGGCCATGCTAAGTTGATTGAGGAGTCAATCAACGACGATAATCCAATACGGTTCGAGTGAATGGTTAAGCTATTGAAGGGATGGCACACATCTTGCCTATAGCTTAACCGGTATCGTGAGGCAAAGGGATTTGTGTACACATTACAGGTTCGAGCCGATATTATATTCTTGTATACTATGGTGTCAATATGTGCGCTAGGCGCCGTTATTGACGTGTCGGCGAGTTGGACTCGAGCCGACGATCGGCTAAGTTAGACTATAGCCGAAACCGAGTATACCCGAACCTGCTGTGGTCGCACGCTTAAGGGGATAAGAACAGGCTTCGAGTTGGACTCGGATACGGCTCGATCGGATAGGGATCCGATCGGATAGAGTCCTATAGGCTTACGACGTATGGGCGGCCAACTCTATGAGATACGGATGAGATCCGGTTCAAAAATAGAGTCCCGATCGGCCACTAGTCCTAGTCGGCCAACTCTATATAAAGGAGGGAGGGGTGGAGAGCTGCGAGACGTCAATTGCATCGCGTGCAACGAAGTCGCCGAGATCAATCTCCACGGAAACCCTCCCCACTTTCGAGCCAAACCCTAGCCTTGCATCGCGTGCTAGCACACGGGTGTACGGCGTTCTGTCCCCGGATGTGTGGATACCGGTAGAGGCGCTGCTACGTTGCGCGCTCTTGATCGGCTTCGGATCGGCTGCAATCGGAGAGATCGGCTGTGGTGGAATCGGCTGCGGTCGGACGCATCGGAGCGAGGCGTGAGAATGCGGCGGACGACTTGAATCGGCTGATTGGCGAATCGGCCGTCTCCGGGAATCGGCTACATTGTTCCGGATCGGATTGCCCCGATTGGCTATTCCGCCGCACTCTACTCCAATCGGTAACGATCTATCGGCCCTTACTTGCAAGTGTTTCTGGTTTGCGCGGTAAAAGTTTTTGTTTTTGGCTAGCGTAGCCTCCGCGTAACCCTTCAGTCAGTTCGCTTTAACAACTTAAATAAAGGAAGCGCCCGCTCTCCTAATCTGGATATGAAGCGACTTAGGGCAGCTACGCAACCAGTGAGCCTCTGCACGTCCTTGAGTTTCCTAGGGGGCGCATCTCCTCTATTGCCTTTATTTTAGTGGGGTTGGCCTCGATGCCTCAGGCAGAGACCAAGAACCCTAACAGCTTGCCTGCCGGTACCCCGAACACGCATTTTTCTGGGTTCAGCTTCATGCGGGAAGACCGGAGGTTATTGAACATCTCAGCCAAATCCGGGAGCAAGGTTCTCTGATCCCGAGATTTGACTACGAGGTCATCGACGTATGCCTCAACGTTGCACCCTATTTGGTCTTTCAACGTGATGCGGACACCGCGTTGGAAAGTAGACATGGCATTTTTAAAACCAAAGGGCATGGATATGTAGCAAAAAGTACCCACAGGAGTGGTAAATGAAGTTTTCTCCTCATCCTCTACAGCCATGTGAAATTGGTGATAGCCAGAGTATGCATCTAGGAAGCATAAAAGGTTGCACCCCGCAGTGGAGTCGACTATCTTGTCTATTCAGGGTAGAGGATAGGGGTCTTTGGGACATGCCTTGTTGAGGTGGGTGTAGTCGATGCACATGCGCAGCTTGTGGTTGGCCTTTGAGACGACCACCGGGTTTGCCAACCACTCTGGATGCAGCACCTCCCGGATGAAGCCAGCCTCCTGGAGCCGTGCCACCTACTCGCGGATGAACGCCTGCCGCTCTGGGGCCTGTCGCCTCACCTTTTGCCGGACCGGGCGTGCATCCGGCCGTACTGCAAGCCGGTGCTCGATCACCTCCCTGGGGACCCCGGGCATATCCGACAGCTTCCAAGCAAACACGTCGGCATTTGCCCGCAGGAAGGAGACGAGCGCGTCTTCCTATTTGGGGTCCAAGCCGCCACCAATGTTGGCGGTCTTGGACGGGTTGTCACCCAACCGGATAGACTTAATCACCACCTCATCGGCAGAGGTGATGCGCTGCTTCGGGGCCCGGGAGCCTGATGTCTCCCCTTGGGGACCCTCGGGTTCGACACGGTCGGCCGCCGCGCGACGTTGTCGACGCGCACTTCCGCACAGTCCAGCGCGTTTTGACATCAGTGTGGATGGTGATGGGGCCTTCGGGGCCCAACATCTTGAGCTGGCGGTAGGCATAATGGGTAGCCGCCATGAACTTCACCAAGCACGGCGTTGTAGGGCAGATTGAGATCCGCCACATCGAAGTCGATCCGCTCGGTGCGGAAATTAGTGGGGGCCCCAAAGGTGACCGGCAGAGCGATCTGCCCAAGGGGCCACACCTTTCCAGGCGTCACCCCAATGATGGGGTGAGAGGGCCCGAGCACCATTCCCGGGGCCTTGATTACATCAAAGGCCTTCAGGGATAGTACATTGAGGGCCGCACCTCCGTCAATTAAGACTCGGGCGACCTTGACGTTGTAGATGGTGGGGGAGGTCACGAGGGCCAAGTGGCCGCTACGTGCAATGCTCCCTGGGTGGTCGGTCTGGTCAAAGGTGAGGGGCACCTCTGCCCAGCGTGACCTCCGGGCCGCCTCGTGAGACGGCACGGCCGCGAGGAGCTCACGCCTCATGGACTTGAAGCTCCGGCGGGATACTTGGGCGCCCGCACCGCCGTCGATGGTGGCGACGACGTGTTGGGGATCCTGGTAGCCCAGGTTGTCGCGTCGTCCCGGCGGGGGCCGCATCCTTGGCCTCCTCTCGCCGGTTGTCATGACGTTCTGCCGGCGCCTTGCCCTTGCGGCGGATCTCCTTCTCGTTCTCCCTCCGCTCCTGCTCATACTTCTGCACCCGCTCGGCCAGATTCTTGACCGAACGGCACTCAGAGAGGTCGTGGTGGGAGGTTTGGTGCACCATGCACCATTTGTCTCCGGCCCAGCCCTGGGGGCGAGGGTCCGGGGATCGCCTGCGGCTACCTGCGGGCTTGCCCTTCCGTGAGGGCTTCTCGGTTCCGTTGGTGGGCGAGGACGTGACCCTCCTCACCACCGCGCGATGGCCGGTGCTTCGTCGCCGTTCGCGTCGCTCTTCACGGGACGCGGAGGGGTAGCGCCGATGGAGGCCGGGTAGGATTCCTAGGATTCCAAACCCGAGCCTCCTCCTTACGGCAACCCGGTCTCGCGAGCTCGAAGAGCTCCGTGGTAGTCCGGGGCCTTGGATTCGATCTTCTCCAACATAACGTCGTGGCATACGCCACCTCGGAAAGCGAAGATCACCGCATGGTCAGCAATGGAGGGTATGGTGTTGCGTACCTGACAAAAACGCTGAATGTATTTGCGCAGGACTCGTCCTCCCCTCGTCGGACCATGTGAAGGTCGGCCTCCACTCCCGGCGCGGTACATGCCCCGGAAGTTGGAGGTGAACCGCGCGGCACAGTCATCTCAAGAAGCGACCGACCGGCCGGAAGATTCATCGCCCAGAGCGGGCCCGGCCCTTGAGCGCCATGGGAAAGAAGTTAGTCATGACACGCTCGTCTCCTCCGGCAGCCTCAATGGTCGTGGTGTAGATCCGGAGGAACTCGGTAGGGTTAACCGAGCCGTCGTACTTCTCCGTAAGGGCCGGCCTAAACTTGTTAGGCCGGCGCACGTTACGGAGGTCGGTAACAAAGGCTGGCAGCCGCTGCCTGCCGTAGGGGCGACAACGGCTGCAGGGCCTCATTGGGCGCCGCAGCTTCCCGCTTGTGGTCGGGCCATTACGGCCGCCCGCCGTCCGCCGAGGGGCTCCATTTGCGGGAGGGCTTACCGCGGTGTGTGAACCGCGCGGTTGGCGGCCGGAGGAAGCGAGGTCGCGCACCGGCGCCGGGTCGTGCCTACGAGCTTCACCACATCGTTGAACCACCTCTTGGCGTTGGACCCTCGCCGGGGTGACCGGGGTGGCACAAAAGAGATTCTCGCACCTCGCAGGGCACCCTCTGGAGTGCCAAACTCCGGCGGTGATGGACGCGCCTCGGCGGGCTCGCCGCACGCCCGCTAGGGCGTGGTCCGGGTCCCACATGAGCGTTGTCACCCGCGGATGCATGGGCCCTCCACCCTCAACCGCTCGCCGCCGGGGGCGAAGGGATGGCGCGGCGCAGCCGCCACCGTCGCCACCAACGGTTGTGAGGGAGACGAAGACCCTTCCCCCCTCGAGCGGAGGTGGCAGAAGTTGGGGTTGTGCCTGCCCGCATCGACCTCTTCCGCTGCTTCGTTGGCCAGGCCACGCTCGCGCGTAGCGAGTGAGCCTGACGCGAAGCGTAGGGCACGGCCGTGGACCATGGCTGAGACGGGGAGAGAGGATTCCCGCCAGAAAATGGGAGGAATATAGGAGTTTAAACCAAAACACAGCGCGCTCCCCCTACCTGACGCGCCAGCTATCGATGTCGTAGATCGACACGCAGGGATCCGAAGGACCCCCTTTTTTGGTTCGGCACGGGGAGCGGTGTATCCTGGTTTAAACTCGCGATGATAATGGGATGAGCAGATGAGGCGGGAAAGAAATCAGAATTGCGGAGACACGAGGGGTTATACGGTTTGGGCCACCAGCGTGGTGTAATACCCTACTCCTGTTTGTATGTAGTATATGGGGCGAATCGCCAGGAATAAGGGGAATGTTCTTCTCCTTTGGACTCAGTGGTGGACGGGGTATTGCCAAGAACTAGCTGCTGCCCAGGGGGCTGACCTACTGATCAATCCACGATCCAGAGTGGGTTAATCTGGCAGCAACCAACAACCACCTGCCAGTCGAAGAAGCAGAACCTGTTCTATGATGGACTTGGGTCTCCTTTTATAGTATAAGGGATCACCACAGTAGTCCCAACTTTTCTCTACTTTACTCCTCATGAGGGAGTGGTTTTGGCCTTGTCTTGTCGAAGAAACCATTCCATTCCTACTCCTTCCTGTTTGTTGCGTCATGGAAAGCGAAAAAGGGGGCGGTCGTCGTGGTAGCCATGCTGCTGACGCGATGATGGTTTGCCTACTTATTCCGACGGGACCCACTGGTCAGCGGCCCATTCCATGGGTAGGCACTGGCACTGCGCTTCCCACGCGTGCACCCTCTCTCTCCCACGCGGCCGCCCAGTCGCATTAAATGCGACTGGACAGGGCGTGTGGGAGGCGTGCACAGAGTGGGTGCGCGGCCACGCCGCGGTCTTAGTCAGAGACTTTTAGCCCCCTTTGCCTCGTGATAGGCAAAAAAGGGGTGATGATGGGAGCAACTGACAGCCGCGCCTCACATCGCATTGAATGCGGCGGGGCAGGCGTTCGGCTCCCCTCCTTTTGAGCATTAAAAGGGTTGGTTGGTCGTTGGGCTCCCCCCTCTCTCAGAGAGGTACGGGATGATGGATGGGGTCCGGTGATCCCGGACCCACCGGACGGGAACCGGTGATCCGGACCCCGCCGTTTGGGAATACGGTGGCCTTCGGGCAGCCTCCGGCCGCCCTTCGGGACGGCCACGTGGCCGCCCGTGGCCGAGACTCGCCTAAGCCTTTCAAGGCATAACTTTGACACTCTTTTGACGGGCAAGGGTGCCTTCCCTTTTCTCAGATGTCATGCCTTTGACATACCCCCAGGCCCATATCACCGACAGTTCTAAAGACGACTTAATAGTTTGAATCCGATGTAGCATTAAGTATAAAAAGAAAAACCCGATCTGCTGTAGAAAAATTTATATCTCTCGAGACGGTGGATACCGCATATAAACCAGCCAACCTTTAGATCTAGCCCTATTGGCTACAAGTTCTTGCTAGAACTAGCCAATGACAGGATAGATCCAAACATTGATCTAATTTATATGCGCTATATGATAAATAGCGCAGCACAAACTTCTGAATCTAATGTGTCATTACGATGGAAGCACTAGAAACAGTAGATCATACCACTAATGACAAGCATTTACCTAGATCTAGGGATCGAAACGATGCAGCCTGTAGCCAAACAAAGTGCTCGTCTGAAGAAAAAGGTTGGCGATGCGCCGAAGGTTTGATTCATTGTTGTTTGATTGATGATTGATGATCTTTTTACAGGGGGTCTTGTGTCCTATTTATACCCAAGATACAATTATCTGTACAAACCCTGGACTCTATCTAAACTATCATTTAAAACACAACATTATCCCGAGCCGGACCCATGCCGTGTTACAACTAACAGTTTAAACAGACCTCTAAATTACAGATACAATTGCCGTTACAGGACTCTATCCATAGGTGACAATATCGTTTAACGTGCAATTAACAACCGAATCTTCTATTTATCTTCAAACTGTTGCATCAGAAACGGTTTCATCTCTTTCGGACTTAGAATCGGCTATCGGCTGCCCCTGTCCGATCCAACCTTAGTCGATTGGCCTCTCAGTCAATCACTCTTCAGCCGATGCGACCCCTGTCTCTAGCCGATCCGATTCTGCTTCGCCTTCGCAGACTTAGGGATTTGATTATCAAATTTCGTGTTAACAAGTGTAACACCCGAAAATCGAAGAAATTAAAATCGGAATTTAAAAATCGAAACTCACAAAAACCTTTTTGGAGTCATTGCATCTTATCGTGTTTTTTGATCTTATTTGCCGTTCGGTTGCGTAAGAGTTTCTTCCGGAATTACTTTGATGTGAAGTTGGATAAAAACCCTAGGCTTTGAAATCCAGTGAGAAAAGATTTCAAAATATTTATATTTGAAAAGAGCATATATATAATTTTGTGGACTACAAAAGGATACTTTAAAAAAGAATATATGTTGGTTTAAATCCTAAATTGGTGAAGGGAAAATAGTAAACATTTGGATTTGAATGATGAAAATATTTTTGAAAAAGAATTAAGAAATTAGAAACTTATTTTTAACCAAAGGACCTATTTTCTTGAATTTAAAGGGAGGAATAAAATAAATATGAAAAATATATGTTGAATAATAAAAAGTAGGGGAAAAAGTTTGAAGATATATTTCTAAATTCAATTTGGGAATATTAGAATTTATTTTGAATTTTTAGAGTGAAAGGAAATAGAATGGGAAAATAGGATTTTTAATTCGGGAAAATAGGAAATCGCACTTCGTCATGCGCCGTGTGTTCGACCGAGTCCCGGGCCCGGACCGCGCCACGCCCGCCCCGCTCCCGTGCGCCGTGTGTCGCCGCGCGGCCGCGCCGCGCCGCCCGCCGCGCGCGCGCACGTCGTTCGCCGCGTGTCACCCGCGCGTGCCCACGTCGCCCGGCCCGCGCCGCGTCGCCGCGCCCGCGCCCGCGCCGCCGCGCGCGCCAGCGCTCGCTCGCCGCCGCGCGACACGCCGACGCCGTAGCCGCCTTCGCCGCGCGCATGCCGTGCCGCAAGCCGCGCCACGTCGCCGTGTTCCCACACGCGCCGGGTCCCGCCTTGACCGCCGCCACATGGCGCATGCCATCGCCCGTCCGTACCAGACCCCGCCCCGGCCGGTGCCGCGTGGCGCTCGCCGCCATCGCCGCCCGGACCCCGCGCTCACCCTCTCTGATTTCTCTCCCGTGTGCGCCTATAAATAAGGGCACGCCCCATTTTCCTCCAAACCACGCCGTCGCCTTTTCTTCCTCTTTTCTCTCTCGCCGTCGCCGGAGTTGCCGAGTTCGCCGTCGCCGCGGGGTTGCCGAGCCGTGTGCCGCTACCGTTCTCCGCCATCCACTGCACGCCGCCGCCCGCCATCACCCGCCGTCGCTAGGTGAGCCCCGTGCCGTCCCGTTTTCCACCTTGGGCCGTGCCATCGTCGTTGCCGCCGTCCTCTACCGCCGCGCCATCGTGCCGGTTCGGCCAAGCGGGCGGCGGGGGTTAGACGAAGGGGGTAGAGGAGAGAGAAGGCACAGTCTTGGGTAGAGAGAAAAAAAGGAGAAAAGAAAAAGGAAAGAAGAAAAAGAAAAGAAAAGAAGGAGATAAAAATTAGAAAAAAATGGGGAAAATCCTAGAAAAATTGGGAAATATTTTTGGGGAATTTTGGGAAATATTTGTGCAAAAATATATGGTTTTCTCATATGTTTCTTCTGAGAAAAATTTGGATTCCAAAATAAGATTTCGGTACTTCGCTTCGCGTAAATTTTCTTGGGGATTTATTTATTATTTCTTGCCTTTTAAAATATGATTGGCGTTCTAACTCACCACATCTAAATGGACAATCTTTTCAAACAACATTTATTGGCTTATCGCCTTATCTTTAATCGGTATTTTGGCGAAAACCCTAAAAATAACCCTAACTCGCTTTTTCGATCGGATTTCATTCAAATTTCTTCCCTAACTCGAATAAAATCACAGGGTAGATATTTTGGAATTCTTTTATGGTTTTTCTTGATCTTTTATTCGTTCTTATTGAATTATGATCGAATTCAATCTATCTTTTCGCACGTACGGTTAGCACTGAAGAAGCGAGCACCGACTCCATTGAAGACCCCGCTCAACAAGCGTGCGAGCAAGGCAAGTCATCACATTCTTTGAACATATTGATCCCAATTGCGAAATGATGTTGTTTTAAACTTTAAACATGCATGCTATACACAAAGAATTACCTATACTTGTTATGCCATGCCTTGTTATTGATTACCTTTAATTATTCCTTGTAGCCCTCGAT
This sequence comes from Oryza australiensis, assembly GCA_019925245.2. NCBI lineage: Eukaryota > Viridiplantae > Streptophyta > Magnoliopsida > Poales > Poaceae > Oryza > Oryza australiensis. The sequence goes on along the minus strand of JAIFGZ020000225.1, from coordinate 2,366,418 downwards.
GTGATACATATAACCGGAGAATGACTTCGGTAAAATGCTTAGCCATGCTATTATTAGATTCATGCATACTCATGCTTTTGCAAATAGCTATATGCTTGGGCAACTACCTTTGGGAAAGGTAGTTGAGACACGGCATGTGGAGACATGAGCGCCACATTGCCATGAGAATGATAAAATGAGTTTTGATGAAAACTGAAAATACCAAACAAATGTTTTAGACTGGGGCGGCTGGATGATTTGGGTGGATTCCGGAAAAGGCAAGTGCCGACCCTGGTCAATTAAGGACCGAGCCATGAGATAGCCGGGAAACGAGCCAGTACAACCGTACTTCTCAAATGGGTATAGACCTAGCGGAGTAGATAGCCGAGCGGAGGCGGTACCCCTGCATAGTGGTTCCTATGTGTGAGATGAGATTGGAAATGGATGATTGAAAATCGAAATTTATTATAACTTGATGAATGAAGTCTTCCCTTACCCTGGGAGCGCCAGAACTCCTCTCACTGCTAGGAAATGACGGTTAAAGTGCATGAGGGCTTAAGTTCATGGAGCGGGTACTGCTAACGTGAGGTTATCGAAAGGCTTTGTCGTGATCGTCTCATGTGTTGGGACGTAGGCTCATTTGTTGGGCAGTCGCGGAGTACGGGTAAAGTGTACATCCACTGCAGTGTGAATGATTCAATCTATTCGAATAGCCATGCTTGCGGATATTGAGCATCGTGACAAGACTTTCGCTTGACTAGACTCTAAATTCTAAAATGATGGGATGAGTTTGCATGATGATTCTTATTCACTGGTGGATCAACTTCTCGGAAGGCGAGAAGGGGTGGACTCCCCAGAAAAAACCATGACGAACCGGAGGCGGGAAGCCATCCTTGGAATCACATTGGATGGTAGACAGAACTGTTGCCGACTTAATAAACTATTGGAACTAAAACTTGACTTGGCTAGATGATAGGTTTGTGAAAAGATTTATAAAATTAGTTTTGTGCAAATAAACCACGGTATCTCCTTGAGAATCCCCTATCATGAACTACTCGATTCAGAAAAATGGTACGATGAACACGAAAGATTTTCGTCTTAAAAACGAGGGTCCACAACAAGTCTCCACTAATTCGCAGAGTAATAATAGGTGAAATATATGCAATAGCCCGTAGAACACACGAGTATCTCGATCTTGTGGTGATCAGGAACTGAAGAACGAGGTAGGCCTTGTCATGATTCCCAGGTCCGCGGGGCAATTAGCTTAATTAATTCACGGTTAATTACTCCATTGATGCGGTCCAGCGCAGCTATAGCAAATTAACTATCCCCTGTATACCGTACGCGTTCCAATATACGTTGTAATCCGTAAGGTTCCTGTTGCCGTTGCATACATGCATCTCTCAGAAACGAATGATCCATTGACATCTGATGGCGCAGGAGGCCGGCGGCTGGAGCACGACTGGCATACATTCTCCTTCTCCTTCCCACGGCGCGTGGTAGATTCATCGGAGCATTGATTTCAATCAATTCGCTTTCGCTGTACGTCTCGCGACCAAAGGGAAGAGAGAGGAAGGAAGGAAGAAAGTAGCGTTGGGTCGCTACCTAGCTGCAGCTTAGCTTTCTTCTAGTTCCCCATCGATCCTGCTGATATTTTTTGCCTCCACTTCTCGCCGGCCCGTTGCTTCCTCCTTTTCCCGCTCTCCGCGTACACCTGGGACCGATATGATATCCAGCAACCATACTCCACTTGCTAGTAGCTGCCGCTTATAATTTGTTGTCCCTCCAAATTATCAAGGGCCAAAGAGGACGGCTTTTTTTATTCAACAAGTTTAATTGGAGTAATTTACACCAACTCATGGAAAATCATCGAAAAAATGAACTCTGTTTTGTTTTCCGAATTTTGGAGAATCTCTCCTTGCATGTTTATAATTCAGCGATCATTATTCCTTGGTATTTGTTGTGAACAAAATAATTATTCGTGATATATCGAACATGTGTAAGAAATGGTGTTCTCCTAATTATCAACTAAATATCGGCTAGTTCGTGGAAGGAAAACTAAAAGACCCTGATTTGAAGAAATGTTGGGACAATAATGATACATCATCAGTGTGTCATATTTTTGGCAGTTCGCCCCTCATATTCATACTTTGCTTGTTCATTTATCAGCTGCATCTAAAGTTTAAAATATAAAGATGATTTTAAGAATTTTCATAGTAGTTTTTTCCATTATTATCTTTTAAATTGCTAAAATACATATATATAAATTATTTTTATAAATTATTTTTATTTTCGTTTATTTTTTTAATGGCTTTCCAGCCGTAGACTAAAAAATAAGAGGAATTTTACAAGAATACACATATAGTGACATGCTAGTGTATAGAGTTAATATCGGGAAAGAGGTATAAGTATGATTTATTATTGTGCTTGAAGTTGCAACATGAAAAGTAGGTTAGATTTTAATTAAGATAAGAAATCGTATCTAGGGAATTCGATCGATAATCTATATGCTCATTGTCTAGTTGTTATTTTCACGTAAGCTTTCAACAATTTACTTGAGTTTAATTATTCTTTCCTCCGATCGTAAATATCTGACGTTGTTTATTGTTTGATAAGATTTGATTAAATATAGAATTTTAATCATATTGATAGTTTTTCAAATGTTTAGTTAAAAATAAAAATAGTAATGTGTAGATTGATCTTAAAAAGTATTGCCACTAGTACATAACCTTCCATCCGTAACGGCATATAACATGCTAAAATTAGTGGATCGTCACGAATGAGTTATCTGTAACGGGCCGAAAAATCGTCCGATTGAGATATGGTCGTACAGACATGTTAGATGGACATAAAACTCAGGCCCGTCACGGATGACACCTATCAGTGACGGGCCGTTGTTTAGGTCCGATTGAGATAACATTACATATCTCAATCGGGCACCAAGTTAGCGCCGTCACGGATGACTCTCATCTCGACGGGCCTAGATTATAACCCGTCACAGATGACTTTCATCTCATCTCTGACGGGCCTAGATTATAGCCTATCACGGATGACTGTTATCTCTCATGGGCCTAGATTATAGCCCATCACGGATGACTTTTTTAAATATGACAACTTCAAACAATATTTTTAAATATTAAATGATTTCAAATAGAAAAATTATCAACAACAAAGTTATATAACTTACGAAGATTTACAACTTTTATTTTGGTCATTTTTCTATATAACGTATTTTTTGAACAATTTGAATTTAAATTTAAAAATATGACAACTTCAAAACAACATTTTCAAATACTAAATGATTTCAACTGAAAAAGTCATCAACAACAAAGTTTTATAACTTATCAAGATCTATAACTTTTATTTTGGTCATTTTTCTATACAACTTTTTTTAAACAGTTTGAATTTGAATTTAAAAATATGACAACTTCAAACAATATTTTGAAATACTAAATGATTTCAACTAAAAAGTCATCAACAACAAAGTTGTATAACTCAACAATATCTATAACTTTTATATTTGTCGTTTGTTCATCCAACAAAGTGTTAGTAACATTGTTCACAAAATTTACATATTTATGTTATAGTTTATAAAACCAGATGAGAGATATGTGAATTTTATGAACAATGTTACTATCACTTTGTCGGATGAAGAAATGACCAAAATAAAAGTTATAGATCTTGATGAGTTATACATCTTTGTTGTTGATGACTTTTCAGTTGAAATCATTTAGTATTTCAAAATATTGTTTGAAGTTGTCATATTTTCAAATTCAAATTCAAACTGTTAAAAAATGTTGTATAGAAAAATGAACAAAATAAAAGTTATAGATATTGATGAGTTATACAACTTTGTTGTTGATGACTTTTTCAGTTAAAATCATTTAGTATTTGAAAATATTATTTGAAGTTGTCATATTTTTAAATTCAAATTCAAATTGTTCAAAAAAATGTTATATAGCAAAAAGATCAAAGTAAAAGGTATAGATCTTGATGACTTATACAACTTTATTGTTGATAATTTTTTAATTTGAAATCATTTACTACTCTAAAAATATTTGAATTTCTTATATTTTAAAATTCAAATTTTATATAGTTCAATATGTGATCAAAAGGGATGTTATATGAATGTGGTTGTGTTAAATATATTGATGGTTGTGTATGTGAATGAATGTATATGAATTATGGATGCTAGGGTGTGACATCGTGGTCCACGGGTTAATAGGATTAATAGAATACTTATACCAACAAAACTACAATTTCTTTTTTGGAAGCCAATCTTCAAAGAACTATGAGGTTAATTGTGATGGCCCTTGTGCAATTTCAGGATTCAGGATGGGTGACCTATCGGGAAGGCACACGAGTGAGGACATTCAGGATAGGTGACCTATCGGGAAGGCACACGAGTGAGAGCAAAGGCCAGAAGCTTACAAAAAATAAAATTTATTTTTTTATTATACTCATCTGTGACGGGCTTATAATCTAGGCCCGTCAGAGATAAAAGTCATCCGTTATGGGCTGTAATCTAGGCCCGTCAGAGATGAGAGTCATCCGTGACGGGCGGATGTCCGATTGAGATATTTTTTCACATCATTGACCTTTGGTCAGTGACGGGGCCCTGCCCGATAGAGATGGTACTTTAAGCCCGTTAGAGATAATCGAACCTGTTCTAGTGTGCCATACTAAATAAGCTTAATTATTAGATTTTATAAATTTATTTTACTAAAAATTTATGATTAAATTCAAAATTATACTCGGATCTTGTTTTAAATGTTAAATATGTAGGAGATGAATGGATTATAACTCATCCATGTTTTATCTCTGTTCCAAAATGTAACATGTCATATAACACCCTAGCAAATTTAACATGTCATATAACACCCTAGCTAGTACTCAATGTGTTCAGATTCATATTATCAAATGGTGTCTAATTTAATATTAGTTTTTATATTTGAAACAGAGATGATAATAATTATATATATTATAAGTATACATATTATAAGTCATCTTGATTATTTTTTAAAATTTTTTAACTGACCAAGTTTATAAAAAAATATAGCAATATTTTTAATATAAAATAAACATATTATCAAACTATATTAAATGTTAATTTTAATAAAATTAGTTTGGTGTTCTAGATGTTGCTAAATTTTTTATAAACTTAATCAATTAAAGTTAAAGAAATTTTACTAAAAAAGAGTTCAAACAGAGGAAACAGTACATAAGCTGTGGACAAAAACCAATTGCAATTGGAAAACCACTTGAAGAGTATTAAACGAACAGTAGCCCAAAGTCGACCCCGCTTCGCCCTTATATACCAAACCCCCACTCTAAAGTCTAAACCAACACCACCATAGTAACGAGCTGCTGCTCAACTCAAAAGGAGAGCCCTCTTTGTGTTGCCTTGTTGTTGGTGTCGCGCGCCCGCCATGGCCGCCACCAAGACCAAGGCGGCCAAGAACGGCGCTCCGCTCCTCGGCAAGTACGAGCTCGGCCGCCTCCTCGGCCGCGGCACCTTCGCCAAGGTCTACCACGCCCGCTCCCTCGCACCAGGCGGCGAGCCCGTCGCCGTCAAGGTGCTCGACAAGCCCGACCTCGCCGCCACCGGCATGGCCACGCGCGTCCTCCGCGAGGTCACCGCCATGCGACGCCTCCGCCACCCCAACGTGCTTCGGCTACACGAGGTGCTCGCCACGCGCTCCAAGGTCTACCTCGTCATGGAGCTCGCCCCAGGCGGCGACCTCCTCTCGAGGCTCGCCTCCCTCCCCTCGCGCCGCCTCCCCGAGCACGCCGCGCGCCGCGTCTTCCTCCAGCTCGTCTCCGCGCTCATCTACTGCCACGCGCGCGGCGTGTCCCACCGCGACGTCAAGCCGCAGAACGTGCTCCTCGACGCCCACGGCAACCTCAAGGTCTCCGACTTCGGCCTCGCCGCTCTCCCGGACTCGCTCCGCGACGACGGCCGCCTGCACACCGCGTGCGGCACCCCGGCCTTCGCCGCCCCCGAGGTGCTCCGCCGCAAGGCCTACGACGGCGCCAAGGCCGACGCCTGGTCCTGCGGCGTCATCCTCTTCGTCCTCCTCGCCGGCTACCTGCCGTTCGACGACTCCAACATCGCCGACATGTGCCGGAAAGCGCACCGCCGCGAGTACGCGATCCCGCGGTGGGTATCGCAGCCGGCGCGACGCCTCGTGGCGCGCCTGCTCGACCCAAACCCGGCCACCCGCCTCGCCGTCGCCGAGCTCGCCAGCCACCCGTGGTTCAAGCGCTCGCTCAGCCTCGACTCGCAGCTGGGCAGCCTCCTCGGCGGCCAGCCGGAACGGGAGCTGGCGTTCCAGGCCCCGCCGGCGCTGAACGCCTTCGACATCATATCCATGTCTCCAGGGCTCGACCTGTCCGGGCTGTTCGGCGAGAGCAAGCGCTGCCGGGAGAAGCGGTTCATGACGATGGCGTCGCCGGAGCAGACGGTGGAGCGGCTCGGCCAGGCGGGCGCGAAGCTCGGCTACTTCATGGTGGGCAGGAAGGGCGTCGAACGCCTGCCTCTGGGCGGCCTCTCGGGCCTCGTCGCCATGTCCATGGAGATGTCGGAGGTGTCGCCGTCAATGATGCTCGTCGAGCTGAAGCTGGAGGGAGGCGACGACGGCGACGCCACCGAGGAGTTCGGGTGGGAGGAGCTCAGGGCGGAGCTCGGCGACGACATGGTGATGGCATGGCATGGTTGGGATGGGAAAGACAAGGAAGGGATTCTTTTGTAGGACATGGACTTTTTCACTTGTATGATGTATATTAGTAAGGTTCTGTGGCATTGTTATGTCAAAGACTAGATTGTTAGTTCAATCTAATTACGATGTTCGTGACTAAATTGCTGGTAGAAATGGATCTAGATCATTTGTGAAGGCTTGAGTTTAGTGTTAATATATCTTGGCCTTAGTAATGAGCACTGGTTGTCCCATGAAACATGGTACTCTATCCTCACCCTCACTCGCTATAGTTCAGAGCAAGTACAATAGTTGGCTAATAGCCTAGTATTTGTCTAGGTAAAGGAGAGAGAATTGAGTAAAGAGAAGGAAGAAGGGACTAGTCTGTAACCGGGCGATAGCAATTAAAAAACACCGGCATGATACTGTTTGCAGGGCCCACAACCACAGCAGATCCGTATCCCCTTCCTTGATCCTCTTTCCTCGCGTTGGTGCTGCCTGGAGAGCGAACGGAATCCTCGCCGTGCATCTCTTCCTCCCTCCCACGATTCTCCTTTCCCTCCCTCCCGCGACTCCCGCGCTTCTCCTCTCCCTCCCTCCCGCGGCTCATGCGCTTCTCCTCTCCCTCCCGCGGCTCCCGCTCTTCTCCTCTCCCTCCCACGCTCGATGAATTGCGCAACATATATGAGAGAAAAAAATCAGTTGCTTCAAAAAAATCCTGCATTCTCCCTCTTCAGTCAGCCTCCAGATTGATGGCTGCCTCCCTCCCAGCTCCCTTCCTCTTCCATCTCATCTAATCTCTCCCGCCCCCGCGAGAAATTCGTACCTCAAACCCTAGTTTCCCGCCACCAACACCATGACTCGTCGGACGAAGAGGGAGGTTGCACCGTCTCCTCAGGGCGTCGGGAGCTCTTCTTGTCCACTCGTTGTTCCTACGGTGCAAGCAGCACCGATCCATATGGAGGTCTTTGGTTCTTGACGCCACCGACAGGTTGGCTTGCTTCTCGACAGTCACAAGCGATGCAGAGTTCTTTAGCTTTCCTTCCCCTGCGGCCGACAAGGCAGACGTGCATATTGATCTTGAAGAATGGTATGTTTGTCAAATAATTTTGTTAGTTGTGAATTTGCCATGCTGATTACATGTTTTAGTGCTAAATAAAAAATATGTACTGACTTGCAGATTGTAGTGATGTTGCACTAAAAAATTATGATACTAATCATGCACTGAGTTCTATTTAGTCTAATAAGATTTGATAATCTATTTATGACTAAAATCAGAAACAATTTGATTATGGATGTCGAACTGAAATTTTGTAGACATTGTTTGCATTTAAAAAATGTTCATATGTTCCCACAGTGTATATGTTTCATTAGGTTCATAAAATAAATTGCTGAAACAATTAGTGTATTGCACTGATCATTGTGGCATTCTAGTGGGAAAATAGTAAGGTAAGTCTTTGTATTTGACCATGACATGTTTATTTTTTAAGCAGTGTATAGAACACCGTAATACACATTTAAAAACTAAACAACCATTTTTGTCCTCAAATTACGATGTCATATGGACACAACTTGCACAAGATTTGCATGTTCGTGCTTTCGATGCAGGGGTGGTGAATCTCGACCGCCCGGCAATTTCGTTAATCTTCTCAATACCCCATCAAACCATGTACATCATTTGGTCGAAGGGAGTCCATCACAGCCAATTAATGTTGAGAATGGAGATGTCGCTAGGACTGAGAAGCGCTTGTCATGGACGAAGGATGAAGACTTGAGATTGGTACACGGCTTATGTGAGCTATTTAGTTGTTAATAGCATGCATGTCATTTGCATTATTAATAGTAGTAAACATGTTTTTTTTGAAATTATAGGTCATCGTCTGGCTGAATAACTCAAACGATCCTATAGAATCGAATTTCAAGAGGAACGATAAATATCGAGCCGATGTTGCATCAGCTTACAACAGCACCACCCAAAAAATGGGTTAGATAAGTTAAGCAAGTGAAGGATCATTTTGGTAAAATTAAGAAGAAGGTCGGGAATTTTTGTTGCTCTTGGAAGGAGGCTAATTCATTATATGCTAGTGGAGAGTCTACTGATGATGTTATGAACAAGGCACTCAAAATATATGATAATGACTTCAAAGATGGTCCATTCTTATCTATGCATTGTTGGAAGGAACTAAACAACCAACCGAAGTGGCATGCATATTTGGAGCAGCTTGACAAGTCAAACAAAAGGAAAGTGGATTGCAATGATGCTATCCCCCTTGATGAAGAAGAAGATACCCCATGACCAATGGGTGTCAAGGCAGCTAAGGCGCAATGTACTGGCAAAGGAAAGAGCAAGATCGAAGCTTATACAAATGAGCTAGAAGATGACATCCACAAGTTTATGGATGCGTACACATCAGCCAAGGAAGGGCAAACCAAAGTTTTAGAGGCCCAAATTCATGTTTCTAGTGATAGCCTTGCAGCAAAGAAGCTTGCTCATCAAACAGTTATGATTGAAACATATCGAGACTTAATGGACAAAAACACAAGTGAGATGCCTGACGATGTTAGGACTGAGTTTCTGCTGATGCTGAAATGCATGAGAGAAGAAACATTTAAAACAAATCAGTGAGGTATGTAATCAGCCTCAAAATTTGCCTGATTAAGTTATTCCTTTATTGACAAGTTATTTGTATAATGCAGGCTCTTACTTATGCTGATTGCTTAAGTACATTTCTTATGTCTGCTTGTTATCTCACGTATAGTCTTGTCCTTGCTAATTTGCTATTTGTCCTGCTGCTAACCTTCAAAAAAACTGAGTTCAAGCATGTGAAAATTCCCTTGTTGATTTATGATTCCTTGCAGATTGTTGTAATTCACACTCCTATGTGATCAGGTTTTTATCTTTTTTTATTGGGTTCTGGTTGTTGCAAAGTTTTCCAAGAATTGAATCAAAATGGATGAGAAAATGGTATAGTGAGAAAAGTTGACACCTTTCAATGGCTTTGATTTGTCTTATTAGTTGTAGTACTGCACTTCGACATTTTTTCACATATTTCTTATTAGTTTCTTATTAAATGCAGATTGTAAAACTGATAGTTTATGGTTTCATTTAAGTGTACCTGGTGCTAACCTTCAAAAAAGGTTATTGATGAGATGATATATAATGGTAGATATATAATGGTACCAATGTGCTGATGATATATAATGGTAGATACCATATGCTATTGGTTAGAAAATCTTTAACTAGACTGCATGGCTTTATAAAAAGATGATTTGGTCGCAAAGTGGGAATGTCACCCAAAAGACCCCTTAATTAACAATGCATGTTACTATTCTGCTGGCTTAAAAACTAGACTGATATCCTTGATGCATCTCCAAAACTTTTTATGTGATAAACCTGGGTACATGGTACAGTGCAATTAGGAAATGGAAGTGAAACATCTTTGATGAAATTGAGACTATTATTTTTTGATGAAGGCCATTCCTGTTTATTATCAGATTGATGTATACTGACATGTTAAGTGATTAAGTGGTTTCTGTTATATTCATAAAGTATAATTTCTGTAGTGTGCTGCTTTTCTCCTAGTGATGTATATTGACATGTCACAACAACAGAATTGCTGACTCAAATTCTCCTTGTGTGCTGCTTAGTAAATTCAGATTCTAAAAACCATGTATTAATTAATAATCCAATGTTTTTTCCATGTTATTATTGTGATGTATAGGTCATATCAATTTACCATTGTCTAATTAATTTATTTCAAGATGATGGCAGTTCAGGCAATGGTCATACCATGCAATGGTTCTACTATCAATGGCCTCTCGTTGATTATATGAAGAAATCGTTATCTTATCTATTGGACAACATATTTATATGTATTTTGTTTAATGTCACATTGTTTTTGTGACTTTTGGATATGTACACCATTAAGTGTGTTAGACCTGGGATGATATTATCAATTAATCTACTTGTTTGTCATGGTATTTCAATTATGTGGTGCCTTGTTTTTTTATATCACAAAAAACTCTTGTTCACCTTATAATATAAATTTGGTTTATATGGTATGTGAAGTGTGTGAAATATGTGGCATTTGGTGACTGCTCAAGATATAATGATACACTTCACACTTGATTGTACACATTGTTTATTTGACTATTAGATATAGCCAGCCAACATGCAACCCATTGTATGAGTAGGTGACTTTAGTATTAGCTACAAAATTTGTTATAGCCAGCCATCGGCTATACTGTTGGACTTGCTCTCAACTAAATTTCACTATAGTATTTATTTAATAAGTTTATTTAGCTCAACTAAATTGTGCCAATGGGTACACTCAGATCGATCCATCCCTACTAGCCTCAAGCAACATGGTCATTTAGTTTTTTATACTATTCAAGTGTTCGGAAGATAGTAATAATTAATAAGGTTAATTGGATCTATACCATTATAAATTTGCATGTTTTAAGAAATAACACTATAATTCGTATAATTGAAACAATACCACTGTAAAATTCTTAAAATTGGATCCATGACATGCCGTTACAACTGAAACGCGCTTTGAATTGTCTTTTGTCTAATATACAACTGAGACCCTTCCGCAGCAACAACGAGCTCATCATTGGCACCGGCTCCGCTCACGTCGCGCCGAGCCGTTGCTAGACCCGCCATCTCCGAGACCTCGTCACTGGCACGACGAGCTTCCGCTATCGCTAGATCCCCTCACGCCGCACTGAGCCACTGCTGGACTCGCTATCTCCGAGAGACCCCGCCGCCGTTGCCATATCCACTCATGTTGCGCCAAAGCCGCTATCGGATCCACCCTCTTCGAGACCTCGCCGCCTGCACGACGAGCTCACCGCCATTGCCAGATCTGCTTGCGCTGCGTCGAGCCGTCGCTGGACCTATTGGCGGATCCAGGGGACCACCCACAAAAAAACTACCCCAACGCATATATATCTATGTATATATATATGTATACATATATATATATATACACATATATACATATATATATGTATATATATATATATGTAAAAATACATTCATGAAAAAATAAACAAATTCTCTTATTAATATATTATTATATATTTTTATCAACTTATAATTATATAACCTTGTTATATTTATGGTATTTTTTAAAAATATACATAAGTTGTATCATCCAAATCAAAAATCTAAAATCCTATACGTCATTGGCTAGACCTAACGTCTCTAAGACCTTGTGTTTGTTTGGATCAAAGGGCTAAAAATTAGTCCGTATCACATCGGATGTTTGGATATCAATTTGAAGGACTAAATATGAACTAATTATAAAAATAATTGACATCGATGTTTGACACCAATTTAAAGGACTAAACATGAACTAATTATAAAAATAATTGCATAATCGATGACTAATTCACGAGACATATCTATTAAGCCTAATTAATCCATTATTAACAAATATTTACCGTAACATCACATCGTCAAATCATGACATAATTAGGCTCATTAGATTCGTCTCGCGAATTAGCTACCAATTATGAATAAGTTTTGTAAATAGTCTATATTTAATACTTCGAAATATTACCAAAATATTCGATGTATCTGAAGAAGGCCCTTGCCGCCATTGCCATATCCACTCGTGCTGCGCCAAATCGTTGCTGGACCCGCTCTCTCGGGACCTCACCGTACGTCATCGTTGTATCCTCTTGCGCCTCCAGTGGATTCGCAGTCAACGCGACCACCGCTGCCAGTGCCGTCGCTCGCTCCGCCGTCGACACGGCTGCTTCTTGCTTGCGTCGATGTCTGCTCGTAGAAAGGAGTAGGGAAATAGGGAGAAAACCAGGGTTAAAAAGGGGTAAAAGAAGGGCAACAGCGGAACTAAAGATCCCTATTTTTAGTTCTAGGTGAAATAACTGAGACTAAAATTTTTTAAAAAAAGGTAAAAGAGGGTAACAGCGGGTCTAAAGATCCCTATTTTTAATTTCAGGTGAAATAACTGGGACTAAAAATCTATTTTTAATCCCGGTTTGTAACACCAACCGGGACTAAAGATGAAAGCGTGCCACGTGGCTGCCAGCTTTTTATTATTTTTTCTTTTTTTCATTGTATTTTTCCACTTGCATATCGTTTTTCTCCAACAATGCATCAATAAAATCATCTGTAAATTCACAAAAAACATCGAAAAATCTACTAAAAATTCATTCACAAATCTACAACAAAATCATTCACAAATACAACAAAATTCCGATCGCGCCGCCGCCGCCCGCGACCGGCCGCCCGCCCGCCCCGCCACCAATCAATCGAGAGAGAGGGAGAGGGAGAGAGAGCTGAGAGAGATGGTCCCGAGACGATCTGAGAGAGAGAGCTGAGATGGAATTAATAAGGCCACAGCTGCTGTTGAGGGAGAGAAATATTTTAAGTCCACACGTGCATGGTCCTGAGATGATAAGGCCAAGCAATGTTCACATTGGTCTCGGTTAAAATAGCAAATCGGGACAAATGTTGCTCTTTAGTCCCGATTGGTAACACCAACAGGGACTAAAAGTAATTGGGGTCTGACACGGTCTGCAGATTTTTTGAACCGGGACTAAAAATAAACTTTTGTCTCGATAACACCAACTGGGATTAAAGATTTAACTGGAACTAAAAATATTTTTCAGTCTTAGTTCCTATTGGAACCGGGACTATTGTGGATTTTGACAGATGGATCAAAGATCACAGTAGTGTGACGGAGGTATTTCGGTCATACAGTAGAAAAGACTCAAAACGTGTCTTAGACATACAACATGCTATGTTCTGATTTCAACAAATTTAACAAATTTATGATGGCATCGTTCTAATTAGACGAATTATAATGATATTTTTCAGAACAGATAAATTTACGATGATATGGATCCAATTACTATAAAGGTTCACAACTACAAATTTGATTTTTTTCATGCGGCCAAAATCGATTTTTGCATGTGGACGGGTCTGTGAAAATAAGATTTTGGCATGTGGCCAGTACATCCGTTTTTTGCATGCATGCGCTTAAGCCGTTCGCATGCGAAAAGAAAAATCATGAAAAAATAAAAATTCCAAAAATCGATAAACTACTCCGAAACCCTATCCCTAGAATCCTCTCATCATCGGCACCATCGTCCATGTCCTCCTCCGCCGCCGTCGTCGTCGCCGCGTCCTTGTCCTCTCATCGCTGCCACCATCGCCGGCGTTGTCCTCCCACCACCGCCGCCATCATCGCCCTTGTCCTCCTGTCGCCGCTGCTATCGCCGTCCTCCTCCTCCCATCGCCGCCACCGATGGATCCGCGCGGGAGAGGGAGAGGCACCGGATCCGTGCGAGGGAGGGCCGCCGCCGTCGGATCCGGGCGGGTGAGGGCCGCCACCGTTGGATCCAAGCGGGAAGGACTGTCACCGCCATATCGACATGGGGCGCTCTCCCTTCGCCGGCCTCCCGCTCGAGCCCTTGCCCGCTGCTGTCGCCCAAGCCCGCACCCTCCACCCTCGTATGCCACCGCCGTCGCTGAAGCCCGCCGTAGGGAGGGAGGAGAGGGAGAGGAGTAGTGCGGGGAGAGGAGGAGGCCGGGAGAGTGAAGAGAGTGGGGGAGAGGAGGAGGCGGGAGAGTGGACTTAGTGGGAGAGAGAAAGGACGGGAGAAATAAAAAAGAGTGGGAAGGGAGTGAGGTATTTTTGCATGCGGGTCACTTAAGAGTCCCACGTGTGAAAATAGGCATGCGGGCTTGTTAAGAGACGTTCCTGCGAAAATTGATATTTGTATGTGGATCTTATAAAGAGCCAAATGCGAAAATACAAGCCTGATTTTTTTAGTTGTGGTTGTTCCTTCTTATCATTTGCTTGTTGACTTATTAGCCGATAAAAATTTTAAATTTAAAAGTTATTCTTAGAGTTTTGAAATTTTGAAGTGTTTTTTATTACATTTTATTTTTAATATTAGCTTTTAAATCACTAATAAATCACTAAGAACACATATACAATATATATGTTCTACCTATAATATTTTTTACCAAAAGTACATAGGTAGGCTGTCTAAAACAGCAATATGTAGGATTTAAACGTTATACTGTTAATTAGTAAACCGCAGTTTTCCTGATAGTAGCTAGTAGCACATGTTGTTTCCTATAAGCACAGAAAGGTCATCAACTTTAAGTGAATGCTGCACAAAACAGTTTCCAAGTCAAACAGATTTCTCCACTTTGCATTCTGCATGCACTGTCATTCTTTTTCCCTGATAGCTACTGAACCTGAAGAAAAATCATCCAATTGCAACTGTTAGCACGGAATACCATCTAGACGCACAGTTCTCTCCAATATTGAGAGTGACTGCTGTCTCCTTAATTAAGAGCTATATATAGAGCTAATCACCATGCATATATAGGTGGGTATTAATTACTATATATTAATACCATAATGAAGAGTTTAATTTGCTTCTCTAGGCTTGCAAAGTGAACACAAGGACTTAAAGTTCCTGTTTCACCAATGTTAATTTCTCCCATAATATTTTATTTTCTGTATCATGTTAGCTACTTTTCAATTTTTAGTTCTTTGTGCCTGTCCATTAGTGGGCTCTAGATCATTGTCCATGGACAGAATCATTTTCATCCACCCAACAACTAAGGTGGTAGTAGTACTTATATCTGTATGCCTATTCTTTCCTGAAAGAATATGCCATCTAATTAATTAAGCTAAAGTTAGGGAAAGTTAGATGGTTGCTGTTTTTAATGTGCCATGACACCACCAATTAGGTTGGTAGACAGATTGACGGGCCGACGAGTAACATCTTGGTAAAGTGGAAGTCGCGATCGATAAGAGAAGCAAACGATTCCAACAAGTGATTGCCTTCTCTTCAAAGCGTAAGAAAATGCAAACGGGAAACGGAAATGGAGATGAAACTGTGTCAACCAATATTTCAGATGGTTCATCACAACTCTGAATTGATCAATTGTAATGAAGATTCCAGCAACTTTGGTTTTTAACAGCAAATTTCAATGTAATAACTTCAATTTCTTATCAAAATGCTTGATGGAATTGTCATATGGGAGCACTCAGTAAAGTCAAATGGACTTGACAAAACTTCAGAACCAAAGCATATGAAAGTTTTGCTTATAATAATCGTTAAAATATCGGCACATCCAATGCAGTATCTACTCTCTACTAGATGCCTTCGTTAGTACTAGTAGTTAGATACACAGGGATAGATGGAGACTAGGGCTAATTAATGGGGTAAAATCCAGGGAAGAAAAAGCTAGTAGTGATATTGATATGCATGAACACATTGATCAGGGAAATTCAGGAACAGTCCAGCAGCTTAGTGACAAAACAAGCAAGTAACTTGTATGGACAGTCTATCTCAGCTAAATTATTTGTCTGAACCATGAGCTAGCTGTTAGCTACAAGCTTCTCATGCTAACCTCATTAAACTGACCTGTAAAGTGATGAAAATGAACAGGTATTTGACTGAATTTGCCGGTTAGGACGTCAGAAGGGAAGAAAAAAGAAGCAGCAGCAAAAAACGGAACAACATGTGTGCAGGAAAAAGAAGGCAAACATTTGTATTTGTTTTTTATGCATTGGAAGTTTGATTTTGAACCGACAGATACTGCAAAAGAGAGGTACACACACAAAAAAAAAGTCATTTTTCTGTAAGACTTAATAATGTGCTCCTCACTTTCATTTTATTTTTTTGAAAGAAATTCTGTACCCACTACTTTCAGTACTGCTTAATTATCTCCTATTACCACATTGAATGAGAGGTTATAATAAGTTCAAACAATTTAATGGAAGTGTTGGAGACTTTAATCAGCTTGATAGAAGAGAAAAGAAGGAACTGTGGTGATGATGATGATATATAACCTCTGTAGCAAAGGAGATAAGCCCATAATTAAGCACGAGGGAATGATTTGCTGAGAAGAATATTCCTGGCACGTCTTTGTGCGACTGTGTCATAAGTCACCGGTACTTATCAAGTTATCACCTTTGCAGTGTCAGTCCAACAACACTATGAAGAGGAGGAAGAATAACTAAAACCCCTATGGGCTTCCGTACGTATGTGCACACCTTACAGAAGATTCAATTCAACCCCTGGTGAGCAGTGAGCGACCCAGAAACTCGGATGGTCACTATCACAGATGAACAGTTGCACAGGTTTTGGTATTCCAAGTTTGAAAGCAAGCAAGATATGCATGCATGTTGCTACAATGGAATCTGATACCTGATGCTGCACTTATCTAGCTTACGTTTAGAGTTTGCGCTGGCTTTTCCAATACACTAGGAACTCCTTGGAATTGCAAGACCTTGTTTATTTTTTTCTGGATTGAGGAGTTAATTAATCACAAATCATTTCAATATAAGCCGTAACAATACTTCCTCCGGTTTTTATTTGATTGAGAATGTAAGGATTTCAATCAAATCATTCTCGAATAAAATGAGAATGGAGGGAGTAATCTGTGGCGCAAAGGAGAAGATGGAGGAGAAAAATCCTAACAACTACTCAGTCCTTGAAATCTCGGGACGGCGTTGGATAATTTTGGGCGAAGTTCAGATCCCGGTATGGTCTGGATGTTTTGCTAGCTCTGTTTTTCGTTTAGTCGGTTGTGATAAGTGGTTAGCCTGTACCTGATCTGGCAATAGCTGGTGTCCCCAGCATGATGCTGTAAAACTCTTGTGTCTATCAGCATTCTATAAAAAGCTGGGTTTTCCTGAGCCTTTCATCTAAAAAGATCTACTGCCAAAATCAGTCTAACCTAACTACTATTGTAATGGACTAGCTATATCGCACCCGAATGCTTTTTTTAATAAAATCACACGAATATAATTAGCTTGGTCAAAACAGGATTAATATGCAAATCAAAACAAGATTGATATAGCTTGCTCATCTGGCTACAACTGCGCAAATGGTAGCACGCATCATACGGTCTGGAAATCGAGTGACGGCTAACATAAAGAATGTTTCTACGAGGACTTAAAATTTTACATATGTAAATATAGTATAATTATAGTATATTATAACTTAGTATACATGTAACTCTTAAAAATCACATGATAACATAATATTTTCGCGAAACAGAGGTCATGGGACCGAATGCTCTCATCTATGCGCATGTGTGATTTTTTCTTTTCTCGTTTGCACAAATCGTAAAACAAATTTAATTATTTAAAAATACATAAAAGTTACATATAAATTACATTGTAACTTTTCATATAATTACACTAGGATTATACTATATTTATATTTGATAAATTTTTGGGAGAAATTTTTGTCGAGAAATATATATCAAAACTGTTCTGACGTATAGCAAAATCGCTACAGGAATAGCGCAAAAGTCCTAAGAAGTCCTTTCAAAGAAAGAAAAAATGTGCTAAGAAGCTATTAGGATTGAAGCCCACATTAATGGAAAAAGCCTCTCTCTCGCAAAAAAGCCAATTTGAGCCCAAAACTATATGGGCCGCGAGAAGGTCGGCAGCAACGGCCCATTTCGCCCAAACAGGCAGCTCGCGTCGCGAGCAATAGAGATGACACGTGCCCATAAAACGACACTACTCTATCCCGTCGAAAATATCCGCGGCGGCTGCTTCGGTGCAAAATCCATCCCCTTCTTCTCCCACTCCGCCGCTCCGCCTCCGCCTCCGCCTCCGCCTCCGCAGCTAAGCTAAGCTAGCCGCCGCCGCCGCCGCCATGGGAATGGCTCCGGTCGCGACCTACCCGTCCTCCTCCTCGCTCGCGCGGCCGCCGTCTGCGGCCGCGGCGGTGGCGCCGAGCAGGGCCCACGTTGCGTCGGCCGGGATGTCCTCGAGGGCGTCCTCCTTCGTCGCGGGAGGGGCAGGGGGGCTGGCCGTGGCGGTGGCCGCGAGGACGAGGGCGGAGGCGGGGTCGCGTGGGGGAGGCGCGATGGGGTGCAAGTGCCTGTTCGGGCTCGGCGTGCCGGAGCTGGTCGTCATCGCGGGCGTCGCCGCGCTGGTGTTCGGGCCCAAGCAGCTCCCCGAGATCGGCCGGAGCATCGGCAAGACCGTCAAGAGCTTCCAGCAGGTGAATAATCCCAGCAATTGCTCATGAATCATAGTGCTTAGCTAACTCTAACTCTACGGAGATTTGTAAATTTATCAATTAACTCTTTGGAGATAAGTGCCTTGACACGGTGAGGTCAAGGTTACTCCGAGCGAAATTTTTGTTAGTGCTAATATGCAATGTTAGGAATGAGAATTAAGGATACAATTCTGATGATTTTGAGACGATTCTTGTGGTTATAGAACTTCACTACTCTGCCACTTGAATGTGTCGAGGTTTAGGTCACTTTTCAGTGCACTCTGCGTTATCATCTCTAGGAAGGATACTAAGCTAGCTCAAAGATTTGTGAGTACATTTTTGTATATTTTGAGGTCAATCTTGGATTCATGGGTTGTTTATGTGCACCACTGTTTTTTTCCTTTTCCTTGTGTCACAAGTTTGTTGATTATTTAATGTTGTGACAGCACAAAGAGTGGCATCTGGCTCAGGGAAATACATGGGTTTATGAAATTATGTAGTACTAGCTTTTGTAGGCTTAAAATTCATCTGAACTAGAATTGAGTTGGAAATGTGGGTTCTACAAGATAAGTTTGTTTTAAGCTGCTTCATTGTGACACAATTGTTTAGAGCTACAATAACCTGTTATTGTGCATTTGTTTTAGCTGTTTCATTGACAGTTGTTTAGAAATGGATGATCATGGATTTAATGGTTTTGAAATACAGTTTATTTTGGTTGTTGTTGAAATTGGGCATACCTTGTTGTAGCAAATTTAGGACCTTCTACAGCAAATTTAGAACAGTCAATCAAAAGCATAACAATCAGTAGGAGCATGCTTTAACACTATTTTTACGTTGGTCCTAATCAAATTGCTTGACATTTGATCATTTGCATTCGTCCATTATCTGATCAGCTACCTCTCTTTGTCTGGATTCCTCTGATGTAATCCACTTGTGTCTGGTGAAGTAGTGAAAGAACATAACTAATTCCGAGTAGCCTACATGTTCACTTGACCAGTTCTGTCTACATGTTTAGATTTATTTTTGCATTTTTGCAATGTCATTCAGAAATGCAATGTGAATGATAGATGAAACTTGTAAGGCTGCATTCAGGGAGCATTTGGTGAACTTTATCACTTGAACAATTAGGGGAGCGTCATATACACACAAGCCCTCACGTGTACACATCGTGCATATCAACTAACAAATGTCACCAAAAAATCTAGAAAATTCATGCATATACTTTCAATAGTATTACAGGTACTTGTAAAGTCTCATCTTCAAATTCATTCTACATAGAGAGCAAAAACAAAAACAAAAAACAAAATTCTGACAGAATTATAACCTTCAAACTGTCAGTTTATTTTTGCTACGGCTAAAATATAATGAATTTGAGTTTAAGATTTTACACGTAGGTGTAGTACTATTGAAAGTACATGCATGAATTTTTTTAGATTTTTTATGACATTTGTTAGTTGATGTGCACAATGTGTACATGTGAGGGCTTGTGTGCATAGGATATGTTCCCTACTCTGATCATTCTTAGGCATAAAAAATCACTAGTGTTGAGATATATGGTATCCACAGTTCCAGATTTCTACTGTTAGGTTGATAAGTTGTTAAGTACCTGTCTGAGACTAATAGACTATTAAGCCGCATTATCACTTGCCAATAGCTCTAGCTACTTTTCATGCTCCAAGGGCTTCCAGTTGTTGGCTAATTGTGTACTCTGTCGTGCAGTACTTTATCAAGTTACAATGTGATACTACTTGTACACCCATGTATGCAGATTATGCTATTTCCTGTTTGTAACTGGTTCACTGACCCATTTACACAAACTCACTCAGGCAGCCAAGGAGTTCGAAACGGAACTGAAGAAAGAGTCTGAGGATGGTGGCGACCAGCCTCCACCTCCAACCGAAACGGCAGTTAGCGACGGCGGCGACGAGAAGAAGGAGCTCGAGGCGTCCAGTAGCAAGGAGAGTACATGAGGACCAGTGGAGAATGGCGAGTTAGAATTGTGTATGTACAATTGTATGGATGGTGTGTTCTTTCAAGTAGCGGCACATTTCTCTCCCTCTTTTTTTGATGACGATCTTGTAGGCCATGTAGCGATGTTATTTGTACCCCAGAAAAACAAAAAGAACTATATGTGAAAACACCATTCTTATTTATGAGGATATTTGTGTAGTACATCGGTTTGGTATGACTTCTATGCACGTTTTTACATTACAGATTGATGAGCATTTGATTAACAGAAGTTCAGGTGAGTTTCTTTATTTTGTGCCAATTTAAGTGCCTGCTTGGCTAAGTTGTCGACTATAATCCTAAGCTTATTTTGAATTTTAGAATTTGATTTTATGACTAATTTATGGGGTTCTTTTTTTCCCTTTTTGTGCTTGGCTCTTTTTCCAAGATTGCTCCGAGGACAAGTAAAAATGTACATACTTTTATTCTTAAAAGCCAAACTTTAAAATTCAATTTCGTTTAAGCTGAAACAAGCAGTACCTTTAGTTTGGAATCAAGAAGAAAAGAATAAGAAAATATTCCGCAGAAAAAAAGAAACAAAGAGCCTCAGCTATGACTTTTTTTTTACTACTATCTTTTTATTGAAATGCAAGCTTCAACGAAATGATGAAATTTGGGTAAATTTTGTTCAAAATTCAATACAAACCGAGCAGTTTGGGGGAGCTCTGAATTCGGGTGACAAACGTGGGGCCCATTGTCAGCCACCGCGCGGCTGGAAAATAAACTCACGTGCTTTCCGTTTCACACTCCAGTCCAGTGGGGAAAGAGAGAGAAATCCAAACGCCAAAAAATCTAGCCATGGTTCTCCTTGCCGCCGCCGCCGCCGTCGGCTCACTCAAAACCCTAAACCCTACCCTGAACCCGAGCTCCGGCGGCCACCGCCTCCGCCTTCGCTCCCCCACCGCCCGCCTCCCGCTTCCCCTGCTGCGGGGCAGCCGCCTCCGCTGCTCCGCGGAGTACCGCGAGGCCGCGGCGCCGCGGCCGGCGGCATCGACGTCGACGACGACGACGACGCGGCCGACGGAGATCCCGTGGAGCAGGGATCTCTGCAACTCCGTTCGGCTCATCGGGACGGTGGGCACCGAGGTGGAGCTGCGGCAGCTGCCCAGCGGTGGCTCCGTCGCGCGGGGGCGCCTCGCCGTCTGGAAGTCGGCCACCGAGACCACATGGTAATCGCCGTGATGCCATAGCGCTCGCCTCGGTTCCACCTATGATTTCTCGTTTTAGTCTCTCTGTCAATGGGTGCCGGCAACGTGTTCGACCGTGTGTGCCAGTGTAGCATGTGGCCGATGAACTCGGCATTTCGGCGAGATACGCAGAAGAGGTTTGCCTAATTCTCTGTAATTGAATAGGGTTTGATTTTTGCATTATAAAGAGGTTGTTTTTAAACAATGTGCAAGAGTCTGTGAACGGTTGCTTCACGTTTGGTGAAACTTACTAAGAATTAGTTCAAGTTGAACTAAATTGTTATCTACAGTGACTTGAATTATTGAAATTGAGTTATGCCTCAGTTTAAAAGAGCGCTCTATTTGAGCAGCAGCAAAGTTCTAAGATAGATGTCCTATTTAGCATTTGTTTTCTGTCTGTTTGGTAGCTATCAAAAGGATATAAATAACACCATAATATTCAGTAACCTACTTGAATTGAAACATAATGATCAACAAATGAGTTCTTTAGCAGTCGTTTCAGAGTCATACACCTTGAATATTGGTGGTATTATTACAAGTTTCATGATTAATATAAATTGTTTTCGAGTGCTTAATAGTTGTAAGGATGCTGTAGGGTGACACTAGCATTTTGGGATGACCTAGCCATTGTGGCATCTGAGCATGTGAAGAAGGGTGACCGAATCTTTGTTTCTGGACGCCTTGTGTCGGACACTGTTGATGAGGGCCCTGAGAAACGACAGGTTTATTATAAGGTATCATCTCTGGTAGTATGTTTTTCTTTGAGTTATTTCGATTCCTTTCCATGCTTTTATAAGAACCATATGTTTTACAGGTTGTGGTTCAACAATTCAATTTCATTGAGTCCTTCCAGCAAGTGCAGTTATACGAGCCAGAGGCAGGCCTGGATACCTTAGGTATGGATGTTATGTAGCCTGTAACATCTTTGAAACTATCATTTGTATTATGAAACTACTGGTTTTTATTTCTTATGATGGACAGCAGTAAAGTAGTTGAAGACTACCAGTTCCAAAATGTCGTAGTATCACATATGTAAACAAAGAATATTTAATTAAAAGGACATATCCGGTGAAAACTAGCTAAGTGTTGAAAACTCGTAAAAACTATACCTAAAAGTTTTGTAAATTCATGAAAAAATCATTAGAGATGGATGTAGATATGAAATACATTCTCACCAAATCTCAAGTTCAAACTCAACTTCATTTGAGAGAAAAAAAGACATTTTGGATGAATAGTAACAGGTTAGTATTCATCTGAAATTTGTCATTTTTGTTTTTCTCAAATAAGTTGAGTTTGGATTTGATGTTTGGTGAGAATGTATTTTATATCTACATTTATCTTTATTTTTTTATGAATTTACAAAACTTTTAGGTATGGTTTTCACGAGTTTCCAATACTTAGCTAGTTTTCACCAGATATTTCCCCTTTAATTAATGCTATCTATTTTCCCTAAAAGTAAAGAAATGTTATACAACATTGCAGGCCTTAGCTCAGTCTTTATATACTCTTGAAAATAATGAAAGGGTTGTTGCATCCTGATTTTCTTCAGGTTATATATTCATATAAATATACCGTGCCAATGCATACCGTAAAACTTGCTTTGCCCAAATATTTTGTGCGGAAGTTTCAGAAAACCCCACAGATAAGCAATAGTTCTCACACAACCCTAAATATAGACGTGAAACATTGCAGAAAACCTCACATATATTGCTTCTTGTTTTTTCTAATGGAATATTATTGCATTGTGGGTCGTCTATGTGGTCTCATGTGTGATATATGGGCAATTAATATTCGATTTTCTACAACCTTTTTCATTGAAGAGAGTGGAGTTCTTGCTTATACTGGGTTTCTGAAACTCAGAACAAATTGTTTGGTGGTAAATACAAGTTAACTTATTTGTTTGTGTTTAAGTTCTTCAGAGAAATTATGTTAATGGCATGTGTGGCATGCTGCTATATAGCTGTTTAATACTTTAGTGATTTAAGAAATATAGAAGAGAACTTAACTGTTTTCTGTATAACCAAGGTGGAAAGCATGGAGATTATGTTGGTTCTACCTCTGGCTCGATTGAGGGTAAAAGTAGGGACCATGTTGACTCATTCTCCCGTTCAACTGAACAGTTGTGGCAAGCCTTCTTCGCTAATCCTCTTGACTGGTGGGATAACAGGACAAATAAGGTTTCATTCTTCTTCTTATTATTCATTTATACATTCAAATGCATTATCTTTTAATATATATTCCATGATAAATGGACTGATGGCTTTTGTTCTTGGGTAAACCATCTACCACCTTTTAGGAGGGTCATGTGCTACTAAGTACTGCCGCAAAGATGTGAGAGCACTTCTAATAGTCCAAAACTTCTCAGATAATTAAAATACTATGAAGTATTAATGGTTCATGGAGTTTGGCTGATCATTGTACAACAGAAACATTGAAGGGGTCAAATGTAATCATGAAGGGTAAAATAAAATTTAGAAGTTGCAACGTAGTAAGCATAGCGACGTGGTTTGAGTCATGCAATTGTTTTGGGGGGTTATTTCTAGTGTTTTGTGAAATTGTAGAAACCACTCAATCTTGAATCTGTAAACAAGTTCGTATAAATGTAAGACTTATATGGTTTTCCATCAAGTCATCAATATATGCTGTAGGTTACTTGAAGAACCTGCTTGTCATATACATGGGTTTGCTTCAAATCATAAAACTGAACATGTTCTTATTGCATCAGAATAAGTTTCAAAGTGTTATTTGTTGTGGCACAACCAGTGCAGACTAATTAATAGCTAGATGCCTCAGTGCAACCATGGCAACCACTTTTGGTCAGGGCACTAGTGGAACAAAGAAATTCTAAAATAAGTAAATGGATAATCTATAGTGAATTGTGAAGTAAAATTTTTTGTATTAGGAGAAACAAAAAGAGTTTGCTATGAATTGTTAATTCTAGTTTTTCCTTTATTTAGTTTGTCAGAATTTATAGCTGTCTGTGTTGCTCCTATTTTTATTGGATTTAATTTTAATATCTGTATGGTGGTCTGACCTCGGCACTATTTTAAACTCTTTATTTTTGTTTGCTTTCCAGATTGACTGACCAATTTGAATTCATTCATTCTTACAGTCAGCTAATGTTTTGCATTAGATATCTGTCCAGGAATGATACTCCCTCTTTTGCCTTTTCACTCTCCATTTATGATTTATGAAATATTATTGCCATGGGAGGAATAGGGACTACTTTGTTTGGATTTATTAGTGCAGAATCTCCAAATGAAGCTACTTTTCTTGCCTTTGTCTCACGATAACTTCAAAAAGGGTTACCATGCTGTATTAGATTGTGAAATTCCATGCTATCTTTCTTCCGCAAAACTTTATCATTGAAGTTGGTTGTGGTCTTATTTGTGCATTTATTTGTTTGGTCAATAATTCGGGCTCAATACATGTCTTTTTCAAGATGTGCTGGAGATTTGTTTTAATA
The DNA here is from genome assembly GCA_019925245.2 of Oryza australiensis. Taxonomy (NCBI): domain Eukaryota; kingdom Viridiplantae; phylum Streptophyta; class Magnoliopsida; order Poales; family Poaceae; genus Oryza; species Oryza australiensis. Next base: position 2,341,063 of record JAIFGZ020000225.1, on the reverse strand, counting down.
ATTAATACGTACGATTTATGGCTGCAATGTCCCTCTTATGCTACATTTATCGCTGATTGGTGTACATATATGAACAGAAGAACCCGAGGTATCCAGACTTCAAGCATAAACACACCGGCGAAGCATTGTGGGTTGATGGGAGGAACAATCCCAATTGGGTTATCTCCCAGCTGGCAATTCTGGACTCGAGAATGGGTTCTATTGAAGGCAATGAGAGAAAACCAGTTGCCTTTATGTATGCTGATGACTTCATGACACCTGACACCGACACTGAAGCCCATATGTGAAAGGAAACCTCCCATTCACCGATTTATCATAGCACTATGTATTAAGATAGAAAATGTACTACTGCGATAGTTCACCTGCGTTCTTTCAATTTTGCTGTACATAGGTAGACTCATGAAGCTTACCATAGAGGCGTGCGGCCATCTGTTGTAGTCGGATGCAGATGTACTAAAGAATCGGCTGGCCTTCCCTTAATTTGCCTGAGAAACAGTGTACATCTCTTGGTGTGTTTGCATCAGCTGAGCCTCAACTGACAAGTGACATATATTGGCATGCTCCTTGGTTTAGATGGTGCAACAATGCAATCATCATAATATCTGTCGTGAGTCGTGACCTGTAAACAACTATGAGCTCTCTTTTATTTCACATTGCCTGAGTGCTGATCTTATGTTTCCCTATGATGAAACTAGATGCTGCTTGTATGTCATTTAAATAGTTATAATTAAAAAATTTAAGACGTATTAACATATAATATATCACTTCATAAACATAAAAGCATAAAAGCATATCTACTGTTAAAATTAAATTTGTTTTCATTGAAATATATAAAAATTAATTTTTTAATTTATTTATCATATATTAATCTATCCGGTTAATTTTTTTAAAAAAATTATAATAACATAAAAATAAAAATAATGATGATACGTCCCCTCGATAGAGTTTAGAATAATGTATATCTGACTGCTAAGGCATACGCTGAACCTGCTTTTGGTACCCCCTCTAGTTGGAACCTGAGCAAATCTGAAATCTCACAGGAGGAAGGAAAAAAAAACTCTGGATAGGGACACAACATTTTTTTTAATCTCACCAGCACATGGACCTGCCGTTCTACGAGCTCCAGGCCTCCAGCAACCAAACCACCGCTGCAGCATCCTGGAAGGCTAGAACTGAAGAAAGAGGTTAGCATTGCATAGTGCTGCCATTCAATTTCTTTTCCTTGCATGTATTGATTTTTTCTGTAGGAAAATGACTTGTCAATTTTTTTGTGTGGATTAAAGACTTGATGAACAATCAGTTGACTGACTGATTGAGTGATTTGATAATGCATATCATATATATCCATATGGTGCCAATGGATGGATGCTTCTGTATACAGCTTTGATTTCTCCCTCATATGCATGTGCACCACATGTATGCTGTCCGCCTATAGTTCGACCATTGCATGTGTTGACAAATAGAAATACAGGAGGCTTTGAGTGCTCTGCATTGGCTGTGTTGTTTTCTTGACCGGTCTTGATGATCCTTCTAATTAAGCTATCAATTATCCCATTTATTTGCCCCCTCTGACTTTACTGGTCTAGGTCAGAATTGGTATTGGATCCAGTGATCATCAGGCATGACTAAACTTTAACTAATCCTGTAGCACATGGTATATGTAGTACTTAACTAGTTTTGTTCTTTGGAAACGTCGTAGTAAATTTAATCATTTGCTTAGTTAAGGCTTTATTAGTTCAAGTCAATTTGTTCTACAAACTGAGCTCAAGATTCAGATGCAATTGCAAGAAGTTGATTGCAAAGTTAATCGTCCATATATGTGTGCTACGTATACAAAGTGAAACATATGGGTCTTCTCAATTAACACAAGTGAAGCAAGGAAACAAAAAGGAAAGTAATTTAAGCTGAATGTGTTGAGTCTTACGAAGCTTAGCTTCCGGTTGCAATTTTCTTTTCCCGTTTTCCCTTCGTATGATCAGTTTAATTATTTGGACTCATAAATGGTGAATCATATTAACCACAATATAGTAAACAAATCCTGATAACAACCGATATAGTACAAAAGCATTGAAGCGATAATAAAATCCACAATCAGGAGACAATAATCAAGGGCAAGGGGATCGAGAACCAGTTCATCTTCCCGGCCTCTTGTTGAAATGATTTGAAGTAGTAACCAACAATCAATATATAACTGTTTCGTTTGTACATACACATGGAGAGTTCAACCCAACTCTCCACATCTCCTTTGTGCTGCTAAAATTATAAAATGAAAACCTACTAGTTTTAAAGATGGAGCAAAGCAGAAGCACATCCATGTGCTTGCGATGCCCCAAGCTCATCTCCTTTTTGGCTTGGGGAAAAAAATAAAAAAAAGAAAAGTTGATGGCATATGCATCGATCAATCTCTTCTTGCTCTTAGATCTTCATTTGCCTTGGTGATCCTAGCCCTGTGGCTTCAGATCTTTTCATGATCCTCAACTTCTTGCATGTGCTGATGAACATGCTGCAAATCAAAAAACACCAAATTTAATCAGATGGAGTGCAAATATAAGCAAATTATTAATTAGGAGCTTTGCTGAGATGACAAGTAGTACTTACTCGAATGGCACGTCGCCGACGAGCATCAGGTCTCCGTCCTTGTCCTGGTAGGTGATGGCGAACTCCGACGGGTTCGCGGCGGCGGCGGCACCGTCTGCGGCGCCGGAGAAGCAGGCGAACATGGCCTCCAGGGCCTCGCGGAGCTCCCTGTACCCCTTGTACATCCTCAGGTCGATCTTCCTCAGGTACGGCGCCCCGTCCATGCTCACCTTCACCAACGAGCCGCCGTTGGCTGCCGCGGTGGTGGCTGCAGGCGCCGGCGCCGCGTTCTTGCTGGTGATGGGCTCGTCTTTGTTGCAGCTGCTCACGGCGGCCTTGCTCTTGCTCTTGCTCGCCGCCGCCGCTGACTGGAAGCAGCTCTTCCTGTACGACCTCACCGGCGGCCACCCGACCACTTGAGCCCTGCAGGAGGAGGATGTAAGAACCCTAGCTCAATTTCATTGTAAAAGATATCATCTGGAAAGGTAGCTAGGTAGGTTGAAGAAGACTCACTTGGCTACCGGCGGCGCGGCCTCGACGGAGTCCTGCTCGTCCTCGGGGGCGGCGGCGGCGATGGCGTCGAGGGCGCGCTTCTTGCCCCTGGGCGTCGACGGCACCGAGGACGGCAGGTGGTCGTCGGCTGTCCCCGGCAGGCCAAGCCTGAGCTCGGTGGCCTTGAGGTTGTCGGCGTACACCACGGCGGCTTCCATTAGCTAGCTAGTCGTCGGCTTGCCGGAGACGATGTGGTTGCAGCTGTCTTGCGTTGAGCTCGAGCTGATCGATGAATGCGTTGGCTGTGATGGGAGGCTAGGGTTGGAGGAGTGCTAAGTTTTATAGGAGAAGCGCCATGGATGGAGGCGGAGCTGGGCGGGGTGGCAGGATGCCGGGTCGGGCGGAGACAGGTGGGCCCGGGCGGCAGCGACGCGGATCCCCCGGTCGCCGGGGCCGTCGGATCCGGTGGCAGGCAGCCCATGTGTTGTAAAGCGTGGGACCCACCAAGGCCAAGCTTAGGCTGCTAGCTGTAGGATCTCGCGTTACGCGCTTTTCCGGGTCTCGGGTTGATATTCTATCCCCCGCGTGGCCACATGCCACGTTAACGGGTTATCGGGTACACGCTGTTTGTCTATTTATTATATAGTAGACCTGTTTAACGGGTCATCCGGCTTATAATGATTATAAGGGTGTACTTTATTTAATTCAAGTCCAATGGAAGCTATTATAAATTAGTAATGTGGAATTTCTATCGAAATACCACACCCGTGATAGATCCAGTAACCCAAAATATCTATAATCTATAATCTATAACTATCTATAAAGCAAGTAGTTTTCACTTAAATTTTGTTTTGCCTGACTATTTTGCAGAAAATCCATTGAGTTTTTTTTAAATTAACTCGCAGTCCGCCTGACTATTTTAAAAAAACCAAGTTAAAGAAAAAAATGGTTATTTTGCAGAAAACCCCTTGAGTGTTTATAAAATTAACCCATAGTCCCAATACTGAAAATAAAAGGATGGCTTGGATGAAAAAAAGCCTCCTATGTCCCTCTCTTCCGTCCCCATCCGCGTCGCGCCTGCGCCCCTCCCTCCCATCGCCGCTCGGAGCTCCGCGCGCGCCGCCCGGACCTTCGCTCTCCGTCGCCGCTCCTACGTCGTCGTCCCGTTGCAACGCAGGGGCATTTTGCTAGTGTAGATATACATAGACATAGTGATCAGGCATGTAGGAGAAAGAAAGAAAACAAATGTGAAAATTAATGATTAGTAGGAGGAGCTATATATGAATGATTAAGGTAATGGGGGGAGCATCTCTTGCACATTCGGTGCTGTTCCCTTTCGGCCCTATTGATCATATATATGGAATAAATGATGGAGCTATATATATATATATATATATATATATATATATATATATATATATATAGTCATGAGTGGATTATTGCGGATTGTGTGGGCACATAATATTGCCCGTTGCTTAATTTCTTGTGCACCCTATCTCATATTCTCAACCTGGAGTGTATTGCACTTGACGCAAGATCCATCTATACTGTTCTGTGTCTAGGGTTCAAGCTATCGGAAAAAGGGCGCAAAACTCAGTGCCGCCAAAATTCTATCAGAAATTATGAACTAATTAAACTATACAAACAAAATTTTGGAGTTGCAAGGAGGATATCCCATGGAATGGATGGTATAAGTGGGATTGGCGAGGGGGGAATTTTGGTCTGAAACTTCAAAATGGATCCATTTTGTGTCATATATACTTGTTTGCCTGTCAAGGTGGATAAATTTCAGATAAGAAGTATTCGTGACTTTAAGTTTTTTTTAATACTATAGGTATCCACATACATAGTGCCAAAAAAACCACATGAAAAACTACTGACATTTCATAATAACAATGGAAGATTTGCTGAAATTTTTAATAAACTCCCAACTTGTGGGTTTTCTATATGTGGTTTATAACTACTCGGTATATTGATACCTAGGGTGTTACATTTTCTTTACTTAGCTAGCACTCGATGTACTCAGTTCGCTACAGATAGCACTGTCCACTTACAAACAAATATAAGTGATGCAATAGGAGAAAAAAGTTGACATATAATAATATCTAGTTATATATGCGATACCGGTATGACTATAGAAGACCCACAACGACTATATGAAGACGAATAAAATCAACCAACTTTATACATACATAACATAAAATGAAATTTGTTGTATAGATAACTATCATTACTTAAGCCTTCTCAATCCCCCCGGCCTGATCTCCTCCTCAAGCTGTTTCACTTTATTCCCTTTTCCCTCTTCCCACTCACTATGTGCATCGCATTTCTAAATGAGATACTTCTGTTTGGATGATCCCTTCTGATCTTGCTCTTGCTTCTTTTGGTTGGGAAAGGGTCCAACAAAACCTAGTGGGAGTTGTTTTGTTTTAAAACCTCCACACAAAGCATGGATGCACTGTGCGACATGCATCCTAATTAAACAAAGTGTGTTGATCACACAAAGTTAGTTTATTAATTGATGGGAACCAATTGGTCCCCCTTGCTACGTTTTTAGCTAGCTAGCTAACTCAGAAGATACCATGGAAGTTGCATTTGGGACAAGTTGGTGCAAGATATATATCTATTCAAAGTCTTGTTTACCTGACACATTCTAGAAAGCTAAACTGATGCTTTCAGAATATATTATGAAACTCAAAAGGAAGAAAAAGAAAGGAAGCTCCTTTGCCCTGGGTCAAATCTTTGTATGTTCAGTTCTCCTGTATTGCCATTAAACAGCAGTTACTTACAAGTTACAGAGGTTACAGAGGGACACTTAAAGATGTAATATTAATGATCCACCTATGTTTGTGTCGTATCTTATCCATGCTGTAACCAAGGCCGTGGAATATGGAGGTGGTCAGACAACAACATATATATGAGATGGACGAAAAGAGTTCCTGAATTCAGAAAATGGACTAATTAATTAGAAAACAAAAATGTGTAACTTCCAATAGTGAGTCACTATGAACATTTTGAAGTCTTTAAGCACGTATCATAAAGTATTACTATAGAAGTATTAATTAATTTTTGAAGGTATAAGTTTTTTTTGTCAAGGCAGCAAATCAAAACTAGCAATTTGCATAGTGTACACAACATCAAAGTAGCGTATGTTGAATTGTTGATCGACAACAAATCAAGTACTCAGTTGTAGCTAGCTAGCATCCAGGGATGTCAAGCAGTATTCTCCCTTCGCTTTCTTAGACCACATTGATTGGCTTCCTTAGCTAGTTCGTATACTCAACAATAATCAATCTCCCAATTTGGGTTTTAAAATGCATCTTCATTCAGTATATATGCTATATATATATATATGCTTAACAAAAGTTAAGGTCTAATTGATGAAGCTAATTATATATGGAGAAGCAAAACACCCTAATATATGGAACTAATAACCATTACATTATATATTAATTAGCCATGTAGGTCTTGACCTAGTATTTATGTACCTAATCTATCTTTCTTTATGTGACAAGAACTTGAGATGTTCCTGCCGATGTCGACACAGTACTATGCTCCATGATCAAAACAATTAATTAGTTTGCTGTTTTTGCATCTGGGTGTGTATGATATCTTTCCTATTGTCAGCATCAATGCAGTTCAATCTAAGCCAATAATCTACTGTTTTCTTGGTGGTAAACTTCACCTTGATCTGATAAACTTGTTCAACAAACGCGCTAGAATCAAGCTTGATTCCTGTCACAATGCTAACGTCCATACATGCATCATGCATGATTGGTTGCATCAATGCAGAGCATTTTTATTTTTTCCAATAGCTTGCTATAGCATTTGACTTGCGAGATACCTTCTGTTCCTGCAACCTCCTGCAGCACAAGCTAAAATAACAAAACAGTGATTGTGTTGATTATGCACAATCGAGTGTATATATATATATATATATATATATATATATATATATATATATATATATATATATATATATATATATATATATATATATATACTACTGTGTGGCGCTCACACAGTTTCATCTCATGTGACATGGTCAAATTATTTGTTAACTCAAATTGAAAATCCAAACCGTTTAAATTGTTCTACGTATTAATATTGTCATGTATACCAAATATATATATACTATGTATGTGTTTTAAACTGTTTCATTTTTTTTGGAATATTATTGTTGCCTGATCAATGTTCAAGCTAGCAGTGATGCATTGTGTGTGCATTTACAACCGTCCATGTCGGCCCACAGAAAATTAATTCCTCGGATTCTAGATGGTCTGCTTTGCGTATGAGATTATTATGATAAGGGCACCGACTAGATAGCTGTGCACGGTGCTTTGTGTTGATGCAGTGCAATGTAATTAGACATGTTATGTTTGATGTACTAAATACTACATGCATCTTGGTTCCCAACTAATTAAATGAGTGCATATTATAATAAGTTCCAATTCAGTTAATTGTATTGGCCTCCTGCTATACATGACAAGCATTTGTATATTATAATAATGATGTTGTATCCTCTTTGGAGGCTTGGCTTAGAAGATCATGCTCCATTCTTTGGGTGTTTGGCTATCGATATTGATGTCATAGGAAGTTGGAGCCGCTTATTATTGGAGAAATCATCATTGGTTGAAGTGGCAAAAACTCTCGGTTTGAGTTGCACCCGGGACTAGAGACGATCTCTAGTCCCGGTTTAAAAATTCAACGGCCCTCTAGGAACTTTAGTCCCGGTTAGTGACACTAACCAGGACTAAAGATCACCTCTAGTCTCGGTTCAAATGTTGTCGGAGCGTGTCGGAGCGCGGGCACCTTTAGTCCCGGTTGGTGTTACCAACCGGGACTTAAGGTGCCCGGCGCTCTGACACGCTCTGACAACATGTGAACCGTCCCGGTTCTTAACACGAACCGGGACTAAAGGTCCTAGAGAGCCGTTGAATTTTTTAACCGTTGCCTCAGGACTAAAGATGCCATCTCCAGTCCCGGTTGATAACACCAACCGGGACTAGAGATTTTGCTTTATAGACTCATTCTTCCTCCTCCATCCCGAGCCAGCCACACTTGTACGTCTTCAAAAATTTTTCATATGTTGGAGGTCCGGTGCTGCCAAGGTTAGCAACTTCTTTGTGATAATACACAAATATTTGCTATCTACAAGGTTCGCAACTTATTCCTCTTATAGATTTACGGTTGTTTTCTATACATTTTGCTATCTACATGTCATGTGTTATCTACAATCTTAGCACTTCGCATTTTGCAGTTATTTTCTATACATTTTCATCTCTAGATTTGTATGCAAAAACATGAGGAGATGTTTTCCTGCCCATTGAAATTCACCTCTAGTCCCGGTTAGTTTCAAAAACCGGGACTAATTATTACAGTGCCCAATTATATTGTGTTATATTTATATATAGTTATAATTAACATATATCTTCATATATTCATATATAATTAACATATGTTCATATAATTAACAAAAGAATATTATAAATTAAAATAATAACATATAATTAACATTTGTCATATTCCAAACTATTTAAAATTTAAATAATAATATATAATTAACATATGGCCTATTTGAAAAATATTTTAAATTGAACATATAATTAACATTTGTCGTATTTAAACTATTTTAAACCCTAAACCCTAAACCTAAACCCTTTTACCATTAACACTTAACCTAAACCCTAAACCCTATTTTAAACCTTAAACCCTAAACCCTAAACCCTCGTGCGACCTGCGTGATTGGCATGTAGAAGTACTGCGACACGAGCTGGAACATCAATGCCTTCTCCTCTGATCTAACATCGTCTCTCATGCTCTTGGAGGCTGCTCCTTTCTCATCACTGTAATAGAGCAGTGGCAATCCCTTCTCACTTTGTTCTACCTTGTTCTCCGATTGCTCCATCTCATCCCAATACTTCAAAGACATCATCTTCAAAGATGACACCAAGCTCGTCTGCATGGCAAGAAACAAGTGTCTAAGCAACACAAATCCAAAAAGCACCATTCCTTTTCGATTAGAAAAAAGAGAGCATCATTCTTGCATTGATCCGAGTAGAAAGAAAAGAATCATACCTTGTAAAACGTTGATTTGCATGACAGTAGAGCAGAATGGCTGAGGATGGAAGCTCGGAAAGGAGATACTCGAGAAGAGAGCTTCCTCCTCAAGCAGGTAACTATCAGGCCAAAGGCTAGTGCAATAAGGCCATCAGCTAGTTCATGAAAAAAGGTTAGATCAATAACAGATAAACAGATAAACAAAGACAATCTTGCAGCCAAAAGAAGCTACTGCTATAACATTTTCTCAGCGATGAGCATGATTAACCATATGCATGATGCAAGACAAAACTGCATTTACCTATGTTCTTGGCTGGGCTCCATTCTTTCGAGAGACATGAAGCAAATCTCACACTCCAATGAGTCGGGATCAATGAAATAGCTTATCTTAGTCGTTTCGTCCGTATCCGCATCCAGCTTCTCCTGATGATCCGTTGAGAGGCCCCGACATCTTCTTCCTGCCTTCTTCACCGATCTTGGTCTCTTCAACATGTCATGATCCATCGTAGTAGCCTTCTTCATCGATCTTGGTATCTTCAACATGTCATGATCCGGATCATTGTATTTTTTCTTGCTTTTCTTCCTTTGCTTCATAATCTTTCTGTATTGCTCTTTCTTAGAGTACGTCGTAGCAGTACTTGTGTATCTCTATCAAACTTTGAATAGCGAGAGATATGGCAATGATTGGATAGCGCAGCTATATATGGCAATGATGGCTTACCAACCCCGTTCTCGTCGACTCAATGCCTCGGTGGCGCCATGAAAGCCGCCGGTGGCGCACGACGGCAGACTACCTCTATCCGCCCGCTGTGATCGAGCAGTACTACCGCCGTCGCCGCCGCAGTCTTTGCTCCCGCCGCCACCGCTGTCGCCGGTCTCCCTAATTTAGAGGTGTGCTTTCTCTGTTTTCAGCGACAATGTTCAAGTTCTCGTTGCTAATGTCTCATGCCTTATTCTCGTGAATTGCCACATAAGCATTAGCTGTTAGAGCATTATTGTCCTGACCATAAGTTAGGATCTTCTGTGAGTATGGAGCATGTCGACGGCCGCCCTCTTCCTCCGCTTGTAATTCTCCCAGAGGACTTTTTCGTCGACCTCGGTCTCACCCTTTTACCGTTTTTATTCATAGCTCCCTGCAAATGTAATACTAGTTGGTTTCAGATGCACTATTCTTTCGTTGTTGTAAACAATTTTATCTGACAAATATCCTGTTGACTTCTAATTTTTGTTTTAGCTCAATTATGCACCAAGAATACACACTGCAATTTCTGGGCCTGCAGTTAGTTCAAGGTTTATGGATGACCGCTTTCATGCATGCAAGGAGGATGCTGAATTTAGCACTTCCCAAAAGAATAATTGGGTGTAAAATCAAGTGCCCTGATCCCCTGACCCAGGAAAATCAAGTGCAAGGAGAATGCTAAATTTTCCTGGGTTATTTAACCAGGACTAGAGGTCGCCCATCTCTAGTCCCGGATTCGTAGTCTCGGTTTGACAACCAGGACTACTGAGGGTTACGAACCGGGACTAGTGTGGCTTTCTCCATTAGTGGCTTGATCATTTTTAACGACTTATGAGGGATCTTGGTATTTCCGTATTTGTGCCGTCACAACCTTTTGTTTTTTTCTCTCCACGTTTATTTTTGGTTTCCCTCAATGAACCATGCAGTTGTAAAATTTTCGACCCAATTTCCCTCATAAAGTAGGTCAGCTCTTTTTTTCTTAATTAAAAGTGAGAACTCCCTGCCCTTTTTAGAGGTGTATATCTCCGAAAAAACTAATCCATTTTCCTGTAGGAACTTATATAGTTTTGTTTGTAACCTATTTTAAATTAAAAAAGTCCAAATTACCCCCTAAACTACTGTAGTGGTCCGAACTATCCCCTGAACTATTACGGATTTGTGATTGTCCGAATTATCCTTGAACTCAAATACCATACATCTTAAACCCTTAACTATTCAAAACACAAATAACCCCCTCGCTCCCCCTGTGTATTGTTTCGAGTGGTTTAGGCTTAAGCTGTGCATGTGGCAGTCCAACGTGGCAAAAGCGTCTCGCTGCCACCCTCACTAGGTATTTGAGAGGGAAGGGGAATTTAGATATTTGAGAGAGAAAAGCTCACAATTTATCCCCTATGTCCCTGTTCTTATTAAGATGTAGATTCTATCTTTGTTTTTATTAGCACTCTTTTTAAAGTGCTAAACGGTGTGTTTTTATGCAAAAATTTTCTATACAAAAGTCGCTCTAAAATATCAAATAAATTTATTTTTCAAGTTTATAATAATTAAAACTCAATTAATCATGCGCTAATGGAGTTCTTGTTTGCCATGCCCTAACTTTCATCTCCATCTATAGAAGAAACAAAATCACCTACATGCACATTGCTGACATGGCCCGCTTTTGCCACACCAGACAATCACGTGTGCAGCTCAAAGCCTAAACTGCTTGAAACAGTACTAGAGGAGGGAGGGGGGCTATTTGTCTGTTTTGAATAGTTGAGGGTGTAAAATGCCTACTATTTAATTGATCATTTGGGGACAAGCTAGGGCTTCACTTCTTTATCGTCCATGCAAAGTTGTAACTGTAAAATCAAAGTGTGTTTTGGTTATTTACTTGTGATGAACAATTGGTATTTGAGATAATTGGTTTTGATATTTGAAAATGATTGTCAAAGTGGTTTTGATAACGGTTAGACAGGGGGTTGTGTATCGGACAATTATGGTGAATAGTGTTTTGACGGTAAACATGTTTTTGGCTAAGTGAGCCGGTCAGACCGGGCAGATGCAGCTGGTCAGACCGAAGTGTAGCGAGCGGTCAGATCAGCCAGCCTGACAGTCTGACCGACCGGCTCTGAGTTAGTTTTAGTTTCGGGTTGTTTATTTGGATACTCATGTTTAGTTTATGTTTATGACTTCTAGATGGATGCTATACATATGTAATACTGTTGTGTGCTAATGTTGAGTCAAGTTGGAGAGAACTTGTGCTCGGATATGGTTTCTTATTTGATTCATGTGTAGATGTGTCTTCATGCCTTGGGAGAGTGTCGTCGGTGATGGTTTGGGAGTCAACTTGGGAGAAGATGACGTCCGAATGATCAGGATATCATACGGGATGCTTAGGCTAAAGAACAATGCACAATGGTTGGTGAAGATTCCATATGACATACGATGAAGATATTGTGTACATATGGGATGCAGAGTCAAATTTGGAAGGAGACCAAATTTGGTATGATTGGAGTTTGTAAAGTTTGTGTCTTGTACGGAAATATTTCCTAGTGGATTAGGACTTCTTGTATAAGTTGAATTCGTGGCTTTAGGCTACCTATCTATGGGTATAAATAGTAGATATGCTCAGACCTCTAGATATCGATTTTGTGTGAGTTGAGTTTAGAAAAGAAGTTAGGGTTTTGAGTTTAGTCGAATTTTGTGAGAGGAGTGTTGTTGTTGCACTTTGTAAACACGAATAGAAGCAATAAAGATCAATCTACTTTCAAGAGTCTTCAATTTGTGTTTTGCTCGGGTACGGCGGCCACACCGACGGTCAGACCAGCAGCATCGCACCGGTCAGACCAGTGGCTCCACAACGATCAACCGATGATGGTGAAAGGCAACGAAGGCGCATCAGAGCGGTCAGACTGAGGCTTAAACACTAGTCATACCGAAGGTCTTCGAGCGGTTAGACCGGTGCATCTACTCCGGTCAGATTGATTGTCATCGAGGTTAGAGGGTAAATTTTATATTCCACAAAAAGTTTAGTTTTTGGTGATACAACCATTCACCCTCCTTTGGTTGGCTTAGTTCTTACTGTTCGATCCTACAATAACTTATTGACTATATATTTAGGGGATTGCTAGGTTTCAGGTGAATAAGTTCCCCAAATCTCAGTCACTTGCTCGTATATAACGGTTAGACAACCATCTTCATCTGTTAGTGAAGGAGAGGGAAAACCGGGGTTCATGGAAGAATCATGTATGATGGCAATATTGGTGGCAACTACTTGGGGGGTGGCGACAACATCAAAACTTCAGCAAAAGATCTATGAGTTGTGCTGCAGGGTTGGGTAGTGGTGGAGAGGTAGGACTGTAAGAGGTGGTAAGGGTGGTTTTAGAGGGATGGACAGGGTGGTGAAAGACCGGCGGTACATTGCACATACAGTGAGGTGCCTACAAAGGGACCATAGCCACGGGGATAAAGGATACCGGTGCACGTGGTCGATGGTGGGGGTGTGGAATCCCGAGTAGTTAGGAGGTAGGGGTGTTCCATCTCTGGCAGTAGGGGATCCAACAAAGACAGGGAATAAGGTAGGTCCGGGGCACCTTGCCGCTGCTCGAAAGAGGATGAGCAGATAGGGAAGGGATCAGAGGAGAAGGGTGCGTGAGGGCATGGAGGAGTGGTGGTGGAGCTCGATCTAGATAAGCGACCCAACATTGGGGGATGGGAGAAGAGAGAGGGGAGAAGGTAAGGTTGTATGCACTAATATTGACGTAGTCTGGGCCATCCAAAAGTGACTAAAATTTATGGTATTTTCAGGAGATTGAGAACTAGACACACCATTTTAGTGCATTTCCCACGAAATTCCAAGAGACATAAGGTTATCACTACTATAGAGAACCCCATAGGTGTCAGCAGGGACGTAGCTAGAAACACCATCCGGGAAGGGCTAATTTGTAAATGGTTGCTTCAACTGGCTGCAGGAGGGGCTATATTGGGCTAAACGTCAGGGATTTCTATGGGCTGCAGAAGACCTGCTTGTAGAAAATTTGGGCTACGTCTCGGGCTGCAACCCCCTAGCTCGGGGCCTGGATCTGTCCCTGGGTGTCAGGTGGGGACCCCTCATAGGTGTCGGTTTCCCAACCGACACCTAGTAGGGGGCACCAATGACCGTTGGCATTGGTGCTGTTTCCTTATAGGTGCCGGTTATGACCTAAGAACCAACACCTATAATCTTCGAAATAAAAAAAGTTAGCCCAATTCAACAACAAGAACAGTAAATCCCCATTGAAGAACAGATCGAGAACACATAACATTGATTCAACAAATTAGATGAACATTACATAGATTGGGATGAACACAGAACCAACAATGGATTTGGTTATTGATCCAGGACTAATCGATCCCCGGTATTAAGAACAATACTATACATTCAACAGTTCAAAGAACAATGGCGCTAGATCTGACTTGTCGCTGCCATCCTGGTGGAGACATTGACGCTGTCGTCGATCTCCCTTGATGTTGTCCGAGTGAAGCCCCCGATGGTGCTGTCGCAACGGAGCCACCGACGTGGTCATCGATCTCCCTCGCCACTAACACCACTGTCGATCTCCTTTGCCGTCGTCGTCTCCCTCAAGTCGTTGTCGCCATCGTCTCCCAGCAGTAGCCCCCCTCCAGATCCGAAGCATGCGGCCGTCAGCGTGGGCATTCCTCCTACCCCAAGGCATAGGCCCGCTTTCCCCTTCTTTTGTCGACATGCCTTCTCCTCCTCACCTTGTTCCTTGTCGGCCTCCCCGTCAAGCCGCTTGATCTGGAAGGTCTCCCTGTCAAGGCACTCGATCTAGATGGAGAGAAATGGGACTCATGGTCGAGAGATGGAGAGGAAGAGACTAAGAGGAGGCATGGAGGCCTAGCAGCGATGTCGGCGGCTGCATCACCGACAAGGAGGAGACACAGCGACAGTGTTGGCTTTGGGGAGAAAGTGAGAGGGAGATGAAGAGAGATGAGAGAAATGGAGAAGGATCGAGAAAGGTAGAGCCATGGAGAAAATTATACTTGGTTGGACTTTTATGGGTTAAAAGGATGAGTGCGAGATCAATTCTTTATAGGTGCTGGTTCCTTAAAAGAACCGACACCTATAATATAAATATATGTACCAGTTCTTTAACCCGACACTAATATTATTGGTGTTAGTTTTTATTTAAAACTGGTACATATAGTTGCTTAAATGTGTCGGTTCTATATTAGGTGACGGTTTTAAATGAATCGGCACCTATGAATCAGTATCTATTAGGTTTTTGGATTTTGGAGTAGTGTATGAAGACAGGCCAAGACACATGAACAGGTTCTTTAAAAAAAAAGACATATGAACAGCACTCCACGCCACTATCACAGTACGTCGATTGATCTCACCACAGGCTGGGTGTGAACAATGGTGTACTATTATATATAGGAGTATATTGCAAGTGAGATATATGCAAACGTGGTCCCCATGCAACCACTCATGTCCATATACAATCTGATTGATATGGTGACCAAAAGGACAGACAATACATTATATTCATCGCGTCAGGAGAACTACTGAGAATATATCGATCAATATCATCTAGCGAAGGCATATATATGCAGCTGGTGCGATGGATGGGGAAAATGGCAACAACTCCATCTGTTCCTGCACATGTATGCATGCATGCATGGCCATTCCCCTCCCTAGCTTCTCTTTAATTCGATCACTTGTTCAAGCCCTTTAATTTGATAGAAATAGGATTATTTGATTGCTCATTAAGGCGCAGAAATTTGATAAAAGTTTCATGTGGAGTAGAAATTAGGAAAAGCTAGATTCCGCGTTACAAAGGAGACATGAATTAATATTTGCCCATCAACTTCGGTGTTGATAGATATATCTCGCGTTGATCTTTTTAGCCAATAGTTGACAGATTATCACGTGCACCTTTTGTAAACTCACAAATGTGATACGTTTTGTAAAAAGAATTTCTTTATCGACATTCTTATTAGAGACTTTTAAAATCAATTTATTAACTTTATACTATTTAATTTTTTCTCACTGCTACAGAAATACACAAAAGGAACATCATTACAGATACTGGAAATACTAAAACTGACACCTATAGTGTTTATTTCGCCCAACGAGCATGTCCGTGATACACCATCGGGTAGGACCAACACCTTGGTGGAGAGGTAGGTGTCGGTTTTAAATAAAAACCGACACCTATAGTTTTAGTGTCGGTTTTTAGAAGAACCGACACCTATAATATATTATAGGTCTCAGTTTTTAAGAATCACATTTTATACTTAGGTGCCGGTTTTTATTAAAACAACAAGCCGAACCACCGGCTCTCTCTCTCTCTCCCTTTTAATCCTTCTTCTCTCCCCTATCCTCTCATCTCCTCTCTCGGTCTCTCCGCCTCCTTCCTCTCCCTCTTCACACCCGACGGCCGACGCTCCGCGGCGGCGCTCTCCTTCTCTTCGCCCCTCTTCTCCTCTCCTCTCCCTCGGCCTTCCACCAGCGGCGTGCAGCCTCTTCCTCTCTATCACGGCCGTGCACGGCCTCCTTCTCTCCACCAGGGCCGCACGCGTCCCTCCTCCTCACCGCCGCCGTATCAAGCGCATCCACGAGTTTGGGGGGTGGGTGCAGCTGTGGCAGGGAGCTCCGTGGCCATGTCGTCGTCGTCATCGCCCGCGCCCACCCTCCCCGGTCCAAGCTCGAGGGGACGGCAGATTTGTAGTCCCCTCGTCCTTGGCGTCGCCGGCGCCGCCGACATCAAAGGTTAGCGTCCTCCTTGACCTCTCTACTCCCCTTCCCTCTCCCTCACCCTCCTCTCTCTCACTAATCTCATCGCCGACGATTATCTACCCTCAGCTGGACCTTCTTGGCGGCTCAACGGGATTGCGGTGGAACAAGCGGCAGCGACCTTCCCTTTTTTGTTAGATTTTTTGATTTTTTTGGCTTTGAGACATCGGCTTGAATTGAGCTGAGCCAAGCCGACTTTTTAAAAACCATATACCTCAAAGGTGCGGCACCATTGAGGACTTCTCATTAATGTCGTTTGCTAGGTGCCAGTTGTCAAATCCGGCATCCATGTTTGGTTGGCAACTGACACTTAGAGCGTTTTATGTTGTCTGCCCCTGAATAATTGATGTAAACTCAATTTCATCTATCGTCTATCAGCTGCACTTTAGAACACATCGCGCATCTAGTTTTGCTACCTTTGTTTTATTTGTGCTACTGAGTTTATGTCTTGCTCTGTGACCGACCTGTCAGCCGGTTGCCCTCATGTTTTTAACCACTTGATCATAAACAATTGCCAAATTAAAATATAACTTTTTTGAAAGGAAAATGGCATGATAATGCCTTTTCATTGCATATAAAAGGAATAAATATACCCCTAGGGGATTGGAAAAAAAGGACGGTCAACACTATACAAGTGAGACTATACAGAGAGAGATGTCAGCTCGCGCAAGTGCTTAGCTCTTGCCATGCCCCAAAACTTGGCATCTTCTTTGATTGTCATGAGGAGATAGCTCGTAGCCGCTTCTTTATGATCGAAGATCCATCGGTTTCTCTCCTTCCATAATTCCCACTCGACTAGCAGGATAAGGGATCGAAGCCCCTTCTTAGGGACGCCCGGGGTGTTTGCTAGATTTTTCCATCACTGCTGTACTGATTGGGCATCTCTCCACTCGGTCGATTGTAGTTGCTGGAACCCAACCTAGTTGGCCACAAGGCTCCAGATCATGGAGGAGTATCTGCATGTAGCTACAAGGTGTAACACCGTCTCTGGTGAGCAACGACAAAGAGGGCACTGGTCATTGTTTCTTCATCCCCTAGCCGCCAGCCGATCGGAGGTCCAAACTCTATTTTGGATGATTAGCCACACATAAAGTTTACATTTTCCTGGTGCCCAGGTTTCCAGATGAGGTGCTTGTAGTTTGTGTCTGGCTCACCGCAACATTGCGCTTTGTAGGCCGAGGAGGTCGTGTAGCAACCGTGGTTGGAGAACTTTCAAACAATTTGATTTGTCTTCGCACTGGTCAGCTGAACTCTTTGCATCGCTTCCCATAAAGTAACTAACTGGTCGATGAGGTTCACTGTCCATGGAGTACTTGTGGCGATGTCGCAGGGACTTACCTTTCTTCCTGGAGATTTTGTAGACAATGGGCATGAGGTCTCTCGGTCTTCGCCCATCTAACCAAGCAGACTCCCAAAAGCGGACTGTATTACCATCGCCGACCGTTATTCTTATTGATGCAGCGAAGAGGACCTTGTCCATCTCATCACAAGGCATTTCCAATCCAACCCATGGCTTGGTGGGGTCCTTCTACTCATGCCACAGCCAGCGCAAATGCAAGGCTCATGTAAACTTTTCGAGGTCTAGCACTCCCAACCCACTCTGGCTGATTGGTAAGCACGTTCTTGATCAATTAAAATATAACTATGTATGCCTATTGAGAAGGCAAGGTTTAATTTATGACCTGGAGCTTGGCTACTCATCAATCACCTTATATTCTTTACCAAACCTCAAGCACTTTTAACAGATAAGGGCCCCTTTAAAATGGAGGATTGACGAAGAACTTTTGGAGGATTCAATTCCTTTAAGATTTTTTCCTCTAGATCCCTTACATTCATGAAAAAGGGATAGGAAGCTTTTCATAGGATTACGCTCCTATGGTCAATTTCATAGGAAAATAAGTAAGAGATTAGACCTCTTAAATTTTTTTATATTTTTTCTGTGATACAATCAAAACAATCAAAGAGCATCTATATCAGTTTCATCTGTTTCATGTATTTCCAATTCCAATTCCTACAGAAGTAAAAATACATGCTATTTTAATTCTTGTATTTTTTTATTCGTGTGATTTTTCCTATCCTATGTTTCAAAGGACCCTTAAAGATTGTTCCAAGATTCATGAACCGGCTATTCATGGATTAGTAATATGACAATAATGCTGTGTATAACTGGGTCTTGTCGAGTTGTAATTATATCTTTTTTGAGTTTAGCAATCAGGCACGAAGAAAATTTATACAGGTTCGGTCCTCCCGTGATAATGGACCTATGTCCTGTTGGCTGTATTTGCATATGAAAGGTATATGGGTACAAGAATGTAGGAACAATTAGACCTAATCGACTAACTCGTCGAGAATCTTGATGAGATTTGTTTTCGGGATCTCCTTGTTTGTGTATGGCTTAAGTTCATATTGGACTTGTGTAGCCCCTCCTACTTCTTGGTTCCCATATTCTTTAGGGACTCGGTGGGATAATTTTGGCATCATTGTATGCCTCTATGTCCAAGTAGATCTTCATAATTTTGCAATAGTTGGATGCCACTACAACGAGAACCCTCATCTCAATCGGGCGGCAACCCTCATCTGTGTTGGGTACGGGTCCATCACGACGCAAAGGTCAGTGATGTGAGAAGTCATCTTTATCGGGAAAAATCCCATCACCGATGCACTTATCTTTGTCGGGCCTCAACTAAAGCCCGTTACCGATAGGTTTGACTCAGAAGCCTAGTCAATTAAGGGCCCATCACTGATAAAATAATCTCAAACAGGCCTCAATTAATGCCCGTCACAGATAACTAACATCGATGATGGGCTTTAACTTAAGCCCGTCATAGGTGTCATCGTGACGGGCTTAAGTTAAAGCCCGTCATCGATGAGTGTTTTCCATTGGCTAGCCTCAAGCCTTTGCTAGCCATGCGCGCTGAAAAATTAGAGAAACAAATATATATATTTCCATTCCCAGCATCCTCATTCATATATACAATTATTTACGAAACTCAATTCGAACTCACATATTTCACACATCCATTCAAATATACAATTTATTTTTGAAATGGAGGAGAATGAATCTTTGAATTTATTTTTGAAAGGGAGAAGAATGAATCTTTGAATTTATTTTTGAATCTTTGAATATTTAAATTTATTTCTAAATCTTTGAATCAACACTATTTTTCTACAAAACACAACATGTATTATTCACTACAACAGTGCAATATCAAGAAAATAAAAATTTGTTTCTTGCAGCTGTCACTTTTAGTTTCTAAGTAAACATGAGTAAAATGTACCCTTATACATTATGCATACCATTTTAGAGTTGCCTATTGCATATTCTACATATATTTGAGTAAAATGAACCTATTGCCTCACTCATTGCATGAACTCCATTGGAAAATATAACAGTCCCATTATACTTAATAACATTCTCATTATACAACCAAAATGAAAGTGACATTATCTCATATCTATATATGTCCCATTATACAACCAAAATAAAAGTGACATTTTCTCAGATCTATATATGTTCCATTAACAGTGACCAATATACAACCAATACATGGCATGTCATTCATCTCAGATTCAATACATGACATGACATTCATCTCAGATGTATACATGAGGGAGCACGACAACACATGAGGAAGATGGACTTACCTGGAGCGCGGTGGCGCTCGGTGGCTGGGCTAGGGGACGGCGGCGCTCGGGCTCGGGGACGGCGGCGCTCGGTGACGGTGAGGGAGAACAACGGTGTCTGGCTCGGGAGGGCGCGAGGGACGGCGGCGACGGGCTCCGAGAGACGGTGGCGGCGCTAGGGATTGCAATATGAGGACTTAGAAAATTTCCGCGCTCATGTGTAATGTGTAGATCTGAATCGGCTCTCGGGCTAGGTTAAATGATTTCGAAGCATATCCATGATGAGCTTAAGTTGCTCAATAAAGATGGCATCAGCTCAATCGGGCCTAAGTAAAAGCCCGTCACCGATATGTATCATCCGTGACAGACTCGAGTTTTATACACATCTAACATGTCTGTGCGAGTATATCTTTGTCGACAGGCATGACGGTCCACAAAACCCAAATATATGAGAGATTATCATAGATGAGAGGATATGTATTAGTATGTGTATTCCTTGTGTACTTCAAGAGATATATTCCTTTAGGGAGTTTTTTCTTATATGAATTCGTATGCTATACTTTCTTCACCGATGTATCCGTATGCGTATGAGTTATCCTATCAGTATAACAACGATTATAAACCAAATCCAACCTCCTCTCTACCAACCTAATCCGATGTGCTTAACTTCTTGACCGTTGGATTAAAATCCAGCGGGCGAGGAGAAATGTGGACTACTGATTTTTTTTAAAGAAAATAAATATGGACTATTGATGTTTTAGGGAAATTGCACGCAGTTGCCGTATCAGTAGACATATCTATGTGATCAAACATATATGCATATGCACTGAAACATATGAAAAATGGTCTGAATGTAGCGGGCGATGCATGCGTACGTACACACAGTACGTGAAACGACATATATCTATCACACCACGCTCGTGCAGGTGCGTCGTCGCAAGATGTATCGATCGTACAAAAGTTGTCGGGCATATGCATATGTAGAATGCATGCCCTGCCCATTTCTCTCTGCCGATATGCTCCAAATTAACATACATATATATCGATAAGTGCACAGAGTGCATGAAACGTACACCGATCGATCGACAAACTCCTGCCTTTAATTAGCAACGTGTGGATTAGTCATCGGGATAAAACTATAGAGCTAATTAATTAACTGCACAACTAATTGACTCGATCAATGAAGCTGCGTACTTAGTTTTTTCAACCACGCAGCGTATGCACATATATTACCATTCACCACACACGCAAAACGGA
Organism: Oryza australiensis; assembly: GCA_019925245.2. NCBI lineage: Eukaryota > Viridiplantae > Streptophyta > Magnoliopsida > Poales > Poaceae > Oryza > Oryza australiensis. The sequence continues at coordinate 2,319,536 of JAIFGZ020000225.1, read as the reverse complement.
CTCCATGATGCGCTTGAAATATTTTCCCAAGACATCAAAGACTCTCCAAGGAGCATGACCCCGTGCATGTTCATTGTTTGAGTTGGCTATTTTCTTCCATTACGATAAAAGAAGGGAATGTACAAATGTGTGTTTAATATATGAACAAATCTAGATAAACATAATTGGCAGGTTGATAAGAACTGTAGTTTCTTTTTTCACAAAGAGGAGATAATTAAGCATCTCTTTTTTTAATGTAGCTTTGCTTTGCTCGCACCGTATGGTCAATTATATATGTGGCTTTGGGACTTTCTTTGTCTCTAGCACATCACATACATGTTTGATAGTTGGCTATGAGGTGTTAGAATGAAACTAAAACTGCTAGTACTGTTGGGATTGACCGCTAGGCCTCTATGGTTATATAGAAATGATATGTTCTTTTTATATAAAAAATCATCTCTTTTGCAGACTTCGCATAGATCAAAAGCATGATTTTGACGATGGGATCCCCAATAGTGGAGGAGTGAAGACCCTCTTTTGAAGATTCGGTCAAGGGACGAGTCGACCTCGCGTGGGAAGATGACAAGTGCAAAAACACAAAGCAAGTATACACGTTTGGGCCGCACAGATGCGTAACACCTCATTCCTGAATGTGTAGGTTATCTACGATAAACTTGGACTACAATCCGATATGAGACTCGTGTGAGCTCCCAATGTTATCAGTCCAACTCCTTACTAATGTGCACAACTCCTCCTTTTATACCTCGAAGGGGAGACTACCATTACATTTTGCATAAAAACATGTCTATGTCTAGTCTTGTCGTTGTCCCCCTCTCTCGTCACATCAGCCTGAGCGTATTCATTACTGTTGACCGGACATGTGCTTGTGCCTCAGGAAGCTAAGCATAGGGCCAGGGACAACTGGAACAAGCTTCTAGTGCCACCTGTCTCAAGGCTGGACTTGGTGGGCCCAGGCAAAGCATAGGGGATTATCTGCCCTCAGTAACACCATGCAGCCACGTCAAGTGTCGCTCGTCACGCATGGCGTGTTGCCCTGACACTATTTCTTTGGATGACGCAGCTAGCTTGGCTACTCCATAGCTTGCCACCTCCTTCTTACATGTAACTAAGTTGTAAGCTTGTATTCCCGTTGTTTGGGCACAACTCTGTTGCAGCGTAATGCCATCGCTCGTCAACTCATCGTCGGGCCCGCCATCCTGCATAGCCGGCCAGATGGAGGTCTCCGCCTAGCTCAAGGCAGTGAGCACCGCTAATATGGTTTCCAAGTTGAGCCCAGGCAATAGGTGCAAGTAGGCTCGCCTTTCAACATGGTGATGGCACTATCCAGTCTTGCCTGAAGGCCTGACCTATGCTCCGGACTGCCATTTTCTGGCAGGGAACCGCAGTCTTGGGGCACGGTTCGTGCTTGGCGCTGGATCCGTGCTTAGGGCCGCAGGTACCCCCGGGGCCCTACACGCTCCCCTGTCGCTTATGAAATGTTTTGTTAATTCTAACAAGCTTCTCAAAGATGTAGCTGACGAAGGAGTTTAGGATGAACATGGCCTCGAAGGGAGTGTCGTCGTCAAGATATACTTATTTTAGTACCCCTAAGATATAGATTTTGTATGTCTACACACTTCTTTTGGTACCTTAAAGATGTTAACCTCGTGTTGTGTTGGGCGCTGGGGCGCAGGAGGAACCGAGCCCCGGTTCCTACCTGACACTGTGGATCACCTATCACTTCGATGATTTCTGATCGGCAATAAATTATGTGTATGCTTGGATAATCTTATAAGCCCAGTGTGCATCAGGTCCCCAGAGGAACGGATACCCCGATTTATATTTCTCCAACAATGATGATTTTTTTGGGCATTACAACACTTGGAGTAGTTGGTCATGGAATATTTTACTACGAGTATGGATAGTGATCTAGCCTCCGAATGAATGGTCCTTAAAACTTCGTTTGTGGATCTTTTGACATGTTTATTTTCGTTATGTGTATCTTGGTCATGTAGAGGCCGGTAATGTTTTTGAGATGGTCGTACCATCTTGATATAATTATCTTGATTGCTATAAAAGCTTCATTTATCTTTTTAAAAAAATATGAGTAGAAGATATTTTTAGAGTACATAGATTAATAGCAGTTCATTATCAGTATTATCACTATTTGAAATGATCTAAACCTAACTCAATAAGATAACCACTACTGGAGAAAGCCACACTAGTCCCGGTTCGTAACCTTCAGTAGTCCCGGTTGTCAAACCGGGACAACGAATCCGGGACTAGAGGTGGACTATCTCTAGTCCCGGTTAAATAACCGGGACTAGAGATGCATCTTTAGTCCCGGTTTAAGCCACGAACCGGGACTAAAGGTGGCGAGCCACGTGGCCGGCTCCGCAATCTTTAGTCCCGGTTGGTGGCTTAAACCGGGACTAAAGATTAAATTTTTAAATTTGCCATTTCTACGCGATCTGCTATATATATTACACATATATTATAATACATATAAATATATAATTTACACACATTTAAACGAACTTAAGAAAGGAAATATACATATATTACCAAAATATGTACAATATTCATACATGTTTCCTAGCTAGCTTATAAAAAATTGTCTCTAATCTACTTTCTTTGTGGTTTAGCTACTAAAACTAATGAAGAACTCCCCAGCGGGATCAACGACCTGCTCGGTAATAAATACCATCAAATCTTCGAAAGCGGCTTGTATGAAAGTCTCGTGGGGAGGTCGTCTCTTACTCGCATAAGTTGTCATTAATTACAATAAATGAGAAATAAATATATGAAGTGAATAAGAAATCGAGACGTAATGTATGAATTGGTGTTATACGTACATCTAGATCATCGACGGTTTTAACTTCGGTCACAAAGCGATAAATGTAGTCGCAGACGTAATATCCACATAGGTTGGTGCTCTGCACTGTTTTGCACACTAAAAGAGAAACGACGACATATTTAATATGCATATCATATTTTCGAACATAATAATGATTCAACTCAAATTAGGAGGAGGCATGTTACTCACTTGAAAACTTCATCCGCATAGAGAGCTTATCTTTCCAATTTCCGCGAACATTACCCGGAATCGTTCCCATGCCCTACGTGCGGTTGAAAGTGAGCACGTAATTATCCGAGAACCGCATATATGCAATAGAAAGTAAGATGGCATTACCTGTTAAACAGTTCAAATATATGGGAGTACGTGGACTCTGGTTTATCCATTGAGTCAAAGACATGGATCTTTGACTGACCCATGTCAAGTACTAATAGAATCCAGTGGAATCTGTAAATTGGTTTAGATGACACATTATGCACGGGATTGAAATTGGTTCGGAAAGAAAGAAAAAACTTACGTAGTATTATAGGGCAGAAGGATGAAGGACCGGAAGGGTTGCTTCACAAGCGCGTTGTATATGTTGTCCACTTGTGTCATTAGGAAACCGATCAACCAATGGGCCATTGATTTTCCGTGGATCCATGAATCCATGCTTGGTGCATTCGTGCTTGTTGCGGTATTGGATTGTCATTCTACAACGGTTAAAAAGAATTTTAGTCAGCTAAATTCAAGGAGGTAAGAAACGAAATAACCGGGCGATACTTACAAAACCCGCGCGGTTAGAAGTGAGACGTCAAGGGCATCACGTTGGTACAGGTCGAATATATCTTCGAATCGGATATAAAGGTAGTCATCTCCATCGAAGAAGTAGTCGATTGAATATTTACATGTTATCATGTCTTCACCCTTCTTGGATTGTTGCATGTACCAGCGATGGAAGTGGTACATCGAGTTGGAAGCCTTTTCACGAGATCCGGCTTGACGAGAGGCTTTCCAAGGTTGAACTTGTATTTAAGCGAGCCTTCGCGAGGTGCACGCCGTGTAATTTGATCCATATTAATTCCAGCTTCTTGAATGAATTGTCTTAAATCATGTCTAATATTTGGGATCGTGCTGAACTCCATAGGCTTCTGTGGCTGCATGCCAAGCTGGGGTACATCTTTGCCCGCTTTCTTCCCCCTGCTTGAGGCCGACCGCTTTGGTGCGGGTGGCGGCGTCTTCTCAATTCTCTGAGTCTTTCTTGGACGACCGCTTGATATTGACGGCGCGCTCTTGGATGATGACCGTTTAGGAGTCGGTGCTCGTTGTGGCGACGGAGGAGGGTTGGAAGGCGGTGGAGTTGGAGACGGCCGTTTAGGAGTCGGTGCTCGTGGAGGCGACGCAGGAGGCGGAGGAGGCGGAGGCGGCGAAGGAGGCGGAGGAGACGGCCCACGTGGAGGCGAAGGCGGTGGAACAATAGGAGACGCTGTTCGTCCGGAGAATTTTATGTAGATCTTCCTCCAGAGAAATATTTCATGAGCCATTTCTCCTAGCGTCGTCTCCCCGTCTCCTCCGGGGATGTCCAGCTCTAGATCTTCATAGTCGTGTTCCACCTGTTCAATTTCAACCTTCGAGTACGAAGGTGGAACGGGCCGGGAGTGGTAGGTGCCGTCTCGGGCTACTGGAATAGCCATGCCCGACGCGACCTGTTGAGAAGATTGCTTATTAGTTAATAATGAACGTTGATTGACAAGTTATTCAAGAAAATATACGTACAACATAAAAGTACGAACATACCTTTATTGTTATGTTTTTCAGCGGGATGTGTAGATCACACGGGGTCCATTGTGTGATGTCATCCACGGGGCATGGCGGACCGGTTGAGCTTGTGGGGCCAACTCTCCTTCATTTCCAGTAGATGCGCAGCTGCTGCGCTGTTGTTGGAGTTGTGCGGTTGTTGCTGGATCCGGCTGTTGGCTAACCCACTGGCTCCGCTCCTCAGCCAACCTTACGGCCACCCTTTCGTCGACAATCTGATCGATCTGCGAGAGCCTCATTTCCATCTCTGCGAATCTAGCATCATTCTCTCGCTTTGACCTCATTCGGCTCCTGTATGTGGCGATGTCAGCTTGGAACCCGTATTTCCAGGGGACGACGCCTTTTCCTCGCGTACGCCCCGGGTGCTCTGGGTTTTGGAGGCCGAGCGTTAGCTCGTCCTTCTCTCTATCGGGCCTGAAGGAGCCCGAGGAACTGGTCTGCACCGCCTCCTCTAACCTCCGTCCGGCTTCTAGAATTTCATCACCAAAGATCACTGTGCCATTGACGGGATTTAGTGAGCCGCCGTGAGCATAGAACCAGTTCTTTGATCGTTTCGCCGCTTGCTGTGCACGGAACGATATCCCGTGCTTCTAGGTCGGCTTCTATTTTTCCCATTTCTCCATTGCTTTTTTATAGCCGCCTGACCCAAGCCTGTGATGGTATTTCTTTTTTGCTGCGTTGGCTTTGTTCTTTTCTATGATTGATTGCGCTTCTTCACTGGTCTTGTGCTCAACAAAAGCATCCCAATGATCTCTGAGCTTCGGAAACTTGTCGAAGTCTGGTGTCTGGCCCTTCAGGATATATTTCTTGTGTAACTGTTTCTTGTAGTTCCTAAAGAGCTCTGCCATTTTCTTCAATGTTCATTCCTTGACCCTTGCCTGATCTGAGTCTGGGATGGTGAACGTCTGCGCATTGTCGTCCACAACATCTCTTTCTCTCGAGTCCGGAGATAGCTCGCTCCTCTCCTCCTTTGGTAGAACGCCTCCGGTGGCAACGCTTATGGGCACGTCATCCCTCACCACCCATCCGTGCGTGCGCCACAAACTTCCTTGCGGCGTCCTGCAGGGCAATTGGTCGACCGTCATGTGCTACCTCCGTTATGACATGTCGACCCTCTATTTTCTTGCTCAGGCCACGCGGTCTCTTCTGTCCAGCGGAGGCGGAGGCGGAGCCCTCATTCCTCTCCTCGTTCCTCGCTCGTGTCCGCCCTTGTTCCCCTCCTCGTTCGTGCGATCCGGATCTTCGTGTCCCTCCTCGTTGTAAAACTCGTTCCTCGTGCGATCTCATCAAGGAGAAACTGTTCCTCGTCACGATCCCCCATTTGATTGATGTGGGTTGAGGACTTAATCAAAGAATTCTGAAAAAAATTATTATCGGTTAATACATGTACCAATTATTTACGAATATCATGTATGTCTACGTAAAAAACATAGTCAAAAAAGAAGAAGATGGAAAAAATAGATGAAATCCGATAGACACCAGATCCAATTGTGCACATTCACAATGGTGATATTTTTTTTAGAAGTCACTTCTTGGATTACATCTACACTGAACGACCGAACGAACGACCGAACGACCAAACGACCGACCAAATCCTAACCTATCGTTCGTTCACGTCCATTCGTTCACGTCTGTGAGTACGATCATCTGGAGGAGAGGAGAGAAAGAGATGATCATGTATGTGAGGGAGATAAGGTCGAGAGGAGAGGAAGTGGAGAGGAGAGGACAGAGAGGACGTTGCATGCCCATGTACGTTGTAACGATCGAACGACTGACCGACCGACCGACCGAACGAACGACCGAACGAACGACGGACCGACCGACCGACCGAACGAACGCATGACCAACCGACTGACCGAACGAGTGTTCGTTCGTGCGTCCGTCCGTTCGTCCACGTCCGTACGGCTGTCCGTCCGTTCGTCCGTCCACATCCGTTTGTTGATTTTATCGTTCTCGTTCGTTGAAAAATACAAACTTCACAAGTCACATACACATTCAAATTTAAATCTATTCATGCATTTAAATTAAAATACACATTCAAAATTCTAAATTCACAATATTCATGCATTAAAATTTAAATAAACAGTCCATTTACATATAAAGTCCATACAAATTTACACATACACATGCATCGAAATCAGATTCACAAATTTACACATACACATCGAAATCATATTCAAAACCTCCTCATTCATTCACATTCACAAAATTTAGAAAATTCACAAAATTCATTCACATTCATATTCACGGCGGCGCGGCGCAGCTGCTGGCGGCGGCGCGGCGCGGCGGAGACGACAATGCGCGATGGCGATGGCATCGACGGCGGCGGCTAACCCTAGCGCGCATCACGGAGAAAAAAGGGGGCGGCGGCGGCTAACCTCCGGCAGCGGCGGCGACGGTGACAAAGACCTTGGCGCGGCGGTCCCTCGGCGACAACGACGGCGACAAAGACGGCGGAGACGGCGTGCTGCGCGCGGCATCCTTGTGCTCGGCAACGGCGAAGAAGACGATGGAGTTGTGCGAAACGGCTAAGTGTTTGGATCCCAGTGAAGCCCTTGTTATATATAGGTACTGCTCTATTGTCCCGGTTGAAGCCACCAACCGGGACTAGAGATGATATAGTCCGGTTGGTGGCTTCAACCGGGACAATAGAGCATACCTTTTGTCCCGGTTGAAGCCACGGACCGGGACTAGAGATGGCGGGCAGCCACGTGTCCCGAGGTAGGTGGGCATCTCTAGTCCCGGTTTAAGCCACCAACCGGACTAGAGATGTTTTCCGCTAGCTGAAATTCACCTCTAGTCCGGGTGGTTTCAAAACGGGACTAATTATTACCGTGCCCAATTATATTATGTTATATTCATATATAATTATAATTAACATATGTTCATATATTCATATATAATTAACATATGTTCATATAATTAACATAAAATTTTATAAATTAAAATAATAACATATAATTAACATATGTCATATTCCAAACTATTTAAAATTTAAATAATAATATATATTTAACATATGGCCTATTTAAAAAAATAAATTAAAATAAAACATATAATTAACATTTGTCGTATTTAAAACTATTTTAAACCATAAACCCTAAACCCTAAACCTTAAACCTAAACCCTTTTACCATTAACCCTCAACCTAAACCCTAAACCCTATTTTAAACCCTAAACCTAAACCCTAAACCTCGTGCGGCTGCGTGATTGGCATGTAGAAGGGCTGCGACACGAGTGGAACGTCAATGCCTTCTCCTCGATCTAACATCGTCTCTCATGCTCTTGGAGGCTGCTCCGTTCTCATCACGTAATAGAAGCGTGGCAATCTCTTCACTTTGTTCTACCTTGTTCTCCGATTGCTTCATCTCATCCAAATACTTTAGCACATCATCTTCAAAGATGACACCAAGCTCGTCTGCATGGCAAGAAACAAGCTCTAAGCAACACAAATCCAGAAAGCAGTTGCTTAGAGCTTGTTTCTTGCCATGCAGACGAGCTTGGTGTCATTTTTGAAGATGATGTGTTGAAGTATTGGGATGAGATGGAGCAATCGAAGAATAAGGTAGAACAAAGTGAGAAGAGATTGCCACCGCTATTACGTGATGAGAACGGAGCGCCTCCAAGAGCATGAGAGACGATGTTAGATCGAGGGAGAAGGCATTGACGTTCCACTGTGTCGCAGCCTTCTACATGCCAATCACGCAGCCGATGAGGTTTAGGGTTTAGGTTTAGGTTTAAAATAGGGTTTAGGGTTTAGGTTGAGAGTTAATGGTAAAACGTTTAGGTTTAAGGTTTAGGTTTAGGTTTATGGTTTAAAATAGTTTTAAATACGACCAATGTTAATTATATGTTTTATTTTAATTTAATTTTTTCAAATAGGCCATATGTTAAATATATATTATTATTTAAATTTTAAATAGTTTGGAATATGATATATGTTAATTATATGTTATTATTTTAATTTATAATATTTTATGTTAATTATATGAACATATGTTAATTATATATATATGAACATATGTTAATTATAATTATATATGAATATAACACAATATAATTGGGCACGGTAATAATTAGTCTCGGTTTTGAAACCACCCGGACTAGAGGTGAATTCAGCGGAAAACATCTTCTCATGTTTGCAAACAAATCTAGAGATGAAAATGTATATAAAATAACCGCAAAATACGAAGTGCTAAGATTGTAGATAGCACATGACATGTAGATAGCAAAATGTATAAAAAACAACCGCAAATAAGAGTAAGAAGTTGCTAACCTTATAGAGCAAATATTTGTGTATTATCACCAAAGAAGGTGCTAACCTCGGCGAACGGACCTCTAGCGAGAAAAATTTTGAAGATGTACAAGTGTGGCTGGCTCGGGATGGAGGAGGAAGGAGTATATAAAGAAAATCTCTAGTCCGGTTGGTAACACCAGCGGACTAGAGATGCCATCTCTAGTCCCGAGGCAACGGTATAAAAAATTTTAACGGCTCTCTAGGACCTTTAGTTCCGGTTCGTTTCAAGAACCAGGGACTAGAGATGACGGTTCAAATGTTGTCGATGCGTGTCGAGCGCCGGGGACCTTTAGTCCCGGTTGGTAACACGAACCGGGACTAGAGGTAGCATATCTAGTCCGGTTGGTGTTACCAACCGGGACTAAAGGTCCCAGCTCGACACGCGCTGACAACATTTGAACCGGGACTAGAGGTGATCTTTAGTCCCGGTTCGTGACATGAACTGGGACTAATGTTCCTAGAGGGCCATTGAATTTTTTAACCGGGACTAGAGATCATCTCTAGTCCCGGGTGCAACTCAAACCGGGACTACTGTGTTTTTTGCCACTTCAACCAATGATGGTTTCTTCAGTAGTGAACACAGTTCGATTTGAGTTCAGCGAACTATATAGTTTTGATTTTGTTTAGGAGGGCTCCTTTTGAAATCCATTTTCACACAAATTTAAAAATTGTTATATTTCACTCTTAGCTTTTAAAACAAAATAAATATGAAATAATGCCATAAACTCCTATTGTATAATGGTTTATTAATATTGTGGACTCAAGTCATAACTGTACATCTTTTATTGACATGGATGATGCTCGAGATGACGATGAAGACCAGACACCTGACATCCAGTGGGTAATTACCCTCATTTTAGGGGTTATATATAGATTATTTTTTATTCATGGGTTTATTAATGGGAAAAAACATCAGTCATTTGGTAGAGCGGGTGTTGGTACCCCACCCAATGAGTACCCATATATACAAAGTGGAAATATATAAGAAGGAAAAAGACATGAAGGTGACATGTGGATTCTACTATTTTGTTGTTAGTTATTATTAATTGGTATAGTACTATATTTGCTATTTTCCTATATATATGTAGACTCCATGTGGAGCCATGATATCAAAAATCACCTTTCCTCGAGTCTAAGGATGGAATATGAACAATTTTTATAGTTGAGAAACCAATTATAAACCGGTTTTATACTTGTGGTACGAAAACCGGACCAAGGCCATATTTTAGGGACCAAAAGTGAATCTTCTCTATCTTTTTGCCGGTGTTTAATTATTATCGCATCATGTTTCGTGACCCTAGCATCGATTCTATTAGATGAGGTATTTCACAGTTCTAGAACGTATATACAGTTACCAAAATTTTACAATAGAAATTTTGTACCTCGAGGTACTGGTATATTTTTAGTGTAAATTATGGTATTTTTATTGTAAAGGTACCTCTTAATGTCGAGAAGTATTAAATTTTATACTAGAAAATATACATCCTGATACTTTCTCAAAACCGTAAAATCATTCTTTTACACTATAAAATATGATTATGGTGCATCTCGGTACCTTCTTAATGATAATAAAATTAGCTGAATTAGATAACCTGTTGACACTCAAATTTGACACTAATTTGGATTTATAGTTCTTGCCAAATTTAGAAACTACCGTGTCTTTCTTGCAAAGACCAATCTGACCATTATTGTGTGGACGATTAGACCGAAAAATGAACTGTGGTTAGACCGCAAGTATCCAGACGGTTAGACTTTCGGTACAAAGTTTGAGTCCAATTTAGGTATTTCTTGTGTTTTCTTATTTTAGATCGGGATTTATCGAGTCTTAATTGATTTCTGAGCCTAATTGGATGTGAGAAAAACACTGGAAAGCAAGTTCACCTTTCCTATAAACATAAGAAGATAAATGGATTGAAACAATAATCAATCAATCATCAAAATTAATTTATTATCCAAACCCTCTATATTCTATATCTCCCTCCTTCTTCCTACCTATCTCAAAGTCTTTTCTTCTCAAATCCTTGAATTGCTCGTTGTTTCTCGTCTCTACTGTGTTAGATGACATTCTAGCTGGTCTGTCGAGTCTAGGACAAACCGGATGTGTTCACCTTGATAGGGTCCCTCCAGATTATTTGTTCGACAATATCTACTCATTCCCTGTGATGACACGTCTTCGTGTGTTGTCACGGGTTACACATAATACATTTAAGGTGTCATGGCGCGATTGTACGTCAGCCACACCTCTCCAGCAGGAGGACCTATTTAAGCATATACTATATTATTCATCACCGGCCATTACCATTTCTTCTCCCTCTGCACGCTCAGTGCTCACAAACAAGCAAACCCCAAACGCAGCAACACCAGGCAAAAGCAAGTTTGCACTTAGCACCCCACTAGCCAAGAATCGGGAGCTGAATTCCTGCTGCTGCATTGGAGAAGATCGAATGGCTGGCCTCGGGTTCGACGAGACGAGCTCCGGCTCGGCCTTCCCGGCGGCGGCGGCGAGGCAGCGAGGAGCTCCGGCAACAGGGGCTTCGCCGAGACCATCGACCTTAAGCTGAAGCTGCAGCCGGCTCCTGCAGCCTGCAGCTCGGAGGACGAGGCCGATCTGGAGGAGAACGAAGAGGCGTCGGCCGACGCCGACGCCGACGGGAAGATGATATCGATGGAGAGGTCGGCGAGCCAGAGCAGCGTGGTCACCGCCCAGCCGGACCCCGACAAGCCGCGCGCACCCAAGTAACCCTTTTTTTCATGAACTTGTGTGGTTTTCTCAAGGGCCTGAATAATCTTAATTCGAGCCCTTCCTCTTTATCTAATCTTCTTGAAGGACAGATATTAAATACACACTAGCTGCGACTGAAATATATGGGTCCTATATACTATGAAGTATGAACTAAATGGAGTCAGAGAATTTTCAAGTTGCAAGCTGAAGCTAGTTTTGATCTCTGTAGTGTTTGGCCTTTTGGGAACAGAGACATACTGTGAACGAGCAAGATTAAGCTTACTACTTATTCCGTAATTAAATATAGCTATCTTAGGTTTCTAACTTTATTATGGCTTCTGTGCGTTGCATACACAGAGGACGAACAGTAGTGCAAATTGCAAAATGGCCATCTGATCGATCACAAGCCATTGGAACTTGTAATTTTTTTCAAAAAAAAGAAAAGAAAAAACATTTTTCATTTCTGTAGTGCAGAGTAACTGACAGAAACGAATTTACAAATCTTGCAAGTTAAAAGAAAGCATTGTACAAAATGCAAAAAGGTGTCAGTCAGCTTACACTGGTTATATATATATATATATATATATATATATATATATAAAGCAAGTAGTGTTTCCACCCAAATTTTGTTTTTTGCTATTTTGCAGAAAACCTTTTGAGTTTTTCAAAATTAACCCGCATCCGTCGACTATTTAAAAAACCTAATTAAAAAAGAAAAAAATGTTATTTTACGAAAACCCTTGATTGTTTATAAAATTAACTGCAGTCCCAATGTTGAAAAGAAAGAGAGGGCTTGGATGAAAAAAGACCTTCTACGTCCCTCTCTTCTCGCTCTCATCCGCGCTGCGCTTGCGCCCCTCCCTCCCGTCGCCGCTCAGAGCTCCCGCGCCGCCGCCTGGACCTTCGTCCTCCATCTGCTTCCCTCCCTGCATCGTCGTCCTGTTGCAACGCACGGATATTTTGCTAGCTATCTATAAAACAAGTAGTGTTTCTATCCAAAATTTTATTCGACTAGCTATTTTAAAAAAACCCCTTGATTTTTCTAAAATTAACCCTTAGGGGTGGATACCGGCTCGGCTCGGCTCGGTAGAGAGAGCCGAGCGAGGCTCGGCTCTCGGCTTGGCTCGGTTTGGCCGGCTCGGTAGAGAGCCGAGCCGGAGGCTCGGCTCTCGGCTTGGCTCGGTTTGGCCGGCTCTAGAGAGCCGAGCCGGGAGGCTCGGCTCGTGAGCCGGCTCGTTTAGCTCGCGAGCCACTTTAATACGATGTAATTTATGTACAAATTACATTTTATTTTTTAGTCTATTAAACATGCAAATATACAATTGAAAAAAATAAAAAGTGATACATTAAGTCCATAATTAACGTAATAACACTTGTCCATCGACAATTATCCATGCAAATGTAATGATGCAACTAGATTAGATATTATTACTATTATAATCTAAAGCATTAGATCCATATTGACCATCACAAAATTATAAAAATTATATATTTATTGTCACATCAATAACAAAACAAGCAAAAGAATAGGAAAACAAGCAAAACATTAGGCCCTACTTTGTACATTGCATCTGGCTCGTTGAGCTCACGAGCAGCTTGCGAGCTGATTCGAGCTGGCTCATTATAGCTAACGAGCTAAACCCTTGACGCAGCTCGTTAGCATTTCTCAACGAGCCGAGCCGAGCCATCGACGAGCCGAACGAGCTAGCGAGCCATGAGTATTTCGTCAACCCTACCCGCAATCCCAATGCTGAAAAGAAAAGGAGGGCTTGGATGAAAAAAAGACCCCTTCGCTCCGCTCTCCCTGCGCCCCTCCCTCTCGTCCCCATTTGCGCCGCGCCCAGCATCGCGACTGCGTTCCTCCCTCCCATCGTTGCTCGGAGCTCCCGCGCCCCTCTGTGTCGTCCCTATCCGTGTCGCGCCTCGACTTTACTCGTTGCAACGCACGGCATAATTGCTATATATATATATATATATATATATATATATATATATATATATATATATATATATATATATATATATATATATATCGATCAGGGCGCAGGTGGTTGGTTGGCCGCCGGTCCGGTCGTTCAGGAAGAACGTGCTCGCCGACAAATGCAAGGTTGACGGCGACAAGAAGGCGGCGGCGGCGCTGGTGAAGGTGAGCATGGACGGCGCGCCGTACCTGAGAAAGATCGACCTCGCCATGTACAATAGCTACCCGGAGCTGTCCATGGCACTCCAGAACATGTTCACCTCCTTCACCATCGGTATACACCTTTATCTTCAACTACGTATGCATGATGACACGATGTAAATAATTCTCGTATCACAAATCAATGGCTAAAATAATTTCTAGTAGTGATAATACTCTGGTATAGAGTTCTGTCGATAGAGGTCACCACAAAGATACTATCTCTCTATCACATATATGGAAATGTGTTCTCAAACATTGATTTATAAGTTATTCAGTTGAGATATGATGTATTAGATTATGGAAAAGATGAACTATATGGATTGATTTTACTATTAACAGATATTATTGTAAAAAACCTCGGAATTAATTGGATGATTGTTTAGGCAAGTGTGGCTCCCATCAGCAGCTGAAGGAGAGATGACCTGGAGTACGTGCCGACGTACGAGGACAAGGACGGCGACTGGATGCTCGTCGGCGACGTCCCGTGGGAGTAAGCCTCGCCGTCACGGCTTTTCATAAGCATAATCCCAGTTCTAATAATTAATCTCCATCCGCTAATTAAGCTAGCAGATCGGATGGATCGAGTAACTGAACCGATGACATAATAATAAATCTCTTGATCTTTAATCTCATCTAGTTGTTAATTGTTTGTTGCAAACTGACATACAGGATGTTCGTCGAGTCGTGCAAACGCCTCCGAATCATGAAAGGGTCTGAAGCCATTGGCATTGGTCAGAACTACTGCCTCAACAGATTCAGTTCAGAGTTTCAGGTCAAAATGTGTTTTACATGCTTCAGAATTTTGCACTAATTAAAGATGTTTGTTTGATTCCAGCACCAAGGGCAATGGAGGAATGCAAGAGCAGAAGCTGATCAAGGAGAATTAGTTGGCGCCGTATCCAGATTTATTGATTTTCACAGATAATATATAATATTATATTGCATGCATGCTTTGCTCCTCCCTGTATTATACCAGTATCAAGTAATTAGTTTACTGTAATTCAGTGTCAATTAAGCCTGTGTCATCTCAGTTTCTCTAAGGGATTTTGATGTATTTACTTGTGGATCAGCTCCATCTTGTTATGCTCATGGAGTATATATACGTAACAACAATGTCATCCTTAGGTCACCCTTTTCTTCTCTGTTTTTTTTGTTCCTTTTTTTCGCGGGAAATGCGGTTGGTGATTACCTGTTCTTCTGCAGGGATCCTGCAGCTTGTCTAACACTACAGCAGTGCTTCAATTATCGTGGCCATCCAACATATTATAATTAATTGTTTAGCAGCATTGCTTAATTATGTCGAGGTGCTAATTAAAAACTTGTTTCTGGATTCAATGATGAGAATGAGATGCATCCTTCTGTGATGTAGTGCACACAAGAAACATTAGTATCTTCTATGTTTGATGACGTACTGGTTTGTGTGATGAGCACACACACATCTCTCTCTATGTTTTATATTTCAGCCAGCTAAAAAGAGAGGAAACATGCCATGTGCAGAGATGGGGGATCTTGTTTTTATATATGTTTCAGTGTTAATTGTGCATCTGCTACCTTCTTTTTAAAATGTACAATATCGTTGACATTTCGTATAATGTTTGATCATTCGTCTTATTTATAAATTTTATATAAATATATAAAAACATAAGTTAAGATTAAGATTGTATTTTATTTGATGATAAAAAGTCAAAATATTTATATAATTTTTTAGTAAAACAAATGGTCAAAAATTATGAAAAAGTTAACAATATCATACATTTAAAATAGAGATAGTATGTTGCTAAGAGTTTCGGGGTTTTTTGTTTTCCATCTATCTGTATTCTGTGCTAAGGTGTTCAATTAGTGAATTGCTCTACAAGCAAATAAGAAGCGTGCAAGGTTGGGGAAAAAAAAAGAAAAACAGGTTGTTGGAAAGAGGTGACATTACTTTGATAAACTTTGGGCTGCCGCTTCAATGCTGCTATTGTAAACTTGTATGTGAATATTGTATCCAAAAAGGAGGTTGTTTGATAAAGCTATGTTAAACTACTGCAAAACTTAAGCTATCTTTTGTTGATCCTATGTCCCCTTCTAATGATGACATGTCCCAAACAATCCGGGTGTTTTTAAATGCTCCTAGCAGAGCAAGAAAAGAATCAAAGAATAATTTTTATAAAGTTCTAGCAAGTTGTGAGCTGTAGCATGCCAACAAAATTATAGATGAGTGCAGGCTATGATGATAGCAGGGGTTGTATAATCTTCTGTATTTTCTTCCTCTCATGGAGACATTTCATCTGCTCCCTCCCACAAAATATAGCAAATTAAAATTAAATTAAACACACTCTAGTGCTATAAATCTAAATAGAGACTTTTAGTACTAAGTTCTTATATTTTGATTTGATATGGATGAAGTAATTAAAAAACTTGTATAAACAGGAACCACAAGGGGACATAGCTAGTACGGTCGGTAGTACCAGCCGTCTAAACTAGCATGTGTATTCACATTCACAATGAGATTTTCATACCACTAGATTTCTTTCAGACTTAATAGCAGAGAGTACAATATATGTATCACAGTAACTGCATATACTGAGGAAAGACGATTCCCAGGGAAATGCAACTGCAGTTAATAATGAGTTAAACATTCCTGAGCATAACATTTCAATTTTCAAAGGATCCAGGCCTCTTTATTGTCCCGAATAGAATAGAATAGAATAGATCGTCATGGCTACATATTATTGTTTTACAAAGTATCACAGGCCAGGGTAACACACGTCATAAGCAATGGAAACAGTTGCCAAAAGCAACTTTATACAACAAACGCATCATAGATACTAAAAGTTTGGAGACATTACTGAATGCACAACAACTTAACAATCTCCCAGCAGTGTGCTATAAAAATTAGGATGTGTACAATAACAATGCTCAGGTTTCTACATCTGGTTACGTTATTATCAATCAAGATGAACGGTGCACTGGTTCTGCCTTAAACTGATCCCCTTTTTGTCATCCGATGGCTGAAAGAAATTCAGGGGTTAGCTAAATATGTTGCTATAACGGTCAGGCGATTATGTGGCTTTAGAGGATCAAGTTACCTCTTGCTGTGCGAACTGCGGAAGTTGAACCCTTTTTGAACCATCTGCTAGCCGCTTGCATGGAAGATGTGGTTCAGCTGCAGCGAACTCATTCAGAACCTGGCAAAAATTTTGGCAATACATTGGAGAATGAAAGGCAAGGGGCAATGCTTTTCCAGATCTTATTTTTTTTTAAAAAAAAATGGCTCAATTGAAACTATTAAGAAAACAGCCTCTCAGCTTTATAAATTATGTTTCTTAGTACAACAAATTAAGTGCCCAAACCAGAACTACCAGTCTTCGCAATCCCGAACTGTAAAAGGTCAGTTACCACTGGTTACCCAACAAAATGTGAAATCCAACAGTTTACATATGAAGTTTCTAGGAACAAGTTTGTTCCACATGATGTTTAGGAACATGTTTATTGCATAAGTTATGCCATAAAGAAGAGGGTACAACAATTTGATCAATTACGAATTTGAAGTCTTCTGGCCGGTTTGCACCTCAATCAGTTACCAGCAAGCTGGTTGGATTTACTAGCTAATCTGGTTCATCTTTTATTTCAATACTCCCTCCGTCCCAAAATAATTGCAGCCCTTTAGTTCAAATACTTATACGGAGGGAGTAAGAGGCAAAGCATTTCAAACTGCAACTAGCTAGACTGACAACCACCTTATGCTCTCTCAAAATTGGTGCTGGTAGCAGCAGCATACATAGGTGTCTTTTCAGTGTACCTTCTCTGCTAGTCACCGCTCAACTCTAAATTCACGAGGAACAATGGATAGCAAAGCAACAAAGCAATGAAAACCTAATGCACCAGCAGTCAAGGACAAGATGGACACACCACACACATCAACTTGGATGCCACTAGTTCCTAAGATGATGACAATTCACACCACACACATCAACTTGGATGCCACTAGTTCCTAAGATGATGACAATTCACATAAGGTAGACGGACATCATGGACAGCAGATCAAGATCCAACCCTTTAGAAGCAAGAATACAGCCACAGGGAGACTGATGAGTTTATAGAGTATACAGGTGGAGTTCTATTGCTCGCCTATGGTCTGGGTCATTTGGCCTGAACCCTGAAGAGTGAAGACTCATTGAGTTGGAGGGCCTTAGACCAAGGCACTCCAGTTCGCTATATAAATTTTTGAAGGTAGGGAAGTTTGCTACAGAGATTTTTGCGAGAAGTCTCGTATATATATAAAATATTGTTAAAAATAATCTCAAGTTACAACATCAGTCACATGCCACAGGGGCATCAGCCATCACAATGTACACACACCGCATCCAATTGTATGGTTTATATCTAAGTTATGTATTGCCTATGGTCTGGTATACCTTCAGCCTGCTGGTGCTTACTCCTTGGTAGATTCCAATTGAAACACTTTTCTTCGTTATGTTGTCTTTTGGTTTATCAGTTTCTGGAGGGTAAAAATGAGCCAAAAACCAAAAGAAAAATTAGATGTTTTCCCACCATATTGGATACAAGAACTGTTTTCCAAATAAAACAAACTAAATTTGAAGTTAGCAAACTTATGGTCAGTTCAATTTATCAGGATTGTCTTTTAGTTTATCAATTTCTGGAGGGTAAAATTGAGCCAAAAAACAAAAGTAAAATTGGAATGTCTTTCCACCACATTGGATAAAGAACCATTTTCCAACTAAATACAAAGTAATAAACATTAAGTTAGCAAACTTATGGTCAGTTCAACTCAATCTAGTTCTGCAGTCTGTCTACAGTTATTGATAAGCAAAACACACATGTGAAGTGTGTTCTTCAGAAATATCTAGTCATTCTACAAGAATTCTGATTACTTGTTGCCCATTGTGAATGGTTTGCTGCTTGTCACCTTATGAGCCTACTTGAAACACAAGAAACTCAAAACACGTGAATAGGAAAAATGCAGGAATTGAGTGTCATGATCATTCAAATCCTATGGGAGTGGAAAAACACAGGAAAACTTCAAAATGTGTTTAGATACAACACCAGGAAAATGTAAGGTTGGAAGAGACAGAAATGGAAACATGAGGTATGGAAATATTCCTCCAAAGTCAGTAGTCTACCATATTAGGAATTTCAAAGGAAATCATTGGGTCCAATCCTTTGTTCCAAAGGTCTCCATAGGACTTTTTTTCTTACAGAAGGATTGTAATCGTCCAAAATTCCACATCCTCCATTTTAATTGGGGCCCTAAAAAATGCAATAATCCAGCGACCTTGAATTTTTACCTAGTGCACTCGTAACTGAATAGTTGTGAAAGAAAGCTCTATCCAAAAGGAAAATTCACATGGGCATGAGAAATGGTCTAATAAACTGTACCTGGTTTCTGATTGCTCCAATCAACATATCATGACAACCAGATGCATGGACATTCTTTAAATTTGGACACTGAAGAAGCAACCGTTCTGCGGAAAGTATTTTAGATGGTTAATAACGATGGCTACTATCAACATACTCGACAACCTGAAGAAAAAGGGAAAGGACATAAGACCTGGATTTAGATTTGTACAGGAGTTGAGATTTAGATCATTCAGCTCTGGACAATTTAGATATAGAGCCTGCCATATGTGAAATTAGTAAACCATATGAATCATCATTTCAATAAATCAATGCCTGTAAATTCCAAAACGCTTACATCTATTGCTGAACAACCCCATAGACTGAGCTTCTTCAGATTGCCATGCTTAATGATAAGCTTTTGGTTAATAGGCTGTTTTTTCGAGGTGGGCAATTTTGGACAAAATCTAATGGCACCATTAATTTCACCAAAATAAAGCCCCTGTTTTTCTTTCTGCAAACTAGCACATAAGGTCATTCCACAGTCCATTAGCTGAAGAAGTGGTAATTGTGCTGTTGCAAATTGGATCCCACCTATGAAAAGACAAATAGAAGTTTTTTTACACTGGATCATGTAAATACATAGAGGTGGACGTCTTTAATGGAGCATGAATAATAAACCATGAGAAGAAATATGTCCTACACGTCGTCACATTTGGGCAAAGAGCAAGGAGTAGCCTTGATAAAGTATGAGGGAATGCCTTGCAGATCATCCCGACACCATTATCACTGATACTAGATCTGGAAATAATCAAAACAGCTAATTACATCAGTTAATTTGGAATAACTTCAGAGGGGAAATAAATTAATAGCTTTATGATGACTTTGTATTTTATATATTTGTAAGGACATAAAAAGTAGCGCCTACCCGCTTAAATCAAGCAATTCCAAGCTTGCACAAGATCGAACAATAGATGCAACAGCTGTATCTGTTATTTTTGACCCTAGAATCAATGATAGCATGCACAAGCCCCTGTGAAGTAATAACAAGATTGAGATCAAAAGGTTGAAAATGCTAAATAATTAGAAATTTGTGATGATAATCATTGTGTTATAGCTCAAAGCTCCAGCAAGATTACATTAAAAGTGTGGTGGGCTGGAAAGATACCTGAGGCTAGCACCCTCCAGAGCAAATACAGCTTCATTGGATAACTGAGCAGATGATATGTGCATGTTTTTTAAGTTAGGACATGTACGACCCAGGCCATCCATCAACGTGACAAGATTAGTACAGTCGTTACTTTGCTGTGTGAAGCACAGCGAGATCTCACTCATGTTAGGACAGTTTATGACCTATAAGGCATTTAAGTCCAATGAATTATAGCTGAAAAAGAAGCTGTTCAATTGTGAAAGTATTAAAATAAAATATTACCGATTTTGAAAGAGAACAAAGATCTGATAGCCAAAGAATTGACAGGCTTGAAGAGTTTAGATTAAGAAAACCAAGGTTAGAGCAACCACCAATTTTGAGAACTGAGAGAGAATGCTTTTCCGAAACAAACCGACTTAGTTCCTCCCTGTTGAGAACAGAAACAGCTTTATTTGAAACAGGTCCTGGAAGTGGGAGGCTAATAGTGTGGCAGTTATTTTAAAACTATATAAAATCAATCAGTATTAAACATTCAAGATACCAATACGGCAACATAGCCCAGGAGAAAAACTGGTTTATGCAAGCATAACATAACACGATAACATGACTAGGAACAACAAAAATTATCGGTGAAGGAAAGAACCAACTAGATTGCATTTTTTAAAGTAGAATTGTAAAGAAGAACAAATCTTGGCTTGGCAGAATCCAATTGCCTAGGAACCTTGATTTTACATGGCAACTTTTAGATGGGAAGGTAGCACATGCAAACAAATGCATGTCAATTTGAGCAATTCAAACTATATCCAAGCAAGTCCACTCTATATAATATAATGGAAGTTAAAGAACCAAAAGACAAAGACAAGATACATAAGTAAACAACACATCCCATATGCAACAACTAATAAATGATAACATTTCAACATACCCGGTCATCCTGTTGACTGCATTGTCAGACATGCTGATCTCAAGAGTTCCTAAACCTGGGCAGGAAAATGCAAGACAAGCCAGCATAGTGGCATCAACATCACTGCATAAAACAATAAGATAGTAAGATACCTGTGATAAGTTATAACATCTTTTTCAAAGCGCAATAAACAGAAACCACAAGATAAAAGCTATATGAACTGCCAAGATACCTGTAATAAGTACAGCATTAAAGCTATATTGCTCATTCACGTAAACCTAAGCGCACAAGTTAATAACTGTTGATAGGCTTCACCAAATGTCTATACTGATGGAAAAAGAAGGGGATAGTAAGCACAAAAGGTCTAACACCAGTTTTACATTTGTTAGCATGCTTGAAACCTTTACGATATGAATACTTCTAATACGTTTAGGACAAATATTACAGTTACTTAAATGATTATAGACCTATTAGTTGGCGGTCACTAGCCACTTTATAGATAACTAGCATAATGCCCGTGCGTTGCAACGGTTTTTTTTATAAAAATAGTTTATTGTTTATATTTTTAAAGCCTCTAAAAGAAGTTATTCTTGTTGTCTAGAGCAATGAAAAATTCCATAATAAGAGTATTCAATTATCATATTTTTCTTGTGTGAGGCTTGCCTATGTGAGCTAGGAAAAAGTCAAAGTCTTCTTACTTTTTGCGGGCCCCACATGGTAGTTGGGTGGTGGTGGTGGCAAAACCACCACCACCACTACTATCTTTTTTTCATAGTAGTAGAGAAAGAAAGGGATCTTTAAAGGTTAACAAATGAAAAGGATAAGACGAGTGAGACAAAAGGCAACTATGCTACAAATCGAAGAGACACTAAACAGAGGTTTTCCTTCTTTTCAATGTATTGTACCATCAGGTCATTCATAATCATGTGTTCAATTGTCTTCTTGTTTTACCAACAAAAATGTTAGCTAATCTGTGCCCGTCCAATTGACCGTGCATACAGAATAACATGTCTCACAACTGTAGAATCAGTCAACATAACTAAAATTATGATGAAAATAAAGTTTCATTAACCACAACAAAGAGGAGCCAAAAAAATGTAAAGAACCCCATTTTCAGAATTGAGAACAGATGTATGTTCTTTCTGTACGGACCAATCCACCAAGCACAATCAACAATTTAACATAAAATAACTGAACTGCGTAGGTACTGGCAGAATGAGCTTGTACTGTTTTTTATGTTTTTAAAAATAGTTGGCGATAGGCCACAGGCTCAAATAATATGATAAAAAGGAACTGTGCATTTCCTTACAAATTAATCTAGTCGACCACTTACGAAAGTTATACACGTCAACCTTGCAACTATATCAAAAGATCGTTCAAGAAAGATAAGATATCAGCACAGACATGTCTTAAGTATGCTCCCAAATATATTTCAACTCGCCACACTGAGAAGTGACACTCTGCCTAGCATCTCGTTGCACAAACTAAATCTCCAGACACCAAGATCTGATGATCCCCTTGACAGAACACACGATGTTTTCTCGTCCAAAGCTAAAATGCCAGAAATGAAGAGCATTTTTCCAACAGTTTGACACTAGTAATTCCAATAAAATAGTTTCATGTGCCCACACAATTTGGTAGATTACCGCCTCAGCACATCCAACCGCAAGTCCACGGGATTCCAGTGTCACAAGAATAAAAATGGCATTCCGGTGTCATGCCGACTAGAGATAAATCTTCTAGCAGCAGTGACAGATCGGCCATCAGTTGTACTTGGGAAATCTCGCGTTATGGCGTTTAACCAAAATTCATGTGCCCTAACAGTCAAATAATTTAGAAGGCATTTTACAATGCCATGGGCAACCACCGATGAGAGATCCGGCCATCAATCCGACCAGATCAGCGTGAAAATGAGATCGTTTTGAATCGTATTCGTTCAGATTTCACCTTTCCATTCGCAGGGAGAGCCGCGAGAGTGCGGGGCACCGGGGAGCAGCGCGCCGACGAGGCTGACGCCGGCGGCTCGGAGGCGCAGCTCCTCCGCCGCACGCCAGACCCGTCCCGCGCAGTCGCGCCAGCCGCGGCTGACCGCGGCGGCGGCCATGACGCCCCTGGGCCCCAGGCGGCGCAGCACCTCGGACATGAGCTCCCTCGGCACGGCCCTCCCGCCCAGCTCCAGCGCCTCCTCCGCGTCGTCGTCGTGCCCCTCCACCACCTCCCCCTGTCCCTCCCCCTTCCCCGCCCCGTCCCACCGCATCCGCATCCGCAACCACCCTCGGCTTCTTCTCCGGAGACGAGGGCGTGGCCGTGGCCGCCTCCTCGAAGGAGAGGGCGCGGCGGAGCTTGGTCCCTCCCCGCCGCCGCCGCCGGCGCTGGCGGCCCCGGAGGAGGAGGAGGGCGAGGGGTTGGGGCGGGCCCCCGGCGGCGCAGACGTGGCCCTTCTTGGGGAGGCCGCAGCGGCCGCAGTTGTAGCTGCCCCGCGTCTTGGGGCGCGGCGGAGGCGGCGGCTTGGGCATGGACGCCATGGGTGGGCGCCCCCTGGATTTAGGGTTTGCGCGGTTGTTGGTGGCGGGGCGGGGAGGTGGGGATGGATGGGGGAAATACTAGCAGTTCGGGAGGAAGGCGGGAGATTGGGAACGGATTGGCGCCATTTTTCGGGTCGCGAGTGACCCAGCGCTCGCCACGACGACGCCACGCCACGCGCCTCTGGCTCTCTCACTCGCTCAGTCGCAGTGAAATGTAAAATAAAGTAAAAAACGGATGCTAGGTTTTTCTATGGCTTTGGGAATGGAGAATTTCCTTTCATGCAGAAATACTTCATATTTTTTTACTACTGGAGTACCAGGAGGGAATTCCCATCACGTTCCTATCCTTTTCTGTCCCTCCAAATACAGTCGCTTTTACACTCCTCTCGGTTTACCCTTCATCAGCTTCTGCGTTCTGCAGAAGCTAATTGGCTTTTTTCGCATGTACATCAAACTGTTAAATGACTTATTATATATATATAATTTATTTTTAAAAATTATATTAATTTATTTTTCAAATTTAAGATATTAATATTTTCTAATGGCTCATCTTATTTTACGTATTCAAACCCAGCCACCAAGCTAAAAGTTAAATTTTAAATTTAGTTTTAAGTTGATTTTGGGTTTTTTTATCGTAGTTTATTTCTAGCATTTTCTTTTAATTTATAAAGAATATATATGTTTTATTTAAAATTTATTCTTTTGGTGATAAATAATAATTAAAAGAGAAAACTATGATTGTGTTGTTTTCTCATTCTTTTAATGAACCTTTAACTTCCACTACATAATTTTTGATAATATATTATACTATTGCAATGATAATTTTTTCGTGGCAAATAATTATAGTGTTGGTATTTGTTATGATCATAGATAAATCCGCAAGCGCAAGCGCAAGGATATCCGCAAGCGCAAGCGCAAGCGCAAGGATATCAATATAGTACTTCGCCTCAGAGTATATCACAGGAAAGGTATGTGTATAATCTAAGAACGTGATTCAATCAAGAACAATAACTAATGGTAGGCTTAGACTAGAGGATTCTTATCAATTAATTAACTAGACAAAGGTAAATCTCTATCAATTGCTTCGGACTCTAGCTCCCCTCTGGTATGCCAAGCTGAGTCCGGCCTATAGCTTATGATATACTCGAATGTGGAGGATCACGAAGGACGGATAGAGCTGTCACCACTTATCGCCTACCTTTGCATTCTGTGGAGCACCCAACAAACGAAAGTAACCTCTAATTTAGATATCACATCTATGTTATTGATTACTAATATAGCCTCGCACAGGAACTTCCTTGTTTATCCATAATCTTAATAGTAGAGCACTTAATATAAATACTAAGCGATGAACCCGCGACGATGAGAATCTATCTTATTTAAGCAATTAAATTAAATACCAAAGGGAAATCTCAAATACTTATTAAGCATTCGTCGAGGTACAAGAGAGAAGAGAGCGCCAACAACTCCGGCACTTCTCCGGAACTTCCCTCGAAGAATGCCGAGATCTCCAGCACTCCTCCGAAACTCCCTCGGAGAGAGCTCTGACATTTGGGGCACTACTTCCGGAGCTCTCCCTTACTCTCTTCCTATATTCTAACTTTACTAGAGAGTAGCCTAAATATGAAAGTGAGTTGTACTCTATTTTGTTATGTGTGGAGAGTGAAGTGAGCTCCTCATTTTATGACTGCTTAATAACGGTTGTAGGTCTGTAATTAAGACGGTTAACATCCCTAACCGCAATTAGGAGCCAACAAGAAAGCGCCACGTGGAAATCAGTGGGGAGGGGCACCAACCCTAGTTCGTCCGAACAGTCGTTTGGCCGAACCATGCAAACTGCCTCTAGCCACCGCCTTTCTCCCTGAGGCTGACATGCGGGTCCTTATGACGGTGCACGATGGATAGGCTCAAATATATCAGTTTTGCACTGATTTGTGGGACCTTCAATCCGTGTATTTGCATCTGATTGGCCAAAGATACATTTCGTCACATGGCGGGTATATTTTCATCCAAAATTACCAACATACAAATATTTACCAACACTTGTAGAAATGGTTAGTAATAAACCCTATCACTAATTTTGGCATGCCATTTTGTATTCTTTATGCAAGAGTTGACGGTCAAATTTGGTACTTTAAGGACCGTCAACAACACCCCCACACTTGCCTTTACTCGTCCCTGAGTGAAGGTCATGGATCACAACAGAGCAAATGAATTTCTATGTAATGGTACAAACATACAAATTATTCCAAGCCATACTTATACTTATGAACTTTGAAGTGTTTACCATATCAAGAGTGGAACGGTCTTAACTCAAGTCACCTTTACTCCTGATGAATACCTTGGGTTTTTATTTTTGCTCATAAAAATCATAACTTTACTGCTTAATTGATTCTCTCGAATCACTCACTATGTATAGTTCCTCTCCAAGGCATTGATTTTAGCTTTTTCTTATCCTCCTAATAAGACTTATGTGGAGCTTAGGGTAGGAAATAAGAATGACATACTTACATTACATATATTGTAAAGTCAAAAACCAGATCCAAGAAGATAACTAATCACACAACCATGGTAAGATGTGCATGTGTGTGGAAAAGGGATGTGTATGTGGAAGAATGTAAAGTGAAATGATGATTCTTTTTTGTATGATCCTTCTCCTTCACTTATTTGGAGAACATGGCTATTTTCTCTTTCTCGGGAATATTTTGTCTCCTTCTCTTGTTAGCATTTTTCTTAACGTCATTTTTTAGCTCATGTCTCATTTTGAATGGATAATCGGAGGGGGATCATAATCATGTAGAGTCTTTATTTGGTGGATGGATGACATATGCCGACTTCCAGTGTAAAATTATAGCATATGATACATGGATGGCATATTTTTGCTAATCTTCCAGTGTAGAGGATGAGAAAATATGGTACGTGATCTCGATCATGAAAAATATGAAAAGAATCTAACAAGGTTCCCAATAATTTGACCAAACTCGAAATGATAACAAGCAATATTTGTATAAGGTTTATCAATATGAATGACATATGGCTTTGGTAGGAATAAGGCATCAATGAGGAGTATGTAAAGTTATACCAATTTTCTTTTCATAAAAATTTCAAAGGATTCAACAAAGAAGAGCAAAGTTCCTTTTATGAGGAAATCTCTCATTCATCAATTACTTAGATGACATATGTTCCTACAAATATGTTGTTGGCAGGCTATACCCGCCTACAATATTTGTGGAGTACAGGGGATGTCAATACTAGGATATACGCGAGATCCTATCTAGGAGACAAAGACAAGGTTTTATACTGGTTCAGGCCCTCTAAAAAGAGTAATATCTATAATCCAGTGGATTACAATGGGAAACAAACTAGCTAAGACAATCAGTCGACTAGAACTCGCCGAGTACAACTTAGCGAGATCTTATCGACGAATAGGCCTCCGGCTTCCTGTAGGAAACCCAAGCTTTATGTTATATTTGCTAATTGAAATGACAACACGAAATATTTAGTTGGATAGAGTCTCAATAAAATCCAAATAAAACGGTAACCATCTAACTTCATCGCTGCCCTATCAAGTCAAATAGTAAACATAATATAAAACCCAAAGCGTCGAGTAGAGAGCAAAGGAGATATTGCTAGGACTCAGCATGACAATCAACTTCAGCTTGAGACGTGCCTGTCAAACAACACGAAGGCGGCAACCAAATGTATTACACATCCCAGGAGACTTGACTCAAATCACTAGAGCTCTACAACATCTCATTTGCTCTAAACTCTTATTCATGTTAAACTCGTTTCCCGGATAAGGACTAGTCTCACACTTTCATCTAAAGCAATGATAAACAGAATTTAAGGATGTAACTTAAATAAATTTTAGATTACAATAATATTAGATATATATAGGTCGACCGACCAAATAATCAGAGATTCGTGGAAGCTTAACTACCCAACCCACAAGCAAGCCGACTAGGGGTAGGCCTTGTTAGAATCGTCCTGAAAAAGCAACGAAACCCACAACACTCAGCTTCCTGCAACAAAGTCTAAACAACAACATATAAACAAAGCAAGAGTCAGCACATTAATCAAATTAATGCACTGGCAAGACCACAATCAAACCTAAATACATGCAAGCTCTATTTCAAAGGAAAGGCTATTTATAGACTCATTTTTGGCATAAAGCAAGTTTTATTTCACTAGCATTTTGCAAAGGTATTTAATAAAGCATTTGAAACATGTATATAGAGTAAATCATATTGTTCACCTTGATAATATCATAATTATATCCTTGCCGCCTCCATGGCAACAAGTCATAATACGCCTCAACATAAACATAATAAGCACCATAAATCACCATTTTCCATCCCAATTTCACAAAGTGCATTTAGAAAGCATAAATTTTATACTCATGACACTCGTTGTGTCGCTCATGACCATGAGCACGACTAATCGATTAGTTTTAGACTCTACGAGTATGTACAACTTGACCCACATGATGTGAATCGCTCTAGTTTGTCCGGTACCCGATCTAGAGGTCACAACGAAGCCTTTACATTATTAATTGTCTAATCCTTGCATGAGCATGATGAGTGAAAATCCACACTAAGTCCAGATTCTTAATGTCGTTAGGTGTGGGGGTCTTTACCAACCTAACACCATATGCAGACCAGTACAGTCGTCCCCTACGTGGCACTCATCGTTGTACATGAGGCGGAATAGTCAATCGTCCCCTCACGTGGAATAGTACAGTCGTCCCCTACCAAAACACAAAAATAAATGTGAGGCGAAACATTACAGTCGTCCCCTCATAAACATCATACACAGAAAAGGTGGATCGACACAGTCATACCCTTGCAAATTCACACACACATGGGCAACTCCCATAAATAGCCCTACAGTTCAGTCGTAGGTATTATCGCTACTACAACGGTCTCCCGAATGCAAGGACAGACAATAAACAACTTAATGAGCTAAGGCCTCCCATATTATCGCATGTGGTTGCATGGTATACAATAGTTAATGACATGAAGTTCGATCCATAATTGACTCAGGTGAACACTTCCCTATCGGTATGCAACTACCACCATATGCATACTACTTGCCGCCCAAGTCTTAAAACATGTTTTCACCATTTTAGTTCACAAATAACCAGAGGATACACCTTTGTCCAAAAGTTATAAAATTCCCATTTCAAAATATATAAAGTGGTCACAATGGTATTTAGGTTATCACTAAGCATGGCTAAGCGTATGAAGCATATTAAGCAAGTATAAACCCATCTGAGCACATGACAATTACTCTAAACCATCCTAAGGTTACAATCAAGGGTGAATACAAGTTTCAAAGGAGGAATATGCAGCACACAGGTTATAGCTACCATCTACTACATTTTAAATAGCGATATAGCAAATACGCATGCAATTTTGCAAAGAAAACATTTCATTCCCCAAAGGTAGGCTTCAATATGTTCAAAGGATGAGAGGAGCACTTGCCTTGATTAAGATCCTTACTGGGGTCAGCAATATAACCAACTTGTTTACTGATAACTAATTCGTCCACTATATAAAATAACGGCAAATGAATAAACACAAACATATGCAAAAATTCTGAATGATTCTTTACAGTGGATATGTTCTGACTTAACATGATTTATGGTGAAGGAATTTCATTTTGTTGCTTTGCATTTGTGAATTATGAATTTTACAATTTCCATACCAGTAATTGGTTAATTATGCTCTATTTAATTTTTAGATGCAGTTTAGGCCTAAGTTCTATGAAGTTTTAGGTTACTGCAGTAAACAGTACATTTTCCTGAGTTCAACAAAATTTAGTTCACAACTTTTAGAGTTAGCATGCATTTATTATGAATTTTAAGAGTTATACGACATATTGTAGTATTTATTTTCTTTACAGAATTTTAGAAGTGATTACATTGCAGTATGTGCTACAATTTAATTTACAGCAACTAAGATCATGAGATTATGAATCTAACAAATCTAGAATCACTTCATTTGGAGTTGGAATAAATTTTATATAGATTTTAGAAGTTCTCTTATTGATTGTGATAATTTAAAATTACCTAAAAGTGAATGTAATTTACATACTAATTATTGTAGATATTAGTTCACATAAATAAAGTTCATCATTTTGTGAACTACAAATTTTAGTTCAACTCATTTGGGGCTAAAATGTATTTTATATGGAATTTATAAGTTGTAGCTTACATTTTTATATTTATTTAAATACAAAAATATTTAGTGGTATATTTCTCTACTGAAAGTGCCAAGTTTTACTCTTCCAAATTAAATAGCATAATTTTTGAATCTAGTGGAATTTGGTTCACCTCAAATTGAGCTAAGATGAGTTTTCTATGCATTTCACAAGTTTGTATATTTTTCATTGAATAGATAATGCTTTAGCTATTTTCTTTTATATTTCCAGATTTTAAATAGATGGGGTCCACATGTCAGTGACTGGCCAATATGCAAAAAGGCCCCTGGGTTTCCTAGGAATAGATCCCGTGGTCCTTAGCATATGTTAAAGCCAAGTTCATTAAAGAGCCCTCAAGGTTTTAGTTATTTATAATTAGATCCAGGTCCCACATGTAAGTCTAAGTTTTTTTATGGTTTGAACCTTGCATGTTTTAAACATTTGCTAAGTGGGATCCCTACGCACTAATGAGCATGGGCCCACATGTCAGTGAGGCGGCGGCTGGAAGTAGAGTACGGTAAGACCGCCGAGTTTCGTGGCGTCGCCGGCGGCGAATGACGGTGAATCTCGCCGGGGTCCCTTAAGAGAAAAAGTAGCCTACATCCTTGCAAACTTGTAGGTGGTCTATTTGCAAGTCGAGTCCCGGCTCGATTTATTGGAAATAGATGCATGCATGTGCGTCTAGTTGCTACTAGGAAACTTAGTGAGCTATGCGAGGGGTTTGGAGAGGTTCGGTGAGATCCTGGCGATGGAGAGACACGTCGGCGACAACAAAAGAGCTTCGGGACAAGGAGGCCAACTTGCACTACAAGGAATACAACTTTTAATGATGGTTTACTGGTGACGTTTTAAGAAACCATCATAGAATTCTATTGTGTATGATGAGCCATACATTAGGTGATTTATCTATGATGACTTGTTTAGTAACCGTCACTGTTGAACGTCACAAATTATTTGGCAAATGAGTGGTAAATCTACGATGGACGATTTGGTTTGGTCACAGATGAATCATACAACATAACACTGGCGTGGCACTGATAAAATATTGCCATGTAAATAGGAAAGGATGGACCACCAATCGGTGAGGTTTAATAGGAAAAAATTATTGTAGATCCAGGAATCGAACCTTAGACCTCTTGGCTCTATAGGCTAGTTTGATTCGGGCCGGACTCCATCCTCCGTTGCTTTATATAGTGCTCCCGACCGTCCACAAGCCATCGTCACCTTTGCCCTAGCTCTCTGTCGCTTGTAGACCGTTGCCATGTGGAATCCGAGCACCGCCGTCACTGTAGCTTCTAGCCGTATTGTCGGTCGCAGTTCATCATCGCCTACGGTCGCCGTCGCCACCCTCGGAATCTCAAGAAGGAGAAGACCGTGGTCCGCTACTCCATTATCGTTGAAAGCCACCGGAGCACCGTCGCCGTCATCGACCCAATGGTTTCCGCTGCTTCGAGCTCGCCATTGTCACTGTCTGTTGCTTTTTGTCACCGTTGAGCACAGTGGTGAGTTCCCCGCACCTAGACGCATCGCCATGCTATTCGTTTCTGCCGTCGTCCCGTGGAACGTCGGCGGCCATAGGGTCCTGTGCCACCGGCCGTCAATCCTACGTGGCTGCCTCGTCAGCACCACCTAATTTCCCCTCGCTTGTGTGCCGCCTACGTGTTCAGTCCATGTGCCGATCTGTCTAGATCCAATCGGAGCTGTCCGATCTAGGGTTAGATCGATTCGGTTGATCTCGGCCGTCCAATTTTGGTGAACCCATGGATTCTCTCTATGCACCGAGTCTACGGTGGACCGATCTGGTATTGACACAATAAATATGATTTCGTATTCAAAATTAATTCATTATTGCATCATAAATCTAATAATATTTCTGTTAATGATTTAAATTGGTTTAAACTTTCAAAAATTCATAACTAATCACCGTAACTCGGATTTAGGTGGTTCAAGTTTCTAAAATCATATAAAATTGAGAACTACATGTTAAAAATATATACACATACTTTTTATGTTTGTTTTTACACTGTTTTATTGATTTTGTTCTTTTGCATTAGTTTTTGACATTTCCTGAGAGGCCGTTTTTGCAGAAGAAGGTTCTGAAGCCTTTGAAGCTCAGCAAGGCAAGTCACACAAATCCCAAACACAATTACTTTGAGCATGTTGATCCTATATTTAAATTCTCTATTTAGTTTAAATATGCATTTATTTTCAAATGTCATTGGGTGGTGTGAACCTATTCCTTTGTTATGGCCAATTTGCATTTGATTACACTATTCCTTGATACTGTAGGTTATAATTTGACTAGTTGAACTTTATATATTGGTTTAACTTGAGATTTGATACAATTGCTTAGCCATGCTCAGAAATTTTAGTATCATTTCATGTGGGATAATTAATGATTCACTTATATCATTATGATGGAAATTTAATGATAGCTCACGACGGTCAATCGTGATTGGTTAATTTATTATTATTTTGCGAACTTAAATTTGACTAATGGTGGGTTGTGAGCACATGGTTTTGATGGTCGTGCTCATGACAATTAAGGACCAGTTCGTGAGCTACTATTGTGAAGCATTAACCATACTAACCACATGCCAAAATGGGCAATGACTGGATTTGTAGTATAACATGTTCAACAGGAGACACCATGGTATGTTGTGTTTTTATCTTGGCAGACAACTGAGTCCACATTTTTTGGCACTAAGTAGTCTCCCTGTTAGGTAACTGGCCATTTTCGGCCGAAGACAGATGCTTAGTGAGTGTCATTCTGATGGGCGTATCATGTGAAGGGCCCTGTCACAACTCGAGGTACCATGGAGGTTTTGAGGCGCATGAAAACATGTTGTGGGTTTGTGTCATGTGGGTAAATTTGTACACCTCTGATCAGAGTAAAACTACTCGAATAGCCATACTCACGGCTATGGGTGGGCCTAACAATGTTTTTTGTGATTAGTCTCACCCTACTTATTATGATTAAGAAATTAATGATATTAATTGGTTAAGATTTGTGTAACCAAAGTTGGCTGTTCAGAGATGGTTAGGCCTATACAGCATTGGAGTGCTATTCAGTGTTGATTAATATGTTGACTAATTACTCCACTGTTTTACAATTCTTAAAAGTTTGTTAAATGCTGCCTTTGCAAATGGAACCTTATTATTGCCATCCTTTTGTATCCTTGTATACTTGCACATTTGCTTTGTGGCTTGTTGAGTATTTCATGTACTCACCTTGGAATAATCACCAGAGGAGGAGTTCTACAGTGAAGATGAGGGTTTGCGCAGATGTAAGCGTTGGAATTTTGGATAGAGATTTCGGGCGTGACAGAGGATGGCTTCGGTGTCTAGCTCATACCTATCGTCAAGCGTCTTTGGTCTTTGTCCTAGTCTTCCGTGTTTCTATTTCTCTTTTAGTGTTGGGCCTTCGGTTGCCCATGTAATAAGTACTAATTACCCTTCCGCGTTTGAACTCTGAATTGCATCGACTTATTTGTGTACCTCATCTCCTGGGACGAGGATTAATTTACGCATGAATGGAAAACATGTTGGGTTATTTTCGGTCATGACATTCTGATCGGACACTAGATAAAACTTTCTAAATATGAAAGGAAAGTTACTAAATTCTACCTAATTAATGGGACAACCGCTTATTTGATCCCTTTTGAAGGCTAGCTACCATCCTGATCCTACTTTTACTAGTTTGCTTATTTGACCCTGCTTTTTAAAATCGAACACCCCATCTGACCCTGTTTTGACTACACCGTTAGGATTTCACTTAGAAAAAGAGAAAAGATATCTAATTACTATACTAACCAAAATACCCTCGAGAAAACCTATCCATTCAACCTGACTCTCTCTCTCTCGCATCCTCTCGACGAGGGATGGCGACGACATGCGAAAGAGGATATTAGTGGCAGCGCTGACTCGAGGAGGGAGGGAGCGACGACGGTGACGAGGCACGTAGGGGATCTACAGCGGCACCGACGTGCGGGGAAGCAGCTGCTTTGCACGCTGTTGGGGGTGGCGGTGGCTCCTATGCACGATGGAGGTTGATGCATGCAGAGGAAGGGCCGCAGCGGTGCTAACACGCATAGGGAGGTAGCGGCGGAAGCGCCGGCACATATAGGGAGGGCAACGTGACAACATACCCGGTGGCTGGATGTGATGCGCGACCATAGACCCGACGACCTCGGCAGGTTGATCTCCCTCAGCTCTCTACTCCCGAGCTCAGAATCAACCCCCACCCACTCTCTTTTCTACCATGGAAATGTGATCTCCCTCTCGTCTCTAATTGATGAATCAATAGGTTGCAGGTTAGGTGTTTGTTTGGAGTTGAATCGGTAGGTTGCAACTTAACTTGGAGTTTGCTGTTACCATGAATCAGTAGGTTGAAACTTAGCTTGGAGTTGGTTCTCTTGGTGGAGTTGGGCAGCGTCTGTATCTATCTCTGAAATTGTCATACATATGGGTTAAAACTGCTATATGCCTATATCTATCTCTGTAGTGTATTAATAGGTGTATCTTGTTGAATATTTACTGGACTCTACGTATTGAGCTGAACTTGAATTACTGTATACAAAGAAACTTTTGCACTAACTTTTGCTTTCATATGCAAAGCAATTGCAAGTGCAAGTGCAAGTGGAGGTGCAGGTGGAGGTGAAGGAGAAGGTGAAAATATAGGTGGAGGTGGACGTGCAGGTGGCAGGGGTAGGGGTAGGGGAAGAGTAAGGGGAAGGAGAAGGGAAAGGGAAAGGGAAGGGGAAGAGTTGGAGGGAGGGTTGGTTTATGGTTTGGCTCAAGTGCAAGTGGAGGTGCAGGTGCAGGTGAAGGTGGAGGTGAAGGTGGCAGGGGTAGGGGAAGAGCTGGAGGGAGGCAATGTGCTTTGTTTGGCTCATTGTGTGATCTTTGGTTGATAATGTAATGGGTTCCTACTATTTAGTTCATGTTTGTGTGATGTTGGACTTGATGATGTGCTTTTGTTAGACTTGGTGATGTTCTTCTGTTGGAATTGTTGTGTGCTT
This sequence comes from Oryza australiensis, assembly GCA_019925245.2. Lineage (NCBI taxonomy): Eukaryota > Viridiplantae > Streptophyta > Magnoliopsida > Poales > Poaceae > Oryza > Oryza australiensis. The sequence continues at coordinate 2,284,561 of JAIFGZ020000225.1, read as the reverse complement.
ATGTTGGACTGGTGTATGTTGTCACATGTTGTTGGACATGAATTTGTCATTGGACGTGAATTTGCTATTCGATTTGACTATATTTGTGTTTATGCTTCACTATATGCAATTTGGGATCCACAAAATAGGATAATATGCTGTCAAAGTTTTGTAAAAAAAACCTGCCATAATTATGTCAAATTTTGTTCACTTGATTTTGTCAAAAAAACTATCAAATTGAAGTCAAATTTGCCAAATTGATTCAAACTTGTCAACTTGAAGCCAAATCAGTCAAACTTGTCTTGAATGTGAAATATACGTCAAATTTATTATAAATATGTCAATAGATCTGAATATATACACATTTTGATATTATAGGGTCAAATAAGCAAGATATAACATGGTCAAATAAGCAAGGGCAAAAGGAACTATTTGCCCCTTACTTAACAATGTTAACTCGCCTTAATGGAATAGGGTCAGATAGTAGGTTCGTTTTTGAAGAGCAGGGTGAAATAAGCAAACTAGAAAAGGTAGGATCAGATTGGTAGTTAGGCTTCGAAACAAGGTCAAATAAGCAATTGTCACCTAATTAATAGACATAATTAAATTACCATGATGTGGTCTTCACGATTTCTTCCTGAACTTGGTCTCTTCTGGATAAACTTCAATCGGTTGATCAACTTCTTTCCTTGGCCGAATCTACTAAATAATCGTACCAAATTTTGGTGTTAATAGGTTCGTACATGAGGAAGAAGAGAGTGTCATGCCCGGAAATTTATCCTAAATTTCCATACTATTTTGTGTATTAAATCCCTGTCCAGGAATCAACCAGGGTACACAAAATGACAAATCAATACATATCCAAACATAAATTAAAGCGTAAATAATTACAGGAAAAGAGGCACTTAGTCCTCTCACTCGAAAGAAAACGACAGCAGCGGAAAAAGGCGATCCTAGTAGGGCTTCAGCTCCACTCCACAGGCAAATTCAACTGGGGTCTGAGCCTTGGTCCTCTAACACCGTCTTCAACTCAGAAGCACTACACTTCTGAAAAGGGGAAGAATTGCAAGGCTAAGTACAACCACCGTACTCAACAAGCCATGCTGGAAGAATGCAAATAATGCAAGGGGGTACAAAGGATTCATATATAAGACTATTTTGCAGAAAACCAGGATTTTAAGTATTTAAATATTTTAAGGCATTTCAATAAAACGCGAGCCTATCCCTAGTCAAATTAATATCAAGCCACGCTTCAACGTGATCTTGCCTTAACTCAGGCCAACATGTGCTAACTCCAATTCTTTCAGTTTTAAACAGAATTAAATTCTAACTTGGGTACATTGCTTGGCTTGCCATAACTGAGGGCGCATCTATTCGAATAGATTAAACTCTGATAAGAGGTGAACATCTTTACCCACCAGACGTGTCTTTCTCACGTGTTGCGACGTGCCACATGCCACCATGACATACGGACGGAAGCCATGGCATAACTCAGCACTTAGTACAACCCTAAACAAAGAAGACCGACATAGACCTCCCCTGCCAGGCGCCCTGGGTTGAGCAGATAGTCTATGCCCCCGGCATCTCGAACTCATTCTGAGCCTTCACTTGCCAGAGACGTCAACCCTAGCTAGGACCTCATCTTCCCCTATCCATCTCTTTTTTGTTTCTGACCGCACTAGTCGACGTGTTAAGCCTTACCCATTAGACAGGTGGTAGTATGAAATATGCTTTGCAACAGAGGTCCAAAGACCGGTCCTGATGACGGCCGAGGTGCGACTAGCAAAACTAAGCACCCCGTGCCCAACCGAAAACATATTTGGGGAATTTTGAAAGGGACATTTATTGCCAAAACTAAACAACCAATATTTCCATTATTTACATGTTATTTCATAGTCTAATTATTGAAAACATCTAATTGTTTCTATTCAAGCAGAGCTAAGCATATTCTTAAGTTGGCTAGTGAGTACCACATATATAAAGTGCTCACTAGTTTTATTTTTCCTAGGGTTATCAAGGATCATAATAATACAAGTAATAGGGCTATAACAAGGAGAATTGGTAAGGCTAAATAAAACAGTGATAAACGCGGAGATTTAACAAAACGAAATGCAATAATTTAAATAAACATAATTTTATAAGTTGGGACAGCAATATGATCAAAATGATATGACTTGCCTTGCTCCTTCAAACAAATCTTGTGGACTCTTTTCCTCACGAGCGCGAACCTTCAAACGACGAAGTCTACACGCTGGCACGCAAAACAAGGAAAAACTATAATAAAAATCAAATAACCAGTACATGAAAAGTAAACAAACATGTAGAGCTAAATTTTTCATGAATTTTGCAATTTGAATGGCCCAATTTGGAGTTTGTATGAACTAGATATGAATTTTAGAAGTTTTGAACCATTTAAATGAATTCTAAAAATTAAATTGTTTTATTGCATAATTTTTAATTTTTTTACCAGGCAAAATGGTAGGATGATGACAGCGGGCAAGGATGGCGGAGAAGCGGCTCACCATGCGCTCAATAGCGAGAAGAGGCGGCGCGGGCGCATGGCGGTGAGCGGAGGAAAGGCCGATGCACGGGTGCCGACGCGGGTGATGAGGACGACAACGGCGGGCGGCGGCGGCTGCACGGGGGCGAGGATGGTGTGGAACACACTTGCTGCATTGCCGATGACGGAGACGTCGAGGCCACGGGGCAACGTGCTGGCAAGGAGGAATAGCTGGCCGAAGATTGCACCGGCGAGGACGATCATGGGGCGCCGGCAACAAACGGCAAACCAAGCGAAGGTTGGCGAGAGGAGATGACGCCACGATGTCGGGGAAGGAGATAGCGATGACAGGTAGCACACCGGCAAAGCGACAGGGGCTGTCGGAGGTGGATAACAACAACGTTCTTCACCGGTTGTCGGCTAGGACGCACTACCAGTGGACTTGGGCAAAATGGAGGGGTGGCCGAGGAAGGGGAGGTGGCTGCGACGCCGAGGATGGCGGAAATGGATATGATGACGTTAGGTAGCACACCGGCAAGGCCGTAGGGGCTGCCGAGTGGCGCCGGCGAGGCCGAGGGAGAGGCACCATGGGCAGCGGGTTTTGGCGGGTTCCGGGTGAAAATGGGGCTTGGCCGAGGTGAAGGGTGATGCCGCGGTATCGGGGAAGGCGATGGGACGGTCAACCGGTGCTCTGGCACGATGGCAGAGGTGACTGGAGGGCCGGTGGCACGATGGAGAGAAGAGGGCGGCGTGGGGGTGGAGAGGAGGGGGCTGGGAGCCTCCCTTTTATAGGAGCTCGGGGAGAGGAGGGGAACAACCGGGGAGGGAGAGGAACAACATGGGAGGGAGAGGAACAGAGCCGGCAAAAACTCCAAACAAACACCTCGGTTAAAGAATTCAATCAAGGGCAATTTAGAGTAAAATTGAATGGGATTTGTTGGGGAAATTGATGAGGAAGATGCAACGAACCAATTTTTGCGAGTTAATTGGAGGGAAAACCACTGAGGAGGGAGATCAAACGGGGCAGCGGTGCTTGAGTTTGCACGGGAGAGAGAAAAAGGCGCCGGCTGCTCGAGGAGGATGATGACCTATTCATGGGGCCCACCTGCCAGGCACTGGCGCGCGCCCTCGCGCATGTGAGGTGTGCGGCGTCTGCAGGGGTGGCTCGGCATGGGCCAGGGGAGCTGCTGGGCCGAGCGCAAGGGGGAGGAGAAGGAGATGGGCCAGCGGCTGGGCCAAGGGAAGAGGTGGAAAGGCTTGACCAAGAAAGAAAGTGGGTGGCTGGGCCAAGGAAGAGAGGGAGAGATGGGCTGACGACCCAGGAGGAGGGAGGGAGGATTTTTAATTTGTTTTTTCTATTTAAATTAATTACATAAATGATCTTTGTATGATTTAAATAATTTCTACGCTCCAAAATTTCACGAGAAAATTTCGAGAGAATTCTTTATGGAATGGAGAATATTTCAAAAATATTTTCAGCCATGATTTTTAAAGAAAATTTTTATTTCCTTATTAATTTCACCGGATTAATTTACTTTAAATTTTATTGAATTTCTAGAAAATGAATTATTTACGATTTTTAATCCCGAACAAAAATTGGGGCGTGACGAGAGTCTCTTTGGTAGGTGCAGTTGGCATGGTGCGTGTGGGAGATGTCACCCCGGGGTTCCTCAAAAACCCGGATTGAACCCCAACAGAAGTCAAACCGAGCGTCCTCAGGATGTGACCGACAGCCCGACCCCCCTGGGAGTCGGGCATTCTGGCCTTCCCCCGAGTCCGACCTCGGCCCCTTCTCTCGACTCTGACTCGTCACCTGACCTTGAGCATCCTCGGGAAGAAACTTGGCAGGCACGGAGGAAGAGGGAGGAGACAACCCGACAGCATCTGACACCACCTAGTGGCACCGAAGCAGGGTCCTAGGGCCGACAGGAGCACAAGATACCCACGGTGTATAGGACCTAATAGACCAACATGTACTTTATCAGATATTCCTTGTACCCCACCTTTCTCTCTCTTAGTCTTAGCTTTCTTGGCCCCCAAGTTCATCTGTTCTTGCCCCCCTTGAGATATAAAAGGGAGGGCAGGGAGGCCGAGAGAGAGGGAGGGGAGATCCAACTTCCATAACTCTAGCACACTCCTTTGTAACTCTTGTTCATCATTCACCCCAAGGAAGAACTCCACACACTGGACGTAGGCCTATTATCCTTCGGGAGGGCTGAACCAATATAACTCTCTGTGTCTTGTTTCTTGGCTCATCGTTAGATTTGAGTCGACCATCGGATCCGTCGGAGAGTAGCTTCTCTACCACCCTCTCTCTTTCACCTCCTCAGGGATCCCCCTTGGAGGAACGCCGACCCATCCGTCAACAGTTGGCGCGCCAGGTAGGGGGCGCTGTTCTTCGTCTGGAGCGATCCGATGGAGATCTACTTTTTTCATCGAAGTCTTCGAACATATACATTTTATTTCCCTTCTCTTTCAATTTCCAAAAAGCATAATCCTTGCATGTTCCTGCATTCTCTATCTTAGTTCCGCTCAGACCGCCGAGGTGGCAACATGCCCTCGACAGCTCCCGCGCATTGCTTATGACCAGCCCTGAGCTATGCGGCCCCGACCTGCCCTGGTCGGGGTTCTCCGGTAGGTTGCTTGTCGAGCTTGCCTTTGCCGCTCGGGGGCTTAGCGATGCTTCTCGATTGACAAGTAACAACCAAACGATTCGATAACTTCTACGCAAGTGCTCATGACCAGCTCTGAGTTTCGCGGCCCTGACCCATGTGCTCTGGGCTCTAAGGACAGAATGTTATTGATCGAGTCAGTGACTACTTGCCAATACGGCTTCTTTCCCGAGTGTCAGAGAAATATGACTTTGGCTAATGTGTTTGCTTCAATCCCATCCCCATCCGGTCAGAGTTGGATTTTCCTTCCTGGAGTCGAACTTGGGTTGAAGTTTAAACGCGAGAATGGCCTGACGTATGATCAAACTACTCGGGAAATTTGGTCTTCTGAGACCCTTCACTTCGCCTAGCTCATAAAATGAACGACAATTATGCTAAAGGCCGATTCGAACCTATCGAAGTATGGTTAGAGAATCCTCCTGACTATTCCAGGCAAAGATCGTTTTCTAAGGCCTAAACATCGAGAACAATACGAGTTGGCGAAGTTGAACCTTTGCATGCCCCAGTCGAACACCCTTTGGCATGGCAATGCAAAAGGATAGGGCATGAGACCCTGACATTAACATAAAAAATATTTTGTCTTTCCTACTTAGGGCTATTACAACAAGGAGTAATCAAAATTCTATGAGGTCAACAACCCGATCGACAGTCTCATCGAATTCGGCGACGATGGCCTCGGGCTTGCCGGCTTCGAGGCCTTCCGGCCACCCCAGGCCGATGTCGGTGATCGGCACCTCCGGGAACCGATGGCTGAGGATGCCGAGGGCCACTCCTACTGCGGTCTTCGTAGCATCCTTCACAAAGATGTCGAGGCGATGAGGACCATCCAGCAGGCGGCTGAGGAATTCATCACGGGTTTCCTGGGTGGGTGGAAGGTCGTTGTCGTCCCGGTTCAGAATGGCGAGAGCGCCGTCTTGAACCTTGGCCAGTCGAGCTTCAGCCACCTCCAGGAGCCCCTTGATGTGACCAATCTGCTGGCGGGAAATCTCCACACGCTCTGTGCGGGAACGAGGCCGAGAGGTGAAAATCGAGGCAAGAAAGGAAAACCATGAGTTGGGGATGAATGCAGGAATTAACACTTACCTTCCACGGAAGCCTTGGCATCCCTCAGCTCTTTGGCCAGCTTGGCCATTGCGCTCTCCGTGGTGGAAAGCTCCTTCCCCACCATAGCCAGCGATGCCTCCACCTCAGCCTTGGCAGCCTCCACCTCAGCTTTGGCCAACTCGGTCGAGGCTTTGGCAAGTTCGGCCACGACCCGAGCCGATTCGGCCTCGGCCTTGGCCACCTCAGCCTCGGCCTCGGCCCTGGCCTTGTCGGCCTCGGCCTTGGCTAGAGCCAACCCCTCCATCTCGGCCCGAGCCTTCCCGAGCTGCACCTCCAAGGTGCCTTGGGCGTCCTCGGCCGCCTTCTGGGCGTCCTCGGAAAGCTTGGGCCTCCCGAGCACTGTTTCGCTCGGCTCGGAGGACTTCGGCCTGCTCGAGGGCGTCCCGAGCCCCTGCAAAAATTTACATAACCATTTCAGGATGGGAGGAAGAAGAGGGGCAAAGGTAATAGAACTTATGACGACAAGCCTCCGCGAGCCTCTCCTCTTGCGCACGCTTGTAACACCATGAGGTGTTTTCCCCTTTTTAAAAAAATCCAAAAGAAAATCGCAAAAGAAAATCGTTAGGATTAACTAGAAAGAACAAATAATTTTAAAAGCCAAATGCTAAATGGAAATGGCATGGTAGGATTTTTCTTAAATTCTACATGTCAAAATACATTAATAGGATTTTTAGTGGAATTTTCGAGCACTAAAAATAATGTTTAACCATTTAAAATCAAAATCGGAATTAATAAATCCGGGAAAAATCTTTTTCTCTCTCCTCTGTCCTTTTCCCGCCCAATCGGTGTGGGCCGCCGGCCGCCGACGGCCCAATCCCTCCACCGATCGGCCCAGCCAGGGCCATCCCACCGACGCACGCCCCTCTCTCCTCGCTCGCGGGCCGGCCGAAGGCCACTGCCCGTTTAAGCCGCGCGCCCGGAAATAAGTCCATTTTGCCTCCCCCTTTACCCCGGGACGCCAACAGGTGGGGCCCTCCTGTCGGCCGTCATCCCCGACCCGGCCGCCTCGACGCCATTCCCGCCGCCCCGCTCGGATCTCGCGCGCCGCCTCCCGCGATCCGGGATCCCGCCGCCTTAACTCCCCACCGTGCCGCCGGCATTCAAAGCCCGGCCGCCCACGCACGCCCTAATGGCCGGATTTCATCACCGACCATTACTTCCCCAAATTTGCGCCGGCGAGAAATTCCGCCCTTATCCGGTTGCAGCCGATCTCCTCGCGACCTTTTAAGCACCCCGCACCCTCGTCGTCCTCCCCACACCTTCACTCAAGCCGATCTCGCTCTCGTTTGCCCCCACACCATGCACCCTTGCTTCGGAGCTCGCCGCCGGACTTCGGCCGTGATTTCCGCCGCCCCAGTCGTCTCCGGTCTTCGCCGCCGCCTCCTCTCCGTCGTCGGCGTCCGTCCTCCCTCGGCCGCCCTTCCCGCGAGCTCCCACCGTCTCCTCGCTGCCGTCGCCGTCGTCTCCCCCAACTCCGATGACCCATGGTGAGCTTTTCCCCTTTTCCTCTCGGTCCAATCCCACGTCGCCGTGTGTGGGTGCGCGTAGTTCCGCTCGCACGTGAGCCGCGACACTCCGCCGCCCCGCGCCGCCACCCGAATGGCACCAGCCCGCCCCGTCCCGCGCCGCGCCCGTGCCCCTCCCTCTCGGCCGTCCGTTCGGCTTCGGCCGATCGGCACTGTCCGTCCCCGCCCGCCCATGTGGCAAGCCACGTGGTCGCCACCTCGGCACCACGTGTGCGCCACGTGGTGCACCGCCCGGTCCGGCCATGGACCCGATCCACCGTGGACCGGCGCTCCCGCGGACCGCGATGTCGGCGCTCTGCTGCGATGCCTTCCGCGGGTTTTATTGCACAATAAATCAATTAAGGATTTTTCTTTTTTAGTAAAAACCCAGAAAACTTATAAAAATCATATCTTTTCAATCCGACCTTCGTTTTAGCCCATTCAAATTTTATTACTCATAAAAATGCCAAGAATCCATTAAAAATGGTTTTGTTCCCTGTTTCAATAGCTTTCTAGCCTGTTTTGTTGAAGTGCTTGTTTGTTGTGTAGATCCCGGTAGTTTCGCCATCCCGGTTTACTTTGAAGTCGTCACTGACGTCCCCCAAGCCGAAGAGCAAGGAAAGTCATACTATATTATTGATCATATTGCTCCCATTTTGCTAAAACACCAATTTTATTCTATGAAACTACATGTATTTTTATACTGTCATTTCATGGAAAATAGTACACCTTATGCTTAGTTTATGCCTTATGTTTTCTGGGCGTGACACCCGCTCGGCCTCCAGTGGCCCGGATGGATGAGTGCGCCTCTGGAACGATAGAAAGTCAGACAAGAGTCATGCAAAGAAGGCAAAAATCCGAGCCTTACCATGAGCAAGCCCCAGATGCTGGCGAAATGGCGGTCGAGCTCCGACAAGTCATCGACTTGGGATCTGGCGAAATGCCTTAGGTTTGACATCCCAAACTTAATATCATTAAACTTGGGAAAATAATATGATTAGATTCAGGACTAGGTTGTGCTTAGCCTGGCTTAGATTCACTAGCTTACTAAATGGGTCATTCTCACTTAATATGTCTCTCCTGGACTTCTGTTCGGAGGATTAATGGTTAGAAATTCAGGTGAACCGGACTAATAACTAAAATATGACAAATGGTGGGCTGTGGGTGCTATGGTTTTGGTTAGCGGCGCCCATGGCAATTAAGGACCGGTTCATGGGACCCCTCGGGAGAATGACCGTGCAAACCACAAGCCGAAATGGGTAAGGTAGGTCCCGTAGTGTGGCCTCTCCTAGCTGACGGACCCATCCGCAAGGGTGAGCGGAATGGAGTTTCAGTCGGCCCCGGTATAAGGGTTGCTGGGCTGCCGGATTCACCGAGGCACTCAGGGGGGCTGCCCATTTCCAGGGTCCGGGAGTGGAAGCGAAACCTTGGTGGGGTTCGCTTGGTTAGTGGGGGTTATACGAAAGGTCCTATCACGGTTTCCTTTCCGGGTACCACGGTGGTATTACAGCGCACGGGAGGCCGTGTCGTGGGCTGTGTCTTGTGGGTACAGTTGTACACCTCTGATCAGAGTAAAACTATTCAAATAGCCGTGCCCGCGGTAAAGGGATGATCAACCGAGCTCACCGTGATTAGTCTCACACTATTACACCCTGATTAATGGAACATGACTAGTATAGGTGGATGGTTTGGGCCTGTCTCAACGTGGGGATAACGTTGGACAGTATTGGTTTCAAAATGTTTTAATTGCTTAAATTCTGTTGTTTTGACCGTGTTCAAAATCTGTACTATTTGGAAAAACCCTTGCTGTTTGCGCAAAAGCAAACCTTAGCCACACCTTTGTCTTCCCTGCATTCATTCCTCTCCCCTTCCGGTGTGACTTGCCGAGTACGTGGAAGTACTCATCCTTGCCTCTTCACCAGAACCTGAGCCAAAAGCTGAAGAAGAAGACAAAGTGGAGTAGGCTTGTCCTACACTCTGGAAGCTGCCTGTGGAGTGGTCGAAGCCCCGTGGCCAGCGTCAAGCTTAGGCTTAGGCCCTTTTCCTTTTTTTGCTGCTCTTTTGTAATCTTTTTGTATTGTTTCTAAGACGTGAAATTGTAATATCAACAATTATCGTACGTGTACCCGGGCTGGTCCTGGACAGGGATTTTAATACACATATAGCTTCGGAAATTCGGGTCTGAATTTCTGGGCGTGACACCCACTCGACCTCCAGTGGCCCGGATGGACGAGTGCGCCTCTGGAACGATAGAAAGTTAGACAAGAGTCATGCAAAGAAGGCAAAAATCCGAGCCTTACCATGAGCAAGCCCCAGATGCTGGCGAAATGGCGGTCGAGCTCCGACAAGTCATCGACTTGGGATCTGGAGCCTTCCCCGACTTCCAGCTCGCCCCCGGTGGCCCCGGCGTTGATGACCTCGATGGTGCCGGTCCTCTCGACCCGGCGTCATGGAGCTCCTCGACGTCGATCGTGGGTGGAGCGGCAGGACCCTCGACTGGCAGCTCGATGATTATCTCATCGTCGACGATGTTGCCAAACCGGCCCCAACTGATGCCAAAGGAGTTCTCACCATCCCCAGCAGACCGGCTACCGCCTCAGCGGCCGACTTGGCGGCCAGCGCAGTTACTCCGGCGGCAGCCTCCTCTACCCAGCTGTCAACCTTGGCCTCCATGGCCGCCGCCGCCGCTTGCCCAGCCTCGACGGAAGCCTTGGCCACCTGCTCGGTGTCGGCGAATGCCTTGGCCGCCTGTTCAGCCTCGGCGGGTGCCCCAGTCACCCGCGCGGCCTAAGTGGCAGTCTTGGCTGCCAACGCGGCCACATTCTCGGCCGCCTCCTCCTTGGACCCGCCGGCTGTCTCTACCGGTGGGTGCTCCTCCTCAAGTCGGTCACCGCTGCCGCCACCCCCAAGCCCACTGCAGGCGGGGAAGGGCCGGTTGCCGTTGCGGCGATTGGCTCAACGACCACAGTCGCCCCAGAGCTGCCTCGGTGCGGGGCTCGGCATCTCCAGCGGGCCTGATCAAGAAGGAAACTTTCAACGTAAAGTGGAAGGAGAGCAATTTCACTCGGGTTCAAGGATTACACTTACGCCTTGAACTTGAAGCTGATCCGTTTCGTTGCCTTCTTTGGTGGCGGCGTGGGCTTCTCCCTCGACACGTCCGAGTCGAACGAGTCGTTGTACACCTCCTCGGAGGAGGACTCGAGCACCAACTTCCACTTGGTGCCTCCCAGCGCCACAGCGCCGGATTCCTCCTACCGTCCTTGGAGCCTAAGCTCCTTTCCCCTCCCCGTCCCCTTCAGCCTTGTGGAAGGCCTCCGGACCCTCGGCATGTCGACCGAGTGGGCTCCGGGGATCGGGGCCAGGACACATATGCCTCCTGACCCTGTCAGTTCTGACCCTGGCAGGTGAGACATCGGGCAAAGCAAAAAAAACTTTCAAAAACAAAAAAAAGGGCCGATCTCACCGCTGGAGGAGGGTTGTTCGTCAAGAAAGGCTCTGGACCCCCTTCTCTAGAACTTGTTGTGCCCTGAAAGAAGCCTCACAGGTGGTGGCGCACGCGCTCCTCGGGCACCGTCGCGCTGCCCGAGCACTGGTACGCTGCGCGCTCCCTGCGCATGCAGGGCTGGATGTCGCGGAGGTCAAAGTTGTGCACCATGTGGACGCTACTCAGACCTCGCCTTCTTAGGTCCTTGATAAGCTTGACGAGCTCATTGACCTAATCCTGGTCGCAGGGGCGACAGGTGCCCACCCAGTTGAGGTTGGGCAACGGCTCCTTGTGGATGTCCTCACTAAGGGTCGGCTCGTGGTTTGCAATGTAGAACCACTCCACATGCCACCCCTTGTTGGAGGAAGTTGTGCCGATGGGAATGTAGCTTTCGCCCATTTCTCTACAGAGCTAGATCCTGGCTCCGCCGACGACGCCGCCGCTCCTCGACCACCACAGGCAGAAGTAGTGGCGAAAGAGCTCAAAGTGCGTGTCTACCCTGAGGTAGGCCTCATAGAGATGAATGAAGACAGAGATTTGGAGGATGGAATTGGGGTTGAGGTTGCAGAGCTCTATCCCGTAGTGCTCTAGTAGACCTCGGAAAAAGGGATGGGCTGGCACGCCAAAGCCACGCAGGAGGAAGGCAGAGAAAACAACCAACTCACTGGTGTTCGGGGTTGGGAACGCCTCTCCTTGGGCGGCGCGCCATGAAGAGATGCCATGGTAGGGGAGGACGCTGAGCCGTACCAGTTCCTCGATCATCGCCTTCCCCGCGCGTGAGGGAACGAAGGGCGAGCTCATCTTGACCTCGTCTCCGCTCGTCGCCAGGGCCTTTCCCGACTTCTTCGTCAACTTCTTCGATGCCATCGCCTTCAGCCAAAACAACCGTCGCCCCTTGCAAAAGCAAAATACGCAAAGGCAGTGAGGATGACGACGCTATGGTTTGAAGCAAGGTGGAGGCAAAGGAAGGTTGTGGGTGCTTGACAGGTTTAGGGTTCCTAGGCAATTGGGAAGCATAAGGAAGAGGAGAAGTCGAGCAGCGGCAAAGTTTATAAGGGAGAATGATGAAAAGGCTGACAACGCCACTCTCGGAGGACGCGCGATGCCATTAATGGCATGCGCGGAGCGTCCGAGGTGTTCTCAACCCCTCATCTCCCTGACGTCCATGTCTCCCGGGCGTTCAATCTAGACCGTTCATCTTCCAAGAAGGGTAACGATGTCTTTTGCGCGCCTGTTGCGGCTCCCAAAGAAATCGCCGGTGACGTTCCCTCTTCTCACCCCAGCCATCAGTCACGTCTGACACAACGGGGAAAGTGGGAAGTGGGAACAGGACTAGCCGTTGTACCGCCTTGATTTTCGCGGTTTCCAACAGAACGTAGCAGGCCCCCTGTGTTAGTGATATGCCCTAGAGGCAACATGGAGATGTTGGATATCACGTCAATGTTTATGTATTTATGAATAAAGTGTTATTCAGTTCCATGAAATAGACATCTTGTATTGATCAATAAGTACGTGACTTATTTATGAGACTCTTTATGTATGAATCTATTTCTAAACGATCCCTGATCATATGTCATATTGTTGGAACAAATATGATTCTAAGATCGGCATGTTTATTGATTGATGATCATGTCTCATAGTGTTAGTGATATGCACTAGAGGCAACATGGAGATGTTGGATATCACGTCAATGTTTATGTATAAATGAATAAAGTGTTATTCAGTTCCATGAAATAGACATCTTGTATTGATCAATAAGTACGTGACTTATTTATGAGACTCGATATGTATGAATCTATTTCTAAACGATCCCCGATCATATGTCATATTGTTGGAACAAATATGATTCTAAGATCGGCATGTTTATTGATTGATGATCATGTCTCGTAGATCATGGGTATGGAGATACCAAATCAATAAACATGGACATATGTGTTAGAGAACACATTGTTGGATAGACCCACCATGAGACACTACGGGAATTAATGTGCCATTAGTTGGTCTCGGGTAGTGTTGGTACAAAGTCCTTAGACACGAGATCACCATGGATTCCAACATGTGTAGTAGCCTACTTTGGGACTACCAAACGCTATTCCGTAATCGGATAGTTATAAAGGTAGTTTTCGGGTTTGCTATGAAACATGGAGTGGGATGTGAGTGATCAAGATGGAATTTGCCCCTCCTTTGGAGAGATATCTCTGGGCCCCTCGAGGTAATGGATTATGGAAATGCATGGCCATGCTAAGTTGATTGAGGAGTCAATCAACGGACGGATAATCCAATACGGTTCGAGTGAATGGTTAAGCTATTGAAGGGATGGCACACATCTTGCCTATAGCTTAACTGGTATCGTGAGGCAAAGGGATTTGTGTACACATTACAGGTTCGAGCCGATATTATATTCTTGTATACTATGGTGTCAATATGTGCTGCTAGGCGCCGCTATTGACAGTCGGCTGAGTTGGACTCGAGCCGACGATCGGCTAAGTTAGACTATAGCCGAAACCGAGTATACCTGAACCTACGGGGTCGCACGCTTAAGGGGATAGAATAGATATTCGAGTTGGACTCGGATACGGCTCGATCGGATAGGGATCCGATCGGATAGAGTCCTATGGGCTTACGACGTGTGGGGCGGCCAACTCTATGAGATACGGATGAGATCCGATTCAAAATAGAGTCCTAATCGGCCACTAGTCCCGTCGGCCAACTCTATATAAAGGAGGGAGGGGTGGAGAGGCGTGAGGCGTCAATTGCATCACGTGCAACGAAGTCGCCGAGATCAATCTCCACGGAAACCCTCCCCACTTTCGAGCCAAACCCTAGCCTTGCATCGCGTGCTAGCACACGGGTGTACGGCGTTCGTCCCCGGACGTGTGGATACCGGTAGAGGCGCTACGTTGCGCGCTCTTGATCGGCTGCGGTCGGGCGCATCGGAGCGAGGCGTGAGAATGCGGCGGACGGCTCGAATCGGCGATTGGCGAATCGGCTCTCTCCGGGAATAGGCTACACTGTTCCGGATCGGATTGCCCGATTGGCTATTCGCGCACTCTACTTTAATCGGTAACGATCTATCGGCCCTTACTTGCAAGTGTTCCTGGTTTGCGCGGTAGAAATTTTTGTTTTCGGCTAGCGTAGCTTCCGCGTAACCCTTCAGTGGTATCAGAGCTAATCTTGCTTAGTTCGGGTTTTAGATTGGATCTGGAACAAGTTTTGCGCACGGGTTGATTAGATCAATCGGTTTAACGGGATCTGTTGAGGAGAGTTAATGGTAATTGCGTTCCTTGATAGTGTATCGAAACGGTGTAATGTGATTACGTCGAAGCAATTTCCAAATAACTCGGTTTGAGTTGGGTTCGAGATAGCGTTCCTTGATAGTGTATCGGAACGGTATAATGTGATTATACCGAAGCTATCTCGTAGTCCGACTTTGTTGCTGCCTCGCACCTACGCAAACCATCCCCCTCGACCCCCCGCCCGCTAACCGGCTAGCGGGACCGCCGTGTGCGTACCCCTTATAGGTCGTCTCGATGCCGTAGCTCGCGATAGGTAGAAAACGTTTCTACGCCTAACTTGTTTTTGCGAGAGAATGCTTTGAGATGGTATGGCCCTATTGTATGTATGAGATGTATGAGATGCATATGATGCATGTAATATTCTTTCATATGTGCAATCCTGTAATATTCTTTCATACGTGCAATGCTTGTAATATTCTTTCACGACTGCGAGTCGATGTAATCTTCAATTAGAGCTTCTATAGTAGTAGCTTAGTTTGAAGATATCAAGCATTCGACACTTGGAATATGGTGCCGAAGATGGAGATCCTCGGCGCCGACATGGAGATGGAGATCACCATGTGAAGGGGGCCATACTATTTCATTATATGCTATTCTTCTTGATTTCATATGTGATATGTTTGTTTGATAGGATAGCATCCCTCTCAAAATTAAGTAGTAATGATGCCCTTCCAAATGTTGCACCCGTCACCGTTATGCTCGTCAATGGTGGGTCCAAAGCAGTGTCATTCTCTATCATAACACGAGGGGGTATATGTCGGACATATACATGCGGGAGCATTTGGTTTACTTAACAAGGCTATCAAAACAGTTTTGGGCCTTGGGGCATAGGTTGGCGCCGGGGCATGGAGATGCCACACCAACAACAAGAGTCACATAGAGATGTGATTAGCAAGGTGTTGCTTACCGATGTTACTAATTTTCTAGCGGTGATGCCAAAGCTCACTAGAAAATTAATTAACATGTGGATCTTGACCCAATACGTAACCTAGAGGGAAGGTGGAAAATACATAATGGGAGTCTAATGTTAAATTGTTTAACAATAGACATAGCATAAACATTGTGCTAAACTTTGCTTTTTGTTGTAGAATAAATGGCGGCTAATACTACACCGGTACCTTTAATTTGCGATCTATTCTCGAAAAGGAAAAATTAAATGGAACAAACTTTATGGATTGGTATCGCAACTTGAGAATTGTTCTCAAGCAAGAGCGTAAGGAGTACGTTCTTGAAGTACCCTATCCCGAGGATTTGCCAACTAATGCCACTTGCAACGCACGGAGGGCTTATGAGAAGCACACTAATGATGCCCTAGATATAAGCTGTCTCATGCTTGCTACAATGTCCCCCGAGCTTCGAAGCAATATGAGAGCGGCGATGCTCACACTATTATTCGGGACTGCGTGGCATGTTTGAGAACCAAGCTCGGGCCGAGAGGTTCAACACCTCAAAGTCCTTGTTTGCGTGCGAGCTTGCGAGGGAATCCCGTCGTCCGCATGTGATAAAGATGATTGGCTACATTGAGAGTCCGGAAAACGGGTTTTCCCCTTAGCCAAGAGTTGGCTACGATGTGATTCTCCGGTCGCTCCCTCCGAGCTTCGAGCCATTCATATTGAATTATCACATGAACAATATGGATAGGACCTTGGCTGAATTGCATGGGATGCTAAAGACAGTGAGGAGAGTATCCGAAAAACGGTCATCATGTGATGATGATGCGAAGGCTAAGCGCAAACCACTGTCAAGAAACTTTGCACCAAGAGAAAGTTAACTCCCGATGAGATCGCGAGTGCCTCTAATGCAAAGAAGGGCAAGAAGGGGTCGGCGGCATCGATGCCGTTTGCTTCTACAAGGAGACAGGCCACTTGGAAAAGGAACTGCAAGAAGTACATGGAGGATCTCAAGAAGAAGCAAAGTACGACTTACGCCAGGTATTAATGTTATAGACATTAATCTTGCTACTTCACCTACGACTCTTGGGTATTTGATACCGGATCGGTAGCTCATATTTGCAAATCGTTGCGGGGAATGAGAAGAAGTAGAGGATTGAGAAGGGGCGAGGTGAACTGCGCGTCGGCAATGGAGCAAGCGTTGCTACGATTCTTTGTCGCACGATACCACTTCATCTACCTTTAGGATTAGTTTTGGAATTGAATAATTGTTATTGTGTTCCAACACTATGTCAAAACGTTATTTCCGCTTCATGTTTGCAAGCGGAAGGATATGATTTTAGATCAATGAACAATGGTTGTTCAATATATCTCGAGATATGTTTTATTTTCATGCTCCATTGGTGAATGGATTATACGTTTTGAATCTTGAAGCGTCTCCCATCTATAACATTAATACGAAAGACAACTCTCTAATGATATAAACCCCACGTTTATCGGCATTGTCGCTTAGGCCATATAAATAAGAAACGCATGGAGAAGCTCCATAAGGATGGATTGCTTCACTCTTTTGATTTTGAATCATTTGAGACATGTGAGTCTTGTTTACTTGGTAAGATGACAAAGGCACCTTTCACGGGACACGGTGAAAGAGCAAGTGACTTGTTGGCACTCGTACATGCGATGTATGTGGACCAATGAGCTCGACGGCCGAGAGGTGGTTATCGGTACTTCATTACCTTTACCGATGACTTTAGTAGATATGGTTATATCTACTTGATGAGGCATAAGTCCGAATCCTTTGAAAAGTTCAAAGAATTCCGAATGAAGTACGAGAATCATTTAGGGAAAACAATCAAGTTTCTACGATCGATCGTGGAGGGAATACTTGAGCCAAGAGTTTGGTAATCATCGAAAGATTGTGGAATTGTTCCACGTTAACTCCGCCAGGAACTCCACAATGGAACGGAGTGTCCGAACGGAGAAATCGCACCTTGTTGGACATGGTGCGGTCGATGATGAGCCAAAGTGATCTTCCGTTATCTTTCGGGGATATGCTCTTGAAACATTTGCGCTCACACTAAATAGAGTTCCATCTAAGTCGGTTGAAAAGACACCATATGAGATATGGACAGGGCAACCCCTAGTTTGTCTTTTCTCAAAATATGGGGATGCGAAGCTTATGTAAAACGTTTACGGATCGACAAGCTCACACCCAAATCGACAAGTGCTTCTTTGTGGGATATCCTAAGGAAACTAAGGGATATTACTTTTATAATCGGGAACAAGGCAAAGTGTTTGTCGCCCGACACGGTGTCTTCTTAGAGAAAGAGTTTCTTTCAAGAAGGGTTAGTGGGAGCAGGGTGCATCTTGAAGAAGTTCAAGAAACACCGAGAAAATGTTTCGCGACCACGAGAACCACAACAGGAGGTGCAAAGTGTTGCGCCACCAGTTGTAGATACACCAGCCCCACGGAGGTCTGAAAGATCACGTCGTGCACCGACAGTACACAGTGCGGAACAACGTGATATATTGTTGTTGGACAACAATGAACCTAAGACCTATGAGGAAGCGATGGTGGGACCCGATTCCAACAAGTGGCTTGGAGCCATGAAATCCGAAATAGAATCCATGTACGACAATCAAGTTTGGAACTTGGTTGATCCACTGATGGTGTCAAAACCATTGAGTGTAAATGGGTTTTTAAGAAAAGGCCGATATGGATGGAAATGTTCACATCTATAAGGCGCGATTGGTGGCGAAAGGTTTTAAACAGATTCAAGGAGTTGATTATGATGAAACCTTCTCGCCCGTCGCAATGCTTAAATCTATTCGGATTATCCTAGCGATTGCTGCATATTTCGATTATGAGATATGGCAGATGGATGTCAAAACGGCTTTCCTGAATGGAAACCTAAGCGAGGATGTATACATGATACAACCTCGGGGTTTTGTCGATCCAGAATCGCTGGAAAGATATGCAAGCTACGAAATCCATTTATGGATTGAAGCAAGCATCTCGGAGTTGGAATATTCGTTTTGATGAAGTAATCAAAGGGTTTGGTTTCATCAAAAATGAAGAAGAGGCCTGTGTTTACAAAAAGGTCGAGTGGGAGCGCAATTGTATTTCTAATCTTATATGTGGATGACATATTACTGATTGGAAATGATATCCCTATGCTTGAATCCGTCAAGTCTTCATTGAAAAATAGTTTTTCCATGAAAGACTTAGGGGAGGCAGCATATATATTGGGCATTCGGATCTATAGAGATAGATCCAAGAGGCTAATTGGATTAAGCCAAAGTACATACATTGACAAGGTGTTGAAAAGGTTCAACATGCATGATTCCAAGAAAGGTTTCTTGCCTATGTCACATGGCATCAATCTCGGCAAGAATCGGTGTCCTCGGACACATGATGAGCGGAATAAGATGGGTATGGTTCCATATGCTTCGGCAATTGGATCCATCATGTATGCCATGCTTTGTACACGCCCAGATGTCTCGTACGCTTTGAGTGCTACGAGCAGATACCAGTCAGATCCAGGTGAAGGTCACTGGACTGCCGTAAAGAATATCCTTAAGTACTTGAGAAGAACTAAGGATATGTTCCTAGTCTATGGAGGTGAAGAAGAGCTCGTTGTAAGTGGTTACACCGATGCTAGCTTCCAAACAGACAAGGATGATTATAGATCGCAATGCGGGTTCGTGTTCGCACGAACGGAGGCGCGATCAGTGGAAGAGTTCCAAGCGGGATACCGTTGCTGATTCTACAACGGAGGCCGAGTACATTGCTGCTTCGGAAGCGCAAAGGAGGCTGTTTGGATCAAGAAATTCGTTTCGAGCTTGGTGTGATGACTAGTACGACGGTCCAATGTCTCTCTATTGTGACAATAGTGGAGCCATTGCGCAAGCCAAGGAGCCGAGGTCACATCGGAAGTCCAAACACATACTTCGGCGATATCATCTCATCCGCGAGATTGTGGACGAGGTGATGTCAAGATATGCAAAGTGCACACGGATCTCAACATAGCCGATCCGGACAAAACCTCTCCCTCGCCGAAGCATGAGGCGCACACAAGAGCAATGGGTATTAGATACTTACATGATTGACTCTAGTGCAAGTGGGAGATTGTTAGTGATATGCACTAGAGGCAACATGGAGATGTTGGATATCACGTCAATGTTTATGTATAAATGAATAAAGTGTTATTCGGTTCCATGAAATAGACATCTTGTATTGATCAATAAGTACGTGACTTATTTATGAGACTCGATATGTATGAATCTATTTCTAAACGATCCTCGATCATATGTCATATTGTTGGAACAAATATGATTCTAAGATCGGCATGTTTATTGATTGATGATCATGTCTCGTAGATCATGGGTATGGAGATACCAAATCAATAAACATGGACATATGTGTTAGAGAACACATTGTTGGATAGACCCACCATGAGACACTACGGGAATTAATGTGCCATTAGTTGGTCTCGGGTAGTGTTGGTACAAAGTCCTTAGACCTGAGATCACCATGGATTCCAACATGTGTAGTAGCCTACTTTGGGACTACCAAACGCTATTCCGTAGCTGGATAGTTATAAAGGTAGTTTTCGGGTTTGCTATGAAACATGGAGTGGGATGTGAGTGATCAAGATGGAATTTGCCCCTCCTTTGGAGAGATATCTCTGGCCCCTCGAGGTAATGGATTATGGAAATGCATGGCCATGCTAAGTTGATTGAGGAGTCAATCAACGCGGATAATCCAATACGGTTCGAGTGAATGGTTAAGCTATTGAAGGGATGGCACACATCTTGCCTATAGCTTAACGGTATCGTGAGGCAAAGGGATTTGTGTACACATTACAGGTTCGAGCCGATATTATATTCTTGTATACTATGGTGTCAATATGTGCTGCTAGGCGCCGCTATTGACAGGTCGGCTGAGTTGGACTCGAGCCGACGATCGGCTAAGTTAGACTATAGCCGAAACCGAGTATACCTGAACCTACAGGGTCGCACGCTTAAGGGGATAGAATAGATATTCGAGTTGGACTCGGATACGGCTCGATCGGATAGGGATCCGATCGGATAGAGTCCTATGGGCTTACGACGTATGGGCGGCCAACTCTATGAGATACGGATGAGATCCGATTCAAAATAGAGTCCTAATCGGCCACTAGTCCCAGTCGGCCAACTCTATATAAAGGAGGGAGGGGTGGAGAGCTGTGAGACGTCAATTGCATCACGTGCAACAGAAGTCGCCGAGATCAATCTCCACGGAAACCCTCCCCACTTTCGAGCCAAACCCTAGCCTTGCATCGCGTGCTAGCACACGGGTGTACGGCGTTCTGTCCCCGGACGTGTGGATACCGGTAGAGGCGCTGCTACGTTGCGCGCTCTTGATCGGCTGCGGTCGGGCGCATCGGAGCGAGGCGTGAGAACGCGGCCGGACGACTCGAATCGGCGATTGGCGAATCGGCGTCTCCGGAATAGGCTACACTGTTCCGGATCGGATTGCCACGATTGGCTATTCCGCGCACTCTACTTTAATCGGTAACGATCTATCGGCCCTTACTTGCAAGTGTTCTGGTTTGCGCGGTAGAAATTTTTGTTTTCGGCTAGCGTAGCTTCCGCGTAACCCTTCACATAGATCATGGGTATGGAGATACCAAATCAATAAACATGGACATATGTGTTGGAGAACACATTGTTGGATAGACCCACCATGAGACACTACGGGAATTAATGTGCCATTAGTTGGTCTCGGGTAGTGTTGGTACAAAGTCCTTAGACCTGAGATCACCATGGATTCCAACATGTGTAGTAGCCTACTTTGGGACTACCAAACGCTATTCCGTAATGCGGGTAGTTATAAAGGTAGTTTTCGGGTTTGCTATGAAACATGGAGTGGGATGTGAGTGATCAAGATGGAATTTGCCCCTCCTTTGGAGAGATATCTCGGGCCCCTCGAGGTAATGGATTATGGAAATGCATGGCCATGCTAAGTTGATTGAGGAGTCAATCAACGGACGGATAATCCAATACGGTTCGAGTGAATGGTTAAGCTATTGAAGGGATGGCACACATCTTGCCTATAGCTTAACCGGTATCGTGAGGCAAAGGGATTTGTGTACACATTACAGGTTCGAGCCGATATTATATTCTTGTATACTATGGTGTCAATATGTCTTGCTAGGCGCCGTGATGAGGTCGGCGAGTTGGACTCGAGCCGACGGTCGGCTAAGTTAGACTATAGCCGAAACCGAGTATACCTGAACCTACGGGTCGCACGCTTAAGGGGATAAGAACAGGCATTCGAGTTGGACTCGGATACGGCTCGATCGGATAGGGATTCGATCGGATAGAGTCCTATAGGCTTACGACGTATGGGCGGCCAACTCTATGAGATACGGATGAGATCCGGTTCAAAAATAGAGTCCTGATCGGCCACTAGTCCTAGTCGGCCAACTCTATATAAAGGAGGGAGGGGTGGAGAGCTGCGATATGTCAATTGCATCGCGTGCAACAGAAGTCGCCGAGATCAATCTCCACGGAAACCCTCCCCACCTTCGAGCCAAACCCTAGCCTTGCATCGCGTGCTAGCACACGGGTGTACGGCGTTCTGTCCCCGGACGTGTGGATACCGGTAGAGGCGCTGCTACGTTGCGCGCTGTTGATCGGCTTCGGATCGGCTACGGCATCTGCAAATCGGCTGATTGGTGAATCGGCTGTCTCCGGGAATCGGCTACACTGTTCCGGATCGGATTGCCCTGATTGGCTATTCCGCTGCACTCTACTCCAATCGGTAACGATCTATCGGCCCTTACTTGCAAGTGTTCCTGGTTTGCGCGGTAGGAAGTTTTTGTTTTCGGCTAGCGTAGCCTCCGCGCAACCCTTCACCCTGTTCACGATTGACAGGTGGGACCCCGCTCGCGGAGAATACCTCACGACTAAGTAACCGATTGGCGACATGGTTCGGGTAACTTCTCCTTTGACTTCGCTAAACTGTCACCGACCTCAGGGTTGGGACCCAAACGCCTCGAGAGAAGGGCTTCCCAGCTAGCCCTCAATCGGGGTTGAGACCACAGACGGCGTCCGGGTGGTGGTCTTGACCTCATCTCTATTACTTAAAGGTGATGGATTCCTTCGACTTGGAGTGGACTTTTGAGCTAGTCCCTGGTCGAGGTTGGGACTACCATGCGCCCTTGGGCAGTAGTCTTGACCATAACCTTGATTTCCATCGCTCCAGGGCGGTGGTCGTGTGTTGATGAGAAATTTTCCCACGCATTGGCCTGAGAGATCTGCTTAGCTCTAGTTATGGTCCAAATTGGATTGCCTTCGGTGCTTAGGGCGTGCCAGTTGGTTTGATCCTGTAACCAACAAGAAGACAAAGAATAGACAATTAAGTTATGATTAGATCCTACTCGATCGGCTATAGATATCCATAATACATTATTACTATTCCAAAGCACATTTAGACTAAGTGATTGGGATAGATAGTGTACTGAGACAGTATAAATCACTTATATCTAAAAGCACATTAGAATAATAATTATACATATTTACAACTTAGCAGATGTCATAGATCTAATGTGAATCGGCTAGTACTCTGATACAATTTTATACCAAGATATTATTCTAGGCTAAATACGCTAGACAAAGATCAATTGGCTATAATATGACTTAACAGATTGATGCCATGCTTAACGCATTTAACTAGAGTAAGATCTTAATATAAAAGGTGGCTTTAACACATCTATCAGTAGTAAAACGTATAAGATGGTTAAAACAGGTAAGATTGGCTGAAACTCCGATACTATCTCTAATAGCAGTCATTAAACCAAATAGATCTATATGATTCTAAAAGCGACTTAATAGATAAAACTGATGCAGCATCAAGTACAAAAAGAAGCATGAGATCTATATAGATAATGAAAAACTTTCAAGATGATGGATATGTCATATAAACCAAATCAACCCCAAGATCTAATCCTGTCAGCTGTTACCTCCGAGAAGATGCTAACCAATCGCGGGTTAGATCTAAGCATTGATTTAGATTATATGACGTATATGATAAATTAAGCAGATTGCAATAACGGAATTAGAGTATCATGACGATGGAAGCACTAACCCCGATAGCACAAACCGCTTGTAACAAGGAATTACCTTGTTTGGAGATCGGAACCCGATGCAGCCCAACACGAGGCAATAACTTGTCGAGATTGCAAGTAAAAGTAAAGGGTGGAGATGCGTCGAGATTGTATTGGTTGATTCTATTCTCAATTACAAACCTTTGGGCCGTATTTATACCCGGTTACGACAAAGTCCTTGTAAGACACGACTTCTATCTTATCTACTATTTAAAGTACGATAATATCCTGGGACAGGGTCCCCTGTTGTGATACAAGGAAACTATACAAAATATCCTAAATTAAAGATACAATTACCGTTGTAGGATGTTATCTGTAGATGGAAATATCTTCGAAGCACTTGGAAACCGAATCCAATGATTATATTCACGCTTTCCTTCTGGGATTGGTTGCATCTGCTCTTCCCAATCGGAACCGGCTATTGGCTACCCTGTCCGACTCGGACTCAGCCGATTGGCTCCTTAACCGATTCGGACTCAGCCGATGCGACCTCTATCTTTGAGAACCACATGCTCCCTCGATTCCACTTCAATCCTTGCTTCAAACTCGCGGATTTGCTTACCAAATTTGGTCGTTAACATCGTGACAACTCAAGTGTGGGCTTCCGAGCTAGTCCACAAGTGAGGTTGGGGCTACCATATGCCCTCGGGTAGTAGTCTCGACCATAACCTCGATTCCCATCACCTCCGGGCGATGGCCTTCTCGACTCGGGGCAGACTTCCAAGCTCGCCCCCGGTCGAGGTCGAGACTACCATGTGCCCTCAGGCGGTAGTCTCGACCATAACCATGTTCTTCGCAGCCCCAGGGCGGCGACCTTGACGACTCGAATGTGGGCTTCTGAGCTAGTCCACAAGTGAGGTCGGGGCTACCCCGAGCCCCAGGGCCTGTAGCCCCGAACACCTAACCTATCCTCACTGCCCTTGGGCAGGGGAATCTTTGACTCGGGGGCTGAAGGCCAGATTGCCTACCCCTCGGTCGAAGAAGGGACTGCCAAGCGCCTCCAGGCGGCAGACTTGTTCGTCTCGGTTAACCCCCTTTTTTGGTGGACCTCGAGCATCACTCAGATCATCGGGAGATTGACAAAACACTCTTGATGATTCGACCCTAGGCTTGGATGTGCCATTCGACCCTAGGCTCGGGGCTACACACCGCCAGTGCACCTAGGCGGTGCACCCGCAAAATCTCAATTCACGAAAACTGCTAGGGATCGACACCTTGGAGGAAAACTTGACCCTAAGGCCGAATGCTCCATTCGCCCTTAGGCTCGGGAGCTACACTGGCGGGTGCACCTAGGCGGTGCACACGCCAAAACCTTGGCTCAAAGCTTCGATGATCCATTAAAGAAAATACTCTGAAGGAACTCTGACCCTAAGGATGGATGCTTCATCCCTCCTTAGGCTCGGGGGCTGCTATGGGAGGTGTCACCCCGGGGTGCCTCAAAAACCCGGATTGAACCCCAATAGAAGTCAAACCGAGTGTCCTCGGGATGTGACCGAGAGCCTGACCCCCCGGGAGTCAGGCATTCTGGCCTTCCCCCGAGTCTAACCTCGGCCCCTTCTCTCGACCCCGACTCGTCGCCCGACCTCGAGCATCCTTGGGAAGAAACTTGGTAGGCACGGAGGAAGAGGGAGGAGACATCCCGACAACATCTGACACCACCTAGCGGCACAGAAGTAGGGTCCCAAGGCTGACAGGAGCACAAGATACCCACGGTGTATAGGACCTAGCAGACCAACATGTACTTTATCAGATATTCCTTGTATCCCACTATTTGTCTCTCTTAGTCTTAGCTTTCTTGGCCCCCAAGTTCATTTGTTCCTGCCCCCCTTGAGATATAAAAGGAAGGGCAGGGAGGCCGAGAGAGAGGGAGGGGAGATCCAACTTCCAAAACTCTAGCACACTCCTTTGTAACTCTTGTTCATCATCCACCCCAAGGAAGAACACCGCACACTGGACGTAGCCCTATTATCCTTCGGGAGGGCTGAACCAGTATAACTCTCTATGTCTTGTTTCTTGTCTCATCGTTAGATTCAAGTCGACCATTGGATCCGTCGGAGAGCAGCTTCTCTACCACCCTCTCTCTTTCATCTCCTCGGGGATCCCCCTTGGAGGACTGCCGACCCATCCGTCGACAGTGTGGACGACCCATAAAACTGATAGGAGTTCATCGACCCAGCGTGAATCATAAGCCATGAGCCTATTCTATATAGTGTCTTTATCCCCCATAGTACGATGTCGTTTGCACGCTCGACTGGCCATTGCTCTGAGGGTGTGAAATTGAGGCGAAGTAGATTTTGACATCAAATCCTGAGCAGTAGTCTTGGAAAGCACCACTGGTGAATTGGGAGCCGTTCTTTGTTAGGATCCTGTGTGGTAGTCCGTATCGACAGAATATCCCTTTGATGAACTTGATCACTCGGTCGGCTTTGATTTCTCGTGTTGGCTCTGCTTTAATCCACTTTGTGAATTTGTTGATTGCCATGAACAAGAATTTGTAGCCGCCTTGCCCTCATAGGAAATGTCCAAGGACATCAAGCCCCCAACACAAGAACGACCATGAGAAAGGGATGATTTGTAAAGCCTGCACTAGTAACTTAGTGTGCTTGATATGGAACTAACAAGCCTCACATTGTTGTATCATCTTGCAAGCGTCCTGTAGGGCTTTGGCTAGTAAAATTATTGTCGAAAGGCCTTGCCGACCAAAGTGCACCCTCCGACGTGTGATCCACAGATTCCCTCATGGATATCGAGCAGTAGCTCCTTTCCATCGTTCGATCGATATTCACTTCAGCAAAACTCCATTCATGGCCTTTTTGTATAGGTCATTGCCAATCATACAATAAGCCTTAGTTTGTCATGAGAGTTTTTTTTGCTTCTATGTCATCCTCTGGCAACTTGATGGTGGTGAGGAAATCTGTCAGCGATGTATGCCAGTCAGGTTCTATTTTGATGTTCGCCACGATGTTGTCGGCCTTCTTTTTAGCCCCCGAGCCAGTGTTGATGGTGTTGTCAGGTTCGTCGTCTGCTGAATACCGGAAAGGCAGCTTTGACAATTCTTCCAAAATGTACCCGGCTCAACCGGTTCTTGTCTGGATGCATGTCGGGCTAGGTTGTTGGCCTCAGCGTTGTCCCTACGATATAAGTGGCCCTTTGGGCATGCCTTGTTGAGGTCATTGAAGTCTACACACATCCTACACTTGCCATTGGCTTTGCGTACCATCATTGGGTTTGCAAGCCACTCATGATGAAGTACTTCTCTCATGAAGCTAGCCTTGATGAGTTTATTGAGTTCTTCTCGGATGGCTTCCTTTCTGTCGATTCTGGAAATCAGCAATAATAAAAGGGGGTAGCGCACGAGACTTAAATGTGGATGGATGAGGAAGATAAGGGTTTAGACAGGTTCAGGCCCTCTTGATGAGAGGTAATACCCTACTCCTGTTTGGGGATTGTATCCACCGAGTGCATATTGATCTGATGATCTGATTGTGGATATTGTTGTAGTTGCCCTTGAGAGGCTCCCTGCCCAACTTATATAGGCTGGAGGGCAAGGTTACAAAAAGGAAACCTAGCCGAACACGGTATCAGTTTCCTAATCTATTACATGGTAGTACTCAATCATGACTCTAGGCCCTGCTGTAGAACACAAGGCAACATTACAACTGAGTCCTACTCTATTACATAATACATGGATCTGGCCCACCTCCTATCTCTAGTCGGATATGCAGGCCATGTGGGTACCCGGTACCCATATCCTCCATAGTAGCCCTTGAGTCCTTCACATACGAGTTGCAGTCTTCTCCATAGTAACCAACATTGAGTGCTTCAATCTTCCCTGCAAAGGCTTCCCGACTACTTCCTTCTTGAGTCCTCCATGTTGATATCTTGCAAAGAGGCCATGGAGGGCTTGTCAAAAAGATTAAATAAATAGGTGCATCGAATAGATGCACCTAATAGGTGTAGCCCCCAACTATGTGCTTACTTGAGAAACAACTAATCATATAGTCAAGAACTATAATCTTAGTCAACCAAAGGACTTAATATCAGTTTATAGGATATGCGGTTGAATCCCTAAATAACATGACCGGAGTGATATACTGACTGCATAAAATATGATGCGTGTAGCTCTAGGCCAACCATGGCTTAAAAATATAATGCATGTAGCCCTAGGGCAACTACGTCTTAAAAAAAATCTAATGCGCATAGCTCAAGGCCAATTGCGTCTTTATAAAAAAGAATCACGTATCACTAGGCCAACCGTATATAGAATGCGTGTAGCACTAGGCCAACCGCATCTTTGAAAATGATACCAAATATCACTTGACTCTTATGAAGAAGAAGCCTGTTTATAAAAGCCATGAAAGCATGCTATTGATCACCTTTATAGATTGCATAGCAAATGACTATAATAAAAAACATTTATGCAGCGAGTAAAGGAATTTTTAACTTATTGGGTTCACATCATGCGCATATTGCAAAAACGAGCAGGCTTAAGTCCCTGTAAGACACACGGCTTCACCACACCTGTAAATATGGGCTGCGGACATATTGGGTTCAGGCCCAAAATTCAATTAGCTGAGTGGTTTTATCAAAAATTACACCATATGTGGTTGTTGATGAGAAGTTTCCCACGCACTGGCCTGAGATGTCTGCTTAACTCTAGTGCAGGTCCAAGTTGGATCACCTTTGGTGACTTGCAGGGCGTGCCAGTTGGTTTGATCCTGTAACCAACAAGAGACAAAGAATAGATAATCAAATCATGATTAGATCCTACTCGATCGACTGTAGATATCCATAATACATAATTACTATTCAAAAGCATGTTTAGACTAAGTGACTGGGATAGATCGGTAGTATACCGAGACAGTATAAATCACTTATATCTAAAAATGCATTAGAACAATAATTATATATATTTATAACTTAGCCGATGTTGTAGATCTAATGTGAATCGGCTAATACTCCGATACAGTTTTATACCAAGATATTATTCTAAGCTAAATATACTAAACAAAGATCAATTAGTTGTTAATATGACTTAACAGATTGAGACTAGGCTTAGCAGATTTAACTAGAATAAGATCTTAATATAAAAGGCGGCTTTTACACAGTAATAAAACATATAAGATGGCTAAAACAGGTAAGATCGACTGAAACCCTGATACTATCTATAATAGTAGTCATTAAGCCGAATAGATCTATATGATTCTAAGAGCGACTTAATAGATCAAACTGATGCAGTATTAAGTACAAAAAGAAGCATGAGATCTATATATACTAATGAAAACCTTTTGAGATGGTGGATATGCCATATAACCTAGATCAACCTCTGGATCTAGCTCTGTGGGCTGTTGTTTTCAGGGAAACGCTAGCCGATCATGAGATAGATCTAGACATTGATCTAAATTATATGTCGTATATGATAAATTAAGCAATTCGTGACATCAAGATCAGAGTGTCACGATGATGGAAGCACTAACCCCGATATCACAAACCACTTGTAACAAGAGATTACCTTGCTCAGAGATCAGAATCCTATGCAGCCCAAGGACGAGGCAAGAACTTCTCAAGATTGAAAGTAAAAACAAAAGCTCACGATGCGCTGAGATTGTATTGAGTTGTGTGTTGTTAATATGGTATCGGGTCATATTTATACACAGATATACAACGAGTCCATAACGGACACGATTCCTATTACATATTAGATTAAAAATATTCTAACCAAACCGACATTATGTATAAGGAAACCATACAAAATATCCTAAATTAAAGATACAATGCCGTTGTAGGACGTTATCCGTAGATGGCAATATCTTCAAAGCACTTCGAAACCGAATCCAATAATTATCTTCACGCTTTCGTTCCGGGATTGGTCTCTTCCTTTTCTCTCAATCGAAATCGGCTATCGGCTATCATGTCCGACTCGAACTCAGCAGACTGGCTCCTTAGCCGATTCGGACTCAGCCGACACAACTTCTGTCTCCGAGGTTCAAAATGCTCCCTTGATTTCGCTTCAATCCTTGCTCCAAACTTGGAGATTTGCTTACCAAATTTGGTCATTAACAGTGGTGTCAAATCCGAGTTAATAACACTCAAAATGGATTTACCAACTGCCAATTAAATGACCAAAATATCATATATAGCTCTAAGCCAATGATGTAGGTCTAAAAACAAATGCACATATATGCGATTATATAAATGCAATATTGCAGCATTAACCTGACTGCATTTATAATAAACCAAACAATGTCCCACTTCTATATAAAAAACAAGGTTATAAGCAATTAAAGCACACTGTTTGCCACCTTCTATTAAACAATCTCAAATAAAAGGTTATATAGCAGCGAAACAGAGGATTTTATAGGTATTGGGTTTCTTCTACGCGCACAATGTAAAAACAAATATGCTAAAGTCCCTAAAAGACACGTAGTGAACCACACCTAAAAAACATATGGCACATGTTGTGTAAAATTTGAGTCAATAATACTTATAAATAGATTTACCAACCGCCTGTATAATGACAAGAAAATATTATGATTAGCCTAAGTCATAATATTGGTCTTTTATAAAAATGCACACATATATGGTCTAAAGCAATGATATAGTATCCAATCAATTGCTTTGTAAAAACAAAATAATGTTTAACTTTTATACATAAAAAATTTAATTTTACAGCTATATATAAGCTTCACCGTTTACCACCATTTTAAATTACATTATACCAACTTTTATAAAAAAAGTTGTGTAATACCTGACAAAAAGGATTTTAAAGGTATTGAGCATTCAACCACATGCATATTGCAAAAAGTAAATATGCCTAAGTCCATAAAGGCATGTGACAAGCCACACCTAAAAATGGCCTGCAAACTCTTAATGGGCTTTGTCCAAAAAAAGAAATATTTGCCGATCCCCTTAAAAAGATGACGCGTATAGCAAGCCTCTTAATCTGCTCCTGAATGACAAATCTCCCAGGTAATGTAGACCGAGTGCATCTCATCTGAGCGGCTTCTGATTCGAGTGGTTATCCCTCATGGGGTGTACCGAAGCAAATGTGATAATTGAATCCCGACTGGTGCAAGTACTCGGCTGATGGTCCTCGTGGAAAATAATGGTTGATCTAGATCTTGAGCATAGAAAAGAAGCCCATAGTCATGAATTCATGTTGTGCATATCTGGAATGATATAGGAACAAAGGTAAGATCCTCGTGCTTGAGTTGATGAGCCCCTGAGCATCTCGCTTGTCCTTCTGTTGCGGTTGAGGTTGTCCATTGGTAGCAATTGATGTAATGGGCATGAAGACGAGGTCATCAGTCGACGATGGCGAATGCAACCGACAATAGAGACGAGGTCGCACAGGAATGGTGGCGGGATCATTCAACCGTAAAGACACCAATCGACGGCATACGAGGCAAGCTGGTAGCAAAGATGAAGACGCTCAAAAAGCGGTGTCGACGTAGACCAACCATGAAGGCGAAGACACCTGTCGACAGCGATAGAAGCAATTCGGTAACAAAGACGACGATGCCCATCAGCGGTGGTGGTATAGGCCAATCATGAAGGTGAAGAAACCAGTCGGTGATTCCAAAACAGCTGATCTGTTGACAGCCGATTGTGTGATTCCAGCCGATGCTGATGTCCAGATAACTCGTCGGCTGAAACCCCGACAAAACCATTATTGGTAGCCATCAGGCAGGCTAGAGACTACGGTTCTAATCATGACTTAGTAGGTCAAACTGAACTGATGCAGCTCTAAGTATGAAAAGAAACACAATATCTAGACAATCAAGCCCTTGACTGATTTTCAGGGTGGTAGATGCCTAAGCTAATCTAATCTAATATAACAATTTAACCGTACAGAAAACCTAAAGTGAGAAACAACCGATAGAGCTAAATTGAGATACTAGGACTAGATTAACAAAGACATATGATAAGACCGGCTAACCCTCCGGTGAAACATTAGCATGAACCTATCGGCTTAACATGACAGATTATCGATAACAATCTAGTAGGTCGGACCTAACCGATGCAGCACGAGATTGTATATGATAATCTAATACTCGACAAGCCGATAGATCTGTCTAATGTGATGGATATAACAAATCTACCTAAAGCAACATTACGTTTACAGGAACATCAACTTGATCAGAATATCTGACCTAACCGAGAAAGTCCTAACTAAGCCGATGTATCTATGAACGGTAATGAAACTAAAGATAGATATGATATACCTGGGCTGGCGGGACCTTGGACATACCCCTTCCCCGGAGATCAAAGCTGATGCAGCCCTGCGTCGGGTGCCAAGTTCCGTCGGATGATGAGCAAAGTAGCCAAAAGTAAAAATGTGGCGATGCACCGAGTTGTATTGATCACGAGGATTGATTACATGAACCCCGGGATTACATATCTATACCCATGGGCTAACAAAGATCCTAACAGATTATAAGTCCAAACTTTCCTAAAGATAAAAGGAAACAAACCGAGTCCTTAACGGTTGCTAACATACTTTCCTTAAGATAAAATAGTAAGC
The DNA here is from genome assembly GCA_019925245.2 of Oryza australiensis. Lineage (NCBI taxonomy): Eukaryota > Viridiplantae > Streptophyta > Magnoliopsida > Poales > Poaceae > Oryza > Oryza australiensis. Next base: position 2,252,451 of record JAIFGZ020000225.1, on the reverse strand, counting down.
TAACAAACTCTTTCTAATTAATAGATACAAGTTGCATCCTTCCTGAACTCGGTCTCTTCTGGATAATCTCTTTCCAAACCGAATCCAACAAGAATCCAACTGCTGGAGATATTGATAATAGAAAACCCTTATCGGCTAACGTAAAAACTCTCAACCGATTTTAGCTTTGAGCCGATATGAACACTCGACCGATGAGGATTCCGGGGCTTACCTAATTCTGGCATTAACATAGTAGAACTTGGTTTCGTAATTGTTGATGTTGTTCCATGTGAAGAGTATCTATTGATGATGTTGTCCAACTCATCGAATCTAAGTTGATTAGTTGATGACTCCAAACTCCCTAGAACCGAACTTGGGAGGCTTGAAGCCATATTTGAGTTGAACTCCAAAGCGCGAGCTGAATCTGACGAGGACATGTAGATTAAATCTCGAACTTGTTATTTGAGAAACTTGGAGTATACTGTGGCATCGACTGTCAAATTTTAGTGTTGTGTTTGTGTGGCCTCAGACTATATGCTTAGTTGGGAAACAAATGAAGAGAGAATCACAAATTGTGGCTTCTTATCGTCGAGTAGCCATCGCTTGAGTGAAGATACATGTTGAGGATGTCAGGGTAGAAAGCTTGAGGATTGCAACACCACTTGTTGTAGTAGATTAGCGCATCATCATATCTGGTGGTGCATACCGAGGTGTCAAGGTTCTCGAAGACATCGAGGTTGGTGAAGTAGCGAAGCTGGTGAAGTAGAGGCATCATAGGTTGCTGGTGATGAAGACGATCGGTGGCAACAAAGATGGCCGTCTATGAAGACGAAGTCGTCCAACAACGATGGCAGAGTCACAGTCGTGAAGGCGAGGAGACCAGTCGACAGCAGCAGAGACGAACCGGTGGCAAAGACAAAGATGCCAATCAGCGTTGGTGGCATAGACCAACCTTGTAGGCGAAGAAACCAGTCAGCGACAACGAAGGCAACCAGTGGTGAAGACGAAGACGCCCATCAGTGGCGGTGTAATAGGCCAGTTGTGTAGGCAAAGACACTAGTCGACGGCAACGAAGGTGGCCGGTCGGTGAAGATGAAGATGCCCAACAACGGCGGCATAATAGGTTAGCCATATAGGCGAAGACACTAGTTGGCGGCGGCGAAGGCAACCGATCGGTGAAGACAAAGACGCCCAACAGCGGCGACATAATAGGCTAGGCATATAGGCAAAGAAACCGGTCGGTGGCGGCGAAGGCAGCCAGTCAGTGAAGACGAAGACGCCCAACAACAACGGCGTAATAGGTCAGCCGTATAGGTGAAGACACTAGTCGGCATCAGTGAAGGTGGTCGGTCGATGAAGACGAAGATGCTTAACGTCGGTGGTGTAGTAAGCCAGCCATGTAGGCGAAGACACCAGTCGACGGTGACGAAGATTGCCGGTCAGACGAAGACGCCCAATAGCGGTGGAGTAATAGGCCAGCCATGTAGGCGAAGACACCAGTCTGCGGCGGCGAAGGCAACCGATCGGTGAAGACGATGTTGCCATCAACAACGACGGCAAAATCCACCAACCATGTTGGCAAAAAAAACAATCGCCGACGACGGAGGCAAGTTGATGGTATCATACTGACTGATCCATTCTTGGAGCATAGGAGATAAGCTTATGGCCATTAATCCCTACTATGTGTATCTGGATTGTGATCCTGCAGTATAAACATGTAGGATGAGCAGTATCTGGTGTAGTTATACTACTTGAGAAAAATTCAAGCATTTTAAAATATTTATAAATATGTATTTCTGTTCTTGTCAATTTTAATTTCCTCGAGTAGTTGACTCCTTATGTTTAAATACACTGCCAAACTTGTCATGGCCCCAAAGCATCGGGAGTCGGCTCATGGCACTTCCCAGACATGCGTATGGGTGACATGAGTTTGTCTTTCATGGAACAAAGCTTCACAGATCAGAATTTGTGCTATTCGGGTACTTTTGCAATTATTAAGACCAAAAAACAAATTATTTTATCTTTATGCTTTTGATCTTTTTTATGAGTAGTACTTAGCACCTTGTACACTCTACCCGACAAGCCCCTGGGTGCTAGGAATCGGCTCATGGCAACCATCTGTCAACACACTAAACGGAAAACATCGAAAAATAGAGCTTCACTACTTGACACTTTTTTACTCGTATTTATTCGCAAGTAATCAAGAGAAATATTATAAAAGTTATTGAAAAAATATGATATAACATATGTTGCCCCTGACTCACTACTCAACGGAAAACCGGTTGGGGTAGTGGGGGAGAGGAAAAAGAAAATATCATATAAAAAGAAAATTAATGGTGACTTAGCTTTTTGGTATTCCCCTCAGTGATGGCAGAGGTAGCCGATGTGGGGAGAAGGTCGTCCATCAATGGCAACACAGACACCAACCGTGGACGGTAGTCAAGACGATGACACCCAACAACGGTGGTGGAATAGGCTGGCCGTGAAGGCGAAGGCACCAATCGACGGCGGCAGAGGATAGCTGGCGGTGAAGACAATTTTGCCCAACAACGTGGCGAAGACGTGCATCCATGGAAGCGACAACACCAGTTGGTTGCGGCGGATGTAGCCGACGGTGAAGACGATGTCGCCAACTGCAACGGCAACGGAATCCACCAACCGTTGAGGCAAAGAAACATTTGGTGGCAGCAAAGGAGACCGATTAGTGAAGACGATGTTGCCATCAGCAACGACGGTGGAGTCCACCAACCGTGGTGGCAAAGAAACCAGTCGGTGACCACAGAAACAACCAACAGTGAAGATGATATCGCCATCAGCAACGACATCGAAATCCACCAACTGTGGTGGTGAAAAAGCCAATCGGTAGCGATGGAGGCGACAAATGGTGAAGATGATATCGCCATCAGCAACGGTGGCAGAATCCATCAACCATGATGGTGAAGAAGCTAGTTGGCAACGATGGAGGCGATCGATGGTGAAGACAATGTCATCGTCAGCAACGGCGGTGGAATCCACCAATTGTGGTGGCAAAGAAACTAGTCGGTGGTGGCGGAAGCAACCGATGATGAAGACGATGTCACCATCAACAACAATGATGGTGGAATAGGCTCGTGACCAATTGATGGCATAGTGATGCCATGAGTCCATGACTGGCATCAACCGTCTCAGTAGTTATATGTGAACAAGAACAAAAAACAACAAGAGATTAATCTGAGATTAAAAATCAATCTAATAAACAATGATAAGTTGGAAGGGACAAAACTCGGTGGTGTCGAAGATTAAATCGTCGAACTCACTGAGACTAATCTCCTCGGCTAGATTGAATCCAAGAAGGAGAGAACGAGCTTTGCACAAGCCTTCACGGTATTCAAGAGAGTTGGGGCAAAGAAGGAATCCGACGATGTCGGAGATTGGTTCCATCTCACTCGTCAACGGGATACTCGGCATGACCCCTACTTGGCGTGCCAACTGTCGATTCTGGAAATCAGCAATAATAAAAGGGGGTAGCACATGAGACCTAAAAGTGGATGGATGCAGAAGATAAGGGTTTAGACAAGTTCAGGCCCTCTCGATGAGAGGAAATACCCTACTCCTGTTTGGGGATTGTATCCACCCGGTGTATATTGATCTAATGATTTGATTGTGGGTATTGTTCTAGTTGCCCTTGAGAGGCTCCTTGCCCACCTTATATAGGTTGGGGGGCAAGGTTACAAAGAGGAAAACCTAGCTGAACACAGTACCAATTTCCTAATCTATTACATGGTAGTACTCAATCAGGACTGTAGGCCCTACCATAGAACCGAAGGCAACATTGCAACTGAGTCCTACTCTATTACATAATACATGGATCCCACCCACCTCTGATCTTTAGTCGGATATGCAGGCCATGTGGGTACCCAGTACCCATATCCTCCACCCTTTCAATCTGGAGTGAATCGACACAACTTATGCTCTACGGGCTTGGCTTCGAGACACATCATTAGCTTGTGCTCAATCACCTCCCTAGGGACTCCGAGCATATTGGACGGTTGCCATGCAAACACATTGGCATTCTCTCTAAGGAAGGTGATTGAGCTCGAGTTCCTATTTGTCATCAAGCCCTGCCACGATCTTGACTATCTTGTCAGGGGTGTTGCTTGACAATGGGATCAATTTGATTACTCTGTCTAGCTTGGGGGCCGTATTGGGCTTGCTCTATTCTTCAGGAGGTTCGTTTGTGGTGGGAGTGGTGGGAGTTTGGTCGATCATGTCAAGATTCCTCTTGTCGCACTGCACAACCATCTTTGTGTTGTTGAAAACTGCAATGACCCCTTGGGGCCCAGGCATCTTGATCATCTGATAAGCGTACTGAGATGTTGCCATGAACTTGGCTAACGCCATTCTTCCGAGGATGGATTCGTTGGTGGTGTTAAATTTGGCTACATCGAAAGTGATTTGCTCTGTCCGAAAGTTGTCAGCCTTGACAAAGGTTACATGTAGGGTTATCTTCCCCGACGACCAAGATGATGACCTCTTCATCTTGGTGATTGGCCCATGGGATGAAGAAAAAACTTCGTGTTCCACCTTCTTGTACTCCCTCTTGTAAGAATAGGAGGTGGATCATCCGAAGATATGTGCCACTTGTTGGTTGGAGTCAGGAAACTTGTGTTTGTCGTCAGATGGAAGGTTGTTGTTGCCCTTCTGAACCACGCGGACTCTTTTTCCCTAGTTGAGTGCCATCTTTTTGTCCATGGCTTTCTGGAACACAGAGCAATCCACAAACACATGTGTGGATTCCTTGTGAACCGGGCACCATTGCCATTCTGGGCTGTCGTCTTGAACGTTAGGATGTTTAGGGGTGTTGTTTCCCTATTTGGCAACAAGGACCTCCGTTGGCACCTTTCGTGTCCCCTCTTCTTACGAGCCTGCCCAGGTTCCTGGCTTGTCTCAGGGTTGTCTTTCTTCGTCGACTGCTTCTCCTCGACAACATTTCCTTTCTCATCATTTCCATGGACAACTTTGTCAGTGTGGGCGCAATGTCGATAATGTCAAACAACTTCATGGAGGAAGTGAACCGTCACGTTGCTAGTGATAGGTAAAAGGTTGTCCCGATCTTCCATAGGTAGAGGGTAGCTTGGATGTGTGGAGATCTCGACGTAATCGATAGCTGGCTCCGGTCCGAACGGATCAAAACCTAGCAATCGAAACACCACTGCTCCGTTGGTTATCAACCTCGCCGACTCGGTTGACCTCGCCACGAAGGCTTATCCCTGCAAGCGCATCCAAGACCCAAGCAAGAACAGAAAGAATGCAACACGATTGCGAAATATGAGAATGAAGAATACAAACAGGTGGGGTTTTACAAACCAAACGCAGCAGCCTATCGGTCCGGTGCGAAGGCGATATCTCACACAACAAGTATAGATGCAATCTAAGCAAAACCCAGGGGTTCTTGGACGCCTATAGGGGGTATTGATACTAGGAACAACCCTCCTAGATGAGTATGAACGCAGCCCAGCTCGTGGGGAAGGTGGAAGGCCAACCAGTTGAGCAACTCACGCTGCTGTTTGACTGTCTGACCCACCTTCACTAATTGGACCATAACTATTGATTGGGACCTCCAATTAACGAACGGTTTGTTGGGTGTGAAAGTAGTCTTGATGTGCTTTCCATCCATAGGTCATAGATCCCCAGTCTATTCATATTCCCCAGTTTGGTGGCGATCGCAAGTTGGACCTTTTGTCAGCCTTCCGACCAGTCTTCCGAGCAGCGCGTGTCTGCCATCTGATCACCATCCGTGCACCTAAGCAAAGTCAAAGCACAAGACTTAGGCAGTAAATAATTCCTAGAAGTATAACACAACTCTAAAAGTAGCACGTGCACCTCTTGTTGTATCTTTTTGGCGCGACTACGAGTGATCGGACCATCAAATGTTGTTGCACGAGTGATCGGTGGAGTGATCGGTGGTGTTGGTGTAGCAGCAATTGGATTATGCTCGGTGATGTCCTCATCATCCTCCCCTTCTTGAATTTGTGTCATCCTCGACTCTAGCTCGTCTTCTTCTCCCGAGTAGGGCTTCAAATCTGAAACGTTAAATGTGGGACTAACCCCGAAATCTGCAGGCAATTCAAGTTTATATGCATTATCATTAATCTTCTCAAGTATGCAAAAAGACCATCAGCGCGAGGCATCAATTTAGACTTGCGTAACTCCGGAAACCAGTCCTTTCGTAAATGCAGCCAAACAAGATCACCTGGTTCAAATGTAACATGTTTTCTTCCTCGACTACCATAAACTCGATCTTTGGCATTCATCTTCTCAATATTAGCCTTAGTGGATTCATGCATCTTAAGTAACAGTTCAGCACGTTTGCTAGCATCAAGATTCAACTTTTCAGAAGGTGGCAATGGTAGCAAATCAATTGGGGCACGGGGGTTAAAACCATATACTACTTGGAACGGACTTACCTTGGTAGTGGAGTGTACCGACCTATTATAAGCAAACTCAGTGTGAGGTAAACACTCTTCCCAAAGCTTCAAATTGGTCTTGAAAACAGCATGCAACATGGTGGATACCGTCTGTCCATCGGTTTGGGGGTGGCACGTAGTAGAAAACAGCAACTTGGTTCCAAGTTTGTGCCAAAGCGTCCTCCAAAAGTGGCTCAAAAACTTCGCATCCCAGTCTGAAACGATGGTGTTTGGCACACCATGTAAGCGAACGATCTCCCTGAAAAACAAATCAGCAACATGAGTAGCATCATCGCTCTTATGACAAGGTATAAAATGCACCATCTTTGAGAAACGATCAACAACAACAAAGATGCTATCCCTCCCCTTCTTTGTCCGAGGCAATCCTAACACAAAATCCATAGAAATATCCTCCCAAGGAACACTAGGAACGGAAAGGGGTGTATAAAGACCATGCGGGCTGAGTTGGGACTTAGATTTGTTGCAAGTAGTGCAGCGAGAGACATAGCGCTCGACATCACGTCGCATCTTAGGCCAAAAGAAATGTGTGGATAGCGCATCCTGTGTTTTTCGCACACCAAAATGACCCATCAAGCCGCCTCCATGTGTAATGTGTGGATAGCACATCCTCTGTTTTTCGCAAACCAAAATGACCCATCAAGCCGCCTCCATGTGTTTCCTGCAACAACAAGATACGAAGAGAGCTTGCTGGAACACATAACTTACTAGCACGATAAAGCAATCCGTCAATCAGCACATATTTATTCCAAGCTCTCTCCTCACGACAGTTTGTAAAGCATCTTTGAAGTCCAAATCAGTAGCATATATTCCTTTAATTGTCTCCAAACCAAAAATCTTATGATCAAGCTGCGAAAGCAAGGTATAGCGCCTAGATAAAGCATCGGCAATGACATTGTCTTTCCCTTTCTTATGCTTAATGATGTATGGAAATGACTCAATAAATTCAACCCACTTAGCATACCATTTGTTTAGATTGCTTTGACTACGAATATGCTTCAAAAATTCATGGTCCGAATGAATGACAAACTCCTTAGGCCAAAGATAATGTTGCCATGTTTGAAGCACACGCACTACGGCATACAATTCCTTATCATAAGCTAAATAATTTAGTGAAGGACCATGCAATTTTTCACTAAAATAAGCCACGGGTTTTTGTCCTTGCAGCAGCACTCCTCCAATTCCAATGCCACTCGCGCCACATTCAAGTTTAGAAGTCTTACCCAAATCAGGCAGCTGAAGGAGGGGTGCATGCGTGAGGCGATCTTAGTGTAGCAAAAGCTTGTTCTTGGGCTGGTCCCCAAGTGAAAGCAACTCCCTTCTTGGTCAACTCATTCGAGGGCCGGCTATAGTGGTGAAATCTTTCACAAACCGCTGGTAAAATCCTGCAAGACCAAGAAAGCTACGTACCTGGGTGATAGTTTGAGGTTGCGGCCAGCTATTGATCACGTCGACCTTTGCCGAATCAACCTCAATGCCCTATGAAGTGACAACATATCCAAGAAACACGACTCGATTGGTGCAAAACATGCACTTCTCAAGATTACCAAATAGTCGAGCCTCACGTAGGACAGCAAAAACAGCGCGTAGATGCTCAACATGTTCATTGGTAGACTTGCTGTAAATCAAGATGTTATCAAAGTAAACTACCACAAATCGACCTATGAAGGGACGTAGGACCTCATATCAAACGCATGAAGGTGCTAGGTGCATTGGTCAATCCAAAAGGCATAACAAGCCACTCATACAAGCCAAATTTAGTCTTAAATGCAGTTTTGCACTCATCACCTAGTTTCATGCGAATTTGATGGTAACCACTACGTAAATCAATCTTGGAAAAGATAATGGTACCACTGAGTTCATCAAGCATGTCGTCTAACCTAGGAATAGGATGACGATATCGAATGGTAATATTATTTATAGCACGACAATCAACACACATGCGCCAACTACCATCCTTCTTAGGAACCAAAAGAACGATACCGCACAAGGGCTAAGGCTTTCACGAACGTACCCACGATCAAGAAGGTCCTGTACTTGTCGTTGAATCTGTTTGGTCTCTTCTAGGTTCGTGCGGTATGCAGCACGGTTGGACAGCGATGCTCCCGGAATCAAATCAATTTGATGCTCGATGCCACAGATTGGTGGCAGCCCAGGGGTATCTCATCAGGAAAAACATCCTTAAATTCCTGCAAATGGTTAGTGACAGCAGCGGGAACGGAACTAGGGACGTTCTCCAATGAAAATAACACATCCTTGCAAAGCAAACCATAGCAAGGTGCATCATCATCGCAATTTTCAGCAAGATTAAGGGCTGTCGTGTTATTAACTTCAGCAAGGTCACTCTTTGTTGCAAGCATCACACGCCCTTTTAATTTAATACCTTGAGATGATGAAGGAGAAGCAACCTTATCCTTTTTAGGTGGAAAAACAGTCCTAGCCACTTGCTGATTTTCAGAAACTAGTGTGCCCTTTTGTGCTTCCTTAGCATGTTTTTCTTGTTCAAATTGCACAATTTCAGCAGGTGACATAGGAAGTAAAGTGTATTTCTTTCCTTTATGTGTAAATGTGTATTTGTTGTTTCTACCATGGTGTGTAGCATCAGTATCATACTCCCAAGGACGGCCAAATAAAAGAGAACATGCTTGCATTGGCACGACATCAAAATCAGCAACATCGGAGTATGCCCCAATGGAAAATTTAATCCGAGCAGTTTGTGTTACCTTCACCTTACCGCTGTTATTGAACCATTGAACATGGTACATATGAGGATGGGCACATGTGGGAAGCTGAAGCTTAGTGACCATGTCAGTGATTACCATGTTATTGCAACTACCGCCGTCAATGATGACACGTACGCAGCGATCGTTCACAATGAAGAAGGTCTTAAAAAGGTTATGCCGTTGTGCCCGCTCCTGCTCCATGTGTGTGCTCAACACACGTTGCATGATGAGTGATTCGTGTCCAGCAGAGGCATCGACTCCCAAAACAGCGACGTCGTCATCGGAAGTATCATTTCCTGCAAGGTTAGCAGCAAGTGCAAGTTCATCCTCAACATCACTAGCACTTACATAGCCTCCGTCTTTTGTAGCAATGTAAGCCCGTTGGCTAGGGCAATCCTTCATGACATGGCCCAAGCCTTTGCATCGGTGGCATTGGATTGCTGTAGAACATGCAGTGGAGGCCGCCGAGGAGGTGGTCTTGGCTGGTGCTCTCGAGACACCCGCTTTGGAGCTCTCGGCCGGTGTTGTAGATGCAGAGGGTGCTGAAGTTGCTGCTGGTCGAGTAGAAGGTGGTGGTGGTGGTGCTCGCTGCTGCCCAGCTGATCGAGAGGAAGGAGCAGTCCCAATGGTGTTCCTGCTGCGTTGTTGTGGTTGTCGACCCTTCAATTCTTTTTCTGCCAACATAGCAAGGTGGAACAGACGAGTGATAGTGTTGTACTCTTTATAATCAATAATATTCTGAATTTCACGCCGTAAGCCACCATAAAAACGAGCCATTTTATCCTCATTATCCTCCTCTATTTCAGCACGCAAGCAACCTATTTGCAATTCCTGATAATACTCTTCAATAGATTTATTTCCTTGATTAAGGCGCTGCAATTTTTTCTCAAATCACGTTTGTATGAAGGAGGTAAAAATCGAGTACGCATTGCTCGTTTCAATCTATCCCAAGTTTGAGGATCAGTACCCGCAAGAACTAATTCATTCCACCAAAGAAGAGCAAATCTAGTAAATTCACTAGTAGCTAATCGAACACGGTGGATGTCAGGCACTACATGAGAGTTAAATTTTTGCTCTACCATCATCTCCCAATCTAAATATGCATCCGCATCATAGGTACCAGCAAAAGGAGGTACTGAAAATTTAACTTTGGAGTATCGATCATTGTTACCTCGCTCCTCATTATTACCTCGAGGTTGGCGGTTACCATGGCGGTTGCCACCCATACCTTGACGGTTGAATCGGAGGCGTCTACGAGCAGCTGCGTCAGGGTCAACTTCATTATTGGTGGCATCGGAGAGGCCATCGTCATCATCATGTTTGCTCTCATCATGTGGAGGAGGTAAGCGCATCTCAATGGCGGTCATCCGGCCAACGAGGTCTACCACAGCATGTTCTAACCGCTCAATGGAGTTTTGGGTATGACGTTGGGACTCAATGAGGACCGCTCGGGAGACACACTCATTGAAGTTGGATGGAGGGGTACCATTGTCATCTGCCATGTTAGCGAAAAGACAAACAACACAAGACAAAGAAAGTAATCCGATGCAATGTGGCTAGGTGGGGCGATGGTTTGTGAGAAAAGTATGGTGGAAGCAAATCGTCAAGCGCCTTACCCACGCTTGCAAGAGGTCTTACCACGCTGCAATTAGGAAGGTCACCGGTTGGAGAGGTTGTGATACCTGCAAAGCATGGGTTGATCGCCAGGTAGCCCTGTTTGGACTAAGAGTATGTGGAGCTCGGATAGGCAATATTAGTAGCAAGGTTTAGCAATCACAAAATCAGTAAAACAAAGTTGAATCAATGTCCCAAGTACTCGTCACAGCTGCTGATCTATCAAATCCAAGAAAAGTATGAGCAACCTGTGACAAAGGCGAGAAAAGAAAGGAACTAGGATAGCCGAAAACCCGATGCTATGTTTTTTTTCTTTTTGTGGAGCTATAGGTGGCCGTTCAAGGAAGGCTATGGTACTAAAAAATCAAGTGTGTAACCCACTCAATAGATGTGAAATGTTGCCGTCACAAGCACCACAACAGGATTTTCAGAATCTGAAATTTGCAACTATGCAGTCCACAATATATCCCCTTTTCAACTTTTCTCTCTCTTTTTTTGGCTCTTTTTTTTCACTGATCTGTTATCTTTTTTTGTATATGTTTTTTCAGCAACACAGGACAACTAATATGGGGTGTGGATGATGAAAATAACAAGGACCCGGTGCGAGATGGCAACGGTGACCGGCAACAAGATGAATGGAAACAACACGTGATAAATAGTACCAACAAAGGCTGGGATTTTTATGGCTTCGGTGGACTCTAGGACATGTAAAGCCAAAACTAACACAAAGGGAAATGGTGGAAAATGAGACTGAAAAGAACTCAAAGTGATGTGTATGCGGTGTGAGGAAAAGAAACGGATCGGCCAAGGAAAAACGTAGGAGAAATGGATCGGGCAAGGAAGAACGTGGGAGACTCAACTCAAACTTGAACACGACTAAACCAGCAGCACGACTCACTAGGACACAAACTCAACAAAGCCAACTTACATTGAAAACCGCAAAGGCACAAAGGGGTTTGGGACAGGGAAAACTTGACGAACACAAATTTTTGTGGGGCAATTTTCTGAACTCTAGGTATGAAAACGAAGAACAAGAGATTACCTACGGGCAACCTGGAGCTCTGATACCAAATGATAGGGAAAAGGTTGTCCCGATCTTCCTTAGGTAGAGGGTAACTTGGATGTGTGGAGATCTTGACGTAATCGATAGCTGGCTCCGGTTCGAACGGACCAAAACCTAGCGATCGAAACACCACTGTTCCGTTGGTTATCAACCTCGCCGAGACTCGGTTGACCTTGCCACGAAGGCTTATCCCTGCAAGCGCATCCAAGACACAAGCAAGAACAGAAAGAACACAACACGATTGCGAAATATGAGAATGAAGAACACGAACAGGTGGGGTTTTACAAACCAAATGCAGCAGCCTATCGGTCCGGTGCGAGGCGATATCTCACACAACAAGTGTAGATGCAATCTAAGCAAAGCCCAGGGGTTCTTGGATGCCTACAGGGGGTATTGATACTAGGAATAACCCTCCTAGATGAGTATGAACGCAGCCCAGCTCATGGGGAAGGTGGAAGGCCAACCAGTTGAGCAACTCGCGCTGCTGTTTGACTGCCTGACCCACCTTCACTAATTGGACCATAACTCTTGATTGGGAACTCCAATTGACGAACGGTTTGTTGGGTCTGAAAGTAGACTTGATGTGCTTTCCATCCACAGGTCATAGAGAACCAGTCTCTTCATATTCTGTCCGTGGTGATGCTCGCAAGTTGGACCTTCTGTCAGCCTTCCGACCAGTCTTCCGAGCAGCGCGTCTCTGCCATCCGATCACCATCCGTGCACCTAAGCAAAGTCAAAGCACAAGACTTAGGCAGTAAATAATTCTTAGAAGTATAACACGACTCTAAAAGTAGCGCGTGGACCTCTTGTTGTATCTTTTTGGCGCGACTACGAGTGATTGGACCATCAAATGTTGTTGCACGAGTGATCGGTGGAGTGATCGGTGGTGTTGGTGTAGCAGCAATTGGATCATGCTCGGTGATGTCCTCATCAGCTAGCTCTTGTATGGTGTAGCGATTTCGAATGCCTGACTTGAGTGCTCGGATGATAGAGTCGTTGGTGTTCTGAGGGATAGTGTTTCAGCACTCGTTGAATCGCTGGATGATATCTCTGAGTAGTTCACCGGGTTTCTGCCATAGGGCGTTTAGTTCTTCCTCAACCGCGTGTCTCTTTTAGGTGCCTTGGAAGTTAGCAACGAATTGTTTCCATAAATCCACCCAGGAAGATATCGAGGAAGGAGGAGGGTGAACGAGCCATGACCAAGCAAATCCTTTCAATGCAGCTGGCAAGTAATTTGCCAGGGTGTTGTCATCCACATTGGCTGCATGGAGGATGGTTGAGTATACGTTCAGAAACTCCTGAGGTACAGTGTTGTCATCGTACTTCTCAACCGCGGATGGGCGGAATCTAGAAGGTCATCAAACCTTTTAAAGAGAAGGTTTGAAGGCTCTACATCCGCCTCCGAGAGGAAGTGCTAGTCGGCGACCATGTTGTCCTCGAGATCTGTCCCGAAAAGATGAAGAAGACGGGAATGAGTGATCGCCATGTTTAGGAGTACGGCCTCCCAGCCGACTATATTGACTTCGACACCATCTAGGTGTGGGAGGCCGAGAGTGCCCACATTCTCGACTATTGTAGTTGCGACACCCGTGGTCGTTCTCGTCATGACGGCTATGTCGATCATGTCGGTCTCGATCGACATCGTGGCTTTGTTGCTAGTTGTCATTGTTGAAGGGTTACGCGGAAGCTACGATAGCTAATAAAAAAAATTTTCTACTGCGCAAACCAGGAACACTTGCAAGTAAGGGTCGATAGATCGTTACCGATTGGAGTAGACAGCGGAAATAGCCAATCAGGAGCTATCCGATCTGGAACAGTACCGGCCGATCACAGCCGATTCGCTGACAGCCGATCCGACGTAGCCGATTCCACAGCCGATCTGCCACAGCCGATTTGCCGATTCGATCTGCCGCAACCGCCTCGCTCCGATAGCCTCTGACCGCAGCCGATTCGTAGCCGATGAATAGCACCGCAACGTAGCAGCGCCTCTACTGGTATCCACACGTCCGACAACAGAACGCCTAACACCGTTGTGCTAGCACAAGATGCAAGGCTAGGGATTAGGCTCGAAGGTGGGGAGGGTTTTTGTGGAGATAGATTTCACCGACTTTTGTTGCGCCAAATCAGATTGATCCGGTTCAATGCATGCGGCAGCTCTCCACCCCTCACCCCTTTATATAGAGTTGCCAGTTGGGCCTAGAGGCCCATCGGGACTCTATTTTGAATCGGATCCTATCCGAATCTCATAGAGTTGGTCGGCTGGACTTCATAAGCCCATAGGACTCTATCCGATCGGATCACTATCCGATCGAGCCATATCCGAGTCCAACTTGAATGTCTGTTCTTATCCCCTTAAGCATGCGACCCCTGTAGGTTCAGTGTCGAAACTCGGTTTCGGCAATGTAATTTCTGGGGTCGCAGTCAAGATCGCCAAGCACAATGGATTAGGTGTAAAATAAGGATTTAGACAGGTTCAGGCCCTCTCGTGAGGTAATACCCTACTCCTGTTTCGGTGGATTCGATCCGCCGAGTGTCTTTATTGATCTCGTGATCTCGTGTGTCTAAAGCACTTGGTTATGAAATCTGCTATCGCCTCTGATATCCCTCAAGGGACGCCCCTACCCCCCTTATATAGTCTTGGGAGGCGGGCTTACAGATCGGAAACCCTATCTTACTTTAAGTCGGTTTCCTCAATCTTACCAAACCGTGACTATAGGCCGTCGCCTTATCTCAACCGGCAACGTAACACCCAAGTCATGTTTGGTTTACAGATATGGCAGGCGCAATCTATCCCTACCTCCAGTCGGATAAGCTTGCCATGTAGATACCCGATTGCCATAATCTCCACAGTAGCCCCTAAGTCCTTTTCAGTCGACGAGACAACACAGCTTCAAACCAAAACGGTATGCAGCCAAAAGCTTCTTTGGCCGAGTGCTTCTGGCGCCGAGTGATTCCATCATCTCTGCTTGAATCTTCCCGAGTGGCTCCAAAGACTGTGAAGGGCTGGAAAATATCTAAAAAATTCTCAAAAATAAATATCTAGGTGCATCTCCTGATGCACCTAATTAGGTGTAGCCCCCGACTATATGGTTAGTCAAAATCAGACTAAATGTATAGTCAAGAACTATAAAAAATCATTCTCATGTAGATGCCTAGCTCAAGCTAAAGCAACCTCATCACTCGGCAAGCTCGTGCTTATCCGAGTGAATTTGCCCGAGTAATCTCAGAACAAATAACTCAATCAACCCTCGTGGGTGAAAAGCACTCGTAAGCTCATGCTTATCCGAATGGATCTGCCCGAATCATTTCGGAACAAATATTTCAATCGTCCCTCATGGGAAAACGAGTTTTTCAATCGTATGAAAAATATGACCACGTTATTAAATAGCTCTTGCCATAATACTGGTCTTAATCTATAAAGATCTTCACCAAAGTGGAAAAATAGCATTGACATAATCACTTAATCAAATGCTAAAAAACCAAACAGCCCTTGTCATCAAGGCAGCTATAAAAAGCCTAGCTGTTGATCACCTCTCAAATTGCATCGTGCCAGCTTCTCATGAAGTCAAGCAAACCGTGGTATGAAAGGATTTCCAAAGGTATAGGGTATTCGGACACGCGCATATTGCCAAGGCAAATCTGCTTAAGCTCATCCGCTTAAGTCCCTAAGGACACGCGTCGGGCCACACCTTAGCTGGGCCGCATATTCTCTCATGGGCTCAGCCCAATCATAAGAAAACCTAGCGCAACCCTCAAATCTTTCTATAAAGCCTCGAGGTCATCCCCGCCTCTTCGTCTTCCAAAAAATTTCCTCTTTTCGCAGCACTGTTCACCAGCTCCCTGCGAAAAACCCTAGACTCGCGCGCACCCAAATCAATCCACCCAGGAGCTCGCTTCTTGCCACAAACCAGCTTCCACACCAATCTCCCAAGATTCCTTGCTCAAATCTGCATCCTTTCGACCGCATCCACTTCCCATCCAAACCACACTCATGGCGGAGGAAAAGAGAACCCCCTTTGACCAATGGGCCACATCGGATGTGAGGGAATCTACCCTCAAGGAGATGGTGAAGCACGGCGTGCTTCACCCCAAGGAAATCGTGGGCTGGCGCCCGACGGCGGGTGAAGATTTTCCAACCCCGAACACCGGTGAGCTTGTTGTATTCACCTCTTTCTTTTATTGCGGATTCAGCCTTCCCGCCTCCGAGTTCTTCCGGGGGCTTTTGGATTTCTATGGTCTCCAGCTCTATCATCTGAATCCCAACTCTATGCTTCACATCGCTCTTTTTATCCATGTATGCGAAGCATTCCTTGGCATCCTCCCCCACTTTCACCTCTTCCGCCGCATGTTTTACCTCAAACCGCATCCGAATAAGGACCACCCATGCGTCGTTGGTGGGGCAGGTTTTCAACTCCGCGGATCTCTCCGCAAGGAGTACTTCTCTCTTCCCTTGAAATCTTCCAACAAGGGATGGCATGCGGGCTGGTTTTATATCAGCAATCTCGAACCCAGCCTGCCAGCCTTTGTCGGCCTTCCCCTGTCCCCAGGCGAACTTGGAGCACTGTTCCAGTGGCTCACGATTGGGATGAAGCCAACAACCTGCTGGCGAAGATCTTGGCGATGAAGCAAAAAGGTCTTCATGGCGAGCAGATCACTCGGCACTTCATCAGGTGCCGACTGGCTCCAATCAAAGAGCGGTCGAAGCCAGCCTTCGAATACGAAGGTGGGAAGGACCCCAATCGGGAAGATCAAGATCCACTCAGTTACGAAATCCTGAAGATCCGGATGTACACGATCTTCTCGACTGGAATTGCAGTCGAGCGTGCCCTCATACTGCCAGTTCTTCCCTTCAGCATCCACCGGCCTCCTCCTCCGGTAAGCCGACTGACTTCTTCGTATTGTCTTGCAACCTTGATGTCATGCCTCTTAGTATTGTGAGAATTTCTCTTGCAGGAAAATGCTTCTGTTGTCTCAAAACTGTATAAGGTGCCTCATGATGACGTGCCGCCTCGCCCTGCCAAGAAGCCGACTGGCAGTATAAAGATTCAAGGCGATCCAGTCGGAAAGCGGGCGGCCCCAAGTGAGGACTCCAACAAGCGGGTGAGCAAAAGAAGGCTCGTCATTGACGATTCGGACGATGACGTCCCGGCTCCTCCAGTCGAGACTCCTCCTCCAAGGCCATCGCTGAAAGCGGCGCCAAAGATCCGCCAGTCGTCCAGGTACGCTTCACGGCTGAAGTCCGAACTTTTTCCGTTGAAAACTTTCTTTGTCTTCATTCCAGCTGTATTCGTTGTTGCAGGAGGCCCCAGGACATAGATCCTACCGGGAAGGGTGAGGGGCCTACTCCAGCTGCTGCTCCTGAGGCATCCAAGCCTGCGGAGCCATGACCCCGGGGCTCGCTCCCGAGCGAGAGTGCTCCGGGCAGAAAATCCTCGCCTCCTAAGAAGGATGTCCCGAGGAAAGAGCCCCCGACCGCCAGCCGGGACGTCCTGACTGGGAGCCAGTCGGCAGCGGGGAAACCACAGGCTGCGGCTCGGTCAGCCCCGATTGACGATCACCGGCAAAAAGCCAAAAGAAGGGGGCGTCGGGCCGCTCCACCCAAGAGTACCTGCGGGCCGTAAGTCTTGAATCAAAATCTTGTCTTTACTCTCTAGTTTGAATCCTTCGTGTCTTCATTTGTTCTTCCTATCTGCCAGCACAGTGGAGGAAATTCTCAGGTTACAGTCTTCTGAAACCTGGATTCCCCCGATCAAGATCGAGTGGCGAGACTCGGAAGGCCAGAGGCGGGGCATCATCTTGGACAAGCAAGCCGAGAGCGAAGAAAGGGATGCCCTTGTCAACAGCTTAAACGAAGCGACTCGACTACTCAACGTAAGCCTAGATCTTCTCTTTGTCTTGTATCATCATTTTTCTTCAGTCGGTCAATCCTTGCATCTTGCGTGCAGAAGGAGTATTGCCGCTCCATGGCCAAGTCGGAGGCGCTGGAGAAGCTGGTTCCGCACTTAACTCTCTGGAGGGTATCTAGCGAAGCCGAAGACCACTCGGGAGGAGGCCGCGTCGAGGGAGGCAGCCCTAAGGAGGGAGATAGCGGAACTCCGGAGGAGAACCTCGACCTCCAGGGATCAGTCGGGAGTAAGCTCATCTCTCCGAGTTTCTTTATGATTCTCATGTTGATCCCGGTTACTGATAACCTTCTTTGCTTGTAGAAAATTCGTCGAGGTCCACTCGCTCCAGGTCCGGGGGAGGCGGTCGGCCTCGGCAAGGCCGAATGGAGGCCGAGTTTGAAGGTAAGCTTCTTCGAAGTAACATTCTTTGTGCCGCTTTATTTTCGAGTGCTCTGCGTGATCGATTCTTTTGGCACTTACAAAGTCAAGACCCAAGCTCAATACGACGTCTTGCTCGAGCGGGTCAAACGAGCCGGAGAAGTCCGGGAAGAGGTTGCCAACGCAGCAACGTCGATCTTGCTGTCCCTATTTCATTAGGGGGTCGGGGCCAGTTCGCTAGAGCCACTGAAAATCTTTGACAAGCGCGGAGGGCCCCGACCAATATTTGGCGAACATCACCGAGGCCGCCAACATGGGGCTGGTCCGGCTCTTGCACGTACTGTCTCTCTACCCCGAGTGGATATCAACTCGGTGGGAGAGGGCTTCGCTGACGGGACCTCGGATGAGCAGGCCTTGGACATGCTGAGTGAATCGCAGGAGTCAGCGAAGAAGATTTTCGTTGATGTAGTGAATAACTTTCGGATTTGATTTGTCTTATGAACATTGTCCTGTAAATGTCGTATGATCGTGATGCTCTGATGCTGACTTGTGGTATATTTAGTTTATTTATGTTAATGCCTTGATCTGAGTTTTTGTGTGAAATTTCTTAAGTAATTTTCGTCCGACTGTCACCGAGCCTAGGCTCGATTAGGCCATCAGAAAACTCTCAGTCCTTAAACACTGAACTCGAATCGAGGAACATTAAACAATGACAAACCAAATCATGCACAAGAGTTGATGAGGAAAACTTATGCTTTATTGACATATGTACAGCCCCCGACTGCTAACTCAAGAAGTCATCTTGCTTGAGGTTGGCAGTCAAGGAAAACATGAAACTTTAGTCAAATTAAGCATAAAATCGTCGAAGATGCTCGATGTTCTAGGAGTTCTCCACCATAGATCCGTCTTCACGCTTTAGTCGGTATGCACCGGGCCGAGTCACCTCAGCGATTATGTATGGTCCTTCCCATAAGGGGGATAACTTGTGACGGTCTTTGGTGGTTTGAATCTTGCGTAGAACCAAGTCGTCAACAATGAAAGCTCGTGCTCGAACGTTGCGACTGTGGTATCGTCTGAGCCCTTGAAGATATTTGGCCGACCGGATGAGGGCCGCTCGTGCCTCTTCCAATGGGGTGAGGTCGTCCACTCGGCGGGGTCGTAGCGTTCATCGTTGAAGCTGCGGACTCGGAGGGATTCATACTCCATCTTGTTTGGCAACATGGCTTCTGCGCCGTAGACCAAAAAGAAGGGAGTTTGGCCGGTAGCCCGACTGGGTGTGGTCCGCAGAGACCATAGGACCAAGGGAAGCTCTTGGACCCACTTGCCTCCGTAAGGGTTTAGACGATCAAACACGCGGGCCTTGATGCCTTGAAGGACCATGCCGTTGGCCCGTTCGACTTGTCCATTGCTTTTGGGATGGGCAACTGACGCATAGGAAATCTTGATTCCGAAGTCTTCGCAGAATTCCTTAAAGATGCCTCCCGTGAATTGAGTCCCATTGTCGGTTATGATTCTATTTGGGACGCCGAAGCGGTGCACGATGTTGAGGAAGAAATCCGTGCCTTGTCAGCAGTAATTGTGGCGACCGGCTTGGCTTCAATCCACTTGGAGAACTTGTCGATTGCGATGAAGAGGTGTGTAAATCCTCCTGGAGCTTTCTTGAAAGGGCCGACCATGTCCAAGCCCCATACTGCGAACGGCCAAGATAGTGGGATTGTCTGTAGCTCCTGGGCTGGGACATGGCTTTGTCGGGCAAAAAATTGGCAACCTTCATAGGTTCATACGACTTTGTCCGCGTCGGAGACCGCGGTAAGCCAGAAGAAACCCTGTCTATAAGCTTAGCCCACCAGAGTGCGTGCTGCCGCGTGGCTTCCGCATATGCCCGAGTAGATGTCTTGGAGCAACTGTCTCCCTTCCTCGGGTGTAATGCATCTTATTAGGATTCCGGAGGGGCTTCTCTTGTATAATTCGGAGTCAACCATGACATATGCTTGGCAACGACGTCGGATGCGTTCTGCCTCATCCCGGTCTTCCGGCAGCTCTTGCTGAGTTAAGAATTTGATGAGGGGTGTCCTCCAGTCGGCATCAGTCATGGCGACTTCGTTTGCGGCTTGTTCGTTGGAAGTTGTCTTTGCCGTGATAGTTGGCTCATAGAGGTGCTCGACAAAACGTCCTTGGGGCAGCTTCGCGCTTGGACCCGAACTGTGCCAACTCATCAGCGGCTTCGTTGTTGTGTCTCAAGACATGTGATAGTTCGAGCCCGTCAAACTTGTCTTCAAGTTTGCGGACCTCTTGTCGGTAGGCCTCCATGGTGTCGTTTAGACAGGACCAGTCCTTCATTACTTGGTTGACGACTAGCTGGGAGTCGCCTTTCACGATGAGCCGACGTATCCCGAGTGAAACTGCGAGGCGTAGTCCATGTAGGAGGGCTTCGTACTCGGCAACGTTGTGTGAGGCAGAGAAGTGGAGGTGAAGGACGTATCTTAGCCTTTCCCCAGTCGGGGAGATCAGCACAACTCCTGCTCCCAAGCCGGTGATCCTCTTGGATCCGTCGAAGTGCATGGTCCAGTGTTGGAGGTCTTCCCGAGGTACGTTCTCTTGTTGCTCAATCCACTCGGCTAGGAAATCCGCCAGGGCTTGTGACTTTATGGACATCCTTGCCTTGAAAGTCAAGTCCAGTGGCATCAGCTCTAGAGCCCATTTAGCGATGCGCCCAGTTACCTCCCGGTTGTGGATGACATCGCCGAGTGGAAAGGAGGTGACGACGGTGACCGAGTGACCCTGAAAATAGTGTGCCAATTTCCTCGCGGTTATCAGGACACTATAAATCAATTTTTGTACCTGAGGGTAGCGAATTTTGGCTCCTGCCAATACTTCACTAACAAAGTAGATCGGCCTCTGAATCTTCTGAGCCCGTCCTTCTTCTTCGCGCTCAACCACGAAGACCGTACTAACCACTTGGTGAGTGGCTGAAACGTACAGCAGCAGAGGTTCCTGGGGCTGAGGCGAGGCCAGGACAGGCGGCGTTGTAAGGAACTCTTTGAAATCTTCAAAGGCCTTGTCGGCTTCCGCAGTCCACTGGAAGTCGTCTGTTTTCTTTAACAATCTGAAGAAGGGCATGCCTCGTTCGCCGAGTCGAGAGATGAAGCAGCTTAGCGCCGCCATGCAGCCAGTGAGCTTCTGGACGTCCTTCTGGTTACTCGGGGGCTTCATGCTCAGGATAGCGTTGATCTTCTCTGGATTGGCTTCAATGCCGCGATGTGACACCATGAAGCCGAGCAGTTTGCCTGATGGGACGCCGAAAGTGCACTTCTCCGGGTTCAACTTCATTCTGAAGGCCCGGATGTTTGCAAAGGTTTCTTCTAGGTTAGCGATCAGGTCTTCTTTCTGCTTGGTCTTGATGACAACGTCGTCGACATAAGCTTCTATGTTCTTGCCGATCTGCGTCTGGAAACATCTTTGGATCATGCGTTGGTATGTGGTGCCGGCGTTCTTCAGCCGAAAGGCATGGTGATGTAGCAAGAGGGCCCCAAACGGCGTGATGAATGATGTCTTCAGGCAATGGATTCTTTCAAACTGATCCGTGATAGCCCGAGTAACAATCCAAGAAGCTCAGGAGTTGGCAGCCGGCTGTTGAGTCTACGACTTGGTCGATGCGAGGCAGCCCGAATGGATCTTTGGGACAGGCTTTGTTGAGGTCGGTATAGTCAACGCACATGCGCCGTTGCCCCGTCTTCTTGCGGACCAGGACTGGGTTGGCTAACCAGTCGGGATGTAGGACTTCTTTGATGAAGCCGACAGCCAAGAGCTTTGTGAGCTCTTCCTTGATAGCGTCTTTTCGGTCCTGCGCGAATCTGCGTAATCGTTGTTTTATCGGTTTGGCATCATCTTTGACGTGCAAAGAGTGCTCGATCACCTCCCTAGGAATTCCAGGCATATCAGATGGTTTCCAAGCAAAAACATCTTTATTTTTTGGAGGAAGGTGACGAGCGCTCTTTCCTATTTGGGATCTAGTTCAGCGCCGATTACAGCAGTTTTTGAGGGATCCGATGGATCAAGGGAGATCTTCTTGGTCTTGGCGTCGCCGGATCCTGATTTGGCTATCTTCTTCACGGGGATTTCGCCCTCTGCCGAAGTCGATGCAGCCAATCGGACTTCTTGTTGGCCGTGCAATCTCTCGTGAGATTTGGCCATGTCGCATCTCTCCTTGTCGTAGGTGAAGGCTTGCTTTACATCGCTGCGAAGAGTGATGACGCCGTTGGGACCTGGCATCTTCATGCAGAGGTAGGTGTAATGTGGGATCGCCATAAATTTGGCAAGCGCAGGCCTTCCGATTATGGCATGGTATGATGTCTCGAAGTCGGCCACCTCGAGAGTGACGTTCTCCGTTCGGAAGTTCTCTCGAGCCCCGAAGGTGACCGGGAGGGCGATATGCCCGAGTGGTGTAGACGATAGTCCCGGGATGACTCCGTGGAAGGGGGCTGAGCTTGCCTTCAATTCGGCCCTCGAAATCTGCATCTCATCCATGGTCTTGGCGAACAGAATATTGAGGGCGCTGCCCCCATTGATGAGGACGCGCTTGAGCCTGATGTTGCGGACCACGGGATCCAGGACGAGTGCATAGCCGCGTATTGCACCGCGTATTGCTCGGCGAACTGTTTGTAGATGAAGCAGTCCTTAGCCGCGTGCTTGTGATTGGGATGATGAGTGCATTGGCCGTTCATGATGGCGTCGTAGGCGGTGACTCGGGGGCGGCGTTAAGAGTTGGAGGTTGCGGCCACTAAATCTTCGGACCGGCGCTTGCGGTCTTTTTGGCCCTGGTTGTTGTTGTTGCCGTTATCCTTCTTAGGATTCCGGCTTCCTCCCGCCTGCTTGTCTTCCCTCCTGTCGGGCCGGTCTTGACGGGCTGCCTTGATGGCGTCATTAGATTTGGCATAGGAGTTGGCCGTCTCGAACATCTGTTTCACCGTCTTCGGTGGTTTGCGCCCGAACTTCCCGATTAACAGCTCATCATGGACTCCCTTCTGGAAGGCGGCGATGATGATGTCATTGGTGATGTTGGGGATCTTATTGCGCTTCTCGGAGAAACGATGGATGTAATCCTTCAGAGGCTCGTCTGGCTTCTGGATGACGTTGTATAGATCGAAGTGTGTGCCGGGCCTCTCGAAGGTACCCGGAAGTTGGCGATGAAGTGGTCCTCGCCCGCTCCACGAGCCGATTGAGCCTCTTGGCAGCTCGTGAGCGCCCGGCCGAGTTAGCGAGGGCCACCGGCGATAATTGGCCATAGCCTTGTTGTCACCGCCTGCTGCGCGGATGGCCAGAGTATACACGGTTAGCCACGACTCGGGGTCGATCTTGTCGTCGTATTTCTCTATTCCTGTTGGCTTAAAACCATTCGGCCAGTGCACTCGGCGAAGCTCCCGAGTGAAAGCCGGCACTCCGTCGTCGCTGCTATCGGGTGATCCCCTCCGATCTTCCCGGGTGCGTCGGTCTCGCTCCTGGTAGCGGCGATCGAGGACTTTCCGTAGATCACTCGGCGGGGTCTTTGGTTGGCTGGTTGGGTAGCTGGAGCTGTTGTTGCGGCGGACGCGGTGATGGTCGGGTGGACATCCGTGTCGTTTGTCGCGAGAGTTGGCCGTTTGCTCCTGGTACTTCTGTGTGGACTCGCGGCGTGGGCCTCCTGGCCTTGTCGTCTATCGGTCTGGCTCAGGCCTCTTATAGTCTCCTGACTTTAGAGGCGGGAGTTGGCTTTTGTCGGGCGTTTCAGCCACGGACTCAGTCGGCCTTCGTGCCGAGGTGGTGGGATGGCCGTTGGCTGTGGCTGCGACGATGGTCTTGATCTTGTCAAGTATTGGAGTCACGTCGGTGGGTGCCGTCTCCATGACGGTGTCCAAGAGTGTGAGTGCGACAACAGCGTTCTGCTGTGGCGTCTGGAAGATGTTGGCGTTGCGGACCCGTGTTTGAAGAATGGCCTCCTGAGCGGATCGTCCGGCTGCGCGTAGATCTTGCTTTCTCTTATCAGCCTCTTCCCTGCGTTTCTTCTCCTCTTCAGCCATCTTGCGCTCCTGCTCTATCTTGGCTCGCTCTTCCTCAGCAAGCCTGCGGGCCATGGCTGAGTCGGACTCGTCCGGCTCAGCCATGAGGACATCGAAGCACTTCGGCCCGTAGTCCTTATGGCAGTCGGAGTCGTCAGCTTCATCTGAGGGGATGCCATAGAGGTCATCAAAGCCGGCGGAGCTGAGGTATTCGTTGAGCTCCGAAGATGAGCTTGAGCCGAATGACGGGAGGATGATGACGACCTCCCTTAGCCTTGGGTAGTCCGGGTCTGGATCGTTCCAGTCCGAGTCAGAGTACGGGGAAGCGGGCTCCTCCGAGTGGGTCGACCTTGACTCGGGGGAGAGGAGTTTGCCGTAGATCTCGGCGGCGTTTGGTAACCCAAACGGTACCGAGAGGTCTTCTTCCGAGTAGATCGTCTCCGTTGGGGAGACGAGAAGATCGGTGCAGATTTCGGCGGTGTTCGGCAATCCGAACGGTGCCGAGTGAAGTCCTTCGTTGGAGAGGGTGGATTGCATCTTGGACTTGAAGATGTCGTCGAAGATCTCGGCGCTATTGGGGAGCCCGAACGGCGCCGAGTGGGTCTTTCCTTTCGATTGGTTTGAATCCGAGTCGAAGGAGAAGTCGTCGAAGTTTTTGGCGGCGAAGTCGCCGAATCTTGAAGGAGATCCCATCACGCTTGTCGGCGAGATTGTTGAAGAAGTCTCGACGC
This sequence comes from Oryza australiensis, assembly GCA_019925245.2. Taxonomy (NCBI): domain Eukaryota; kingdom Viridiplantae; phylum Streptophyta; class Magnoliopsida; order Poales; family Poaceae; genus Oryza; species Oryza australiensis. Next base: position 2,227,579 of record JAIFGZ020000225.1, on the reverse strand, counting down.
ACGGACCCCTACCTGGCGCGCCAACTGTCGAAACTCGGTTTTGGCAATGTAATTTTTGGGGTCGCAGTCAAGATCGCCAAGCACAATGGGTTAGGTGGAAAATAAGGATTTAGACAGGTTCAGGCCCTCTTGTGAGGTAATACCCTACTCCTGTTTCGATGGATTCGATCCGCCGAGTGTCTTTATTGATCTCGTGATCTCGTGTGTCTAAAGCTCTTGCTTATGAAATCTGCTATCGCCTCTGATATCCCTCAAGGGACGCCCCCTACCCCCCTTATATAGTCTTGGGAGGCGGGCTTACAGATCGGAAACCCTATCTTACTCTAAGTCGGTTTCCTCAATCTTACCAAACCGTGACTATAGGCCGTCGCCTTATCTCAACCGGCAACGTAACACCCAAGTCATGTTTGTTTTACAGATATGGCAGGCGCAATATATCCCTACCTCCAGTCGGATAAGCTTGCCATGTAGATACCCGATTGCCATAATCTCCACATTCAGGTATACTCGGCTTCGGCTTGAGTCTAACTCAGCCGATCTGTCAACAGCGGCACCTAGCAGCACATATTGACACCATAGTATACAAGAATATAATATCGGCTCTGAACCTGTAATGTGTACACAAATCCCTTTGCCTCACGATACCAATTAAGCTATAGGCAAGATGTGTGCCTTTCCTTCAATAGCTTAACCATTCACTCAAACCGTATTGGATTATCTGTCTGTTGATTGACTCCTCAATGAACTCGGCATGGCCATGCACTTCTATAATCCATTACCTTGAGGGGCCCAGAGATATCTCTCCCAAAGGAGGGGCAAATTCCATCTTGATCACTCACATCTCACTCCATGTTTTATAGCAAACCCGAAGACTACTTTTATAACTACCCAGTAATGGAATAGCGTTTGATAGTACCAAAGTAGGCTACTACACATGTACGAATCCATGATGATCTCAGGTATAAGGACTTTTTACCAACACTACCTGAGACCAACTAATGGCACATTAATTCCTATAGTGTCTCATGGTGGATCTATCCAACAACATGTTCTCTCACATGTGTCCATATTCACTGATTTGGTATCTCCATACCATGATCTATGAGACATGATCATCAATCAATAAACATGCCGATCTTAGAATCATATTAGTTCTAATAATATGATATATGATCAGGGATCATTTAGAAATAGATTCATACATATAGAGTCTCATAAATAAGTCACATACTTATTGATCAATACAAGATGTCTATTTCATGGAACTGAATAACACTTTATTCATTTATACATAAACATTGACCATGATATCCAACATCTCCATGTTGCCTCTAGGTCATATCACTAACAATCGTCTCGGCGAAAACCCTCATAACCGAGGTCACGGGGTTGTTGGTGTATGGTGCCTACGTTGATTCTGTCGCTCTTGTCTCCTCCCACTCAATTGGTCGCGGAGATCATGCCCGTTCTGTCAGGGAGGTGTTCTTTGAGGTTCTCAACGAGATGGAGGAGCTTGCTCTGGAAAACGAGGGTTACCATTCTCAGCGTGGGGTTCCACCGGAGGTTCGTTGTTTGGTTGGGGATCTGCAGTGGCCTCGAATGCAGTGTTTAGGTTAGCCGCAGTGGACCTTATTTGTTGCAATCTGGGTGTGTCATGGGATCAAAAGGAGCCCGTTGTAGTAGATTATTGACGTTGGTCAAGTGCTCGCTAGGTGTAAGGACAAGCTTGACCACGGGAGGAGTCTCGGGAGCAGAGCTTGCCGTTTTTAGTGCTTCCCCTTATGCTGTCGTCTTCGCATAAGTCATTTACTATCCCCTCGATCGCGTTCACATCAGTGATAGAGTGCGACCCTGATGATTCAGAATCATATAAGCAAAGAAGAATCGATGGTTCGTGCAGGTCGAGTCCGATATACCCAACCAATCTCTTTGGTTCTGCTATTATGCTGTCGTCCAAGCTCGTGTCGTTAGCAGACTTTTGACAAGGGTGGATTGGACAACATGTAAAGGGAGAATCCCCTAAGGTGGGTGAAGTCTTTGCCTCAGTTATCCTAAGGAAGATCTTGCACTCTATCAGAGGATGATTTTTAGTCTAGTGGATGGGGCACCACGCTGTGTATAGGGAAGTGTGTTGAATCCCATGAAACTTTCAAGAGTCGAGTTCAACTTTCATGTTGAGTACAACTCGGCACCCTTCTAGAGCATAAGAGGAGGTCTTGTGGTTACGACACCATTGATAGTTGGTCTTGAGGACAAGTTTCTTTGTCGGTGTCTGATTCGCAGTGGGAGCTAGAGGGTTGATCGGTTCAGGAACTCCATTGGTGAACTCCGTTGTTGGCGCCTGATTCACAATGGAGGTGGGACAAGGAGCCATTGGGGTTGGGGAGAATACTGGGAACATGATTGTTTCAACTTAGAAAAAGTGCCACGCTTTATGGGATGAATCTCCGAAGCTGAAGCGATCGTAGAAGCCTTTGTTGGAAAATCTTTGTCTTGGATTCATCTCGTCGAGATCCTTAAGCACCAAGTCCTTTTATCAGGCAATCTCTAATTTATCCATTACTTAGATGACATGTGTTCCTATAAATATGTTGTCGATGGGCTATACCCGTCTATGGTATTTGTATAGTATAGGGGACATCGATACTAGGATATACACGAGATCGTATCTAGGAGACAAAGACAAGGGTTTATATTGGTTCAGGCCCTCTAAACAGAGTAATAGCCCTGATCCAGTTTATATGTATATCTGGGAAAATACCACACGGATTACAATAGAGAAACAAACTAGCTAAGACAATCCGCTGACTAGAACTTGTCGAGTACAACTTAGTGAGATCTTATTGGCGAATAGGGCTCGGCTTCCTGTGGATTATCTCTCGATGTGGCTGGTTGTTATGGCTTGTAATTCGATGATCCTTACCTCATGAGGGGCCTTGTATTTATACTGACAATTGACTTTTTCTTCAAGTAGAACTCGAAGATCCTAGATAGGAAACGAGCCAAGAAAACCTTGTCTTCCCCGAGTAGGACTCTGACACCTTCCACTCTGCAAAGATAATTTCCTTCCAAACTTAGTTTAATTACCATATCTAAGGATATCTTCCCGTATAACATTAGGTATGTGGTATCTCCACACAACACAAACCCTGATATAGGATATATGCCTTATCTATAACCTTGACATATGTGTTCACAAGCAACAAGTAACATGTGAGGAAAAAGGTATGTGAGACATTTATAGGAAAATCATATATTCTAGTTGAAATATCCAAGCTCATTTTAATTTTGAGTTTGATTTTTTAGATATTTTGTATGGCAAGAATTATCAAACTCAAAATTTAGGGTGGTTTAGGGAGAAGCAAGCAAACCATTGCTCTGTGTGATTATGCAGACGAGCAGGCCAGGATTCTATTGAACATGTTGTGTGCCCGGTTGCTACATATTTTCTCATGCACATGCCAGAGTTATGGTGCAGCATGAATGTGGGTGATCTCGTTTGTGTGTGTGACATGAAGAACTTGAGATCACCCCCACACTTGTTCTTGTACCGGAGTTGCTTATTCAAACAAGAAGAAATGGTGAAAACAAAGGGGACTCAACCGGTTAAAACCCAAGGAGTCATAATCTTTATTTCATTTTAATTTTATTGAATAGGCACATTAAAATTGAAATGGAAATAAATGGCACTTACCTTGAAACTAACTTTGTTGGAGGATTGGAAGGGGGCACCTGGAGACCATGTGAGAGAAGGCTGGGAGGTGGCAGCACCACCCATGGGTCGGCCGAATTCCTATTGGTTCATTACTCCCTCTACTGAGGAGTTCAGTAGTATGGGTTGTGATAAAGACAACAAACTCGATTGAATTTACCATGTCTAATTCCCGATCTAGATTTTGTAAAATCAAAGTATGTTTGATTCTTCATTTGATGATGAACAATTGGCATCCGGGGTTATTGCTTTGTGTGTTTTGTTATTTGGAGATTTATTGACAAAGTGGTTTTGGTTTTCGGACAATGAACAGTGTTCAGTCGGCTGCACAGCCGGTCTGACCGGGCTTGTACTGCCGGTCTGACCGGAGGTGTTCGTGCGGTCAGACCGGGTAGGCAACTGCGGTCAGACCGGTCGAGCCAGTCCGACTGGTTGCCGATTTTGATTCCATTTTGGTTTCGGTTCGTTTCCTTGCATATACATGGGAAGTTTCGTGTTCCTATGCACGTGTACGTTCATTTATGCTAACAATGAGTCAAGTTTGGATAGCTTGTGCTCGGATATGGTATTCTTTGTTTAATTGTGTACAGGTAATTTTTACGCCTCGGGAAAGTGTTGCCGGTGATCGAGTTGGAGTCAACTTGGTGATAAGGTGACGTCCAAGATGGAGATCATGCGGGATGCTGAAGGGTAGAGATTAGTGCACATAATATGTGAAGTTTCCATATGGCATACGATGGAGATATTGTGTGCGTATGAAAAGCGGAATTTCGGTTTTGGAAAGATCGAGATTGCTATGGTTATTTTATGTAAAGTTCATTTCTTGTACGGGAAGGTTTCCTAGCGGATTAGGACTTCTTGTATGAGTAGGATTCTTGGCTTTTGGCTGCAGGTTTTATGTATAGATAGTGAGGGGAGGCGTGGCCTCTTGGTGTCGCTTTAGGTTCAAGTTTTAGAGAGTTTCAAGTTAGGGTTTCAAGTTTTAGCTTGAGATTTTGTGAGGAGTGCTTTGTTTGCACTTTGTAAACACAGAGAGATTCAATAAAGATCAATCTTCTTGGAGAATTTCAGGTGTTATCTTCTTCCTCGGTGCGACGGACTCTTTGTTGGTTTAACCGGATCTACACGCTGGTCAGACCGCAACCACTACGCGGTCGACCGCCATTATCGGCTCTCGGCGGCGATTGGCTACACCAGAAAATCGGCTAAGTACTTGGCGAGCAAGGTACGGGCGGTCGACCGAGAACACCCGGCGGCCGACCGGCCTTACCGAGCGATCGACTAGCGAGACACCTTCGGTCGACCGGCTTGAACGAGGGTAACTTTTATTTCGGTAAAAGTTTTGTTTTTGGGGTACTCAACAATTCATCCCCCTCGGTTGGCTTTTCATTGGGCATTCGATCCTTCAAGTGGTATCAGAGCTTGGTTTTTCTGCTTTGGATTTTTATCGATCTAAAGTTTTTTCGCCATGTCGAATAAATTTTCCACTAAGCCACATGTTTTTGATGGAACCGACTTCGCTTATTGGTGTAGTAAGATGCAATCTTACATCATGGCGCAAGACTATGATGTGTGGCAAAAGGTTGCTATTCCCTACACTATTCCCGAAGCAATTAATTCTAATGCTTTGAAAACTAAGTTTAATAACAATTGCAAAGCTCGCAATATTTTGTTAAATGGGATTTCTCGTTCAGATTTTGATCGCATTTCACATCTTCAAACCACCAACGAGATTTGGAATGCTTTGAAAAACTTTCATCAAGGAACTACTAATATAAAAGAACTTCATCGAGACCATTTTAAAAAGGAATACATAAAATTTGAGATGAAACCTGCTGAAGCTTTGGATGACTATCTTGGTAGGTTTAATAAAATCTTGAGCAATCTTAGATCTGTCGATTCTTCTTATGACAGTAATTATCCACAATCTGAGATTTCTCGTCACTTTTTGAATGGTCTTGACATGTCTATTTGGGAGATGAAAGTGACTTCAATTCAGGAATCTGTTAATATGGCTACTTTGACTTTGGATTCTCTTTACACTAAACTCAAAACTCATGAGATGAATATTCTTTCTCAAAAAATTGAGTCCAAGTCAAATGCTTTGGTTTCTTCTTCTACAACTTCTTCTAACGTTGCATCTTCATCATCTCCAAGTTCTCTTGCTTTGATTAATGCCATGTCCAATGAACAACCCGAGCAATTCGAGGAGGAGGATTTGGCTCTTGCCGCTAACAAACTTTCTCGAGCTATGAACAAAGTCAGGTTCAGGAAAAGAGGAGGACCAACTCAGTGCTTTGAATGCGGTGCCTTGGACCACATCCGCTCCAACTGCCCCAAGCTTGGTAGAAGCAAGAAGGAGGACAAGAGCGGGGAGAAGGCGAAGGACAACAAGCCCAAGGGGAGGTGGTCGAAGGAGATGATCAAGAAGGTGTTGAGCCAAGTATATGCCGCTTTTGAACCACTAAGCGACACAGACTCCGATAGCGAAGAAGAGAAGGGCAAGAACATCTCCAGCGTTTGTCTCATGACACGTGGAGATGAAGATTCTGAAGAAGAAGACAATGAGGTAAGCTCACTTGAGGAAGCAATTCTTGTTTTAAGTGCAAAGAATAAAAAATGTGAAAAGATGTTTAAAAAACAAGAATTTGTGATTGAATCTTTGAATGCTGAAATTGCTAGATTGAAATCTCTTATTCCTAATGATGATGATTGCAAAAATTGTGAGGTTTTAATGCATGAGATTTCAAAAATTAGAGATTCACATGATTTGGCTACTAAATCTTCTTTAACTTGTGATGCTAATGAATTGAAACTAAAAGATGCTTTAGCTCGTGTTAAGCACATGGAAGATATAGTAAAACAAGATGAGGTAGTTTCTTGCTCTAAATCTCGCAAAGGTAAAGATGTCATGATTGGTTGTTAAAATTGTGTTAATCTTGAAAAAGAAGTTTCTTACTTGAAAAGTTCTTTGCAAAAATTTTCTGACGGTAAAAAACAACTTGACATGATTTTGGACAAATCTAAAGTGTGTAGCGACAATAAGGGAATAGGTTTTGATGCTCATGACTATTTCACCAAAAATCCTCCAAATGTTTTAGGAATGACTGAAAAAGGTGAAATCTTGACAAAACCTAATACCATAAAAACAGTTTTTAAGTCTGCTGGAAATTTGCCATCTCTTTCTGTTTATCTAAAAGAAACCAAACCTAATTCTTCAAAACCATCTGCCACTAAAGAAAAGTTTTCTTGCTCTTTTTGTGGTAAAGATGGTCACCTTGTTGGTTTTTGTTTCAGATTAGCACAAAAATAGAAAAAGGAAAGAGAGAATAATTTTGTAAAATCAAAGTGGCAAAAATCTGGCTTTCCCTTGGGAAGGCCGGCCGATCGAGCTTGTCCACCGGCCGACCGGCCGTGGCACTGGCCGACTGCTCGCACGCCTCTACAAACCGGCGATGGCGCCCCGGTTAGATCGGGCAAGCACTCCAGCACAGAATGATCGCCCGAAGGAATTTTTCTGAAAATTCCAAAACTATTTTTACTCGTGGACTTGTGCCTATTGGATTTGTTGGTCGTGTGTCTCAGTACTGGATTCCAAAATTTCTTATTTCTAACCCCAACACGGAGGCCTCGACATCTTCTTGTTTGTAGATATTTTGATGGCTTACTCCCCATATGTGTGTAATGTGGAGACAATGATTGCTTTTCACGATGACATCAAGGTAATTTTGGATTGACATAATTTTTTTTACTCTGTTGATTATTAGTTTTTATATGCTAGTATTTGAGGTAGTAGTTGTGTTAGTATAAGTGAATATGTGTCATTTTATGAGAACCTTGGTGATATCATTTGCAATTGAATGTATTCTTCAAAGATCTTTAATTTCTTCTTTATTTTTCCTTGGGAAAATTGGAGGTTAATTTAAGGGGGAGTTTATGTTTTTTTTTTGCATTCGTGTTTGATTCTTCTCGCTTTTCTTTTCTTCGAGGAGAGTTAGGAATCATTCATCCTTTTGGCATGTTTTGAGGGGGAGTTTTTGTGCTCTTTGTTTTATCAAGCTACATGATTAAAATAAATTGAAAAAGAGAGCTTTCTTCATACATATTATTGTTCATGTGCATGCTAGCAGTCTTATGAAGGTTTATTTGTCACTAGCATAGCTTGTATGTATTCTAGTATTTTTATGTGATCTAGATTTTATATTTAAGTGAAATAATGCATGACACTTTAAAATCATACTTGAATTAAAGAAATATGCAATGTTGATACTAGTGCTTGTGTTGGGTTATAAATGCTTATATATATATTGTTGAATTATTATTCCTCAAATTACTTTAAAATTGCTCATTGTGTAAAGAGAATAAAATGCTATCTATGAGAGAAAAAATGAATACTGAATCCTTAGAAACAGTCTTGACGACAAGGACGTATTCGATGTGAGCAAAAATAATGGGTGCCGAATCCTTGGAAACAGTCTTGACGACAAGGATGTACCCGGAATAATTGAGAGAAAAAAATATGAGCAACAAATATGGCTCAAATCAATATGAAAATTTTTTCTCCTGAATTATGTGTGCAAAAAGGTAAATTTGAGAAAGAGTAATAGTTTCAATAGGTATATATATTTGGGTTTATTTTTTAACCTATGTGCTTGTAAAGATGTTGCATTATAAATCGTTTGAATTCATGAATCTTAATTATAAATTGTTCTTAATTATAAAATATTAGATTCATGATTATACTCTAGTGCATATTTGCTATCTAATTGATGAGTATATCTTTTATTATTGCAACACATGACATGACTTGCTCTATGTATGTAGTAAGCTCTTGAATATTCATAAACATAAGTCCTATGCTTGATGAATTCATTGTCAAAAGGGGGAGAAAATAATGTTGTTTGGGAGAACAAAAGTGCAAGTTTTTTTAACAGAACAAAGTTTTTTTGGCGGTCAAAGGATTTTCTTTCTTTTTAAAAGGGGGAGAAATTTTCTTTTTACCATTTTGTTTTTAATTTTCCAAACACCAAAACAACACTTTTTATTTGTTTGCCAATGTGTTCAACAAGGGGGAGATTGTAAAATCAAAGTGTGTTTGATTCTTCATTTGATGATGAACAATTGGCATATGGGGTTATTACTTTGTGTGTTTTGTTGTTTGGAGATTTATTGACAAAGTGGTTTTGGTTTTCGGACAATGAACAGTGTTCAGTCGGCTGCACAGCCGGTCTGACCGGGCTTGTACTGCCGGTCTGACCGGAGGTGTTCGTGCGGTCGACGGCAGCGCGGTCGACGGTCGAGCATCCGACCGGTTGCCGATTTTGATTCAGTTTTGGTTTCGGTTTGTTTCCTTGCATATACATGGGAAGTTTCGTGTTCCAATGCACGTGTATGCTCATTTATGCTAACAATGAGTCAAGTTGGGATAGGTTGTGCTCGGATATGGTATTCTTTGTTTAATTGTGTGCAGGTAATTTTTACGCCTTGGGAAAGTGTTGCCGGTGATCGAGTTGGAGTCAACTTGGTGATAAGGTGACGTCCAAGATGGAGATCATGCGGGATGCTGAAGGGTAGAGATTAGTGCACATAATTGGTGAAGTTTCCATATGGCATACGATGGAGATATTGTGTGCATATGGAAAGCGGAAGTTTGGTTTTGGAAAGACCGAGATTGCTACGGTTATTTTATGTAAAGTTCGTTTCTTGTACGGGAAGGTTTCCTAGTGGATTAAGACTTCTTGTATGAGTAGGATTCGTGGCTTTTGGCTGCGGGTTTTGTGTATAAATAGTGAGGGGAGGCGTGGCCTCTCGGTATCGCTTTAGATTCAAGTTTTAGAGATTTTCGAGTTAGGGTTTCAAGTTTTAGCTTGAGATTTTGTGAGGAGTGCTTTGTTTGCACTTTGTAAACACAGAGAGATTCAATAAAGATCAATCTTCTTAGAGAATTTCGGGTGTTATCTTCTTCCTTGGTGCGGCGGACTCATTGTCGGTTTAACCGGATCTACACGCCGGTTAGACCGCAACCACTACTGCGGTCAGACTGTAGCTTCTTCCCGGTCAGGCCGCAAGCACATCAGCGGTTAGACCGGCCATCATCGGCTCTCGACGGTGATCGACTACACCAGGCAAATCGGCTAAGTACTTGGTGAGCAGCGGTATGGGCGGTCAGACCGGAGAACACCCGATGGTCAGACCGGCCTTACCGAGTGATCAGACCCGCGAGACACCTTCGGTCAGACCGGCTTCAGAACAGAGGGTATCTTTTATTTCCGCTAAAAGTTTTGTTTTGGGGGGACTCAACCATTCACCCCCCTGGTTGGCTTTTCATTGGGCATTCGATCCTTCAGATTTTTGACTGGCTGTAGAAAAAGTTTTAAACGATGACCATTTACCTTGAAGTCATTACCTTCGTTGTCCTGAAGCATGACCGCTCCATGCGATGATGTGACGATGACGGTGAACGGTCCCATCCATTTGCTCCGCAGTTTTCCTTGCCCGAAGAGTTTCACACTGGAGTTGAACAACAATACTTTATCTCCAGCCTCGTACTCCTTCGCCTTGATCCTCTTATCATGCCATCTTTTTGTTTTTTCCTTATACATCCTAGCATTATGATAAGATTTATTCTTCCATTCCTCTAACACTGATAGTTGCGTTTGTTATGCATTCAGCTTTTCTCAGGTACATGTTCCATGTCTGGATGGCCCAATGTGTCCTATGTTCTAGTTTGACAGGTAGATGACACGTCTTTCCATACGAGCTGATAGGGTGACTGCCGTGGGTGTCTTATATGCAATCCTGTATGGCCAGAGTGCATCAGGTAGCTTAACTTTCCATCCATTCCTCATTTCTTGTACAGTCTTCTGCAAAATATTTTTGATATTTTTGTTAGATGTTTCTAGTTGACCACTTGTTTGAGGGTGGTATGGAGATTCAATGTTGTGCTATGGCCCGAGCTCCTATAAGAAGTTTTCGAAGGTCTTACCCTCCGTCATTTACTACCATTCGAGGTGTTCCAAAACGCTGGAAGATTATCTCGTGGAACATCCTACGGGCATGCTTGGCATCGGCAGCTCGGCACGGCATTGCATCTACCCATTTGGACACATATGGTCACTAGGATGTACTCGCAATCATGGGACTTTGGAAAAGGTTCCATGTAGTCAATGCCTCATAAATCAAATAATTCCAGTTGAAGGTTGTATGTTAAGGGCATAGCATCGTGAGCGGTGATGACTCCATGCTCCTGGCACTTCCAACACCTTCAAATGAACTCTTTTGTATCTTCATACATGGTTGGCCAGAAGAATCCACTCTGACAGATCTTTGTGTTAGTGATATGCGCTAGAGGCAACATGGATATGTTGGATATCATAGTCAATATTTATGTATTAATGAATAAATTGTTATTGCATTCCATAAAATGGACAACTTGTATTGATCAATAAGTATGTGACTTATTCATGAGACTCTTTATGTGATATGAATCTATTTCTAAATGATCCCTGATCATATATCATAAGAATGGAACGAATATGATTCTAAGAACACCACGTGTATTGATTGATGATCATGTCTCATGGATCATGGTATGGAGATACCAAATCGATAACGTGAGCATATGTTAGAGAACATGTTGTTGGATAGACCCACCTTGAGACATTATAGAGATTTAATGTGCCATTAGTTGGTCTAAAGTAGTGTTGGTGCAAAGTCCTTTGACGTGAGATCATCATTGATTCCAACATGTGTAATGGCTTACATAGGGACTACCAAACACTACACCATAATTGGGTAGTTATATAAGTAGTCTTCGAGTTTGCTATGAAACATGTAGTGGGATGTGAATGATCAAGATGGAATTTGCCCCTCCTATGGGAGAGATATCTATGGGCCCCTCGATGTAATGGATTATGGAAGTGCATGACCATGCCGAGTTGATTGAGGAGTCAACAACAAATATATAATCCAATACGAGATCGAGTGAATGATTAAGCTATTGATAGGATGACATGTGTCTTACCTATAGCTTTATTGATATTGTGAGGTAAAGGGATTTGTACACACATTATAGGTTCAGCTGATATGATATTTATGTATACTTTGGTGTCAATATACTCTGCTAGGGGTCACTATTGACAAGTCTGCCGAGAAGTGTTCTTAGATCGTAACCAAGTATACATGAACCTACAGGGTCGCACACTTAACGAGTTGGAACAGGTTTTCGAGTTTGAATCGGATGAGGATTCAGATAAGGCTCAGTTCGGATAAGGATTCGATTAGAGATAGAGTCCCGATGGGCCATCTAGGCCTAGTCGGGTAACTCTATAAATAGAGAGGCAAGGGGTGGAGATCGCAAGCAATTCACATCAGACGCGAGTTGAGATCTGCCACGAGCAAACCCTAGCCGCCAGCTCTGAGCCAAAACCTAGCCGCGCGCCCAGTGCTAGCACACAGGCGATCGGCGTTCCACCCCTGGACGTGTGGATACGGATAGAGACACTGCTACGTTGCAGTGTAGATCGGCGAGATGAGTCGGTGGTCGGGCGATCGGATCATGGTAATCGGCTGCTTCCGCAACCTTTCCGACGCGCGTACATTGGACCGACTTCTCCAATGTAATCTTTCGCTGCTCTGCGCGTTAACTGGTAACAATCTATAGTCCTTTACTCGCATGCTATCCTGGAGTGCACGATAGAAAATTTGAATTTATGCTTTCGTAGCCAACGTGTATTCCTTCACTTTGCCTGCGTGCAGAATGTACCATAGTGGCCTCGATATGGTGTTGCATGACACTTCTTTATGATATGGGTGCCTTCAGCTGTTGGTACACACCTCCTGACTAGACCACCGACACAGACTCTATAAAGATATTGCTTGTCCCACAAGTGTCGCCTGCTCTCGTAGATAAGCCTCTTTTTATTCTCCCTTAGTGCTACATATCTTGCAACCATAAAGTTTACAATATTTGCATACCAGGGGTTTGAGTCATTTATCTTTAGCAGCATGTCATCCCATAGAAAATTATTTATCGGCAGTTCCTGCATGTTAGTATTTGCATACGTGACAAATGATCTCCTATGGAATCTTCATCGTTTCCTACAGAAAATTTTCCTCAAGCGGCTCAGAGGACTACACGGGACAGGTGGTCTCTTTTGACAGGAATAGTTCGAGGTGTTTGCATAATCTTCAAAAAGATCATCCTTGAACTGGAAAATAATTTTCAAATGCTAAATTTCTTCTTCCTCCGGTTCCCGAGGTTCGAGTGAGGGCTCAAAGGTTGAATCTTGTGATGTGGAAGGTATAGGGTCTGATGTGTATGCTCGATCTCCTGGATGGATCTATAGTGGACAAAACTCGTGTTCTCTAGGATACAACGCAAGAGTTCCCTTCCTTTTGCCATTGTGTTGTTGTTGACGGTCATTAAGTACCAATTCCGACCGTCACATATCTCATAAATAAAAGGGGAGTTAGCATTTCTTACAAGCATATAGGTTTAGAATTAATAAAGTTCCACATGTCCTTGTAGATTATTTGAGTGCACATACTTATACACAGAAATGAGGTGAAAGCACGCTTACGTGGCAAAGAAACACAACTCCGACCAATCGACGATCTCCATGTGATCCTCCCATGGATCAAAGGGCCCACAAACAGGTCTAAACCGACGTATTCAATCACCCAAGGGTATCCTAGGAGAGGAGCCACAGGACAGCCACCACGCGAAAGTTGGAGGAGACTGGGCTCCCCCCTGGTTCAGCCGAACCAGGGGTTTGGCCGACCTAGCCAGGGCGCCAATCAACTTCGGCGTGGCTCTCCGTGGTGAATCCCTGATGGCAGTGGAGACTGGTTCGCTTGCTATTCTTGGCGCCAAACCGCCATGGAGACCCTATAAATAGAGGAGGAGGGCTTCACTTCAACAAACACACAACAAGAAAGAGTTTCTACCTTTCACTCTTAGTTTTAGGCTAGTGGAGTTAGGTTTAGGTTAGAGCTTCTACTCGGTTTCCAAGTCGTCATTAGTGAGTCGGGTATGGTTATTGCATCGTACTTATCTTGTATAACTTTGTTCTATTCAATATATTTATCTTCTCGATAATTGAGTGTGGTCCATATGCTAGTTGGTTAGCTATATGTTCCATCCATAGTTGTTTATATGATAATTATATCATGGTTAGACGAGTAACTCTATTACCACGGTCATGGTCCAATGTGCAATTAGAATGTAGGTATGCTCTTGTCTTAGTCATTGACGCCTAGGGAGGCAAGAGTATCTATGACAATATAAGCATGGTGCTTAGATTGTTCCATAGACATTGGTTATGGTCGTATCCCACGGTGTCACGCCCAGAAATTCCAATCCAGAATTTCTAAAGCTATATGTGTATTAAAAATCTATGTCCAGGATCAGCCAGGATACACATACGACAATTATTGATATTACAGAATCCACGTCTTAAAACCAATACAAAAATATTACAAAAATGTAGCAGAAAAAGAAAAAGAAGGGCTAAGCCCAGTCTTGACGCTCGCAGCGTGGCGCCACCACTCCATAGACATCCTCGGACGTCGGACGAAGCCTACTCATCTTCAAAGTCTTCCTCTACCTCGAAGGTTGGCTCTGGTGGGGGAGATTGAGCAAGTTTGTGTACTTTCCACGGTACTCAGCAAGTCATACCGGAAGAGAAGGTATGAATGCAAGGGGAGACAATGATATGCTAGGGTTTAACTTTGCACAAAGCAGCATTTCATAATAATAGTTGAAATTAGTAAAATATTTGTAATTAATAAGCAGTATTAAACCAATCACTGTCCAACATTATACAACGTTGCGACAGGCCCAAACCAACCACCTGATCTAGTCAAGTTCCATTAATCAAGTTATTTACTAGGGTGATATTAATCATGATGAATCTGGTTGATCACACATAACCACGGGCATGACTAGTCGAATAGTTTTACTCTGATGTACATCTGTACCCACAAGACACAACCCCACGACACGTTTCCGTGTCCCGGTATACCACCACGGTACACCGGAAAGGGACTATGATAGGACCCTTCGCATAACCCCCTCTAATGTCACACCCTGAGGTGTTTCCCCTTTTAAAAATCATAAAGGAAAAATCGCAAAAGAAAAAATAGGAATTAATCTGGAGAAAATAAATAATTTTAAAAGCAAAAATCTAAATGGAAATGGCATGGTAGGATTTTTCTTCAATTCTACATGTCAAAATACACTAACGAATTTTTAGTTGAATTTTCGTAGCACTAGAAATATTTTTTAACCAATTAAAATCAAAATTAGAATTAATAAATCCCGGAAAAATGTTTTTCTCTCTCCTTCGTCCTTTTCACGCTCATTTCGGCTTTGGGTCGCCGGCCCGAATGGCGTCGGCCCAGTCCTCCCCGTGCCCGTGCCTCTCTCCCTCTCTTCCTCACGGGTCGGCCGAAGGCCATGACCCGTTCACCCCTCGCGCTTGCTAAATAAGTCCACTACGCCTCCCCCTTCTCCCCGGGACACTGACAGGTGGGGCCCACCTATCAGCCCCGTCCCCTACCTCCGGCCGCCCCGCCGCCATTGGCGCCGCCAATGCCCCGCGTGGATCCCGGCCTCCCACCTCTCCCGTGTGACCTAAAGGCACCGCCATCACTCCCCCGTCTCTCCCGCCGCCTTCAATCGCCCCGGCCGCCGCTCCCGCACCCCTAAATGGCCGGAGTTAATCGTCGGCCATTATTTTCCCCAAATCACAACCTCTTAACTTCGGCGATCAATTCCTCCTTATCCCGACCACCACCGACCTCCCCGTCTCCTTTAAAAGCCGGCCCCCATCCTCCACGAGCTCCTCACACCGTCTTCCAAGCTCCCCGCACTCTCTCTCGCTCTCGCACCATGCGCCCGAGTGTTGCCACTCTCCGTCGGCCTTCGGCCGCGTTTTCCCGTCGTCCCGAGCTGTTCCGGACGTCGCCACCGCCTCCATCTACATCCCCCGTGCCCGAGCTCTCTCGGCCGTCCCTCTCCATCGCCGCCCGCCGTCTCCCTCACCGTTCGCGACATCGTCCCCTCCATCTCCGGCGACCTGCAGTGAGCGCCCCTTCCTTTTCCTCTCTCGGCCGAACGCGCGCCACCGTTCCCGAGTGCGTGCGGCTCCGCCCGCGCGTGAGCCGTGACATTCCGTCGCCCCGCGCCGCCGCCCGAATGGCGTCGGCCGGTCTCTGGTTGCCGTGCGGCATCGTTGGCCGACCGCGCCACCCGCGTCCCTCTCCCGGCCGTCCGATCTTGCCTTGGTAGATCGGGGCCGTCCGCCCCCGCTTGCCTGCGTGGCACGCCGCGTGGCCACCGTGTCGGCGCCATCGTGGACCGACGCTCCCGCAGCCGATGATGCCATTGCCGACGCCACCCGGCGCCGATGCAATTCCGAGATTTATTGCACAATAAATTATTAAGGATTTTTTCTGTTTTAGTAAAAACAAAGATAATATTATAAAATCCGTCCTTCGGTTAAGCCCATTCAAATTTTATTAAATTCGTAAAATTGCCAAGAATCCATTAAAAATGGTTTTGTTACCTGTTTTAGTAGCTTTTTAGCCTGTTTGTTGAAGTGCCTTGTTTGTCGTGTAGACCCGGGTAGTTCCTCCGATCCCGTGTATTTCGAAGTCGTCGCGGAGTTTCCCCAGCTCGAAGAGCAAGGCAAGTCATGCTACATTTTGATCATATTGATCCCTGTTTTGCTAAAATACCCTGTTTATTATTCTAAAACTGCATTTATTTTTGATTGTCATCTTGTGAGAAATATTACACCGTATGATTAGATTTAAGCCCTAGGCTTGCCACCCTAACCCCTTTGATAAACTTGGACAACAACATGACTAGTTTATAGGCATAGGTTATGCTTAGACCTGCTTGGACTTACTAGCACACTAAATGGGTAATTTCATCTAGACGACATTATATTGGACACATGAAATGAAAGATATAATCCGAGGACTTTGTGGACCAGACTAATAACTAAAACATGACAAATGGTGGGCTGTGGGCACTGTGGTTATGATAGTGGTGCCCATGGCATTTAAGGACCAGTTCACGGGAAACCTCGGAAGAATGACCGTACAAACAACAAGCCAGAATGGGCAATGGTGGGTCCTGTAGTGTTTCCCTTTCTAGCCGACGAACCCAGGCAAGGGTGGGCGTGATGGAGTTGCAGTCGGCCGGGGGCTTATCGGTTGCTGGGCTGCCGGATTCACCATGGCATTCAGGGGGGCTGCCCATGGCCCAGGAATGGGAGTGGGGGCGAAACCTTGGTGTGGTTCACTTGGTTCGCGAGGGGTTATATGAAAGGTCCTATCACAGTCCCTTTCCGGGGTACCATGGTGGTATTCTGGTGCACGGGAGACCGTGTTGTGGGGCTATGTCTTGTGGGTACAGTTGTACACCTCTGATCAGAGTTAAACCTATTTGAATAGCTGTGCCCACGGTTATGGGCGATCAACCGACTTCACAGTGATTAGTCCCACACTGCTAAAACCTGTTTATTGGACCATGGCTAGTACAGTTCGATGGTTTGGGCCTATCTCAATGTGGGGGTAACGTTGGACAGTGTTGGATTTAATATGAATTAATTAATTAATTTACTGCATTTCGTCTTCATGTTCAAAACTCCTTTTGTTTGCAAAAACGCTAGTTGTTTGTGCTAAAGGAAAACCCGAGCCAAATCCTTGTCTTTCCCCCCTGCATTCATACCCTCTCTATTCCGGTATGACTTGCTGAGTATGTGGAAGTACTCATCCTTGCCTCTTCACCAAAACCTAAGCAAGAAGTCGAAGAAGAAGATGAAGTGGACTAGGCTTTGTCCTACACTCTGGAAGATGCCTGTGGATTGGTTGAAGCCACGTGGCAAGCGTCATGTTTAGGCTTAGGCCCCTTTTTCTTTTTCCGCTGCTCTTTTGTAATCTTTTTGTAATGTTTTGTAAGATGTGGAATTTTAATATCAACCTTTGTCGTATTTGTACCCTAGCTGGTCCTGGAGAGGGATTTTAATACACATATAGCTTCGGAAATTCTGGTCTAAATTTTTGGGCGTGACAAGTTGGTATCAGAGCCAATTCTAGACCGTAGGAAAAGCCAAATGGAAAAAACCCCTATGTAACAGCCCTAGGCTCATAACCAGGTATTTAGAAGTGCATTTGTTGTTCTTTAGATTTCATATTTTCTATATTGCAATTTGATCATATGCGACAACAAAATTAACTTTAATCGGCAAAATTGGAACCACTTCTATTTGAGCAATATCTTGAATAGAAGTATACATGTTTAATATTTTATTAAAATATTAGTTTATTTTTCATCGCTAAATATAAATTTTGTGGAATTTTTACTCTATATTTGGGCTCCTAAAAATTCAAACCAACTTTCAGTCTAACCAATTTCATCTTTTCACCAGATTTAAAATACTTGGAATTTATGTGTGAAACCTAAAAAATGGAACCTATAAACCAACACCTATCACCACACCAAATTCCTGAATTGTTGAACAAGTGTTACCAAGTCAAATTGAATTTACCAAGAGAGGGAAAGAAAATAAATCCTCGGAAATTGCAAGAATGAATCAATGCTCGCTTTTTCACCCACCTATCTCCCTCATAGACAGCCACGACTTGGGCCCACTTGTCACTGACCTTGGGTGCCTCTTTAGCCCCACAACACACCCATGGACGTGCTCCCACCTCAGGACTTAAGGGGGGGCAGAGAAAACCCCTTCTTCTTCCTCCCCTTTCATCTTCACTCGCTTGTTCTTTTTTTCTTACTCAAGCTGAGCTCTCATCTCACTTCTCCACCCCAAATCCCATCCAATAGCCCAAGATCAATCCCTGCATGTTAGACCACAACAATCCCCATCATCCAAGCTTTCCATCCATCCCAACATCTTGCATATGCATGGAGAGTTGAGAGAGATTGAGATGGAATAAGAGAGTGGTAGTTTCAGCCTGCAAGGCTGCAGCAGCAGCATTTTGTTTTCCTCCATTTGGTGAGCTTCCATTTTATCCATGGTGCCTCTTTTGAATTCCCTCCATGTTGAACATGAAGGGTTACGCGGAAGCTACGCTAGCCGAAAACAAAAACTTTTCTACCGCGCAAACCAGGAACACTTGCAAGTAAGGGCCGATAGATCGTTACCGATTGGAGTATGCAGCGGAAATAGCCAATCAGGGCTATCCGATCTGGAATTGTGCTAGCCAATGACAGCCGATTCCCGCAAGCCGATAGCCGATTCCTGGGGACAACCGATTCACCAATCAGCCGATTCGCCGATGTAGCTGATTCGCCGAGTCGTCTGACCGCGTTCTCGTGCCTCGCTCCGATGCGCTCGACCGTAGCCGATTCCACCACAGCCGATTCGTAGCCGATCAACAGCGTGCAACGTAGCAGCGCCTCTACCGGTATCCACACGTCCAAGGGCAGAACGCCGAACACCCGTGTGCTAGCACGCGATGCAAGGCTAGGGTTTTGGCTCGAATGTGGGAGGGTTTCCGTGGAGTTTGATCTCGTCGACATCTAAAGCCGCGTGTGATCAGATTGATTTCGGCGCAATGTGATTCAATCGACCTGTAGCAGCTCTCCACCCCTCACCCCTTTATATAGAGTTGGCCGACTGGGACTAGTGGACGATCAGGACTCTATTTTGAATCGGATCTCATCCGAATCTCATAGAGTTGGCCGCCCATACGTCGTAAGACCATAGGACTCTATCCGATCGGATCCCTATCCGATCGAGCCGTATCCGAGTTCAACTCGAATGCCTGTTCTTATCCCCTTAAGCGTGTGACCCGTAGGTTCGGTATACTTGGTTTCGGCTATAGTCTAACGTAGCCGATCGTCGGCTCGAGTCTAACTCAGCCGACACATCCAACGGCGGCGCCTAGCAGCACATATTGACACCATAGTATACAAGAATATAATATTGGCTCAACCTGTAATGCGTACACAAATCCCTTTGCCTCACGATACCGCTAAGCTATAGGCAAGATGTGTGCCATCCCTTCAATAGCTTAACCATTCACTCGAACCGTATTGGATTATCCGTCGTTGATTGACTCCTTAATCAACTTAGCATGGCCATGCATTTCCATAATCCATTACCTCGAGGGGCCCAGAGATATCTCTCCAAAGGAGGGGCAAATTCCATCTTGATCACTCACATCCCACTCCATGTTTCATAGCAAACCCGAAAACTACCTTTATAACTACCCAGTTATGGAATAGCGTTTGGTAGTCCCAAAGTAGGCTACTACACATGTTGGAATCCATGGTGATCTCAGGTCTAAGGACTTTGTACCAACACTACCTGAGACCAACTAATGGCACATTAATTCCTGTAGTGTCTCATGGTGGGTCTATCCAACAATGTGTTCTCTAACACATATGTCCATGTTTATTGATTTGGTATCTCCATACCCATGATCTATGAGACATGATCATCAATCAATAAACATACTGATCTTAGAATCATATTTGTTCCAACAATATGACATATGATCGGGATCGTTTAGAAATAGATTCATACTTATAGAGTCTCATAAATAAGTCACGTACTTATTGATCAATACAAGATGTCTATTTCATAGAACTGAATAACACTTTATTCGTAAATGCATAAACATTGACAATGATATCCAACATCTCCATGTTGCCTCTAGGGCATATCACTAACAATCTCCCACTTGCACTAGAGTCAATCATGTAAGTATCTAATACCCATTGCTCTTGTGTGCGCCTCATGTTTTGGCTGAGGGAGAGGTTTTGTCAGCGGATCGGCTATGTTGAGATCCGTGTGCACTTTGCATATCTTGACATCACCTCTGTCCACTATCTCGCGGATGAGATGATATCGCCGAAGTATGTGTTTGGACTTCTGATGTGACCTCGGCTCCTTGGCTTGCGCAATGGCTCCACTATTATCACAATAGAGAGACATTGGACCAGTCGTACTAGTCATCACACCAAGCTCAGAAACGAATTTCTTGATCCAAACAGCCTCCTTTGCAGCTTCTGAAGCAGCAATGTACTCGGCCTCTCGTTGTAGAATCGCAACGTATCCCGCTTGGAACTCTTCCAAATAACCGTGCCTCCGTTTAGGCGTAACACAAACCCGCATTATGATCTATAATCATCCTTGTCCGTTTGGAAGCTAGCATCGGTGTAACCACTTACAACGAGCTCTTCTTCACCTCCATAGACTAGGAACATATCCTTAGTTCTTCTCAAGTACTTAAGGATATTCTTTACGGCATCCAGTGACCTTCACTGGATATGATCGTATCTCGCCGTAGCACTCAAAGCGTACGAGACATCTCGGGCGTGTACAAAGCATGGCATACATGATGGATCCAATTGCCAAAGCATATGGAACCATACCCATCTTATTCCGCTCATCATGTGTCCGAGGACACCGATTCTTGCTAAGATTAATGCCATGTGACATGGGCAAGAAACCTTTCTTGGAATCATGCATGTTGAACCTTTTCAACACCTTGTCAATGTATGTACTTTGGCTTAATCCAATTAGCCTCTTGGATCTATCTCTATAGATCCGAATGCCCAATATGTATGCTGCCTCTCCTAAGTCTTTCATGGAAAAACTATTTTTCAATGAAGACTTGACGGATTCTAGCATAGGGATATCATTTCCAATCAATAATATGTCATCCACATATAAGATTAGAAATACAATTGCGCTCCCACCGATCTTTTTGTAAACACAGCCTCCTCTTCATTTTTGATGAAACCAAACCCTTTGATCACTTGATCAAAACGAATATTCCAACTCCGAGATGCTTGCTTCAATCCATAAATGGATTTCGTAGCTTGCATATCTTTCCAGCGATTCTGGATCGACAAAACCCCGAGGTTGTATCATGTATACATCCTCGCTTAGGTTTCCATTTAGGAAAGCCATTTTGACATCCATCCGCCATATCTCATAATCGAAATATGCAGCAATCGCTAGGATAATCCGAATAGATTTAAGCATTGTGACGGGCAAGAAGGTTTCATCATAATCAACTCCTTGAATCTGTTTAAAACCTTTCGCCACCAATCGCGCCTTATAGATGTGAACATTTCCATCCATATCGGCATTTTTCTTAAAAACCCATTTACACTCAATGGTTTTGACACCATCAGTGGATCAACCAAGTTCTAAACTTGATTGTCGTACATGGATTCTATTTTGGATTTCATGGCTCCAAGCCATTTGTTGGAATCAGGTCCCACCATCGCTTCCTCATAGGTCTTAGGTTCATCGTTGTCTAACAACAATATATCACGTTGTTCCGCACTGTACTGTCGGGCGCATGACGTGATCTTTCGACCTCCGTGGGGCTGGTGTATCTACAACCGGTGGCGCAACACTTTGCTCCTCCTGTGTGGTTCCGTGGTCGCCGAAACATTTTCCGGTATTTCTTGAACTTCTTCAAGATGCACCTTGCTCCCACTAACCCTTCTTGAAAGAAACTCTTTCTCCAAAAGACATTGTGTCGGGCGACAAACACTTTGCGTTATTCCCGATTATAAAAGTAATATCCCTTGGTTTCCTTAGGATATCCCACAAAGAAGCACTTGTCGATTTGGGTGTGAGCTTGTCGATCAAACGTTTTACATAAGCTTCGCATCCCCAAACTTTGAGAAAAGACAAACTAGGGTGTTGCCCTGTCCATATCTCATATGGTGTCTTTTCAACCGACTTAGATGGAACTCTATTTACCGTGAGCGCAGTGTTTCAAGAGCATATCCCCGAAGGATAACGGAAGATCACATTGGCTCATCATTGACCGCACCATGTCCAACAAGGTGCGATTTCTCCGTTCGGACACTCCGTTCCATTGTGGAGTTCTGGCGGAGTCAACGTGGAACAATTCCACAAACTTTCGATGATTACCAAACTCTTGGCTCAAGTATTCCCTCCACGATCTGATCGTAGAAACTTGATTGTTTTCCTAAATGATTCTATACATCACTCGGAATTCTTTGAACTTTTCAAAGGATTCGGACTTATGCCTCATTAAGTAGATGTAACCATATCTAGTAAAGTCATCGGTAAAGGTAATGAAGTATTGATAACCACCTCTTGCCGTTGAGCTCATTGGTCCACATACATCGTATGTACGAGTGCCAACAAGTCACTTGCTCTCTCACCGTGTCCCGTGAAAGGTGTGTTTGTCATCTTACCAAGTAAACAAGACTCACATGTCTCAAATGATTCAAAATCAAAAGAGTGAAGCAATCCATCCTTATGGAGCTTCTCCATGCGTTTCTTATTTATATGGCCTAAGCGACAATGCCGGATAAACGTGGGGTTTATATCATCGAGAGTTGCCTTTCGTATTAATGTTATAGATGGGAGACGCTTCAAGATTCAAAACGTATAATCCATTCACCAATGGAGCATGAAAATAGAAATCTCTCGAGATATATTGAACAACCATTGTCCATTGTTCTAAAATCATATCCTTCCGCATCCAAACATGAAGCGGAAATAATGTTTTGACATAGTGTTGGAACACAATAACAATTATTTAATTCCAAAACTAATCCCGAAGGTAGATGAAGTGGTATCTGCCGACAAGCAACGTAGCAACGCTTGCTCCATTGCCGACGCGCAGTTTCACCTCGCCCCTTCTTAAGCCTTTACTTCTTCTCATTCCCGCAACGATTTGCAAATATGAGCTACCGATCCGGTATCAAATACCCAAGAGTCGAGGGTGAAGTAGCAAGATTAATGTCTATAACATTAATACCTAAAGCGAAGTCGTACTTTGCTTCTTTTTGAGATCCTCCATGTACTTCTTGCGTTCCTTTTCCAAGGCCTGTCTCCTTGCAATAGAAGCAAACGGCATTTGATGCGCCGACCCTTCTTGCCCTTCTTTGCATTGGAGGCACTCGCGATCTCATCGGGAGTTAACTTCCTCTTGGTGCAAAGTTTCTTGACAGTGGTTTGCGCTTAGCCTTCGCATCATCATCACATGATGACCATTTTTCCGGATACTCTCCTCACTGTCTTTAGCATCCATGCAATTCAGCCAAGGTCTTATCCATACTATTCATGTGATAATTCAATATGAATGGCTCGAAGCTCGGAGGGAGCGACCGGAGAATCACATCGTAGCCAACTCTTGACTAAGGGAAAACCTAGTTTTTCCGGACTCTCAATGTAGCCAATCATTTTTATCACATGCGGACCGATGGGATTCCCTCAACAAGCCTACACGCAAACAAGGACTTTGAGGTGTTGAACCTCTCGGCCCGAGCTTGGTTATCGAACATACCACGCAGTCCCCCGAATAATAGTATGAGCATCGCTGCTCTCATATTGCTTCAAGCTCGGGAGACATTGTAGCAAGCATGAGACACCTTATATTTAGGGCATCATTAGTGTGCATCTCGTAAGCTCTCCGTGCGCTTGCAGTGGCATTATTAGGCAAATCCTCGATAGGGTACTTCAAGAACGTACTCCTTACGCTCTTGCTTGAGAACAATTCTCAAGTTGCGATACCAATCCATAAAGTTTGTTCCATTTAATTTTTCCTTTCGAGAATAGATCGCAAATTAAAGGTACTGGGTGTAGTATTAGCCGCCATTTATTCTACAATGAAAAAGCAAAGTTTAGCACAATGTTTATGCTATGTCTATTGTTAAACAATTTAACATTAGACTCCCATTACGTATTTTACACCTTCCCTCTAGGTTACGTATTGGGTCAAGATCCACATGTTAGTTAATTTTCTAGTGAGCTTTGACATCACTGCTAGAAGATTAATAACATCGGTAAGCAACTCCTTGCTAATCACATCTCTATGTGACTCTTGTTGTTGGTGTGGCATCTCCATGCCCCGGCGCCAACCTATGCCCCAAGGCCCAAAACTGTTTTGATAGCCTTGTTAAGTAAACCAAATGCTCTGCTGTATATGTCCGACATATACCCCTCGTGTTATGATAGAGAATGGCACTCGCTTTGCACCCACCATTGACGAGCATAACGGTGACGGGTGCATCATTTGGAAGGGCATCATTACTACTTAATTTTGTGAGGGATACTATCCTATCAAACAAACATATCACATATATGAAAACAAGTAGAATAGCATATAATGAAATAGTATGGCCCCCATCACATGGTGATCTCCATCTCCATGCCGGTGTAGAGGATCTCCATCTTATTCACCGTTCTTCCGAGTGTTGAGTGCTTGATTTCTTCAAACTAAGCTACTACTATAGAAGCTCTAATTGAAGATTACATCGACTCGTAGGTCGTGAAAGAATATTACAAGCATTGCACGTAAGAAAGAATATTACAGGGATTGCACATATGAAAGAATATTACACGCATCACATGCATCTCATACATACAATAGGGCCATACCATCTAAAAGCATTCTCTGCAAAAACAAGTTAGGCGTAGAACGTTTTCTACCTATCGCAGAGAAACGGCATCAAGACAACCTATAAGGGGGTACGCACACGGAGGTCCCGCTAGCCAGCTAGTCGAACTATGAGATAGCTTCGGTATAATCACATTATACCGTTCTGATATACTATCAAGGAACGCTATCTCAAAGCCGACTCAAACCGAGTTCTATGGATATTGCTTCGACGTAATCACATTACGCCATTCCAATACACTATCAAGGAACGCAATTACCATCAACTCTTCTCAACAGATCCCGTAAAACCGATTGATCTAATCAACCCGTGTGCCAAACTTGTTCCAGATCCAATCTAAAACCCGAACTAAGCAAGATTAGCTCTGATACCACTGAAGGGTTACGCGGAAGCTACGCTAGCCGAAAACAAAAACTTTTCTACCGTGCAAACCAGGAACACTTGCAAGTAAGGGCCGATAGATCGTTACCGATTGGAGTATGCAGCGGAAATAGCCAATCAGGGCTATCCGATCTGGAACTGTGCTAGCCGATGACAGCCAATTCCCGCAAGCCGACAGCCAATTCCTAGGAACACCCGATTCACCAATCAGCCGATTCGCCGATGTAGCTGATTCGTCGAGTCGTCTGAACGCGTTCTCACGCCTCGCTCCGATGCGCTCGACCGCAGCGGATTCCACCACAGCCGATTCGTAGCCGATCAACAGCGTGCAACGTTGCAGCGCCTCTACCGGTATCCACACGTCCAAGGACAAAACGCCGAACACCCGTGTGCTAGCACGCGATGCAAGGCTTGGGTTTCGGCTCGAAGGTGGGAGGGTTTCCGTGGAGTTTGATCTCGCCAACTTCTAAAGCCGCGTGTGATCAGATTGATTTCGGCGCAATGCGATTCAATCGACCTGTAGCAGCTCTCCACCCCTCGCCCCTTTATATATAGAGTTGGCCGACTGGGACTAGTGGCCGATCAGGACTCTATTTTGAGTCGGATCTAATCCGAATCTCATAGAGTTGGCCGCCCATACGTCGTAAGACCATAGGACTCTATCCGATCGGATCCTATCGAAACTCGGTTTCGGCAATAGAATTTCTGGGGTCGCAGTCAAGATTGCCAAGCACAATGGGTTAGATTGAAGAGAGAGTTTTAGACAGGTTCAGGCCCTCTCGTGAGGTAATACCCTACTCCTGTTTCGGTGGATTCGATCCGCCGAGTGTCTTTATTGATCTCAAGATCTAAAGCTAAAAGCTAAAGGCTCATAAAGCATACGATATCTGATCTCCTATCGGAATATCCCTCAAGGGACACCCCTTACCCCCCTTATATAGTCTTGGGAGGTGGGTTTACAGATCGGAAACCCTATCTTACTCTAAGTCGGTTTCCTCAATCTTACCAAATCGTGACTATAGGCCGTTGCCTTATCTCTATCGGCAACGTAACACCCAAGTCATATTTGGTTTACAGATATGGCAGGCACAATCTATCCCTACCTCCAGTCGGATAAGCTTGCCATGTAGATACCGATTGCCATAATCTCCACAAGAGCCCCGAGTCCTTTCGCCGACGAGACAACTTAGCTTCAAACCAAAACAAGACGCAGCCAAAAACCTCTTTGGCCGAGTGCTCCCGCGCCGAGTGATTCCATCATCTCTGCCTGAATCTTCCCGAGTGGCTCCAAAGAGTGTGAAGGGCTGGAAAATATCTAAAAAATTCTCAAAAATAAATATCTAGGTGCATTTCCTAATGCACCTAATTAGGTGTAGCCCCCGACTATAGGTTAGTCAAAATCAGACTAATCATATAGTCAAGAACTATAAAAAATCATTCTCATATGAATGCTTAGCTCAAGCTAAAGCAATCATAAAAAATCATATAACATATCACTCAGCAAGCTCATGCTTATCCGAGTGAATTTGCCCGAGTCATCTCAGAACAAATAACTCAATCAACCCTCATAGGTGGAAAGCACTCGGTAAGCTCATGCTTATCCAAGTGAATCTGCCCAAATTATTTCGGAACAAGTATTTCAATCGTCCCTCATGGGAAAACAAGTTTTTCAATCGTATGAAAAATATGACCAAGTTATTAAATAGCTCTTGCCATAATACTGGTCTCAATCATTAAAGATCTTCACCAAGGTGGAAAATAGCATTGATATAATCACTTAACCAAATGCTAAAAAACCAAACAGCCCCTGTCATCAAGGCAGCTATAAAAGCTTAGCTGTTGGTCACCTCCCAAATTGCATCGTGCCAGCTTCTCATGAAGTCAGGCAAACCGCGGTATGAAAGGATTTCCAAAGGTATAGGGCATTCGGACACGCGCATATTACCAAGGCAAATCTGCTTAAGCTCATCCGCTTAAGTCCCTAAGGACACGCGTCAGGCCACACCTTAGCTGGGCCGCAGGTCTCTCAAGGGCTCAGCCCAATCACGAGAAAACCTAGCGCAACCCTCAAATCTTTCTATAAAGCCTCGAGGTCATCCCCGCCTCTTCGTCTTCCAAAAAATTCCTCTTTTCACAGCGTTGTTCACCAGCTCCCTACGAAAAACCCTAAACTCGCGCGCACCCGAATCCATCCATCCAGGAGCTCGCTCCTTGCCACAAACTAGCTTCCACAACCAACTCCCAAGATCCCTTGCTCAAACCCCATCCTTTCCGACCAGATCCACTTCCCACCCAAACCACACTCATGGCGGATGAAAAGAGAATCCCCTTTGACCAATGGGCCACATCGGATGTGAGGGAATCTACCCTCAAGGAGATGGTGAAGCACGGCGTGCTTCCCCCCAAGGAGATTGTGGGTTGGCGCCCGGCGGCGGGTGAAGATTTCCCAACCCCAAACACCGGTGAGCTTGTTGTGTTCACTTCCTTCTTTTATTGTGGGTTCAGCCTCCCCACTTCTGAGTTCTTCCGGGGGCTTTTGGATTACTATGGTCTCCAGCTCTATCATCTGAATCCCAACTCTATGCTTCACATCGCTCTTTTCATCCACGTATGCGAAGCTTTCCTTGGCATCCTCCCCCACTTTCATCTCTTTCGCCGCATGTTTTACCTCAAACCTCATCCGAATAAGGACCACCCATGCGTTGTTGGTGGAGCGGGTTTTCAACTCCGCGGATCTCTCCGCAAGGAGTACTTCTCTCTCCCTTGAAATCTTCCAACAAGGGATGGCACGCAGTCGGTTCTACATTAGCAATCTCGAACCCACTCGCCACCCTTTGTCGGCCTTCCTCCCGTACCCAAGCATACTTGGAGCACTGTACGTGGCTCAAAATTGGGATGAGGCCAACAACCTGCTAGCGAAGATCTTGGCAATGAAGCAAAAAGATCTTCGCGGCGAGCAGATCACTCGACACTTCATCAGGTGCCGACTGGCTCCAATCAAAGAGCAGTCGAAACCAGCCTTCGAGTACGAAGGCGGGAAGGACCCCAATCGGGAAGATTAAGATCCACTCGCACGAGATCCGAAGATCCGGATGTACAAGATCTTCTCGACGGAATTGCAATCGAGCGCGCCCTCATACTGCCGCTTCTTCCTTTAGCATCCATCGACCTCCTCCTCCGGTAAGCCGACTGACTTCTTTGTATTGTCCTGCAACCTTGATGCCATACCTCTTAGTATTGCCGGAATTTCTATTGCATGAAAATGCTTCCATAGTTTCAAAACCGTACAAGGTGCCTCATGATGACATGTCGCTTCGTCCTGCCAAGAAACCGACTGGCGGGATAAAGATTCAAAGCGATCCAGTCAGGAAACGGGCGGCCCCGAGTGAGGACGCCAACAAGCGGGCGAGCAAGAGGAGGCTCGTCATTGACGACTCGAACAATGATGTCCCGGCTCCTCCATTCGAGACTCCTCCTCCAAGGCCATCGCCGAAGGCGGCGCCGAAGATCCGCCGGTCGTCCAGGTATGCTTCATGACTGAAGTCCAAACTTTTGTGGAAAATTTTCTTTGTCTTCATTCTGACTGCATCCGTTGTTGTAGGAGGCCCCAGGACATAGATCCTGCCGGGAAGGGTGAGGGGCCTACTCCAGCCGCTGCGCCCGAGGTACCTAGGCCTGCGGAACATAGGCCCCGGAGCCCTCTCCCAAGCGAAAGTGCTCCGGGCAGAAAGCCCTCGCCTCCGAAGAAGGATATCCCGAGGAAGGAGCCCCCGACC
Organism: Oryza australiensis; assembly: GCA_019925245.2. Classification (NCBI taxonomy): domain Eukaryota; kingdom Viridiplantae; phylum Streptophyta; class Magnoliopsida; order Poales; family Poaceae; genus Oryza; species Oryza australiensis. The sequence continues at coordinate 2,198,274 of JAIFGZ020000225.1, read as the reverse complement.
ACCAGCCGGGACGTCTCTACTGGAAGCCAGTCGACAGCAGGGAAACCACAGGCTGCGGCTCGGTCAGCCCCGACTGAGGATCAGTCGGCGAAGAGCCAGAAGAAGGAGGCCAACCAGGCTGCTACACCCAAGAGTGCAGCCATTGAAGCTGGTAAGTCTTGAATCAAAGTCTTGTCTTTACTCCTTAGTTTGAATCTTTTGTGTCTTCATCAGTTCTTCTTAATCCGCCAGCCATAGTGGAGGAAATCCCCAGGTTACAGTCTTCTGAAACCTGGGTTCCCCCGATCAAGATCGAGTGGCGAGACTCGAAAGGCTAGAGGCAGGGCATCATCTTGGACAAGCAAGCCGAGAGCGAAGAAAGGGATGCCCTTGTCAACAGCCTAAACGAGGTGACTCGGCTACTCAACATAAGCCTTATTCTTTTTTCTCTTATTGCTTTATCATTTCTTGTCAGTCGGTCAATTTCGGATTTTGCACGCAGAAAGAGTATTGTCGATCCATGGCCAAATCCGAGGTGCCGGAGAAACTGGTTCCTCGTCCGAACTCCTTGGAGGACGTCCGGTGGAAACTAAAGACCACCCGGAGGAGGCTGCGCGAGGAGGCGGCTCGAGGAAGGAGATAGCCGAGCTCCGGGAGGAAAACCTGGACCTCCGCGGTTCAGTCAGGAGTAAGTCCAATCTTCCCAGTTTCCTTATAAGTCCTGAACTAATCTCGGTCGCTGATAGCCTTCTGTGTTTGTAGAAAATTCGTCGGAGGTCCACTCGCTCCAGGTCCAGCTGGAGGCAGTCAGCCTCGGCAAGACCGAGTTGGAGGCCAAGTTTGAAGGTAAGCTTCTTCAAAGTAACATTCTTTGTGCTGCTTTATTTCTGAGTACTTTGCATGATCAGATTCTTTTGGCAGCTTACAAGGTCAAGACCCGAGCTCAATACGACGTGCTTCTTGAGAGGGTCAAACGAGCCAGAGAGGTCCGGGAAGAGGTTGCCAACGCAGCAACGCCGATCTTGCTATCCTTGTTTCATAATGGAGTTGGGACCAACTCACTGGACCCGGTCAAAATCTTTGACAAGCTGCGAGAGCCCCGACCAATACTTGGCCAACATCACCGAGGCCGCCACCATGGGGCTGGTCCGCTCTTGCGCACCAGTCTCTCTACCCCGAGTGGATATCAACTCGGTCGGGAAGGCTTTGCTGACGGCACCTCGGACGAGCAAGCGTTGGACATGCTTAGTGAAGCGTAGGAGTCGGCGAAGAAGATTGCTATAGATGTAGTGAACAACTTTCGACTTTAATTTGTCTCATGAACATTGTCTTGTAAATATTGTATGATTGTGATGCTCTGACGTAGACTTGTGAATATTTAGTTTATTTATGTTAATGCCTTGATCCGAGTTTTTGTGTGAAATTTCTTAAGTAATTTTCGTCCGACTGTCACCGAGCCTAGGCTCGATTAGGCCATCAGAAAACTCTCAGTCTTTAAACACTGAACTCAAATTGAGGAACATTAAACAATGATAAACCAAATCATGCACAAAAGTTGATGAGGAAAACTATGCTTTATTGACATATGTACAGCCCCCGACTGCTAACTCAAGAAGTCATCTTACTTGAGGTTGGTAGTCAAGAAAAACATGAAACTTTAGTCAATTTAAGCATAAAATCGTCGAAGATGCTCGATGTTCCAGGAGTTCTCCACCATAGATCCGTCTTCACGCTTTAGTCGGTATGCACCAGGCCGAGTCACCTCAGCGATTATGTATGGTCCTTCCCATAAGGGGGATAACTTGTGACGGTCTTTGGTGGTTTGAATCTTGCGCAGAACCAAGTCGCCAACGATGAAAGCTCGTGCTCGAACGTTGCGACTGTGGTATCGTCTGAGCCCTTGAAGATATTTTGCTGACTGGATGAGGGCTGCCTCACGGGCCTCCTCCAGTCGGGTGAGGTTGTCCACTCGGTCGGGGTCGTGGCGTTCATCGTTGAAGCTGCGGACTCGGAGGGATTCACACTCCATCTCATTTGGCAACATGGCTTCTGCGCCGTAGACCAAAAAGAAAGGAGTTTGGCCGGTAGCCCGACTGGGTGTGGTCCGCAGAGACCATAGGACCGACGGAAGCTCCTGGACCCACTTGCCTACGTAGGGGCTTAGACGATCGAACACACGGGCCTTGATGCCTTGAAGGACCATGCCGTTGGCCCGTTCGACTTGTCCGTTACTTTTGGGATGTGGGACTGATGCATAATAGATCTTGATTCCAAAATCTTCGCAGAATTCCTTGAAGACGCCTCCCGTGAATTGAGTCCCGTTATCGGTTATGATCCTGTTTGGGACGCTGAAGCGGTGCACGATGTTGAGGAAGAAATCCCGTGCCTTGTCAGCAGTAATTGTGGCGACCGGCTTGGCTTCAATCCACTTGGAGAACTTGTCGATGGTGACGAATAGGTGTGTAAATCCTCCTGGAGCTTTCTTAAAGGGGCCGACCATGTCTAAGCCCCATACCGCGAACGGCCAGGATAGTGGGATTGTTTGTAGCTCCTGGGCTGGGACATGGCTTTGTCGGGCGAAAAATTGGCAGCCTTCACAGGTTCGTACCACTTTGTCCGCATCGGAGACCGTGGTAAGCCAGAAAAAACCCTGTCTGTAGGCTTTGTCTACCAAGGTGCGTGCTGCCGCGTGGCTTCCACATATGCCCGAGTGGATGTCTTGGAGCAGCTGTCTCCCTTCCTCGGGTGTAATGCATCTCATTAGGATTCCGGAGGGGCTTCTCTTGTATAAGTCGGAATCAACCATGACATATGCTTGGCAACGACGTCGGACACGCTCTGCCTCATCCCGGTCTTCCGGCAGCTCTTGCTGAGTTAAGAATTTGATGAGTGGCGTCCTCCAGTCGGCATCAATCATGGTGACTTCGTTTGCAGCTTGTTCGTTGGAAGTTGTCTTTGCCGTGATGGTTAGCTCGTAGAGGTGCTCGACAAAAACGTCTGTTGGGGCGACTTTGCCCTTGGACCTGAACTGTGCCAACTCATCAGCTGCTTCATTGTTGTGTCTCAAGACATGTGATAGTTCGAGTCCGTCGAACTTGTCTTCAAGCTTGCGGACCTCTTGTCGGTAGGCCTCCATGGTGTCGTTTAGACAGGACCAGTCCTTCATTACTTGGTTGACGACCAGCTGGGAGTCGCCTTTCACGATGAGCCGATGTATCCCGAGTGAAACTGCAAGCCGCAGTCCATGTAGCAGGGCTTCGTACTCGGCAACGTTGTGTGAGGCGGAGAAGTGGAGGTGAAGGACGTATCTTAGCCTTTCCCCAGTCGGGGAGATCAGCACCACTCCTTCTCCCAAGCCGGTGATCCTCTTGGATCCGTCGAAGTGCATGGTCCAGTGTTGGAGGTCTTCCCGAGGTACGTTCTCTTGTTGCTCACCCACTCGGCCAGAAATCCGCCGTGGCTTGTGACTTTATGGACGTCCTCGCCTTAAAAGTCAAGTCCAAGGGCATCGGCTCAGAGCCCACTTAGCGATGCGCCCAGTTGCCTCCCGGTTGTGGATGACATCGCCGAGTGGAAAGGAGGTGACGACGGTGACCGAGTGACCCTGAAAATAGTGTGCCAATTTCCTTGCGGTTATCAGGACACCATAAAGCAATTTTTGTACCTGAGGGTAGCGAATTTTGGCTCCTGCCAACACTTCGCTAACAAAGTAGATCGGCCTCTGGATCTTCTGTGCCCGTCCTTCTTCTTCGCGCTCGACCACAAGTACCGTACTAACCACTTGGTGAGTGGCTGAAACGTACAGCAGCAAGGGCTCCTGGGGCTGAGGCGAGGCCAGGACAGGTGGCGTTGTAAGGAATTCCTTGAAATCTTCAAAGGCCTTATGGGCTTCCGCGGTCCACTGGAAGTCGTCCGTTTTTTCTTTAGTAATCTGAAGAAGGGCATGCCTCGTTCGCCGAGTCGAGAGATGAAGCGGCTTAGCGCCGCCATGCAGCCAGTGAGCTTCTGGACGTCCTTCTGGTTACTCGGGGGCTTCATGCTCAAGATAGCGTTGATCTTCTCTGGATTGGCTTCAATGCCGCGATGTGACACCATGAAGCCGAGCAGTTTGCCTGACGGGACTCCGAAAGTGCATTTCTCTGGGTTCAACTTCATTCCGAAGGCCCGGATATTCGCGAAGGTTTCTTCTAGGTCAGCGATCATGTCTTCTTTCTGCTTGGTCTTGATAACGACATCGTCGACATAGGCTTCCAGGTTCTTGCCGATCTGCGTCTAGAAACATCTCTGGATCATGCGTTGGTATGTGGCACCGACGTTCTTCGGGCCGAAAGGCATGGTAATGTAGCAGTAGGCCCCAAACGGCGTGATGAACAATGTCTTCAGGCAGTCGGATTCTTTCAAACTGATCTGATGGTAGCCCGAGTAACAATCCAAGAAGCTCAGGAGTTGGCAGCCGGCTGTTGAGTCTACGACTTGGTCGATGCGAGGTAGCCCGAATGGATCTTTCGGACAGCTTTGTTGAGGTCGGTATAGTCAACGCACATGCGCCATTGTCTCGTCTTCTTGCGGACCGAACCGGGTTGGCTAACCGTCGGGATGTAGGACTTCTTTGATAAAGCCGGCAGCCAAGAGCTTTGTGAGCTCTTCCTTGATGGCATCTTTTCGATCCTGCGCGAATCTGCATAATCGTTGTTTTATCGGTTTGGGGTCATCTTTGACGTGCAAAGAGTGCTCAATCACCTCCCTAGGAATTTCAGGCATATCAGATGGTTTCCAAGCAAAAATGTCTTTATTATTTTGGAGGAAGGTGAGGAGCACGCTTTCCTATTTGGGATCTAGTTCAGCGCCGGTTACAGCAGTTTTCGAGGGATCCGATGGATCAAGGGAGATTTTCTTGGTCTTGGCGTCGCCGGATCCTGATTTAGCTATCTTTTTCGCGGGGACTTCGCCCTCTGCCGAAGTCGATGCAGCCAATCGGATTTCTTGTTGGCCACGCAATCTCTCGCGAGGTTGGGCCATGTCACAGCTCTCCTTGTCGCAGGTGAAGGCTTGCTTCACATCGCTGCGAAGAGTGATGACGCCGTTGGGACCCGGCATCTTCATGCAGAGGTAGGTGTCATGTGGGATCGCCATGAATTTGGCAAGCGCAGGCCTTCCGATGATGGCATGGTATGCCGATTCGAAGTCGGCCACCTCGAAAGTGATGTTCTCCGTTCGGAAGTTCTCTCGAGCCCCGAAGGTGACCGGGAGGGCGATGTGCCCGAGTGGTGTAGATGATAGCCCCGGGATGACTCCATGGAAGGGGGCTGAGCTTGCCTTCACCCGGCCCTCGGAATCTGCATCTCGTCCATGGTCTTGGCGAACGAATATTGAGGCGCTGCCCCCATCGATGAGGACGCACTTGAGCTCGATGTTGCGGACCACGGGATCCAGGATGAGTGGATAGCGCCCCGGGTGAACCACTCGGTCAGGGTGATCCGAGCGGTCAAAAGTGATGGCCACTTCCGACCATCGCAGGTACTGAGGGACTTCGGGTTGAGCCGCGTTGACCTCTCGGTCGCTTAGCTTCGTTTCCTCTTGGATTCATAGGCTAGCGGCCCCCGAAGATGTGATTGAGCTCTCCCACGGGTCTTGGAAAGGTTCGGCATTCTCGCCGCATTGTTTTTCTTGGCGCCCGATGGACCAGCCTCATCTTGGCTTCTTGTTGAGTTGCGCCGCATCGCTCTGCGAACCGTTTGTAAATGAAGCGGCCCTTAGCCGCGTGCTTGTGATTGGGATGATGAGTGCATTGAGCGTTCATGATGGCGTCGTAGGTGGCGACTCGGGGCGGCGTTGAGAGTTGGAGGTTGCGCGCAGATCCTCGGATCGGCGCTTGCGGTCTTTTTGGCCCCGGTTGTTGTTGTTGCCGTTATCCTTCTTAGGATTCCGGCTTCCTCCCGCCCGCCCGTCTTCCCTTCGTCGGGCCGGTCTTGACGAGCCGCCTTGATGGCATCGTTGGATTTGGCATAGGAGTTGGCCGTCTCAAACATCTGTTTCACCGTCTTCGGTGGCTTGCGCCCGAACTTCCCGATTAACAGCTCATCACGGACTCCCTTCTGGAAGGCGGCGATGATGATGTCATCGGTGATGTTGGGGATCTTGTTGCGCTTCTCGAGAAGCGCCGGATGTAATCCTTCGAGGCTCGTCCGGCCTCGGATGACGTTGTATAAATCGAAGTGTGTGCCGGGCCTCTCGAAGGTGTCCCGGAAGTTGGCGATGAAGTGGTCCTCGCTCGCTCCACGAGCCGATTGAGCCTCTTGGCAGGCTCGTGAGCCGCTTCCCGGCTGAGTTGGCGAGGGCCACGGGCGGTGAATTGGCCATAGCCTTGTTGTCGCCGCCTGCTGCGCGGATGGCGAGGGTATACACGGTAAGCCATGACTCGGGGTCGGTCTTACCGTCGTATTTCTCTATTCCTGTTGGCTTAAAACCATTCGGCCAGTGCACTCGGCGAAGCTCCCGAGTGAAAGCTGGCACTCTGTCATCGCCGCTATCGGGTGATCCCCTCCGATCTTCCCGGGTGCATTGGTCTCGCTCCTGGTAGTGGCGATCGAGGACTTCCCGCAGATCACTCGGCGGGGTCTTTGGTTGGCTGGTTGTGTAGCTGGAGCTATTGTTGCGGCGGACGCGGCGGTGGACGGGTGGACGTCCATGTCGTTTGTCGCGGGAGTCGGCCGTTTGCTCCTAGTACTTCTGTGTGGACTCGTGACGTGGGCCTCTTGGCCTAGTCGTGGACCGGTCTGGCTCGGGCCTCTTGTTGTCTCCTGACCTTAGAGGCGGGAGTCGGCTTTTGTCGGGCGTTTCAGCCACGGACTCAGTCGGCCTTCGTGCCGAGGTGGTGGGATGGCCGTTGGCTGTAGCTGCGACGATGGTCTTGATTTTATCTAATATTGAGGTCACGTCGGGAGGTGCCGTCTCCATGACGGTGTTCAGGAGTGTGAGGGCGGCAACAGCGTTTTGCTGTGGCGTCTGAAAGACGTTGGTGTTGCGGACCCGCGGATCGTCCGGCTGCGCGTAGATCTTGCTTTCTCTTGTCGGCCTCTTCCCTGCGTTTCTTCTCTTCTTCAGCCATCTTACGCTCTTGCTCAATCTTGGCTCGCTCTTCCTCAGCAAGCCTGCGGGCCATGGTTAAGTCGGACTCGGCCGGCTCAGCCATAAGGACATCGAAGCACTTCGGCTCGTAGTCCTTGTGGCAGTCGGAGTCGTCAGCTTCATCTGAGGGGATGCCATAGAGGTCGTCAAAGCCGGCGGAGCTGAGATATTCGTTGAGCTCCGAAGATGAGCATGAGCCGAACGGCTGGAGGATGACAGCGATCTCCCTCGATCCTGGGTAGCCCGGGTCTGGATCGTTCCAGTCCGAGTCAGAGCTTGGTGATGCGGGCTCCTCCAAGTGGGTCGACCTTGACTCGGGGGAGAGGAATTTGCTATAGATCTCGGCGGCGTTCGGTAGTCCACACGGCGCCGAGAGGTCTTCTTCCAAGTAGATCACCTCCATTGGGGAGACGAGAAGATCGGTGCAGATTTCGGCGGTGTTCGGTAATCCGAACGGTGCCGAGTGAAGTCCTTCGTTGGAGAGGGTGGATTGCATCTTGGACTTCAAGATGTCGTCGAAGATCTCGGCGCTATTCGGGAGCCTGAACGGCGCTGAGTGGGTCTCTCCTTCCGACTGGTTCGAATCCGAGTCGAAGGAGGAGTGCTTGTTGAAGTTGTTGGCGGCGAGGTCGCCGAATCCTGAAGGAGATCCCATCACGCTTGTCGGCGAGATTGTTGAAGAAGTCTTGACGCGCGGGCCCCTACCTGGCGCGCCAACTGTCGAAACTCGGTTTCGGCAATAGAATTTCTGAGGTCACAGTCAAGATCGCCAAGCACAATGGGTTAGATTGAAGAGGGAGATTTAGACAGGTTTAGGCCCTCTCGTGAGGTAATACCCTACTCCTGTTTCGGTGGATTCGATCCGCTGAGTGTCTTTATTGATCTCAAGATCTAAAGCTAAAAGCTAAAGGCTCATAAAGCATACGATATCTGATCTCCTATCGGAATATCCCTCAAGGGACACCCCTTACCCCCCTTATATAGTCTTGGGAGGTGGGTTTACAGATCGAAAACCCTATCTTACTCTAAGTCGGTTTCCTCAATCTTACAAAACCGTGACTATAGGCCGTTGCCTTATCTCTATCGGCAACGTAACACCCAAGTCATATTTGGTTTACAGATATGGCAGGCGCAATCTATCCCTACCTCCAGTCGGATAAGCTTGCCATGTAGATACCCGATTGCCATAATCTCCACAGATCCTTATCCGATCGAGCCGTATCCGAGTCCAACTCGAATGCCTATTCTTATCCCCTTAAGCGTGCGACCCTGTAGGTTCAGGTATACTTGGTTTCGGCTATAGTCTAACTTAGCCGATCGTCGGCTCGAGTCCAACTCAGCCGACCTGTCAACAGCGGCACCTAGCAGCACATATTGACACCATAGTATACAAGAATATAATATCGGCTCTGAACCTGTAATGTGTCCACAAATCCCTTTGCCTCACGATACCAGTTAAGCTATAGGCAAGATGTGTGCCATCCCTTCAATAGCTTAACCATTCACTCGAACCGTATTGTATTATCTGTTTGTTGATTGACTCCTCAATCAACTTAGCATGGCCATGCATTTCCATAATCCATTACCTCGAGGGGCCTAGAGATATCTCTCCAAAGGAGGGGCAAATTCCATCTTGATCACTCACATCCCACTCCATGTTTCATAGCAAACCCGAAAACTACCTTTATAACTACCCAGTTACGGAATAACGTTTGGTAGTCCCAAAGTAGGCTACAACACATGTTGGAATCCATGGTGATCTCAGGTCTAAGGACTTTGTACCAACACTACCTGAGACCAACTAACGGCACATTAATTCCTGTAGTGTCTCATGGTGGGTCTATCCAACAATGTGTTCTCTAACACATGTGTCCATGTTTATCGATTTGGTATCTCCATACCCATGATCTATGAGACATTATCATCAATCAATAAACATGCCGATCTTAGAATCATATTTGTTCCAACAATATGACATATGATCAGGGATCGTTTAGAAATAGATTCATACATATAGAGTCTCATAAATAAGTCACGTACTTATTGATCAATACAAGATGTCTATTTCATGGAACTGAATAACACTTTATTCATAAATGCATAAACATTGATAATGATATCCAACATCTCCATGTTGCCTCTAGGGCATATCACTAACAGAACATCTATAGCAACGTTCTATAGTTGTCCACTCCATTGCTGCAGTTAGAAGGTGGCTGCAACTCACCCCGAGTTCTTCTCTTTTGATTTCGGCTGAAGCAGCCCTAGGCAACGTCTCTTGCCATCAGCCCGAGGTCTTAGCATCGCACGACCCTACGTCCAGGTTGCTGCCATGTGAGCGAAGTCCGGTGGAAGTTGGAGAAAAGGGGAGTGAAAATAGAAATCGATTTCTGAGATAGCTTTTGAGCTGAATGAGGTATGAACTTTTAAAATATGTAACTAATTCATATGAATTCCGAATTCAGTGAACCAAATTCCTATAGATTCATAAAACAGAGCTCTTCAATATTGTAAACTAGAAATGACCAACTTTTGTACTGGTTTTCCCCGTAAAAATATAAATAGCTATATGTATCCCTTGCGTGGTCTAGCTCTTAATAAATTCGTAAGAAAATGTTGGTAAAAGCTAAAATTGTGAAACCATTTTTTTGAGCTTATATTTTAGTACTTTTGCTGTTGTGGTGTTGTTTTTGATAAAACTACCTCTTAAATCATGTTTAGGAGTTTATTTAGCATTCCTATGTTTTTATCTTGTAAAACCCATATATAAATAATGGCAACAATATAGCTGTGAAATAATTTTTCTGAGGACCTCTGAATGATGTACTTCCCACTAAAAATAATCATACTTGTAAAAACTTGGTTTGAGTTGCAAGTTGCTTGTAATGCTCTAAAGTAGACTTAATTATTTGCAGAATTGTCATTTTCAGCACCTGAGAGCTTGTCATTTTCATATCTCCCAAACCATAAGTGATAATATGGTGATTCTTTAATCTAAATTCAAGTTAAAATATGATCTACCCACTGTATTTATTTCATAATTTATTGATCATGTTGCATGTGCATGTTTATTTGGCTCTTATTCGCATATTGCTTCTTTTCGATAGATTCGGAGATTCGGGAGAGTAACGAGCCATATCCAGAGGAGGATAGTGACTACCCTCAGCAACAAGGCAAGCACCTAAGCATATAGGACCTATGATTTCTCTAAAAAAGATTTGGTTGCAATCTGTACGTATATATATATGCATGCATTGCCTAGATATTAATATTGATTGTTTGTGGTGTATGGGTAGAACCTATTTATGCATTTAGTTCTTGTGATATTGCTGTCCTTATATCCTATTACCACCGGTTGGGATTACTTGGGATGTCTTATTCATTAATGCTTAGCCATGCTCAGTGCTAATAGAACTATAGGGATGGACAGTGCTATTAATTGTGGTATATAGACAACTTGGATTATTGGGCATAAAACTTGAGCACTTACACTAAATAATGGTTGATGAAATATGTTGGACTTGGACGGGTGATAGGGCGATGATGGGAGGTTGTTTCCCCTGATGCAAGTAGCCCCGTCTAGGTCGTTAAGGACCGAACCTTTTGACATCTAATCAAGCACCCTACATACTTACCACATGCCTTATTTGGGACCGACTTGTTCTTACTAGTTCTACTGTGATCATTTATACCACGTTGGAGAGTCGTGAAGCAGGTAGCCTTTGCAGGGCCTCGGGTGCGTAGGTTTGGCCGGGGGTGCCTGTAACACCCTGAAAATCGAAGGAATTTAAAATCGGAAATTAAAAATCAGAACTTGCAGAAAAACTTTTGCTTGTTGCCTTTTTCTCGTGTTTGTTGCTTCTTATTTGCCAGCTCAGTTGCCTTTTTCTCGAAGTATAAGGTTAGGAATTTTTAAAATAAAATCGGAAAAGGGATGCGGATTTATGAAGATATGTATTTGAGAAATAAAATATTAATTGGTGATTATGGAAAATTAATTAGGGAATAAAATAGACAATAAAATATTTTAAGGGATTTATATGAAATCTAGGAAATTTATTTGGAATTAAAAATGGTGATTTATGGATTTAGGAAAAAGGAATAAAATTAAATATGGGAAATGTATATTTAAAAATAAATAAAGTTGGTGAAAAGTGAAAATATATTTTTAATTAATTTTGGGAATACCATATATTTATTTGGGATTTATAGAGTGAAGGAAAAATTAGAAATGGAATATGGGGTGGAAAATCGGAAAAATCCAAAAACGCACTGTTCATTGCTCTCCAACCGCTCGACGCCGTCGCCCGGCCGCGCGCCCGCCGCGCATCGCTGGCCGTACGCGTCCGCGCCGCAGCGCCACGCGCAGCGCGCACGCACCCGCGCGCCCCCGCTACCCGCGCACCCCGCGCCTCGCCCCGCCGCGCCCTCGCCGCCACGCGTTTGCCGCCGTGCCGGACCCCACGCCCTCGGCGCGCCGCGCGTGCCTCCCCGTACCGCCCACGCGCCGCGCGCGCACCCACGTCGCCGCACGTCGTCCGTGCGCCCGCGCCACGCCCGGCCCCGTCCCGGACACCACCGCGTGGCGTTTCGCCGTACCACCGCCGCGCCGGGTCCCCCCTTTCCATCTTCTCCCACTCTCGGCCGCGGCTATAAAAGGGGGCACAACCCTCCCCATTTCTTCCCCACCTCGCCGCCTCCCTCAAACCCCTTTCTTCCTCCCCCAAACGCCGAGCGCCGTCGCCACCTAGCCGCCGTGCGCCGCCATCGCCGCTAGCGCCGTCGTCGTTGTGCGCCGGAGCCCCACCGCACTTCCCGAGAGCCGCCACCCCCTCCCCTCACGTTTGCGCCGGTCGCCGGCCGTAACAGAGAGAGCAGAGAGAGAGGCGCCCGGTCGAACACCTTGCGGGGTGATGAATAGTGAACAGAGGAAAAGAAAAAAAAGAAAAAAAAAGATAAAAAGGGAAAAGAAAAAAAGAGAAAAAATAGGGAAAAATTATAGAAAATTAGGAAAGATGTTTTGGGATGATTTGAGTGAAATTTTGGGCAAAAATAAATTATTTTCTTGTATATTTTCTCGGAGCAATTTTGGAAAATCAAAATCGGACTTCTTGAGAGAATTTCGTTTCGCATTATTTTAACCCGGATTTTGTTTAATTCTTTTTCGCCATTTAAATATGTTTCCCTTTTGTGCTCAAACCTTCAAAACCTCGAGCACACATCCCTCCGTTGATGTTCTAAATCTACTTTCTCAAATAATTACGATCGTCGTTTTGCGAAAACCCTAGGGCATTGACCCGAGTTCAAACACGGATTTATCCCTAGCAATCCTCGTCCGAACTCGAGTAGAATTCTAGGCTAAACATTTGGAGTCATTTTCGTGATTTTTATGGTTCTTTTCGATCCCTCGATATTTTATTGAATTCTAATTGAATTCAATTGATCTTTCGCATGTATGGATAGCACCTGAAGAAGCAGGCACCGACTCCGTTGAAGACCCCGCTCAACAAGCGTGCGAGCAAGGCAAGTCATCACACTCTTTGAACATATTGATCCCAATTGTGAAATGATGTTGTTTTAAACTTTAAACATGCATGCTATACACAAAGAATTACCTATACTTGTTATGCCATGCCTTGTTATTGATTACCTTTAGAATTTTTCCTTGCAACCCTCGATGTGATACATACAACCGGAGGATAACTTCGGCAAAATGCTTAGCCATGCTTTTAGTAGATTCATGCATACTCATGATTTTATAAAGAGATTTATGCTTGGGCAACTCCCTTATGGAAGGTGGTTGAGATTACGGCATGTGGAGACATGAGCACCACATTGCCATGAGAATGATAAAATGAGTTTTGACGAAACTGAAAGTACTAAACAAATGTTTTAGACTGGGGCTGCTGGATGATTTGGGTGGATTCCGGAAAAGGCAAGTGCCGACCCTGGTCAATTAAGGACGGAGCCATGAGATAGCCGGGAAACGAGCCAGTACAACCGTACTTCTCGAATGGGTATAGACCTAGCGGAGTAGATAGCCGAGCGGAGGCGGTACCCTTGCGTAGTGGTTCTTATGTATGAGATGAGGTTGAGAAAGGATGATTGAAAATTTGAAATTAATATAACTTGATGAATGAAGTTTTCCCTTATCTCGGGTACGCTAGAACTCCTGTCACTGCTAGAAAATGACGGCTAGAGTGCATGAGGGCTTAAGTTCATGGAGCGGGTACTGCCAAAGTGAGGTTATCGAAAGGCTTTGCCGTGACCGTCTCATGTGTTGGGACGTAGGCTCATTTGTTGGGCAGTCGCGGAGTACGGGTAAAGTGTACATCCACTGCAGTGTGAATGAATCAATATATTCGAATAGCCGTGCTCGCGGATATTGAGCATCGTGACAAGACTTTCGCTTGGCTAGACTTGAAACTTTAAAATGATGGGATGGGTTTGCATGATGATTCTTATTCACTGGTGGATCAACTTCTCGAGATGCGAGAAGAGGTGGACTCCCCAGAAAAACCATGACGAACCGGAGGCGGGAAGCCATCCTTGGAATCACAATGGATGGTAGACAGAACCGTCGCCGATTTAATGAACTATGGAACTAAAACTTGACTTGGCTAGCTGTTAGGCTTGTGAAAAGAGTTGTGAAAATTGGCTTTATGCAAAAGAACCCCAGCCATTCTTTGAATGACCCTTTCATGTGCATCACTTCCGTGTTGGCTTGCTGAGTACGGTTGGTACTCACCCTTGCTATACGCACCAACCTTCAGATGGTGGAAATGAAGACTTGGAGGATCCATATGCCTACTACCAGGAGGGCGAAGAAGCTGATGGCGCTTGCTAGGTCTTAGTCTTCGGTCGTTGTCTGTGGCAATTGACAAGCCGCTGCCTTCATTCCGCTGCCTTACCTAATTTCTACTTTTGGTTGTATCTGGACCATGAGGTCCTATGTGTTGGACATTGCCTTCGGGCCTATTATTGTAATAATTTCAATGTCAGACTATTCGTGCATTTGCACCTGATTATTCAGTACTGTATTTCGTGGGTACCAAAATACTCGATCCAGGGAAATGTTACTATGAACACGAAAGATTCCCGTTCCAAAAACGGGGGTCCACAGAGCTGGTATCAGAGCAATGCGACTGTAGGATAAGACCAACTGGCGCCCTACCCCTGACTAGCTGGCTAAAGGGAAATATCCCTACATAGGACCATTTTCGCAAAACAACTATTTTGAAAGACAAACATACTTTTTCCTATACCTTTATCTCCTTTCTTTTACTCAAATTGTTTTTGATATTATCTCTCTCTAACCCTAAGTTGCTTTCAAAGCATATGTCGGACCATATCGGAGTTTGGGAGTTCACCATTCCACGGGATGAAGGATTCGTGGCGCAACTTCAGTTATTGCTGTGGTGCCTAAGGTACCCAGATGCATCCACTTACCGGATTAGGAGGCATGGCACCGAAGGATACCCGGTATGGAAGGCAGCAGTTTCAGTTGAGGCCCGCATGGGGAGCGAGACACCTTATTGCTTCCACACCCGTTACCACCGAGATTTGGTAGAAGCAGCTCTTCAGGGCGCGGCCCGTGAAGCGTTCCTCCGCCTCAACGCTATTCACCGTGCTGAGCTCACCGTGACTGAGTTTGTACACCACCCCTACCGCGAGGAAGGCAATCCGGTCTGCACTGTGGAAGCCACCCCCTATTGCTATAATCCTATGGTCACCCATTTATCTCGCTCGGCAGAAACAGCGGATGACTGCTATCAAGAGGCTTTGCTCGAAATCGACGACCAGTAGCGACACCTCAATGATCTGGTCGAGGAACACCAAAACTGCGGGGATCATATCAACGTGCTACAGACCCAGCTATAGGCTAACGGTGCCCAGTACGAGCAGCTCTCTGACCGTTACATGGCCCGAGGAGAAGCCTTGGTGGAGCTGGAAGAACAGCTCAGGAAGAGCAAACAACAGGTCAACCAGCTGGAAGAGCAACTTCGCTCCCACCCGTCCCCTGCCGCAGTACTTCCACCGGTTGCACCAACACCCCGCCCCCGTGCCCGACCACTACTACCTCATGACTCCAGCATGGCTGAACACTTTTCAAGCCATGATGGAGCAGCCTTTATGTTGAGCACGAGTCGCACCATACCGATAGACCCCACCGCGCTACCTCAATGGAACCTACCTCGAACTCCATGGCTGTGCCATCTGAGCCTGGTTCGGGAGAGGAGAACCCCATCCAGATCAGCACCAACTCCGAGTCCGAGACAGAGCCTATGGAAATCAAGTGGGAGTCCAGTGATACTGATCCAGCAGAGAAGGTAGCTCCTACTCGTCGCCTGACTCACACCGGAGGTCCCCTCACCCTCAGGACTGCCCAGAAGAGTACCCGACCACCAAGCAGGAAGATCAAGCATGACTCCGAGGCCACTACCTCTGAGCCATGGGAACTTCGATTCGCTTCAGCTAAGGACCACCCCTTCCTGCACCTGGTTCCTATGGTTGGTTGGATGACTAGATGAGAGGACCACACCGGCTTTGACCTCGCTTTGGATGGTTTTGGCAGCAAGGATCACACTCTTCCCCTTAGTAGCTGACGGCAGTAGTACGATGTTAGCTTTCGCATTGTGTCATGTGGGACTGTGTATGTGCAGTCCATTGTATCCCCATTAATGTAATCTCTATGGACCTATGTAATGTTTTATGGTATGTTATTAATGAGTTTATTCCACCATGCTTGCTCTGTTCAAAGATCACTTAAAAACAACTTGAAGAGAAATCACTTAGAAACCATGACCTTAGTGGTCCAATCTCTTAACTCATCTACCTCCTTCAGATGGCGCATCGTCGCAGAGCTTCAACATCCAACGAGAACCCACCAGAGCCTAATCCCTCCACCCTAGCGGAGGTCATGGCTTTGCAAACCCAGTTGCTTCAAGCTATCGCCAACAACCAAGGGAATCATGGGGGATCAAGCTTGGGAGAATTTATGCGAGCTAAGCCGCCTACATTTTCCACGGCCGACGAACCAATGGATGCCGAAGACTGGTTAAGAGTAATAGAGAAGAAGTTGACCCTCGTCAGGGTACGAGAAGCCGACCGAGTCATTTTTGCCACCAATCAATTGGAAGGCCCCTCAAGTGATTGGTGGGACACCTACAAAGAGACATGGGCAGAAGACGCCGAAGAACCAACCTGGGAGGAGTTCACAGCCGCCTTTCGTGAAAATTTCGTACCCGTCGTAGTCATGACAATGAAGAAGAACGAATTCCGAAGGTTGCGCCATGGCAACACCACAGTACAGGAATACCTGAACAAGTTCACGCAACTCGCTCGATATGCCACCGGTGACCTGGCAAACGAAGAGGAGAAAATCGATAAATTTATCGAAGGATTGAGCGATGAGCTGAGAGGGCCAATGATCGGTCAAGATCACGTCAGCTTCCAAAGCCTTATCAACAAGGTTGTACGATTGGAGCACGACCAGAAGATGGTGGAAAACAACCGCAAGCGGAGGCTTGCTATGGCCCGTCCACTTCAGGGAGCGTCTCAACGTCCCAAAGGAGCCACCCCGTCCGGATGGAAGCCAACCGTCGTGGCAACCAGTCGTGCCCCTGCACCCGACTACATCAGCAGGCCGACTACGCCCCAGTTCCGTACCGCAACACTGACTCTAGCCGCTCCGGGAAGAAGAAATGTGAATTGCTTCAACTGTGGAGAGTTTGGGCACTACTCCAATAGCTGCCCCAAGCCACGCAGCACTCCCATACATACCGGCGCCAATACAACGGTTGTACGAGGAACTACTGCTCTTGCTGCGGGACGTGGTCTGTTTAGGACGCCGCAACCCAATGAGACTGCTACCGGATTCCGGCGTGGACAAGTGAATCATGTGCGTGCCGAAGAAGCGCAAGAACGTGCTGATGGGTATGTTCTCTATCAACTCTGCCCCAGTTAAAGTCTTATTTGATTCCGAAGCATCACATTCATTCATATCTTCACAAGTAAGCAAACAACACCACCTACACCAAGTAGAACTTAAGAGACCCATGTTGGTACACTCGCCTGGGGGAAACATAACCGTACCCCATGCTTGCATCAATGTGCCCATATGGATTAGAGACGTGGTATTCCTTTCAAACCTTATGGTACTACCACCACAAACTCTTGATATCATTCTTGGAATGGATTGGTTGACTAAGAACAATGGAGTCATAGACTGTGGCCGAAGAGAAGTCACAGTATTCACCCCATGGGGATCATCAATGAACATAACCATGGACCAAAACCCGATGCTATGTGAGCAAGCTGCGGGAGTATTTATCATGCTACCTTTGAGCGGGATGCCAGTAGTGCAAGATTACCTGGACGTATTCCCTGAGGAATTGCCCGGAATGCCCCTGATCGTGACATAGAATTTATCATCGACCTAATGCCTGGTACTACCCCATATCCAAGAGACCCTACCGGATGCCAGCTAGCGAACTAGAAGAACTCAAGAAGCAAATCAGAGAACTACAAAAAAAAGGATTTGTACGCCCTAGTTCTTTTCCCTGGGGAGCCCCAGTACTCTTCGTCAAAAAGAAGGATGGAAGTATGAGGATGTGTGTAGATTTACCGATTGTTGAATGAAGTGACCATTAAAAACAAGTACCCACTACCTCGAATTGATGACTTATTTGATCAACTCAAGGGTGCACAAGTGTTCTCGAAGATTGATCTTCGGTCAGGATACCATCAGCTAAAGATTAGAGCCGAAGATATTCCCAAAACAACATTCTCTACGCATTATGGCTTGTACGAGTTCACCATAATGTCTTTTGGGTTGACCAATGCCCCGGCGTATTTCATGAATCTGATGAACAAGGTATTCATGGAGTATCTGGATAAATTCATGCTGGTGTTTATCGACGATATTCTTATCTACTCCAAAGACGATGAGGAACATGCAGGACACCTACGACTGGTATTTGAGAAGCTACGAGAGCACCAGTTGTATGCGAAGTTCAGTAAATGTGAGTTCTGGCTTAAGGAAGTCACTTTTCTTGGCCATGTAGTCTCGGCCAGAGGAGTAGCGGTAGACCCTGCCAAGGTCGAAGCTGTTACAGAATGGAAGGCACCCAAGTCAGTGTGGACCCCTGTTTTTGAGACGGGAATCTTTCGTGTTCATAGTACCATTTCCCTGGATCGAGTAGTTGGTACCCACGAATACAGTACTGGATAATCAAGTGCACATGCACGAATAGTCTTACATTACCATTATTACATCAATAGGCCCGAAGGCAATGTTCAACCCGCAGGACCTTATGGTCCGAATACAACATAAAAACAGAATTTAGATACGGCAGCGGAATAGAGGCAGCGGCTTGTCATTTGCCATAGGCAACGACCGGAGCTAAGATCTAGTATGCACCGTCAGTCCCTTCGCCCTCCTGGTAATACGCGTAGGGATCTTCCGACTCCTCATTTCCATCAGCTGAAGGTTTGTGCGTATAGCAAGGGTGAGTACCAACCGTACTCAGCAAGCCACACAGAATTGATGCATATGATAGGGTTATTCAAAGTACATGGCTGGGGTTCTTTTGCATAAAGCCAGTTTTCACAATTCTTTTCACAAGCCTATCGACTAGCCAATCAAATTTTAATTTCACAGTTTATTAATCCGGTGACGGTTCTGTCTACCATCCATCGTGATTCCAAGGATGGCTTCCCGCCTCCGGTTCGTCATGCTTTTCTGGGGAATCTACCCCTTCTCGCTTCTCGAGAAGTTGATCCACCAGCGAATGAAATCATCATGCATACCCATCCCAGCGTTTTAAGTTTAAAGTCTAGCCAAGCGAAAGTCTTGTCACGATGCTCAATATCCGCGAGCACGGCTATTCGAATAGATTGATTCACTCACACTGCAGTGGATGTACACTTTACCCGTACTCCGTGACAGCCCAACAAATGAGCCTACGCCTCAACACATGAGACGGTCAAGGCAAAACCTTTCGATAACCTTGCTTTGGCAGTACCCGCTCCATGAACTTAAGCCCTCATGCACTCTAGCCGTCCTTTTCTAGCAGTGAGAGGAGTTCTGGCGCACCCGGGGTAAGGGAAGCTTTCTCAATCTTTAAGATTAATTAACATTAGTTTAATTCCACCATTCATGACATAGGCCGCAGCCTCATTCACATCCCGAAACCACATCATAGGGAACCATCTATGCAAGGATACTGCCTCCGCTCGGTTATCTAGTCAGCTAGGTCTATACCCATTCGAGAAGTACGGTTGTACTGGCTCGTTTCCCGGCTATCTCATGGCTCGGTCCTTAATTGACCGGGTCGGCACTTGCCTTTTCCGGAATCCACCCAATTCATCCGCCGCCCAGTCTAAAACATTTGTATAACATTTTCAATTTTCAACACGCCTAGTTCAACATTCTCAGGGCCATGTGGCGCTCATGTCTCCACAGGCCGTATTTCAACTACCTTCCCTAAGGTAGTTGCCCGAGCACAAAGCCATTTTGTAAAATCATGAGTATGCAGGGATCTAGTGTAAGCAGGGCTAAGCATTTGTACCGAAGTTATCTTCCGGTCATATCACATCGAAGGTTACAAAGAATAAATACTAATGGTGATCAATGTCAAAGCAAGGTTTATCACGCATAGGTATTGTTTGTGTAAGGCATGCAATTTGTAATTTGAAATCAACATCATTTCGCAAAGTAGGATCAATATGTTCAAAGAGTGTGATGACTTGCCTTGCTCGCACACTGGAGGGGTGGTATCTTCAGCGGGGTCGATGCCGGTTTCTTCAGGTGCTACCCGTACGTGCGAAAGATCAATTGAATTCAATTAGAATTCAATAAAATACCGAGAGATCGAGAAGAACCATAAAAGCCATGAAAACAACTCCAAAAGTTTTGCCGAAAATTCTACTCGAATTAGAACAAGGGTCGCTAGGAAAATCCGTGTTTTGGAATCGAGTGGACGACTAGGGTTTTCGCAAAAACGGCGATCGTAATAATTTTGGGAAATTAAATTTGAGGATATCAGCGGAGAAAATTTCGGGCTCGAGGTTTGAGGGTTTGAGCACAAAAGAGAAGCCTATTTAAATGGCGGGAAAGAATTAAACGGAGTCCGGATTTAGAAATGACGCAAAACGGAATCCCGAAACGTTCGATCCCGATTTTTCAAACTTTGCACCGAGAAAACATGCGAGAAAATAATTTATTTTTGCCCAAAATTTCACTCAAGTTATCCCCAAAATATTTTCCAAATTTTCCAAAATTTTTCCTAATTTTTCCTATTTTTCTTTTTTTCTTTTTTTCTTTCTTTCCCGCGCACTATTCATCGTTCGCAAGGTGCTCGACCGGGGCTTCAAAACGAGGCGGCGGGTGAGGAACAAGGGCGGCGCAAGGAGGCTTACCGGCGACAGCTGGCTCGGGAGGAGAAATGGGGCACGGAGAGGGACTTGCGCACGGCGGCGACGGCTAGGCGGCGGCGGCGGCGCCGGGAGAGGGGAAGGAGCGGCGGCGGTGCGGCGGGGGCGCGGGCGCGGCCTTTTATAGGCGCGGTGTGGCGCGGCGCGCGGTGAGCGGGCGGGGCCGGCTCGGGCGTGCGCGGCGCGGCGCGACACGCGGCGCAGCTCGGGGGGTACGGCGGTCTCCACGCGGCGGCGCGAAGGCCGGGCCGGGCGCGGCGCTTGCGGCGTGGTGCGGCGAGCGGGATGCGAGCGGGTCCGACGGGCGCGGCGCGCGAGGGTGCGAGCGAGCGGGCGGGGCGGCGCGGCGGCGGCGCGTGGCGCAAGCGCGCGGCGTGCGGTGCGGGGCGCGGCGGCGGAGCGCGGCGCGCAGCGCGCGCGCGCGCGCGCGGGCGGGCGAGCGCGCGCGGCGGCGCGGGCGGTGGTCCGGGCGCGGGCGCGCGCGCGCGCGTGGCGCGCGCGGTGTAGGGGCCGTTGCGTGCGCGAGCGCGCGCGCGCGCGTGGCGTGCACGCGCGCGCGGGCCGGTACGGCGTCTAACACCTGGCGCAAGATGAATAGTGACCTTTTTGATTTTTCCCGATTTTCTATTTTCTTTTCCCATTTTCTATTTTCTTTCCTTTTTAAAAATTCCAAAATAAATCCTAATATTCCAAAAATAATTTTTAACATTATATTTTAAACTTTTTCTTGACTTTTATTTTTCCATAATTATTTTTCATATTTATTTAAATTCCTTTTTCCTAATTTTCATAATTCACCCATTCTATTTAAAAAAAATTTCCCAAATTTCGAGTACGCCTCCCGAGAATTTTATTGTTCATTTTGTGTCTTAATTTATCTTATCCCCACCAAATTTTTTTATTCTATATTTCCCAAAACGCGCTTTTGCAAATCCGCGCTTTCTCGGTTTCCGTTAAACCCCGATGCGGCTTTCGCTCCACCGTTTTGACAACTCCGAAACCTCCAAATGCACCGAAAAGGGAATTGACCACGACTAAATTTATGCAACCGAGCCGGCAAATAAGAAGCAACAAACCCGAGAAGAAGCAATAAGCCAAGGTTTTTGAAAGTTCCGATTTTTACGTTCCGATTTCGGTTCTCCGATTTTCAGGATGTTACAGTCAGTAACAGAGGTTCGGAGTTTCTTGGGATTGGCCGGATATACCGGAGGTTCATCGAAGGGTTTTCCACGATAGCCTGACCCATGACTCAACTTTTGAAGAAGGAGAAGAAATTCGTATGGAACGAGAAGTGTTAGGAGGCCTTTGACCAACTAAAAGAAAAGTTAACCACCGCCCCAATCTTAACCCTACCTGACAACCGGAAGGATTTTGTGATATACTGTGATGCGTCTCGACAAGGACTGGGAGGCGTATTGATGCAGGATGGAAAGGTTGTAGCATATGCCTCGAGACAGTTACGACCCCACGAGGAAAACTACCCCACACATGACTTGGAATTAGTAGCAGTTGTCCATGCATTAAAAATCTGGAGGGACTATCTGATCGGGAATCACTGTGATGTATATACTGATCACAAGAGCCTAAAATACTTCTTTACTCAGTCTGATCTCAATCTACGTCAGAGACGGTGGTTGGAATTGATCAAGGACTACGATCTAGGAATCCATTACCACCCCGGCAAGGCAAATGTAGTGGCCGATGCGTTAAGCCGCAAAGCCCAATGCAACCATATGAGACTAGAAGGCATGGCCAGTGAGCTCCAAGAGAGACGGCTCGACTCAACTTACACCTGATACCTCACGGTGAAGTGAACTCCATAGAAATCGAACCTCTTATGAGGACTCAGATAGAAGAAGCTCAGAAGGATAATGGAGAAACTCAAGCGATCAAAGAACGCATGGTCGCTGGGCACACGGAGGAATTCTCGGTAGATGACAAGGGAACCCTGTGGTATAAGAAAAGAATCTACGTGCCTGAACAAGGTGGTTTGAGAGGATTGATCCTAAAAGAAGCACACGAATCAGCATATTCGTTACATCCTGGAAGCACGAAAATGTACCAGGATTTGAAGGAGGAATACTGGTGGCCCAATATAAAGAGGGACGTAGCCAAATACGTAGTCGTATGCGATGTATGCCAAAGGGTAAAAGCCTAGCATCAACGACCGGCAGGGTTGTTGCAGCCACTCAAGATTCCCGAGTGGAAATGGGATGAGATAGGCATGGATTTCATCGTTGGACTACCCAAAATTGCAGCGGGATATGATTCCATTTGGGTAATAGTAGATCGACTCACCAAGACCGCCAGATTCATCCCCGTAAAGACTAACTACAATAGTGCCAAGCTGACAGAGCTATACATGAGTAGGATTGTGTGTCTTCACGGTGTACCAAAAAGAATTATATCGGATCGCGGTACTCAATTCACGTCCCATTTCTGGAGCAAAGTTCATGAGACACTCGGAAGTCACCTTGCCTTCAGTACCGCTTACCACCCACAGACCGATGGACAGACCGAAAGGACAAATCAAGTCCTTGAAGATATGTTGAGAGCCTGTGCGTTAGATTTTACCAAGGATTGGGAAAAATGCTTACCGTACGCCGAATTCTCCTACAACAACAGCTACCAAGCAAGTCTGAAGATATCACCAAATGAAGCCCTATTTGGTCGGCGATGCCGAACCCCATTAATGTGGTCAGAAACCGGTGAACGAGCCGTGTTTGGGCCTGACATAATGTAACATCCTAGCCCAGGGCTTAATAGGATTAATAGAATACTCATACCAACAATTTGTAACTTCTTTTCCGGAAGCTCATCTCCTAAGAACTCTAAGGTTAAACGTGCTTGGCCTGGGGCAATTTGGGATGGGTGACCGATGGGGCAATTTGGGATGGGTGACCGACCGGGAAGTTCTTCCTGGGTGCGCATGAGTGAGGACAAAGTGCGCAGAAAAGACTGGTGTTGGTCTATGAGGGCAGTCTAAGATCCTAGAGAGCTTCCAGATGTAGGCGGGCCTAGCCCGGGAAGGGTGGGACGTTACAAGTGGTATCAGAGCCGACTCTCGCGGTTTCACGGGGCGCGTGGCAGGTCAGTTGCGCGGGCATGGTGCGCATGGGCGTGGGCACTGAGGGGACACGGCATGGCACATGCGCCGGCACTGGATGCACGGACGTGGCCAAGAGGGGAGGTTCCTGGCCTGGGGTTGATCGACGAGGACGTCGGGTCTTCTAAGTTGGGTCTTCTAAGGGGGTGTGGATGTAACATCCTAGCCCAGGGCTTAATAGGATTAATAGAATACTCATACCAACAAGTTGCAACTTTTTTTCCGGAAGCTCATCTCCTAAGAACTCTAAGGTTAAGCGTGCTTGGCCTGGGGCAATTTGGGATGGGTGACCGACCGGGAAGTTCTTCGTGGGTGCGCATGAGTGAGGACAAAGTGCGCAGAAAAGACTGGTGTTGGTCTGTGACGGCAGTCTAAGATCCTAGAGAGCTAAGTTCTTGGGTGCGCATGAGTGAGGACAAAGTGCGCAGAAAAGACTGGTGTTGGTCTGTAAGGGCAGTCTAAGATCCTAGAGAGCTTCCAGATGTAGGCGGGCCTAGCCCGGGAAGGATGGGACGTTACACATAATCAAAGAGGCTGAGGAAAAGGGTCCTTCTGATCCGGGACCGATTAAAAGCTGCCCAATCTC
Organism: Oryza australiensis; assembly: GCA_019925245.2. NCBI lineage: Eukaryota > Viridiplantae > Streptophyta > Magnoliopsida > Poales > Poaceae > Oryza > Oryza australiensis. The sequence goes on along the minus strand of JAIFGZ020000225.1, from coordinate 2,174,038 downwards.
GATAGAAGAGCTACGCGGATACTCGTCGAAGGGACTTAGAGTACTCGTCGAAGGGACTTAGAGTTCAATGTAGGCGACTATGTGTATCTAAAGGTCTCGCCACTACGAGGGACTCAGAGGTTCAAGGTCAAAGGGAAACTTGCGCCAAGATACGTGGGCCCATTCCTGATAAGCGCTAGAAGAGGTGAAGTGGCCTACCAGCTAGAGTTACCCGAGAACATCTCCGATGTCCACCCAGTGTTCCATGTGTCGCAGTTGAAGAAGTGCCTGCGAGTGCCAGAAGAGGAAGCTCCTTTGGAAACCATCCATATCAACAGTGATCTCACATATCCTGAACATCCAATAAACCATCCATATCAACAGTGATCTCACATATCCTGAACATCCAATAAAGATACTGGACGAGGCAGAAAAGAGGACACGAACCAAGTCATGACGCATGTACAAAGTGCAATGGAGCAATCACACTAAAGAAGAAGTCACCTAGGAAAGCGAGGAGTTTCTGAAGACTGAATACCCACACCTACTCAACAACCGGTAAGAAATCTCGAGGACGAGATTTATTGTTAGGGGAGTAGGTTTGTAACACCCTGAAAATCGAAGGAATTTAAAATCGGAAATTAAAAATCGAAACTTGCAAAAACTTTTGCTTGTTGCCTTTTTCGTGTTTGTTGCTTCTTATTTGCCGGCTCGGTTGCATCAATTTAGTTGTGAACAATTCCTCTCGATGTTTATGAAAACCAAACGATTTGGATTTTCGTTGGGAAGAAAATCTCGAAGTATAAGGTTAGGAATTTTTAAAATAAAATCGGAAAAAGGATGCGAATTTATGAAGATATGTATTTGAGAAATAAAATATTAATTGGTGATTATGGAAAATTAATTATGGAATAAAATAGACAATAAAATATATTAATGGATTTATATGAAATCTAAGAAATTTATTTGGAATTAAAAATGGTGATTTATGGATTTAGGAAAAAGGAATAAAATTAAATATGGGAAATATATATTTAAAAATAAATAAAGTTGGTGAAAATTTTGGGAACACCATATATTTATTTGGGATTTATAGAGTGAAGGAAAAATTAGAAATGGAAAATGGGGTGGAAAATCGGAAAAATCGGAAACGCACTGTTCATTGCTCATCAACCGCTCGACACCGTACGGCTCCGGCCGCGCGCCCGCCGTGCGTCGCCCGGCCGTACCGCGCCCGCGCCCACGCCCATGCTCGCCCGGCTACCGCGCACCGTGCGCCTCGGCCCGCCCGCGCCCGCGCCCTCGCCGCCACGCGTTTGCCGCCGTGCCGGACCCCACACCGCCGCGCCGCGCGCGCCGCCGCCGCCGCCCGCCGCGCGCGGCGCCCACGTCGCCGCACGTCATCCGTGCGCCCGCGCCGTGCCGCCCCGCCCGACACCGCCGTGTGGCGTTTCGCCGCACCACCGCCGCGCGCGGTCCCCCTTTCCTCTTCTCCCACTCTCGGCCACGGCTATAAAAGGGGCACAACCCTCCCCATTTCCCCCACCTCGCCGCCTCCTCAAACCCTGTTCTTCCCCCAAACGCCGAGCGCTGTCGCCACCCTAGCCGTCGTGCGTCGCCATCGCCGCTGGCCGCGTCGCCGTTGTGCGCCGGAGCCCCACCGCACTTCCCGAGAGCCGCCACCCCGTAAGCCGAGCCGCCACCCCTCCTCGCGTTTGCGCCGGTCGCCGGCCATAACAGAGAGCAGAGAGAGAGGCGCCTGTCGAACACCTTGCGGGGTGATGAATAGTGAACAGAGGAAAAGAAAAAAAGAGAAAAAGGGAAAAGAAAATAGAGAAAAATAGGGAAAAATTACAGAAACTTAGGAAAAATGTTTTGGGATGATTTGAGTGAAATTTTGGGCAAAAATAAATTATTTTCTTGTATATTTTTCTCGGAGCAATTTGGGAAAATCGAAATCGGACTTTTTTCGAGAATTTCGTTTCGCATTATTTTAACCCGGATTTTGTATAATTATTTTTCGCCATTTAAATATGTTTCCCTTTTGTGCTCGAACCTTCAAAATCTCGAGCACAAATCCCTCCGTTGATGTTCTAAATCTACTTTCTCAAATAATTATGATCGTCGTTTTGCGAAAACCCTAGGGCATTGACCCGAGTTCAAACACGTATTTATCCCTAGCAATCCTCGTCCAAACTCGAGTAGAATTCTAGGCTAAACGTTTGGAGTCATTTTCGTGATATTTATGGTTCTTTTCGATCCTCGATATTTTATTGAATTCTAATTGAATTCAATTGATCTTTCGCACGTACGGATAGCACCGAAGAAGCAGGCACTCACTCCGTTGAAGACCCCGCTCAACAAGCGTGCGAGCAAGGCAAGTCATCACACTCTTTGAACATATTGATCCCAATTACGAAATGATGTTGTTTTAAACTTTAAACATGCATGCTATACACAAAGAATTACCTATACTTGTTATGCCATGCCTTGTTATTGATTACCTTTAGAATTTTTCCTTGCAACCCTCGATGTGATACATACAACCGGAGGATAACTTCTTCAAAATGCTTAGCCATGCTATTAGTAGATTCATGCATACTCATGATTTTATAAAGAGCTTTATGCTTGGGCAAGTCCCTTAGTGTAGACCCCCATTTTTGGAACGGGAATCTTTCGTGTTCTTGGTACCATTTCCCTGGATCGAGTAGTTGGTACACACTAAATACAGTACTGAAAGTCAGGTGCACATGCACGAATAGTCTTACAGCGACATTATTACAACCATATGCCCGAAGGCAATGTTCAACACACAGGACCTCATGGTCCGAATACAACACAAAAGCAGAAATTGGATACGGCAGCGGAATAGAGGCAACGGCATGTCATTTGCCACAGGCAACGACCGGAGCTAAGACCTAGTAAGCGCCATCAGTTCCTTCACCCTCCTGGTAGTAAGCGTAAGGATCCTCCGGCTCTTCATTCCCATCAGCTGAAGGTTTGTGCGTATAGCAAGGGTGAGTACCAACCGTACTCAGCAAGCCAACACGGAATTGATGCATATGATAGGGTTATTCAAGGAATGGCTGGAGTTTCTTTTGCGTAAAGCCAATTTTCACAATTCTTTTCACAAGCCTAACAACTAGCCAAATCAAGTTTTAGTTCCATAGTTCATTAATCCGGCGACGGTTCTGTCTACCATCCATCGTGATTCCAAGGATGGCTTCCCGCCTCCGATTCGTCATGATTTTCTGGGGAATCCACCCCTTCTCGCATCTCGAGAAGTTGATCCACCAGCGAATGGAATCATCATGCAAACCCATCCCAGCAGTTTTAAGTTTAAAGTCTAGCCAAGCGAATGTCTTGTCACGATGCTCGATATCCGCGAGCACGGCTATTCGAATAGATTGATTCACTCACACTGCAGTGGATGTACACTTTACCCATACTCCGCGACAGCCCAACGAATGAGCCTACGTCTCAACACATGAGACGGTCACAGCAAAGCCTTTCGATAACCTCACTTTGGTAGTACCCGCTCCATGAACTTAAGCCCTCATGCACGCTAGCCATCATTTTCTAGCAGTGAGAGGAGTTCTTGCGCACCCGGGGTAAGGGAATACTTCCTCAATCTTTAAGTTCAATTAATATTGATTTAATTCCACCATTCACAGCAAAGGCCGCAGCCTTATTCTCATCACATAAACCACATCATAGAGAACCATCTATGCAAGGATACTGCCTCCGCTCGGCTATCTAGTCAGCTAGGTCTATACCCATTCGAGAAGTACGGTTGTACTGGCTCGTTTCCCGGCTATCTCATGGCTCGGTCCTTACTTGACCAGGGTCGGCACATGCCTTTTCCGGAATCCACCCAAATCATCCGGCCGCCCCAGTCTAAATCATTTGTATATCATTTTCAATTTTCATCAAACTTAGTTCATCATTCTCATGGCCATGTGGCGCTCATGTCTCCACAGGCCGCATTTCAACTACCTTCCCTAAGGTAGTTGCCCGAGCACAAAGCTTCTTTGTAAAATCATGAGTATGCAGGGGTCTAGCATAAGCAAGGCTAAGCATTTTTACCGAAGTTAGCCTCCGGTCATATCACATCGAAGGTTACAAAGAATAATTCTAATGGTGATCAACATCAATGCAGGGTATATCAAGCATAGGTATTCATTTGTGTATAGCATTCAATTTGTAATTTGAAATCGACATCATTTCACAAAGTAGGATCAATATGTTCAAAGAGTGTGATGACTTGCTTTGCTCGCACGCTTGAGGGGTGGTGTCTTCAACGGGGTCGATGCCGGTCTCTTCAGGTGCTACCCGTACGTGCGAAAAATCAATTGATTATGATTAGAATCCCAGATAACACCAAAAGGTCGAAAAGATTCGAAAAAGTATCAGAAACGATTCCAAGCGCTAAGCCCAAATTCCTACTTATGTTTGTACTACGATCGCCCCCGGAAAACTCCAAGTTTCGCCATCGGGTCGACGACTTAGGGTTTTCGTAAAACGACGATTGCGATCTGTTCGAGAAAACGGATTTGAAAACATCCGCGGAGGGATTGGAGCTAGAGGTTTTGAAGGTCCAAGCTCGAAATGGAAACATATTAAAACGGCGAGAAAGGTCTAAGCGAAATTCGGATTCAAAAACGACGCAAAACGGAATTGTGGAAAAGTCCGGATTTGATTTCCAAATTTTTCACCGAGAAATCATGCAAGAAAATAATTTATTTTTGCCCAAAATTTTACCCAAATATTCCCAAAATATTTTTCCAAATTTTCAAAAAAATTTCCCAATTTTTCCCAATTTTTCTTTTTCTTTTTCTTTTTTTCCTTTTTCCTTGCGCACTGTTCATTGCCCGCCATCTGTTCGATCGGGGTCCCGGCAAAATAGAGGCGGCGGCGGCACGAGCGCATGGGGAAAGGAGAGCAGCGGCGGGGCTTACCGGCGACGGCGGGCTTTGGGGAGGTGTGGTGGGGCAGGGGGGCTTTGCGCACGGCGACGAATGCGTTGGCGCTCGGGAACGGGGGAGAGAGCGGCGGCGGTGCGGCAAAAGGGCGGGGCGCCGGCCTTTTATAGGCTCGGCCGGGAGGGCGCGCGCGGCGCGGGGTGGAGATGGGAGGGACCGGCGTGGCGCGGGCGGTGGCGACACGCGGCGAAACGCGGGACGGGCGGGTACAGCGGGCGTGACGCGGCGGGCGAGCGCGCGGCGCGGCGGGGTCCGCGCGGCGCGCGCGCGGCGTGGAGGGTCCGGGCGCGGCACCGGCGCGTGGCGGCGAGGGCGCGGCGCGGGCGCGGGCGGACGGGCCGGGCGCGCGAGGCGCGCGGCGAGCGTGCGCGCGCGGGGAGGGGGCGTGCGTGCGCGTGCGCGAGCGAGGCGGCGCGGCGCGCGCGGCGCGGCGCGTGGCGCGCGCGCGGGGGGCTGCACGGCGTGTACGGCGTCGAACACTGGCGCGGTATGAACAGTGCACTTTTCTATATTTCCAAATTTTCAATTTTAATTTCCCATTTCTATTTTCCTTTCTTCTAAAAATTCCAAAATAAATTCCTATAATCCAAAAATAATTTTTAATATAATATTTTCAACTTTTCTCCACTTTTATTTTCCCACATTATTTTTCATATTTATTTATTTAAAAATCCCTCTTTTCTAATTTCAATATTCATCCCTTTATTTCCCAAAATTTTCCGGATTTTGAGTACGACTCCGAATATTTTATTATTTATTTTGTGTGCTAATTTATCTTCTCCCAACCACAATTACTATTTTATATCTCCCAAATCGCGTTTTCATAAATTCGCGCTTCTCCGATTTCTTTTTAAAAATCCCTAATACGGACTTTTGCATTTATTTTCATTCCGACAACTCCAAATCATCCAAAAACATCGAAAGGGAATTGATCACGACTAAATTTATGCAACTGAGCTGGCAAATAAAAAGCAACAAACCTGAGAAAGAAGCAACAAGGGAAGGTTTTTGAAAGTTCCGATTTTACGTTCCGATTTCGTTTCTTCGATTTTCGGGATGTTACAAACCTACCCCTAACAATAAATCTCGTCCCGAGATTTTCTTACCGTTGCTTGAGTAGGTGTGGGTATTCCGTCTTCGGGAACTCCTCGCTCTCCCAGGTAGCCTCTTCTTCCGTGTGATTGCTCCATTGTACTTTGTACATGCGCCATGACTTGGTCCGTGTCTTCTTTTCTGCCTCGTCCAGTATCTTGATTGGATGCTCCGGGTAGGTAAGATCACTTGTGGACATGGATGGTTTCCAAAGGAGCTTGCTCTTCGGCACTCGTAGACATTTTCTTCAAGCTGCGACACGTGGAATACTGGGTGGACATCGGAGAGGTTCTCGGGCAGCTCCATGGTAGGCCACTTCACCTCTTCTATGTTTATCAAGAATGGGCCCACGTATCTTGGTGCGAGTTTCCCTTTGACCTTGAACCTCTGAGTTCCCCGTAGTGGTGAGACTTTTAAATATACGTAGTCGCCTTCTTTAAATTCTAATTCTCTTCGTCGGGTATCCGCGTAGCTCTTTTGTCGTGATTGAGCAGCTTGTAATCGGTCCGGATCGGCGAACCTTTTCTGGGCCTCTTTGATTATGTCGGGCCCGAATACGATTCGTTCACTGGTTTCTGACCACATTAATGGGGTTCGGCATCGGCAACCAAATAGAGCTTCGTTTGGTGACATCTTCAGACTGGCTTGATAGCTATTGTTGTAGGAGAACTCGGCGTACGGTAAACATTTCTCCCAATCCTTGATGAAATCCAACGCACAGGCTCTCAGCATATCTTCTAGTACTTGATTCGTCCTTTCAGTCTGTCCGTCGGTCTGTGGGTGGTAAGCGGTACTGAAGGCAAGGTGACTTTCGAGTGCCTCGTGGACTTTGCTCCAAAAATGAGATGTGAACTGGGTACCACGATCCGATATAATCCTTTTGGTACACCGTGGAGACATACAATCCTACTCATGTATAGTTCCGCTAGCTTGGCACCGTTATAGTTAGTCTTTACGGGAATAAATCGCGGTCTTGGTAAGCCGATCTACTATTACCCAAATGGAATCGTAACCAGTCGCAGTCTTGGGTAGTCCCACTATGAAATCCATGCCTATCTCGTCCCATTTCCATTCGGGAATCTTGAGCGGCTGTAGTAAGCCTGCTGGTCGTTGATGCTCAGCTTTCACCCTTTGGCATACATCGCACACGGCTACGTATTCGGCCACATCTCTCTTCATATTGGGCCACCAGTATTCTCCCTTCAAATCCTGGTACATTTTCGTGCTTCCTGTATGTAACGAATATGCCAATTCGTGTGCTTCTTTTAGGATCAACCCTTTCAAACCACCTTGTTCAGGCACGCAGATTCTTTTCTTGTACCACAGGATTCCCTTGTCGTCTACCGAAAATTCCTTAGCACGCCCAGCGGCCATGCGTTCTTTGATTTCCTGGGTTTCCTCATTCCCTTTTGGGCTTCTTCTATTTGAGTCCTCAGAAGGGGTTGGATTTCCAGTGAGTTTACTTCTCCGTGAGGAATCAGGTACAGATTAAGTCGAGCCATTTCTTCTTGGAGCTCACCGGCCATACCTTCCAATCCCATATGGTTGCATTAGGCTTTGTGTTAGTGATATGCCCTAGAGGCAACATGGAGATGTTGGATATCACGTCAATGTTTATGTATAAATGAATAAAGTGTTATTCAGTTCCATGAAATAGACATCTTGTATTGATCAATAAGTACGTGACTTATTTATGAGACTCTATATGTATGAATCTATTTCTAAACGATCCCTGATCATGAATCTATTTCTAAACGATCCCTGATCATATGTCATATTGTTGGAACAAATATGATTCTAAGATCGGCATGTTTATTGATTGATGATCATGTCTCATAGATCATGGGTATGGAGATACCAAATCAATAAACATGGACATATGTGTTGGAGAACACATTGTTGGATAGACCCACCATGAGACACTACAGGAATTAATGTGCCATTAGTTGGTCTCAGGTAGTGTTGGTACAAAGTCCTTAGACCTGAGATCACCATGGATTCCAACATGTGTAGTAGCCTACTTTGGGACTACCAAACGCTATTCCGTAATTGGGTAGTTATAAAGGTAGTTTTCGGGTTTGCTATGAAACATGGAGTGGGATGTGAGTGATCAAGATGGAATTTGCCCCTCCTTTGGAGAGATATCTCTCGGCCCTCGAGGTAATGGATTATGGAAATGCATGGCCATGCTAAGTTGATTGAGGAGTCAATCAACGGACGGATAATCCAATACGGTTCGAGTGAATGGTTAAGCTATTGAAGGGATGGCACACATCTTGCCTATAGCTTAATTGGTATAGTGAGGCAAAGGGATTTGTGTACACATTACAGGTTCAGAGCCGATATTATTCTTGTATACTATGGTGTCAATATGTGCTGCTAGGCGCCGCTGTTGACGGGTCGGCTGAGTTGGACTCGAGCCGACGATCGGCTAAGTTAGACTATAGCCGAAACCGAGTATACCTGAACCTGCGGTCGCACGCTTAAGGGGATAAGAACAGGCATTCGAGTTGGACTCGGATACGGCTCGATCGGATAGGGATCCGATCGGATAGAGTCCTATAGGCTTACGACGTATGGGCGGCCAACTCTATGAGATACGGATGAGATCCGGTTCAAAAATAGAGTCCCGATCGGCCACTAGTCCTAGTCGGCCAACTCTATATAAAGGAGGGAGGGGTGGAGAGCTGCGACACGTCAATTGCATCGCGTGCAACGAAGTCGCCGAGATCAATCTCCACGGAAACCCTGCCCACTTTCGAGCCAAACCCTAGCCTTGCATCGCGTGCTAGCACACGGGTGTTCGGCGTTCGTCCCCGGACGTGTGGATACCGGTAGAGGCGCCGCTACGTTGCACGCTGTTGATCGGCTTCGGATCGGCGCAATCGGAGCGATCGGCTGATTGGCGAGTCGGCTGTCCCCGGGAATCGGCTGTCGGCTTGCGGGAATCGGCTCACAGCCAGATCGGATAGCCACGATTGGCTGTTTCCGCTGCACACTCCAATCGGTAACGATCTATCGGCCCTTATTTGCAAGTGTTCTGGTTTGCGCGGTTGAAAATTTTTGTTTTCGGCTAGTGTAGCTTCCGCGTAACCCTTCGGTGGTATCGAGCTAATCTTGCTTAGTTTGGGTTTTAGATTGGATCTGGAACAAGTTTTGCACACGGGTTGATTAGATCAATCGGTTTTACGGGATTTGTTGAGGAGAGTTCATGGTAATTGCGTTCCTTGATAGTGTATCGGAACGGCGTAATGTGATTACGTCGAAGCAATATCCATAGAACTCGGTTTGAGTCGGCTTCGAGGTAGCGTTCCTTGATAGTGTATCGAACGGTATAATGTGATTATGCCGAAGCTATCTCGTAGTCCGATCTTTCTAGCTGCCTCGCGTCTACGCAAACCATCTCCCTTGATAGTGTATCGGGACGGCATAATGTGATTATGCCGATATGGTTTCCGTAAGCGATTTCATAGATTGGATCTATGAATTTTGTGTGGTGTTCCGGCCGCTGCCGGAAGCCCGCGAGGCGGCTCCCCCTCGACCCCCCGCCCGTCGTGTGCGTACCCCCTTATAGGTCGTCTCGGTGCCGTATCTCTGCGATAGGTAGAAAATGTTTCTACGCCTAACTTGTTTTTGCAGAGAATGCTTTGAGATGGTATGGCCCTATTGTATGTATGAGATGCATGTGATGCATGTAATATTCTTTCATATGTGCAATCCCGTAACATTCTTTCATACGTGCAATGCTTGTAATATTCTTTCACGACCTGCGAGTCGATGTAATCTTCAATTAGAGCTTCTATAGTAGTAGCTTAGTTTGAAGAAATCAAGCATCATGCACATTGAAAGATGGTGCCGAAGATGGAGATCCTCGGCGCCGACATGGAGATGGAGATCACCATGTGAAGGGGGCCATACTATTTCATTATATGCTATTCTACCTGTTTTCATATGTGATATGTTTGTTTGATAGGATACCATCCCTCGCAATATTAAGTAGTAATGATGCCCTTCCAAATGTTGCACCCGTCACCGTTATGCTCGTCAATGGTGGGTCTGCCAAAGCAGAGTGCCATTCTCTATCATAACACGAGGGGGTATATGTCGACATATACATGCAGGAGCATTTGGTTTACTTAACAAGGCTATCAAAATAGTTTTGGGCCTTGGGGCATAGGTTGGCGCCGGGCATGGAGATGCCACACCAACAACAAGAGTCACATAGAGATATGATTAGCAAGGTGTTGCTTACCGATGTTACTAATTTTCTAGCAGTGATGCCAAAGCTCACTAGAAAATTAACTAACATGTGGATCTTGACCCAATACATAACCTAGAGGGAAGGTGGAAAATACGTAATGGGAGTCTAATGTTAAATTGTTTAACAATAGACATAGCATAAACATTGTGCTAAACTTTGCTTTTTCTTTTGTAGAATAAATGGCGGCTAATACTACACCCAAGACTTTTAATTTGCGATCTATTCTCGAAATGGAAAAATTAAATGGAACAAACTTTATGGATTGGTATCGCAACTTGAGAATTGTTCTCAAGCAAGAGCGTAAGGAGTACGTTCTTGAAGTACCCTATCCCGAGGATTTGCCTAATAACGCCATTGCAACGCACGGAGGGCTTATGAGAAGCACACTAATGATGCCCTAGATATAAGCTGTCTCATGCTTGCTACAATGTCCCCGAGCTTCGAAGCAATATGAGAGCAGCGATGCTCACACTATTATTCGGGGACTGCGTGGTATGTTTGAGAACCAAGCTCGGGCCGAGAGGTTCAACACCTCAAAGTCCTTGTTTGCGTGCATGCTTGTTGAGGGGAATCCTATCAGTCCGCATGTGATAAAGATGATTGGCTATATCGAGAGTCCGGAAAAACTAGGTTTTCCCCTTAGCCAAGAGTTGGCTACGATGTGATTCTCCGCGCTCCCTCCGAGCTTCGAGCCATTCATATTGAATTATCACATGAACAATATCGATAGGACCTTGGCTGAATTGCATGGGATGCTAAAGACATGAGGAGAGTATCCGAAAAACGGTCATCATGTGATGATGATGCGAAGGCTAAGCGCAAACCACTGTCAAGAAGCTTTGCACCAAGAGGAAGTTAACTCCCGATGAGATCGCGAGTGCCTCTAATGCAAAGAAGGGCAAGAAGGGGTCAGCGGCATCGATGCCGTTTGCTTCTATTACAAGGAGACAGGCCACGGAAGAGGAACTGCAAGAAGTACATGGAGGATCTCAAAAAGAAGCAAAGTATGACTTCGCTTCGTATTAATGTTATAGACATTAATCTTGCTACTTCACCTACGACTCTTGGGTATTTGATACCGGATCGTAGCTCATATTGGCAAGTCGTTGCGGGGAATGAGAAGAAGTAGAGGATTGAGAAGGGGCGAGGTGAACCTGCGCGTCGGCAATGGAGCAAGCGTTGCTACGTTCTTGTCGGCACGATACACTTTCATCTACCTTCGGATTAGTTTTGGAATTAAATAATTGTTATTGTGTTCCAACACTATGTCAAAACATTATTTCCGCTTCATGTTTGCGAGCGAACGATATGATTTTAGATCAATGAACAATGGTTGTTCAATATATCTCGAGATATGTTCTATTTTCATGCTCCATTGGTGAATGGATTATACGTTTTGAGTCTTGAAGCATCTCCCATCTATAACATTAATACGAAAGGCAACTCTCTAATGATATAAACCCCACGTTTGTCCGGCATTGTCGCTTAGGCCATATAAATAAGAAACGCATGGAGAAGCTCCATAAGGATGGATCGCTTCACTCTTTTGATTTTGAATCATTTGAGACATGTGAGTCTTGTTTACTTGGTAGGATGACAAAGGCACCTTTCACGGGACATAGTGAGAGAGCAAGTGACTTATTGGCACTCGTACATACCGATGTATGTGGACCAATGAGCTCAACGGCCGAGAGGTGGTTATCGTACTTCATTACCTTTACCGATGACTTTAGTAGATATGGTTATATCTACTTAATAAGGCATAAGTCGAATCCTTTGAAAAGTTCAAAGAATTCCAGAATGAAGTACGAATCATTTAGGGAAAACAATCAAGTTTCTATGATCGATCGTGGAGGAGAATACTTGAGCCAAGAGTTTGGTAATCATCCGAAAGTTTGTGGAATTGTTCCACGTTGACTCCGCCGAACTCCACAATGGAACGGAGTGTCCGAACGAAGAAATCGCACCTTGTTGGACATGGTGCGGTCGATGATGAGCCAAAGTGATCTTCCGTTATCCTTCGGGGATATGCTCTTGAAACAATTCGCTCACACTAAATAGAGTTCCATCTAAGTCGGTTGAAAAGACACCATATGAGATATGGACAGGGCAACCCCCTAGTTTGTCTTTTCTCAAAATTTGGGGATGTGAGGCTTATGTAAAACGTTTACGGTCCGACAAGCTCACACCCAAATCGACAAGTGCTTCTTTGTGGGATATCCTAAGGAAACTAAGGGATATTACTTTTATAATCGGGAACAAGGCAAAGTGTTTGTCGCCCGACACGGTGTCTTCTTGGAGAAAGGGTTTCTTTCAAGAAGGGTTAGTGAGAGCAGGGTGCATCTTGAAGAAGTTCAAGAAACACCGAAAAATGTTTCGCGACCACGAACCACAACGGGAGGAGCAAAGTGTTGCGCCACCGGTTGTAGATACACCAGCCCCATGGAGGTCGAAAGATCACGTCGTGCACCGACAGTACAGTGCGGAACAACGTGATATATTGTTGTTGGACAACGATGAACCTAAGACCTATGAGGAAGCGATGGTGGGACCCGATTCCAACAAGTGGCTTGGAGCCATGAAATCCAAAATAGAATCCATGTACGACAATCAAGTTTGGAACTTGGTTGATCCACTGATGGTGTCAAAACCATTGAGTGCAAATGGGTTTTTAGAAAAATGCCGATATGGATGGAAATGTTCACATCTATAAGGCGCGATTGGTGGCGAAAGGTTTTAAACAGATTCAAGGAGTTGATTATGATGAAACCTTCTCGCCCGTCGCAATGCTTAAATCTATTCGGATTATCCTAGCGATTGCTGCATATTTCGATTATGAGATATGGCGAGATGGATGTCAAAACGGCTTTCCTAAATGGAAACCTAAGCGAGGATGTATACATGATACAACCTCGGGGTTTTGTCGATCCGAATCGCTGGAAAGATATGCAAGCTACGAAATCCATTTATGGATTGAAGCAAGCATCTCGGAGTTGGAATATTCGTTTTGATGAAGTAATCAAAGGGTTTGGTTTCATCAAAAACGAAGAAGAGGCCTGTGTTTACAAAAAGGTCGGTGGGAGCGCAATTGTATTTCTAATCTTATATGTGGATGACATATTGTTGATTGGAAATGATATCCCTATGCTAGAATCCGTCAGTCTTCTTTGAAAAATAGTTTTTCCATGAAAGACTTAGGGGAGGCAGCATACATATTAGCATTCGGATCTATAGAGATAGATCCAAGAGGCTAATTGGATTAAGCCAAAGTACATACATTGACAAGGTGTTGAAAAGGTTCAACATGCATGATTCCAAGAAAGGTTTCTTGCCCATGTTACATGGCATTAATCTTAGCAAGAATCGGTGTCCTCGGACACATGATGAGCGGAATAAGATGGGTATGGTTCCATATGCTTCGGCAATTGGATCCATCATGTATGCCATGCTTTGTACACGCCCGAGATGTCTCGTACGCTTTGAGTGCTACGAGCGGATACCGCCGAGATCCAGTGAAGGTCACGGATCGCGTAAAGAATATCCTTAAGTACTTGAGAAGAACTAAGGATATGTTCCTAGTCTATGGAGGTGAAGAAGAGCTCGTTGTAAGTGGTTACACCGATGCTAGCTTCCAAACGGACAAGGATGATTATAGATCGCAATCTGGGTTCGTGTTCGCCCGAACGGAGGCGCGGTCACTGGAAGAGTTCCAAGCGGATACCGTTGCCGATTCTACAACGGAGGCCGAGTACATTGCTGCTTCGAAAGCTGCAAAGGAGGCTGTTTGGATCAAGAAATTCGTTTCGAGCTTGGTGTGATGACTAGTATGACTGGTCCAATGTCTCTCTATTGTGATAATAGTGGAGCCATTGCGCAAGCCAAGGAGCCGAGGTCACATCGAAGTCCAAACACATACTTCGACGATATCATCTCATCCGCGAGATAGTGGACAGAGGTGATGTCAAGATATGCAAAGTGCACACGGATCTCAACATAGCCGATCCGCCGACAAAACCTCTCCCTCACCGAAGCATGAAGCGCACACAAGAGCAATGGGTATTGGATACTTACATGATTGACTCTAGTGCAAGTGGGAGATTGTTAGTGATATGCCCTAGAGGCAACATGGAGATGTTGGATATCACGTCAATGTTTATGTATAAATGAATAAAGTGTTATTCGGTTCCATGAAATAGACATCTTGTATTGATCAATAAGTACGTGACTTATTTATGAGACTCTATATGTATGAATCTATTTCTAAACGATCCTCGATCATATGTCATATTGTTGGAACAAATATGATTCTAAGATCGGCATGTTTATTGATTGATGATCATGTCTCATAGATCATGGGTATGGAGATACCAAATCAATAAACATGGACACATGTGTTGGAGAACACATTGTTGGATAGACCCACCATGAGACACTACAGAATTAATGTGCCATTAGTTGGTCCCGTGTAGTGTTGGTACAAAGTCCTTAAACCTGAGATCACCATGGATTCCAACATGTGTAGTAGCCTACTTTGGGACTACCAAACGCTATTCCGTAATTGGGTAGTTATAAAGGTAGTTTTCGGGTTTGCTATGAAACATGGAGTGGGATGTGAGTGATCAAGATGGAATTTGCCCCTCCTTTGGAGAGATATCTGGGCCCCTCGAGGTAATGGATTATGGAAATGCATGGCCATGCTAAGTTGATTGAGGAGTCAATCAACGGACGGATAATCCAATACGGTTCGAGTGAATGGTTAAGCTATTGAAGGGATGGCACACATCTTGCCTATAGCTTAACCGGTATCGTGAGGCAAAGGGATTTGTGTACACATTAGCGGTTCGAGCCGATATTATTCTTGTATACTATGGTCTCAATATGTGCTGCTAGGCGCCGTCGTGACGGGTCGGCGAGTTGGACTCGAGCCGACGATCGGCTAAGTTAGACTATAGCCGAAACCGAGTATACCTGAACCTACGTGGTCGCACGCTTAAGGGGATAAGAACGACATTCGAGTTGGACTCGGATACGGCTCGATCGGATAGGGATCCGATCGGATAGAGTCCTATAGGCTTACGACGTATGGGCGGCCAACTCTATGAGATACGGATGAGATCCGGTTCAAAATAGAGTCCTGATCGGCCACTAGTCCCAGTCGGCCAACTCTATATAAAGGAGGGAGGGGTGGAGAGCTGCGACACGTCAATTGCATCGCGTGCAACAGAAGTCGCCGAGATCAATCTCCACGGAAACCCTGCCCACTTTCGAGCCAAACCCTAGCCTTGCATCGCGTGCTAGCACACGGGTGTTCGGCGTTCTGTCCCCGGACGTGTGGATACCGGTAGAGGCGCTGCTACGTTGCGCGCTGTTGATCGGCTTCGGATCGGCTGCAATCGGAGCGATCGGCTGATTGGCGAGTCGGCTGTCCCCGGGAATCGGCTGTCGGCTTGCGGGAATCGGCTACACAGTTTCAGATCGGATAGCCCTGATTGGCTGTTTCCGCTGCACACTCCAATCGGTAACGATCTATCGGCCCTTACTTGCAAGTGTTCCTGGTTTGCACGGTAGAAAATTTTTGTTTTCGGCTAGTGTAGCTTCCGCGTAACCCTTCACTTTGCGGCTTAGCGCGTCGGCCACTACGTTTGCCTTGCCGGGATGGTAATGGATTCCTAGATCGTAATCTTTGATCTACTCCAACCATCGTCTTTTTCGTAGGTTGAGATCGGGCTGAGTAAAGAACTATTTCAAGCTCTTGTGATCGGTATACACATCACAGTGGTTCCCGATCAGGTAGTGTCTCCAGATCTTCAATGCTTGAACAACCGCGGCTAATTCCAGGTCGTGTGTGGGATAATTCTCCTCGTGGGGTCGTAACTGTCGCGAGGCATATGCTACGACCTTCCCATCCTGCATTAACACGCCTCCTAGTCCTTGCCGAGACGCATCACAGTACATCACGAAATCCTTCCGGTTGTCAGGTAAAGTTAAGATTGGGGCGGTGGTTAACTTTTCTTTTAGTTGGTCAAAGGCTTCCTGACACTTCTCGTTCCATTCAAACTTCTTTTCCTTCTTCAGAAGCTGAGTCATAGGTCGGGCTACGGTGGAAAACCCTTCGATGAACCTTCGGTAATACCCGGCCAAGCCCAAGAAACTCCAAACTTCCGTCACGACTTGGGTGCCTTCCATTCCGTGACAGCTTCGACCTTGGCGGGGTCTACCGCTACTCCTCCGGCTGAAACCACGTGGCCAAGAAAAGCGACTTCCTTGAGCCGAACTTGCATTTGCTAAATTTTGCATACGGTTGGTGCTGTCGTAGCTTTTCCAGTACCAGCCGTAGATGCTCCGCATGTTCCTCATCGTTCTTGGAGTAGATAAGTATATCGTCGATAAATACCACTACGAATTTATCCAGGTATTCCATGAATACCTTGTTCATCAGATTCATATAATATGCCGGGGCATTGGTCAATCCAAAGGACATTACTGTGAACTCGTATAAGCCGTAACGTGTAGAGAACGCCGTTTTAGGAATATCTCCAGCTCTAATCTTCAACTGATGATATCCCGATCGAAGATCAATCTTTGAGAACACTTGCGCGCCCTTAAGTTGATCGAATAGGTCATCGATTCGGGGTAGCGGGTACTTGTTTTTGATAGTCACTTCATTCAACGATCGGTAGTCCACGCACATCCTCATACTCCCATCCTTCTTCTTGACGAAGAGTACTGGGGCTCCCCAGGGAGAAGAACTGGGGCGTACAAATCCTTTCTCTTGTAGTTCCCGGATTTGCTTCTTGAGTTCTTCTAACTCATTGGCCGGCATTCGATAAGGTCTCTTGGATATGGGGGCAGTACCGGGCATTAGGTCGATGATAAACTCTATGTCGCGATCCGGGGGCATTCCGGGCAATTCCTCGGGAAACACGTCCGGGTATTCTTGTACTACCGGCATCCCGCCTAGAGGTAGCATGGTGAATACTCCTGCAGCTTGCTCGCATAGCTTCGGGTTTTGGTCCATAGTTATGCTCATTGGTGATCCCCATGGGGTGGATACCGTGACTTCCCTTCGATGCAGTCTATGATCCCATTATTCTTGGTCAACCAATCCATCCCGAGTATGACATCAATGGTTTGGGGTGATAGCACCATAAGGTTTGAAAGGAACACCACGTCCCTAATCCGTATGGGCACATTGATGCAAGCATGGGGTACGGTTATGTTTCCCGTGAGTGTACCAACATAGGTCTCTTAAGTGCTACTTGGTGTAGGTGGTGTTGTTTGCTTACTTGGGAAGATATGAATGAATGCGAGGCTCCGAATCTAATAAGACTTTAACGGGGTAGAGTTGATAGAGAACATACCCATCAGTACGCTCTGGTTCTCCTGAGCTTCTTCAACCCGCACATGATTCACCTGGCCACGTCGAAACCCGGTGGCAGCCTCGTTGGGTAGCGGGGTCCTAAACAGACCGCGTCCTGCAGCAGGGGTGGGGGTTCCTCGGACGGCCGTTGCATTGGCGCCGGTGCGCACAGGAGTGTTGCGTGGTTTGGGGCAGCTGTTGGAGTAGTGCCCGAATTCTCCACAATTGAAGCAGCTCACATTCCTTCTTCCTGGAGTGGCTAGGGTTGGCGTCGGTGTACGAAACTGAGGTGTAGCTAGCCTGCTGACATGGTCGGGAGCAGGGGAACGACCGGCTGCCTGAACGTTTGGCTTCCATCCAGACGGGGTGGCTCCCTTGGGACGTTCGGCGCTCCCCGAAATGGGCGGGCCATAGCGAGCCTCCTTTTGCGGTTATTTTCTACCACCTTTTTGGTCGTGTTCAAGCCGTACGACCTTGTTGATGAGGCTTTGGAACCGGTGTGGTCTTGTCCGATCATCGGTCCTCTCGGCTCATCGTTTAGTCCCTCGATAAATTTATCCATCTTCTCTTCTTCGTCTGCCAGGTCGCTTGTGGCGTAGCGGGCAAGCTGAGTAAACTTGTTCGGTACTCTTGTACGAGGTGTTTCCTTGGCGCAGCTGCGGAACTCATTTTTCTTCATCCTCATAACTCGCAGGGCACAAAATTTTCACGAACGCAGCCGTGAATTCTTCCCATGTCGGTTCTCCGGTATCTTCAGCTCGCGTTTCCTTGTAGGTGTCCCACCAGTCACTTGCGGGACCCTCAAGCTGGCTAGTGGCGAAGATAACTCTATCTGCTTCTCGAACTCAAACGAGAGTTAGCTTTTTCTCGATCACCCTCAACCAGTCCTCAGCATCCATGGGTTCTTCGGCCGTGGAGAAGGTTGGTGGCTTAGCTCGCATGAACTCTCCTAAACTTGATCCTCCTCGACTTCCCTGGTTGTTGGCAATTGCTTGGAGCAGCTGGGTTTGTAAAGCCATAACCTCCGCCAGAGTGGAGGGGTTGGGCTCCGGTGGGTTCTCGTTGGTGGCTGCGGCTCTGCGGCGATGCGTCATCTGAAGAGGATAGATGAATTAAGAGATCGGACCTGTTGAGGTCATGGTTCCTAGGTGATTTTTCTTCAAGTTGTTTTTATATGATCTTCAACCAACAAGCATGGTAAAATAATAATAAGCTCATTAATTAGGATACCACAAAGCGATACTTAGGTCCATCATATTACATCAAAGGGGTACACGGACTGTACATGCACAGTCCCTCATGCCATGATAACAACAACTACATCGTCTTACTGCATTAACTATTTAGGGGGGGTAGAGTGTGGTCCTTGCTGCCGAACCGTCCAGAGCGAGATCAAGCTGGGACGGTCCTCCCGCCTAATCGTCCAACCATCCGCAGGAGCCAGGTGCAGGAAGGGGGTGATCCTCTGGTGAAGCAAATCGGAGTCCCCATGGCTCGGAGGTGGTGGCCTCGGAGTCATGCCGAATCTTCCTGCTTTGTGGCCGTGTACTCTTGCGAGTAGTCTGGCGGGTGAGGGGACCTCCAGTGTGAGTCAGGCGACGAGTGGGAGCTTCCTCCTCCATTGGATCGGTGTCGCTGGACTCCCATTTGACCTCCATAGGTTCCGCCTCGACTCCGAGTCGGTGTGGATCCGGATGGGGTTTTCCTCCCCGATCCAGGCTCGGATGGCACCGCTACGGAGCTCGAGGTGGGTCCCATGGACGTGGCAAGTGGGGTCTATCGTGCACGGCGCAGCTCTCGTGCTCAACATAAAGCTTGCTCCATCATGGCTTGAAAGGCATCCAAGCATGCTGGAGTCATAAGGTAGTAGTGGTCGGGCACAGGAGCAGGAGGTGTTGGTACAACCTCGGTGGAAGTACCCGCAGCGTGGACAGGGCGGGAGCGCAGCTGCTCCTCCAGCTGGTCGACTTGCTGCTTGCTCTTCCTGTGCTGCTCCTCCAGCTCTACCAGGGCTTCCCCACGGGCCATGTAGCGGTCCGAGAGTTGCTCATATTGGGCACCGTTGGCTTGCAGCTGAGTCTGCAACATGTTGATCTGATCCCCACAGCCCTGGTGGCTCTCGACCAGATCATTGAGAAGTTGCTGCTGGTCGTTGATCTCAAGCAAGGCCTCTTCGTAGCAGTCATCTGCCGTCTCCGCCCAGCGTGATAAATGTGTGACCATAGGGTTGTAGCAGCAGGGGGTGGCTTCCACGGTGCAAACTGGGTTGCCTTCCTCGCGATAGGGATGGTGCACGAACTCTGTCACTGTAAGTTCAGCACGATGTATCGCATTAAGGCGAAGAAATGCTTCTTGGGCCGCATCTTGGATGGCTGCTTCCGCTAAATCCCAGTGATAGCGGGTGTGAAAGCAGAAAGGTGTTTCATTTCCCATGCGGGCTCCCACGGAAACGGCCGCCTCCCATGCTGGATATCCTTCGGAGCCATGCCTCTTGATTTGGTAGGTGGGTGGTTCCGGATATCTTAAACACCACAGCAAGGACTGAAGCTGTGCCACAAATCCTTCGTCTTGTGGGATGGTGATCTCCCAGGTTCTGTCATGGTTCGACATCTGCTTTTGAAGGTAACTTAGGGTTAGAGGGAGAGAGCTATCATCAAAACCATTTGGTACAGAAAAGGAAATACAGATGTAGAAAAGGTATATCTGTATTTTCAGAAATAATAGTTTGGAAATGGTCCTACGTAGGGATGCTTCCCTTTAGCCAATTAGTCAGGGATAGGGCGCCATTTGGTCTTATCCTACGGTCGCATGGCTCTGATACTAGCTCTGTGGACCCCCGTTTTTGGAACGGGAATCTTTCGTGTTCTTGGTACCATTTCCCTGGATCGAGTAGTTGGTACCCACGAAATACAGTACTGAATAATCAGGTGCACATGCACGAATAGTCTTACAGCGACATTATTACAACCATAGGCCCGAAGGCAATGTTCAACACACAGGACCTCATGGTCCGAATACAACACAAAAGCAGAAATTAGATACGGCAGCGGAATAGAGGCAGCGGCATGTCATTTGCCACAGGCAACGACCGGAGCTAAGACCTAGTAAGCGCCATCAGTTCCTTCACCCTCCTGGTAGTAAGCGTAAGGATCCTCCGGCTCTTCATTCCCATCAGCTGAAGGTTTGTGCGTATAGCAAGGGTGAGTACCAACCGTACTCAGCAAGCCAACACGGAATTGATGCATATGATAGGGTTATTCAAGGAATGGCTGGAGTTTCTTTTGCGTAAAGCCAATTTTCACAATTCTTTTCACAAGCCTAACAACTAGCCAAATCAAGTTTTAGTTCCATAGTTCATTAATCCGGCGACGGTTCTGTCTACCATCCATCGTGATTCCAAGGATGGCTTCCCGCCTCCGATTCGTCATGATTTTCTGGGAATCCACCCTTCTCGCATCTCGAGAAGTTGATCCACCAGCGAATGGAATCATCATGCAAACCCATCCCAGCAGTTTTAAGTTTAAAGTCTAGCCAAGCGAAAGTCTTGTCACGATGCTCGATATCCGCGAGCACGGCTATTCGAATAGATTGATTCACTCACACTGCAGTGGATGTACACTTTACCCGTACTCCGCGACAGCCCAACGAATGAGCCTACGTCTCAACACATGAGACGGTCATGGCAAAGCCTTTCGATAACCTCACTTTGGCAGTACCCGCTCCATGAACTTAAACCCTCATGCACTCTAGCCGTCATTTTCTAGCAGTGAGAGGAGTTCTTGCGCACCCGGGGTAAGGGAATACTTCCTCAATCTTTAAGTTCAATTAATATCGATTTAATTCCACCATTCACAAAAGGCCGCAGCCTCATTCTCATCACATAAACCACATCATAGAGAACCATCTATGCAAGGATACCGCCTCGCTCGGCTATCTAGTCAGCTAGGTCTATACCCATTCGAGAAGTACGGTTGTACTGGCTCGTTTCCCGGCTATCTCATGGCTCGGTCCTTAATTGACCATGGTCGGCACTTGCCTTTTCCGGAATCCACCCAAATCATCCGGCCGCCCCAGTCTAAATCATTTGTATATCATTTTCAATTTTCATCAAACTTAGTTCATCATTCTCATGGCCATGTGGCGCTCATGTCTCCACAGGCCGCATTTCAACTACCTTCCCTAAGGTAGTTGCCCGAGCACAAAGCTTCTTTGTAAAATCATGAGTATGCAGGGGTCTAGTATAAGCAAGGCTAAGCATTTTTACCGAAGTTAGCCTCCGGTCATATCACATCGAAGGTTACAAAGAATAATTCTAATGGTGATCAACATCAATGCAGGGTATATCAAGCATAGGTATTCATTTGTGTATAGCATGCAATTTGTAATTTGAAATCGACATCATTTCATAAAGTAGGATCAATATGTTCAAAGAGTGTGATGACTTGCCTTGCTCGCACGCTTGAGGGATGGTGTCTTCAACGGGGTCGATGCCGGTCTCTTCAGGTGCTACCCGTACATGCGAGAAATCAATTGATTCTGATTAGAATCCCAGATAACACCAAAAGGTCGAAAAGATTCGAAAAAGTCTCAGAAACGATTCCAAGCGCTAAGCCCAAATTCCTACTTAAGTTTGTACTACGATCACCCCCGGAAAACTCCAAGTTTCGCCATCGGGTCGACGACTTAGGTTTTCGTAAAACGACGATTGCGATCTGTTCGAGAAAACGGATTTAAAAACATCCGCGGAGGGATTGGGGCTAGAGGTTTTGAAGGTCCGAGCTCGAAATGGAAACATATTAAAACAGCGAGAAAGGTCTAAGCGAAATTCGGATTCAAAAACGACGCAAAACGGAATTGTGGAAAAGTCCGGATTTGATTTCCAAATTTTTCACCGAGAAATCATGCAAGAAAATAATTTATTTTTGCCCAAAATTTTACCCAAATCTTCCCAAAATATTTTTCCAAATTTTCAAAAAATTTTCCCAAATTTTCCCAATTTTTCTTTTTCTTTTTCTTTTTTTTCCTTTTTCCCCGCATGTTCATTGCATTGCCCGCCATCTCGCTCGACCGGGGTCCCGCAAAACGAGGCGGCGCGGCGCGAGCGCATGGGGAAAGGAGAGCAGCGGCGGGGCTTACCGGCGACGGCGGGCTTCGGGGAAGTGTGGTGGGGCACGGGGGAGGGGGCTTTGCGCACGCGGCGACGCGTTGGCGCTCGGAACGGGGGAGAGAGCGGCGGCGGTGCGGCAAAAAGGGCGGGGCGCCGGCCTTTTATAGGTGCGGCCGGGAGGAGCGGCGCGGCGCGGGGTGGAGATGGGAGGGACCGGCGTGGCGTGGGCGGTGGCGACACGCGGCGAAACGCGGGACGGGCCGGGTACGGCAGCGCGCGACGCGGTGGCGAGCGCGCGGCGCGAGCGGGGTCCGGCGCGCGCGGCGCGCGCGTGGGGTCCGAGCGCGGCACGCGCGTGGCGGCGAGGCGCGGGCGCGGGCGCGGGCCGTGCACAGCGGCGCGTGCGGCGCGCGCGCGGGTCCGCGGCGGCGCGCGCGCGCGCGCGCGCGTGGCGCGCGCGGGGGTAGGGGGCGCGCGCGCGCGCGCGCTGCGAGGGCGTGGCCGGCGCGGGCGAGCACCGCGCGGGCGTGGCGAGCGCGCGGCGGGCGGCACGGCGCGTACGGCGTCGAACACCTCGCGCGGTGTGAACAGTTCACTTTTGTATTTTTCCCAATTTTCAATTTTAATTTCCCATTTCTATTTTCCTTTCTTCTAGAAATTCCAAAATAAATTCCTATAATCGAAAAATAATTTTTAATATAATATTTTCAACTTTTCTCCACTTTTATTTTCCCACATTATTTTTCATATTTATTTATTTAAAATCCCTCTTTTGTAATTTCAATATTCATCCCTTTATTTCCCAAAATTTTCCGGATTTTGAGTACGACTCCCGAATATTTTATTATTTATTTTGTGTGCTAATTTATCTTCTCCCAACCACAATTACTATTTTATATCTCCCAAATCGCGTTTTCATAAATTCGCGCTTCTCCGATTTCTTTTTAAAAATCACTAATACGGACTTTTGCATTTTTTTTCATTCCGACAACTCCAAATCATCCAAAAACATCGAAAGGGAATTGATCACGACTAAATTTATGCAACTGAGTTGGCAAATAAGAAGCAACAAACCTGAGAAAGAAGCAACAAGCGAAGGTTTTTGAAAGTTCCGATTTTTTGTTTCGATTTCAGTTTCTTCGATTTTCAGGATGTTACACTTAGGGAAGGTGGTTGAGATTACGGTATGTGGAGACATGAGCGCCACATTGCCATGAGAATGATAAAATGAGTTTTGATGAAACTTAAAGTACTAAACAAATGTTTTAGACTAGGGCTGCTGGATGATTTGGGTGGATTCCAGAAATGGGAAGTGCCGACCCTGGTCAATTAAGGACCGAGCCATGAGATAGCCGGGAAACGAGCCAGTACAACCGTACTTCTCGAATGGGTATAAACCTAGCGGAGTAGATAGCCGAGCGGAGGTGGTACCCTTGCGTAGTGGTTCTTATGTATGAGATGAGGTTGAGAAAGGATGATTGAAAATTTGAAATTAATATAACTTGATAAATGAAGTCTTCCCTTATCCCGGGTATGCCAGAACTCCTCTCACTGCTAGAAAATGACGGCTAGAGTGCATGAGGGCTTAAGTTCATGGAGCGGGTACTGCCAAAGTGAGGTTATCGAAAGGCTTTGCCGTGACCGTCTCATGTGTTGGGACGTAGGCTCATTTGTTGGGCAGTCGTGGAGTGCGGGTAAAGTGTACATCCACTGCAGTGTGAATGAATCAATCTATTCGAATAGCCGTGCTCGCGGATATTGAGCATCGTGACAAGACTTTCGCTTGGCTAGACTTTAAACTTTAAAATGATGGGATGGGTTTGCATGATGATTCTTATTCACTGGTGGATCAACTTCTCAAGATGCGAGAAGGGGTGGACTCCCCAGAAAACCATGACGAACCGGAGGCAGGAAGCCATCCTTGGAATCACGATGGATGGTAGACAGAACCGTCGCCGATTTAATGAACTATGGAACTAAAACATGACTTGGCTAGCTGTTAGGCTTGTGAAAGAGTTGTGAAAATTGGCTTTATTCAAAAGAACCCCAACCATTCTTTGAATGACCCTATCATGTGCATCACTTCCGTGTTGGCTTGCTAAGCACGGTTGGTACTCACCCTTGCTATACGCACCAACCTTCAGATGGTGGAAATGAAGACTTAGAGGTTCCATATGCCTACTACCAGGAGGGCGAAGAAGCTGATGGCGCTTGCTAGGTCTTACTCCAGTCATTGCCTGTGGCAATTGACAAGCCGCTGCCTTCATTACGCTGCCTTACCTAAATTTTTACTTTTGGTTGTATCTGGACCATGAGGTCCTATGTGTTGGACATTGCCTTCGGGCGTATTATTGTAATAATTTCGATGTCAGACTATTCGTGCATTTGCACCTGATTATTCAGTACTGTATTTCGTGGGTACCAAACTACTCGATCCAGGGAAATGGTACTATGAACACGAAAGATTCCCGTTCCAAAAACGGGGGTCCACAGTGCCTCCCGCGTGGTGCGCCCGCCTTGGTCACATCACGCACGCACGTGACTGAGTCGTCGGGAACCCCAGCATGGTATAGGTGGTTGGGGTGGGGCTAAGAAAGGGCATGTAATGAGCTTGAACCACTTGTGTACCACACTCGACGGGGTGTGTAGCATTTGATCCTTGTTCATTTCGTGTGGGTCCAGTTGTACACCTCTGATCAGAGTATAATCTATTCGAATAGCCGCATCCTCAGTTATGGACAATGCTTGATGTGTTAGTCAGTTTTGTTAGCATCAAATGTGGATTATTATGGATGGGGTTATGTTTGATGGTGGGGTTGGCATGCTGTGCCATGTTGGTATGGACTTTGGTAGTCCATGGTTGATGATGAGAGCCGCTTGGGCTCATTTGCTTATACATTTCAGAATTTTATACTTGCTGTCCATAAATTAAAATGATGCGAGATTTGCTCGTCCTTGCTTATTTTACTCATTAATTTCTCAATAAAATTAACTTTATGCAAATGTTGAACCTAGAGACCCACTATAGGCTAGAAAGCTTGCATACTTTTCTCTCCCTTATGTATATATAATTTTGGGTAAGACTTGTGAGTACAATCTTGTACTTAACCCGGCGCCGCTGTTTCAGGTGAGGATACCCGTTATGAGTTATGCTTCTTGTGTGGTCATTGCTCTGCCGAGGGCGGCGAGGGCGATGAGTGATCTCTTGCAGCTTGGCTCTTGCCCGGTTGGTTTGCCCTAGTGGGGTTGTGGCACCGGCGGTTTTATCTTTTGCTTATGAGCTCTATCTGAGACTTCTGCTGCTATATTTATGTGTTGTATGTTGGGACCTCGGACCCTATTATGTGTCATGTACCTCGCTGCACTTTATCCCTATTATGGTACTTGCTATGTTTATTAATTGCTTGCGATGAAAGTGTGAGGCTAGTCGCATTCCTGGGGACTAGCTAAGCATGAGTAACGGGTTTTGATCGCTTGAGATAATTGGGGATAGCGCTTTTGGGTCGAGTCACTGGGGTATGTTTTTGGTCGCCGCCTTCGTGTGGTTTGACAAGCATATGACGGAGTGGACTGGCAAGCTATCTTACGGTTATCTCTTGCGCTCACTACTCGACATTCCGGTTATTATAGAAAAAGGTGTCAACAGCGACCATGGGCACATTGGGACGAGTGGCTATTTATGCGTGGTTGGATCCCACTCCTCCAATTGTGTGTGGTGGTCGCATTGGACACTGGATGGTATAATTCTCGGGGTGTCCACACCCTAGGAGCCCTCTGTACTTTTTCATATGCATAAGTCCTGGCATTTGGAGTAGTTTTGGGAAAATGGATCTCTGTTTCCTCGGGGTTGGGGAGAATCTTGAGCGTTTTTCAGAATAGAAAATTTCGAAAACCAGGTCAGTCTAAGTGATAGGACTTTGAAGCTAAATTTGGAAAAAAAACCATTTGTAATCTTATTCGACTGTCAGTCGGGATTTCTCTAAGGGAACAAAGTCCTAGGTCAAGATAGGAGGGAATGGCCGTTGATTTTATACCTATTATAACTAAGCATCTATTTTAAGCATTATCTCATCATCTAGGGGATGTCGTTAGAAGTTTTGCTTAGTCTCATGAAAATGTTTCTCAAAACCCTTCTCTTCTCGTTTACATCACTTGAGTCCTTTACCGTTTATCTAACTTGGGTTTGAGCATGCATTGATCCCCTACCTTATCTTCTCTAGATGGCAGGCCGCCCCGTCACCCACAACGGTCAGGGTCTGAAGGGTTTCGTCGCTGAACTGGCAAGGATGGCCTTGGCAGTAGGCTATCCTGGTGCACCCGAGTACACCATCGTCTCACCTTTCGGCAGCGAGTTGCCCCATCATGTCCGTTTGGAAATGCATGGTTTCGTCGGCACCAACATCCCGAACATGGTGGTCACTGCTTCGGGAGGAACGGATGAGCATGCCTACCAAGAGGCTGCTTACCTAATGCTGGCCCGAATGAGGGAGATGCATTACTACCATCTCCGCCACTCTGCCTACCGTTTCCATCCCCGGCGCGGAAGCTCGTCAGTGGTCAGCTCCTTCCAATCCGCCGAAGGGGAATATGACACCACCTTCTCTCACATGAGGACTGTGATTGAAGGGTTGGAGAAGATGCATTCAGATCTTCATATGGCAGCCAAAGCCCTGAATGACCAAAAGATTCTCAGGATCAAGAGCCTGAAGGACGAGGTGGATCGCCTCAAGAAGGAAATTGCCATCCTGAAAGGGCTTCCACCCCCCAACATCCTTCGGATCAGGATCATGCCTCGGAAGAACACCAAGGCCCCGGTGCGGAAGCAGCTGGCGCCCAAGATTCCCCTTCCTGCTTTGCCATCTTCCCCAGCTCCTGCACCAGTGCCGGTCCTTACTCTTGCTCTAGTCCCCGCTCCGACCCTAAGTAGAGGAGGAGGATGGATCTCCGTGTCCAGCAGCAGCAAAGGTAGTAGCAGAGGCAGCTCCAAGAGCTCGGGCGGAAAAGAGGAGTTAGCAAGCTCTCGAAGCCGCTCAAAGGAAAAGGAAGATGGGAATTCCCAAGGAAGTGGTTTCGACTCCACCGACCGCGGAAGCCGCTCCGACCCCTAGAGTGTCGCCACCCTTAGTTTACCGTTTTCCCTAGTTTTCCTGCTTGTTTAGTTGTTGTGTGCTAGGAGTGTTGTGTGTGGGGTAGCGCTCAACCTGTATCAAGTGTGGGTATGGGTTGTCCAGTTAAGGATGTTGAGTGTGTTTTAAGTGTTTTAATAAAGAACAAATCAAAACAGGTAATAAAGTTCAGCTTCTCAGCCCAATCTATTTTACTCCTTCTCTCGCCTTATTCGATCCGCTCCTTAAGATGGTGAAAACCAGGAACGGCAGCACCAACACCAACACTGAGTCAGCAGAGAACAACACCAGGGCTAATGGCAACACCCCACCTCCTCCACCTGAGAACATCACTTTGGCTCAAGTCTTAGCCAACCAAACCCAAATGATGGTTGCAATGATGCAGCAAATGCAATAGCAGCATCAACAGATGCAGTTGCAAATGATGCAATAGTTTCAGCAACAGAACCAGAACCATAACGACCAGTTCGCACCGCCACCTCCTCCTCAAAACAAGTTGTCAGAATTTCTCCGTGTCCGACCCCCAACCTTCTCTAGCACCACCAATCCTATGGAAGCCAATGATTGGCTCAATGCCATAGAGAAGAAGATGGACCTACTACAGTGCACAGACCAAGAAAGGGTGTCTTTTGCCACCCACCAACTTCAAGGCCCCGCCTCGGCATGGTGGGACAATCTCCAAGTTACTCGTCGGGCTGACGCACTTGCAGTCACTTGGGCAGAATTTTGCCAGCAATTTTGGAAAGCACACATTCCTAGAGGGATTGTGGCACAGAAAAAGAGGGAGCTCCGGTCCCTTGAACAAGGCAACCAAATGGTCATAGAGTACTTGCACGAATTTAATCGCCTGGAACGTTATGCTCCGGAAGACGTGTGCACCGATGTCGAGCGTTAAGAAAAGTTCCTGGCCAAACTTGATGATGAGTTAACGGACAAGCTCATCTCGGGTGAATACGCCGGTCTTGAAAAACTGGTCGACAAAGCTATTCGCTAAGAAGATCAGCGCAACAGGATGCTTAAGAAACGAAAGGCTGTTCAGCTCAGACCACAGCCTCAACAAGGGAACCCCCAACGGCCACGTTTCGCTCCCGGAGGTCAGGGCGGACCTACTACCATGATCGTCCGCCAGCATCGACCTTACCACCATGGAAACTTCCAAACCAGTGGAAGCCGCTTTGGGCAACAACAACGGAATCCTGCCCTGCGTCCTCCAACGACGCCATCGCAACAACCGCCTAAACCCGCCCAACCAAAGAAGGAACTTGGAATCAGACCAGGCAACTGCTTCAACTATGGAGAGCCTGGACACTTCATGGACAAGTGTCCAAAGCCTAAGCGTGCACCTCGATTCGTCCAAGCAAGGGTGAATCACGCGTCGGCAGAAGAAGCCCAAGATGCACCGGAAATAATACTGGGTATGTTCCCTGTGAACTCCTTCACTGCATCAGTCTTGTTTGATTCGGGTGCAACCCATTCATTCATATCAAAAGCATTTGTTGGGACACATGGGATGTCTGCATTAAAACTTAAGATACCCATGCGGGTTCAAACCCCCGGAAAGCATTTGAACACCGCCCATTTTTGCCCTTCAGTGGAAATAGAAATCCAAGGGTCCCTATTTCTAGCCAACCTTATCCTTCTGGAATCAAAAGGGCTAGATGTCATGCTTGGGATGGACTGGTTGACCCGTTATAAGGGCCTGATTGATTGCGCGAGCCACACGATTACCTTGACCAATAGCAAAGGGAAGGAAGTGATCTTCCACCCCCCCTAAACCATCAAGGTTAGAAGCAAGCTTGAACCGAATCTCGATCAACGAGAAACTTGAAGGGGAAGGAAAAGACCCAAAGAACATAGAGGAAATCCCTTTGGTTTGCGAGTATCCGGATGTTTTTCCCGAAGACCTTACCACGATGCCACCTGAAAGGGAGATAGAGTTCCGAATTGATCTGATTCCTGGAACTGCTTCGATCCACAAGAGGCCCTATCGGATGGGAGTCAATGAGTTAGTAGAAGTGAAAAAGAAAGTAGACGAATAGTTGCAGAAGGGTTTCATTCGCCCAAGTACGTCCCCTTGGGGCGCTCCAGTAATATTTGTGGAGAAAAAGGATAAGACTAAGAGGATGTGCGTCGACTATCGCGCACTCAACGAGGTCACCATTAAGAACAAGTATCCTTTACCTCGGATCGATGACCTATTTGATCAATTGAAGGGAGCAAAAGTGTTTTCTAAAATAGACATGCGATCAGGCTATCATCAGCTAAGGATTCGAGAAGAAGATATTCCCAAGACCGCTTTTATCACTCCGTATGGTTTGTACAAGTGCACGGTCATGTCTTTCGGACTTACCAATAATCCCGCATTCTTCATGAACTTGATGAATAAGGTGTTCATGGAATTCTTGGACAAGTTCATCGTAGTGTTCATCGATGACATTCTGATCTACTCCAAGACAGAAGAAGAGCATGAGCACCATCTCCGGTTGGCGCTCGAAAGGTTAAGAGACCATCAGCTCTATGCTAAATTCAGCAAGTATGCCTTTTGGTTAAAGGAAGTGCAATTCCTTGGTCACATCGTGAACGCCCAAGGAGTTGCGGTGGATCCTTCCAATGTGGACGCGGTAACCAAGTGGACTCCACCCAAGACCGTCACCCAAATCAGGAGCTTTCTTGGACTTGCGGGATATTACCGTCGGTTCATTGAGAATTTCTCTAAAATTGCAAAGCCAATGACCCAGTTGTTGAAAAAGGATGAAAAGTTTAAGTGGACCGCCGAGTGCGAGAATAGTTTTGAGGAACTTAAGTGAAAGCTGGTGTCCGCACCAGTATTGATCTTGCCAGATCAAACCAAGGATTTTCAAGTCTATTGTGATGCATCTCACCAAGGGTTATGTTGTGTGTTGATGCAAGAAGGAAAAGTGGTCGCTTATGCTTCCCACTAGTTGAGACCACATGAGTCTAACTATCCAACCATGACTTGGAACTAGCGGCAGTCGTCCATGCTTTGAAAATATGGTGACATTACCTCGTCAGTAATCGATGTGAAGTGTATACATATCATAAGAGTCTGAAATACATTTTCACCCAACCGGATTTGAACCTCCGGTAGCGAAGGTGGTTAGAGTTGATCAAGGATTATGACCTAAGTATACACTATCACCCTGGCAAAGCTAACGTGGTAGCTGATGCTTTGAGCCGGAAAGAGTTAGTGCAACTCTATCCACATAAAAGGGAGATGTGAATAGTTATAACGGGACCTAGAGCGCCTAAATCTGGGAATTGTTGAACCCGGATTTGTGGCCGCTCTTGAAGCCCAACCCACACTCATAGATCAAATCCAAATAGCTCAAGCCTCGGATCCTGACATAGCCGAGCTTAAGACGAACATGAGAGTTGGAAAAGCTCGCGACTTCACGGAGGACGAGCATGGAATGATCTTGATGGGCATAAGGATGTGCGTACTAGAGCATAAAGAACTGAAAAAGTTGATCCTTACCTAGGCCCATCAGAGTCAGTACTCAATCCACCCAGGAAGCACCAAGATGTACCAAGACCTGAAGGACAAGTTTTGGTGGGTCAGTATGAAGAGAGAAATAGCAGAGTTTGTGGCACTATGCAACGTATGCCAACGAGTGAAGGCAGAACACCAAAGACCTGCAAGGTTACTATAGCCACTTCAAATCCCAGAGTGGAAATGGGAAGAAATCGGAATGGACTTCATCACAGGATTACCCCGGACATCGTCAGGGTACGATTCCATCTGGGTTATCGTTGACTGACTCAATAAAGTAGCCTACTTCATCCCAGTGCACACCACCTACAGAGGAAAGAGACTGGGCAAAACTGTATCTCGCAAGGATCATGTGTCTCCATGGGGTACCCAAGAAGATCGTGGTAGTCAGTTCACCTCCAAGTTTTGGCAGAAGCTACAAGAGAAACTTGGCACTCGGTTGAATTTCAGTACGGCCTATCACCCGCAAACCGATGGTCAGACCGAGCGAGTAAATCAGATTTTGGAAGACATGTTGCGGGCCTATGCTCTCGACTTCGGGAGAGCATGGGACAAGAGTCTGCCCTACGTGGAGTTCTCTTACAACAACAGCTATCAGGCCAGTCTGCAGATGGCACCTTTCGAAGCGCTGTATGGACGAAAGTGTTGTACCCCGCTCTTTTGGGATCAAACTGGCGAGCGCTAGTTCTTTGGGACCGAAGTGTTAAGCGAGGCGGAGGAAAAGGTCAGGACAGTAAAGGAGAGGCTTAGAATCGCACAGTCTCGGCAAAAGAGTTACGCAGACAACCGTCCGAGGGACGTTTGAGGCAGGTGATTATGTGTATCTTTGAGTCACCCCGCTTCGAGGAGTGCACCATTTCCAAACTAAAGGCAAGTTGGCACCACGTTTTGTGGGACCGTATCAGATACGGGAACGTCGAGGAGAAGTAGCTTACTGGCTCGAGCTTCCACCCTCCATGGCCGGCATCCATGATGTATTTCACGTCTCACAACTTAAAAATGTCTAAGAGTGCCATAAGAACAGACGAGCCCGGATCAGATAGAGATTTAGGAAGATTTGCCTTATGTGGAGAAACCAGCGTGTATCCTCGAAACCAGCGAGCAGAGAACTCGGAACAAGGTTATCAGGTTCTGTCAAGTTCAGTGGACTCATCAGTCAGAAGAAGAGGCCACCTGGGAAAGGGAAGATGAGCTAAAGGCCGCTCATCCCTATCTTTTTGGCAGTACCCCCGAATCTCGGGGTCGAGATTCCGTTTAAGGGGGGTAGGTTTGTCACACCCTGAGGTGTTTCCCCTTTTGAAAATCATAAAGGAAAAATCGCAAAAGAAAAACATAGGAATTAATCTGGAACAAATAAATAATTTTAAAAGCAAAAATCTAAATGGAAATGGCATGATAGGATTTTTCTTAAATTCTACATGTCAACATACACTAACAGGATTTTTAGTGGAATTTTGAGAGAATTAGAAATAATTTTTAACCAATTAAAATCAAAATCAGAATTAATAAATCCTGGGAAAATGTTTTTCTCTCTCCTCTGTCCTTTTCCCGCCCATTTCGGCTTTGGGCCGCCGGCTCAGTCCTCCCCGCGCCCGCACCTCTCTTCCTCTCTTCCTCGCGGGCCGACTGAAGACCACGGCCCGTTCACCTCTCGTGCTTGATAAATAAGTCCACTTCGCCTCCCCCTTCTCCCGGGGACACTTACAGGCAGGGCCCACCTGTCAGCCCCGTCCGCTACCTCCGGTCGCCCCACCGTCATTGGCGCCGCCTCTGCCCGCGCGGATCTTGGCCGCCTGCCTCTCATGCGCGCCCTAAAGGCACCGCCATCACTCCCCCGTCTCTCCCGTCGCCTTCAATCGCCCCGACCGCCACTCCCGCACCCCTAAATGGCCGGAGTTAATCGCCGGCCATTATTTTCCCCAAATCCCTCCCTCTTAACTCCGGCAATCAATTCCTCCTTATCTCGGCCACCACCGACCTCCCCGTCCCCTTTAAAAGCCAGTCCCATCCTCCCCGAGCTCCACACACCCTCTTCCGAGCTTCCCGCACTCTCTCTCTCGCTCTCGCACCATGCGCCCGAGTGTTGCCGCTCTCCGCTGGCCTTCGGCCGCGTTTCCCCGTCATCCCGAGCCGTCCCAAACGTCGCCACCGCCTCCATCTCCATCCTCGGCGCCCGAGCTCTCTCGGCCGCCCCTCTTCGTCGCCGCCCGTCGTCTCCCTCACCGTCTGCGCCGTTGTCCCCTCCACCTCCGGCGACCCGCGGTGAGCGCCCCTCCTTCTTCCCCTCTCGACCGAACGTGTGCCACCACTCCAGAGTGCGCGCGGCTCCGCCCACGCGTGAGCCGCAGCATTTCGCCGCCCCGCGCCGCCACCTGAATGGCGCAGATCGGTCTTCGGCCGCCGTGCACCATCGTCGGTCAACTGTGCCACCTGCGCCCCTCTCCCGGTCGTCCGATCTGCCTCAGCAGATTGGGGCCGTCCGTCCCCGCTTGCTCGCGTGGCACGCCGCGTGAAGGTCGCGTCGGGCCACGTGTGCGCCACGTGGTGCACCGCTCTCTCTCGGCCTGTGGACCCCGTCCATCGTGGACCGGCGCTCCTGCGGCCGATGACATCATCACCGATGTCGCCCGCACCGACGCAATTCCGGATTTATTACGCAATAAATTATTAAGGATTTTTCTGTTTTAGTAAAAACACTAATAATCTTCTAAAATCCATATTTTTCAATCCGAGCTCCGTTTAAGCCCATTCAAATTTCATTAAATTCGTAAAAATGCCAAGAATCTATTAAAAATGGTTTTGTTACATGTTTTAATAGCTTTTTAGCCTGTTTGTTGAAGTGCCTTGTTTGTCATCTAGATCCGGGTAGTTCCTCTGATCCCGTGTATTTCGAAGTCGTCGCGGAGTTTCCCCAGCTCGAAGAGCAAGGCATGTCATGCTACATTTTGATCATATTGATCCCTGTTTTGCTAAAATACCCTGTTTATTATTGTAAAACTGCATTTATTTTTGAATGTCATCTTATGGGAAATATTACACCGTATGATTAGATTTAAGCCCTAGGCTTGCCACCCTAACCCCTTTTGATAAACTTGGGACAACAACATGACTAGTTTATAGGCATAGGTTGTGCGTAGACCTGCTTAGACTTACTAGCACACTAAATGGGTAGTTTCATCTAGACGGCATTATTTTGCACACATGAAATGAAAGATATAATCCGAGGACTTTGTAGACCGGACTAATAACTAAAACATGACAAATTGTGGGTTGTGGGCGCTGTGGTTATGATAGTGGTGCCCATGGCATTTAAGGACCGGTTCACGGGAAACCTCGGAAGAATGACCGTACAAACCAAGGGCCAGAATGGGCAACGGTGGGTCCTGTAGTGTAGCCCTTTCTAGCCGACGAACCCAGGCACTCGGGGGGCTGCCCACGGCCCAGGAACAGGAGTGGGGGCGAAACCTTGGTGTGGTTCTCTTGGTTAGCGAGGGGTTATATGAAAGGTCCTATCATAGTCCCTTTTGGGGGTACCATGGCGGTATTCCGGCGCACGGGAGACCGTGTTGTGGGGCTGTGTCTTGTGGATACAGTTGTACACCTCTGATCAGAGTTAAACCTATTCGAATAGCCGTGCCCACGGTTATGGGCGATCAACCGACTTCACCGTGGTTAGTCCCACACTACTAAAACCTGTTTATTGGAGCATGGCTAGTACAGTTGGATGGTTTGGGCATGTCTCAACGTGGGGGTAACGTTGGACAGTGTTGGATTTAATATGAATTAATTAATTAATTTACCGCTTTTCGTCTTCCTGTTCTAAACTCCTTTTTGTTGCAAAAACCCTAGCTGTTTGTGCTAAAGGCAAACCCGAGCCAAATCCTTGTCTTTCTCCCCTGCATTCATACCCTCTCTATTCCGGTATGACTTGCTGAGTACATGGAAGTACTCATCCTTGCCTCTTCACCAAAACTTGAGCAAGAAGTCAAAGAAGAAGATGAAGTGGAGTAGGCTTTGTCCTGCACTCTGGAAGATGCTTGTGGATTGGTTGAAGCCACGTGGCAAGCGTCAAGTTTAGGCTTAGACCCTTTTTCTTTTTCTGCTGCTCTTTTGTAATCTTTTTGTAATGTTTCTAAGATGTGGAACTGTAATATCAACCATTGTTGTATGTGTACCCTGGCTGGTCCTAGACAGGGATTTTAATACACATATAGCTTCGGAAATTCTGGTCTGAATTTCTGGGTGTGACATCTAACCAATCGCACCACACCTCGGGTTTCGCTCCCACTCTTCTACAGGTAGTGGGCTGCCCCCCTCGTGCCTCGGTGAATCCGGTAGCCGATCAACCTATACGCCCTTGCCGACTCGACTCCATCATGCCCACCCTAACCTGGGTACGTCGGCTAGAGGCAAGCTACACTACAAGCCCAGCCGTTGCCCACACTTGCTTGTGGTACGCACGGTAATTCTTCTAGGGTTTCCCGCGAAACACTCCTTAATTGTCATGGGCGCGTCTATCAAAACCATTGCGTCCACAGCCCACCGTTGTCATATTTTAGTTGATTATCAGTTCCATAATATGTCATAATTAAGTTCATCATTAAAGAGTCTATTCTACAATAATTGAGTGAAATGACCCATTTGGTGAGCTAGTTGATCTAAGCAGGGTTAAGCATGTCCTAGACCAATATTTCATCATATTAGTACCCAAGTTGTCGAAGGTTCAGTGTAATCAAGTCCTAAGGCTGAGTACAATAGGTTTCTATTACCATAAAATGACATTCTAAAATACTTGCAATATTTAAGGAAATAGAGTTGTTTTGATAAATTAGGCATAATATGATCAAGAATGGAGCATGACTTGCCTTGCTCTGAAGCTTGGGGGAACTCTGCAACAACTTCAAAATAAACCGGGTCGCTGGAACTACCGAAATCTACACAACAAACAAAGCACTCAATAAAACATGCTAAAAGTCTACTGAAACAGGGAACAAAACCATTTTTAATGGATTCTTGGTGATTTTATGAATTTAATGAAATTTGAATGGGCTAAAACAGAGCTCAGATTGAAAAGATATGAATATTAGAATATTATCTATGTTTATTACTAAAACAAAACCCTTAAATGAATTACTGTGCAATAAATCCCGGGAGGATGACATCACGACTAGGGCTAACGTCAGTGACCGAATGTTGATGTCATTGGTCGTGGGAGCGCCGGTCCACGGTGGACTAGGACCACGGGCCGAGAGGGGCCGGTGCACCACATAGCACACATGGCGCCGACGCGACGCCGGCGTGCCGGCCACGTGGATGCCATGTGGGCATGTGGGGATGGACGGTCCGGATCTACCTTCGGCTGGGACTGGTCAAGTGGGCGGCACGACACGGGAGCGCGGGCAGCGCGACGTGACATGGCGCACGGAGACCAGCTTCCAGCCGGCGCCAAAAGAGCGACGGCGGGTACTGTAGTGACGCATGCACGGTGAAGTCGTGCGCCCAAAAGCGACGGCGCTAGCACACGGAACCGACAGGAAAGGAAAGGGGGAGGGCTCACCGGAGTACGCTGGAGCAGAGGAAGACGGTGGTGATGAGTGGCGTGCGAATGGCGAACGGCGAAGGCGACCAGCGGATGGGGATGCGTGGGCGCTAGCGAAAAAAGATGGTGATGGTACCGTGGCTTGGCACGAGACGATGCAGCGAGGAGCGACGGCCGAACAATGATGAGCGACGACAGAGCTTGGGCACACGGTGAGAGAGAGAGAGAGAGTGAGGGCACCGGTGAGCTCGACGAAGGTTTGGGGAGGAACAGGGGAGTGAGGGGTGGCTTTTATGGGGCTCGGGGGAGTAGATAATGGCCTGGGGTGGCGGGAATTTATCATCAGAGTTACGCGGGAGGAATGGGGAATAATGGCCTGTAGCCTCGGATGCGGGCATTTACGGAGCAGGAGAGCGGGGAGGGGGCGAAAACGGCCGGTCACTACTGGAAATCCTTTCACGTGGCGTTAAGGCGGAGTGAAAGCGACGCATTAGAGTGCACGGGAGAGTCGTGACAGTTGGGAATCATGCGGTGGCGAGGCACGTGTGAGCGGCGACGGTGCGGCCAGGGTTCAAGACGGAGCTGACAGATGGGCCCCACCTGACCCGGGAGAGAGAGGGAGGCAAAACAGACTTTTTGGCGATGACGCTCAAGGCAAACGGGTCGTGGCCACTAGGTCGGCCCAAGAGAGGAGAGAGAGGGAGGGGCACGCGCGCAGCGGGACTGGGATGTCGGCTCGAGAGAGAGTTTTGGGTGGGAAAAGATTTAGAAAAAGAAAAAGATTTTCCCATGATTGATTTAATTGGTTAAAAATTATTTCTAGTGCTCTGAAAATCCACTAAAAATCATGTTAATGTATTGTGACATCTAGAACTTAGGAAAAATTCTACCATGCCATTTTCACTTATAATTTGCATTTTAAAATTACTTCTTTGCTCTAGATTAATCCAATAATTAATTTTTTGGGGAATTATTAAATGATTTTTAAAGGGGAGCACTCCATGGTGTGACAAACCTACCCCCTTAAACAAAATCTCAACCCCAAGAACCAGAGGTACTGGTGAAGAGATGCGGATGAGCGGCCTTCAACTCATCTTTCTTTTCCCAAGTGGCCTCTTCTTGTGAGTGATTAGTCCATTGAACCATGCAGAACCTTATAACCTTGTTTCTGGTTCTTCTCTCACTTGTTTCGGTGATACGAGCTGGCTTCTCCACATAGGTCAAGTCCTCTTGAATCTCGATCTGGTCAGGACTTGCCTGCTCTTTTGGTACCCTACAAAATTTCTTCAGTTGGGATACATGGAACACGTCGTGAATACTAGCCATGTTGAGTGGAAGTTCCAACTAGTAAGCAACTTCTCCTCGATGTTCCCGAATCCTGTATGTTCCCATGAAACGTGGTGCCAACTTGCCTTTCATTTGGAAACGGTGCACTCCCCAAACCGGAGTGACATGAAGATACACATAATCTCCTGCTTCGAAAGTGAGGTCTCTTCGACGGTTGTCTGCGGAGCTCTTCTGCAGAGACTGCACAATTCTTATCCTTTCCCTGATGGTTTTGACCTTTTCTTCTACCTCACTCAACACTTCAGTTCCAAACAGTTGACGCTCACTAGTCTGATCCCAAAAGAGTGGTGTACTACACTTTTGTTTGTACAACGCCTATGGTTCCATTTTCAAACTGGCTTGATAACTGCTATTGCAGGAGAATTCCACATAAGGAAAACTCTTGTCCGACGCTCCTCCAAAATCGAGAGCACAGGCTCGCAACATATCTTCCAAGATTTGGTTTACCCTCTCAGTTTGACCATTAGTTTACGGGTGATAAGTTGTACTGAAGTTCAAACGAGTATCAAGCCCTTCTTGCAACTTCTGCCAGAACTTGGAGGTAAACTGACTTCCTCGATCGGACACGATCTTCTTAGGTACCCCGTGTAAGCACATGATCCTGGCGAGGTAGAGTTCTGCTAACTTCTTCCCAGTATAAGTAGTATGCACTGGGATAAAGTGAGCCACTTCCGTGAGTCGACGATGACCCAAATTGAATCATGCACTGACAATGTTCGAGGCAAACCAGTGATGAAATCCATTCCAATTTCTTCCCATTTCCATTCCGGAATCTGAAGGGGTTGTAATAGTCTGGTGGGCCATTGGTGTTCTGCCTTTACTCGCTGACATACGTCACATAGTTTGATGAATTCAGCTATTTCTCTCTTCATACTGACCCAGCAAAACTTCTCTTTAAGGTCCTGGTACATCTTGGTACTTTCCGGATGGATAGAATATTGGGTTTGATGGGCTTCTATGAGTATCAAGTTATTCAATTCTTTGTCCTCATGTACACACAACCTTTCACCCATCCAAATTGTTTCATGCTCGTCTTTAGTAAAATTATGAGCCTTTCCAACTCATGTTTTTCTTGAGTTTAGCTATATCAGGGTCGGATGCCTGAGCTGGTCGAATTTGATCTATGAGAGTAGGTTGTGCTTCAAGTATGGCACAAACCCAAGTTCAATAATTCCTAGGTTTAGGCGCTCTAGGTCTTGCTGCAACTTAATACACATTTCTTTCGTGTTGATAGAGTTGCAGTAACTCTTCTGGCTCAAAGCATCGGCTACCATGTTAGCTTTGCCGAGGTGATAATGTATCCCGAGATCGTAATCCTTTATCAACTCCAAGCTTCTTCGCTGGTGGAGATTTAAATCCGGTTGGGTGAAGATATATTTTAGGCTCTTATGATTCGTTTACACTTCACAACAGTTACCGATCAGGTAATGCCGCTAGATCTTCAATGCATGGACCATGGCTGCTAATTCCAAATCATGGGTTGGGTAGTTTGTTTCATGTGGACATAGCTAGCGAGAAGCGTATGCAACCACTTTTCCTCCTTGCATCAATACACACCCCAACCCTTGGCAGGATGCATCATAATATACTTGGAAATCCTTTGTTTGATTTGGCAGAATTAAAACTGGCACAGACACCAACTTCTTCTTAAGCTCTTCAAAACTCTGGTTACATTTTGCGAACCATTTGAATTTCTCATATTTCTTCAACAATTGCGTCATTGACTTTGCAGTTCTGGAGAAATTTTCAATGAACTGACAGTAATAACCCGCAAGTCCAAGAAAACTTCTGATTTGGGTAACAGTCTTCGGTGGAGTCAACTTGGTAATGGATTCCACATTTGAGGGGTCCACCGCTACTCCTTGAGCATTCACGATGTGACCGAGGAATTGCACTTCCTTTAACCAAAAGGCACACTTGCTGAAATTAGCATACAGTTGATGATCCTTTAGCTTCTCAAGTGCTAAATGAAGGTGTCACTCGTGTTCCTCTTCGAACTTGGAATAGATAAGTATGTTGTCAATGAAGACAATGACAAACATGTCCAGAAATTCCATAAACACCTTCATGAAGAAGGCAGGCACGTTGGTAAGTCCAAAGGACATGACCGTACACTCGTACAATCCATACCGAGTGATGAAAGCGGTCTTGGGAATGTCCACCTCTCAAATTCTTAACTGATGATAGCCTGGTTGCACGTATATCTTAGAGAACACCGTTGCTCCCTTCAATTTGGTCAAATAGATCATCAATTCGGGGTAGAGGATATTTGTTCTTGATAGTAACCTCATTGAGTGCACAATAATCGACGCACATCCTCTTGGTGTTATTCCTATTCTCCACAGATTACCGGAGCACCCCAAGGTTACATGCTCAGGCGGATGTAGCCTTTCTACAGTTCCTCGTCAACTTGCTTCTTGACTTATGCCAACTCATTGGCTCCCATCCTATATGGTGTCTTGTGGATCGGAGCAGCTCTCGGTATTAAGTCAATCGGGAACTCTATCTCTCTCTTAGGTGACATCGTTGTTAAGTCTTTCGAAAAGACTTCAGGATATTCACAAACTATGTGAATATCCTCCAATTTGTTTGAGGTCTTCACTTCTACGTCTGACAGTTCCTTGGTAGAAATTTGGTTCAAACTTGCTACCAACTTCGGTGATGTTGGGGAATGGAAAGTAATCTTCTTCCCATTACCATTGGTTAAGGTGATCATGCGACTCGCACAATCGATCACTCCCTTATATTTGGTCAACTAATCCATCCCAAGAATGACATCTGGACCTTTTGATTCCAGAAGGATAAGATTCGCTAGAAATTGGGATCCTTGAATTTCTATTGCCACCGAGGGGCAGTAGTGAGCGGTGTTCAAGTGATTTCTGAGGGTTTGAACCCGCATAGGTATCTTATGTTTCACTACTGATATCCCATGTGCCCCAACAAACTGCTTGGATATAAATGAACGTGTTGCACCAGAATCGAATAATACGGTTGCAGTAGAGGAGTTCACAGGGAACGTACCCGGTATAACTTCCGATGCAGCTTGTGCCTCTTCTGCTAACGCATGATTAACTCGCGCTTGGATGAATCGAGGTATAGCGTTCTTGGGCTTTGGACATTTATTAACAAAATGTCTGGTTTTCACACAGTTGAAATAGGCACCTGGTTTTTCTTTGATGTCCTTCTTCGGTGGAGCTGGCTTGGGCTACTGCTGAGACTTCGCCATTGGAGGGCACGGAGCAGGATTGTGTTGCTGCTGCCCACCACGGTTGATGTGGTTGCCACTGCCACTATTGCCAGCTTGGAAGTTCCCAGGGTGATAGGACCGATGTTGACAGACGATCATGGTGGTAGGTCCACCCTGACCTTTGGGCATGAAGCGCGGCCTCTGCTAGTTCCCCTGCTAAGGTTGTGCGCGACCTTCCTTTTTCTACTCATCTTATTATGCTGCTCTTCCTGGCGGATGGCCTTGTCGACAAGCTTCTCAAAGTCGGCATATTCTCCGGAGATGAGCTTGTATGCGAGCTCATCATCAAGCCCAGACAGGAACTTCTCCTGTCTCTCTGCGACGGTGCGCACGTCTTTCGGAGCATAATGTGCGAGCCTGTTGAACTCATGCAGGTACTCAGTGACTGACCTGCTTCCTTGCACGAGAGCTCTGAATTCCCTCTTCTTTCGTGTGATGATTCCACCGGGAATGTGCGCCTTTCTAAAACTATGGCAGAACTCCTCCCAAGTATTTGCCGCTGCACCTACTTGGCAGGTGATCAAGTAATTATCCCACCAAGCAGAGGCGGGACCTTGTAGTTGGTGGGTTGCGAAGGACACTCTCTCCTGGTCATTGCATTTGCAGGAGATCCAGCTTCTTCTCGATTGCATGAAGCTAGTCATCAGCTTCCATTGGATTTGTAGTGCTCGAGAAGGTAGGTGGCCGAACATGGAGAAATTCCGGAAATTTGGATGAAAGGGGAGGTGGAGGAGCAAACTGGTTGTTGTTGTGCTGCTGCTGCTGCTGCATCTGCTGCAACATATGCTATTGCATCTGCTAGTGCTGTTGTTGCATTTGTTGCATCATTGCAGCCATCATTTGTGTCTGGGTCACCATACCTGAGCTATTGTGAGGTTCTCAGGTGGTGGCAGTGGTGGAGCGTTGCCATTTGCACGATTGTTGTTGTTCCCGGATTGCTTGCTGTTACCATTGGCTACACTATTCCTGTTTTTCATCATCTTGAGAGGCAGACCAAGCAAGAAAAGAGGAGAAAAATAGACTGACTCAGCAACCAAACTTTATTATATTAATTGTCTGCATTGATCTGATCTTAATTATAATAGTTAAAACACACGCAACATCCTTAATTTGGAAGCTCATACCAACACTTGATATAGGTTGAGCACTACCCCACAACCAAACACACCTAACACAACAACTAACAAATAGACAACTAAGAAAACAAAAGTCTAAGGGTGGCGACTCTCTAATGGCCCGAGCGGCTCCTGCGGTCGGTGGAGTCAAAAATGCTCTCCTGAGCGTCTCCCTCCTCCTCTGTGCGACTCCGAGAGTCCACCATCTCCACGTCTCCACCTGGAGTCTTAGAGCTGGAGTTGCTTCTGCCTTCACTGCTGCTGGTGCTGGAAGTGGAGATCCACCCGCCTGTGCCACCACCCTGGTACGTAGAAGCTGGGGCGAGAGCTGGGGACGGTCCGAAGGCGAGAGTCAGGGCCAGAGCAGAGGCTGGTGCTGGAGCTGGGCTGCAGGAGCAGCCGAAGGAAGATTCCTGGGCGCTAGCTAAATGCGCACAGGTGCTGTGGTGGTCTTTCGGGGCGTTGTTCTCATCTAGATTCCACCCTGGGCCAGGAGTCCCTTTAAAGCAGCCACCTCCTTCTTGAGGCTGACCACCTCATCCTTTAAACTCATGATCTGCATCATCTTCTTATCATTCAAGGCTTTGGCCGCCTTGTGCAGATCCAAGTGCATCTGATCCAACCCTTTGATCACAGC
This sequence comes from Oryza australiensis, assembly GCA_019925245.2. NCBI lineage: Eukaryota > Viridiplantae > Streptophyta > Magnoliopsida > Poales > Poaceae > Oryza > Oryza australiensis. Next base: position 2,130,735 of record JAIFGZ020000225.1, on the reverse strand, counting down.
TAGCATGCGACCAAAGGTGGAGTCATTCTCCTCCGCTGTAGACTAGAAGGAGCTGACGGTCGAAGTGCTACCACGGCGGGGATGGTAGCGATAGGTGGAGCGGCGAAGGTCGTAGTCATGCAACTCATAAGCTCTTGGTAAGCATGCTCGTCCGTACCTCCCGAAGAAGTGACCACCATGCTTAGGAGGTTGGTGCTAACAAAACCTTGCAACTCCATACGGACACGATGAGGCAGCTCGCTGCTGAGGGGCGAGAGGACGGTGTACTCTGGTGCATCTGTAAAACCCATTGCCAGGGCCAAATGTGCAAGCTCAGTGACAAATCCTTCCATGTTATGGCCATGGTGCATGGAGGGACGACCTACCATCTAGAGAAGACAAAGGAGTGGGGATCAATGCACGCTCAAGTCGAAGTAAAATAAATTAGTAAACGAGTAAAGAAAGTTTTATGCATGAAACATTTTCATGAGGCCATGTAAATATACTATTGACACCATCTAAGTAATAAAGTAATGCTTAAAATTAATGCTTAGGTATAATAAGTATAGAAGCTGTGACCATTCCCACCTAAACTTGATTTAGTACATCTATCTCATTAAAATCCCGACTGACTGTCGAATAAAATTCTGGTTAACTTCAGACCCATCTTCCCAAAATCCTAATACCCTAGACTGACTTGGTTTTTAAAACTTCCCTTTTGAGAAAGCGATCAAGATTTTTCCCAAACCTGAGAAAACAAAACCCATATTTCCCAAAACAACTCCAACTGCAAAGACATATGCATATGGAAAAGTTAAGTGGGCTGTTAGGGTTTTTCCGGTTGGCTTGTCCTACAGTCCAAGGTTGGCTCGGATACCTACTTGTCACGCCCAGAAATTCCAAACCAGAATTTCTGAAGCTATATGTGTATTAAAAATTATTGTCCAGCACCAACCAGGGTACACATACGACAATTGTTGATATTACAAAATCCAAGTCTTAAAAACAATACAAAAGATTACAAAAATGCAGTAGAAAAAGAAAAAAGGGCGGAAGCCTACTCTTGGCACTCGCAGTGTGGCGCCACCACTCCAGAGGCATCCTCGGACGTTGGACGAAGCCTACTCATCTTCAAAGTCTTCCTCTACCTTGAAGGTCGGCTCTGGTGGGGGAGATTGAGCAAGGTTGAGTACTTCCCACGGTACTCAGCAATACATACCGAAAGAGAAGGTATGAATGCAAGGGGAGAAAATGATAGGCTAGGGTTTAACTTTGCACAAATCAACATTTCACAATAATAGTTGAAAGCAGTAAAATATTTGTAATTAATAAGCAGTATTAAACCAATCATTGTTCAATGTTATACCACGTTGCGTCAGGCCCAAACCAACCACCTGATCTAGTCAAGTTCCATTAATCAAGTTATTTACTAGGGTGAGACTAATCATGGTGAATCTGGCTGATCGCCCATAACCGTGGACACGGCTATTCAAATAGTTTTACTCTGATCAGAGGTGTACATCTGTACCCACAAGACATAGCCCCCCGACTCTTTTTTGTGTGCCGGTATACCAGCATGGTTCACCGGAAAGGGACTGTGACAAGACCCTTCGCATAACCCCCTTTAACCAATTGACCACACCTCGAGTTTCACCCCCACTCCTCTACAAGTAGTGGGCAGCCCCCCGTCATGCCTCGGTGAATCTGACAGCCAATCAACCGGTACACCCCAGCCGACTCGACTCCATCACGCCACCCCTAACCTAGGTACGTCGGCTAGAGGCAAGCTACACTACAAGTCTAGCCGTTGACCACGCTTGCTTGTGGTACACATGGTAATTTTTCTAGGGTTTCCCGCGAACCAATCCTTAATTGCCATGGGTGCTTCTATCAAAACCATTGTGCCCACAACCCGCCTTTGTCATATTTTAGTTGATTATCAGTTCCATAATGTCTCATAATTAAATTCATTATTAAAGAGTCTATGCTACAATAATTGAGTGAAATGACCCATTTGGTGTCCTAGTTGATCCAAGCAGGGCTAAGCATGTCCTAGACCAATATTTAATCATATTAGTACCCAAGTTGTCAAAGGTTCAGTGTACACAAGTCCTAAGGCTGAGTACAATAGGTTTAATATTCCCATAAAATGGCATTCTAAAATACATGCAATATTTAAGAAAATAGAGATATTTCGATAAATTAGGCACAATATGATCAAGAATGGAGCATGACTTTCCTTGTTCTGAAGCTTGGGGGAAGTGTGCAACAACTTCAAAATAAACCGGGTCGCCGAAACTACCGGAATCTACACGACAGACAAAGCACTCAACAAAACATGCTAAAAGTCTACTAAAATAGGGAACAAAACTATTTTAATGGATTCTTGGCATTTTATGAATTTAATAAAATTTGAATGGGCTAAAACAGAGCTCGGATTAAAAAGATATGAATATTAGAAGATTATATGTGTTTATTACTAAAATGGAAAATCCTGAAATTATGCAATAAATACGGGAGGATGACGTCAACGACTAGGGCTAATGTTAGCGGCCGAATGCTGGCGTCATCGGCCACGGGAGCGCCAGTCCATGGTGGACCGGGACCACGGGCCGAGAGGGGCCGGTGCACCACATGGCACACATGGCGACGACGCGACGCCGACGTGGTGGCCACGTGGATGCCACGTGGGCACGCAGGGATGGACGCGGTGCGACCGAAGGTAGATCGGACGGCCGGGAACGGGCGAGCAGGTGGCATGACGATGGCACGGTAGAGCACGACACGGCATGGCGCACGGCGGCTGGCCGGCACCAAAAGAGAGATGACGGGTGGTATGGTGACGCATGCATGGTGAAGTCGCGCACCCAAAATCGGCAACACTAGCACACAAAACCGACAAGAAAGGAAAGGGGGAGTGCTCACCGGAGTGCGCCGGAGCGAATGAAGACAACGGCGATGAGCGGCGTAAGATGTGTGGGCGGTAGCGAAGAAGATGATGGAGGTACGGGGCGACGACTGAACGACAATGAGCAGTGGCGGAGCTTGGGCGCATGGTGAGAGAGAGAGAGAGTGAGGGGACGGGAGAGCTCGGCGAGAGTGTGGGGAAGAACGGGGTAGTGAGGGATGACTTATAGGGCTCGGGGGAGCGGATAACGGCCGGGGGCAGCGGGAATTTCTCGTCGGAGTTACGCAGGAGGAATGGGGAATAATGGCCAGCGGCCTAGGATGCAGGCATTTACAGCGGGAGAGCAAGGCGGGGGCGGAAACGTTCGACGGCGTTAAGGTGTAGTGGAAGCGCGACATTAGAGTGCGCGGGAGAGCCGGGGCAGCCAGGAATCACATGGCGGCGAGGTGTGCGGGAGCGGCGGTGGCGCAGCCGGGGTTGAGGACGGGGCTGATAGGTGGGCCCCACTTGTTAGTGACCCGAGAGAGAGGGAGGCAAAACAGACTTTTTGGCGACGCGCGCTCAAGAAAAACGGGCCTCGACCACTGGGCCGGCCTGAGAGAGGAGAGAGAGGGAGGGGCGCGCACGCAGTGGGACTGGGCCATCAGCCCAAGAGAGAGTTTTGGGCGGGAAAAGATTTGGAAAAAGAAAAAGATTTTTCGAGGATTTATTTAATTCCGAGAATTGATTGAATTGGTTAAAAATTATTTCTATTGCTCTAAAAATTCCACTAAAAATCATGTTAATGTATTGTGACATGTAGAACTTAGGAAAAATTCTACCATGTCATTTCCACTTATAATTTGCATTTTAAAGTTATTTCTTTGCTTAGGTTAATGCAACAATTAATTTCTTTTGGGGATTATTAAATGATTTTTAAAAGGGGGAAAACTCCAGGGTGTGACACACGGGTTGTAGATATAGGTGGTAGGTAGTGATGGCCCTATCCGTTCTATGTAATCCTCCACATTCGGGTATGGTGTAGGGTGAATGATAAGAGATCGACTTTGGGTGGCAAGCCTGGCCCTTAGATGCGGTACCCCCGGAGGTCTGGGAGCATAGAACTGGGTGACTAACCATGAACGTAATTGCATGTAATAATCTATGCAATTATATTATAAGTACTTTAGGAACTTAGCTCTAATACTCTCCATGTAGCACTAGTTAGGACTCTTCTGTGTGTGTCAGACTACCCCATTTATCATTCACCACTTACCCCAGCCTAGACTTTGGTTGCTCAACTATAACATATGAATATTCATAGTAACTTTGTATTCTCTTCTTGACTGTCGTCTTCCTTTGGGATAAAATACCAACAAGCATTTCTGTGCTTTTTGGGATAAAATACGATACCCAGAATACTCCTGGGTGAAATGCTACAACAGTATATCTGTGCGCTTGCGGATTTATCCGTGATCGTAAGAAATATCAACAAGCATTTCTGGCGCTGTTGCCGGGGAAGACATTGGTCTAAGAAGAAATACTAATTAATTGTTTATTGATATGTTTATAGTTGACTTACCTTTGCTCTAGCAGGCTTACCTTGGTCTATTTTCTCTTTTATGTGAAAACAACATAGTGAATGGCCGGTTTCAACTTGCTGACAAATTACAATCCAAATATGGAAGCACTTGTGAGAAGAGTTCGACCTAGTGTCATTCCTCCTCAAGTGAGCCTGTCAACAAGTGAACTGGCAATTAACACATCATCAAGCTCAATGGCCTAAAAGACCCTCCGTGACTTCTCGGCTCCCTCGGCTATAAACGTCCTTTCCAGACCGGCTGTCAACATGGGTGATGTTAGCTTTGATATCAAGACGGGTCTAATTACTATGGTACATGCTAACCCATTCTATGGGAGAGCCAACGAGGACGCAAACGCCCATCTCTAATCATTCCTGGAGATATGCAACACTTTCACTATCAAGGGAGTCACCCAAGATGCCATTCGACTCTGGTTGTTTCTGTTCTCTCTCCTTGGGAGGGAAAAACAATGGTTCTATGCGAACCGAAGTGTTGTTGACTCCTAGGACAAACCAATGTTTTCCTCGCGAAGTTCTTCCTGATGGATAAAACTGACGCCCTTCGTGGAAGAATTTCAAGCTTCCAACAGGCGTCAAACGAGGCGATCCCCGAAGCACAGAAGCGTTTCCAAGAGTACATCTTCGTTTGCCCTCACCACGGGATGGATGATTGGATCATCATTCAAAACTTCTACAACGGGTTAGCTACGGCTGCCCGTGATCATATTGATGCTGTTGTGGGAGAAGCTTTCTTCTCATTAACTGTTGCTAACGCACGGAGCTAATTGACAAGATGATCTCCAACCAAGGGTGGAGCGATGATTGTCTCCAAACCCGTAAGCGAGGCATGCATACCATTAAGGAAACAGACATGCTCGCCGCTAAGCTGGAGCTCCTATTAAAGAGATTGGATGACAAGGCTGAAGGAATGAACAATGTCAAGCTATTGACGCTCACATGACGTGCGAGGTATGCGGCAACATTGGCCATTTGGGGAGTAATTGCCCCAAGACCCACGAAGACACATGTTATATGAACAACAACAATGGGTATCGTCCACAAGGAGGCCAAGGGTGGAATCAACAACACCCTTATTATCAAGGAGGTAACAACTCTTCCAACAGTTTTAATTTGAATCAGCCCTCCTTGAAAGATCTTGTCTTAGGCCAAGCTAAAATTAATGAAAAAATGTCTAAAAGACTAGCTGCCAATGACAAGACTTTAGAAAGCTTAATGTTAAAATGGAAGGTCTTTCTTCAACTATCAAAAATCAATTGAGCTTTAATAAAATGTTAGAAACTCAATTAGCTCAATTAGTTGTTGTTGTCCCATCATTTGAATCAGGGAAGATTCCAGGGCAACCCGAACCATCCTTAGAAAATGTTAGTGCGGTGACCACACGAGGGGGGGGGGGTAAAACCACTCATGATTCGCCGAATCCTAACAATGCAGGGAAAGCAATGGAGAACGAGAGAGAGGATGGACCGTACAACAATAAAGATCAAGTACATGAGGGAAATACGGCTCCGCATGAGTTCTATGGTACAACCCTATTGTTGTTCCCTCATTTCAACAGGAAGCCAACCGTGGACGAGCAATTTACTCATTTCGTTGAGGTCATTCAGAAAATCAACATCAACGTCCCTCTGCTTGATGCGATGCAAGTTCCAAATTATGCTCGCTATCTCAAGGACATCCTCAACAACAAAAGGCCAACACCAACACAAAAATTGTCAAATGGACAGAGGAGTGTACGTAGCTATACTCAACAAACTTCCTAAAAATAAGAAAGATCCGGGGTGCCCAACAAATCACTTGTTCAATTGGGGCACAACAATTAGACCACGCCCTATGTGACCTTGGAGCAAGCGTCAGCGTTATGCCCAAGTTAGTATTTGATCGACTGAACTACACCATTCTGTCATCAACTCTGATGCGACTACAGCTGGCCAATTCCTCGGTCCGCTACCCAACGAGAAAAGCCAAAGACATTCCAGTGAAAATTCGGGGTTGCCTCATTCCTGTTGACTTCATGGTGCTTGACATGGATGTCGATAAGAGAACACAACTCATCCTTGGGCGACCGTTCCTTAGCACCACGGATGCCCGCATCGATGTAGGAGCTGGAGAAATCCGACTCCACATCAATGGAAAAGAGGAGAAGTTTCAACTTCCAACCTAGAGTGGAACAATGCTTAATGATCAAGATAAAGTATGAGCCAAACACAAGGAATATTAAGGAGGTCCAAGTAAAATCCCCTGAAAAGGATAGCCTCATCATGTTCATGATGAAATTCATGGAAAAAGAGTTACTGTCGCATCAAGGAATAATCAAATCGACGGTGAGGCGGGAGGTGTCGCTAAACTGTCACCACCAAAGTCCGAAAAGCCCTCGATTGCACCAAGCAAGCAAAGAAAAACCAAGAAGGTGTGGCGAGTGAAACAAGCGTAGTCATCCGCTTCTACTTCTTCGAGACCGGGCATCATGGCATCGACATAATCATACGGACGAAGTCTCGCTTGTTAGACTTAAAATGGAGAATCCTTGCCGATGGGTAAATCGGTAGTTATCTCATATTTAATTTTTCCAAATACATATTTAATTTCCTTGAAACTTTTTACTTCAAATTCTGCATACTCGCATAGCATGTTTAATTACCGAATCATGCAAAGAAAAAAAGAGAAAATATTCGAATTTGGAATTTAATAATGAGAATTCTTGTGCACTAATTGACAAGACATTTCCCTTGGATTCCAAACACCAAACCTGCACATTGCGGAACAAAAATTTACTATTGAACATTGGATTCTTGGGTGGGGACCAAAGGCCCCCATAATGGTTTGGCCGAACCATGATTACAGTCATTTGTGTTCAGCTTTTGTGTATAGCATGCTTTAATGTTTGTGAGGGAATCCAAAGTTTGGAGGGGAGAAGTGCACCCCTTGGTTCGGCCAAACCAAGGGTGAGCTCCCTCTATAAAATCCAATGCATGGAGCTTTCTCTCCTTGCCCCAAATTGAGTCGCACCAAGTTGCTCTCTCTTGGTATTTCTTATGTTCATAGATAAATCCACAAGCACACGGATATACCGTTGTAGCATTTCACCCTGGAGTATTTTGGAGTATCGTATACATTTTATCCCAAAGGAAGATGGCGATTAAGAAGAGAATATTAAGTTACTATTGATATTCATATATTATAGTTGAGCTGTCACCGTCTAGGCAGAGGTAAGAGATATATGATAAAATGGTAGTGTGACACAAACAAAAGAGTCCTAAATAATATAGGAATGCTAAGTGGAGAGTATAGTGTTAGATCTAGGTTCCTACTATACTTCTAGTATAGTTGTATAGGTTATAAAAACAATTATATTCATGGTTAGTTACCCAGTTCTATGCTCCTAGGCCTACGAGGGTACTGCTCCAGTGGCCCGGCATGCCACCAAAGGTGATTTCTTACCGTCAGCCCTATGCCATACCCGAACATGGAGGATTACAAAGGACGGACAGGGTTGTCACCACTTGCCGCCTATCTCTACAACCCGTGGGATATGACCATAACCAATGTCTATGGAACAATCTAAGAACCATGCTTACATTGCCACATATACCCTTGCCTCCCAAGACGTCAATGACTAAGGCAAGGGCACATCTATATCCTAAATGCGCATTGGACCGTGATCGTGGCAATAGAGTTACTCGTCTAACCATGTTATAATTATCATATAAACTATAGATGGGACATATATCTAAGCAAGTAGAATATGAAACATACTCCAGTATATGAGAAGATAAATATATTATATAGAGCAAAGTCGTATAGAATAAGAAAGATATAGAAGCCATACCTGACTCTCCTAATACGACTTGGAACCTAGTAGAAGCTTCAACCTAACTCCTAACTCCACTAGCCTAGAGACTAAGAGTGAAATGTAGAAACTACTTCTTGTGGTGTGTGTTGAATGAAGTGAAGTCACCTCCATTTATAGTCTTCAAATGGCGGTTGTAGAGTCGGTTTCCAACCGCCAAACTTGCACAACCGCTATAAGGGATGGATGAGATGATGCCACGTGGAAGGGGGTTGCCGGGCCGCCACGGCTTGTTTGGCGGAACCATGCCCACCACCTCTAGCCACCAACTTTTGCCAGAGGATAACAGGTGGGCCCCTTGGTTGGTTCATAGGTGTTTGGCCCCACTTTAAGTTAGTTTCATCTGACTTATGGGCCCTCCAATCCATGGGATGATGACATGGCGAGCATCGATTGATCGGAGTTGTGTTTCTTCGCCACACGAGCGTGCTTTCACTTTATTTATTCATATAATTACCTACATTCACATAATCTCTAGGGACATGTGAAACTTTATTAATTCAAAACCTGTATGTGTATAAGAGATGCTAATTCCCTTTTATTCCAGAGGTCTGTGACGGTCGGAATCGGTACTTAACGACCGTCAACAAATTCCCCCAAGCTTACCCTTTGCTCATCCTCGAGCAAAGTCAAGACTTAGGCCCGGTGGATCAGGGGTTGCTATCATGTTTTATTTCTCTAAGGTACCATTCCTACAACAAAGTATTCTACCGTGAATTGAATAAGTTGGCAATGGTAATCTCACCCTTTTTACCTTAGTCCTTATGGGGCTTTTGGCTTCTCCTTATCTTGGGTGGTTGAGAGATAGAATAGCGATTGTGAAAGTACTACTCCCTCATTCCTTGTTTCACTTTCATCCGTTTTTGGAAAAGAAATCAGAGTTCCTCGAATGATACTCTCAGATCGCTCAATGTGTTTAATTCCTTACCAAGGCCTTGCTTTGTCTCTTTTCTCCTACTTCTAATAAGGCTTATGTGGGGCTCCAGGTAGGGAAAATTATGAGGCATACTTGCATAAAATATTTTGTAAAGTTAAAAAGTAGATCCAAGAATACTAGTCATGCAGCCATGATCAAGCTTGCTCTAAGTTCATCAAACATATTTCTCAAAGTTTTCTTGCATCTTGAGTTTCCTCCGCATATTACCACACAAGAACGATTTGTGGTGGAAACCAATCTCCACAAGAATGAGTAACTCGGACGGCTAACCTAATTTGAACTAACCAACGTTGTTCTGTGAACTGCGAGTCACCACTATTGTATTTCAGGTGAAATTTTTTGTAGTAAGCCAAGAACCAATGATATTCATAATCCTACCTTTAGGTTAGGGGTGGACGAAATACTTGCGGCTCGCTAGCTCGCTAGCTCGCTTCGCTCATGGTTGGCTCGGCTCGGCTCGGCTTGTTAAGAAATGCTAATGAGCTGAGCCAAGGGTTTAGCTCATTAGCTATAACGAGCCAGCTCATGAGCTCAACGAGCCAGATACAAAGCAGGCTCAACTAATGTTAATTGTTTAAACTCTTTTTACTGGGGGCAAGATGATGAAGATGACAGTGAGTTAGTGGAGTTTTCTTATGGTGTGGTGGCAAGCAACTAGTAATTCTTTGATGGTCTTGAGACTTGATGTTGAATTGCTGATGATGGTGTTGTTTGTCTTGATGCTACTTGATGGAACAAGGGATATGTCATCTTTTGCTTGTTTTGCTGTTGATGTGGTAATAAGTCAATAACTTTTGTGATTTTGTAATGGTCAATTTGGACCTAATGCTTTGGATTGTAATAGTAATGATATATCATCTAGTTGCATCATCGGATTTTCATTTGCATGGATGATATCGATGGAAAAGTGTTATTATGTTAATTATGGACTTAATATGTCACTTTTTACTTTTTCCTGTTGTATATTTGCATGTTTGATGGACTCAGGAAGAAATGGACATATAATCTGTACACAAATTGAACTATATTGAAATGGCTTGCGAGCTAAATGAGCTAGCAGGGGCTGGCTCACGAGCCGAGCCGAACCAGCCTCCTAGCTCGTTAGTATAACGAGCCGAGCCAAGCCGGCTCGGTATCCAGCCCTACTTGAGGTTGATGCATAAATGGCTAGCTTTTATTATCTTTTCTAGGGAGGATGTTAGGCCAATAAGAGTTGATGAATTAATGATCCTATATGCATGGTTAGGAAAATTAAAATCACTCCTGTGAAAGTAATGATAAAACAATGGTTAGAACATTTTAAGACGAAGGGACCCATTGAGTGCACTTCGTTAATCACTTGTATTGCATTTAATGTCGGGGCCTTGGAAGATGTACAAGTCCCGTACATCATAAAACCCCGCGAAATAATAGACGAGGATTATCTAGTGCAAGGTCATTCCTTGAAACATGGTCCCGAGGAATCCCTTATATTTTTCTTCCCTGGATATATGAGTGAGATTCTATTACCTAACCCAAAATATCATTTGCATAAGTGTCGGGCGCTAACCATACCTCTCCAGCAAAAAGAGGTTGCTCACAAGAGTAGTATTTATGGCAGGATCATAATAAGCTGGTAAAGAAAGACCGCTATGGAGGAACAACCACAATAGCCCCCACCGTACACTCATCAGCCGAGGTGGGTTCCGACTGGATATGCATCCGGTTGGGAACAACCCCCTCAATACTATGAAGCAAGAGATTCATCATGGCAATCAGCTAGTAGTGGACAATGGGCACAAGGACAAAGCTGGTACATGAACAGCCCACTGAGTCATCAAGCTCTAGTGATTTACCTCAACCGTTTGGTGCATAACGCTCATTCTCGGCACGAGGTTTTCGTGATCAAGGATTTGTGGAGATTACTCAAATAATGGGTAAATTGGACATGAGAACCACTCAAATCCAAGAAACACTTCATCAACATGTCCAAGGAACTCAACAATAGCAGCACCAGACCAACCAGCTCAGGGAAATCAACTTCACACTGTAGCAAGGCCAATCCGACTTGATGGCCTACTTTCGTTCGCAAGGGTTCAATCCCTATCGTGGACCGTGAACAAGAAACAAGCTTGGGGGAGGGCCTTCACGTGAGGTAACTCGTATCTTTTATTTTTTTGCATTGCATCTAAAAAAATTAATAAGGTAGCTATGCGTGGTAGGATTGTTTAATTCCCTCACTTTTTTTGCGACGATTTAATTCCCTCACTTTGGAAATGATGTTGCATTATTTTATTTTCCTTTTCTGCCTAGTTTACAACTTAGCATTCTCCAAGTTTTGAGTTTGTTGGCTTGAGTATATCACCTTCAACTTGAAAACTTGTGGTTGGCAAGTGCATAATCTAAGTCTAGGTTCTTATGGGATATGATATGTTAAAATAGGGTTGCTATGATCTTGTTCTAAGCGAAACTTGAATCTGGAGTTTTTATGTTCAAAAGGCAAAAATGATGAGTTCCTCAATGATGATAAAGTCCTACCAAAGCCATATGTTGATTACATGCAGAATCATGTACATATGATGCTTGTGGTCATTTTGAGTTTGGTCAAATGGTTAGACCCTTGTTAGATTCTTTTCATGTTTTCATGATCAAAGTCTTGGGCATACCCACCATATAAATTGCTCTCCCTAGAGGTTTAGCAAAAATATCTCATTCACCACCACATGCAAAAGTTCTACACCGGAAGTCTGCATCCACCATCATCCCTCCACCAAATAAAGACTCCAAATGATTATGATTCTCTATCCTCCTATCCATGCCAATGAGACATGAGCTAAAAGAATATATGTAAAGGTGATGGTAGAAAATCATAATGCTCATGGTTAGAAGAAACAAAATATTCTCGAGCATGATGAAAAAAATATGTGTGCTCAGCCATGTTCTCTAAATAAAAAGATAGGGAGGATGATCATACAAAAAGGAGTCACCAACTTATTTCTTTTTCTTTCCATTTTCCACTCACATATCCCCTTCCACATTTATGCACAAGCTTGATCATGGTTGCATGTCTAGTATTCTTGTTGGATCTACTCTTTGACTTTACAAAATATTTTATGCAAGTATGTGTTAACGACCAAATTTGGTAACCAAATCCCTAAGTTCAAGGTCGAATTTGAAGCGGAATTGGATTGGCGGAATAATTTGCGGAGAAACAGAGGCTGCATCGGCTATGCTCAAATCGGTTGAGTAACGATCGGCTACGAGGTCAATCGGCCGAGGTTGGATCGGACAAGGATAGCCGATAGCCGATGCTGAGTCAGAGGAGAAGATAAAACCGTTTCTGATGAAAGTGCTTGAAGATAAATAGAAGATTCGGTTATTGGTTTGCGCATTAAAAGATGTTGCCATCTATGGATAGGGTCCTGTAACGACAATTGTATCTAATTAGGAATTTGTTGAAACTGTTTATTGTAATGCGGCATGGGTCCTTCCCGGGATATTGTCGTATTTTAAATAGTAGTTTAGATGAGTCCAGGGTCTGTATAGATAATGTTATTCTTGGGTATAAATAGGACCCGAGATCCCTGTAATTAGACATTCAATCACAATCAATACAACCTTCGGCGCATCGCCTCCTTTTTCTTCAGACGAACAACTGATCCGGCTTCGGGCTGCATCGTTTCGATCCCCAAGTTCAGGTAAATGTTTGTCATTAGTGGTGTATCTTGTCGAATTTAGTGCTTCCATCGTCATGACACTCTAAATTCGATGATTTATGCTGCGCTAGTTATCATATATTGCATATAATCTAGAACAATGTTTAGATCTATCTCGACATCGGCTCATTTCTATCAAGAACTAGCAGCCGATAGAGCTAGATCTAAGGGTTGGCCTAAATTATATACGATATCCACCATCTCGAGGTACTCACATCAGCTACAGTAGATCAGACTGTTCTTTTTATACTTAATGTTGCATCAGTGTTGAACTATTAAGTCGTTTTTAGAGCTTTTACGACCTGTTCGGCTAGATGTATTTTGCTTAGAGACAGTGCTGGGGTTTCAGCCGGCCTTATCTGTTTTAGTATTCTTTTGATATTTGCTATCAAGTTTATTAAAATCGCCTCTTATATTAAGATATTGCTCTAGTTAAATGCCCTAAGCCAGAATCAGTTTGTCAGCTATAGCCGACAGCCGACTGATCTAGGTTTAGCGCATTTAGCTCAGATCAATATCTTTTCATAAGATAAATTGGAGCATTAGCCAATTTACAGTTGGACTTACGACATCAACTATATTGTTAAAACATATATTTATTATCCCATTGTATATTTGGATTAAGTGATTAATATTGTCTTGGTATAACCGATCTATTCTAGTCACTTGGTTTAAATACACTTCGGGATAACATATATATGTAAATTGACCCTTACAGCCGATCCAGTAGGATCTAACTTAATGCTTAACACATATATCTCTATTTTTCTTGTTGGTTAACAGATCAAACCAACTGGCATGCCTTGTACAGCATAGGTAGCCAAGAAGGACCTGCACTGGAGTTAAGCAGATCTCCCAGGCTAGCGCGTGAGAGAAATTTCTCATCAACATGCTTCTTGGCACGCCCAGTGGGACTTTCTTTGTCAACTCGGCTAGGACGCATCAACGCAGCTGACAAGATGGTCGACTCCAAGAGCCCAGCGTTTCTCAGGACAACATCGTACCTGTGAAGATGGAGCAATTATCGGCTGAACAGCAAGCCGATTACAAAAAGATGGTAGAAGAGCTCCAGGCCAACTACCTATAGTCTTTCACCCAGACAAGGTCCGGGGCCGTACATCAAAAGTACAAGTTCAGCATGGACAAACTCAAGGCGTCCTCCTCCAGTGGATCAAAGGGCAAACAGAAGGTGGAGGAGCCGATTCAGGAACATGACGATTCGGCCCTGCATACTTTGCAAGACCGGATCGATTCGGCCGTCCACCACGCGCTGGTCAACCAAAGTAGCATCCTCGTCAACACCCTTAACAACATGATTGCTACTGTGGTTGACGCCAAGATAGCCGACCAACTGCAGCAGGGGCCGACTTACTTCACAGACGGCCAGTTTCCTGGTTACAGGGCGTTGGCCACCCAGAATCGGCCGATTCCATCGCCAGCACAACCAGGGCCGCCAGGAGGGGTCCTCAACCGGCCGAATCCGTCCGGATCGGCTGCGAGACCAATAATCACCATGCTGAACCGACAGCAACCGTTGCCCCAGGATCAGATCGCCAACATGTTCGACGACAATCGGTAGTTATAACCGGTTGCCTAGGTTGGCCTAGACAGATAGTACAACGCCGGTGGCCGACAGCTGTTCCCGGGTCCACCAACGCCACCACCGGCAAATCGGCCGCCTCCCGCTGATCATCCACTCCACTACCTGTATCAAGGAGGCTGCCAATATCATCACTACACACCTCAGACGCCACCACCACTGTATCGGCAAGCACCCGCTCCATATGATCAATATGAGCCGATACAGCAGGACAACCGGACTTGAGCCGATTTGATTGCGGACGTCATGCGCGACCAATTCGGCCTCAAACCAAAGGACTCAGGGAACATGTATCGGTATTCTTATCCGGAGCATTTTGAGCTGATTCCGTTGCCCAACCGATACAAGATCCTAGATTTTTAAAAGTTCTCAGGGCAAGACAATGTGTCGACCTACGAGCATGTCAGCCGATTCTTGGCGCAGTGCGACGAAGCATCGGCTACAGATGCCTTGAGAGTCTAGCTGTTCCCTTTGTCGCTTTCGGGATCGGCTTTCGCCTGGTTCTCTTCATTGCCTTACAACTCAATTCAGAGCTCGGCCGATCTCGAAAAACAATTCCATAGCTATTTCTACTCCGGCAACCATGAAATGAAGTTGTCGGACCTCACCAGTATCAGGCAGAAGCACAACGAATCGGTTCAAGAATACATTCAACGCTTCAGAGAGATGAGGAACCGATGCTACAGCCTGGTGCTGTCGGACGCCCAGCTAGCCAATTTGGCCTTCCACGGCCTAATCGCGCCATTCCGCGAGCGCTTCTCCGCTCAAGACATCGACAGCCTGGCACATCTGGCACAGAACGTGGAGGCTCATGAACAAAGATTTCAAGACACCAGGAAGGCCGTCAAAAACATAACTCAAGTCATCGTTGAGTCAGACTCCGATTCCAACGACGATGACGCAGAGGCGGCGGCAGCCGAATGGGCCAAGAACAAAAAGGCCATCGTCTGCCAGTGGTTACTGAAGACGGCCAAAGAGGAAAATATGACTTTGACATCACCAAGGCCGATAGGATCTTCGATCTATTACTCAAGGAGAAGCAAATTCAGCTTCCCAAGAACCATGTGATCCCATCGGCCGATGAATTAAAGAAGAAGAAATAATGTAAGTGGCACAACTCTACATCCCATGCCACTAACGATTGCAAAGTCTTCAGGCAACAGATCCAGTTGGCAATAGAGGCCGAGAAACTCAAGTTTGCTGATTCCACTCGGCCGATGAAGGTAGATGGCAACCCCTTCCCAATCAATATGGTTCAAACTGGCTCTAGGCAAGCTGATCGGCAGTGCATAATGACGTACAGCTTAGCCAAAACATTGAAAGGGGTCGACGCAGAAGGTAAACCGACTGGAAGCCAAGCCGCTCCAATCAACATGGTGCGCCACGTTGCCCGATTGGCTGACCAACGGCCGATCAACGTGAACAGCCGACGCCGCCCCCAGCAGCAATTTTGGTGGGAAGAGACTCGGTTTGAAAGGTTTAATCGGCAAGAGCCAGAAACACGAGGCCGCTAGTATGACGGGAATCACAGTGGTGCCGATCCCCATTGGCATTGTGAGTTTTTCAGGCATTGATGGGAAACCGAGATGAGGCTACCAACACTAGAAAATTGCCCGGCCTGCAGCAAGTACCGTGAGGACGAACACAGAGGCCAGCCGATCACCGATCCCACTCAGTTCGTCCCAAGGCCCATACAGTTCAACCGGCGTTGGCAGTCCGCTCACGATCGACTAGGGCCGATCCATCAAGTCTTCTTCGACGAAGATGAAAACCGTGACTGCTACGACGAAGAAGAGGCCGATGATGAAGAATTGGCCAACCCCCAATGTTGCCCCTCTGATCTCTTCACCAAAAAGCAGAAACGCATAATTCAAAGGCTAAAACGTGAAGGAAGGAAAGAGGAAGTTCGGCAGATGATCAAAGAACAACACCGTTGGCTGGGTAAAATCAAAAGGCGATGGGTCTCCAAAAGGAAAAACACCACGGCCGACGAAGAACAAGCCAAGGAAAGTTCAGCCGATCAAGCCAGGAGGGTAGCCAAAGGGAAAGGCAAAGTCTCTGCATCGATCAATATGGTATTCATATTGCCAGCCAAATTCGGCGCTCCTGAGGCCGATGCAGACAATATTGAGGATGCCTTGGTCAAACTAGCTGAAGGGTTACGCGGAGGCTACGCTAGCTGAAAACAAAAACTTTTTACCGTGCAAACCAGGAACACTTTCAAGTAAGGGCCGATAGATCGTTACCGATTGGAGTAGAGTGCAGCGGAATAGCCAATCAGGGCAATCCGATCCGGAACAGTGTAGCCGATTCCCGCAAGCCGACAAACCCGATACCCGGGGACAGCCGATTCGCCAATCAGCCGATCGCTCCGATTGCAGCGATCCGGCCGATCAACAGCCAGCGCAACGTAGCAGCCGCCTCTACCGGTATCCACACGTCCGGGGACGTAACGCCGTACACCCGTGTGCTAGCACGCGATGCAAGGCTAGGGTTTGGCTCGAAAGTGGGGAGGGTTTCCGTGGAGATTGATCTCGGCGACTTCTGTTGCACGCGATGCAATTAACGTGTGGCAGCTCTCCACCCCTCCCTCCTTTATATAGAGTTGGCCGACGGGACTAGTGGCCGATTAGGACTCTATTTTGCATCGGATCTCATCCGTATCTCATAGAGTTGGCCGCCCATACGTCGTAAGCCCATAGGACTCTATCCGATCGGATCCCTATCCGATCGAGCCGTATCCGGGTCCAACTCGAATATCTATTCTATCCCCTTAAGCGTGCGACCACAGGTTCAGGTATACTCGGTTTCGGCTATAGTCTAACTTGGCCGATCGTCGGCTCGAGTCCAACTCAGCCGACCCATCAACATGGCGCCTAGCAAGCACATATTGACACCATAGTATACAAGAATATAATATCGGCTCGAACTCCGTAATGTGTACACAAATCCCTTTGCCTCACGATACCGCTTAAGCTATAGGCAAGATGTGTGCCATCCCTTCAATAGCTTAACCATTCACTCCAACCGTATTGGATTATCTGCATTGATTGACTCTGAATCAACTTAGCATGGCCATGCATTTCCATAATCCATTACCTCGAGGGGCCCAGAGATATCTCTACAAAGGAGGGGCAAATTCCATCTTGATCACTCACATCCCACTCCATGTTTCATAGCAAACCCGAAAACTACCTTTATAACTACCCATTACGGAATAGCGTTTGGTAGTCCCAAAGTAGGCTACTACACATGTTGGAATCCATGGTGATCTCAGTCTAAGGACTTTGTACCAACACTACCCGAGACCAACTAATGGCACATTGATTCCCGTAGTGTCTCATGGTGGGTCTATCCAACAATGTGTTCTCCAACACATATGTCCATGTTTATTGATTTGGTATCTTCATACCCATGATCTATGAGACATGATCTTGTGTGCGCCTCATGCTTCGGCTGAGGGAGAGGTTTTGTCAGCGGATCGGCTATGTTGAGATCCATGTGCACTTTGCATATCTTGACATCACCTCTGTCCACTATCTCGCGGATGAGATGATATCGCCGAAGTATGTGTTTGGACTTCGATGTGACCTCGGCTCCTTGGCTTGCGCAATGGCTCCACTATTATCACAATAGAGAGACATTGGACCGTCGTACTAGTCATCACACCAAGCTCGAAACGAATTTCTTGATCCAAACAGCCTCCTTTGCGGCTTCCGAAGCAGCAATGTACTCGGCCTCCGTTGTAGAATCAGCAACGTATCCCGCTTGGAACTCTTCCAGTGATCGCGCCTCCGTTCGGCAGAACACGAACCCGCATTGCGATCTATAATCATCCTTGTCCGTTTGGAAGCTAGCATCGGTGTAACCACTTACAATGAGCTCTTCTTCACCTCCATAGACTAGGAACATATCCTTAGTTCTTCTCAAATACTTAAGGATATTCTTTACGGCATCCAGTGACCTTCACTGGATCTCGACTGGTATCTGCTCGTAGCACTCAAAGCGTACGAGACATCTCGGGCGTGTACAAAGCATGGCATACATGATGGATCCAATTGCCGAAGCATATGGAACCATACCCATCTTATTCCGCTCATCATGTGTCCGAGGGCACCGATTCTTGCTAAGATTAATGCCATGTGACATGGGCAAGAAACCTTTCTTGGAATCATGCATGTTGAACCTTTTCAACACCTTGTCAATGTATGTACTTTGGCTTAATCCAATTAGCCTCTTGGATCTATCTCTATAGATCCGAATGCCCAATATGTATGCTGCCTCCCTAAGTCTTTCATGGAAAAACTATTTTTCAATGAAGACTTGACGGATTCTAGCATAGGGATATCATTTCCAATCGAATATGTCATCCACATATAAGATTAGAAATACAATTGCGCTCCCACCGACCTTTTTGTAAACACAGGCCTCTTTTTCGTTTTTGATGAAACCAAACCCTTTGATTACTTCATCAAAATGAATATTCCAACTCCGAGATGCTTGCTTCAATCCATAAATGGATTTCGTAGCTTGCATATCTTTCCGAGCGATTCTGGATCGACAAAACCCCGAGGTTGTATCATGTATACATCCTCGCTTAGGTTTTCATTTAGGAAAGCCGTTTTGACATCCATCGCCATATCTCATAATCGAAATATGCAGCAATCGCTAGGATAATCCGAATAGATTTAAGCATTGCAACGGGCGAGAAGGTTTCATCATAATCAACTCCTTGAATCTGTTTAAAACCTTTCGCCACCAATCGCGCCTTATAGATGTGAACATTTCCATCCATATCGGCCTTTTCTTAAAAACCCATTTACACTCAATGGTTTTGACACCATCGAGTGGATCAACCAAGTTCCAAACTTGATTGTCGTACATGGATTCTATTTCGGATTTCATGGCTCCAAGCCACTTGTTGGAATCGGGTCCCACCATCGCTTCCTCATAGGTCTTAGGTTCATCGTTGTCCAACAACAATATATCACATTGTTCCGCACTGTGTACTGTCGGGTGCACGACGTGATCTTTCGGACCTCCGTGGGCTGGTGTATCTACAACCGGTGGCGCAACACTTTGCACCTCCCGTTGTGGTTCGTGGTCGAAACATTTTCGGTGTTTCTTGAACTTCTTCAAGA
This sequence comes from Oryza australiensis, assembly GCA_019925245.2. Lineage (NCBI taxonomy): Eukaryota > Viridiplantae > Streptophyta > Magnoliopsida > Poales > Poaceae > Oryza > Oryza australiensis. The sequence goes on along the minus strand of JAIFGZ020000225.1, from coordinate 2,111,046 downwards.
TGCACCCTGCTCCCACTAACCCTTCTTGAAAGAAACTCTTTCTCCAAGAAGACACCGTGTCGGGCGACAAACACTTTGCCTTGTTCCCGATTATAAAAGTAATATCCCTTAGTTTCCTTAGGATATCCCACAAGGAAGCACTTGTCGATTTGGGTGTGAGCTTGTGAGACTGTAAACGTTTTACATAAGCTTCGCATCCCCAAATTTTGAGAAAAGACAAACTAGGGGTTGCCCTGTCCATATCTCATATGGTGTCTTTTCAAGCCGACTTAGATGGAACTCTATTTAGTGTGAGCGCAGTTTTTCAAGAGCATATCCCCGAAGGATAACGGAAGATCACTTTGGCTCATCATCGACCGCACCATGTCCAACAAGGTGCGATTTCTCCGTTCGGACACTCCGTTCCATTGCGGAGTTCTGGCGGAGTCAAGCGTGGAACAATTCCACAATCTTTCGAGATGATTACCAAACTCTTGGCTCAAGTATTCCCCTCCACGATCTGATCGTAAAAACTTGATTGTTTTCCCTAAATGATTCTCAGTACTTCATTCGGAATTCTTTGAACTTTTCAAAGGATTCGGACTTATGCCTCATTGAGTAGATATAACCATATCTACTAAAGTCATCATAAAGGTAATGAAGTATTGATAACCACCTCGGCCGTTGAGCTCATTGGTCCACATACATCGGTATGTACGAGTGCCAATAAGTCACTTGCTCTCTCACTATGTCCCGTGAAAGGTGCCTTTGTCATCTTACCAAGTAAACAAGACTCACATGTCTCAAATGATTCAAAATCAAAAGAGTGAAGCAATCCATCCTTATGGAGCTTCTCCATGCGTTTCTTATTTATATGGCCTAAGCGACAATGCCGGATAAACGTGGGGTTTATATCATTAGAGAGTTGCCTTTACGTATTAATGTTATAGATGGGAGACGCTTCAAGATTCAAAACGTATAATCCATTCACCAATGGAGCATAAAAATAGAACATATCTCTAAGATATATTGAACAACCATTGTCCATTGATCTAAAATCATATCCTTCCGCTTGCAAACATGAAGCGGAAATAACGTTTTGACATAGTGTTGGAACACAATAACAATTATTCAATTCCAAAACTAATCCCGAAGGTAGATGAAGTGGTACGTGCCGACAAGCAACGTAGCAACGCTTGCTCCATTGCCGACGCGCGGTTCACCTCGCCCCTTCTCAATCCTCTACTTCTTCTCATTCCCGCAACGATTTGCAAATATGAGCTACTGATCCGGTATCAAATACCCAAGAGTCGTAGGTGAAGTAGCAAGATTAATGTCTATAACATTAATACCTGAAGCGTAAGTCGTACTTTGCTTCTTCTTGAGATCCTCCATGTACTTCTTGCAGTTCCTTTTCCGGTGGCTGTCTCCTTGCGGTAGAAGCAAACGGCATCGATGCCGCCGACCCCTTCTTGCCCTTCTTTGCATTGGAGGCACTCGCGATCTCATCGGGAGTTAACTTCCTCTTGGTGCAAAGTTTCTTGACAGTGGTTTGCGCTTTGCCTCTGCATCATCATCACATGATGACCGTTTTTCTGGATACTCTCCTCACTGTCTTTAGCATCCCATGCAATTCAGCCAAGGTTCTATCCATATTGTTCATGTGATAGTTTAATATGAATGGCTCGAAGCTCGGAGGGAGCGCCGGAGAATCACATCGTAGCCAACTCTTGGCTAAGGGGAAAACCTAGTTTTCCGGACTCTCGATATAGCCAATCATCTTTATCACATGCGGATCGACGGGATTCCCTCAACAAGCTCGCACGCAAACAAGGACTTTGAGGTGTTGAACCTCTCGGCCCGAGCTTGGTTCTCAAACATGCCACGCAGTCCCGAATAATAGTGTGAGCATCGCTGCTCTCATATTGCTTCGAAGCTCGGGGACATTGTAGCAAGCATGAGACAACTTATATCTAGGGCATCATTAGTGTGCTTCTCATAAGCCCTCCGTGCGGTTGCGGTGGCATTATTTGGCAAATCCTCGGGATAGGGTACTTCAAGAACGTACTCCTTACGCTCTTGCTTGAGAACAATTCTCAAGTTGCGATACCAATCCATAAAGTTTGTTCCATTTAATTTTTCCTTTTCGAGAATAGATCGCAAATTAAAGGTACTTGGGTGTAGTATTAGCCGCCATTTATTCTACAACGAGAAAAACAAAGTTTAGCACAATGTTTATGTTATGTCTTTTGTTAAACAATTTAACATAAGACTCCCATTACGTATTTTCCACCTTCCCTCTAGGTTACGTATTGGGTCAAGATCCACATGTTAGTTAATTTTCTAGTGAGCTTTGGCATCACTTGCTAGAAAATTAGTAACATCGGTAGGCAACTCCTTGCTAATCACATCTCTATGTGACTCTTGTTGTTGGTGTGGCATCTCCATGCCCCGGCCCCAACCTATGCCCCAAGGCCCAAAACTGTTTTGATAGCCTTGTTAAGTAAACCAAATGCTCTGCTGTATATGTCCGACATATACCCCCTCGTGTTATGATAGAGAATGGCACTCTTTGGCGACCCACCATTGACGAGCATAACGGTGACGGTGCAACATTTGGAAGGGCATCATTACTACTTAATTTTGTGAGGGATGCTATCCTATCAAACAAACATATCACATATATGAAAGCGGTAGAATAGCATGAAATAGTATGGCCTCCTTCACATGGTGATCTCCATCTCCATGCCGGTGTACAGGATCTCCATCTTCATCACCGTTCTTTCGAGTGCCGAATGCTTGATTTCTTCAAACTAAGCTACTACTATAGAAGCTCTAATTGAAGATTACATCGACTCGTAGGTCGTGAAAGAATATTACAAGCATTGCACGTATGAAAGAATATTACAGGGATTGCACATATGAAAGAATATTACATGCATCACATGCATCTCATACATACAATAGGGCCATACCATCTCAAAGCATTCTCTCAAAAACAAGTTAGGCGTAGAAACGTTTTCTACTTATCGCAGAGATACGGCACCGAGACGACCTATAAGGGGGTACGCACACGGCGGTCCCGCTACACTATCAAGGGAGATGGTTTGCGTAGGCGCGAGGCAGCTAACAAGATCGGACTACGAGATAGCTTCGGCATAATCACATTATACCGTTCCGATACACTATCAAGGAACGCTATCTCGAACCCAACTCAAACCGAGTTATATGGAAATTGCTTCGACGTAATCACATTACGCCGTTCCGATACACTATCAAGGAACGCAATTACCATTAACTCTCCTCAATAGATCCCGTAAAACCGATTGATCTAATCAACCCGTGTGCAAAACTTGTTCCAGATCCAATCTAAAACCCGAACTAAGCAAGATTAGCTCTGATACCACTGAAGGGTTACGCGGAGGCTACGCTAGCCGAAAACAAAAACTTTTTACCGCGCAAACCAGGAACACTTGCAAGTAAGGGCCGATAGATCGTTACCGATTGGAGTAGAGTGCAGCGGAATAGCCAATCAGGGCAATCCGATCCGGAACAGTGTAGCCGATTCCCGCAAGCCGACAGCCGATACCCGGGGACAGCCGATTCGCCAATCAGCCGATCGCTCTGATTGCAGCCGGTCCAAAGCCGATCAACAGCGCGCAACGTAGCAGCGCCTCTACCGGTATCCACACGTCCGGGGATAGAACGCCGTACACCGGTAGCCAAAACATTGAAAGGGGTCGACGCAGAAAGTAAGCCGACTGGAAGCCAAGCCGCTCCAATCAACATTGTGCGCCCCGTTGCCCGATTGGCTGACCGACGGCCGATCAACGTGAACAGCCGACGCCGTCCCAGTAGCAATTTTGGTGGGAAGAGACTCGGTTTGAAAGGTTTAATCGGCAAGAGCCGAAACACGAGGCCGCTAGTATGACGGGAATCACGGTGGTGCCGATCCCCATTGGCATTGTGAGTTTTTCAGGCATTGATGGGAAACCGGGATGAGGCTACCAACACTAGAAAATTGCCCGGCCTGCAGCAAGTACCGTGAGGACGAACACAGAGGCCAGCCGATCACCGATCCCACTCGGCCTCGTCCCAAGGCCCATACAGCTTCAACCGGCGTCGCAGTCCCCGCTCACGATCGACTAGGGCCGATCCATCAAGTCTTCTTCGACGAAGATGAAAACCGTGACTGCTACGACGAAGAAGAGGCCGATGATGAAGAATTGGCCAACCCCCAATGTTGCCCCTCTGATCTCTTCACCAAAAAGCAGAAACGCATAATTCAAAGGCTAAAACGTGAAGGAAGGAAAGAGGAAGTTCGGCAGATGATCAAAGAACAACACCGTCGGCTGGGTAAAATCAAAAGGCGATGGGTCTCCAAAAGGAAAAACACCACGGCCGACGAAGAACAAGCCAAGGAAAGTTCAGCCGATCAAGCCAAGAGGGTAGCCAAAGGGAAAGGCAAAGTCTCTGCATCGATCAATATGGTATTCATATTGCCAGCCAAATTCGGCGCTCCTGAGGCCGATGCAGACAATATTGAGGATGCCTTGGTCAAACTAGCTGAAGGGTTACGCGGAGGCTACGCTAGCCGAAAACAAAAACTTTTTACCGCGCAAACCAGGAACACTTGCAAGTAAGGGCCGATAGATCGTTACCGATTGGAGTAGAGTGCAGCGGAATAGCCAATCAGGGCAATCCGATCCGGAACAGTGTAGCCGATTCCCGCAAGCCGACAGCCGATACCCGGGGATAGCCGATTCGCCAATCAGCCGATCGCTCCGATTGCAGCCGATCCGAAGCCGATCAACGGCGCGCAACATAGCGGCGCCTCTGCGGTATCCACACGTCCGGGGACGAACGCCGTACACCCGTGTGCTAGCACGCGATGCAAGGCTAGGGTTTGGCTCGAAAGTGGGGAGGGTTTCCGTGGAGATTGATCTCGGCGACTTCGTTGCACGCGATGCAATTGACGTGTGGCAGCTCTCCACCCCTCCCTCCTTTATATAGAATTGGCCGACTGGGACTAGTGGCCGATTAGGACTCTATTTTGAATCGGATCTCATCCGTATCTCATAGAGTTGGCCGCCCATACGTCGTAAGCCCATAGGACTCTATCCGATTTGGATCCCTATCCGATCGAGCCGTATCCGAGTCCAACTCGAATATCTATTCTATCCCCTTAAGCGTGCGACCACAGTAGGTTCGGGTATACTCGGTTTCGGCTATAGTCTAACTTGGCCGATCGTCGGCTCGAGTCCAACTCAGCCGACCCATCACCAGCGGCGCCTAGCAGCACATATTGACACCATAGTATACAAGAATATAATATCGGTTCGAACTGTAATGTGTACACAAATCCCTTTGCCTCACGATACCGGTTAAGCTATAGGCAAGATGTGTGCCATCCCTTCAATAGCTTAACCATTCACTCAAACCGTATTGGATTATCCGTCCGTTGATTGACTCCTCAATCAACTTAGCATGGCCATGCATTTCCATAATCCATTACCTCGAGGGGCCCAGAGATATCTCTCCAATGGAGGGGCAAATTCGACCTTGATCACTCACATCCCACTCCATGTTTCATAGCAAACCCGAAAACTACCTTTATAACTACCCGCACGGAATAGCGTTTGGTAGTCCCAAAGTAGGCTACTACACATGTTGGAATCCATGGTGATCTCAGGTCTAAGGACTTTGTACCAACACTACCTGAGACCAACTAATGGCACATTGATTCCTGTAGTGTCTCATGGTGGGTCTATCCAACAATGTGTTCTCCAACACATATGTCCATGTTTATTGATTTGGTATCTTCATACCCATGATATATGAGACATGATCATCAATCAATAAACATGCTGATCTTAGAATCATATTTGTTCCAACAATATGACATATGATCAGGGATCGTTTAGAAATAGATTCATACATAAAGAGTCTCATAAATAAGTCATGTACTTATTGATCAATACAAGATGTCTATTTCATGGAACTGAATAACACTTTATTCATTTATACATAAACATTGACGTGATATCCAACATCTCCATGTTGCCTCTAGGGCATATCACTAACACTAGCACTGTCCCCAGATCAAGTGATTTTCGATAAGCCAGAGGGGACCGAAAATCGGCATCTCAAGCCGTATACGTAAAAGGCTTCGTCAACGGCAAACCGATGTTGAAAATGCCAGTAGATGGAGGAGCCGCAGTCAATCTGATGCCCTATGCAATGTTCAGGAAGTTGGGAAAGGGAGCTGAAGACCTGATCAAGACTAACATGGTATTAAAGGACTTCGGCGGCAACCCATCAGAGACCAAGGGTGTGTTGAATGTTGAGCTGCCCGTCGGCAACAAGACCGTGCCCACAACCTTTTTTGTCATCAACGGGAAGGGGTCTTACAGCCTACTGGTCGGAAGGGATTGGATACATGCCAACTGTTGCATCCCTTCCACTATGCATCAGTGTCTACTTCAATGGGACGGCGACAAAATAGAGATTGTACTAGCCGACAGGTCAGTAAGCGTCGCCAATGCCGATTTGCCACTTTGGGAAATCGAGGAATTGATTGTTTGTCTGGGAAAATCTGGCTAGCCAATTTTCTAAAAGTGTCCGATTCTGTCATACAGCCAATTGGAGATGACGGGCCACAGCTGCTGCTCTGAGCAAGATGTCGTGGAGGGCTCGAACATCTACGGCACGGACACCGCAGATGAAGACAATGGCAAACTAGGGCAGGGTTTTACGTCGCCGACGAATTAGAGGAAATAGACATAGGCTCTGAAGACAGGCCTAGGCCGATGTATATTAGTAGAAATTTAACTTCTCATTGTAGATCCCAACTGATCGACTTGTTAAAAGAATATAAAGATTGTTTTGCTTAGGAGTACTTTGAGATGCCTGGCCTTAGCCGATCTATAGTTGTTCATCAGCTGCCAATCAAGGCAGGATATCAGTCGTTCAAACAACCTCCTAGGAGGGTCAAAGCCGATATGTATGACACAATCAAAGCCGAAATAACTCGGCTATACGATGCTGGATTCATTCGGCCTTGCCGATACACCGAGTGGGTCTCAAACATTGTCCCAGTATTGAAAAAGAACGGCAAACTTAGGGTATGCATCGATTTCAGAGACTTAAACAAGGCTACACCCAAAGATGAATACCCAATGCCCATAGCCGATTTGCTCGTAGACGCTGCATCAGGCCATAAAATCATCAGCTTTATGGATGGCAATGCTGGCTACAATCAAATCTTCATAGCCGAAGAGGACATTCACAAAACTGCCTTCCGATGTCCTGGGACAATCGACTTGTATGAATGGGTCATTATGACGTTTGGGCTAAAAAATGCTGGGGCAACATATCAATGGGCCATGAACTATATCTTTCACGACATGATCGGCTCCCTGGTGGAGATCTACATCGACGACGTCGTGGTCAAGTCCAGGGAGATGGAGAACCATGTAGCCGATCTGAGGCAAGTTTTGGAATGGACAAGAAAATATGGCCTGAAGATGAATCCGTTGAAGTGCGCGTTCGGCGTATCGACCGGGAAATTTCTAGGGTTTCTTGTTCATGAAAGAGGAATTGAGATTACACCAAAAGGCATCAATGCTATCAAAATGATACAACCTCCGAAGGACAAGAAGCAGCTTCAATCATTGATCGGCAAAATTAAGTTCATCAGGCAGTTCATAGCCAATCTTTCAGAAAAGATGGAGTCATTCACACCGCTGCTTCGTCTCAAAGCTGATCAAGCATTCACATGGGAGGCAGAGCAGCAGAAGGCCTTGGACCACATCAAGAATTATTTGAGCTTGCCTCTAGTTCTAATTTCTCCATGAAAAGGAATACCGTTCAAGCTTTACTTATCAGCCGACGACAAGTCAATCGGCTCAAACCTAATCCAAGAGGTTGAGGGCAAAGAAAAGGCTATCTCCTATCTCAGCCGACGGCTGTTGGACGCAGAGACAAGGTATTTACCAGTGGAGAAGCTATGCCGGTGCCTATATTTCTCATGTACAAAGTTATGGCATTATTTGCTATCCAACGAGTGCACAATAATATGCAAAGCCGATGTCGTTAAGTACATGCTATCGGTTCCAGTTTTAAAAGGGCGGATTGGAAAGTGGATTTTTGCCCTGACCGAATTTCATCTGAGGTATCAAGCGCCAAGGGCAGTTAAAGGGCAAGCCATAGCCGACTTTATCGTGGAGCATAGAGATAGCTCAATCGGCTCAATCGAAATTATGCCTTGGAGATTGACATTTGATGGCTCGGTGTGCACCAATGGCTGCGGTATCGGCTTGGTCATTATTTCGCCTAGGAGGGCAAGCTTTGAATTCGCTTTTTCTATCGACTCCCATGCTACAAACAATCAAACCGAATACGAAGCCGTACTCAGAGGATTACATCTTCTCAAAGAAGTTGAAGCCGACGCCATAGATATAATGGGGGATTTACTATTGGTCATCAGCCAGTTGTCAGGCGAGTATGAATGCAGAAATGATGCGTTGATGGTCTACTATCAACAATGCTGAGAATTAATGGATAGCTTTTGGCTAGTTACACTGAAACACATCCCCAGAGAGCAGAATACAGAAGCCAACGATTTAGCTCAAGGGGCATCAGGCTACAGGCCGATGATAAAAGAAGTTGGGATAGAAGTCGCTGCAATGACAGCCGACGATTAGAGGTTTGAGGTCTACAGCTATTTACAGAACCCCTCTCAATTGGCTTCAAGGAAATTGTGATACAAAGCCTTAAGATATATTTTGCTCGACGAAGATCTCTACTATCGGACGATTGATGGTGTGCTGCTCCAGTTTCTTAACACCGATCAAGCCAAAGTGGCTATCGGAGAAGTGCATGAAGTTATATGCGGCACGCATCAGTCGGCTCACAAGATGAAATGGTTGCTTCAGAGAGCAGGATATTTTTGGCCGACGATGCTGGAGGACTGTTTCAAGTATTATAAAGGCTGCCAAGATTGTCAGAAAATTGGCACCATACAAAGAGCACCAGCATCGGCTATGAACCCAATCATAAAGCCTTGGTCGTTCAGAGGATGGGGCATCGACATGATCGGCCAGATCAATCCACCCTCAAGTAAAGGACATAAATTTCATTCTGGTGGCAACAGATTATTTTACAAAATGGGTGGAGGCAATTCCTTTGAAAAAGGTCGACTCTAGGGACACAGTTGAGTTTGTTAAAGAGCACATTATCTACCGATTTGGCATCCCACAAACAATAACAATAGACCAGGGATCTATCTTCGTATCGGACGAGTTTGTTCAGTTTGCCAATGGCATGGGGATCAAATTACTTAATTATTCACCATACTATGCACAGGCCAACGGGCAAGCAGAGGCCTCAAACAAAACTTTGATCAAACTAATAAAGAGGAAGATTCCTAAGTACCCTAAGCAGTGGCATAGCCGATTAGCTGAATCACTTTGGACGTATCGGATGGCATGCCACGGATCTATCCAAGTCCCCCTATACAAGTTGGTCTATGGTCACGAAGCAGTATTGCCATGGGAAAATATCATCGGCTCCAGACAGATTCATCTACAAGATCAGCTCACAGCCAATGATTACTATCACCTGATGGTGGACGAATCAGAGGACCTGTCGAAACTCGGTTTCGACAATAGAAAATTGGGGGTGCAGTCAAGATCGCCAAGCACAATGGGTTAGGAGGAAAAGAAGATTTAGACAGGTTCAGGCCCTCTCGTGAGGTAATACCCTACTCCTGTTTCGGCGATTCGATCCGCCGAGTGTCTTTATTGATCTCATGATCTCGTGTATCTAAAGCTAAAAGCTCATCTAACTTCTCATGAAGCATATGATTTAAAGCCGATATCCCATATCCCTCAAGGGACGCCCCTTACCCCCCTTATATAGTCTTGGGAGGTGGGCTTACAGATCGGAAACCCTATCTTACTCTAAGTCGGTTTCCTCAATCTTACCAAACCGTGACCATAGGCCGTTGCCTTATCTCTATCGGCAACGTAACACCCAAGTCATGTTTGGTTTACAGATATGGCAGGTGCAATCTATCCCTACCTCCAGTCGGATAAGCTTGCCATGTAGATACCCGATTGCCATAATATCCACAGTAGCCCCCGAGTCCTTTTCAGTCGACGAGACAACTCAGCTTCAAACCAAAACAGTATGCAACCAAAAGCTTCTTTGGCCGAGTGCTTCTGGCGCCGAGTGATTCCATCATCTCTGCCTGAATCTCCCCGAGTGGCTCCAAAGACTGTGAAGGGCTGGAAAATATCTAAAAAATTCTCAAAAATAAATATATAGGTGCATCTCCTGATGCACCTAATTAGGTGTAGCCCCCGACTATGTGGTTAGTCAAAAACAGACTAAGCATATAGTCAAGAACTATAAAAAATCATTCTCATGTAGATGCTTAGCTCAAGCTAAAGCAACCTCATCACTCGGCAAGCTCGTGCTTATCCGAGTGAATTTGCCCGAGTCATCTTAGAACAAATAACTCAATCAACCCTCGTGGGTGAAAAGCACTCGGTAAGCTCATGCTTATCCAAGTGGATCTACCCGAGTCATCTCGGAACAAATATTTCAATCATCCCTCATGGGTAAGAAATCAATTCGCTCGGTAAGCTCATGCTTATCCGAGCTGATCTTCCGAGTCATCCCGGAAATTTGCCCGAGTCATTTGGAACAAATAATTCTCACATAAATGCTTAGCTCAAGCTAAAGCAATCATAAAAAATCACATCACTCGGCAAGCTCATGCTTATCCGAGTAGTTTGCCCGAGTCGTCTCGGATCAAACAATTTATTTAGCCCTCATGGGTAAGAAATCAATTCACTCGGCAAGCTCATGCTCATCCGAGTTAACTTGCCCGAGTCATCTCGAACAAGTAATTCTATCGACCCTCATGGGTAAGAAAATAATTCACCCGGCAAACTCATGCTTATCCGAGTTGATTTGCCCGAGTCATCTCAGGACAAATAATTTAATCAACCCTCATGGGTAAAAACACTCGGCAAGCTCATGCTCGTCCGAGTTAACTTGTTCGAGTCATCTCGGGACAAATAATCTAATCAACCCTCATGGGTAAAAAACACTCGGCAAGCTCATGCTCATCCGAGTTAACTTGTCCGAGTCATCTCGGGACAAATAATCTAATCAACCCTCATGGGTAAAAAACACTCGGCAAGCTCATGCTCATCCGAGTTAACTTGTCCGAGTCATCTCGGGACAAATAATTTAGTTAACCCTCATGGGTAAACAAATTTTTCAGTCATCTGAAAAATACGACCAAATATTAAATAGCTCCTGCCATAATATTGGTCTTAATCTAAAAAGATCTTCACCAAGGTGGAATAAATAGCATTGATATAATCATTTAATCAAATGCTTAAAAACCAAATAGTTCTGTCATCGGGACAGCCATGAAAAGCTTAACTATTTGTCACCTTTCAAATTGCATCGTGCCAACTTCTCATGAAGTTACGCTAACCGCGGTATGAAAGGATTTTAAAGGTATTGGGCTATGTAACACGTGCATATTGCCAGGGCAAATTTGCTTAAGTCCATCCACTTAAGTCCCTAAGGACACGTGTCAAGCCACACCTTAGCTGGGCCGCAAGTCTCTCATGGGCTCGGCCCAATCACGAGACGACTTAGCAAAAACGCTCAAGTCTTTTACGAAGCCTCGAGGTCGTCCCCGCCACTTCATCTTCCAAAAATTTCCTCTTCGCGTCACTGTTCACAAGCTCTCCACGGAGAACCCTAAACTTGCGCACGCGCAAATCCATCCATCTAGGAACTCTTGTTCCATCACGAGCCGTCTTCCGCATCCAGCCTCCAAGATTCCCTTGTCGTCCGAGGTTCGGTCGGGAGTAAGTTTAACCATCTTGGTCTCTTTATGCCTCCGATGTGAACTTGTAGGTATCTAGCTTATTTATGTTAATGCCTTGACCCGAGTCTTCATAGAAAATTTCTTAAGTAATTTTCGTCCGACTGTCACCAAGCCTAAGCTTGATTAGGTCATCAAAAAATTCTCAGTCCTTATCTATTAAACTCAAATCAAGAAACATTAAACAATGATAAACCAAATATAAACAAGTTGTCGAAGAAAACCATGCTTTATTGACACGTATGCGAGCCCCGACGTCAACTCAAGAAGTCATCTTGCTTGAGATTGGCAGTCAAGAATAACATGAAACTTACGGCAATTTAAGCATAGTATCGTCGAAGATGTTCAATATTCCAGGAGTTCTTCACCATAGATCCATCTTCGCGCTTTAGTCGAAATGCTCTTGGCCGAGTCACCTCAGCGATTATGTATGGTCCTTCCCATAGTGGAGATAATTTGTGATGGTCCTTGATGGTATGGATCTTGCGTAGAACCAAATCATCGACAATGAAAGCTCGCGCCCGAACATTGCGACTGTGGTATCTTCTAAGTCCTTGAAGATATCTTGCCGACTGAATCAAGGAAGATTTTCTTCATTTTGGCGTCGCTTTGTCCCGACTTGGCTATCCTCTTTGTAGAAATTTCACCCTCTTCAGATGTTGATGTAGCCAGTCGGATTTCTTCCTGGCCACGTGATCTCTCACAAGATTGGGCCATATCGTAGCTTTCTTTGTCGCAGGTGAAGGCTTGTTTGACGTTGCTGCGCAGGGCGATGACGCCGTTAGGGCCAGGCGTCTTCATGCAGAGGTAAGTGTAGTGTGGTATTGCCATGAATTTGGCGAGTGCAGGCCTTCCGATGATCGTGTGGTAGGCCGTCTTTGAAGTCGACCACCCCGAAGGTGGTATTCTCCGTTCGGAAATTCTCCCGAACTCCGGAGGTGACTGGAAGGGCGATGTGCCCGAGTGGTGTGGGCGACAGCCCCGGGACCACTCCGTGGAAGGGGGTTAAGCTTGCCTTCAACTCAGTTCTCAGGATTTGTATCTCATCTAGGGTCTTGACGAACAGGAGATTGAGGACGCTGCCCCCATCGATGAGGACGCGCTTCAGCTTGATGTTCCGAACCACCGGGTCGAGTACCAAGGGATACTGTCCTGGGTGAACCACTCGGTCAGGATGATCCGAGCGATTAAACGTGATGGCCACCTCCGACCATCGTAGATGTTGTGGGACTTCGGGTTGTGCCGTGTTGACCTCGCGGTCCATCAGCTTTTGCATCCTCTTGGACTCATAAGCCTGCGGCCCCCGAAGATGTGATTCAGCTCACCCACGTGGTCTTGAAAAGGCTCTGATTTTCCAGTCGGGTTGTTCTTCTTGGTTCCCGATGGACCTGTTTCATTAGTCGGCTTCTTGTTTAACCGTGCCGCATATTGCTCTGCGAATTGCTTGTAGATGATGCGTGCACTGAGCGTTCACGATCGTTCATGATCGTGTCGTAAGCCGCAACTCGGCGACGGTGTTGAGAATCGGACGTTGTGGCAACCAGGTCTTTGTGCCGGCGCTTGCGATCTTTCGGGCCGATTGCGCTGCCGTTATCCTTCCTCGGATGCCGCTTCCTTCCGAGTGCTTGTCATCCCTTTTGTCGGCCGGGCTTGGCGTGCCGCCTTGATTGCATCGTTGGACTTGGCGTAGGAGTTCGCTGTCTCGAACATTTGCTTCACCGTCTTCGGTGGCTTGCGCCCAAACTTTCCACTTAACACTCATCACGGACTCCCTTTTGGAAGGCAGCGATGATGATGTCATCGGTGATGTTGGGGATCTTGTTGCGCTTTTCGGAGAAGCGCCGGATGTAATCCTTCAAAGGCTCGTCCGGCTTCGGATGACGTTGTATAGATCGAAGTGTGTGCCGGGCCTCTCGAAGGTTCCTTGGAAGTTGGCGATGAAGTGGTCCCTCAGCTCGCTCCACGAGCCGATTGAGCCTCTTGGCAGGCTCGTGAGCCAGTTTTTGGCGGAGTTGGCGAGGGCCACTGGAAGATAATTGGCCATAGCTTTGGTGTCGCCACCTGCTGCGCGGATGGCGAGGGTGTAGACGGTAAGCCATGACTCGGGGTCGGTCTTGCCGTCGTACCTTTCGATTCCTGTGGGTTTGAAACCACTCGGCCAATGCACTCGGCGAAGCTCCCGAGTGAACGCCGGCACTCCGTCGTCGCCGCTATCGGGTGATCCCCTCCGATCTTCCCGAGTGTGTCGGTCCCGCTCCTGGTAGCGGCGATCGAGGACTTCCCGCAGATCACTCGGCGGGGTCTTTGGTTGGTGGTTGGATAGCCGGAGCTGTTGTTGCGGCGGACGCGATGGTGGACGGGTGGACGTCCGTGTCGTTTGCCGCGGGAGTCGGCCGTTTGCTCCTAGTACTTCTGTGTGGACTCGCGGGGTGGGCCTCTTGGCCTTGTTGTTGACCGATTTGGCTCGGGCCTCTTATAGCCTCCTGACCTTAGAGGCAGCAGTCGACTTTTGTCGGGCGTTTCAGCCACGGACTCAGTTGGCCTTCATGCCGAGGTGGCGGGGTGGCTGTTAGCTGTGGCTGCGACGATGGTCTTGATCTTGTCGAGTATCGAAGTCACATTGGCGGGTGCCGTCTCCATGACGGTGTCCAAGAGAGTGAGCGCGGCAACAGCGTTCTGCTGTAGTGTTTGGAAGATGTTGGTGTTGCGAACTCGTGTTTGGAGGATGGCCTCCTGGGCAGATCGTCCGGCAGCGCGCAGATCCTGCTTCCTCTTGTCAGCCTCGTCCTTGTGTTGCTTCTCCTCTTCGGCCGTCTTGCGCTCGTGCTCAATCTTGGCTTGCTCTTCTTCAGCAAGCCTCCTGGCCATGGCTGAGTCGGACTCGTCCAGCTCGGCCATGAGGACATCAAAGCACTTCGGCTCATAGTCCATGCGGCAATCGGAGTCGTCGGCTTCGTCTGAGGGGATGCAACAGAGGTCGTCGAAGCCGGCGGAGCTGAGATATCCGTTGAGCTCCGAAGATGAGCATGAGCCGAATGGCGGGAGGATGACGGCGACCTCCCTTGATCCTGGGTAGCCCAGGTCTGGATCATTCCAGTCCGAGTCAGAGCATGGGGAAGCAGGCTCCTCCGAATGGGTCGACCTCAACTCGGGAGGGAGGAGTTTGCCGTAGATCTCGGCGGCGTTTGGTAACCCAAATGGCGCCGAGAGGTCTTCTTCCGAGTAGATCGTCTCCGTTGGGGAGACGAGGAGGTCGGCGCAGATTTCGGCGGTGTTCGGCAATCCGAACGGTGCCGAGTGAAGTCCTTCGTTGGAGAGGGTGGATTGCATCTTGGCCTTCAAGACGTTGTTGTAGATCTCGGCGCTATTGGGGAGCCCGAACGGCGCCGAGTGGGTCTTTCCTTCCGACTGGTTTGAGTCCGAGTCGAAGGAGGAGTCGTTGAGGAAGTTGGCGGCGAAGTCGCCGAATCCTGAAGGAGATCCCATCACGCTTGTCGGCGAGATTGTTGAAGAAGTCTCGACGCGCAGCCCCCTACCTGGCGCGCCAACTGTCGAAACTCGGTTTCGGCAATAGAAAATTGGGGGTGCAGTCAAGATCGCCAAGCACAATGGGTTAGGAGGAAAAGAAGATTTAGACAGGTTCAGGCCCTCTCGTGAGGTAATACCCTACTCCTGTTTCGGCGATTCGATCCGCCGAGTGTCTTTATTGATCTCATGATCTCGTGTATCTAAAGCTGAAAGCTCATCTAACTTCTCATGAAGCATATGATCTAAAGCCGATATCCCATATCCCTCAAGGGACGCCCCTTACCCCCCTTATATAGTCTTGGGAGGTGGGCTTACAGATCGGAAACCCTATCTTACTCTAAGTCGGTTTCCTCAATCTTACCAAACCGTGACCATAGGCCGTTGCCTTATCTCTATCGGCAACATAACACCCAAGTCATGTTTGGTTTACAGATATGGCAGGCGCAATCTATCCCTACCTCCAGTCCGATAAGCTTGCCATGTAGATACCCGATTGCCATAATCTCCACAGGACCTAGTTCTATCCAGGATGAGGGCCTTGGAAAAAGTAACAAGGGATAAAGAACGAATAGCCCGTCATTATAATAAGAAAGTTGTACCTAAGTCTTTTGAAGAGGGTGAACTCGTTTGGAAAGTGATATTGCTGATTGGAACAAGAGATAATAAATTCGGCAAATGGTCACCAAATTGGGAAGGGCCTTTCAAGATCCACAAATGCGTCTCTAAAGGAGCTTATATGCTAGAGGGTCTGGATGGAGAAGTATTTGGAAGGGCTCTAAATGGAAAGTATTTGAAAAAATATTACCCAAGTGTGTGGATCAATTCATGATTCGGCTCTGTTTGTTCAGCCGATTCGTGTTAGTCGATGCGTTGTGATGCACGCATCGCCTTTAGGTGATTTTCAATCCATGTTTTTCCCCTAGTTCCCTGTGATCGGCTGACGGTGGCCGATGGTTATGACAACAAGACGCAAGTGTATTAAGCTCATAATTTCGTTGACATCAAAGACATCAACGAAATTTGGGGGCATATGCATATACAAAATAACATGATATCGAGGAAACGGAGCAGATTTTTTTAAATTTTTCACATCTTCAAACGTTTAATGTGATCGGCAAACATGCATTAAGCAGGAATCAAGTAAAGCAAGAAACAATGTTAGTCAATTACAAAAGCAAGAAACAATGTTAGCCGATTACAGAAGTTGGACAATGTAAGTCGATTACAAGTGATAGTTAGGTTACAAGGTTTACAAGTTCGGCCCTAACTATTACAACCAGCTTAGCGCTTGAGGAAGTCCTTGATGGCCGATATTGCCCTGCGGTGGATCATGTCTATTTCTTCTATGGCCCTTGCGTCGGTTGCATCGCTCCTCGGGATCGGCTTTATCGCCCTGGCCATGTCCGACAGGTTTGACACGGCTGCCTTGATCTTTGCTCGCTGATCCTCTATCTCTTTCGGCAGGCCGGCCATGCGTTGTTCTTTGGCCGCGATGTCAGCATCGACGGTGGCAAGCTCGGCTATCAGCTCTTCCCGGCGTTTGCGAAGCCGATCGAGTTCCGCAATCGGCTCGGTCTTCAGGGCGTAAAATTTGGCCTTTTCGGTGGTGATGTCTTGCTGGCTGGCCTTGATAGTGGCTTCTAAGGGCTTGTTCTCGCGACGATCGGCTATCCTTTGTCTGGCTCGTCCAAGCTTGTGCCGATGCGCCTCCAAAAAGGTAGCTGGCGCGATGGTGTCAGCCAGCTGGTCTGGTAGCCGATCTTGGATGTCCTCGAACTGACTGCGGATGGAACTGCAATCGGTGACCAAGAAGTCCAGAGAGCACTGCAGCCGTTTGGCTATCTCCGCCAAGGTGGCTTGTAGCTCATCGTCTGATACGACCACGGTCTTGTCGACGCTCTCGTCGGGATCAAGAAATTCTGATAAGTCGAAGTCCAGGAGATCGGCTACAGACTGCAAGATTGGAAATTGGTTAGAGAGCCGACATAACTAACAAGCCAATTTGTAAAGTTGAGTGAGGCTTACTCGGACAACTGGAACTGACGTAGCCACGTCCTCAGCATCATCGGCGCGCGCAGCCATCGGCGTCGGCTCCCTCGATGCACGGGAGGAAGATGTTGGAGCACGAGGGAGCTGTAAAAAGAAGATGTTAGTTAAAATTGGGCTGTGCTAGTGAGGAAGAAATGAGGATTGAGCTTACCGAGGGAGGGGGAGCCGTTTTCTTCCTTGTGGCTAACTTCTTGACCTATGGACGCCAAAAGCCGATAAGTTGAAATGTGAAAAAGTGAAAGATGGCTGGATTGAGCAGTAAAAACACTTACCTGCTGAGGACGTGGGATGCGTCTCTTAGGGCTTGGAGTTCGCTCAGTGGTTTGCTCGGCCGATGGAGTTTGCGCCTGCTTATCGGAAGAACTTTATTCGGCTGCGGCAGCGTTGACGTCCTCCTCCATTTCCTCATCCCTGACTTCTTCTTCGAGGGCCGCATCCACGTCCGGATCGACTGGGGGCAAGTCATCGGCTGGGGCTGTCCTCGGCTTCTTTGAAGCGTGTTTCTTTTTCTCTGCAGCTGGAGTAGCCGCAGCCGATGGTGCCGCCCTTTTGGCCGATGCAGCGGCACGCGGGTCTGGCTGTGGAGTAAAGTACCCACTTTCAGCGCTTGGTAGCCGATGATGGACGGGGCCAGCCTACCACCAGATAACAGCCCAGGAGCGTATTGGATGGCCACCCCTGTATAAGGAAAAGGATACTTATTGATGGGGTCATTTCTGGATCGATGATGGTCAGGTACATAGAGGCCGATTGGTGGAACAAGTGTTGTTTCCATTCATTCCACCATCGGCTAAAGATCGACGTTCTCCGTATTGCCAGATCAATGTTGTCAATACTGCCTAGAGGGGGGCCAGGTATATTGAGCAGTCGATTCATCATGATGTCACCCTCAATCTTGCCTCTGGTCTGGATCTTGTCTGGTAATACATGCTGATCGGGAGCTGACCCATACCCAGTTACCTTGCGGCCACCATCGAATGATAAAATTTGTCGGACTTTTGAACGTTGCGTCCTTGGTGGATGCCGACTGGAAGTATGCAGGGTGTGATAGCCGATGTATAGATTTCCCTCGGCTTGTCATAGATTTCAAAATTAAGTTCATCAAGCCGAAGATCATCGGGGAGTTCAAATCTTTCAAAGTCCGTATAGGCAAACCATATCCTTGAGGTGCTTGGGAAGTCACTGTACAAGTTGCCAAACCAATCTTTGAATTAATCGGCTGTCAGTTTGGATCCGGGATAGGTTGCCCTTGCCTCCCCATATGATAAGCATTGACGGGTTGTTACTTCTTCATCATCTTCGAATGTTGGCTCGATCAATGGGAAATCGGCCTCTAGTGGGGATGGTTTTTCTGCGACCAGGTGGAGATGAAGGTTTAACCACAATTGTAATAGCCACCAGGGCCCTCCTGTGTTGACGGCTTGTTGAGAGGCTAGCCGAGCCGATGCATTGCTAAACATTTGGTATAAGTAGCCGAGCAGATATTTCCCCAGAGGTACTTGCTTCTTGCTCACTAGGGCTTCGGCTACGTGTTGCCAGTTGCTCGTCGGCCCACAACTCGACCCACAGAAGACATACTTTTCTAGCCACATTAACAAAAAGGCAGTGTGTTCTCTCTTAGTGATTGGGCCGTCTTTCATATTCATGGAAATAAATCCACTCCAACCCCCTATCCTTTTAGTCTTGAAGTTATGAGAGCACTTGATATTGAGGCCGATTGGGTCAACTGTGGATGTTATGTCCAACCCTGTGATCATTACTATGTCCATGAGGGTTGGTGTCATCGGCCCCTGCCTAAAAAGGAACAAATTTAGCATATCCGACCAGAAATAGGTGGCAGCCGATAAGAGAGGTTCATCCTTTGAAATATCGGCTATTGTCAGGGCTAGGCATTGGTTTATCCCTATCTCAGTCCAGTGGGTCTGCAGCCTAGCCGACATCCGTGAGTACCAAGCTGGCCAAGTCTTATCCGTTGAAGGCCAGGATTTGAAGGCACTAGACCAATAAGCTAGGTTGGGGATAGAGAATCTGAAAGGGACTCTGTTTGTTTCGGCATTGATGAGCTCGCTGGGGTCTGTGTTGCCGATTGGCCCTAATAGGAACTGGTTGGGGCTGGTGAGGTCTGGGATTGCGATTTGGTGACCAAGATGCTGTGGTTTAAAGGATGGAAAAACGAGGTTACGAAAGTTGAAAGCCAAATTGCGCGGAATAAAAGATGGTAGCCGATGGGACTTACCTCTGGGTATTTCGTCTGAGGTGCCTCGGAGTGGGCGCACGAAGAAGCCATTGCTGGTGATTGCCGCTTCTTGGGCTTCGCCGGGGAAGACGAGATCGCCGAGATCGCCGAGGTTGCTGAGTTCGCCGAGGAGGTCGCCGGAGAGCTCAAGGGTTGCTGAGGTGGCTGTTGGTTTGCGGTAATGTGACACGTGCGGTGACTGCGAAGGCGGTATTTGAAGGATATTTTTGGGCAACCAAAACAGTTTCGGTTGGAGAAAGCGGGAATTTGGAAAGGTAGCAAATCCATGATATTATCTTATCACGGACTTGGGGGGCATGTGTTAACGACCAAATTTGGTAACCAAATCCCTAAGTTCAAGGTCGAATTTGAAGCGAAATTGGATTGGCGGAATAATCTGCGGAGAAGCAGAGGCTGCATCGGCTATGCTCAAATCGGCTGAGTAACGATCGGCTACGAGGTCAATCGGCTGAGGTTGGATCGAACAAGGATAGCCGATAGCCGATGCTGAGTCAGAGGAGAAGATAAAACCGTTTTTGATAAAAGTGCTTGAAGATAAATAGAAGATTCGGTTATCGGTTTGCGCATTAAAAGATGTTGCCATCTATGGATACGGTCCTGTAATGGCAATTGTATCTAAATTAGGAATTTGTTTAAACTGTTTATTGTAATGTGGGATCCTTCACGGGATATTGTCGTATTTTAAATAGTAGTTTAGATAGAGTCCAGGGTCTGTACAGATAATGTTATTCTTGGGTATAAATATGACCCGAGATCCCTGTAATTATACATTCAATCACAACCAATACAACCTTCGGTGCATCGCCTCCTTTTTCTTCAGACGAACAACTGATCCGATTTCGGGCTGCATCGTTTCGATCCCCAAGTTCAAGTAAATGTTTGTCATTAGTGGTGTATTTCGTCGAATTTAGTGCTTCCATCGTCATGACACTCTAAATTCGATGATTTATGCTGCGCTAGTTATCACATATCGCATATAATCTAGAACAATGTTTAGATCTAACTAGACATCGGTTCGTTTCTGTCAAGAACCAGCAGCCGATAGAGCTAGATCTAAGGGTTGGCCTAAATTATATGCGATATCCACCGTCTCGAGGTACTCACATCAGCTACCGTAGATCAGACTGTTCTTTTTATACTTAATGTTGCATCAGTGTTGAACTATTAAGTCATTTTTAGAGCTTTTACGATCTGTTCGGCTAGATGTATTTTGCTTAGAGACAGTGCCGGGGTTTCAGCCGGCCTTATCTGTTTTAATATTCTTTTGATATTTGCTATCAAGTTTATTAAAACCGCCTCTTATATTAAGATCTTTCTCTAGTTAAATGCCATAAGCCAGAATCAGTTTGTCAGCTGTAGCCGACAGCCGACTGATATAGGTTAGCGCATTTAGCTCAGATCAATATCTTTTCATAAGATAAATCGGAGTATTAGCCGATTTACAGTTTTACTTACGACATCGGCTTAAAACATATATTTATTACCCCATTGTATATTTGGATTAAGTGATTAATACTGTCTCGGTATAGCCGATCTATTCTAGTCATTTGGTTTAGATACACTTTGGGATAGCATATATATGTAAATTGACCCTTACAGCCGATCCAGTAGGATCTAACTTAACACTTAACACATATATCTCTATTTTTCTTGTTGCTTAATAGATCAAACCAACTGGCACGCCTTGTACAGCATAGGTAGCCGAGAAGGACCTGCACTGGAGTTAAGCAGATCTCCCAGGCCAGCGCGTGAGAGAAATTTCTCATCAACAATATGCCATTCTTATCTCCCTAACTTGAGCTTCACATAAGCCTTATTAGAAGTAGGAGAAAAGAGGCAAACTGATGCCTTGGTAAGGAATCAAACACTTTGAGTGATTTGAGAGTATCTTTCGATGAACTCTGCTTTCTTTTCAAAAAATTATTGAAAACCTTCGGATGACAGTGAAACAAGAAACGAGAGAGTAGTACTCTCACAATCGCCATTTTATCTTTCAACCACCCAAGACAAGGAGAAGTCAAAAGCCCCATGAGGATTAAGGTAAAAAGGGTGAGATTACCATTGCCAACTTATTCAATTCAAGGTAGAATACTTTGTTGTAGGCATGGTACTTTAGAGAAATAAAACATAATAGCAACTCCTGATCCACCGAGCCTAAGTCTTGTCTTTGCTCGAGGATGAGCCAGGGGTAAGCTTGGGAGAGTTTGTTGACTGTTGTTAAGTACCGATTCCGACCGTCACAACTAGGAGAGTGATAGGTAACTGGCTATTACCTGTCGGAGATAGATGCTTAGTGGGTGTCATTCTATTAGATGTGTTATGCGAAGTGTCTTGTCACGAGGGTTTTGTATTTCGCGCAAGTGTACCGTGCCGCACCACGGCGGTAGCATGGTTTTCGTGTGAAAACCGCGACGGAGTGAACGTAGTTTTCACGACGTTTTTCCATACCGTGGTTTTCGTCTAAACCGCCCGAAAACCGTGCCAAAACCACGAAAACCATGCCAAAAACCACGAAAACTGTGCCAAAACCGTGAAAACTGCAATTTAAATTTGAACCAAATTCAAATCCGTGTCGTGCCGCGGTTTTCCCTCAAACCGCGCTCAAACGGCGCCACATACCGCGGTTTTCGTGGCAAACCGCGTGAAATTTATTTTTTGTGATAATATATATATATATATATATATATATAGTCACGCCCGATTTTTGATCGGGATTAAAAATCGTTTAATAATGCATTCTCTAGAAATAAAATAAAAAAAAAGAAAAGTGAATCATCAAGTGAATTCATTAAGGGAATTAAATTTTCCTTTAAAAATCATGGCTGAAAATATTTTTGTAATATTCTCCATGCCCTGAAATACTCTACGAAATTTTTCGTAAAATTTTGGAGCTCCGAAATAATTTTAACAATACAAAAAGCACTTAAGTGATTATTTAGAAAAATATTTAATCGTGATTGATACTTTTATATTTTTATTAAATACTTTGAGTGCCCTTATATTTTCAGGATTTTTCTTGAATTTATTGGAGCACAGGAAGTATTTATAAAAATACAGAGATCAATTATCCGATTAAAATAAATTGAAAACAAATTCAAATATCTTTCCCGCCTTGGGCCGCTGTCGACCCACTTCTTTGTAAAGTCCGCAATTCGTCCCCGCGACCCTCCTTTCCCTCTCTGCCGGCCCGGCCCGTCCTCTGTAGCATGCGACAAGTCCAATTTACCTCCCTCCCTCTCCCTCTCACCGATGTGGGCCCGCGCCGTCGCTCTCCCTCTCCCTTCAAGCCACCGACGGTGGGCCCCACCTGTCGTGGTCATCCCCTTCCTTCCGCCTTTCACGGTCGCCGCTCCGCCATGACCGTCCACACCCCCGCGCGTTCCCCGCCGTTTGTGCGTTCCCGCGCTGCCTCGCCCCCCCACGCACGCGAGCCGCCAACCTCCTCCCTCTCCCGCCCTTTTTCCCCCACTCCCCAAAAGATTCGCCACCGCCACGACCAACGTCGCCTCCGTCCCACTCCGCTACGTATTTCGGTGCTCCCGGCCTTCCCACCGCCTTCCCGCGCTCTTAAAACACTCCCCGAGTGTTAACGACCAAATTTGGTAACTAAATCCCTAAGTCCGAGACGAGGTTATAGCGGAATTGGATTGGAAAACGATTTGCGGAGAAAACAGAGGCAGCATCAGCTACGAGCAAATCGACTGGAAGGCCAGTTGGCTGAGTCCGAATCGGACATGGATAGCCGACAGCCGATTCCGATTTCGAGAAGGAGATGGAACCATTTCCGATAAAGGGGCTTGAAGATAGAAGGAAGATTCGGTTCCCAAATTTTTATTAAATATTGCCATCTATGGATAAAGTCCTGTAACGGCAATTGTATCTGTAAAATAAGGTTTGTTTAGATATTCCTATTGTAATGCAGCATGGGACCACATCCCGGGATATTGTCGTATTTTGAATAGTAGATTAGATAGAAACCATGGTTCATACGGATAATGTTATTCTTGGGTATAAATAGGACCCAAGCCCTTGTAAATAAACATTACACACAATTAATACAACTTTCGGCGCATCGCCTTCTATTTTCTTTAGACGAACACTTGATCCGGCTTCGGGCTGCATCGTTTCGATCACCGATTAAGGTAAATGTTTGTCATTAGCGGTGTATCTCGTCGAATTTATTGCTTCCATCGCTATGATACTCTAGATTCAATGATTTATGCTGCGCTAGTTATCATATATCACATATAATCTAGAACAATGTCATCTGTCTCGACATCGGCCTATTTCTGTCAAGAACCAGCAGTCGATAGAGCCAGATCTAGGGGTTGGCCTAGATTATATGCGATATTCACTGTCTCGATGGGTTTACATTAGCTATAATAGACCTGATTGTTCTTTTTATACTTGATGCTGCATCAATTTGACCTATTAAGTCGTTTTTAGAGCTCTTATGATCTATTCGGCTAGATGTATGTGTTTAGAGACAGCTCCGGGTTTCAGCCGGCCTTATCAGTTTTAATATTCTTTTGGTATATTTACTATTAGGTTTATCAAAGCCACCTCTTATATTAAGATCTTGCTCTAGTTAAATGCCCTAAGCCAGAATCAGCTTGTCAGCCACAGCCGATTGATCTAGGTTTAGCGCATTTAACCTAGATCAATATCTTTTTATAAGATGTATCGGAGTACTAGCCGATTCACAGTTAGTCTTACGGTATCGGCTAGGCTGTTAATGCATATATTTATTATCCCTTTGTATATTTGGATTAAGTGGTTAATACTGTCTCGACATAGCTGATCTATCCTAGTCACTAAGTTTAAATGCACTTTGGGATAGCATATATATGTAAATTGATTCCCTCAGCCGATCCAGTAGGATCTAACTTAACCCTTAATGCATACATCTTTGTTTTTCTTGTTGGTTGACAAATCATACCAACTGGCACGCCCTGTATTTCACAGACAACTGAGAAGGACCTGCACTGGAGCTAAGCAAATCTTCCAGGCCAGTGAGTGAGAGAAAATTCCCATCAACACACTTCTTGGCACGCCCAGTGGGACTATCTCTATCGACTCAGCTAGGACGTATCGACGCAGCTGACAAGATGGTCGACATCAAGAGCCCCAGCGTTTCTCAGGGAAAACATTGTGCCTGTGAAGATGGAACAACTGTTGGCTGAACAACAAGCCGACTACAAAAGGATGGTAGAAGAGCTCCAAGCCAACTACCTAGAGTCGTTCACCCAAATGAGGTCTGGGGCTGTGCACCAGAAGTATAAATTCAGCATGGACGAATTCAAGGCGTCCTCCTCCAGCGGATCAAAGGACAAACAGAAGGTGGAGGAGCCGACTCAGTACCAAGATGATTCGGGTTTGCATACTTTGCAAGAGCAAATTGATTCGGTCGTGCACCATGCACTGGTCAACCAGAGTGGCATTCTTGTCAACACCCTCAACAATATGATTGCCACTGTTGTCGACGCCAAGATAGCCGACCAACTACAGCGGGGGCCGACTTACTTCACGGACAGCTAGTTTCCTGGTTACAGGGTATTGGCCACCCAGAATCGGCTGATCCTGCCACCAGCACAGCCAGGGCTGCCAGGAGGGGTCCTCAACCAGCCGAATCCGTCTGGATTGGCTGCGAGACCGGTGGTCACCATGCTGAACCGACAACAACCACCCCCCAGGACCAGATCACCAACATGTTCGACAACAATCGGCAATTAGAGCTGGTTGCTCAGATCGGCCTAGAAGGACAGTACAACGCCGGTGGTCGACAGCTGTTCCTAGATCCGCTGACACCACCGCCAGCGAATCGGCCACCTCTCGCTGGCCATCAGCACCAGTACCAGTACCAGGGAGGCCATCAAGATTGGCACTATAGGCCCCAGACACCGCCACCTCTGTATCGGCAAGCACCCACGCCATATGATCAATATGAGCCGATACAGGAGGACAACCGGACGTGGGCCGATTTGATTGCGGACGTCATGCGCGATCAATTCGGCCTCAAGCCAAAAGACTCGGGAAACATGTATCTGTACCCCTATTCGGAGCACTTCGAGCGGGTTCCACTGCCCAACCGATACGAAGTCCCAGACTTTTCAAAATTCTCAGGGCAGGACAATGTGTCAACCTACGAGCATGTCAACCGATTCTTGGCGCAGTGCGGCGAAGCATCGGCTACAGATGCCTTGAGAGTTCGATTGTTCCCCTTGTCTCTTTCGGGATCAGCATTCACCTGGTTCTCTTCATTGCCCTACAACTCGATTCAGAGCTGGGCCGATCTCGAAAAGCAATTCCATAGCTACATCTACACCGGCAACCATGAAATGAAGTTGTCGGACCTCACCAGCATCAGGCAGAAGCACAACGAATCGGTTCAGGACTACATTCAATGCTTCAGAGAAATGAGGAACCGATGCTACAGCCTGGTGTTGTCGGACGCCCAGCTAGCCGATTTGGCCTTCCACGGCCTGATCGCGCCGACCCACGAGCGCTTCTCCGCTCAAGACTTCGACATCTTGGTGCATCTTGCGCAGAAGGTGATGGCCCATGAGCAGAGGTTTCAAGACACCAGAAAGGCTGTGAAGAATGTAACTCAAGTCATCATCGAATCAGCCTCTAATCCTAGCGACGATGACGCAGAGGTAGCAGCAGCCGAATGGGCCAAGAATAAAAAGGCCATTGTTTGTCAATGGCTGCTGAAGACGGCTAAGGAGGAGAAATACGATTTCGACATCACCAAGGCCAATAGGATCTTCGATTTATTACTCAAGGAGAATCAGATCCAGCTTCCCAAAAACCATGTGATCTCGTCGGCTGACGAGCTGAAGAAGAAGAAGTACTGCAAGTGGCACAACTCTACATCTCATGCCACTAATGATCATAAAGTCTTCAGGCAGCATATCCAGTCGGCAATAGAGGCCGGGAAGCTCAAGTTTGCCGATTCCACTCGGCCGATGAAAGTAGACGGCAACCCCTTCCCAGTCAACATGGTTCAAGTCGGTCCCAGGCGAGCTGATCGGCAGCGCAGAATGACGCACAGCTTAGCCGAGACATTAAAAGGGGTCAAGGCAGAGGGAAAGCTGACTGGCGATCAAGCCGCACCAATCAACATGGTGTGCCCCGTTGTCCGATCGGCTGATCGACGGCCAATCCACACAGATGGCCGACGTCGCTTCCAACAGCAATCTTGGCGGGAAGAAGAGGCTCGGTTTGAAAGGTTTCGTCAGCAAGAGCCAGAGACGCGAGGCCACCGGTACGACGGGGATCACAGCGGTGCCGACCGTCATTGTCATTGTGAATTTTTCGGCACTGCTGGGAAACCGGGATGAGGCTGCCGACGCTAGACAATTGCCCGGCCTGCAGTGATTACCACGAGGACGAACACCGGAGCCCGCCAATCACCAGCCCAACTTAGTTCGTCCCGAGGGCCATACAGCTCAACCGGCACCGGCAGTCCGTTCACGATCAGCTAGGGCCGATCCATCAAGACTTCTTTGACAAAGAGGACGAAAACAATGACTACTACGACGAAGAAGAAGCCGATAATGAAGAATCGGCCAATCCCCAATGGTGCCCTTCTGACCTCTTCACCAAAATGCAGAAACGAAGAATTCAAAGGCTAAAGCATGAAGGAAGGGAAGAAAAAGTTGGGCAGATGATCCAAGAACAACACCGTCGGCTGGGCAGGGGAGAAAAGAAATGGAGGCCCAAAAAGAAAACTACGCCAGCCGACGAGGAACATGCCAGAGAGAGTTCGGCCGATCAAGCCAGGAGGGCAAGCCAAGGGGAAAGGAAAAGTTTCTGCATCGGTCAACATGGTGTTCATATTGCCAGTCGAATTCGGCGCTCCTGAGGCCGATGCAAACAATATTGAAGACGCCATGCCAAACTAGCACTGTCCCTGGATCAAGCAATTTTTGACAAGCCAGAGGGGACCGAAAATCGGCATCTCAAGCCACTGTACGTGAAAGGCTTCGTCAACGGCAAGCCGATGTCAAAGATGCTAGTAGATGGGGGAGCTGCAGTGAACCTGATGCCCTATGCAACATTTAAAAAATTGGGTAAGGGAGCCGAAGACCTGATCAAGACTGACATGGTACTCAAGGACTTCGACGGCAACCCATCAGAGGCCAAGGGCGTGTTAAATGTCAAGCTGACCGTCGGCAACAAGACCGTGCCCACAACCTTTTTTGTCATCGACGGAAAGGGGTCTTACAGCCTTCTGCTCAGGAGGGACTGGATACATGCCAACTGTTGTGTCCCTTCCACCATGCACCAGTGTCTGCTTCAATGGGACAGCGAAAAGATAGAGATTGTACGAGCTGACAGGTCAGTAAGCGTCGCCAATGCTGATTTGCCACTCTGGGAAATCGATGGCATTGATTGTTTGTCCGGGAAAATCTGGCAAGCCGATTTTCTAAAAGTGTCCGATTCTGCCATACAGCCGATTGGAGACGACGAGCCGTAGCTGCTGCTTTGAGCAAGATGTCGTGGAGGGCTCAAGCATCTACGGCATGGACACCGCGGATGAAGACGATGGCAAGCTCGGGCAAGGTTTTACGTCGGCTGACGAATTAGAGGAAATAGACATAGGCTCTGAAGACAGGCCTAGGCCGACGTATATTAGCAAAAATTTATCTTCTCATTGTAGATCCCAGCTTATTAATTTGTTTAAGGAATATAAAGATTGTTTTGCTTGGGAGTACTTTGAGATGCCTGGTCTTAGCCAATCTATCGTTGTTCATCAACTGCCAATCAAGGCAGGCTATCGACCGTTTAAACAGCCTCTTAGGAGGTTCAAAGCCAATATGTATGATGCGATCAAAGCCGAAATAACTCGGCTATATGATGTTGGATTCATTCGGCCTTTGCCGATACGTCGAGTGGGTCTCAAACATTGTCCCAGTATTGAAAAAGAATGGTAAACTTAGGGTGTGCATCGAATTCAGAGACCTAAATAAGGCTACCCCCAAAGATGAATACCCAATGCCTATAGCCGATTTGCTCGTAGATGCTGCTTCAGGCCACAAGATCATCAGTTTCATGGATGGAAATGCAGGTTACAATCAAATCTTTATGGCCGAAGAAGATATTCACAAAACTACTTTTTGATGTCCTGGAGCAATAGGCTTATATGAATGGGTTGTTACGACATTTGGGCTGAAGAATGCTGGGGCAACAGATCAACGGACCATGAATTATATCTTCCACGACATGATCGGCTCTCTGGTGGAGATCTACATTGACGATGTTGTCGTCAAATCTAGGGAGATAAAGAACCACATAGCCGATCTGAAGAAAGTTTTGGAGCGGACAAGAAAATATGGCCTGAAGATGAATCCGTTGAAGTGCGCGTTCGGCGTGTCGACTGGGCAGTTTCTAGGGTTTCTTGTTCATGAAAGAGGAATTGAGGTTACATCAAGGAGCATCAACGCTATCAAGACGATATAGCCTCCAAAGGACAAGAAGCAACTTCAATCATTGATCGGCAAGATCAACTTCATAAGGCGGTTTATAGCCAATCTTTCAGAGAATATGGAGCCGTTCACACCACTGCTTCGGCTGAAAGCCGAGCAAGCATTCACATGGGGGCCAGAGCAGCAGAAGGCCTTGGACAACATCAAGAATTACTTAAGCTCGCCTGCAGTTTTAATGTCTCCACAAAAAGGGATACCGTTTAAGCTGTACCTGTCAGCCGACGACAAGTCAATCGGCTCAGTCCTAATCCAAGAGATTGAGGGCAAGGAAAAAGCTATCTTCTATCTCAGCCGACGATTGTTGGACGCAGAAACAAGATATTTACCAGTGGAGAAGCTATGTCTGTGCCTATATTTTTCATGTATGAAGTTGAGGCATTATCTGCTATCCAATGAGTGCACAATAATATGTAAACTCGATGTAGTCAAATACATGCTCTCGGCTCCAGTGTTAAAAGGGCAAATTGGAAAATAGATTTTTGCCTTGACAGAGTTTGATATGAGGTATCAGGCACCAAGGGCAGTTAAAGGACAAGCTACAACCAATTTTATCGTGGAACACAGAGACGACTCAATCGGCTCAGTTGAAATTATGCCTTGGACATTGACATTTGATGGCTCGGTGTGCACCAACGGCTGTGGTATTGGATTGGTCATTATTTCGCCTAGGAGGGCAAGCTTTCAATTTGCTTTTGCTATCAGCCCCCATGCTACAAACAACTAAGCTGAGTACGAGGCTGTGCTCAAAGGGCTACATCTGCTCAAAGAAGTTGAAGCCGATGCCATCGAAATAATGGGAGATTCACTGTTGGTCATCAGCCAGTTGTCGGGAGAATATGAATGCAAAAATGACGCGCTGATGGTCTACTATCAACAATGCCGAGAATTGATGGATGGTTTTCGGATAGTTACTCTAAAACATATCCCCAGGGAGCAGAATACAGAAGCCAATGATTTAGCTCAAGGAGCATCAGGCTACAGGCCGATGATAAGAGACATTGAAGTGGAAGTCGCTGCCATCACAGCCGATGATTGGAGGTTTGAAGTCTACAGCTATCTATAGAATCCTTCTCAATCGGTCTCGAGGAAGTTGCGATACAAGGTGTTAAGATATGTTTTGCTCAACGAAGATCTTTATTATCGGACGATCGATGGAGTGCTACTAAAATGCCTTGGAGCTGATCAAGCCAAAGTGGCTATCGGAGAAGTTCATGAAGGGATTTGCGACACGCATCAATCGGCTCACAAGATGAAGTGGCTACTTTGGAGAGCAGGGTACTTTTGGCCGACGATGCTAGAGGACTGTTTCAAATATTATAAGGGTTGCCAGGATTGTCAGAAATTCGGTGCCATGCAAAGAGCACCAGCATCGGGTATGAACCCGATCATAAAGCCCTGGCCGTTCAGAGGATGGGGCATCGACATGATCGGCCAGATTAATCCACCCTCAAGCAAAGGACATAAATTCATTCTGGTGGCAACATATTATTTTACAAAATGGGTGGAGGCAATTCCTTTGAAAAAGGTTAATTCTAGGGATGCAATCGAGTTTGTTAAAGAGTATATCATCTACGATTTGGCATCCCACAAACAATAACAACAGACCAAGGATCTATCTTCATATCGGACGAGTTTGTTCAGTTTACCGATGGCATGGGGATCAAGTTACTTAATTCTTCACCATACTATGCACAGGCCAACGAGCAAGCAGAGGCTTCAAATAAAAGTTTGATCAAGCTGATAAAGAAGAAGATTTCTGAGTACCCCAATCAATGGCACAGCCGATTAGCCGAATCATTGTGGGCCTATCGGATGACATGCCATGGATCTATCCAAGTCCCTCCATACAAATTGGTCTATGGGCACGAGGCAGTCCTGCCATGGGAAAACATCATCGGCTCAAGACAGATTTAATTACAAGACCAGCTCACAGCCGATGACTATTACAATTTGATGGTAGATGAATCAGAAGACCTAGTTTTGTCAAGGATGAAGGCCTTGGAAAAAGTAACAAGGGATAAGGAACGAGTAGCCCGTCATTATAACAAGAAAGTTATGCCTAAGTCTTTTGAAGAGGGCGAACTCGTTTGGAAATTGATATTGCCAATTGGATTTAGAGATAATAAATTCGGCAAGTGGTCACCTAATTGGGAAGGGCCTTTCAAGATCCACAAATGCGTCTCTAAAGGGGCCTACATGTTAGAAGGGTTGGATGGAGAAGTATTTGGAAGGGCTCTAAACGGAAAATATTTGAAAAAATACTACCCAAGTGTTTAGATCAATTCATGATTCGGCTGCGTTTTCGCTGATTCGTGCCAGCCGATGTTTGTGTCGCATAGGCATCGCCTCTAGGACATTTATCGCCAAGTTTTTCCCTAATTTTCTACATCGGCTTGGCCTAGCCGACAACAACAACGTATTTAATTTGATAATTTTGTTAACGCTGGAAACACCAGCAACAAAATTAGGGGGCATATACGACAACAACATGATGTCAAGCAGAGATGTCGAGCAGGCACGGCAAAAAAATGTTTCACGATTTTGGCAATCAAGTGAGTTTGAAATAATCGGCAAGCATACATTAAAAACGAAATGAGTTGCGGTTAGCCGATTACACAAGATGTCTTAGCTGATTACAGAAGATGTCTTAGTCAATTACAGAAGATGTCTTAGCCGATCAAAAAACGTGCAAAAGGTTGAGTACAAGAGTACCTAGCCAGCTATTACAAGCGAGTTCAACGCGAAAGGAAGTCCTTAATAGCCGATATTGCCCTAAGGCGGATCCAGTCTATTTCTTCGATGGCCTTTGCATCGGTTGCATCGTTCCTCGGGATCGGCTTCATTGCCTTGGCCATATCCGATAGGTTTGACATGGCCACCTTGATCTTTGCTCACTAGTCCTCGATCTCCTTCGGCAGGCCGGCCACGCGTTGTTCCTTGGCCACGATGTCGGTGTCGATGTTGGCGAGTTTGTCTATCATCTCTTCCCGACGCTTGCAAAACTGATCAAGTTCGACAATCGGCTCAGTCTTCAAAGCATCGAACTTGGCCTTCTCGGCAGTGATCTCTTGCTGGCTAGCCTTGACGGTGGCCTCCAATGCCTGGTTTTCACGGCGATCGGCTATCCTCTGTTTAGCTCGTTCAAGCTTGTGCCGATGCGCCTCCAGAAAAGTAGCCGGTGCAATGGTGTCAGCCAGCTGGTCCGACAGCCGATCTTGAATGTCTTCGAACCGACTATGGATGGAACCGCAGTCGGTGACCAAGAAATCGAGAGAACACTCCAGCCGTTTGGCTATATCTGACAAAGTTGCTTGCAGCTCATCATCTGATACCACCATGGCCTTATCAGTGCCCTCGTTGGGATCAAGGAATTCCGATAGATCAAAATCCAAGAGATCGGCTACAGACTGCAAGTTAGAAGTTGGTTAAGAGGGCTGACAAAACTAATAAGCCAATTTGTGAGGCTAAACAGGACTTACTCGGATAGCTGGAACTGAGGTAGCCACATCCTCAACGTCACCATCATGCGCGGCCATCGGCGTCGGCTCCCTTGATACACGGGGGACAAGTGTTGGAGCACGGGGAGGCTGGAAAAGATACAAGTTAGAAATTCGGCTGTGCTAGTAAGAAGGAAATGAAGATAGGGTTTACCGAAGGAGGGGGATCTGTTTTCTTCTTGGTGGCTAATTTCTTTGCCTATGGACACAGAAAGCCAATAAGTTGTAATAAAAAAGGGAGAAAGATGGCAGGGTTAAGCAATGTAAAATGCTTACCGACTGAGGACGAGGGACGCATTTCGGAGGGCTTGGAGTTCGCTCGGTGGTCTGCTCGGCCGATGGAGTTTGAGTGTACTTGTTCGAAGAGCTTGTTTCGGCTGCGGCGGCGTTGACGGCTTCCTCCATTTCCTCGTCCCTAACTTCTCCTTCAAGGGCCGCATCCACGTCCGGATCGACTGGGGGCAAACCGTCGGCTGGGGTTGTCCTCGGCTTCTTTGAGGCTCGTTTTCTTTTTTCTGCAGCCAGAATAGCAGCAGCCGACGGTGATGCCCTTTTCAGCCAATGCAGCGGTGCACGGGTTTCGCCGTGGAGCAAAGTGCCCACCTTCGGTGCATGGCAGCCGATGATGGACGGGGCCAGTCCGCAGCCGCCGGATAGCATGCCAGGGGCATAGTGGATGGCCACTCCTGTGTTGCTTGTTTGCGGAGGTGAGGAGTCAGTCGTCTGCAAAGAAATGAAGCATGATCATTCAATAATATAGGGAGTGGCCAAAAAAAGGGGCTAAGACAGAGAAAGATATTTACTGATGGAGTCATGTCCGGGTCGATGATAGTCAGATACATTGAGGCCGACTGATGGAACAAGTGTCGTTTCCATTCGTTCCACCATCGGCTGAAGATTGTTGTCCTTCTCACCGCTAGATCGATATTGTCGATGCTGCCTAGAGGGGGGCCAGGGATATTGAGCAGCCGATTCATCATGATATCTCCCACAATCTTGCCTCAGGATTGGATCTTGTCTGCGTAGTAGAGGCCGATCGGCAGCTGACCCATGCCAAGTTGTCTTGCGGCTACCATCGGATGATAGAATTCATATGATTTTTGAATGTTGCGCCCTTGGTGAATGCCGACAGGTAGGATGCAAGGTGTGATAGCCGATGTATAGATTTCCCTTGGTTTGTCATAGCTCTCACAGTTGAGCTCATCCAGCCGAAAATCATCTGGGAGTTTGAATCTTTCAAAATCTGTATAAGCGAACCATATCATTGAGCTGCTTGGGAAGCCGCTATATAGGTAGCCAAACCAATTTTTGAAGTGTTCGGCTGTTAGCTTGGATCCGGGATAGGTTGCTGCTGCTTCCCCATATGACAGGCATCGGCGGGTGGTCTTCTTCATCATCTTCAAATCTTGGCTCAATTAAAGGGAAATCGGCCTCTAATGGGGATGGCCTTTCAGCAACCCGGTGGAGGTGAAGGTTTAGCCACAGCTGCAGCAGCCACCAGGGCCCTCCTGTGTTGATAGCTTGTTGGGAAGCTAGCCAAGCCGATGCATTACTTAGCATCTGGTATAAGTAGCCGAGCAAGTACTTCCCCAAAGGAATTTGTTTCTTGCTCACTAAGGCTTCGGCTACGTGCTGCCAGTTACTAGTCAGCCCACAGCTCGACCCGCAGAAGACATATTTCTCTAGCCACATTAGTAGAAAAGCAGTGTGTTCTCTCTCAGAAATTGGGCCGTCTTTCATGTTCATGGATATGAATCCGCTCCAACCCCCTATGCTTTTGGTCTTGAAGTTGTGAGAGCACTTGATGTTAAGGCCGATTGGGTCAACTGTGGATGTTATATCCAACCCTGTGATCATCACTATATCCATAAGGGTTGGTGTCATCGGCCCTTGCTTGAAAAGGAATGCATTTAGCGTGTCCGACCAGAAGTAGGTGGCAGCCGATAGGAGGGGTTCGTCCTTTGAGATATCGGCTATGGTCAGGGCTAGGCATTGACTTATTCCTATCTCAGTCCAGTGCGTTTGTTGCCTAGCTGACATCCGTGAGTACCAAGCTGGCCAAGTTTTATCTGTTGAGGGCCAAGACTTGAAGGCACTGGACCAGTGGGCTAGGTTAGGAGTGGAAAATCTGAGGGGGATTCGGTTCGTTTCAGCGTTAATGAGCTCGCTAGTGTCTACGTTGCCAATTGGCCCTAATAAGAACTGATTGGGACTAGTGAGGTCTGGAATAGAAATTTGGTGGGCGAGATGCTATGATTAAAAGGATGAAAAAACAAGATTACAAAAGATGAAAGCCAAATTGCAAGAAGTAAAAGGCGACAGCCGATGAGACTTACCTCTGGGTATTCCGTTTGGGTCGCTTCGGAGTGAGTGCTTGAGGACTCCATTGATGGGTGGGATTGGCGTCGCGGAAAGGATTGTTGGTGATGTCGTGCTTCGGGTCCGACGAAATCGCCGAGGAGACGAAGATTTTTTTTGGCTAGGGCTTGAAAGATGAAAGTAACAGCGTGGCTTGTTTCGGCGCAAGGCATGTGCTATGTAAAGGGATTTCATGACAGCCGAGACAAAGTCGGGCGAGAAGTGCGCGGAAGTTTGAAAAAATCGGCAAATCCGCGATATTATCTTATCACGGACTTGGGGGGCATGTGTTAACGACCAAATTTGGTAACTAAATCCCTAAGTCTGAGCCGAGGTTATAGCGGAATTGGATTGGAAAACGATTTGCAGAGAAAACAGAGGCTACATGGGCTACGAGCAAATCGGCTGGAAGGCCAGTTGGCTGAGTCCGAATCGGACATGGATAGCCGACAGCCGATTCCGATTTCGAGAAGGAGATGGAACCGTTTTCGATAAAGAGGCTTGAAGATAGAAGGAAGATTCGGTTCCCAAATGTTCATTAAATATTGCCATTTATGGATAAAGTCCTGTAATGGCAATTGTATCAGTAAAATAAGGTTTGTTTAGATATCCTATTGTAATGCAGCATGGGACCACGTCCCGGGATATTGTCGTATTTTGAATAGTAGATTAGATAGAAACCGTGGTTCATACGGATAATATTATTCTTGGGTATAACTAGGACCCGAGACCCTTGTAAATAAACATTACACACAATTAATACAACTTTCGGCACATCGCCTCCTATTTTCTTCAGACGAACACATGATCCGGCTTCGTTTCGATCCCTGATTAAGGTAAATGTTTGTCATTAGTGGTGTATCTCATCGAATTTAGTGCATCCATCGCTATGATACTCTAGATTCAATGATTTATGCTACACTAGTTATCATATATCATATATAATCTAGAACAATGTCTAGATCTGTCTTGACATCGGCCTATTTCTGTCAAGAACCAGCAACCGGTAGAGCCAGATCTAGGGGTTGGCCTAGATTATATGCGATATCACCACCGTCTCGATGGGTTTACATCAGCTATAATAGACCTGATTGTTCTTTTTATACTTGATGCTACATCAATTTGACCTATTAAGTCATTTTTAGAGCTCTCATGATCTATTTAGCTAGATGTATGTGTTTAGAGACAGCGTCGGGGTTTCAGCCGGCCTTATCAGTTTTAATATTCTTTTGGTATATTCATATTAGGTTTATTAAAGCCGCCTCTTATATTAAGATCTTGCTCTAGTTAAATGCCCTAAGCCAGAATCAGCCTGTCAGCCACAGCCGACAGCCGATTGATATAGGTTTAGCGCATTTAACCTAGATCAATATCTTTTTATAAGATGTATCGGAGTACTAGCCGATTAACAGTTAGTCTTACGGTATCGGCTAGGCTGTTAATGCATATATTTATTATCCCTTTGTATATTTGGATTAAGTGGTTAATACTGTCTTAGCGTAGCCGATCTATCCTAGTCACTTATTTTAAACGCACTTTGGGATAGCATATATATGTAAATTGATTCTCTTAGCCGATCCAGTAGGATCTAACTTAACCCTTAACGCATACATCTTTGTTTTTCTTGTTGGTTGACAGATCAAACCAACTGGCACGCCCTGTATTTCACAAACAGCCGAGAAGGACCTGCACTGGAGCTAAGCAGATCTCCCAGGCCAGCGCGTGGAGAAAATTCTCATCAACACCGAGCCTCCCTTGCCGTTTCCCCTCACTCCCTCGAGCCGACCGTGCTCCCCATTGCCCTCCCCACGCTACCCTCTCTCTCCCCGGTCGCCGCTGCACTCCGGCAGCACCCCTCGGCCACCGTAGCCATCGCCGCACCCCGCCGCCACCACCTTCAGCTTCGCCGCACTACGTCGCATCCCAGCCTCCACATCGATTCCCCTACTCGCCACCGGAATCCCTTTTCCACTGCAAACCCGAGGCGCTGCCGCCTTTGGCTGCCTCCGGTCGCGCGGTGTGATGCAACCGCCACGCGTCGTGCCAAACCGCCACCTCCGCTGCGTTCTCCGCCACTTGGAGCATGCCGACCACCTCTTCTCCCCTAAAATTCGTTGCCCATTCATCTCGGCACCGCCGTCTTCCCCAAGTCCAACCATCCCTCGGTGAGCCGCCATTTTCCCTCTCTCCCCCTCCTTTTTCCCTCACCCAGCCGCCTTACCCGAGTCGCCGAGTCCCTCGGTCGTGTGCTGCAACCTCGCAGTGGCACGCGTGTGTGCGCGTGCTGCCGCGCCGCTGGCCGGGCGTCGCCGCCCCTCCTCGCTCCCTGACCATCGAATTGGATCATGGCCGACGTGGCTGCCAGCGGTCCCGCCACGTCGGCGCCATGTCGGCAGGCCGTCCCCCGTGGCCGCCTGTGTGGCCGTCCATGTGGTGGACCGTGGACCGAGTCCACCGTGGTCCCGTGCACCGCAGCCGCTGCGCTGACGTCCCACTGACGTCAGTCCTCGGCCGCTGACGTCAGCCCTTGCCCCGCTTGCATCAGCAGCGCCCTTTTTCCTTGTAAAAATAAATAAAAATTGCGCAATAAATTATAGTAATTTCTAGAATTCAATTAAATGGTCCAAAACTTCTAAAATTAATATCTAATCCATTCAAACTCCAAATTGGGTCGTTCAAATTGCAAAATTCATCTAAACTTGAGCTCTACATGTTCATTTACTTTGCATGTACTGTTTATTTGGTTTTAATTAGAGTTTTCCCTCATTTTGCGTGCCAGCGTGTAGACTTCGCTGTTTCGGAGGTTTCGCTCGCGAAGAAGAGAGGATCAGCTGAAGAAGCAAGGCAAGTCACATTCCTCCTTGATGCATATCGACCCTAATTTATAAATATTTATTGTTTGCAAATAAAATTGCATGTTTTGCTAATTACACGGGGATCGGGTCAACCTATCTGATCGCTTGTGCCATGTTTAATTGTTACCCATTCATTGTCAACTTGGGTGATTAATTTGACTAGCTTGCATCACTTACGTGACCTTGCTATAATTATTTACTCTTAGCCATGCTTAATTACACTAGCTCACCTAATGGGAGAACTTTACTATTAGACTGATACTCACATGTAGTGACGGTCTCAGAGGTACCTTGGCAAAGGTTCATGGTTAATTAAAATGTGACTTAATGGTGGGTTGTGAGTGCATGGTTTTGTTTGTCGTACCCATGGCAATTAAGGACCGATTCATGGGAAACCCTGGAAGACTTACAGTACTTACCACAAGCCATCATGGGCAATGGCTGGACTTGTAGTGTAGCTTTTCCCTGGCCGACGAATCCAGGAAAGGGTGGGAATGATGGAGTTCGGATGGACCAGCCAAGGTCTATGCGGCTGCTGGATTCACCTAGGCACCAGAGGGGGCTGCCTACCCTGGCATAGGGGTAGGGGCGAAACCTTAGTGTGGTGTCGCTTGGTTAGGGAGAGTTATGCGAAGGGTCTTGTCACGATCACTCGCATGGTAACGTGTCAGGCATGGCACGGTGACATACGGTGGATCGTGTCTTGTGGGTACAGTTGTACACCTCTGGCCAGAGTAAAACTATTCGAATAGCCGTGCCCACGGTTATGGGCGATCAACCAGATTCACCATGATTAGACCCACCTTAAATAATTTGACCTAATGGAACTGGACTAGTTCAGGTGGTTTGGTTGGGCCTGTTCAACGTGGAGATAAGTTGTTCAATAGAAGGTTAATCCTGATTTAATTAATTAACCTTTTTCCTGTTTTAAACTAGAAATGTTTTACAACCATATTTATGCAAAGTAGCCCAAGCCACTCTTGCCTCCCCTTGCACATATGCATCCCTCCGTATGGCTTGTTGAGTACGGTGGTTGTACTCAGCCTTGCTATTTCCCCCTTTTCCTAGAAGTGCAGTGCTTCTGAGTTGAAGACGGAGTTAGAAGACCAAGGCTCAGACCCCATTTTAGTTTGCCTGTGGAGTGGAGCTAAAGCCCCGCTAGGATCGCCTTTTTTCCGCTGCTGCTGCTTTCTTTCGGGTGTGAGGACTAAGTACCTCTTCTGTAAGTATCTTACGCTTTGTTTACGTTTTAGATCTGTTTATTGATTTGTCATTTTGTGTACCCTAGGTGATTCCTGGACAGGGATTTAAAACACAAAATAATCTGAAAATTTGGTTAAATTCTGGGCGTGACATATTGTGATAAAATGATTTTTTTTCAAATTTTTTGTATTCGCATGAAATTATTCAAATGAAACCGTGGGGATGTCGTGTCGCACCCCCCGCAGTACACGCAAAAACCGTGAAAACTATGGCGGTTTTCACGGTAAGTCATACCCTGCTTGTC
The DNA here is from genome assembly GCA_019925245.2 of Oryza australiensis. NCBI lineage: Eukaryota > Viridiplantae > Streptophyta > Magnoliopsida > Poales > Poaceae > Oryza > Oryza australiensis. The sequence continues at coordinate 2,071,611 of JAIFGZ020000225.1, read as the reverse complement.
ACAATTCCATTCCGAAGTACCATGGAGGTATTGAGGTGCATGGCAACATGTTGGGATTGTGTCTTGTGGGTAAATTTGTACACCTTTGATCAGAGTTAAAACTATTCGAATAGTCGTACCCGCAGTTATAGGTGAGCCTAGCAATGTTTTTCATGATTAGTCCCACACTACTCAATAATGATAATAAATTGGTAATGATAACTTGTTAGCTCCTGTAATGGAGTTTAATATGTGCAATTAGGTTTGGTTGTTCAGAGTTGATTGGGCCTGTGTAGCATTGGGGTGTTGTTTAGTGTTGATTAAAATTGATGACTAATTACTCTACTGTTTTACAAATTCTCAAATATTTGCTAAATGCTGCTTTTGCAAATGAAACCCTATTATTGTCATCCGTTGTATCCTTGTGCACTTTGCATATTTGTTGTGTGGCTTGTTGAGTATTCCATGTACTCACCTTGCAATAACCAACCAACCTCAGTTGAAGAAGGATATCAAAGGAGAAGACCTTTTGGCTTAGATCCTAGTTGAGCTGCCTGTGGGAGTGGAGCTGAAGCTTCGCTAGATTTTCTTTTGTGCTGTAGTTTTGTTCATGGTGTGGACTAAGTACCTCTTTTGGAAGTAATTAAAGTTATATATATGATGAATCTGTATATTAAATTGTCAATTTGTGTACCTCGGCTAATTCCTGGATGAGGATTATATACACAAATTAGTTCGGGAATTACTAGTGAATTTTCGGGCGTGACAAGTTGGTTTCAGAGCCATCTCAACTGTAGGTGAAGCGAAACAGTTAAGCACATAAGGACATGTCTTTGCTAAAAGAAAAACCTATTTGCAAAAATTTGTTTTCCTCCTTATCCCATTGCTTTTTGCAAAAGTTTTATTCCTTCTCTCCTCTTCAGTTTTCAACTTATTCTAGATGGATCTCTATAAGGAGAAGTTGGATAAGATGATGATTTAATATAACCTGTCCAAGAAGATTGAGAAGTTTAGTGAAAGTATGGCAGCACAAGAGCGTAAGACATTATTTGAAAAGGAAGCTGAGCAGCATGGAAAACTATGGTTTTACAACTGAGCTTTGTCGTATGGTGTATAATCTTGGATATGAGATTCCGAAATACACTAAGGTGTCCATCCATGTTGGGAATCAATCTCACTGCAAGTCAACTATTACTCTCGTCTCAGACAATGAAGACCTTCCCCAACTTTCGTTCAATGGCGCAGCTGACTGTTTTATTTATGCTCATGAAGAAGTCGCTTATGAAGCATTGTGTCGTCTCCGTCATCATTTCAAAGACCGTCTGGAGAACACTGTGTATCACTACCATCCAAAACATGGTGACGACTTTTGGTTGAATGGTTGTGTGAATACTCACGGTGAAGAGAATCAGACAATTGTGCATATGAGGACAATGTTGGATGCTCTTGATGACCTCTATGCAGATTGCAAGACCCAAGCCAAGATTCAGAAACATGCTTTACCGGAGAAGATTGTCAGGTTACAGAAGATGGTTGAATAGATGAGGGACAAGTCTCAGCCCACCGCCAAGATCTGAAATGCACCGAAGCTCGTTTTGCGCAGTTTCGGAAGGGCACCAATCGTAAGCTTGTTCTTTGTCAGTGTTGACAATAAAATATCACGCACTGGCCTGAGAGATTTGCTTTACTCTAGTGCAGGTCCAAATATTGCTTCTGAGGTTCATAGGCATGCCAGTTGGTTTGATCCTACAACCAACAAGAAACAAAGAAAGAAAACAGAGTTAATCCGTAAATGATAGTCGATTGGCTAGTGGCCGATGACGTATCATCTTATATTGAGCCGATGCAATATGCATTGAATCGGCCAAGCGAAATCAGATCTAAACGATCGGCTATAGATATTCATAATATATAATCTAAATCTAAAAATATATTTAAACCAAGTGATTGGGATAGATCGGTAGCGTACCTAGACAGTATAAATTACTTATGTCTAAAGTACCTTAAGGTGAAGATTATACATATTTATAGCGTAGCCGATGTCACAAATCTAACATGTATCGGGTAGTACTCCGATACCACTTTATACTAAGATATCACTATAGATTAAATACATTAAACAGGAACCGATCAAATGTTAAGATAACCTACCAGATTGATAACAAGCTTAATATATTTTGTCACAGTGAGATCATAATATAAAGGGCAGATTTAGCATATCAAGTAAACATATAACAAACAAGATAGCTAAAACAGGTAAGATCGGCTAAAACTCCAATACTATCTCTAATAGAAATCATATGACAGGATATATATTATGATTCTAAATATTACTTAGTAGGTCAGACTCAACCGATGCAGCACTAAGCATAAAAAGAAACATCAGATCTAAAGAAATCTATGAATACCTTTCGAGATGGTGGATATACTATATAATCCAAGTCGACGTTGATATCTAATCCTATCAATTGTTATCTAATAACAGAGGCTAGCCGATTAGGGTTAGATCATAATATCGATCTAGATTATATAGAATGATAACTCGACGATTTACATAAATAGGATTAGAGTATCATAATGATGGAAGCACTAATCCCGAGAGAGCAAGCCGCCATAACAAGCTTTACCTCTCGTCGGAGATTAAACCCGATGAAACCCAACTCAAAGCAAGAACTCGTCGAAGTAATTAAAAGGAAAAGGTGGCGATGCGCCAAAGTTCTATAGAACTGATTGTTGGTTATTGTTTACAGGGTCTTAGGTCGCCTTTATACCCAGATACAAGATATGTCCTTGTCGGACACGATTCCTATCTCTATTACAATTCAAATTACAGATAAGTCTCTTAGGCGGACTCGTACAGACATAATCTATAATAAAATTGTTTAAAATAACCTAATTAATAGATACAATTGCCTTTCTCGGACTCTATCCGTGCATGGCAATCCTCATGAAGCACTTCAAACGGACCCGAAGATGATTCCAATGTTACCTTACCGGAATCGGCTACATCAGCTTACCTTGTCCCGATTCAATATCGGCCAACAAACACCTTAGCCGATTCGTCCATCAGCTGACGAACTCTCTAGCCGATTCGGTCTGCAATGTGCGCGCACTCTGTTTTCTAAAATCCCGATTCCCTCCAAATCAGCTTTGCCCTTGACTCCAAATCTGATGCATGCAATGCAAAATTTGGTCGTTAACACATGCCCCACAAGTCCGCTATATTGATAATGTTGCGGATTTGCCGAATCTTATCTTCCAAGAAAATCTAGGGCTTTCCATCGGTCGGTTTCCGCACCTCTTTAAATAATAACCACTGCCTCAAAGTTTTTCACGCCACCACTTGCGCTCTCACCGCTTTAGCCACAACACGTTCCCAAACTCCACCGGCGACCTCCTCGGAGCCCTCGGCAATCCCGCAAGCAACCCTCACGCAGCGTCAACTTCATCCCTGGCGATGTTGACCTCAACCACACCCTCCGGTGCGCTGTCGGCTGAGTTCCCTTCTTTTCCGCAATTTGGTAAGCCCCCTCAGCTTTAGCTCCTTTCTTTTCCACAATTTGGTTTTTGCTCTCCGTAATCTACCTTTTTCCATTGTAGCACATCTCAAACCAAATCATAATCCCCAGTCTCGCTCATCCCAATTAGTTCTTCTTAGGGCCAATCGGCAACATAGACCCCACAAAATTGATAAACGCCGAAACCAACATGGTCCCATTTAGACTGACAAACCCTAGCTTGGCACTTTGGGCCGATACCTAAAAATCTTGGCCATCAACTGATTAAACCTGGCCAGCTTGGTATAGCAGAATATCGACTAACAAACAAAGTCACTAGGAAGAGCTTGGGATAGCACAGTGCCTGGCCTTAACTATAGCCGGTATGACTAAGGACGAACCAATGCTATCGGCTGCATCCTATTTCTGGTATAAAACCTTGAACGCCTTCCTGTTCAACCAAGGGCCAATGATGCCCACTCTTTTGGATGTAGTTATGATCACGGGTTTGGACATCACAGCATGAGCTAACCCGGTCAGTTTGAACACTAAAGGCCAATTTTCCTTCAAGACCCGGGCCATCGGCGGCTGGAACGGATTCATATCACAGAACATGGGAATTGGAACAGTAGACCCTAGGGAACACACAACTTACCTCTTGATGTGGCTAGAGAAGTTCTTATTTTGTTGTCCAAGCTATGGTCCTACAACCAACTGGCAGCACATAGCCGAAGCCTTGGTAGAGAAGAAACAGATTCCTTTAGGCAAATACTTGTTAGGATATCTCTACCAGACCATGAAAAATGCATCGGCCAAGATCGCCACAAATTCAGCTATCGGCACTAGTGGCCCTTGGTGGCTATTGAAGATATGGCTTAACTTGCACACACATAAAGTTGCTGAGAGGCTAGCTTTAGTAGTGGCCAGCTTCCCATTAGCACAACTGACAACAGACGAGGATGGAGATGAGATCTCAACATGCCGATGCATGTCTTTCAGAGAGGCAACATCTTCGTACAACGGATCCAAGCTCTTAGTCGATCTATTCAAAGACTGGTTCGGCAATTAATATGATGGATTTCCAAGGGCCTCAAGGATCTGGTTTGCATATGAGAATTCTAAGGATTTCGAGCTCCCTAGTGACTTTAGATTTGACGAGATAAACTCTGAAAAGTTTCACAAGTCTAGGGAAGTCTTCACATCGGCCATCTCTCCTTGCATCCTCCTAGTCAGCATCCACCAAGGAAGAAATGTCCAGATTTCATACGAGTTTTATCATCCAATAAGTGCTGCCAGACAGCTGGGCATGGGACAACTGTCGATCGGCCTATATTTTGCCGACAGGATTCAGACTAGGGGCGAAATCGGCTCAGGCCTCATGATGGACAGGTTGCTAAGTATTGAAGGCCCCCCACTTGGCAGCATCGATAATATTGAACTAGCCATAATGAGGAGTGCAGCCTTCGACTGATGGTGGATTGAATGAAAAAACACCTATTTCACCAATTGGCTTCGATGTACTTGACCACCATGTACCCGGAGATGGTTCCACAAGTAAGTACTTCTTCTTTTGTCAAATTCTTCATTATCAGCCATAATTCTTCAATTTTTAACTTCATCTTTCTTTTTATTTGCAGACTACCGATTTCTCTCCTCCCCATGTCAGCAACACCGGGGCCCCTATCTCTTATGTCGTCGGCATCCTCCCTAACGGTTGTGGACTGGCCCCATCAAGAATTGGCTATGATGCCCCCAAGACGACATCTTTACTTCATGGTCAAATACGCCAGCCAATCCACTCCGAAGTTGGGAAAAGGAAAAGGACTAAGCCATTGGCTGTCACTCCATCGGCTGCAAAGAAGAAAACATCCAAGAAACAAAAAACCAGTGTAGCCGATGATCTGCCATCCCTAGACCCAGACTTGGAAGAATTCTTGAATCAAGAAGAAACAGAAGAAGCCATCGATGACGCTGCGGCCAAAACAAGTGAACCAAGAAGAACCATGTCGACGCCGCCAGCCGATGATCAGGCTCCTCAAGAAACTCCAAGTCCTCCAAAATGCCAACCTCGTCCTGCTCCGATATGCATTTTCTTGGGATTCTTCTTCCTTTAAATAATCACATCTCAATTCTGACCAAACTCCTTCATTTTGCAGAAAAAGAAATTGGCCACCAGAAAGAAATCGGCTCCAGCTCCACCGGTAACCTTGACTTCAAACTTTCCTCAAATTTCAATTAGCCAATTCTGAATGAAACTTATTTCTCCTCTGTACAGCCTCCCCGCTCTCCAGCACCTGCCCCACATACATCAAGTGAACGTACTCCATCGGCTAGAGGCAGCCATCATGTGGAGGCAGAAGGAGAGGCCGCTCCTATCATCCCTTAAGTATTTAAATACACCACATTGGCTATTCTGAGTTTCTTCAATACTTAATAATTTCATCATTCCCTTTTCAGGTCTTAACCGACATGTTTTCTTTTGATATAAGACAGTTCTTGGATGAGGAAGAAGAGACCATGAGAAAAGCTTTGGCTCCCATTGTCGATGATTTGAAAGCCAAGCTAATGGACATTGCTCGTCGGTTGGAGAGCTCCTTAGATTACCTAGTCGCCAACTACGGGCCGATCAGGGCTAGGTTTGAAGAAATTCAAGATTAGATCCCAGACAACTTAGCTCACATCATCTCCCAAGCCGCATATCTTGAACAACACAGATACAAGCTAGAGAGGGAACGACAGAGGATTGCCGATCGGCGAGAGAGAAAAGCTCTCGAAGCTACCATTGAAGCCAATCGGCAATCGATCACAGCAGAGAAGGCTAAGCTTGACGAGATGACCTCAGGACCAAGCTCTATTCAAACCAGAATTGATTGGTTGCAGAAACGCAAAGAAGAGTTGCTAGCTGAGCTCGAGAAGTGCAATGTCGATCTTGCGTCAGAAAAGCAGAAACTTGCCGATCTCCTCAGAGAAATTGAAGAACAAAAGTCCAAATTGAACTCCTCAGTCAAACATTTGTCAGAGCTCACGAAATCTTTGAAGATAATCTCGGGGTTTGACACAACTGATGCCCAAGCAATCGAGGAGATAGAACAAATCAGGCAAAGGGAAATATCGGCTATCAACAAGCTGGTGTCTAACTGAGTCGATTGTAATAGGACTTAGAGACCGCTGCAAACACTTGTAGAATTGAACTTTCATGTCGATTCTTGTAATCCTTGTGAACTTCTGTGAATTGCTGTAACATAACTTGCTTGCATTGAAATTTTTTGAAGTCCATATATTTTTGTATGCCTGTACGTATGCCCTCCTAATTTTACAATGTTAGACATTGACAACATTATTGCTTGACCAAGGACATCACAAAAATATCAGCAATCACACATCGGCAAAAGCACAAATGATTATGATAAATTGAACAGACTAAGGACGATATAACTTATATCGATCATCACACATCGGCGAAACACAGCCGATTATGATAAATTTGAAGAGACTAAGGGCGATATAACTCATATCGGCCATCTAAAGGCGATGTAAACACATCAGCTACCATGTATCGGCAGAACACAACCGAATTATGAATTGATCCAAACACTTGGATAATATTTTGTTCAAATATTTCCCATCGAGAGCCATTCCAAAAACTTCTCCATCAAGCCTTTGCAATATGTAAGCTCCTTTAGAAACAGACTTGTAGATTCGAAAAGGCTCTTCCCAATTTGGTGACCACTTGCCAAATTTATTATCACGAGTCCCAATCGGCAAGATCAATTTCTAAACCAACTCGCCTTCCGAAAAAGATTTTGGCACAACTTTCTTGTTATAATGATGAGTGATTCTTTCCTTACCCCTTGTCACCTTTTCCAAAGCATGCATCCTGGATTGAACCAATTCCTCCGATTCATCTACCATGAGATTATGATAATCATCGGCTGTTAACTCATCTTGCAAATCGATTCTCCTTGAGCCGATGACACTTTCCCACGGCAACACAGCTTTATGCCCATAAACTAGCTTGTAAGGGGGAACCTGGATTGATCCATGACAAGCCATCCGATAGGACCATAAAGCTTCAGCCAATCGGCAATGCCACTGCTTTGGAAACTTAGAGATCTTTCTCTTGATCAACTTGATCAGACTTTTGTTGGATGCTTCTGCTTGCCCATTGTCTTGTGCATAGTATGGTGAAGAATTCCACAACTTAATCCCCATGCTTTCGGCAAATTGGACAAACTCATCCGATACAAAGATAGATCCCTCGTCGGTTGTGATGGTCTGAGGTACTGGTATATAATGTGCTCTTTGACGAACTAAATTGTATCCCTAGAATCAACCTTCTTCAACGAAATTGCCTCCACCCACTTTGTGAAATAATCAGTTTCCACCAATATGAACTTATGTCCTTTGCTCGAGGGTGGATTAATCTGGCCGATCATGTCGATCCCCCATCCCCTGAATGGACATGGCTTGATTATGGGATTCATAGCTGATGCTGGTGCTCTTTGAATTGCTCTAAACTTCTGGCAGTCTTGACAACCTTTATAGTATCTGAAACAATCTCCAGAATCGCCGGCCAAAAATACCCAGCTCATCAAAGCAACCACTTCATCTTATGAGCCAATTGATGAGTACCACATATACCTTCATGTACTTCGCCCATCACAACCTTGGCATGATCGGCACTCAAACATCTTAGCAATACTCCATCAATCATCCGATAATACAGATCGTCATCCAGCAAAACATATCTTAAAACTTTATAATGCAATTTTCTCAAAGCCGATTGAGAAGAATTCTTCAGATAATTAAAAACATCATACCTCCAATCATCGGCTGCGACGGTAGCAATTTCTACCTCGATATCTTTTATCATCGGCTTGTATCCCGATCCCCCATGAGCCAAATCATTAGCTTCGATATTTTGCTTTTGAGGAATATGCGTCAAAGTCACTAGCCGAAAACTTTCCATCAACTCTCGACACTTCTCATAGTAGATCATCAATGCATCTATATTCTCCAGCTAATGATTGATGACCAACAAAGAATCACCCATGATTTCCACGGCATCAACTTCAACTTCCTTCAAGAGTTGCAATCCCTTGAGAACTGTCTCATACTCAGCTTGATTATTGGTAGCATAAAGCTTAATAGTATAGGCAAACTCAAAACTTGTCCCCCTAGGTGATATGATGACCAAGCCGATACCATAACCATGAGTACAAACCGACCCGTCGAAAAACAAAGTCCAAGGCACTATGTCAACCGAGCTGATTGAGTCGTCACGATGTTCGACAATAAAATCGACTAGGGCCTGCCCCTTCACTGCCTTGGGTGCTTATATCTTAGATCAAACTCTATTAATGCATAAATCCATTTTCCAACTCTCCTTTTCAGCACTGGAGCCGATAGCATATACTTGACAACATCGGCTTTGCAGACTATGGTGCATTCATTGGATAACAGATAATACCTCAACTTTGTGCAAGAGAAAAATAGACATAAGCACAACTTCTCCACCAGAGAATACATTGTCTCTGCATCCAGAAACCTTCTACTTAAATAAAAGATTGTTCTTTCTTTACCCTCAAATTCCTAGATCAAGACCGAGCCGATTGACTTCTCATCGACTGACAAGTACAACTTAAAAGGCACTCCTCTTTGTGGAGGAATCAGAACTAGAGGAGAACTCAAATATCCCTTGATATTGTCCAAAGCCTTTTTGTTGCTCTGCCCCCCAAGTGAACTGTTGATCGGCTTTCAATTTGAGAAAAGGTGTAAAGGGCTCCATCCTCCCCGATAGATTGGCAATAAACCTCCTGATGAAATTCACCTTGCCGACCAGAGATTGCAACTGCTTCTTGTCTTGTGGAGGTTGAATATTCTTGATTGCATTGATACTCCTTTGTGCTACTTCAATCCCCCTTTCATGAACAAGAAAGCCCAAAAACTGTCCACCGATATGCCAAAAGTACACTTTGTGGGATTCATCTTCAGGCCATATTTCCTTGTTCTCTCAAGAACTTTCCTCAAATCGGCTATATGGTCATCAACTTTCTTCAATTTCACTACCACATCATCAATGTAGATTTCAACCAACAAGCCGATTAGATCATGGAATATGTAGTTCATGGTCCTTTGATATGTAGTGGAATATGTAGTTCATGGCCCTTTGATATGTAGCTCCAGCGTTCTTCAAACTGAAAATCATCATAACCCACTCGTATAAGCCGATTGCACCAGGACATCTGAAAGCAGTTTTATGGATGTCTTCTTTTGCCATGAAAATTTGATTGTATCCAACATTGCCATCTATAAAACTTATAATCTTATGCCCTGAGGCAGCATCAACCAATAAATTGGCAATCGGCATTGGGTATTCATCCTTAGGGGTAACTTTGTTCAAATCTCAAAAATCAATACACACCCTAAGTTTACCGTTTTTCTTGATCACTGGAACTATATTGTAAACCCACTCAGTATATCGGCATGGTCGAATGAAACTATCATCATATAATCGAGTGATTTCGGCCTTAATGGCATCATACATATCGGCTTGGAATCTCCTAGGTGATTGCTTAAACAGTCGATATGTTGGTTTGATAGGAAGCCGATGTTCTACAATCAATCGGCTAGGTCCTGGCATCTCAAAATATTCCCAAGCAAAACAATCTTTATACTCCTTGAAAAGTTCTATTAGCTTGGTTTTAAATTGAGAAGACAATTTGTTGCTAATAAATGTCGGCCTATGTCTATCTCCTGGACCTATATCAACTTCTTCCAAATCATCGGCCGACATGAAGCCTTGTCCCAATTTGTCATCGAGATCATCTATAGTGTCCTTGGTGTAGAAACTTGAACCCTCCATGACGCCCTCAAAGCAATAATCGGGGCTCTTCGTCTCCAATTGGTTGTATGTCACAATCAGACACTTTTAGAAAATCTCCTTGCCAAATCTTGCTAGACAAGCAATCAATTCCATCCATCTACCAAAGGGTTAAATCGACAATGCAATATTTACTGACCTGTCGGCTGGCACGATTTCCACCTTGTCACCTTGCCATTGGATTAAGCTCTTATGCATGGTCGAAGGAATACAATAATTCACATGAATCCAATCCCTTTCAAGCAATAGACTATAAGATGCCTTCTCATCGATGACAAAAGATATTGTGGGAACAGTCTTGCTGCCGATTGTCAGCTCCACATTTAAAACTCGTTTGGTCTCCGATGGATTGCTACCGAAGTCCTTGAGAACCATGTTGGTCTTGATAAGATCATCTGAACTCCTGCCCAACTTCTTAAAAGTAGAATATGGCATTAAATTCACAGCGGCTCCTCCATCAACCAACATCGTGGACATCGGCTTGCCATTGACAATCCCCTTGACATACAGTGGCTTAAGGTGCTAATGTCCTGCCCCCTCTTGTTTTTCAAAGATAGCTTGTTCTGGGGATAAAACTAACTTGGCCAGGGATTCTTCCACAAGATCTGCATTGGCTTGGCAAGCCTCATATTCTGCTAGCAATACAAATACCATGTTAACTGATGCAGAGGCAACAACCTTTCCCTTAGCCACCCTTTTTGCCTCATCGACTTTGACCTCATCGGCTGGAAGTACGTTGCTCTTAATGCGCCACTCTTTCCTTGAGTGTTCTCGCTTCTTCTTCTTCTTCAGCCGATGATCAATTTTGGCTTGGACTTCCTGAAAACGTCCCCTGCTCTTCATCCTCTGCACCCTCCTCTTCTGACTCTTAGTGAAAGTACCAGAAGGGCACCATTGTTGGTTCATGGTCTCATCTTCATCTTCGTCAAAGTCCTTCTGCAGAAAATCCTAATGAATCGGACCCAACCTCTGATGAACGGGGAGTTTCTTTTGTGTCAGCCGATTTTCCTCAAGATGAGATTGGCTAGATTCTCCAGCATAGCCGTCATCGTAATTGTTACATGCTGGACAATTTTCTATCATTGGCATCCTCATCCCTTCATTTCAGCAAAATCTGAAAAATTCGCAACTCCAATGGGGATCAAAGCTGTCATCCTCCTGATAGTACCTCTCTTCCTATCTGTCATGTTTCCTCTGGTAATTGTCGATGATCCTGACGGAGTTAGGCTTCTTCGACCGATAATCTTTCCTATCGACTGCTCTCCCACTCGTGTGAACCATGTTGATAGGAAAAGGATTGTCATCAATTTTCATCGGTTTCTTCAAATCTTCAAATTTAATTTTCCCTGCCTCAATAGCCGATTGGATCTGCTGCCTGAAAACTTTGCAGTCATTGGTACTGTGAGATCCAGTGTTGTGCCACTTGCAATATTTCCTCTTTCTCAACTCCTCAGCCGATGGAATAACATGGCTAGCAGAAAGTTGGATTTGCTTTTCCTGAAGTAGCAGATCAAAAATCTTATCGGCCTTGACAATGTTAAAATCATATTTTTCCTCTTTGGTCGAATTTTTGACCCATTGGCACGTAACGACCTTCTTGTTTCGGCCCATTCGGCGCAGCTGAATCGTCCTCATCTCCTTCGATTCGGAGGCATATGCAACATGGCTAACCTTTTTAAAGGCTTTCTTGGCTTCTTGAAATCTTTGTTCATGTGTCGTTATCTTTTGAGCCAAGTGAGCTAGGCTTTCAAAGTCTTGAGCCAAAAATCTTTCCCTGATTGGTGTCAATAAGCCTTGGAAAGCAAGATCGGCTAGCTGATAATTAGACAGAATCAGGCTGTAGCATCTGTTCCTCATGTCTCTGAACCTTTGAATGTTGTCTTGAACAGACTCATCATGCTTCTGCCTGATAGCTGTGAGATCGGACAACTTCATTTCATGGATTCAACTGTAAAAGTACCTATGAAACTGTTTCTCCAGATCGGCCCAACTTTGAACATAATTGTATGGCAAGGATGAAAACCATGTGAAAGCCAATCCAGATAAAGACAGAGGGAATAATCGAACCCTCAGGGCGTCAGTAGCCGATGCTTCCCCACACTGGGCCAGGAATCGACTGACATGCTCATAGGTTGACACGTTATCCTACCCTGAGAATTTATAAAAATCTGGCACCTTGTATAGGTTTGGCAATGGTACCCGTTCAAAATATTCTGGGTATGGGTGCCGATACAAGTTACCTGTATCCTTAAGCTTCAACCCGAACTGCTCCCTCATCACATCAGCAATCATATCGGCCCAGGGCTTCTGTTGAGGTGTCCCTTGAACCTGCTGTTGTATCGGCTCGAGTTGGTTGAATTGAGGGACGTACTGGGGTTGAGGTGATGCCCCTTGTCGATACTGCACTTGAGGTGAATAGGGCTGATATTGGAAATTGACATTGCCCCCTGGTGATGTTGAGGAGACTGATGCACCCCATAAGCTTGATGATCAGGAATGAACTGAGCTCCGATGGGCTGGAGCTACTACTGAATTGGTGCCTGTTGCCCTGTTGGTATCTGCCGAATAGGCTCACCAGCCGACTGGTTCATCCTGAACATGGCCGTAATTTGGTCTTGAGAAACCCGGGGGATGTTGTGCCCCATGTGTTGAGGTTGCAGTTTGACCAGAAGAAAAGGATTAAACTCTGGTTGCTTTTGTGCCGATGATGATGCAATTGGCTTTCCAGGTGCCGATGCTGGTGCCATCGGCTGTTCTAGGACTCCTCCTGGAACAGGCTGCTGTTTGCCGGGAGACAAAGTCCTATATGGTAGAAAATTGCCTTCAGGAAGAAATATCGGCCCCTTGGCTTGATGCTCGGCAATCCTACTGTCCACCACGGAACTAATCATATTGTTGAGGGTGTTAACAAGGATCCCCGATTGGTTGGTCAGTGCATGATGCACGGCATAGTCGATCTGATCTTGTAGGTTGTTGTATTCTGGGCTCCCTTCTTGCTTGATGTCCTGAGGTTTGCTTCCTTTTCCAGAACTTGACTCGGGCTCATCGTTGCTCGGCAAAACCACCTTGTAACGCTGGACAACCGTGCCCGAACAAGTTTGGACGAATGAGTGCAAAAACTGGTTCTACTACTTGTTCATCATCTCCTCGAACTCGGCCTTCTGTTCTGGCGTCAGTTTGTCCATGGTGACATGGATGACGTTTTTAGGGTCAATATCTGATGACTTGATGTCCACCATGATGTCTTGTTGTGTCCCACTGGGCGTGCCAAAAGCGTCTTGATGGTAAAATGTCATGCACTGGCCTGAGAGATTTGCTTTACTCTAGTGCAGGTCCAAATATTGCTTCTGAGGTTTGTAGGCATGCTAGTTAGTTTGATCCTGCAACCAACAAGAAACAAAGAAAGAAAACAGAGTTAGTCCGTAAACGATAGCCGATCGGCTAGTGGCCAACGACATATCATCTTATATTGAGCCGATGCAATATGCACTAAATCAGCCAAGGGAAATCAGATCGAAACTATCGGTTGTATATATTCATAATATATAATCTAAATCTAAAAATACATTTAAACCAAGTGGTTGGGATAGATCGGTAGCGTACTGAGACATTATAAATCACTTATGTCTAAAAGTGCCTTAAGGCGAAGATTATATATTTATAGCATAGCCTATGTCATAAATCTAACATGTATCGGCTCGTCCTCTGATACCACTTTATACTAAGATATCACTATAGATTAAATACATTAAACATGAACCGATCAAGTGTTAAGATAACCTAACAAATTGATAACAAGCTTAATATGTTTCATCACAGTGAGATTTTAATATAAAGGGCAGATTTAGCATATCAAGTAAACATATAACAAACAAGATAGCTAAAATAGGTAAGATCGGCTGAAACTCCGATACTATCTATAATAGCAATCATATGACAGGATAGATATTATGATTCTAAATATTACTTCGTAGGTCAGACTCAACCGATGCAGCACTAAGCATAAAAAGAAGCATAAGATCTAAACAAATCTAAGAAAACCTTTCAAGATGGTGGATATACTATATAATCCAAGTCGATGTTGATATCTAATCCTATCGATTGTTATCTAATAACAGAGGCTAGCCGATTAGGGTTAGATCGCAATATCGATCTAGATTATATAGCATATATGATAACTCAACGATTTACATAAACAGGATTAGAGTATCATAATGATGGAAGCACTAATCCCGAGAGCGCAAGCCACCATAACAAGCTTTACCTCTCGTCGGAGATCGAACCCGCTGCAGCCCAACTCAAAGCAAGAACTCATCGAAGTAATTAAAAGGAAAAGGTGGCGATGCACCGAAGATGTATTTGTTAGTGATATGCCCTAGAGGCAACATGGAGATGTTGGATATCATGGTCAATGTTTATGTATTTATGAATAAAGTGTTATTTAGTTCCATGAAATAGACATCTTGTATTGATCAATAAGTATGTGACTTATTTATGAGACTCTTTATGCATGAATCTATTTCTAAATGATCACTGGTCAGATGTCATATTATTGGAACTAATATGATTCTAAGATCGGCATGTTTATTGATTGATGATCATGTCTCGTAGATCATGGGTATGGAGATACCAAAACAATAAACATGGACACATGTGTTAGAGAACACATTGTTGGATAGACCCACCATCAGACACTACAGGAATTAATGTGCCATTAGTTAGTCTCAAGTAGTGTTGGTGCAACGTCCTTAGACCTGAGATCATCATGGATTCCAACATGTGTAGTAGCCTACTTTGGGACTACCAAACACTATTCCGTAACTGGGTAGTTATAAAAGTAGTCTTCGGGTTTGCTATGAAACATGGAGTGGGATGTGAGTGATCAAGATGGAATTTGCCCCTCCTTTGGAGAGATATCTATGGGCCCCTCGAGATAATGGATTATGGAAATACATGGCCATGCTAAGTTGATTGAGGAGTCAATCAACAGACAGATAATCCAATACGGTTCGAGTGAATGGTTAAGCTATTGAAGGGATGGCACACATCTTGCCTATAGCTTAATTGGTATAGTGAGGCAAAGGGATTTGTGTACACATTACATGTTCAGAGCCCATATTATATTCTTGTATACTATGGTGTCAATATGTGCTGCTAGGCGCCGCTATTGACAGGTCGGCTGAGTTGGACTCGAGCCGACGATCGGCTAAGTTAGACTATAGCCGAAACCGAGTATACCTGAACCTACGGGGTCGCACGCTTAAGGGGATAAGAACGGGCATTCGAGTTGGACTCGGATATGGCTCGATCGAATAGGGATCCGATCGGATAGAGTCCTATGGGCTTACGAAGTCCGGCCGGCCAACTCTATGAGTTTCAGATAGGATCCGATTAAAAATAGAGTCCCGATGGGGCCCCAAGGCCCAACCGGCCAACTCTATATAAAGGAGTGAGGGGTGGAGAGCTGCTGTATGTCAATTGAAGTCAATTGCGCCGAAATCAATCTGATCACACACGACTTTAGAAGTCGGCGAGATCAATCTCCACGGAAACCCTCCCCACTTTCGAGCCAAACCCTAGCCTTGCATCTTATGCTAGTACACGGGTGTTTGGCGTTTTGTCCCCGGACGTGTGGATACCGGTAGAGGCGCTACTACGTTGTGGCGCTGTTGATCGGCTACGAATCGGCTGCAATCGGAGCGAGGCGACTGCGGCAGATCGGCGATGAGAACGTGGTCGGACGACTCGGATCGGCTGCGGCATCGGTGAATCGGCTGATTGGTGAATCGGCTGTCCCTAGGAATCGGCTGTTGGCTTATGGGAATCGGCTGCACTATTCCAGATCGGATAGCCCTGATTGGCTTTTTCCGCTGCATACTCCAAATCGGTAACAATCTATCGGCCCTTACTTGCAAGTGTTCCTGGTTTGCGCAGTAGAAAAGTTTTTGTTTTCGGCTAGCGTAGCCTCCGCGTAACCCTTCAGTAGTATCAGAGCTAATCTTGCTTAGTTCGGGTTTTAGATTGGATCTGAAACAAGTTTTGCACACGGGTTGATTAGATCAATCGGTTTTACTAGATCTGTTGAGGAGAGTTGATGGTAATTGCGTTCCTTGATAGTGTATCGGAACAGCGTAATGTGATTACGTCGAAGCAATATCCATAGAACTCGGTTTGAGTCGGGTTCAAGATAGCGTTCCTTGATAGTGTATCGGAACGGTATAATGTGATTATACCGAAGCTATCTCATAGTCTGACCTTGTTTGCTGCCTCGCACCTACGCAAACCATCTCCCTTGATAGTGTATCGGGACGGCATAATGTGATTATGCTGATATGGTTTCCGTAGGCAAACTCGTACCGACATAATCTATAAGGAAACTATTTGAAATAACCTAATTAATAGATACAATTGCCATCTCGGACTCTATCTGTGCATGGCAATCCTCATGAAGCACTTCAAACAGACCCGAAGATGATTCCAATGTTACCTTACCAGAATCGGCTACATTAGCTTACGTTGTCCAATTCAATATCGGCCAACGAACACCTTAGTCGATTTGTCCATCAGCTGATGAACTCTCTAGCCGATTCGGTCTGCAATTGGCGCACACTGTGTTTCCGAAAATCCCGATTCCCTCCAACTCGGCTTTGGCCCGTACTCCAAATCCGATGCATGCAATACCAAATTTGGTCGTTAACAGTCAGAAAAGGATCTTTGAGTTAGAAGATGAATTGAGGAAGTTAAAGGAGAACTTTCTTTAGAGGAAGATGAAGATGCGAAGCCAACTCAAGTTGTCAAGCGTCTTTGCACTGGAGTCCTTTCGGTCAAGATTAGTCCTGGTGAAGATGAGTCAGGTAAGAAGCCTCCGAGACCAAAGGAAGATTGAAGAAGTCTCTAGAACTTATGGTAGAACCTAAGCTTTACCCTTAAGAGTAGTAGTTTGTTGGTTAGTTCGATCATTGTGTTAGCTTGTTTGCTTATGTTTTGTTTGTGCTTGTGTAGGTTTTAGCGTATGGAGTATATCAAGGGGTGGTGATATAACCATACTAAGTTAAGAGTTCAGTTCATTGTTAATGAATAACTTATTTCACATCAATATAAGGAAGCCTATTTTGAGTTCCCTTGTCTCCTTTCTTTTCTCTTTCTGTCTCTCTTACCTTACACCCAACATAATGAGTTCAAAGAAAGGAAGTTTTATGCTCAACAGTGTTGGTGGTTTCAAAAACAACAAGATAATAGTCAACATACTCCCAACCAAGTTATTTCTGCCAAGGATTAATGAATCATAATGGTGTTACAACTACCAATCTCAAGATCCCTACCCTTTACTTTAGTTTAGTCCAAGCAGAAATAACTAGTTGTAGCTGATAAATTACCTTACTAGAGTTCTCAAATCCAGTTTCATGTCTTGATCAAGTGGGTACCATTCAGACTAACTGAAGATGGAACTTAGTGGAATGCAGCTCTCAACTTACAGTAGTAAGGTGTGATTTAATTTACCTTGACAAGTTAGAATTCAACTCTTACGTGAGAACCCGGTAAGTCTAAGGAAACTATCTATCATCCCTACCTGGAATCAAGTGGTAGTAAGCCAAGATAGTTCATTACAGAGTTATGATGGAAACAATGTTATTTTGAGATCCAGGCATTTAGGAGCCAAGTGTCCTAAGCAAGGTTAAGGGTCAGAAGCTCAATGGACACCATTGTTGAGCGAAGGAAAACTATTCACTCTTGGTCTCGCACATATTTGAGGTTCAAAGTTTGAGGCCGAAGGTTTACCTTTATGGCATCAGGATGATCATTGTCGCCACAATAAGGTTTATAAGGAATGAGTATATACATGTGTCTGACAGGATGATTCTTTTTACACTACACGTGGATCAAGTCAGTACTATCAACAAGACCAGGATCTTCAACAATAATGAATCTAAAGGGGTGTTGTTTTAGCAGAAAGAAGAGACTTTTTAAGTCTTCAAATAGAAGTAGATGGAAAGTGGAGATTGCATTATTTTGGAATAATGGGAACATGGAACAGGGAATAATGGGAGCTTGATGAAAGGGTACTCATTTCCCATAATGCTTATTACTATGGTGAAGATATATCAAGTGAAGACTCTGTTCGTAAAGTGTTTATTTTTGGTTAAAGGAATGGATCATACAGTTAGCGGTTGCCAGCTCAATTCTGTAATAATCAAGGTCATAAAGGATGAACGGAAATTCTAGCAGATCGCATAACAGTCAGTGTGATGATAGTAACGTTTGCAACATTTTCATTAGTTGGGACAAACAAGTACAGTCGAAAGTGATGAATGGAAGTATTGTGAACTAAGGCTTAAGTTTTGTCCCTATTTCAGCTGAGCAAGAAGATTTCTAATTAAGAGGAACGCACCCCATGTCTATTGCGGATGGTATAGGTTTTGAGTCAAGAGGTTATGTGTCACGCCCAGAAATTTATTTCAAATTTCCAAACTACTTTGTGTATTAATCCTTGTCTAGGAATCAACCAACGTACACAAAATGACAAATCAATAAACAAATCCAAACATAAAATAAAATGTAAAATACTTACAGCAGAGGCACTTAGTCCTCACACCCAAAAGAAAGCAGCAGCGGAAAAAGGACGATCTTAGTGGGGCTTGAGCTCCACTCCACAGGCAAACTCAACTGGGATCTGAGCCTTGGTTCTCTAACACCATCTTCAGCTCAGAAGTACTAGACTTCTAGAAAGGAGGAAAATAGCAAGATTGAGTACAACCACCATACTCAACAAGCCACACCAATGATGCAGACGTGCAAGGAAAGACAAAGAGAGTCTTGTGGCTATTTGCATAAAAGTGGCTGAAAAAATTTATATTTTAAAGCAGTAAAATAGTTGCTTAATTAAGGCAAGATTAATCATTCACTGAACAATGCTACAACCACATTAAACAGGCCCAACCATTTCACCTGAACTACAGCAGTACATTAGGTTAAATTATTAAGGGTGAGACTAATCACGGTGAATCTGGTCGATCGCCCATGACCGTGGGCATGGCTATTCGAATAGTTTTACTCAGAGATTAATACACAAAATAGTCTGGAAATTTTGGATAAATTTCTGGGCGTGACAAGTTGGTATCAGAGCCACCTCAACTGTAGGTTGAGCCAAATGGTCAGACCCCTAAGGACAAGTTTTGTGAAAACCTTATCTGCAAAAATGTCTCTTTTCTCCCTCCGGAGTTTTTTACAAAATGATTTGTCAAATTTCTCTCCTTCCCCCTCTAACTATTTAGCTGTTAAGCCTGGAGCGCCAACTGAAGCTTCATGGAAGTCAAGTCAACCCCAAGCTTCAAGCAAGAAGATCAAGACGAGCAGTCCAAGTCAGCGTTTTCAAGTCAAGAGAAGTCTCCCCGGAGCTTACCTAAAAGCCAATCCATCCCGGAAGTGTAGTATCGGTAGTTCCTAGGTCGTGTGTTGTTTGATGTGTGCAGGTGTATGGTTTACATCAGTGGTGGGGATATGACCATACTAGGTTGATTTGCCTAATCAACTTGAACGATAAAAGTGTACTCACAACAGATCAGTAGGCCGGTGAGTTAAGGTCTTATCTTTAGCAACCCCTCCTTTCCATCTCTCACCCGTCCCAGAAGTAGTTGGTCAGCACGAAGGAGATTAACAACAACAACAACAACAATAGTGTGTTGAGGTCAGAACCTGATGGATCAGTTCAAGCCAACCACATGCAATCTCTGTTAGAAATGTCACACCTGGTCAAAACTTAATTACCCAAGGTCGGATGATGGCTATGTTGATGCAGCAGATGCAGAGCAGTACCACCAACAATAGTTGCAAACTCAAGTGCTAGCCCGGAACCTAAATCAGAATAACAGTCAAAGCTAGTATGTTCCAATGCCAGCACCCGTAATACCTTCCAATATACTGCCAAGTTCTCGGAAGATAGTTGCAGCCAAGCCACTACCAAGTCGAAGGGAAGCACCTATCATTTGTTATGACTGTAACAAGCAAGGTCATTTTGTTTACGCCAGGATACCGATGGAACATGAGCTACAATGCCCAAAAGGAAAAAAAAGGTTCAAGAAGGTTAACCAACGACAGTTATGGTACATCGATGTCCAACCATAAGAAAAGAAGAACAATAGTATGAAAGATGGATGATGTCAGTAAACTGACCATCATTGACACAAGATCCAGTCCCGAAGATGTAGCAAGGATACCCAAGCGTCTGAGAGGGAATACCTTTCATGGAGCACGTCGGCTAGCTAGCACCTTAGGTTGTATGGTCTACCCAAGTCAAAAGATAATGAATAAGAAAACGAGTCCTCTCATAATGTGAAAGAGATCCTTGAAAGTCTCAGTGAAAAAAGAAATGGAGCTCAAAGCATGCATCCAATATGCAGAAGTTGGATACAACGCTAACATATGCTTTGTCACCTGTCTCCATGATGAAGACATCCACGTGATAGATAAATGTCCTATGAGAAAGTTCACGTGTTTCTTGTGTGAGAAAACAGATCATGTGCCCAAGGGTTGCCAGTTGAATTCGGTCCTAGCTAAGACCATTACAGACCAAGAAAGATCAAAAGACACCTCTCCAACCTATGTGTCAACTCATGATGGTTGCTAATAGAAGTGGCAGTACCACTTCGATCCTCACCCAGTTTCACCTCCAATGGCAACAACGGTGGTTCACGAGTCCCTACTTACTCCCGCTCTGATGATAAACATTCACAACCAGAAGATTGTGCTTAGTGATCAATCAAGTACAAGTGGTCCCAATAGTCTCAAGACAGGACACCCCATCAGTAAATGTTCACCCCTATACGAAGAGGCCACCATTGTTCCAACACTGGAAAGCCAAGGCACGTTTCTAAGGAATGTTCAATGCCAAAACGTCAGCAATATCAAGTCAACAGCTTTGTTTGCAGCATCCCTATTCAAGCCACGTCAGTTCCATTGCAAGTGGTAAGATCTTGCCAAGTGTTACCAACAAAATGAGGTACCCTAACTGCAAGAGACAGTTCACTCCTCCAACAGCACCCGCAGATAATGTCTCGAACATCAGTCATAAGACTGTCATCAACACCAACATTGCATCTCATGTGGTTTCAACTCAGATGCCTAGAAATCGACATCCACAAAGTGACACCGTCATCAGGAAGGTTAAATCTTCTGCAGCTACCAAGAAAACTGACGTCTCTCCAAGGAATGTTAGCAGTCAAAGCATTGTCTTTGTTGGAACCCCAGCCAATCAACAACGAAAAGACAAGTCAACCATGTCGAAATGAAAAAAGAGAGTAAATGTTGTACTAGTTAGCAATCATGCCAACAAGGGCCAGCACAATTCCTAAGTCTTGGACGTTCAAGTGTTTTTCTGGTACTTAGAAGTTCTATGGCAGTCAAGTAATAAGGAGGGAATGTTGAATGGTCAAGAGGAATTATGGGGAATTGAGATTTGCGCCTATAAACGTCACAAGAAACCTAGAGTTTCATTTTCTAGCTCATTATAGTTTGGTCAGATCCCAAGACATAATTGCTAGCCAAGAGAAGGAAATGGTCGATCAAGAAAATGAGAATTGTCAGACCGTAGTGACACTCGACATGATGGAGATCTCTTTGAAGGATAATATAGGTGGCACCTCAAAGAGATGAGAAGAATGATGGAATATTTGGCAGCAACATCATGGAGGAAATATCCACCCTTTCAATCTTAGAGGTTCTCGAGAGAACAGTAAGTGCAACTGCACCCTAGTGATGTGAATATGGATCAAGAATGGTCATCCTTAGTTCAAGGCAATCGTTACAGTTCTTGAAAACCACCTTAGTGTTTCTTGATAGACAACAAGGGAATTGCTCCATCACCTTTGCCTAAAGTATATGGATGCAAATGTTTGGACAAAAAAACAATAATAGCCAACAGAGTGTATGACGGAGGATCCTCAATGGTGAATCACCTCTAGTTCAAAATGGAAAGTGAAGTTATTATGATAGAGGAACAGATACTTGTCGACGGAATGGGTCGGCGGTCCTCCAAGGAGGGTCCCCGAGGAGGTAAAAGAGAGAGAGTGGTAGGGAAGCTGCTCTCCACTGGATCGGATGGTCGACTCGAACTTAGAGATGAGCCAAGAAACAAAACGCAGAGAGTTATACTGGTTCAACCCTCCCGAAGGATAATAGGCCTACGGCCAGTGTGTGGTGTTCTTTGTTGGGGTGGATGATGAACAATAGTTACAATGGAGGTTCTCAGAGTCTGGATCCCTTGGCCCCATCGCCTTGCCCTCCTCTTTATAGCTCAAGGGGGGTAGGAACAAGAGAACTTGGGGGCTAAGAAAGCTAAGCCTAAGAGAAAGAGAGAAAAGGTGGGGGTACAGAAAACATCTGACAAAGTACAAGCTGGTCTCCTAGATCCTATACACCGTGGACATCTTGTGATCTTGCTATCTTGGGATCCTGCTCCTATGCTGCCAGGTGGTGCCAGACGTCGCCGGGTGGTCTACTCCCACTTCCTCCTTGCCCGCCACGCCATGTCCCGAGGTGGCTTGAGGTCGGGTGTCGAGTCGAAGTCGATCAAAGAACCGAGGTCAGACTCAGGGTAAGGTCGGAGGGATCGACCCCGCGGAGGGGGGGTCGGGACATTGACCTCTCCCCGAGGACTCTCGGTTTGACTTTGGTTGGAGCCCGAATCGAGTCTTTGGGGTACCCCAGGGTGATACCCCCCACAGCAGCCCTCGAGCCTAAAAAGAAATGAAGCATTCTTTCTTAGGGTCAAAGTTCTTATGGGCGTAGTCTTCTTCGACTCCCGAATAGCTTTCATCCAAAGATTCGGTAGGTACCGCCTTGGTGCATCTGCCAGGTGTAGCCCCCGAGCCTAGGGTTGGATGTTTTATCCGAGCCTAGGGTCAAATCATCAAGAGTGTTCTTTCGTTCTCTCGACGGTTTGAACCAGTGCTCGGGGTGAGGAAAGGATTGCCGAGATTGGCAGGTCTACCCTCCAGAGGCCCTTGGTAGCTCCTACTCTATCTAGGGAAAAGGCAGCTTAGCCGCCAACCCCCGAGTTGGAGAAGCCAATGCCCAAGGGCAGTGGTGACTTGCGAGGTGTTCAAGACTACGGGCCCAAAGGCGCTGGGTAGTCCCAACCTCGCCCATGGGTTAGCTTGGAAGCCCACGCTCGAATCTCCAAGGTCACCTGCCCTGGGACAGTGAGGTCCATGGCTGCCGTCGAAACTACTGCCCATGGGCATGTGGTAATTCCGACTTCGACTGGGGGCTAGATCGGAAGCCTACTCCGAGTCGAGGGACCCGCAATCCATAGTTAATGGAGATCCGGGATAAGGTCGAGTCCACAGCCCGAAGGCTTCCTGTGGCATCGACCCTGGTTGAGGTTAGCTAGGAAGCCCTTCTATTGAGGCATTGGAGTTCCGACCCGGCGGCCGGTGACCTCTTTGTGAGATCAGAAGAAAAGTTTACTTGAACCTGGTCCAGTCATACTCTCGGTCGCGTGGTACTCTTCGTCCGAGCAATCCCGCCTGCCAGCACGTCCAAGGTCCCTATCGTGTCTCATCAAGAAACCACGAAAATCGGAGCAACACAACAGATAGTCATGTTCCCACTTTGCACTTTCCCCGCTGTGGCAGGTGCGGCTAACGGTTGGGGTGAAATCAGGAAGGTGCCGCCGACAATTTCTTTGGGAGTTGCAACAAACATGCAGAGGACGTCGTTACTTTCCTTGGAGAATGAACGACCCAGATTCAAGGTCCGGCAACGTGGACTAAAAGGGAGCCAAAGGGACGAAAACGTCTCGGGCACCCCGCTAATGCTATTAACGGCGTCGTGCGTTCTCCGAGATATGTGCTGGTGACCTCGTCATCATCCCTCTATACACCCGGCTGTCGCCCGACTTCTTCTCTTCTTTTACGCTTCCGAATCACCGAAGAACTCCAAACCCCCAGGCGCCCACAAGCTCCCTCTGGCTCCCTCTTGCTCCAACACACAGCTCCACTGCTCTTCGCCATTGTTGTGCGCTTTGTTTTTGCAAAAGCAGCCGACCGTGCTTGTCAGAGACCATGGGACCGAAGAACCTGTCGAAGAAAGCTGCGAAGGTGTTAATGACCAAATTTGATAAGAAAATCACCAAGTTTGAAACAAGGATTGAAGTGGAATTGGAGGAAACGCATGATCTGCGGAAACAGAGGCTGCGTTAGCTAAGCCCGAATCGGCTACGGAGCCAGTCGGCTGAGTCCGAGTTGGACCAGGATAGCCGATAGCCGATTCTGATTGAAGACCGAAGGTGGGGCCAATCCCGGAAGGAAAGCTTAGAGATGATTATTGGATTTGCTCTCCAGAAGACGTTAAAGATATTGCCATCTGTGGATAAGATTCTGTAACGGCAATTGTATCTATAAAATAGGATATTTTGTAGATTTTCCTTTTGTAACGCGGCATGGGACTCTGTTCCGGGATATTGTCGTATTGTAAATAGTAGATAAGATACAAACCATGATCTGCACGGATGTTGTTGTAACCGGGTATAAATAAGACCCGAGGGCTTGTTGTAATCAATCGAACACACATCAATACAACTTCGACGCATCGCCAACCTTTCAGTTTTTACTTTTTCTAAATGAGTTCTTGCTTCATTGTTGGGTTGCATCGGTTTCGATCTCCAAGAAAGGTAATTTCTTGTTACAAGCGGCTTGTGGTATCGAGGCCAGTGCTTCCATCATCATGATCCTCTGATTTTGATGTTGCAAATTGCTTAATTTACCATATGCGACATATAATCTAGATCAATGTCTAGATCTATCTCTCGATCGGCTAACATGTCCTTCAAGATAACAGCCGACAGAGTTAGATCTAGGGGTTGATTCAGATTATATGGCGTATCTACCATCTCGAGGAATTCTCATTAGTGTAAATAGATCTCATACTTCTTTTGGTACTTAATGCTGCATCTAATCAACCAATTAAGTCGTCTTTAGAATTATACAGATCTATTCGGCTCAATGTTTATTATTAGAGATAGTGCCGGGGTTTCAGCCGGTCTTACATGCTTTAATCATCTTTTATTTATTATTACTGTTAGATGTATTAGAGCTGCCTCTTATATTAAGATCTTAATCTACTTAAATGTGCTAAGCTCGGTATCAATTTGTTGAGTTACATTAACAGCCGATTTATCCTAGTTTAACGCATTTGGTTAAGATTAATATCTTTTAATAAAATATATCAGAGTACTAGCCGATTTACATTAGATCTACGATATCGGCTAGCCTATAAATATATGTAATTATTATCCTAATGTGCTTTTAGATATAAGTGATTTATACTGTCTCGGTATGCTACCCATCTATCCCAATCACTTAGTCTAAACGTGCTTCAGGATAGCAGTTGTATATTCATTGGTATCCATAGCTGATCGAGTAGGATCTAATCTTAACCAAATGCCTATCTTTCTGTTTCTTGTTGGTTGCAGGATCAAACCAACTGGCACGCCCGCTCAATCACCAAAGGCGACCAATTTTGGACCTGCACTAGAGTTAAGCAGATTTCCCAGGCCAGCGCGTGGGAAAAATTCTCATCAACGCGCTTTTGGCACGCCCAATGGGACCCCAACTTCCAGATCCAGTATAATGGTGAACGTCACGACCATGGAGCTGGACTAGGACAACATCGTCCCTGTGACTATGGACAAACTATCGGTTGAACAGCAGGCCGACTACCAGCAGATGGTGGAACAATTGCAAGCACATTATTTGCGATCCTACACCCAAACCATGTCTGGATCAATCGTTCAGAAGTACAAGTTCGTGACCCCCGAAGACTTCAACTCCAGAGCCACCTCCAGCGAAGACAAGAAAAGGAAAAAGAAGATTGAAGACGTCAAGCAGGAGCAAGATGACTCAGGGTTGCACACGCCTCAAGACCGAATTAACTCGGCTGTCCACCACACGCTTGTCAACCAGTCAGGGATATTGGTGAACACATTGAACAACATGATAAGCACCGTGGTTGATTCGAAGATAGCTAAGCAGCTGCAAGGGGACCGACCTATTTCCCTGATGGCTGATTCCCACCTTATAGGACCCTGTCGACACAAGGGCTGCCAATTCCTCCATTGGGACAATCGATTCCACTAGGGGAGCCCCTATTCAGCCGAATGAACAATCATCAGCTACAAAACCAGCGCCCAAGCTCCTAACTAGACAACAGCCGTTGCATCAAGGCCACGGGGCTCCAATACTTCCCCAAGAACAGGTGGAGAGAATGTTTGGCACCGATCGGCAATCTCTCTTGCACAAAATGTTGATCGGCAGTTACACGCCAGACCGACCTTACAACTCCAACGGGGCTCGACCTCCCCCTGAGCAGCACCCTCCGTTAATACCACAGCTGCCTCCTGCCATGAATCAAGCCCTACACCAGTACCTAGGAGGCAACTACGAGCAGTACTATCAACCTCATTCACCATAGGCACGGCATAGGCAGCCTCCCATGCAGTACAAGCATGTTAACGACCAAATTTGGTAAGCAAATACCCGGGTTTGGAGAAGAGATTGAAGCGGAATCGGGGTAGATGCGCGATCTGCGAAGAACAGAGGTCGTACCGGCTGAGTCCGAATCGGCTACGGAGCCCATCGGCTAAGCCCGAATCAGACTAGGATAGCCGATAGCCGATTCCGAGTTGAGATAGAAGTGGAGCCAGTGCCGAAAGGAAAACATGAAGATAAGGTGTTGGATTCAGTCTCCAAATTATGTGTTAAACATATTGCCATATGTGGATAATATCCTATAACGGCAGTTATATCTTTAAATTAGGATATTTTGTTTAGTTTCCTTTCGTGATAATGTCGATTTGTTTTGTAATCTAATATGTAATAGGAATCGTGTCCGTCACGGACTCATTATGTATCTGGGTATAAATAAGTCCCGATGGCTTGTAAATAAACAACATACAATCAATCAACTTTGGCGCATCGCCACCCTTTTAGTTTATTCTTTTCGATAAGTTCTTGCTCTTGCTCGGGCTGCATCGACTTGGATCTCCGAACAAGGTAATTCCTTGTTACAAGTCGTTTGTATCGTCGGGGTTAGTGCTTCCATCGTCATTATACTCTAGTTCCGATATTATAAACTGCTTAAATTATCATATGCGGCATATAATCTAGAGCAATGTCTAGATCTATCTCGCAATCGACTGATTTCTCTCTGAAGACAGCAGCCGATAGAGTTAGATCCAAAGGTTGAATTAGATTATATGTCGTATCTACCGTCTTGAAGGGTTCTCATTAGCTTATACGGATCTAGTATTTTTTTTGTACTTAATGCTGCATCTAATCGACCTATTAAGTCGCTTTTAGGACTATCAAGATCTGTCGGTTTAATGTTTATTATTAGAGACAGTGCTGGAGTTCCAGCCAGCCTTACCTGTTTTAGTTATTTTCTAGTATTAATTACTATTAGATATATTAAAGCCACCTTTTATATCAAAATCTCAATCTATTTAAATGCCCTAAGCCAATATTGATCTGTCAAATTACGTTGACAGTCGATTGATCTAGGTTTAGCGTATTTAGGTTAGATTAATATCTTTTTATAAAATATATCAGAGTACTAGACGATTCACGTTAGACCTGCAGTATCGGCTAGGTTATCAATGCAGATAATTATTATCCTAATGTCTCTTTAGCCTAAGTGATTTATACTGTCTCGGTATACTACCGATCTATCCCAATCACTTAGTATAAATGTGCTTTGGGATAACAATTATATGTTTATTGATGTCTTCAGCCGATCCGGTAGGGTCTAATTCTAACTTAACGCCTATTTCTTGTTTTCTTGTTGGTTATAGGATCAAACCAATTGGCATGCCCTTAACGACACCAGAGGCGACCAATTTGGACCTGCACTAGAGTAAAGCAAACCTCTCAGGGCAGTGCGTGGGAATCAAAATTCTCATTAACATGCTTTTGGCATGTCCAGTGGGACAATTACAGACTTCCAAATTGACGTGATGTCTGACACCAAAACTCCAGAGATCGATCAGGAAAACGTCATTCCAGTGACGATGGAGCAGCTGTCGGCTGAACAACTAGCCGACTACAAACAGATGGTTGAGCGGCTGTAGGCTCGTTATCTGCAATCTTTCACCCAGACCAAGTCTGGGGCGGTCCTCCAGAAGTTCAAGTTCTTCATCGAAGACTTCGATATGTCTAATGAAGATAAGAAAGGAAAAAATAAGATGGAGGACATCAAGTAGGAACAAGACGGTTCGGGCCCTTACACTCTACAGGACCGAATCGACTCGGCTGTCCATCATGCGCTCGTCAACCAAAGTGGCATACTGGTTAACACACTCGACAACATGATAAGCACTGTAGTTGACTCGAAGATAGCCGAGCAGCTGACGAGAGGGCCAACGTACTTCACTGATGGCCAGTTCCCGGGCTATAGGACGCTGTCAACCCAAGGCTTGCCGATCCCGCCACTAGGACAGCCGAATCCTCAGGGAGGGGCTCCGATCCATCCAAACGCACAGGCATCGACTTCAGAGCCACATTCCAGGATCCTGGTCTGACAGCAACCTCAACATCAGGGCCGTGGAGAACATATTCAACACCAATCGGCGGCCAATCATGTCCAATGAACCCCCGGCGCCACATCATAGTCCCGTCGGCAATCGGCTACTTCCTGAACAATCACCGCCGATCGTGTCTCGGCCACCTCCCGCCGCAAATCAGTTCCAGTACCAATATCCAGGAGGTCACCTTGAACAACAACATCGGCCACAGACACCACCACTCCAGTATCGGCAAGGACCCGTCCATTACGAGCACTACGAGCCAATGCCACAAGTTCAAGCTCAGGACAACAGGCCTTGGGCTGATCTGATTGCCGATGTCATGCGCGATCAGTTTAGCCTCAAACCCAAGGATTTCGGCAACATATACCGGTACCCATATATAGAATACTTTGAAAGGGTGCCACTGCCAAACTGGTACAAAGTGCCAGATTTCTCAAAATTCTCCGGGCAGGACAACGTGGCCACTTACGAGCACGTCAGCCGATTCTTGGCTCAATGCAGAGAAGCATCGGCTACAGACGCGCTCAGAGTGCGCCTATTCCCGCTCTCTCTCTTAGGATCGGCTTTCACCTAGTTCTCATCATTGCCACACAACTCAGTTCAAAGCTGGGCCGATCTTGAGAAACAATTCCACAGTCACTTCTATTCCGGCACCCACGAGATGAAGTTGTCGTACCTCACCGGCATCAGGCAGAAGCATGAGGAATCGGTCCAAGATTACATCCAACGCTTCAGGGACATGAGGAAACGATGCTACAGCCTGGTGTTATCGGACTCCAAGTTAGCCGACTTGGCTTTTCACGGCCTCTTGCCACCGTTCCGTGAAAGGTTTTTGGCCCAAGACTTTGATAGCCTGGCCCACCTGGCCCAAAAAGTGACGGCTCATGAACAAAGATTCAAGAGTCCAAGAAGACCTTCAAGAAAGTCGCCCACGTCGCCTACGCAACAGACACAGATTCAAGTGACAGCGACACAGAGGTGGCAACAGCCGAGTAGACCAGAAACAAGAAGGTCATAACCTGCCAATGGCTGAAAAAGTCGGCTAAGGATTAGAAATACGATTTTGATATAACTAAAGCCGACAGGATTTTTGATTTGCTGCTGAAGGAGAAGCAAATTCGGCTACCGTACAACCACGTTATCCCATCAGCTGATGAACTAAAAAAGAAAAGATACTGCAAGTGGCATAACACCACCTCCCACAGCACAAACGATTGCAAGGTATTCAGGCAGCAAATCCAGTCGGCCATCGAAGCCGGGAAGATAAAGTTCAAAGAATCAGCTAAGCCGATGAAGGTCGATGGCAACCCCTTCCGAGTCAACATGGTCTAAGCCGGCCACAGGTGAGCTGATCGGCAACACCGAATGATGTACAGCTTAGCCGGAACACTAAAATCAGTTAGTGCCAACTCAGGACTACGCCACAAAGAGCCAATTGAAGATGTAGCTGCCCCAATCAACATGGTTCATACCAACGGACGATCGGTCGATCGTCGGCCCAGGCAGGACAGCCGACAGCGATTCCAACGCAGGGTGCAGGAGGAAGAAGAAAGCCGCCGTGGCAAGCCACACCAGAGGGCACCCGATCGGCTAGGCGTGGCATACTACCGCTGCCACAACAGCTGTGACCCGCATTGGCACTGCGAATTTTTTAGGTTCTGCCGGGAGCAAGGAATGAGGTTACCAACCCTTGAAAATTGCCCAGCGTGTAGTGACTACAGGGAGGACGAATACAGGGGACCACCACTGGAAAGTTCTAGCCGATTTGTCCCCCGAGCCATTCAACTTAACCAACAAAAACCTTCCGTTCATGATCTGCTCGGCCCAATCTACCAGGACTTCTTCCAAGAAGAAGATCAAGAAGAGGCTGATGAAGAGCAATCGGCCAACCCCCAATGGTGCCCTTCAGACCTCTTTACCAAAACATAGAAAAGAAAAATTCAGAGGCTCAAGAGCGAGGGGCAGGAGGAAGAAGTCTGGCGGATGATCCAACAGCAACAACGTCAGCAGGGCACAAAACAATGGTGCACCAAGAAACAAGCGGCCCAAGCCGACGAAAGCCCAGCCGACAAAGCCAGAAGGGTGGCAAAAGGGAAAGTTGTGGTCTCTGCATCGGTCAACATGGTTTTCATTCTACCAACTGAATCTGAGGCTACCAAGGCCGATGTAGACACAGTGGAAGAGACCTTGGCTAGACTAGTTCTGTCCCCAGAACAAGCTATTTTTGAAAAACAATAGGGGACCGAAAATCAGCACTTGAAGCCACTATACGTCAAAGGATTCATCAATGGCAAGCCGATGTCCAAAATGCTAGTCAATGGAGGGGCTACTGTTAATCTAATGCCCTACGTGACTTTTAGGAAGCTGGGAAAAGGAGCCGAAGATCTTATCAAAATGAACATGGTGCTCAAGGACTTCGGTGGCAACCCTTCAGAAGCCAAGGGAGTTTTAAACGTCGAGCTGACCATCGGCAGCAAAACCATGCCCACTACATTTTTCGTCATCGACGGGAAGGGGTCATATAGCCTGCTGCTTGGAAGGGACTGGATCCATGCCAATTGTTGCATCCCTTCCACAATGTGCCAAAGCTTAGTCCAGTGGCAAGGCAACAAGATAGAAATCGTGCCAGCCGACAGGTCAGTCAACGTCGCTAACGCCGATTTGCCTTTATGGGAAATCGATGGTATTGATTGTCTGTCTGGCAAAGTTTGGCAAGCCAATTTCTTAAAGGTGTCTGATTCTGATATACAGCCCATTGGAGATGACGAGCCTCAATTACTACTTTGAAGGTGTCATGGAGGGCTCGAGCGTCTACAACAAGGACACTGTGGACGACAACGACAGAAAACTCGTGCAAGGTTTTATGTCGGCCGACGAGTTAGAAGAGGTTGATATAGGTCCAGGAGATAGGCCTAGGCCAACATATATTAGTAAAAACTTGTCTTCTCATTTTAGAACCAAGCTTATTGATTTGTTAAAGGAATATAAAGACTGCTTTGCTTGGGAATACTTTGAGATGCCTGGTCTTAGCCGATCCATTGTTGAACATCGGCTCCCTATCAAGCCCGGATATCGGCAATACAAACAACCTCCCAGGAGGTTTAGAGCCGATACGTACGAAGCGATTAAAGCCAAAATCACTCGGCTATATGATGCTGGATTTATTCGGCCCTCCGATATGCAGAATGGGTTTCAAATATAGTTCCAGCGATGAAGAAGAACGAAAAACTTACGGTGTGTATCGACTTCAGGGATTTAAACAAGGCCACCCCTAAGGACGAATAACCAATGCCCATAGCCAATTTGCTGGTAGATGCTGCCTCAGGCCATAGAATTATAAGTTTCATGGATGGGAACACAGGTTACAATCAGATCTTCATGGCCGAGAAAGACATCCACAGGACAACTTTTAGGTGCCCAGGAGCAATCGGCCTATATGAATGGGTTGTCATGACGTTCGGCCTGAAGAACGCTGTGGCTACGTATCAGAGGGCCTTGAATTACATTTTTCATGATTTGATCGGCTTTTTAGTGGAAATCTACATAGACGATGTTGTTGTCAAATCCAAGGAGGTAGAAGACCACATAGCCGACCTGAGGAAAGTTTTGGAGCGAACAAGAAAATATGGCCTGAAGATGAACCCTACAAAATGTGCGTTTGGTGTATCGGCTGGGCAATTTTTGGGATTTCTTGTTCATGAAAGGGGGATCAAGGTTACACAGAGGAGCATCAACGCAATCAAGACGATTCAGCCTCCAAAGGACAAGAAGGAATAACAATCGTTGATCGACAAAATCAATTTCATCAGGCGATTCATAGCAAATCTGTCGGAAAAGATGAAGCTGTTCACACCATTGCTTCGGCTTAAGGCCGATCAAGCGTTCACCTGGGGGGCAGAGCAGCAAAAAGCCTTGAACAGCATCAAGAGGTATCTAAGTTCCCCTCCAGTCCTAATTTCTCCATAGAAAGGAGTACCATTCAAGTTATATCTATCAGCCAACGAGAAATCAATCGGCTCAGTTTTGATTCAGGAGGTCGAAGGAAAGGAGAAGGCAATCTTTTATCTCAGCCGACGGCTTCTAGATGCAGAAACAAGATATTCACCAGTGGAGAAGTTATATTAATGCCTGTATATTTTCCTGCATAAAGTTAAGGCATTATTTATTATCCAACGAGTGTACTGTGGTATGCAAAGCCGACATAATCAAATACATGCTATCAGCTCTAGTTCTAAAAGGACGAGTTGGGAAGTGGATTTTTGCCTTAACGGAGTTTGATCTGAGATACCAAGCACCCAAGCCAGTAAAAGGACAAGCTATAGCCGATTTCATAGTGGAACACAGAGATGATTCAATCGGCTCGGTGGATATCATGCCTTCGACTTTAACTTTTAATGGCTCGGTTTGCACCAATGGATGCGGCATCGGCTTAGTAATAATCTCTCTAAAGGGGGCAAGCTTCGAGTTTGGTTTTTCAATCACACCCCATGCAACAAACAATCAAGCCGAATATGAGGTCGTGCTAAAGGGATTACAATTGCTCAGGGAGGTCGAAGCCGACGCCATCGAGATAATGGGAGATTCACTGTTAGTCATCAGCCAGCTATCAGGGGAATATGAATGCAAGAATGATACGCTGATAGTCTACTATCAAAAATGCCGAGAATTGATGGACAACTTTCGGCTAGTAACATTGAAACATATCCCCAGGGAACAAAACGCAGAAGCCAATGATCTAGCTCAGGGGGAATCAGGCTACAGGCGGATGACAAAGGATATTGAAGTGGAAATCGCCACAATGTCAGCCGACGATTGGAGATTTGACGTCTACAACTACCTACAAAATCCCTCCCAGTCGGCTTCAAGGAAATTGTGAAGGGTTACACGGAGGCTACGCTAGCCGAAAACAAAACTTTTTACCGCGCAAACTAGGAATACTTGCAAGTAAGGGCCGATAGATCGTTACCGATTGGAGTGTGCAGCGGAAACAGCCAATCAGGGCTATCCGATCTGGAACTGTGCTGGCCAATGACAGCCGATTCCCGGGGACAGCCGATTCACCAATCAGCCGATTCGCAGATGCCACAGCCGATCCGAGTCGTCTGACTGTGTTCTCGCGCCTCGCTCCGATGCGCTCGACCGCAGCCGATCTGCCGCAGCCGCCTTGCTCCAAAATACTACAGCCAATGAACAGCGCGCAACGTAGCAGCGCCTCTTCCAGTATCCACACGTCCGGGAATAGAACGCCGAACACCCGTGTGCTAGCACGCGATGCAAGGCTAGGGTTTAGCTCGAAGGTGGGAGGCTTTCCGTGGAGATTGATCTCGCTGACTTTTAAAGCCGCGTGTGATCAGATTGATTTCGGCGCAATCAATTGACGTGCTTCAGCTCTCCACCTCTCCCTCCTTTATATAGAGTTGGCCGACTGGGACTCGTGGCCGATCAGGACTCTACTTTGAATCGGATCCTATTCGAATCTCACAGAGTTGGCTGCCCATACGTCGTAAGCCCATAGGACTCTATCCGATCGGATCCCTATCCAATCGAGCCGTATCCGAGTCCAACTCGAATGCCTGTTCTTATCCCCTTAAGCGTGTGACCCTGTAGGTTCAGGTATACTCGGTTTTGGCTATAGTCTCACTTAGCCGATCGTCAGCTTGAGTCCAACTCAGCCGACCTGTCAACAGCGGCGCCTAGCAGCACATATTGACACCATAGTATACAAGAATATAATATCGGCTCTGAACCTGTAATGTGTACACAAATCCCTTTGCCTCACGATACCAGTTAAGCTATAGGCAAGATGTGTGCCATCCCTTCAATAGCTTAACCATTCACTCGAACTGTATTGGATTATCTGTCTGTTGATTGACTCCTCAATCAACTTAGCATGGCCATGCATTTCCATAATCCATTACCTCGAGGGGCCCAGAGATATCTCTCCAAAGGAGGGGCAAATTCCATCTTGATCACTCACATCTCACTCCATGTTTCATAGCAAACCCGAAAACTACCTTTATAACTACCCAGTTATGGAATAGCGTTTGGTAGTCCCAAAGTAGGCTACTACACATGTTGGAATCCATGGTGATCTCAGGTCTAAGGACTTTGTACCAACACTACCTGAGACCAACTAATGGCACATTGATTCCTGTAGTGTCTCATGGTGGGTCTATCCAACAATGTGTTCTCCAACATATGTGTCCATGTTTATTGATTTGGTATCTCCATACCCATGATCTATGAGACATGATCATCAATTAATAAACATGCTGATCTTAGAATCATATTTGTTTCAATAATATGATATATGATCAGGGATCGTTTAGAAATAGAGTCATACGTAAAGAGTCTCATAAATAAGTCACATACTTATTGATCAATACAAGATGTCTATTTCATGGAACTGAATAACACTTTATTCATAAATACATAAACATTGACCATGATATCCAACATCTTCATGTTGCCTCTAGGGCATATCACTAACAAATTGCGCTACAAGGCTTTGAGATATGTTCTGCTTGACGAAGAAGTGTACTATCTGACGATTGCTGGTGTGCTACTCAAATGTCTTAGTGCCGATCAAGCCAAGGTTGCTACCGGGGAAGTGCATGAAGGGATTTGTGGCACACATCAATCGGCTCATAAAATGAAGTGGCTACTTCGGAGAGCGGGGTACTTTTGGCCGACTATGCTGGAAGATTGTTTTAAGTATTACAAGGGATGCCAAGACTGTCAAATGTTTGGAGCTATCCAAAGAGCACCAGCATCGGCTATGAACCCAATTATCAAGCCTTGGCCGTTCAGAGGTTGGAGAATTGACATGATCGGCCAGATCAATCCACCCTCAAGCAAAGGACATAAGTTTATATTGGTGGCAATCGAGTTTGTTAAAGAAGGTTGACTCTGGAGACGCAATCGAGTTTGTTAAAGAACACATCATATACAGATTCGGCGTCCCTCAAACTATAACTACGGATCAGGGATCTATCTTTGTCTCCGATGAGTTTGTTCAGTTTGCCGACGGCATGGGGATCAAGTTGTTAAATTCTTCGCCATACTATGCTCAGGCCAACGGGCAAGCCGAGGCTTCTAATAAAAGCTTGATCAAGTTGATAAAGAGAAAGATCACTGAGTACCCGAAGCAATGGCACGGCCGATTAGCCGAACCACTTTGGGCTTATTGGATGGCTTGCCATGGATCAATCCAGGTGCCTCCATATAAAATAGTCTACGGACATGAAGCAGTCCTGCCATGGGAAAATATCATCGGCTCAAGACGAATTCAACTACAAGACCAGCTAACAGCCGATGATTATTATAATCTGGTGGTAGATGAATCAGAAGACTTAGTCCTATCGAGGATGCGTGCCTTGGAAAAAGTGACCAGAGACAAGAAGCGAGTAGCCCGTCATTATAACAAGAAAGTTGTCCTAAGTCTTTTGAGAAGGACGAGCTCGTTTGGAAATTAATATTACCGATTGGATCAAGCGATAACAAGTTCGGCAAGTGGTCACCTAACTGGGAAGGGCCTTTCAAGATCCACAAATGCGTCTCCAAAGGGGCCTATCTGCTAGAAGGTTTGGATGGAGAAGTGTTTGGACGGGCCCTAAATGACAAATATCTAAAAAATATTATGCCATCGTTTGGATCAACTCTTGAATCAGCTAAGGTTGCCGACTCATGTTAGCCGATGCGTTGTGCAGATACACGCATCGTCTTTAGGATGTTTTTCCTCTAAGTTTTTCCCCTCTTATTTTTTCTATATCGACTCAACCTAGCCGACAATTACAAGTCATGTGGTTTACTAATTTTATCAATGCTAAGGACGTCATTGACAAAATTAGGGGGACATATAATATAACACAAATTCAGAAATCACAAACAAGAGGTTTCGAAAGTTTGAAGATTTTTCAAAATTTTCAAGGCGTTCGAAACTTGGACATAATTGAATCGACAAAGAGGGGGACATGATTAAAGTCAGCAAGCTAACTACGAAAGTTCAAGTTACATGGTGTCTTCGAAAGTTTTTCAGTCTGGCCTATTACAAGAGTTGATATAGTTGCCGATGAAGTCATTAATGGCCGATATTGCTCTCTGTCTAATGTTCTCGACCTGGTCAATCGTCTCAGCATCGGCTGCGTCGGTTGCCATAATTGGCTTTAGGGACTTCCTCAGATCTCCTAATTACTGAATAGAGGACTTCACTTTGCTCCGTTGCTCCTCGATGGCTATTGGGAGATCGGCTAGTTTCTTCTCTTCGGAAGCGAGTGATGCCCTACACGGTCGAGTTCGGCCATAAGTTCGGCTTCCCTTTTCTTCACCGTTCGATGTTGCATTGGGTGGCCGATAGCCCAGCAGTTAGTTCATCTAACTTGGCTTTTTCATCGATAACGCCCCGATGGTTGTTCTCGATTATTACTTCAAGATCGGCTTTGGCTTTCCTGTCAATCATCCGCTGCATTGCCCTTTCTAGTCTGTGCTGATATTGGTCAATGTGGGCAGCTTGGGAGATTGCACCGGCTACGTTGTTCGGAAGCTGGCTCTCAATCTCTTCGAATCTGGCTTTTATCGGCCCGCAGTTGGTGACCAGGTAGTCTAATGGGCTTTCCAGCCGACGAGCAATGTCAGATAGCCTCTCCTTTAACGCATCAGCTATAGGAGCGGGGGCCTGGCTGGTGATTTCCTCTTCTTTGCCGACAAACTCCCTGATGTCAAAGGAAACATGTCAGCTAGGGCCTGCAAGACCTCATTCAACATTGATTAAGTACTGAGAGGGTTAAAGGGTCGACTGGTTTTCGAAAGGGTTGTTTTTTCTTACCTTAACCGTGGGAGCTGGCATTGCCTCTTCTTCTTCCACATGGTGGCTACCCTTGGCCGATAACGTGTGCTCAATTGATGCGTGAGGAGCGGCCGATGGAGAGCGAGGAGGCTGCGTGGACAAGTGTTAGTTGAAATCGGCCAAAACGACATAAAAGAGAAGGACAGGGTCGTGAACTTACTGGCGAAGCATGGCATGGCTGCCGATGGGCTAGTCGTTTTCGCTGCAATCAAGTGGTTTTGGATAAGAACAGAGAGATGTCAAGTGAATTTAAGTCACCAAAACTTCGGGATGTGTATCGATTGAGGACGAGCAGGGTGTTGAGGAGGGGATGGTGTTTGCTGAGCCTGATCATGAGCCGACGGGGTTTGTGCATATTTGCTCGAGTAGCTGGACTCGGCTTCTGCTTCTTCGATGGCTTGGTCAATTTCTTCCTCAATGATTTCTTGATTAAAGGCTTCTTCAGCACTTGGGTCCAAGGATGGCAAGCTATCGGCAGGGGCTGTTCATTGCTTCTTCGCTTTTTTCTTCTGAGAGGCTGGTCGACCAGTAACAGATGGCTTGGCCCTCTTTCTGGATAGTGCCTCACGAGTCTGACCATGCAGAAGTGTTGTCACCTTCGGCGCATGGAAGCCGATAATTAATGGAGTAAGTCCTCCAGTTGGGATCCGCCCTACAACGTATTCGATTTTGAGCCCCGAATTGCTCTCGTGGGGGAGAAGAATCGTTTGTCTGTGAAGACAAAATGCATTAGCGAAATATTAGGCAAATAATAGCCGATGAACTTGGAAATTGACCGAACAAGAAAAGTACTTACATGAGGAATCAACTCTGGAAGTAGTGTGGTTAAGTACATGGAGGACAGCTGGTGAAAGATGTGTCTTTTCAATTTGACCCACCATTGGTCAAAGGCCAAACTCCTCTTCAAGGCTAATTCCAAGGCACCTATGCTGCCGAGAGGCAGGTTTTCGATGTTCATCAGCCGATCCATCATTATCCTTGAGGTTATTTCCCCCCTCATTTGGATCTTGTCGGCGTAATAAAATCCAATCGGCAACTGTCCGAGTCCGAGTTGCCTGGCAGCTGATGCGGGGTAGTAAAACTCATATGACTTAACAATGTTACGGCCCTAGTGAATGCCGATTGGGAGAATGCAAGGGATGATGGCTACAACAAAGATCTCCCTTGGTTTCAGATGCTCCTCGGAGTTGAGTTCATCAAAGTTAAAATAGATGGGGAGCTCGAATTCTAGACAGTTTCCATAGAAAAATCATGTCCGATTGTTCTTGGCAAATCCATCATAAAGAGTGTGAATCAATCGGCTAAGAGTTCGCTCGACAATTTGGATCCAGCATGAACAGACACAGCTTCTCCGAAGGACATACACCTGCGCGTGGTTATCTCTTCTCCATTCTCATCCTCAGTCGGCTCTATTAAAGGGAATTTGGCATCAGCCAGACTGGGTCTTCCGGAAATTTTTTATGTAAGGAGCACAAGCCAGAGTTGTAAGAACCACCAGGGGCCTCCAGTGCTTATAACTAAGCCAGCGGCTATCTTAGCCGATGCTTGATTCAAGGTTTGGTAAAGGTAACCTAGGAGGAACTTGCCCCAGGGGATGGTTGCCTTGTTGACTAGGGCTTCGGCTATAGCTTGCCAGTTGGCTGTGGGGCCGCAGCTAGATCCACAGAAGATAAACTTTTCCAGCCACATTATTAGAAAGGTCGTGTGCTCCCTGGGGCTGACTGGTCCAGTGCTCATGTTCATATTGACGTATCCATTCCAGCCTCCAATGGCTTTCGTCTTGAAAGAGTATTGACCCTTGTTGTCCAGCTGGTTAGGGTTAGCCGATGATAAGACGTCTAAACCAGTTATCATGAAAACATCGGCTAGTGTGGGAGTCATAGGTCCTTGCTGGAAGAGAAAGGCATTAAATGTGTTATTCCAGAAGTAACAAGCAGCCGACATGAGCGGTTCGTCCTTGGCCTGGTCGGCTTTTGAAAGAGCTAGACACTGGGCGATCCCTATTTCGTCCCAGTGACTTTGTTTGCTGGCTTGTAATCTCTTGTACCAAATTGGCCAGGATTTGTCGGTGGATGGCCAGGATTTGAAGGTTCCGTTCCAAAGCACCAAGCTAGGGTTTTGAATCCTATAAGGAAGTCTGTTTGATTCAACATTGATGACGTCTGTAGGATCTGTGTTGTCGATGGGGCCTAGGTAGTATCTCTTTTCACTGATCAAATTAGGGTGGCTATTTGATGAGAAAGGTGCTACAAATTAAAAGAAAGCAAAATTGGGATTATTGAAGCCTCGAATCCAGATTTACGAGTAAAGGCGAGAGAAAGGGGATTCGGTTGATGAGACTTACCTCGGCGAACTCAGAGAGGTATCACCATTGATGGGGATGAGCTCATTGTCGGGAAGGAAGATTGTTGTAGGCTTGTTTGGGGCTCTGAGAAAATCGCCGGGAAAGTTTTAGGGATTTTCTGGCTAAGTGTGTTCAGTGCGCAAATAACGACGTAAGTATTTCGGGACACTTAGGCGTTATTTAAAGAGGTTGACCTAGGGTTGTGCCTAGAATTCGGATTACACAAAATTCGCAATATTTTCATATCGCGGACTTGGGGGGCATGTGTTAACGACCAAATTTGGTAACCAAATCCCCGGGTTTGGAGCAGAGATTGAAGCGGAATCGGAGTAGATGCGCGATCTGCGAAAAACAGAGGCCGTATCGGCTGAGTCTGAATCAGCTGCAGAGCCCATCGGCTAAGCCCGAATCAGACCAGGATAGCCAATAGCCGATTCCGAGTTGGGATAGAAGTGGAGCCAGTCCCAAAAGAAAAACATGAAGATAAGGTGTTGGATTCGGTCTCCAAATTGTGCGTTAAAGATATTGCCATGTGTGGATAATGTCCTATAACGGTAGTTGTATCTTTAAATTATGATATTTTGTTTAGTTTCCTTCCGTGATAATGTCGGTTTGTTTTGTAATCTAATCTGTAATAGGAAGTGTCCGTCACGGACTCATTATGTATCTGGGTATAAATAAGACCCGAGGGCTTGTAAATCAACAACATACAATCAATCAACTTCGGCGCATCGCCACCCTTTTAGTTTATTCTTTTCGACAAGTTCTTGCTCTAGCTCGGGTTGCATCAACTTTGATCTCCGAACAAGGTAATTTCTTGTTACAAGTGGTTTGTATCATCGGGGTTAGTGCTTCCATCGTCATTATACTCTAGTTTCGATATTATAAATTGCTGAATTTATCATATGTGGCATATAATCTAGAGCAATGTCTAGATCTATCTCACAATCGGCTGATTTCTCTCTGAAGACAGCAGTCTATAGAGTTAGATCCAGAGGTTGAATTAGATTATATGTCGTATCTACCATCTCGAAGGGTTCTCATTAGCTTATAAAGATCTAGTATTTCTTTTTGTACTTAATGCTGCATTTAATCGACTTGTTAAGTCGCTTTTAGGACTATCAAGATCTGTTCGGTTTAATGTTTATTATTAGAGACAATGCTGGAGTTTCAGCCAGCCTTACCTGTTTTAGTTATATTCTAGTATTAATTGCTATTAGATATATTAAAGCCACCTTTTATATTAAGATCTCAATCTATTTAAATGCCCTAAGCCAATATTGATATGTCAAGTTATGTTGA
Source organism: Oryza australiensis (assembly GCA_019925245.2). Lineage (NCBI taxonomy): Eukaryota > Viridiplantae > Streptophyta > Magnoliopsida > Poales > Poaceae > Oryza > Oryza australiensis. Next base: position 2,030,184 of record JAIFGZ020000225.1, on the reverse strand, counting down.
CAGCCGATTGATCTAGGTTTAGCGTATTTAGGTTAGATTAATATCTTTTTATAAAATGTATTGGAGTACTAGCCGATTCACGTTAAACCTGCAATATCGGCTAGGTTATCAATGCAGATAATTATTATCCTAATGTGCCTTTAGCCTAAGTAATTTATACTGTCTCGGTATACTACCGATCTATCCCAATCACTTAGTATAAATGTGCTTTGGGATAACAATTATATGTTTATTCATGTCTTCAGCCGATCCGGTAGGGTCTAATTCTAACTTAACGCCTATCTCTTGTTTTCTTGTTGGTTACAGGATCAAACCAACTGGCACGCCCTTGACGACACCAGAGGCAACCAATTTGGACCTGCACTAGAGTAAAGCAAACCTCTCAGGCCAGTGCGTGGGAATCAAAATTCTCATCAACAGAGCAGTACGAGCCAATGTTGTAGCTGCAAGCTCAAGAAAATAAGCCTTGGGCCTTAAGCCATGCATGATCAGTTCGGCCTTTAGCCAAAGGACTCCGGCAATATGTACCGATACCCGTATCCCAAATATTTTGAGAGGGTGCCCCTGCCAAACCGGTATAAGGTACCGGATTTTTCGAAATTCTTTGGGCAAGACAACGTCTCGACCTATGAACATGTCAGCCGATTTCTAGTTTGCGGAGAAGCATCGGCTACCGACGCGCTCAGAGTACGATTGTTCCCACTGTCTCTCTCGGGATCGGCCTTCACATGGTTTTCATCCCTGCCTTACAATTCAGTCCAGAGCTGGGCTGATCTCGAGAAGTAGTTCGACAGTTATTTCTACTCCGACACACATGAAATGAAGTTTTCGGACTTAACCAGCATCAGGAAGAAGCACGAAGAATCGGTTCAAGATTACATCCAGCGATTCAGGGGCATGAGGAACCGCTGTTACAGCCTGGCGCTGTCGGATTCACAGCTAGCCGACTTAGCGTTCCATGGCCTTTTGGCCCCCATCCAAGAGAGTTTTTCGGCCCAAGACTTCGAGAGCTTGGCCCATTTGGCCGAAAAGGTGATGGCCCACGAACATCGCTTTCAAGAATCAAAGAAGGCCTTCAAGAAAGTCACCCACGTCGCCTACGCAATGGACTCCAACTCGAGTGACAGTGACGCGGAGGTGGCAGCAGCCGAGTGGATGAGGAACAAAAAGGTGATAACGTGCCAATGGCTGAAAAAATCAGCTAAGGAGGAAAAGTATGACTTTGACATCACAAAAGCCGATAGGATCTTCGATTTACTGCTGAGGGAGAAACAAATACATCATCCGGCCAACCACGTCATCCCATCGACCGAGGAGCTCAAAAACAAGAAGTACTACAAGTGGCACAACACCACCTCCCACGGCACCAACGACTGCAAAGTCTTTCGCCAGCAAATTCAGTCGGCTATCGAGGCACGGAAAATCAAGTTTGAAGAATCGGCTAAGCCGATGAAAGTCGATGGCAACCCCTTCCCTGTCAACGTAGTCCAAGCTGGCCCAAGGCGAGATGATCGACAGTACAGCATGGTGCACAGCTTAGCCGCAGCCCAACAAGCAACCGCGGCTGGCTCAGATCACGAGGAGCCATCCAGCAAGCCGACTGCAACCAACGTTGCGCCAGTCAACATGGTCTACACCAGTGGCCGATCGGCCAATCGTCGGCCCAGATACATGGACAGCCGACTCTGGTTTCAACTAAGGGCTCAAGAAGAGGAAGAGGCTCGACGCGGCAAGCTATACCAGAGGACGCCGGATCAGCTAGGTGTGGCATATTTTTGCCGCCATGATGGCTATGATCCACATAGGCGCTGCGAGTTTTTCCGATTTTTCTAGGAATCGGGAATGAGGCTGCCTACCCTCGAGAACTGCCCGGCCTGCAGCGAGTGCAAGGAGGACGAATATAGGGACCCGCCAGGGGAGAGCCCTAGCCGATTCATTCCCGAGCCATCCAGCTCAAATAGAGAAAACCCTCTGTCCACCAACGACTCGGCCCAATTCATCAGGACTTCTTCCAGGACGAGGATGAAGAAGAAGGCAAAGAAGAGCAGATTGCCAACCGTCAATGGTGCCCTTCCAACGTTTTCACAAAAACACAAAAATGGAAGGTGCAACGGCTAAAAAGCGAAAGTCAGCTGAAAGAAGTCCAGGCCGAGATTGACTATCGACTAAGGAAGAAAAAAGAACACAATCGCCTGAAGAGACAATGGCGCGTGAAGAAAGATGATCCCTCAACCGATGAAAGTCCAGCCGACCAGGCCAAAAGGGCGGCAAAAGGCAAAGGAATAGCTTCTGCATCGGTCAACATGGTATTCATATTGCCAGCTGAATTCGAGGCTGCCGAGGCCGATACAGATACCGTTGAAGACACCTTGGCCAAGCTAGTACTGTCCCCAGAGTAGGCCATCTTCGAAAAACCCGAGGGGACCAAAAATCGGCACTTGAAGCCCCTATATGTTATAGGATTCGTGAATGGGAAGCCGATGTCAAAGATGCTAGTCGATGGAGGAGCTGTTGTCAACCTCATGCCCTACACGACCTTTAGGAAGCTATGCAAGGGAGCCGATGACTTGATAAAAACCAACATGGTGCTCAAGGACTTCGGCGGCAACCCATCGGAGGCCAAGGGAGTTTTAAACGTTGAGCTGACCGTCGGTAGCAAAACCATGCCCACAACGTTTTTCGTCATCGATGGGAAGGGATCATATAGCCTACTGCTCGGAAGGGATTGGATCCACACCAACTGCTACATCCCTTCTACAATGCATCAAAGCTTAATCCAATGGCAAGGCAATAAGATAGAGATCGTGCCAGCCGACAGGTCAGTCAACGTTGCTAACACCAACTTAACTTTATGGGAAGTTGATGGCATTGATTGCCTGTCTGGCAAAGTTTGGCAGGCTGATTTTCTGAAGGTGTTCGATTCTGACATGCAGCCAATTGGAGACGAAGAGCCTCAACTATTACTTTGAGGGCGTCGTGGAGGGCTCGAGCGTCTACACCAACGACACCATGGACGACATCGACGGCAAACTTGGGCAAGGTTTTATGTCGGTCGATGAGTTAGAAGAAGTTGATATAGGTCCAGGGGATAGGCCTAGGCCGACATACATTAGCAAGAATTTGTCTTCTCATTTTAGGAGCAAGCTTGTTGATTTATTGAAGGAATACAAAGACTGCTTTGCTTGGGAGTATTTTGACTGTTTGGTCTTAGCTGATCCATTGTTGAACATCGGCTCCCTATTAAGCCTGGATATCGGCAGTACAAACAGCCTCCCAGGAGGTTTAAAGCAGCTATGTATGATGTGATTAAGGACGAAATCACTCGGCTATATGATGCTGGTTTCATTCGACCCTGCCGATACGCGGAATGGGTTTCAAATACAGTTCCAGTGATAAAGAAAAACGACAAACTCAGGGTGTGTATCGACTTCAGAGATTTAAATAAGGCCGCCCCTAAGGATGAGTACCCTATGCCTATAGCCGACTTGCTAGTAGATGTTGCCTCTGGCCACAAAATCATAAGTTTTATGGATGGCAATGCTAGTTATAACCATATCTTTTTGGCCGAGGAGGATATTCACAAAACAGCTTTCAGGTGTCCAGGAACAATCGGCTTATACGAATGGGTCGTCATGACTTTTGGCTTGAAGAATGCTGGACCTACGTACCAGAGGGCCATGAATTACATTTTTCACGACCTAATCGGCTTCTTGGTGGAAATCTATATCGATGATGTTGTTGTCAAATCCAAGGAAGTGGAAGACCACATAGCCGATTTTAAGGAAGGTGTTGGAAAGAACAAGAAAGTATGTCTTGAAGATGAATCCCACAAAATGTGCCTTTGGCGTATCAGTTGGCCAGTTCTTAGGGTTTCTTGTTCACGAGAGGTGGATTGAGGTGACACAAAGGAGCATTAGTGCTATCAAGACTATCCAGCCCCCGTAGGACAAGAAGCAATTACAGTCTCTGATCGGCAAAATCAACTTCATCAGATGCTTCATAGCCAATCTATTAGAAAAGATGGAGCTATTCACGCCTCTACTACGACTGAAAGCCGATCAAGCATTCACCTGGGGCAGAAAGCTCTGGACAACATTAGGGATTATCTGAGCTCTCCTTCGGTATTGATTCCTCTCAAAAAGGGGTGTCATGCAAATTATATCTGTCAACCGATGAGAAGTCTATCAGCTCAGTTCTGATTCAGGAGATCGAGGGAAAGGAGAAGGTAATTTTCTATCTTAGCAGAAGACTTCTGGATGCAGAAACAATGTACTCTCCCGTGGAGAAGTTGTGTTTGTGCCTATATTTTTCATGCACAAAGTTAAGGTATTATTTGTTATCCAACGAGTGCACTGTAGTTTGCAAAGCCGACGTAGTAAAATACATGCTGTCGGCTCCAGTCCTGAAAGGACGAGTTGGGAAATGGATATTCGCTTTAACGGAGTTTGATTTGAGGTATCAGGCACCCAAGGCAATAAAAGGACAAGCCATAGCCGATTTCATTGTGTAACACAGAGAGAGCTCAATCGCCCAAGGCAATAAAAGGACAAGCCATAGCCGATTTCATTGTGCAACACAGAGAGAGCTCAATCGGCTCAGTCGATATCATGCCTTGGACTTTAACTTTTGATGGCTTGGTATGCACGAACGGATGCGGCATCGGCTTGGTGATAATCTCTCCCAGGGGGCAAGCTTCGAGTTTGCTTTCTCCATTGTGCCTCATGCCACAAACAATCAAGCTGAAATGAGGTTGTTCTCAAAGGTTTGCAGCTGCTGAAAGAGGTGGAAGCCGATGCCATCGAAATAATGGGTGATTCACTGTTGGTCAGTAGCCAGTTGTGAGGGGAATATGAATGCAAAAATGACATGTTGATGATCTACTATCAAAAATGCCGGGAATTGATGGATAGTTTTCGGCTAGTAACCTTAAAACACATCCCTAGAGAGCAAAACTCAGAGGCAAATGATTTGGCTCAAGGGGCATCGGGCTACAAGCCGATGACGAAAGATGTCGAAGTGGAGATTGCAACCATCTCAACTGACGACTGGAGGTTTGATGTCTACAATTATCTACAGAACCCTTCTCAATCGGCTTCAAGGAAATTGCGCTACAAGGCTTTGCAATATGTCTTGCTCGACAATGACTTATACTATTGAACGATTGATGTCGAGCTACTCAAGTGCCTAAGTATTGATCAAGCTAAAGTTGGCCATAGGAGAGGTGCATGAAGGAATTTATGGCACTCATCAATCAGCTTACAAGATAAAGTGGTTACTTCGGAGAGCTGAATATTTCTGGCTGACTATGCTGGAAGATTGCTTCAAGTATTATAAGGGCTATCAAGATTGTTAGAAATTTGGAGCCATCCAGAGAGCACCAGCATCGGCTATGAACCCCATCATCAAGACTTGGTCGTTCAGAGGTTGGGGAATTGATATGATTGGCCAGATCAATCCACCCTCGAGCAAGGGACACAAGTTCATATTGGTAGCAACCGATTATTTTACCAAGTGGGTGGAGGAAATTCCCTTGAACAAGGTTGACTCCGGGGATGCAATCGAATTCGTTAAAGAGCATATCATATACAGATTCGGCGTCCCTCAGACTATCACTACAGATCAGGGATCTATCTTTGTCTCAGATGAGTTTGTTCAGTTTGTCGATAGCATGGGAATCAAGCTATTAAATTCTTCACCATATTATGCTCAGGCTAATGGACAGGCTGAAGCTTCAAATAAAAGTTTAATCAAGTTGATAAAAAGGAAGATCGCTGAGTACCCAAAGCAATGGCATAGCCGATTGGCCGAATCACTATGGGCTTATCGGATGGCCTGCCACGGATCAATTCAGGTGCCTCCATACAAGTTGGTCTACGGACATGAAGCAGTTTTGCCATGGGAAAATATCATCGGCTCAAGGAGGATTTAGTTGCAGGACGAGTTGACAGCCGATGATTACTATAATCTCATGGTGGATGAGTCCAAAGACCTAGTTTTGTCAAGGATGTGTGCCTTCGAAAAGATGAGTAGAGATAAAGAACGAGTGGCTCGTCATTACAATAAGAAAGTTGTGCCTAACTCGTTTGGAGAAGGCGAGCTTGTTTGGAAGATGATATTGTCGATCGGCTCAAGAGATAGCAAGTTCGGCAAATGGTCAACTAATTGGAAGGGCCTTTCAAGATCCACAAATGCGTCTCTAAAGGGGCCTATATGCTGAAAGGGTTAGACAGAGAAGTGTTTGGAAGGGCTCTCAAATGGCAAATACTTGAAGAAATATTACCCTAGTGTTTGGATCAATTCATAATTCGGCTAAGTTCTTGCTGATCCATGCTAGCCGATGTGTTGTGAAATGACACACATCGCCTTTAGAACCTTTTTTGCTCTAAGTTTTTCCCCACTGATTTTTCAAATCGGCCAAATCTAGTCGACAGTTGTTGGATGGTTTTGTTCTATAATTTTATCAATGTTGAAGGCAACATTAAGAAAATTAGGGGGGCATACACTATACAAAGTCAGAAATCGTCAGAAACCAATTTTTTTCAAGCAGTCAAGACATAGAAGTCAAATGAATCAGCAAAAGGGATATGAATAATATTTAAGGCATGACAGGCCGATTACAGGAGTTGCATATACAAGCCAAGGCATCAACAGTTTTGGAGGATCAAAGCCCTATTACATCCCTAAAAAATTTTCGATGGCCGATGTGGCTTCTTCTTTGATGGCTTTAATTTCTTCGACCGTGGCCATATCTTTTTCCTCGGAGCCCGGGATCGCTTTGGCCAATTTATGGAGTTCTTCCAAGTGCTTGATGGTGGAGGTCACCTTGCCCTCTGATCTTCAGTAGCCTTGGGATGATCGGCTAGCACCTGCTTTTCTGTCACGAGCTTGGCCATGCACTGCTCTAGCTTTGCCAGCAAGTCGGCTTCTTCTGCTTCAAGTTGGCCGATCCTGGTCTGTGTAGCCGATGGCCCAGCCACCAGCTCATCCAACTTAGCCTTCTCAGCCACTATGTTTTGCACAGTGGTGTCGATCGAGGCCGCTAGGTCGGCTTGAGCTTGCCGGTCAACCATTCTTTGTATAGCCCGCTCCAGTTTGAACCAGTGCTGGTCTATGAAGACGGCTCGGTAGATCTTTTCGGCCAAGTCGTCGGGGAGCTGACTCTAAACATCATTGACGCATGCTCGGACTAGCCCACACTCCATGACCGGTTGATCTATATCGATGCTGAGCCGACGATGGATGTCTTGAAGCTTCTCCTTGATGTCGTCGGCTATGGTGGCCTGGTCTTGGCTAGTGGCTTCTTCTTCTTCACTGACGAACTCTTTAATGTCGAATGGAAGTAGGTCAGCTAGGGTCTGTAGAGAGAGTCAGAGCAATTAAAACGGAGCATGACAGTTGATGCCAGACTTTTGAGGAAGAAGGGAAGCAAACTTACTTGTACAACAGGAGCTGGTGCAGATACTTCTTCAGTGTGATGGCTGCCCAAAGCTGACGCAGTTCTCTCACTTGATACATGGGGGGCAGCCGACGGAGACCGACAAGGCTACAAAAAAGGACAAGTATTGGTACAAGTCGGCTAAAGAAAAAATAAGTGAAAAAGAAAACGAGAATAGGAGTTACTGGCGAAGCCGAGCGAGGAGGCCGATTAGCTAGCCTTATGTACTGCGAAAAGAATTTGGTTAGGCTTTGAATGATTTGAAGATCAGGTTTGAAGGGGAGAACACATACCGATCGCTTCGGAAGAGAAGGGCCTGGTTGAGCTAGATCGTCGGTCGGCGAGCTGGTTGAATTATGGCTCGAACTACTCGACTTAGCCGCCTCTTTGATAGCTTGAGAGATTTCCTTGTCCATGATTTCCTTGTTTAGAGCTTCGTCGATACTGGGATCGAGGGAAGGCAAGCTGTCGGCTGGTGCAGTCGGTTTCGGCTTCTTCTGCTTTTTCATCGGTGCAGCCGATGGGCCTACAGCCGATGGGGCTGCTCTTTTCTTCCTCATCATGGCTTGACGAGTTTGGCCGTGCATCAATGTCTTCAGTTTTGGCGCGTCCCAGGCGATGGCCAATGGAGCATATCCGCATCCATTTGGAAGAACACCCAAGCAGTACTCAATGGCAATGCCAGAGTTACTCACTGTGGGGGTGATCCAATTCTGTCATCTGCAAAGGAAAAATGTTTAAAATGTTAGCAAGAGACGATGGCCGATTGATCAGAGGGAAAGATGCTTAAGGATGAAAATACTTACAGAGGGGATTTCATCTGGCAGGAGGATGGTGAGGTACATGGAGGCGCGTTGATAGAAGATGTGTTGCTTGATCTCCACCCACCACTTGTCATAGGCCGCACTCCTTTTGTGGGCCAGCTCCAAGATCCCGATGCTGCCGAGGGATGGACTCTCTATCTCCATTACTTTGTTCATCATCAGCCGCGAGTCGATTACCCCTCGGGTCTCAATCTTGTCGGCATAATAGCAGCTGATCGGCAGCTGCCTAAGTCCGAACTATCTGCCAGCCGATGCAGGATAATAAAATTCATAAGTCTTCAGCATGTTTCGGCCTTGGTGTATTCTAGTCGGCAGTATGCAAGGGGTGAGCGCTGTAGTGAAAATCTCTCTGCACTTGGGATATTGATCTGAGTTTATCTCATCCAAGTTCAGCTCGACTAGTAATTCGAACTCTGTTCGGTCTTCATAGAAAAACCAAGTCCGATTGTTTTTCGCAAGGCCATCGTAATAGGATATGAACCAATCGGCCAGGAGTTCGCTTGATTGCTTTGAGCCGATGTGAGTGGCTGCAGCTTCCGCAAAGGATAGACATCTCCTAGTGGTTACTTCGTTCCCCTCATCATCCTCAGTCGGCTCCAAGAGGGGGAAGCAAGCATCGGCTAGTTTTGGCCGACCAGAGACCTTCTGGGTTAATAGCACAAGCCAGAGCTGAAGGAGCCACCAAGGGTCTCCTGTGCCGATTGTTGTATCAGCTACTATCTTGGTCACTGCTTGGTTTAAGGTCTGATAAAGGTAGCCGAGGAGGAATTTGCCTAGAGGAAGTTTTGTCTTGTTAACCAAGGCCTCGGCTACTATTTGCTAGTTTAAGTTGGGCCACAACTTGAGCCGCAGAACACGAATTTCTCCAACCACATCATCAAGAAGGCGGTGTGCTCTCTAGGAGTGATCAGTTCAGTCCCCATGTTCATGCTAACATATCCATTCCAGCCGCCAATTGCTTTGGTTTTAAATGAGAACTCGCCCTTGTTGTCTAGCCGGTTGGGACTAGCCAATGACATGATGTCAAGTCCTGTTAGCATGAAGACATCAGCTAGGGTTGGAGTGGCCTTGCTGGAAAAGGAAGGCATTCAGAGTGTTGTTCCAAAAGTATGTGGCAGCCGACACTAGTGGTTCATCTTTGGCCATGTCGGCTACAAATAAAGCTAGGCATTGGGCTATGCCTATTTCTTCCCACTGGGTTTGTTTGCTGGCTACCATTCTTTTGTACCAAGTCGGCCCAGATTTGTCCATTGAGGGCCAAGACTTGAAGGTGCTATTCCAGTGAACCAAACTAGGGCTTCTGACTCTATAAGGTACCCTGTTGGTTTCGGCAATGATAAATTTGGTTGGGTCTGTGTTGCCGATGGGTCCTATGTAATATCTTTGATCATTAAGTAAGCTTGGGATGATTATCTGATGGGCAAGGTGCTACAATCGGAAGAAAGATGCAAAATCAAGATTCATAAACCCTAGCAGTCTGATTTATGGTTAAAGGCGGAAAAGGAAAGTATTCAGCCGATGGGGGCGTACCTCGGGGAACTCAGTGGGAGCAGAACCTAACGGAGCAGCGGGGGCCGCCATTGCCGTAGTTGAGGTCGTTGGAGAGGCGGAATCGATGCTGCAGGGAAGCCGAGGAAATCGTCAGAGAGCTCGAGGACGATTGCTGGCTAGGGCTTTGTGGATTGCGTTTGACGGCATGAGTCTGTTCGGCACAGAGGGGCGTTATTTAAAGGGTTTTTGTAACGGTCGAAACAGACTCGACCTAGGGTTACGCTAGAGATAGGATTGCAACAAATCCACAACATTATCAATGCCGCGGACTTGGGGGGGCATGTGTTAACGACCAAATGGTAAGCAAATCCCCAAGTTTGAAACAAGGATTGAAGTGGAATTGGAGGAAACACATGATCTGCGGAAACAGAGGCCGCATCAGCTAAGTCCAAATCGACTACGGAGCTAGTCGGTTGAGTCCGAGTCGGACAAGGATAGCCGATAGCCGATTCCGATTAAAGACCAAAGGTGGGGCCAATCCCGGAAGGAAAGCATAGATATGATTATTGGATTCGGTCTCCAGAAGACGTTAAAGATATTGTCATCTGTGGATAAGGTCCTGTAACGACAATTGTATCTATAAAATAGGATATTTTGTAGATTTTCCTTTTGTAACGCAGCATGGGACCCCGTGATCTACACAGTAGATAAGATAGAAACCGTGATCTACACGGATGTTGTTGTAACTGGGTATAAATAAGACCCGAGAGCTTGTTGTAATCAATCGAACACACATCAATACAACTTCGGCGCATCGCCAACCTTTCTATTTTTACTTTTTCTCGACGAGTTCTTGCTTTGTTCTTGGGTTGCATCGGTTTCGATTTCCAGGAAAGGTAATTTCTTGTTACAAGCGGCTTATGGTATCGAGGCCAATGCTTCCATCATCATGATACTCTGATTTTGATGTTGCAAACTGCTTAACTTACCATATGCGACATATAATCTAGATCAATGTCAAAATCTATCTCTCGATCGGCTAGCATGTCCTTCAAGATAACAGCCGACAGAGCTAGATCTAGGGGTTGATTTCAGATTATATGGCGTATCTACCATCTCGAGGAATTCTCATTAGTCTAAATAGATCTCATACTTCTTTTGGTACTTAATGTTGCATCTAATCGACGTATTAAGTCGCCTTTAGAATTATACAGATCTATTTGGCTCAATGTTTATTATTAGAGATAGTGCCGGAGTTTTAGCCGGTCTTACCTGTTTTAATCATCTTTTATGTATTATTACTGTTAGATGTATTAGAGCTGCCTTTTATATTAAGATCTTAATCTACTTAAATGTGCTAAGCTCGGTATCAATCTATTGAGTTACATTAATAGCCGATTGATCCTAGTTTAACGCAATTGGTTCAGATTAATATCTTTTTATAAAATATATCGGAGTACTAGCCGATTTACATTAGATCTGCGACATTGGCTAGGCTATAAATATATATAATTATTATCCTAATGTGCTTTTAGATATAAGTGATTTATACTGTCTCGGTATGCTACCGATCTATCCAAATCACTTAGTCTAAACGTGCTTTGGGATAGCAATTGTATATTCATTTGTATCCATAGTCGATCGAGTAGGATCTAATCTTAACCAAATGCCTATCTTTCTGTTTCTTGTTGGTTGCAGGATAAAACCAACTAGCATGCCCGTTCAATCACCAAAGGCGACCAATTTTGGACCTGCACTGGAGTTAATCAGATCTCCCAGGCCAGCACGTGGGAAAATTTCTCATCAACAGAAGGCCCCCGTGACGAGTGGGGACAAGGTCGAGACGGGCTCGGCCTTCGTTCCTTCACGAGCCGGGAGGGCGATGATCGAGGAGTTGGTGCAGCTCGGCGTCCTCCCCTGCCACGGGATTTCATCGTGGCGTGCCGCTCAGGGGAAGACGTTCTCAACTCCGAACACCGGAGAGTTGGTCATCTTCTCCGCCTTCATCCTACGTGGCTTCGGGGTGCCGGCGCACCCTTTCTTCCGAGGTCTGCTAGAGCACTATGTGATAGAGCTCTGCAACCTCATCCCCAATTCCGTCCTCCAGATTTCCATCTTCATCCATCTCTGCGAGGCCTACCTTGGGGTAGACCCGCACTTCACCCTCTTCCGCCACTACTTCTGGTTGTAGCGGTCAGGGAGCGGCGACGTCGTTGGCGGGGCCGAGATCCAGCTCTGCGGGGGAATGGCATGTGCTACATCCCCGTCCGTGCGACTTCCTCCAAGATGGGGTGGCATGCCGAGTGGTTCTACATCGTGAACCACGAGTTGGGACTCAGCGAGGACATCCACAGAGAGCCAACGCCCAACGTCAACTGGACGGCCTCCAGCCGCTCGTGCGACCAAGATCAGGGTGACGACTGAGAAGCAGGGCCTGACCAGCGCCTACGTGGTGCACGACTTTGCCCTTCGTGGCATTCAGCCCTGCAAGAGCATGGAGCGCCCGGCATACCTATGCCCGGGTAGCGCGACGGTTCCCATGGGACGCGTGCATCACTAGCTGTCGGGCTTTTTCCAAAGCTCAGCAAGTTCCGGAGAAGGAGGGTCGGCGCCGTTCACAGTGGAGAATCCTCACCCCACAGTGAGATCGACTTCCTTTTACCCTTTCTTTGTTTCGAGAACTTTTTTTGCCCAATAACTCACCTACCAGGTGTCGATGCTGACAGGGTCGGGAAGCGCTAGTGTCTCTTGCCTCGATCCTCGGGGCACACTCGATCGACAGGCCGAGGCCTCGGAGGACTCCGGCAAGGCCGGAGGGAAGGGGTAGGGGTAGAAGCTGAGGCTCCTGAGGAGGCAAGAGGAATCCAGCTCCGTGGCGTCAGGAGGCACCAAGCGAAAGCTGGTGATCGACTCCTCCTCCGATGAGATGTACAAGGACTCGTCCGACTCAGACGTGTTAAGGGCGAGGCCGGAATCACTGCCGAAGAAGGTGCTAAAGCGGATTGGCCTCAGGATGAAGAATCTCGCGTAAGTAAAGTCCTTGAACCCGAAGAGGCTCTTCTCCTTCCTTTATATTGATAATTTCCTCTTGTCTAGGCCTTCCGGGGACGTCGGGCCTCGATCCGAGGCTGCCTTGGCAACGATCGAGGTCATCGCACTGGGCTTGACGGGAGTGGAAGAGCCTACCCCGCGCGCCGGACGCTCGGGGGCCGTGGACCTGGTGGCCAATCAGGAGGAGGAGCGCCCGCCGGTAGAGACCGTCGGTGGGTCCGAGGAGGGGACGGTCGAGGATAAGGATGTGTTGGTCGCCGAGGTTGCCACTGAAGCCGAGCGGATCGCCAAAGTAGCCACCGAGGCCGACCGGGTGGAGGCGGCCGCCACTGAGGCCAAGGTCGCCAGCTGGGCAGTGTAGGCTGCCACCGGCATGACCACTCTAGCCGCCAAGGCGGCGGCCGAGGCCGTGGCTGGCCAACTGGCAGAGGGAGGAGAGGATTCATCAGGCATCAGCTGGGGCCGGCTTGGCAACATTATCGATGTTGACACCACGGCCGAGCCACATGTCGAAGGGCCCATGGCCTTGTCAATAGCCAACATCGAGGAGCTTCACGACACCACGGGCGAGGAGCTCGGGGCCAACGCGGCTGCTAGCGCCAAGGTCTCCGGGGGCGAGCTCGAGATGGGGAAATGCTCTGGAACACAGACCATGCATTTGCCGGAGTTCGACCGCCACCTTGGCTACCTCCGAGAGCTATTCTTGGTAAGACTCGAGTCTCCCTTCCCTTTCACTTTTCTTGCTTCTTTGCTAACTATTTGCAGTTCTAGGAATGCCCTCAACCGGTCGGGCCAACGGCGGCCGAGCGAGAGCTGGAGGGGAAACTGGTGGAGGCCTGCCATCATAAGCTCGCTTTTCCTTCCCCTTTTCCCTTCTCCTAGGCCCTGATACAGCCACGGTTGACTTTCTCAGGTACCTGGGATGCCCTCGAGCAGGCCGAGGTCTTCCGGGCCGAGTGGGACAGCGCCCGGGAATCCCGTAGGCTATTGGACAACACTCGAAGGGTCGCCGAGGACCCTCGGAGTTCCCTGGAGACGTAGCTCAAGGAAGCTTGGGCCAAAGCGGAGGTGCTGACTCGGGCCAAGGCCAAGGCCGAGATGGCCCGGACCGAGGCTGAGGCTGCCAAAGCCGAGGTGGAGGCGGCGAGGGCCAAGGTGGGAGAAGAGCTTTTCGCCATGGAGAGCGCGATGGCCAAATTTGCCAAAGAGCTGAAGAAGACAAAGAACTCCGCGGAAGGTGAGTGTCGTACTCGACGTTCTTCCCCCAACTCGTGGCTTCCTTTCCTTGCCTCGAACTTTAATTCTCGTTCTTACCTGATTCGCATAGGGCACGCCATGATCACCCGCCATGAGATCGACTAGCTCATGGGGCTCCTTGGGTCGGCTGAGGCTCGGTTGGCCGAAGTTCAAGACTGTGCCCTCGCCATCTTGAACAGGGCCGACAACCAGCCCCGCCAGCATAGGAGACTCGGGAGGAATTCCTCAACAATCTATGGGACGGCCCCCGCCACGTCGACCTCTTCATGAAAGACATGGCGAAGATGGCGTCGGGGGTGACTCTCGGCATCCTCCACCGCCAGTTTTCGAAGGTGAGGATTGCCGACATTGGTCTGGGCTGGCCGGAAGGCATGGCGACCGAGGACGTCGAACGCAAGGTGGCTGCAGTCGGGGACGTCGCCGACCAAATCGTCGACCTCCTGCATTTTTTATTTTTTTGCCCTTACCATTTATAGTTCCTAGAAAAGGCAATTTATGATGTATTAATATTGGGGTTCTAAACCTTTCCTTCCGTACTGCCGCTCTAAAGAGATTTTTGGCTAAGACATGCGTAGGAATACCTTTGCCCATTCGTAATATTCCTGACAATTAAGCCGTAGGTAACCACTAATAACCTACAACATTCAGGAGGATTCCTCTGACCGAAGCTCGAAAGGTTTTAGATCGACCGTCGGTGTAGTCGTCGTTCATTTATAAGGTTGGCGGAGATAAAAGGCCCCAAAAGACCAAGTGTCAACCCCCGTTTTTGAGGACGGGAATCATTCGTGTTCATAGTACCATTTCCCTGGATCGAGTAGTTTGGTACCCACGAAATACACTGAATTATCAGGTGCAAAGTGCACGAATAGTCTTACACCGAAAGTATTACAATAATAGGCCCGAAGGCAATATTATTACATGCAGGACCTACTGGTCCGGATACAACCAAAATCAGAGATGAGATAAGATAGCAGACGGAAGGCAACGGCATGTCGATTGCCACAGGCAACGACTGGGGACTAAGACCTATTGCGCTCCACTGTCTTCATTCATCCTGGTAGTATGCGTACGGGTCCTCCAGGTCTTCCATGCCTACATCTATAGGTTTGTGCGTATAGCAAGGATGAGTACCCAACGTACTCAGCAAGCCAACACGGAATGATGCACATGATAGGGTCATTCAAAGGGTGGTTGTGGTTTATTTGCACAAAGCCAATTTTCGCAAATCATTTCACAAACCTAACATCTAGCCAGGTCAAGTTTTAGTTCCACAGTATATTAAGTCGGCAACGGTTCTGTCTACCATCCATCGTGATTCCAAGGATGGCTTCCCGCCTCCGAGTCGTCATGGTTTTCTGGGGAGTCTACCCCTTCTCGCAGGTCGAGAAGTTGAGTCCACCAGCACAAAAAATTCATTATGCATACCCACCCATCATTTTAAAACTTATGAGTCTAGCCACAAGAGAAACTTGTCACGCTACTCATTATCCACAAGCACGGCTATTCGAATAGATTGGTTTACTCACACTGCAGTGGATGTACACTTTACCCTACTCCGTGACTGCCCAACGAATGAGCCTACGTCCCAACACATGAGACGGTCACGACAAAGCCTTTCGATAACCTCACTTTGGCAGTACCCGCTCCATGAACTTAAATCCTCATGCACTCTGGCCGTCCTTTCCTAGCAGTAAGAGGAGTTCTGGCGCTCCCGGGGTATGGGGAAACTCACCAAATTCTCATTCATTACTCAACACGTAGGCCACAGCCTTATCTCAACAATCAGAACCACATCTCCACACAAGAACCAGTATGCAGGGATACTACCTCCGCTCGGCTATCTACTCCGCTAGGACTATACCCAATCGAAAAGTACGGTTGTACTGGCTCGTTCCAGGTTATAAGTCTCATGGCTCGGTCCTTAATCGACCAGGGACGGTACTTGCCTTTGCCGGAATCCACCCAAATCCATCCATCCGCCCCAGTCTAAAAACATTGTTTTTTTCATTTTTGGGTTTTCCATCCAAACTATTTTCATCATGTTCAAGGCAATGTGGCGCTCATGTCTCCACATGCTGTATTTAAACTACCTTCCCTAAGGTAGCTGCCCAAGCATATAGCTCTTTGTAAAAGTATGAGTATGCAAGATTCTAGTATAAGCATGGCTAAGCATTTTACCAGAGCTATCCTCCAGTTATATCACATCGAGGGTTACAAAGATTATATCTAAACGTAAGCAATATCAAGGCATGGTATATCAAGCATAGGTATTTTGTGTATAGCATGCATGTTTGATGTTTAAATCAACATCATTTCGCAAAATAGGATCAATATGTTCAAAGGGGAGTGTTGACTTGCCTTACTCGCACGCTTGTTGAACGGGGTCTTCCGCGTACTCAACGCCTTCCTCGGACGCTAATCGTACGTGCGAGAGAAAAGATTGAATTTGGTAAGAATTCAATAAAATCCAACAAAAGCCAAGTAAAAATCATAAAGCACTTCCTAATGTTCTAAGGCGGTTTTAGATAATGTTAGGTTTGATAAATCCAAATTTGGAAATGAAAGGGAGTGAGAAAGAGTTATAATGTTTTGGAATCCGGGATAACACCGAGTCAAAAGTACATATAAACATAGGAGGACAATATCCAAATTGAAAATACTTTTGTGTCTAGGTAGAAATTCATTTTTTTAAAACTATGACCCGAGGGTTAGATGGGATTTGAAATGGTTTGAGCTAAGGTTTTCGACATAAATATAGCTTTGGAAATCAAAACCATGAAGAATAACTTGTGGCTAAAGCATGGGCGTGAATAGAGCATTAGAAGCTGGACTCAAGGTGAATCACCTAAGAGAAAAAAGGGGGATCAGCTCACTGGCGACGTGGCAGCGCAAGGGAGGGCGTCAGCTATGGGATTAATGGGGCTGAGGGGGCTTGGGGTGGTGCGGTGTGGCGAGAGGGAGGCCGGGGCCTCTTTTTATAGGCACGGGCGGCTACAGCGCATGGAATCGACTGACGATGGCACAGCGTGGCTATAGCGCACGCAATGAGACGACTCGGCGCTACGCGGCGGGGCTGAGGCGAGCACAGGGCACGGATGCGACGGAGAGCGTTGACGCGGCCGCACAGCGTGCCGTGGCCAACGTCAGCACAGTGCAGCACGTCGAATCGGCTGACGCGGGCATGCGACATCGGCTGTCACTGGGTGGCGAGGCTACAGTGGTGGCAACGCGATGACTCGGCGTGGCACAGCATGGGGCAGTACGGCGCGTTGACGCCGGTGCGCACGCAGTACTGCGTGCATACGACAGCGTGGGACGTGTGACGTGCATGATAGGATCGGCTGATGTGGTGCGCAGGTGTAGATGTGATAGCAATGTTGACTCTGGGGGCGTGCGGGTACGCGCGCGTGTAGGGCGGCGTGGGCAGCGTTGACTCCGGCTGTGGGCGACGCTATCGGCTGCGGCACTATCGGCTGTGGCGACGCTGTCGACTGTGGGCGGCTTCATCGGCTTTAGCCGATGCCGTCGGCTGCGGCCGATGCTAGCAGCTGCGGGCAGCACTATTGGCCTTCCATGTTCAAATAGCTACTATTTGATTATAACACGCAACAAGACTCACAAATAAGAAGCAATAAGATGAAAGCAATAATGCAAAAGTTTTCACTAATTCTGAATTCTAGGTTTTGATTTATAAGTTCTGATTTTGAGGGTGTTACACCAAGTTCCCTGAGTCATTTGATCTTACGTCGAGCCGTTGTGCATGGAGACCCGACCCAAGTCCAACTTCGGGAGGGAAGAAAGCCAGCTCTAACCGAAGGGTATGGGATCGATAACGGCATCGGGCAGAGACGTATGGATCTGATATTTGGGGAACGAACTTGAGCTGGCAAGTAGTCATAGACTTAGTCGATACTCTTTCGTCCTGGGAACCCGGACCATACGGGGTTGGGGCCGCGTATCTCAGAGCTGGTCATGAGTAAATGTGCAGAAGTTATCGAGTCATTAGGTCATTACTTGCCGGCCGGGAAGCATCACCGAGCCCCCAAGCGGCCAAAAACGATTTTGACAAACATCCTACCGGGGAACCCCGACCGAACATGGATCGGGGCCGCGTAGCTCAGGGCTGGCCATAAGCTGTGCGCGGAAGTTGTCGAGTGCTCGTTGCTCACTCGGCGGCTAGGCAGCGAAAAGCAAGTAATGCAAAGCTATGCAAGGAAAATGCAGAGATATGCAAGAAATGGAATAGGGAGAAAGGAAACTGATCTTATTTCGATGATTCGCCGAAGAAGAAGATTGTCCTCCGATCGCCTGAGATGAAGAACAGCGCCCCTACCTGGCGCGCCAACTATCGACGGAATGGGTCGGCAGTCCTCCAAGGAGGGTCCCCGAGGAGGTGAAAGAGAGAGAGAGAGAGAGTAGTAGGGAAGCTGCTCTCCACTGGATCGGATGGTCGACTCAAACTTAGAGATGAGCCAAGAAACAAGACGCAGAGAGTTACACTAGTTCAGCCCTCCCGAAGGATAATAGGCCTACGTCCAGTGTGTGGTGTTCTTCGTTGGGGTGGATGATGAACAATAGTTACAATGGAGGTTCTTATAGTTTGGATCCCTTGGCCCCGTCGCCCTGCCCTCCCTTCTATAGATCAAGGGGGCAGGAACAAGAGAACTTGGGGGCCAAGAGAGAGAAAAGGTGGCGGTACAGAAAACATCTGACAAAGTACAAGCTAGTCTCCGCAGAGGGGGGTTGGGACCTCGACCTCTCCCCGAGGACTCTCGGTTTGACTATGGTTGGAGTCCGAATCGAGTCTTTGGGGTACCCCGGGGTGATACCCCCCACAATACTCATGGTAGGACCAAAGTCAGTTTCTGGTAGTGGAACAAGTTTCAACAATTGTGGGAAAGCACCATCGAAGTTTGTGCCCTGTCAACCCACAACAGCCAGCAAATGATACGAGAACAAGCAAGGCATGATCTAGTAAAGTGGCCATTGCTTGTTTCACAGGTCAGCCGCTAAGAAACCATTCAGAAGTTAGATCGCCATAGTTCGTCCAGAAGCAGAATAGTCTCGTCAGATCTGATGCGAAAGTCAGCAGAGAACCAGAATGAAAGGTGAACTAGAGTCACCGTTATGCAGAACTTTCCATCGTCAACTGGACGTTGTGTCCCATCCTTCTAGGAATGAAAGTGCATCATCAGTGTTTCATTTTGGTCGACCCACAAAGAATCAAACCCACATATCAGTGATCCATGGAAATAAGAGAAGCTAGGCTATTCCTATGGATAACGGCTTAATTGTTCACAGTCAGGCAAAAGCTCAACTACCTTGTAGAGCAAGCTTGAAGTTAAATTTGGTTTACCCCACAACTGTTTCAACCAAGAGAAACAAATTGGGTTGCAATGAAAGTAGTCAGTTGCAAGGTTTTCGTAGGGCTGCACCAATGTCAAGGTAGCAGATTGAATTCTATGGTACATCCGAAATGCCGGCCAATAGTTCAACCAAAAGAAGCGATAACTCAAGTCACTCGTAGTCCAGATAAAGGCAGATCAAGCAGCTTCTTAAAACGCCTGTCGTTCAGGTCAAGAGTAGTGAGAAACGAAGTTTAGAGTCCGTGGTTTCATGAAAGTCAGTTTCCAGTTTTCACGAACGACTCCACCAGTTTCGAGCCAACAAAGTGAATTCTCAAATTACCAAAGGTGCCAATGTTAATTGTGCAGTCTAATAAAAGAAAGATCTTTCAACCCCTAGAACCGAATCAGGGTCAGAGAAAACAGAACCAACCAACCAGTGCAGTTTTGGGAAAGAAATAAAACACCAAGTTTGATGCTAGCAGGTTTAGTTACGCAAGTATGGTCGATCGGCCGGTGTGAGCCGAAAGAAACCACATAAATCGCAGACCAATCCAACACCACCGACACCCGGTTTTTATTTCTAGCCATCCCCGAATCTTGGGATGAGATTCTGTAAGGGGGTAGATTTGTCATGCCCCGATTTTAGTTCAGGATTAAAAATGATTGAATAATTCATTTTATAGAAATTAAATAAAAAGGAAAAGTAAATTAATCAAGTTAAATTAATAAGGAAATTAAATTTCCTTTAAAAATCATGGCTGGAAATATTTTTATAATATTCTCCATGTCCTAAAGTATTCTCTAAAATTTTTCATGAAATTTTGGAGCTCCAAGAATAATTTTAATAATACAAAGTTCATTTATGCAATTAAATAAATGGAAAACCAAATTAAAATCTCTTTCCTTTTCCTGGGCCGCTTTTGACCCATTCCCTCAAAAGTCCGCTTCGTCCCCCTTGTGGCCGATCCAGGCCGGCACCTCCTCCTCTCTCTCCTCCCTCGGCATCGGCGCAACTCGCAGGTTCACCCGTGGAGGCCTACGACACTGCTCGCATCGACTTCCACAAGCTCATGAAGCGCGGGTTGGTGGAGAACAACCTGTGGATCCTGAGTCTGTGCCAGGAGAACCTGAGTCTCAAGAAGGAGCTCGACGCCCTGGAGGAGGAGATACGTCAGCTCAAGCTCGCCCACGGCCAGGACGCCTCTCCCAAGTGTCTCCATGTCTACCGCAGCCTGAAGATCACCACCCGCAAGAGCACCACCAGGTCGTCCCTCATCTACAAAGCCCTGGCAGAAGGCAGGGTTTTAACCCCAAAGGCCCCTCGCAGCGACACCTCCAGCAGTGGTAGCAGTCCTCCGGAAGCAGATGAGTAGCTTCAGGGTGCGAGTGTTTTTCCTCGTTTGTCTTATGGCTTTTGTGGAGTGTGTGGGAGCAACCTATACCAGCTCGTTATGGTATAGCTTCGCCCAGGAGTTAAAAACTTGAGCTATCTCACCAACATCAGTTTAATAAAAATCTAAATAAGTTGGGTTAATAGTTTGGCTCCTGCTTTTCTTTTGTCTCCTTACCTTTCTCTTGCCTGGTTCGGTCAGATGGTGTACACCAGGATGTGAGCCGCTAATGAGCACAGGGCAGAAGGCAATACACATGATCATGGGAACACACCACCCCCGCCGCCACCACCACCTCCACCTCATGACAACCACATTCTCACCCTGATCCTAGCTCAACAAACTAACATGATGGCTGCTCTTCTCCATCATATCCAAAATCAGAATGCCGCTAACACTCCACCACCTCCCCCTCCACAGTCCAAGCTCGCAGAGTTTATGCGCATTCACCCACCCACTTTCTCTAGCACCTCCAACCTCATAGATGCTATAGATTGGCTGCACACCATCAACAAGAAACTTGACCTAATCCAGTGCACCGATGCTGAAAAAGTTGCCATCGCTGCCCACCAACTCCAAGGACCCGCTTCTGAATGGTGGGACCAGTTCCAAGCCACCCAACCTGCAAAACAGCCTATCACTTGGGGTCACTTCAACACCGCGTTCAGAAGGTCTCATGTCCCAGCTGGTATTATGGCTTTGAAGAAGCAAGAGTTCCGAGATCTAAAGCAAGGCAACCACTCAGTGACAGAATATCTGCAGGAATTCAACCGTCTTGCCAGATATGCTCCAGAGGAAGTATGCGAAGATGAGGATAAGAAGGAGAAGTTTCTCTCGGGACTCAACCCCGAGCTGTTAGTTCAATTGATCTCCAGTGACTATGTCAATTTTCAGCATTTGGTAGACAAGTCTATCTGCCAGGAAGCCAAGAACAAACAACTCGACAGTCTCAAGCGTCGCATGGCAAACTTCAAGGCAAAGCAGGGGCCAAGTCAGAAGCTCCGTTATACCACTCCTCATCATGGTGGATCTTCCTCCAACTCACAGTTCCACCTAGCTTCCCCCATGCAGTTTGTCAACAGGCCTTCATCGCAGCAACAGAATCAAGTGGTAAACCGTGCACCTCGTCCCACTCCAACAACAGCACCAGGTGTTTCAACCAACAAGGATCACAATGGAAAAGTCCTTCAACGAACAAGGATCACAATGGAAAAGTCCTCTGCTTTAACTGCCATGAACCGAGACATTTTGCCAACAAATGCCCGAAGTTGAAGAGTCCGCAAGGTCAGGCACCAGTCCGCAACAATGGTGGCAGCAACAACATGATCAAGGGACGTGTGAACCAGAGGAAGTGTCGGCAGCTCCCAAAGGTATCATTGGTATGTTCCTGGTTAATTTTGTTGATGCATTAGTTTTATTTGATTCTGGAGCTACACACTCATTCATATTAGGAAAATTTTTGGGGCAACAAAACTTGAGGGTAGAAAGCCTTAGCAATGCTATGATAATTACTACCCCCGGTGGTCAAATGCCAGCTCGGTAATTTAGTCCATCAGTGTCCATAGAAATCCAACGGATTCCTTTCCTACCCAATCTCATCCTTCTGGAATCCAAAGATCCGGATGTTATCCTCGGAATGAACTTTCTTACTCGCCATCAACAGGTATTGGATTGTGCCCGTAGAACTGTCATGTTGCACAATGGTCCTGATCAGCCAGTTATCACCTATGCTTATCCCACCCTGACCTGTTCACAAGTTCTGCCTCAGGTCCATCTTGAAGAAATCCCAATAGTCAAGGATTATGTGGATGTGTTCCCCAAAGACTTGCTAGGAATGCCCCCCAAAAGAGAGATCAAGTTTCGGATTGATCTAGTACCCGGTATCATACCTATCTCCAAAAGACCGTGTCGAATGGGTGCCAACGAATTGGCCGAAGTAAAGAAGCTAGTGGAAGAATTGAAGGAGAAAGGGTATATTCATCCCAGCACATCCCCATGGGGAGCATCGGTAATCTTTGTTGAGAAGAAAGACAATACCAAGCGGATGTGCGTCGATTATCGTGGACTCAATGAAGTCACTATCAAGAACAAATATCCACTGCCTCGGATTGATGATTTGTTTGACCAATTGAAGGGAGACACTGTATTCTCCAAGATTGATCTCCGATCCGGATATCACCAGCTAGGAATCCGCGAAGAAGATATCCCCAAGACAGCCTTCACCACCAGATATGGTCTATATGAATGTACAGTAATGTCTTTCGTGTTGACCAATGCTCCTGCCTTTTTATGAACCTAATGAACAAAGTATTCATGGAATATCTGGATAAGTTCGTGGTTGTCTTCATCAATGACATTTTGATTTATTCTAAGACAAAGGAAGAGCATGAACAACATTTGCGTCTAACACTGGAGAAACTCAGGGTGCATCAACTGTATGCCAAATTCAGTAAATGTGAATTTTGGATGTCAGAAGTAAAGTTTTTAGGCAATGTCATATCTACTCAAGGAGTGGCAGTAGACCCCACCACAGTTGAATCAATCACCAAGTGGAATCAACCCAAGATAGTCACTCAAATTCGCAACTTCCTCGGACTGGCAGGGTATTACCGCCGGTTCATTAAAAATTTCTCGAAGATAGCTAGACCAATGACTCAGTTGTTGAAGAAGGAAGAAAAGTTCGTATGGACCCCACGGTGCAAGAAGGCATTTCAATTGCTCAAAAACAAACTGGTGTCCTCTCTGGTTTTGGTTCTGTCAGATATTAACAAAGATTTCCATGTACATTGTGACGCGTCCCGACAAGGGTTGGGTTGTGTTTTAATGCAAGAAGGACATGTGGTGGCTTATGCATCCCGATAGTTACGACCACATGAAAATAACTACCCCACTCATGATCTCGAGTTGGCAGCCATAGTGCATGCTCTAAAAATTTAGCGTCATTATCTCGTTGGAAATCGTTGCGAGCTATCCACCGATCATAAGAGCTTGAAGTATATTTTCACCCAACCGGATCTAAACCTACACCAAAGAAGATGGTTGGAGTTAATCAAGGACTACGATGTGGGAGTTCACTATCACCCCTGGGAAAGCCAATGTTGTGGCTGATGCTTTGAGTAGAAAAAGCTAATGCAACATAGTTCATCTCGATTGTTCTTCTGTTCTTTGCAAGGAGATAGAATCATTGAGTCTTGGCATCGTCAATCGAGGTTTTTGGCAACCCTAGAAGCTAGGCCTTTGCTTCTTGATCAAATTCACGAAGCTCAAAAAGATGACACTGATATTAAAGAGCTCAGGAAAAATATGAGGAGAGGAAAAGCAACTGGTTTTGTTGAAGACGAATACGGAGCAATCTGGAATGGAGATCATATCTGTGTCCCAAAAATTCTAGAAATAAAGAAGCTCATCCTACAAGAAGCACATGAAAGGTAGTACTCCATCCACCCGGGTAGTACCAAGATGTATTTAGACTTGAAAGCCAAGTATTGGTGGGTCAGCATGAAGCGTGAGATAGCTAAATTTGTGGTCTTGTGTGATGTATGTCAACGAATCAAAGCAGAACACCAAAGACCAGCAGGATTGCTTCAACCGCTCCAGATTCGAAATGGAAATGGGAGGAAATTGGGATGGATTTTATTATCGGTCTTCCTCGAACTCAAGGTGGTTATGACTCAATTTGGGTAGTCGTTGATAGACTGACAAAAGTGGCACATTTCATTCCAGTCAAAACTACTTACTCATGAAGGGTTACGTGGAGGCTACGCTAGCCGAAAACAAAAACTTTTAACCGCGCAAACCAGGAACACTTGCAAGTAAGGGCCGATAGATCGTTACCGATTGGAGTAGAGTGCAGCGGAATAGCCAATCAGGGCAATCCGATCCGGAACAGTGTAGCCGATTCCCGGAGACAGCCGATTCGCCAATCAGCTGATTCGAGTCGACCGGCCGCGTTCTCACGCCTCGCTCCGATGCGCCCGACCACGCCCGATTCCACCATAGCCGATCGCTCCGATTGCAGCCGATCCGAAGCCGATCAACGGCGCGCAACGTAGCGGCGCCTCTACCGGTATCCACACGTCCGGGGACAGAACGTCGAACACCCGTGTGCTAGCACGCGATGCAAGGCTAGGGTTTGGCTTGAAAGTGGGGAGGGTTTCCGTGGAGATTGATCTCGGCGACTTCTATTGCACGCGATGCAATTGACATGTGGCAGCTCTCCACCCCTCCCTCCTTTATATAGAGTTGGCCGACTGGGACTAGTGGCCGATTAGGACTCTATTTTGAATCGGATCTCATCCGTATCTCATAGAGTTGGCCGCCCATACGTCGTAAACCCATAGGACTCTATCCGATCGGATCCCTATCCGATCGAGCCGTATCCGAGTCCAACTCGAATATCTATTCTATCCCCTTAAGCGTGCGACCCTTTAGGTTCAGGTATACTCGGTTTCGGCTATAGTCTAACATGGCCGACCGTCGGCTCGAGTCCAACTCAGCCAACCCGTCAACAGCGGCGCCTAGCAACACATATTGACACCATAGTATACAAGAATAATATCGGCTCTGAACCTGTAATGTGTACACAAATCCCTTTGCCTCACAATACCAGTTAAGCTATAGGCAAGATGTGTGTCATCCCTTCAATAGCTTAACCATTCACTCGAACTGTATTGGATTATCTGTCTGTTGATTGACTCCTCAATCAACTTAGCATGGCCATGCATTTCCATAATCCATTACCTCGAGGGGCCCGGAGATATCTCTCCAAAGGAGGGGCAAATTCCATCTTGATCACTCACATCCCACTCCATGTTTCATAGCAAACCTGAAAACTACCTTTATAACTACCCAGTTACGAAATAGCGTTTGGTAGTCCCAAAGTAGGCTACTACACATGTTGGAATCCATGGTGATCTTAGGTCTAAGGACTTTGTACCAACACTACCTGAGACCAACTAATGGCACATTGATTCCTGTAGTGTCTCATGGTGGGTCTATCCAACAATGTGTTCTCTAACACATATGTCCATGTTTATTGATTTGGTATCTCCATACCCATAATCTATGAGACATGATCATCAATCAATAAACATGTCGATCTTAGAATCATATTTGTTCCAACAATATGACATATGATCAGGGATCGTTTAGAAATAGATTCATACATATCGAGTCTCATAAATAAGTCACGTACTTATTGATCAATACAAGATGTCTATTTCATGGAACTGAATAACACTTTATTCATAAATACATAAACATTGACATGATATCCAACATCTCCATGTTGCCTCTAGGGCATATCACTAACAACTCAGGCAACAAATTGGTAGAACTATATTTTGCTAGCATCATTCGTCTTCATGGTGTTCTGAAGAAGATCGTGTCTAACCGAGGTAGTCAATTTACTTCCTAGTTTTGGCAGAAGTTGCAAGAGGAATTGGGAACACGTTTGAATTTTAGCACTAGTTATCACTCGCAAACAGATGGCCAGACAAAATGAATCAATCAGATTCTTGAAGACATGCTTCGGGCTTTTGTCCTTGATTTTAGGAAAACTTGGGATAAGAGTCTCTCTTATGCAGAATTTTCATACAACAACAACTATCAGTCCAGTCTACAAATGGGTCCGTACGAAGCTTTGTATGGCCAAAAGTGTAGAACCTCGCTCCTTTGGGATCAGACAAGGGAACGACAGGTTTTTGGGACATATGTTCTTAGAGAAGCTAAGGAAAAAGTTAAGATCATCAAGAAGAACTTGAAAGTGGCCCAGTCCAGACAGAAGAGGTATGCAGATAATTGTCGTTGAGATCTTACTTTCAAAGCCAGTGATTATGTGTATTTATGAGTCACTCCACTTAAGCGAGTTTGAAGATTCAACACAAAAGGGAAGCTTGCACTGAGATATGTTGGACCATACAAGATCTTGAGCAGAAGAGAAGAACTTGCCTATCAGCTCGACTTGCCAGCTATATTGGGAAGTGTCCACGACGTGTTCCATGTCTCCGAACTCAAGAAATGTCTCCGGGTGCCGACAGAGCAAGCAAATCCTACGCAGATCGAGATCCAAGAAGATTTAACATATGTGGAGAAGCCAATCTAAATCTTGGACACCTCAGAACGACATACACATAGTCGAGTCATTCGTTTTTGCAAGGTTCAGTGGAGCAATCATTCTGAAGAAGAAGCCACCTGGGAGCGCGAAGACGAGTTGAAGTTAGCCCATCCCCATCTCTTCAGCAGTGCTTCCAAATTTCAGGGTCGAGATTCTTTGTAAAGGAGTAGGTTTGTCACACCCTAAAAATCGCTTAAATATAAATCGTTGTGAAAAGTATTTTCTAGAAATTATTTAATAATTAAAGAAAGTGTTTGAATAAAATCTATGAAAATTTGAACATCAAACTGAGCATCAAAAGTATCTATAATAAATTTAAGGAAAAAGTCCATATTTGACCATCCAACTATTGCCGAAGTTTAATTTTGGCCATCCAATTGCAAAACCGGGTATTGGACACCCTGAACTACTCAAACCGTTTTCATTCGGACAGCCTAGGCGGTTTTGCCTGTTTCCGTTGACACGTGGCACCTAGGGCTGAGTCAGCATGGGTTGACTCAACAGTTGCCGTTACAACACCCGCGCCCCTCAGTACTCTCTCATGCTCTGTTCTCTCTCTCGTTCTTCCTCTCCAAAGCGGCAGCGCTAGGGTTAGGGCTTGGAAGCCGTCAGCGGCCATGGCGATCTCGGCGACATCGAGCAGCAGGAGAACGCGGACGAGGGCTTGTGGTGCTGTTCCAAGCTCGGCCCCCGTCCCCTATCAGGAAGGGCCCCTGGAGTACTGGCCGGCGGTGGCATGCAAGTGCAGGAGCAAGGCTGTTCGGCTTGTGTCATGGAGCGATGAAAATCCAGGGCGGCGGTTCATGAAGTGTGCCAATGGAAGGGTGAGTTTAGGTTTTTGATTGATTTTGTTTTGAACCCGGCATTTGTTTGATTTGATCCATGCCCTGTTTTCATGTAAATTTGTACCCCCTTTCATTTAGGCCGGCACTGGAGGATGTGATTTTTGGATGTGGGTGGATCCATTGCCGGTGCCATTCGTGCAAGAGTTGCTCGTGACCTTGCACGATGCGATTAGGGAGCTGAGGAGGGAGAACCAGATGCTTAGTCGGGTGGGTGATGCTGCAACTCAGGTGGATTGGAATGGTGATTGGCCAATTGAAGAAGAGTTGAGAGGAAGACTAGCAAGATTGGAGAAACAAATTAATTTGTTGAAGTGGATGCTTGCATTAGCTGTTGTAATTCTGACAATATGGTGGATAAAAATGTAGTGTTTTGGGTGATGTAATTGGGTTTGTGAAATGTTGAAACTCTGTTTTGTGCTTTGAAGGAATGGAATCAGTGAAGAATGTGGGATATTTTCTTGTAATTTTTTCACTGTTACATGTGCTTTGTGCCTTGTGCAATGGAAATGGAAATTAATGGAACTTGTGCTCTGTTCAGTAGTTGTGCAATGGAACTTGTGCTTTTAAGGCAAATTTGCAACACTCAATAGTTCAAATTTCCATTCCATTCCAGAACCAGAACCAACACCAGCACAGATCAAGGCAAATTTGCAATGTCCATTCCAGAACCAGCACAGATCAAGGCACATGACAATAGCAAGTTGAATTTTGAACTGCTGAGAGAACATATTGTTTCTCCAGGGCACATTACAAAACAAAAAGTGACACAAAACACAGAACATTTAGTTGCTGACAGAACACAAAGCACATTACAAACTGACACACATTTTGTTTGTCCAGGGCACATTACAGAACACAGAGCTAAAAGTGACACAGATCACAGAGCTAGTTGTCTCCAGGGCCCTTCAGAAGAAGCATGTTCTTGCTGGTGCTTGGACTTGCTGGTTTCCTCCTAGCTGGTAGCTTTTGTCTCTTGGGTTCCTGGGCACTAACCTTGGCAAATGCTTTACCAGAAGAAATATTGATTGTCACACTTGATCCTACCTGGGACATTGGCACATTTGCATTTAAGTTCACTTGGGCTTGTCCTTGAACATGTACATTTGCGGTGGCGGTGGCCACGATCAAGTTGTCTTAAAAAGATGAGGAAGCAAATGTGAAGTTTAGTGAAGTAAAGTAGGACTGAAGCACTGAATCCTTACATTGGCAATTGAAGATGCACTATGCTGAGACAAGTCAGTAGATATTCTGCTCCTCTTGGATGCCCTAATGCTTTCTCTTGATCCTGCTTGTGCAGTTGCATTTCCAGTGCCTGGTCCTGATCCTGCTTGTGCACTTGCATTTCCAGTGGCTGGTCCTGATCCTGATTGAGCCCCTCCTGCAGAAGTACCCTGCCCATTTGCAGGTGAAGTAATTATAGAACTAAAATTTCTTAATTGGAACATGGGTGGATTTAATTTTTATTAAATTCTCCATGATTAATTATACTTGAAATTTTCTTGGATTTTTCACAACTCAAATATTAATTTTAATAATACAAAGAGCATTTAAGTAATTATTTAAATAAATTAATTAAATATTAAATGATCTAGTTATATTTTTATTAAGTACTCAAAGATCATTTCAACGATTAATTTAAATGAAAAAGTAATTTAATTCCTCTCTCCATGATTTGGGTCCAATTCTCGAAGTATGTTTCCCCTCTCTCTATTTAGTCCAGCCTAGTCTGCCTCTGTTCTGAAAGTCTGCTTTGCGTTCTTACTTCTTTTGGCCCAGTACTATTAGGAAGGAAAAAGTCTATTTTTTCTCACTGTTGCTACAGTGTTGTCTTCAACCTCAAGATGCCTTGTTCCTCTCTCTCCCGTAGCGTGCCGCCACCGATTTGATCAGCCTCCCCGATCGATTCCCCTCCCCTTTGAATGCAAAAATTTGTTCCCCTCGCCATGGGCATTATTTCCCCTCTTGAATCAACCTCAGTAATGCACTAACTCGTCTTGAACCGTTGCCTTTTCATCTCCAGCAAACTGACACCATGGATGGCCGGCCGACGGGCTCCCCGGTCGTTCCCCTCCTCTCCTCGAGCTCCTATAAAAGGGAGGCCCTCGGCTCCCTCCCCCTCCCCTCATGCCGCCCTCCTCCTCTCCCTCGGCTACCTCTTCTCCGTGTGTGGCAAGCCACGGAGCTCCATCCCCGTTGCCAACCCGAGCTGGCCACCCCTTCCTCCTGGTGGTTGTTTGCAACCGCTACCTCCCCCCCTCGGTGAGCGCCCGCGCCGGCCTCCCTTCGCCTCCCCGCGTTGCGCGCTGCCACGTCATGGCCGCGGTGCTTGTCTCCTGGTCACTCGCCGCCTGCGCGACCATGCACCGGCAAGTCGTGCCACCCCAGCCCTGAGTTGTCTCGAAGCACCCGGCTCATGGTGGACCGAGGGGCTGACCCGTGGTGCCCGCCCGTGGTGCACCCGGTTCACCCCC
Source organism: Oryza australiensis (assembly GCA_019925245.2). Lineage (NCBI taxonomy): Eukaryota > Viridiplantae > Streptophyta > Magnoliopsida > Poales > Poaceae > Oryza > Oryza australiensis. The sequence goes on along the minus strand of JAIFGZ020000225.1, from coordinate 1,999,956 downwards.
CTCTCTCTCTCTCTATCTCTCTTTGAACAGTACTTCAATTTAAAATTCAATATTCACGAAATTCGTAAATTGCCACTCAAATAACACCTAAACTTCAAACAGCCATATCTTGACCATTTGAACTCGGAATCGACCCGTTTAAATTGCTAATTTTTCTTTAAATAGTGTAGAACCGATTTATATGATTTGTTTCTGCATCTTGTATGGTTTTTATTTATCTTTTGGCCTTCTCCTTTGCATTCATCGTGTCGTCGTTGCAGATTCGAAAGAGCCGCTCTACCTCGAGGTTGACCTTGAAGATTTTGGTAGCGAGCAATACAAGTCGTGTCATTTTGATCACATTGCTATCCCAGTTTATAAAATTATGTTAATTTAAATTATTGCATTTTGCTTTATTAATTTCCACGCTTATCAATGTTTTATGTGGCCTTATCGATTCTCCTTGTTATAGCCTTATTATTTGTATTATTATTAATCTTTGTAACCCTAGGTAAAATAAAACTAGTGAGAACTTTTATATGTGGTACTTACTAGTAAAATTTTGGAATATGCTTAGTCTTGCATAAATAGAAACAAGTAGATGTTTTCAATAATTAGACTAAGGAATAACTTGTAAATAACTGAAATTTTGGCTGTTTAGCTATGACAATAAATGTCCCCTTCAAAACTCCCCAAACAAGTTTTTGGCTAGGCTCGGGGTGTTTGGTTTGCTAGTTACACCTCGGTCGACATAAGGACCGGTCTTTGGGCCTTTGTTGCAAAGCATATTTCGTACTACCACTTGTCTAATGGGTAAGGCTTAACACGTCGTCTAGTATGGTCATAAACAAAAAAGACACGGATAGGGATGGATGAAGCCCTTGGTGGGGTTGACGTCTCTAGCAATACACCTAGGGGCATAGGCTGTATGCTCGACCACAGGCGCACGGCGGGGAAGTCTATGTCGGTCTTCTTTGTTTAGGGGCGGTACTAAAAGATGAGTTATTTCATGTTTTTTGTCCGTATGCCATGGTGGCATGTGGCACATCGCAACACGTGAGGAAGACATGTTTGGTGGGTAAAGATATACACCTCTGATCAGAGTTTAATCTATTCGAATAGTCGCGCCCTCGGTTATGGGCATGCCGAGCAATGTAGCCAAGTTAGAATTTAACTCTATTTAAAACTGAAATAATTGGAGTTAGCACTTGTTGGCCTAGGTTATGGCAAGATCGCGTCGGTGCGCGGCTTGATAATAATTGACTAGAGATAGGTTCGTGTTTATTCAAAGACCTTTAAACATTTAAATATTTGAAATGTTGGTTTTCTGCAAAATAGCCATATATATGAATTCTTTTTACTCCCTTGCATTATATGTGCATTTTCCTGGCATGGCTTGCTGAGTACGGTGGATGTACTCAGCCTTGCTTCTTTTTCCCCTTCCAGCAGAGGAGTGTTTTGATGTTGAAGGTTTTGGTGTCTTCCTCGTGCCTACCATCGAAGTGCCTGTGGTGGCCTGTTGTAGCTGTCATCTTTTATTTTTTTATCTTTCAGTGTTGGGCCTTTTTGTCGCCCTTGTAATAAAGTACTCTATCTACGCTTCCGCTTGTTTACTCTATTATTTACCAACTTTGTAATGTGTACCTTGCCTCCTGCGACAAGGAGTTATGCACTCACAAACAGAATATCGTGTTCTATTTTTTGGGCGTGACATTTAGGCAATTGGATAACGCATCGGCTGAAACTCTGATATAGCCTTATACAAGAATATCAACTTTAATTAAATCAAACAGATTATAATCTCAACAGATCAGACCTAACCGAGATAGTGCGAGGCTGATAACAAGCTTAGTAGATTTAAAAGATTGATAAACTTAAATAAGATGATAGATATAACCAGTTAAGCAGAATAAAGCATGTATTTTAAAGCAAAACAGTTATACCAGGTAAGATCGGCTGAAACCCTGATATTACCCCTATTCCTAATCCAAGAGCAAGTTAGTTCTTACAATTTCAATCATGACTTAGTAGGTCAAACTCAACTGATGCAGCACTAAGTATGAAAGAAAGGGTAAGGTCTAATCAAGCTTTTGGTTGTTTTTCAAGGTGGTAGATCCACTAAACAGTCTAAACCATCGAGAAAAGTTTAGCCGATATCAGTAAACCCTGAATGAATTAGCCAATATGGGTAAACAACACTAATGCCTTAGATTAAGTAATGCATATGATAACTTAGCACTTGTATTGACCGGAATAGAGTATCGAACTCAATCGATGGAAGCCCTAGCCCCACCGATACAAGCAACTATAGATAGAACTCACCTCTTGCTGGAGATCGAACCTTACCGATGCAACCCAACTCGAAACAAGAACTTGTTGAGAGAAAAAAACCTAGAAAAACTAGGGTGGCGATACACCGAAAGTTTTTTGAATTCTTGTTAACTGTCCCTTACAAGACTCAGGGTGTACATATTTATACCCATGAGCATAAACAAATCCATACCGAACACGACACAGATTTTTCTAAAGATGATATTACAAATCCAAACTGGACTCAACCTAATCTTTCCTAAAATTATGAAAGGGAAATAAAATAATTAAACCTGCTTAATTAATAGATAAATCCTTGCTTTGTTTCCTTCCTGAATCTGATCCCCTTTTGGCAACTGCCTTGACATTACCAATCGAATCCGAGAAGAACCTGAACTCTTATTACCTATCGGCAACCGATATCATTTTATCGATGCCCCCTGCTGATACGTTCTCAGCCGATACATTCCTATTTGTAGCAACTGAAATCATGTCATCAATCCCGCTTCGCAGCCACTCCTTTTTCAACGGAATATGCCAAATTTTGCTATTAACACCTCGCCATATCCACAAGAGCCTTTGTTGCTTTACGTATCAGCAACATCTCAAGTGGTTAGCACAGTGTTGTTGTTGAGAGAGAGGAAGAAGGATATATCCAAAAGGTCAAAAGGCGAATTTACTTCATCAGCAAAGTTCTAGCCGACTCCAAATTATCCGCAGGTCCAGAAGCTATTGTATAGAGTCCTAATCACAGTGAGATAGTTGATTCATTATTTTCAAAGCCACTCGGTTAGTGTGGTCACCTCTTTTCCCCTTGGAGATGTTCTTCACAACCGTGAAGTCACAAGATGAATTACAAAATGGGTTCTAGAATTTATTGTATTTAATATCATTTTAAAGCCCGAACGTCAATTAAGTCCCAAGTGTTAGCCAATTTTGTCATCGAGTGGACAGAAACCCAAGAGGAGTTACCTAAGGAGAAGCTGGAGTATTGGATGATGTATTTTGATGGGTGTAAAAGAGTTACTGGTGCTGAAGCCAGAGTCATTTTTATTTCCCCGAGTGGAGAGCGTTTGCGATACGTCCAACTTCATTTTTTGGCATCGGACAATGTGGCTGAGTATGAAGCTTTACTTCATGGTTTGCGGCTTGTTGTGTCCCTTGGGATGCGCCGCATGGTTGTTTGAGGAGATGCACAATTGGTCATCAACCAGGTTGTGAAAGATTGGTCTTGTTTAGACGAGAACATGGTAGCCTACCGTTAGGAGGTTCGTAAGATGGAAGAAAAATTTGATGGCCTCAAGTTGTCCCATGTGTTAAGACATCACAATGAAGTAGCTGACGAGTGAGCGAATTTTGGATCTAAAAGAGTAGTTGCACCTACCGATGTCTTTGTCGAGCACCTTCACTAGCCATCTATTGCAAAGAAGGAATCTGCTGAAGAAGATACTTCTAGGGAAGTCTCTACAATTGATGCTGACTAGAGGACATCTTTCATCAAGTTCTTGACTACTCAAGAGTTACCTAAGGATTGGACTAGAGCCAAACGCATTCAACATCGCTGCCAAGTTTATACGCTTTTGGAAGGAGAACTCTATAAACACAGTCCATCTGGTGTGTTGCTTAGGTGTATCCTGACTGAGGAAGGACAATGGTTATTGCAAGATATCCACTCAGGGATATGTGGCAGTCGTGCCGCAGCACGCACTTTAATTGGCAAAGCGTATCGGAAGGGTTTCTTCTGGTCGACTGTTGTTACCGATGTGGAAAAGGTTGTTCGGACCTGTGAAGGCTATCAGTTTTTTGCTAGACAGATTCATGTCCCTGCTCAGGCATTGCAAACTATTCCCCTTTCATGGCCATTTGTGGTATGGGAGCTAGATATGGTTGGTCCATTCAAGATAGTGTCAGGTGGTTTTACGCACTTGTTCGTTGTTGTTGACAAATTCACAAAGTGGATTGAAGCCAAGCCAGTTGTGACAATCATAGCAGATAAAGCTAGGGATTTCTTCCTCAATATTGTGCATAGGTTTGGTGTTCCCAACAGGATTATTACTAACAATGGGACTCGGTTCATGGGTGGCATTTTCAAGGATTTTTGTGAAGACTTTGAAATCAAGATCGCTACGGATCGGTTGCACACCCAATGAGCAATAGTAAAGTCAAGCGTGCCAATGGGATGGTTCTTCAAGGTGTCAAATGTCACAGCCCGATTTTCGTTCGGGATTAAAAATCATTAAATAAATCATTTAAGAAAAACAAATTAACCAAGAGAAAGTATTAAGGAAATTAAATTTTATTTTAAAAATCATGGCTGGAAATATTTTGAAATATTCTCCAAGCCCTAAAATACTCTCTGAAATTTTTTGTGAAATTTTAGAGCTCCAGAAATAATTTTAATAATACAAAAAACACTTCAATGATTACTTATATAAATAAATTAATCTTTAAATGAGTTGGAGATATTTTTATTAAATACTTTGGGTGCTCATGTATTTTCAGGAATTTTCTTGAAATTATTTTGAGCACGGATAGTATTTATAGAAATTCAAAGATCATTTATGGATTAATTTAAAATAAAAACCAATTTAAAATCCCCTTTTGCCCTGGGCCGGAACGGCCCAAAAAGTCCGCCTTGCTCCCTCGCGGCCAAGCCCGGCCGACGCCGCTTTCCTCCCACACCACGCGAAGTCCGCAACGCCTCCGTCCACCTTCGGGTCATTGTCGTGTGGGCTGCGCTCATCAGTGTCTCTCCTCTCTCCTCGAGCCATCGACAGGTGGGCCCCACCTATCGGGGTCGCCCCTTCCTCCCGCCCACATTCTCCGGCCGCCGCCGCCGATCTCGCGCCCGCGCCGCTGCGTTTCTCGGCCACCCGCATATCTCTTGCCCGCACCCGCATCTCCACAACCGCCGCCGCCTGTCTTCCCTGCTCACACCGCGCCCGCGCAACCAGCAGACGCCGAATTTTCCGCCGCCGCCATACTCACCGCCGGTCGAACCGCCCCGCCGCAAATTCTGCTTGCTCCCGGCCGAATCCGTGCAGCGCCACTCTATATAAACACTATCCGTGCTCCTCCCCGCTATTTCCTCAATTTCCCCAAGCTTCCCGTGAACCCTAACGCCCTCCCCGCGCTCCTTCTCGCTCCGCCGCTCGTCGCCGAGCTCCGGTCGTCCGCCACCGCTGCTCCAAGCATCACCGTCGCCGCCTTCCCCGCAGCGCCCCACATCTCGGCCGCCGTTCCCCGTCCATTGCTAGTCACTGGAACCACCCTATCGCAGAGCATCCCGAACCCCGTCGTCGTTTGCTGCCTCTGACCGACAATCGCCACAGCTCTGAGCGTCGCCATCGCAAGCCAAGGCCACCGCCACCTTGCCTACGCCACGCCGAACCCCGGCCGCCACCTTCCCGCTTTTCGATCAGCCCCAAATCGCCCCATCGCCGTGTCTCCTGAGCCATCGCCATCCCGCTCGCCTCCTGCCGCCATTTCCCGCTCGTTGTTGCACCCTCCGGCTCCACCATGCCTCGCCGTCCCTCGACATCCTCTCCACAGTCTTCAATCACTGCCAAAGCTCGTTGCACGTGCCGTCGTCCCCGCTGGCCGCTGCTTGCCGCGCCATCCGTTCGTCGTCCCAAGCGCTCGGTAAGGACCCCTTTCTCTGTTTCCCGTTCCTCCGCCATCCTTCGTCGCTCACCGTCGCACCGATGGTCACCACCGGTGACCATCGAGGCACGCGCTCCGCCGATGCGTTACCCGGTGGCCGCCGCCCGAAGCCGCCCCAGCCATCCAATCTGACCCTCGGCAGATCGGGGCAGTCGGTTCCCCGTGGCCACCCAATCCCCTTCAGGGTCATCCAGGCCGTCCACGTGGTGGACCGGTCCCCGTGGACCGAGTCCATCATGGACCACGTGCGCCGCCACCACCGCAACTGACGTCAGCCCTTGCCTGATGACATTAGCCCTAGCCTCTGATGTCAGCCCTTGAGCCACTGACATCAGCCCTCACTTGCATCAGCAGCTGACGTCAGCCCTGCTGACGTCAGCGTTCGGTTTGCTGACGTCATCCCGCGCCGTGCTGCTGACATCAACCCTTGTTTTGTTGACGTAATCCCGAGCATTTTCCTTTGCAAAAATAATTAATAATTATGCAATAAATTATTTTAATTTCTAGAATTCATTTAAATGGTCCAAAACTTGAAAATTCATATCTAATTCATACGAACTTAAAATTGGACCATTCAAATTACAAAATTCATCTAAAATTAAGCTCTACATGTTTTTTAACTTTTCATGTATTGTTATTTGGTTTTTATTAGGGTTTTTCCTTGTTTTGCATGCCAGCATGTAGATTTCTTTATTTTCGGAGTTTACGCTCGCGAGGAAAAGAGTCCAGAAGTCTGTTTGAAGAAGCAAGGCAAGTCACACTTTCCTAGAAGCATATTGATCCTACTTTTATAAATGTTTTACGTTTGCAAGTAAAATTACATTGCTTTGCTAATTACATGAAATGATGGATTACCTATCTGTTTACTTGTACCTAATTTACTTATTATCCGTCCTTTGTAAACCTTTGGTGATAAATATGCTTCTAGGAAAGTTGATTTAGTCACTAATGTTGATTTTAACTAGAATTATATGCTTAGCCATGCTTAATTACCACTAGCTCACTAAATGAGATAATTACACTATTTATTCTAGTCTTTGATGAGCTGCAAGCTCGAAACACATGGCCATGTCTCATTGGTCATAATTATCTCAACTAAAATATGACATGATGGTTGGCTATGGGTGCATGGTTTTGGATTGTCGCACCCACGGCAATTAAGGATCGGTGCATGGTTATGGGAGATCGACCAGATTCACTATGATTAGTCTTACTACTTAATAATTGGAATTAATGGAACTGGTTAGTTCCGGTGGAATGGTCGGGCCTGTTCAACGTGGGACATCGTTGTTCAGTGAAGGATGAAATATGACTCAACTTAATCAACTGTTTTACTATTTTTAAACATTAAATGTTTATAACTGCATTTATGCAAAATAGCCCAAGCGACTCTTGTCTCTCTTTGCACGTCTGCATTCTCGGTGTGGCTTGTTGAGTACTGTGGTTGTACTCAGCCTTGCGATTTTCCCCCTTTCAAAAGTGTAGTGCTTCTGAGTTGAAGATGGTGTTAGAAGACCAAGGCTTAGACCCCAGTTGAGTTTGCCTGTGGAGTGGAGTTGAAGCTTCGCTACAATCGTTTTTCAGTTTCCGCTGCTGTTTTTGGGTGTGAGGACTAAGTGCCTTTTCAGTAAGTATTTTTATTTTACACTATATTTTATGTTTGGATCTGTGTATTAATTTATCGTTTTATGTACCCTGGTTGATTCCTAGACAGGGATTTAATACGCAAAATAGTCTGGAAATTTGGGATGAATTTCCGGGCATGACATCAAAGCCCGTGTGTTCGATAGTTTATGTCATTATGTCGGCCGCTGGGTTGTAGAATTACCCTCAATATTATGGTCACTTCGCACAACACCGAGTGACATAGAGTATGAATCACTTCGGGTATGCAATTTTGATGAACAGTGGAACGATAAGATGTGTGTTAATAATTTGAACCAAGTAGAAGAAGCCCATGACATTGCTTGTATCCAGTCGACCAGATACCTTCAAGGTCTTTGGCGTTACCACAATCGCAATGTCCATTCAAGGGCTATTATTGTTGGGGATTTGGTTCTTAGGAAGATTCAGACGATCAAGAAGAAGCATAAGTTATCTCCCTTGTGCAAAGGGCCTTTCAATATCTAAGAAGTTACTCGCCTAGGGGCTTATCAACTAAAGCGTGAAGATGGGACAGATGTTGAAAATTCTTGGAACATTGAGCATCTACGTCGTTTTTACTCTAAAGTTATTATTATCTTGTATATTATTTTTTCTTGACTGCCAACATCAAGTAAGTTACCTTCTTGAGTTGCCAATCGGGGCTATCAATAATAATCATGGAGCTTAGTGTTGCTTCTTCTATATTTTTTCATTGCTTTTGCTTATGATTGTTTTTGACTAAATGATATCATTAAGCATGAACTTTTTTCTTACTTGATTGAGTTTTAGGCTCTATTCTTGTGGGTAAAGTTTCCTTTTTGCTTAAGTTGATCATTACAATCGGAAGAAGAGTTATAAGCGAGATAAGATTACATGTATTCACAAGAGGATTATATTTTACAGAGTCAAAAGTTTATACACAAGATTCAATTGCTGAAACAGTTTGCTACATCCTTAGCTATCTTCTTGGCAGCTTCTTGGGCTTCATTAATCAGCTCTACGGCTTGCTCGTCAGAGGTACCATCTATGAAGCCATCACCGACTGCATTGATATCTACGCGGGGGTAGAGAGACTTAGACATAGCCAAAGCTTAGCTAGCCCCTATGGTCACGGCTGATGTTCTTCAAGTACTTCTCTGGCGCAGTCCACAATTTATCAAATATTTCTACGACGTCTTCTGAGCTTGATCCAAGGCCATTTTGGAAGATAGTGTTTATTATCGATGCAGCAACGTTGGCAATATCATCTCTGACAGACTCAACTCTTTTTACTCTACCAGCAAATATTTCGAACTAAGCCTGAGTCTTCACCGTGTGAGCTAGAATTCATGAACATAAAAGATGTTGGTTTCACTGACAAGATTGACTACGATAAAAATGACCATTGAAGTTATCTTCAAAGTGACTTCCACTTTTGCCTTTTCCTTCTTCAACACTTCAATGGTTTCTTTGTTTTCTCCACCTTGCGCTCCAAGGAAGCTATTTTTGTATTTTTAGCTACAGAAAATAGGACTCAGTGAGAAACAGCAAAGGCGATTAATTATTATGATAAGATTCAAGACTGGATATTACCTCCACATGTTCCTTGGAGTTTCATGTTGGAATATCTCAAGTTTTTTATCTCAGCCATCAATTGGGCTTGTTTGGCTTTGGTTGCATCTTGCGAGTCTTTAAGTTGTTGTTCAACTTATTTAAGCGTATCCAAGTGCGACACCAGCTTTTCCAAGGTTTTAGACTTGGCTTGAGATTGACGCCATATTCTCTTCATTATGGAACAAATATATATGAGTTATCATACAAAGACAAATTCAGAAAATGATGAAGTACAAGACTTACATTCAACATCTTGGTGGATTCATTTATGCTTTTCACAAGCATTTGGTGCTCCTCTTCTACTTTCTGCTTATTGAGGATGACGTCATGTGAAATCCCGTCTACATCGCGCCATCAGATCTTTAATGGCGGTAAAGAATCTTTAGCAGATTTATTCCACGAGATTTCTTCTTCATCTTCGACGATGAAGATCTATGCCATGATATGATTAATAAGTTAAGCAAGACATATTCGATCAAGACAAGGTATGAGAGGTTTTAGCTGTTATTACGCCAGGCCTCTTTTGAGGAGGTCCTTGTACTTTTTTTGCTTGATCTTTTGAAGGACCAGCACTTGTTTCTTCGACAGCCCAGTAGGGTTTTCGTCACTCGAGGGCTATTGGCTCTCAGAATTAATCCCGCCCTGATCCGAGTGCTTTTCCATTGCGGTATCCTGGCTGGCTTCTTCATCTCTGACTGGTTTATATGGATCACCAGTCGAGGGGCTCGTCATTGGCAGCTAGCCCATCGTCTGGCCCTGACTGGTCTGCAGTCGAGGGCTCTTGATCATCGAACGATCCCTTAGCAGTGTCCAATTGGTTTTCGTTGGTTGTTTCAGATTTATCAAAGGGATCTAAATCTTGCGGCTTCCTGCAAAACTATGACATGGACACAGTTAGTTACCTATGATACTCCCAGCAGGCATTCAACACATGCATTTCAATAGTTTGATATACTATGAAGCCAAGGATTGTTTGGTTACATGGATGATGTCCTAAATTTGGGAACTTCCCTCTTGGGTCTAGGTGCATTTGAGTGGAGCTCAAGGCTTGGGGCATGTCAGCATTTGGTTTTTGAGTTGCACCTGCACCTGGAGCTGGATCATCATCTTCATTGGAGTTGAAGATCAGGAATTTTCTTGTTCTTTTCTCAGCCCTTGCAAATGTTGGTTGATCGGCTGGCCTCTTTCCCTTTTGAGTAGTTCTGATCGAAGGGCCCCAAGTTGGCTGCTTATTTCTTGGCTCCTTCAAGGAGTTTGTCAAGCTATTGCAAGAAAATTTGAGATTATGAAAGTGTTTTTTCTACAAAAGTAAGATGTCAGTAATGGCATAATCATTTGTTTGTGCAAGATTATAATACTTACAAGAAAAATCAGAGTTGCTTACCAGAGGCGGTGGTCGCATCAAGCTATATGGGGCAACTTGGAGCTTGTCACCATAGTCAACCACTATCCCAGATGAGAATACCGTGTACATCCGAGAGCACATGACTTTGAATTCGATGGAGTCTAGGTCTTCCCGGTTGGGGTCGGTCTAGCCTTTATACTCAAAGGCTGATTTTGACCTCTCCTTGATAGGGGTCAGTCGGCATTTGATAAAATGTCGAGTGACTTGTTTCCCGAGTAGGTCGGCTTCCTTAATCTTTACAATTTTTGCCAGGTGGGCGTTAGCCTCAGCAAGATCAGCCCCTTTGGGTTGGGAATTCCAGTTGGGGCTATGAACAGGAGGAAGACTGTCACGCCCAGAAATTTAACCCAAATTTCCAGACTATTTTGTGTATTAAATCTTTTTCCAGTAATCAACCAGGGTACACAAAATGACAAATCAATAAACAAATCCAAACGTAAATTAAAGCGTAAAATACTTACAGCGGAGGCGCTTAGTCCTCACACCCAAAAGGAAACAGCAGCGGAAAGAACGCGATCCTAACAGGGCTTCAGCTCCAATCTACAGGTAAACTCAACTGGGGTATGAGCCTTGGTCTTCTAGCTTTGTCTTCGACTCAGAAACTCTACACTTCTGGAAAGGGGGAAATAGCAAGGCTGAGTACAACTATCGTACTCAACAAGCCACGTCGAGGATGCATACGTGCAAGGGGAGAGAAAGAGAGGCTTGTGGATATTTGCATAAATGCGGTTGTAAACCTTTTTAGTTTAAAAATAGGAAAAAGTTGATTTATTAAGTCAAGATTAACTCTTCACTAAACAACGCTAAACCATGTTAAACATGCCCAACATTCCACCGGAACTAAATCAGTTCCATTAAGTCAAATTATTAAAGGTGAGACTAATCACGGTGAATCTGGTCGATAGCCCATAACCGTGGGCATGACTATTCGAATAGTTCTACTCTGATCAGAGGTGTACAACTGTACCCACAAGACACAATCCCCCATATGTCACCGTGCCTGGCCAGACACGTCACCATACGAGTGATCATGACAAGACCCTTCGCTTAACTCCTCCTGACCAAGCAATACCACACTGCAGGTTTCGACCCTACCCTTAAATCCAGGGTAGGCAGCCCCCACTTGTGTTGCGGTGAATTCGAAAGCTGATCAACCGGATGCCCCGGCCGACCCAATTCCCTCACGCCCACCCTTGCCTGGGTACGTCATCCAGAGAAAAGCTATACTACAAGTCCAGCTTGTGGTAAGTACGGTAAGTCTTTCAGGGTTTCCTGCGAACCGGCCCTTAATTGCCATGGTGCGACAAACAAAACCATGCATCCACAGCCCATCATTAGGTCACATTTTAGTGATTAATTATGACCAATCAATCATGGCCATATGTCTCGAGCTCGCAGCTCGTCTTATACTAAAATAATTAATGTGATTATCCTATTAAGTGAGCTAGTGATAATTAAGCATGGCTAAGCATATGTAATTCTAGCAAAGTCAACATAAGTGACTTAAGCTAGTCAAAATTATCATCCAAGTTTCACAAAGGAATGAGTATCAATTAAACATGGCACAAGCAAGTAGATAGGTAAATCATAATCTCATGTAATTAGCAAAACATACAAATTTATTTGCAAACGGTAAAACATTTATAAAGTGGGATCAATATGTTTCAAGGAGAAATATGACTTGCCTTGCATCTTCAAACAATCTTCTAAACTCTTTTCCTCGCGAGCACGAACTTCCGAAATGACGGAATCTATATGCTGGCACGCAAAACGAGAAAAAACCTAATAAAAACCAAATAAATAGTACATGGATAAACCCTAGTTCTTCCATCACCATATCCCGTCGAATTCGGCCCGGTCTCTCCCTCCCAAGCCCATAAATAGAGCCCTCTTGGCCTCCTTTTCCATTTTCCCTTTTTTTTCCTGAGCCGCTCGTGCCCTAGCCTCCTTTTCCTGCAAGCTCCGTCTCCCTCCAGCATGCTTCGCCATCTCCAGCCGTTGCTAGCTATTGTTGTTGGATGTTGCTGCTTCCTCCGTCGGCATGGCAACACCAAGATGAAGCCCGACAGCTGATTCCCCGAAGCCAAAGCCCTAGAGAGTTCTCGTCGTCGTGAAGCCAAGTGTCTCCCGCTGTCCGTTGTCTCTAGTCGTGCCTCCCTGCCGGTTTGTTCGTTGTTGGAGCTGTTCGTCGCCACCATCAGTACTGCTCGAGGAAGCAGAACGCCGTCTCCGTTCTCACTGCACGCTGCCAGAACGCCACCTTCGTCGTCCTCCCAAAGCCATCGTCGATTGGAGCTTGTCATCGGCCATCTCTCGCCGCTGATCATCGTTGTTTTGTCGTTGGGTAGGTTCGCTGCGACCTCCTCTACGCATGTGTCCTCATCTTTCGTCATCGCACCACCGTTTGCGGGGCCGTTGGCTCCTGTCCATGTCAGCCGACGATCCTATGTGGCCATGCCATGTCACTGCCACGCAGCCACCCTGCCATCCTCCTATCTACGTGGCAGCTGTCCTGGTCAATCCTAGATTGGATTCAATCCGGGTCGTCAGATCTCAGTCAACTCCGATCAAGTCCATCTGAGCCGTCCATCTTCCGTGAACCGCTCTCAGTGAATTGGGTCGGTAGACCGGCATCCCTCCTCTCACCGACGTGCGGGTCCTGCGTATCATTCACTTCGGTCTCCTCTGTCAAGGGCTGGCGCCATAATCAGCCCTTTTTAGTGCTAAAATAATTATCATTTCTGCTCGGAGCGGAAGCTCGTCTCCCTGGGCCTGCTGCTTCATCTGCGGGGTTTCAATTTATCTGATCCGTCCGATCTAAAAGGAAGTCTTATGATTTGGGAGTGCAAAACATTTTTTTACTATATATATGTTTTGCTGTGAATATAACCATATATCAATTCTAGTTTGTTTAAAACTAAAATGTGATTCATTACATGCATTTTTGGCACAGGGCTCTCTTTATATTTACATGTTGCAAAAAGAGTGCAGGATATTAATAATAGCAGATGGTTCTCTAGTAGCTCAGCTGCACAAACTCAATTCTGCAAGCACCACAAATTCGCATACATTAACCAAACACAAGGAAAAATGAAGTGTGATAGGCCAGACAGCCCAGAGTAATCACAAACAGGCACTGCCCAAACAATTGCAGTTCGTTATGTGTGGACACTCACATCCATCAGCAAAGCAAGCAAACCGAGATCAACCATTTTGTTGAGCTTTGACCATGCACTTCGGGGAAAAGAAAAACAAAGGCGATCATCATTCATCACATGGCAACACTTGGATCAATTTGTTTACACTAGGCCAAGAAACCACAAAGATCTTGTGAAACAAGGTTAACCTAGTTTGTTTTATTTTACATGGTACCATCAACACCTGAGGTGCAGAACTAGTGCTGATAAAATGCCAGTTTATGCTGATGAATTCACTTTCTGGTGGATTTGAGTGATCACGAGTGCACTACTGCACTTTCCTTCATTTTGAACTTTTTGCCAGGGTAACAATCTCATAGGCGCAGGCTGCAAAAATTGAAAAGAATTGTCAACAGTCAGCGCAACCGTGCAGTGGAACAAAGTGATCAAATGCAACAAGCATCAGCACGAGCTGCTATGAGATGGACAAAAGGATGCAAACATTCCAACTGTTCTGTCCTTGCTCTACTCCAGAAAGTATACTTCTCCTGAGTGTTCTCCTTCTAGAAGAGGTTTATGTTTTTAATGTTTAAAAGCCCAGCCATCTGGTTGAAAAGACAGACTCTAGACTATTACTCTGCATCTAATATAAGCAGTTTAGTGGACAATAACCAGTTCAGAAACCCACATCCTACATAAGTCAACAACGAGTCAGAAGCTAGTGAGTATTCTCTCTATAAATAAACAGTAGACAGTACTACAAATCTAGACAGAGAATCATATCAAAAGCGTTATCTATTTGGTGTTGTGGGCTATGTTGCACTGCCATTTCAAAGGAGCAGAGTTTTGGAAGGGCTCTTACTTATTATTGATATACTGTTTCAAACATTAATATCCTGCTAAAATTTCAATGTTCACCCATTTCATTAAACTACATGCTTGTATACTAGTAGCTCCATTGGTCACATCCATCAGCATGATGAACATTAATCACTGCAGAATATAGTCCATAAAGATTTATGTCAAAAGAAACAAAGCGACAAGAAAAAGTAACATACCCGTAAGGGCAATGGCGGTAAGAGCATTCCCAGCCTTTGACACATGTTTCACTTTGTTCTTATATGATTTAAATCTCTTCAAAGCAGTATCCTCCTCCAAAAGCTGCAAGCTCAATAATATGAAACAAAACAAACTAAATGGAGAAAGTGGCACCATTTGTAAAGATAAAAAATATACCACAGGGGAATTTGCAATTTGTTTTTTTAAAAAAAGAACTACACCAACAAATAATAACCATAACTTTGCAAGATGTTAAGATTTGCTAGTATCTAATAAAAGTAACAAGAAGAAATCTTACACAACTAGCTTTGTACTAAAAATCCAGAATAAAATGTGTATATGAAAAGGTAGGCTACAAATGAAACACCAGAATATAAAATCAAAGACCACCAGAATATATGTTCCAGTGCAACATAGAAGGTACTAGGAGGTAGTAAAGAACTAAAAGCTTCGTGTTACAAGAGATGAGAAATTCTCAGGAGGAAAAGTTGGAAACAATAACTATTACACCATTCCCACAATTCAGATCAGCGTTCTACATAATTCCAATTAGTGTTCTAAAGTGATTCTTCTCTATATAAAATAAGTCCAACTTTTTACCGAGAATGATGTAACCAATTATATCTATTTTATCACATGCAAAGGATAATATAAATGTGCAATTAATCTATACTCATTTGAAAAAGAGTTGTGGTGGTGGTGAATGGTGAATCTGCCACAACCAACTCCCTACCTTTTCGGAATGGAGAAAGGACATGTGCAACTAATCTATACTCATTTTATCGTTGGCAATAATTATGCCGTGAGGAAAAACGAAAAAAAAAAGAGAAAAAGGCCCCGTATGGATGGGGTCGATAGCAGGGAGTGCTCATGGGCGGCTGACCGCGCGCAGGTGCAGGTGTACGCAAATTATCCCGGAGTCAGCCTTCGCGACAAGGCGAACCTAAAGGCGCCTACAAAAACCTCGCGATCTAATCGAGGGAGGGAGGGAGGGAGGGAGGAGGGCTGACCGCTTTCTCGCGAGCGCCGAGCTCGATGTGGAAGCCGCGGCGGGGGGGCTGGAGGTGAGGGAGCGCCGGCGCCTGCGACCGGGTGGAGCGGAGGCGGGAGCTGAGGGAGGAGAGGAAAGCGCGCTGCACCATGGCGGACGCGGCGGGTCAGGGTCAGGTGAGAGGGGAAGGGGAGGAGGCGTAGATTGGACAAGAAGAGGGGAGAGTGTTAGGATTTGGGCTGACTGGATGTTGGGCCTTGGGCCTCTCACATGTTACGGGCTTAGATCTACGGGTGGTTTTTTCCCACGGGTGAAATAAGTTCACTTTATATATCTTGACGTCGAGTTCGAATTATATCTCCTTGAATCATAATCTATACTTTCTACATAATTGATACCCAGAAGCTAAAACTCAAACATACAAGTATACCACGTCATCATCCACTAACAATTAAAGATCTTAAATCTTATGCAAGCATGATACGTTATCTAGAATATAATATTATAGAGGTCAATATATAAGTATGTCAAATCATTTTTCTCATATCATTTTCACAACATTTTAACTTTTATTATTTCTATAATGTTTAATATATATTCATCTACAGCAAAGCGTGGGGTATCACCTAGTACCGGATATAACGCGTACCTCAGCTTTCAAAACCAATACAAATATAGTCCTAGCTTTCAAGGCAGTATTGTAGGTTGTTTTGGTTGACGTGGCACTAGAATAAAAACAAATAATGAAAAAATCTTGTGGGCCCCCTTATGACGTGGCTCATAAGGTTTTTTTATTATTTGTTTTGCTTTTGATCCCACGTCAGTCAAAACAACATACAATACTGGCTTGGGACTATATTTTTACCGATTTTGAAAGACGATAGATATGTTATATCTGATATTACCGTTTTGAGGATGTAATTTAAACTCGACATTATGATGAGGGATCAAAAGTAAACTTATTCCCCCACGGGTTGACCCGAGGTCTGACCCATTTGTAGCCTCGAGTTGATGGTTGTATACATGTCTGTAGACCGTAGGTTGGCCTGACCCATGACCTGACCGGCTAAGAGATACTCTCTCCGATTTCATAATTTTTGATGTTTTGGACAATGACATGGTCTCTAAAATATATCTTTGACTATGTTTCTATCATAATATATACAATAAATTAATACATTTTTATTTTTATTATAGTATTTTGTAAGACAAATCTATATATATTGTTTTAATGTCTTTAAACTAAATAGCTTTAAAGTTATTGATAGTCAAACTGGAGAGAGGAGAGTAATAATGGATAGTAATAAACAAGGCCACATTCAGTGAGAGTTTTATTCTTATTAAATAGACTGTGATGTTAGTATTTTTATTACATGGTAAGGAATAAATGAAGTTGAGAAAGAATTCAAGCTTCTTCCTCTAGTGTCCAAGATGAGAAAAGTGGGTAGGCAAAGGAAAAAAAGGATGTCATCTGCTCTTGAGAAGGGTAAAGGGGCTACAAGGCAAATTAAATGTTCAGAATGGTAAGAAAGCAATGCTATGAGGAGTTTTGGCAAGTTCGGGAGAGGGATTATGGCTGGAGTTAATTGCCAGTAGCTCCTCCAGCTCGGCCACCTTCTCCTCGTGATCCTCCTTTTCTTGTCCAACGCACAGGGCACCTCGGCGGACTGCAAGACCGCAAGAGCCTCGCTCTTTCGCTCTGATCACCGGACGAACCTCTGCAAGCACAAAGCATCAAAAAAGGAGCCATAAGGAGGGAAGCAACGAGATTCACACTTACCAGGCAGAGCCTACGGGTACGCCTGAGCACCCGGTCGAGCTCCTCCACCTCCTGCGCCTCGGAGTCGGTCGGCTCCTCAGCGTCCTCGGCGAACGCCACCTTGCTATCCGTGGTGAGCAGGTTCTCGGCACCCTTCCCGACCGGCTTGGACTCGGGAGCTCCCTCGCCAGTTGACGTTGTGCCGACAGCCGCGGCGGCAGCGGCCACACGAGAGAGGGGCACCAAGGCCCTGTCCAACTTCGACGGCATTTCACCGATGATGTTGGTCGCCTCCGGGTCCGCCTCAGGCTCCGCCTCCACCGTCATCTCCTCCTCGGCGCGGCCGACCTCTGGCGGTGCGTCCAGCATCTCCATGTCGACCGAGGATGGCTCGACGCCCACCGCCCTGATCTACGCCGACGGCTCCTCGGAGGCGGGCCGACCTGACCCCTCGAGGGGCAAGCTCTGGTCGGCAGCGCTGCTCGGGGGCTCGGCCACCTCCACCAGCTCCTCGGCGCAGGGGTCGACGTCCAAGGCTTGCCTGTTCAAAAGAACTCGTCAGCACCCAAAAGTTGAAATACAACACGGCACAACAAAAATGCAGTACTTACCTCTAAGAAGCCTTGAACCCCATGACGAAACACCTAGCCCTCTTTGGGGCTCCCGACGTCTCGCCCTTGCCGACCACCTCCGGGGGGTTGGCTGCCTTGTCCGTCAAGTCGGTCAACGACGAGGTGGGTTGCGCTTCCACCTCCCTCGAGTCCTCCACATCGGAGGAGACAATAAGCTTGCTTTGCCACAAGGATCTTCAGACTCCCCGGTGGCGTCGTCTTCACCTTTAGTTTTGGTCGAGGGACCTCGGGCCTCTTTCCCTTGGTGGTTCGGGGGTCGGTGAAGTCATTCTTCTCCACTGGGGCCCTGGGGACCAGCGGCATCAAGACATACGCGGCCATTTCCTATCATCGTTAACACTTGGCAAGTGATGTGCCGAACACAAAAAAAAGTAAAGAAGAGAAGAAGTTAAATCTAACTGACCTCTGGCCGTGGGTTTGCTAGGCTGTAGCTGAGCGGGGCTCCCGCGCTGAAATCCATCGAGCTCGAGAAGAAGCTAGCCAATCTTGGCCGCACTCGCTCGATGGGGACATCGGCCTCTCGAGTAGGGTCCCGGCTACCCGAGTATTTGTACGCCGACTTCACCCTCTCCTTGCAAGGCTGGAGGCATTTGATGGCGAAGTTGAGGGCCACCCTCACGCCTGTCAAACCCCGCTCCTTGAGGCTCTCCACCTTGGTGACGAGCTCGTCGACCTGGTCCCGCTCGATCGCAGCGCAGGAATCCGACTAGCTGCTCACCGGGGTTGGCTCTTGGTAGATCTCGGGAGAGACCGATGGCTCGTGAATGTTGATGTAGAACCATTCGGCGTGCCATCCCTTGTTCAAGGAGGTCACGTCGACGGGAATGTACTGGCAAGCCATCTTGTCCCAGAATTGAATTACAGCCCCACCGACCACTCCGCCGACCATCCGTCGAAGATAGTAATAGTGGCGGAAAATATTGAAGTGCGGGTCTATCCCAAGATAGGCCTCACACATATGGATGAAGATCGAAAGTTGGAGAATGGAATTGGGATTGAGGTTGCAAAGAGAAATGTCATAGTAGTGGAGTAGGCCCCGGACAAAGGGGTGGGCCAGAACTCCAAAGCTGCGGAGAAGGAAGGCAACAAACATCACCAGCTCATGGGAGTCGGGGGTTGAAAACGGTTCCCCCTTGGCCGGGCGCCACTGCATGATCTCCCGCGGCGGGAGGACGCCTGCCTACTGCAGGTCCGCCATCATCTCCCCTCCTGCGCGCGAGGGAATGAAGGTCGAGCTCCACTCGGTCTCCTCGCTACCCGCGAACGAGGACTTCGCCGCCTTCCCTGACTTTGTCGACTTCTTCGGGGCCATTGGCTTCAGCGAGAAGAGGCAGCGACCCTTGTAGAAGCAGACGATGCATCAGCAATACGCGTGGCAGCCTAGCGAGCTGAAGCGGCGTGGAGCCAGGAGATGGAAGAAAGAGCGCGAGCGCAAGGAAAGCAAAAGCTTATGCGAGAAGGATGAAGAAGAAGAGAGCGGAGGGGCGGATACTTAAAGAGGGAAGCAATGGGTGAAGGATAACGCATAGGCTTACGATAGCATAAAAGACGCGTAGTGCAGCAGAAATAGCCGATCAAAGTCTAGCTGACCTCGAGCAACGCTTTGCCGACCTTGCTGACCTCGATCCGATCTCCCGACCAGCTTGCCGACCACGTTGCCGACCACAGTCCGATCTCCAGACCAGCTCACCGACCACGTCACTGACCACGATCTCGCCGAGGCCATTTCGATTTGCCCGACCAGTCCAACTTCCAACTACCGAATAAAGGGATTGGCTAGTTGGAACTCGGGATCTTCCGATGTCACCGACTTACACCGCAACGTAGCGATGTCTCTACCGGTATCCACACATCGAGGGAAGGAATGTCAAACACCTGTGTGCTAGCACGCGATGCACGACTAGGGTTTGGCTCGGACGTGGACTAGGGTTTCCGTGGAGAAATTGATCTGGCTGAAAAGTTGAGCACATTGATCTCCATCCCTTGCCCTCCTTATATAGAGTTGGTCGGCCGGACTAATAAGCCCACCAGGACTCTATATTGAATCGGATCTTATCCGAACTGAGCCTTATTCGAGCCAAACTTGAATATCTGTTCCAACCCGTTAAGTGTGTGACCCAATAGATTCATGCATACTTGGTTTCGGCTGAGGACACTTCTCGGCCGACCCTGTCAACACCGGCCCCTAGCAAAACGTATTGACACCAAAGTATACACAAAGATGATATCGGCTGAACCTATTGTTAGTGATATGCCCTAGAGGCAACATGGAGATGTTGGATATCATGGTCATGTTTATGTACAAATGAATAAAGTGTTATTCAGTTCCATGAAGTAGACATCTTGTATTGATCAATAAGTACGTGACTTATTTATGAGACTCTATATGTATGAATCTATTTCTAAACGATCCCTGATCATATGTCATATTGTTGGAACAAATATGATTTTAAGATTGGCATGTTTATTGATTGATGATCATGTCTCATAGATCATGGTATGGAGATACCAAATCAATATACATGGACATGTGTTAGAGAACACATTGTTGGATAGACCTACCATGAGACACTACATGAATTAATGTGCCATTAGTTGGTCTCAGATAGTGTTGGTACAAAGTCCTTAGACCTGAGATCATCATGGATTGCAACATGTGTAGTAGCCTACTTTGGGACTACCAAACGCTATTCCGTAACTGGGTAGTCATAAAAGTAGTCTTCAGGTTTGCTATGAAACATGGAGTGGGATGTGAGTGATCAAGATGGAATTTGCCCCTCCTTTGGAGAGATATCTCTGGGCCCCTCGAGGTAATGGTATGGAAGTGCATGGCCATGCCGAGTTGATTGAGGAGTCAATCAACAGAGAGATAATCCAATACGGTTCGAGTGAATGGTTAAGCTATTGAAGGGATGGCACACATCTTGCCTATAGCTTAATTGGTATCGTGAGGCAAAGGGATTTGTGTACACATTACAGGTTCAGAGCCGATATTATATTCTTGTATACTATGGTGTCAGTATGTGCCGCTAGGCGCCGCTATTGACGGTCGGCTGAGTTGGACTCGAGCTGACGGTCGGCTGAGTTGGACTATAGCCGAAACCAAGTATACCTGAACCTACACGGTAGCACGCTTAAGGGGATAAGAACATGCATTCGAGTTGGACTCGAATACGGCTCGATCGGACAGGGATTCGATCGGATAGAGTCCTATGGGCTTACGAAGTCCGGCCGGCCAACTCTATGAGATCCGGATAGGATCCGATTCAAAATAGAGTCCCGATGGGCCTCTAGGCCCAACCGGCAACTCTATATAAAGGGGTGAGGAGTGGAGAGCTGATGCATGCAATTGGAACCGAATCAATCTGATCACACGCGGCTTCAGAAGTCGGCGAGATCAATCTCCACGGAAACCCTCCCCACCTCCGAGCCAAAACCCTAGCCTTGCATCTTGTGCTAGCACACAGGTGTTAGGCGTTCTGTTCCCGGACATGTGGATACCGGTAGAGGCGTTGCTACGTTGCGATGCTGTTCATTGGCTACGAATCGGCTGTGGTGGAATCGGCTGCGGTCGGGTGCATCGGAGCGAGGCGCGCGAGCACGGTCAAACGACTCGGCAAATCGGCTACTCGGTGAATCGACTGATTGGTGAATCGGCTGTTCCCAGGAATCGGCTGTCGGCTTGCGGGAATCGGCTGTCATCGGCCAGCACTGTTCTGGATCAGATAGCTCCTGATTGGCTAGTCCGCTGCACTCTACTCCAATCGGTAACGATCTATCGACCCTTACTTGCAAGTGTTCCTGGTTTGCGCGGTAGAAAAGTTTTGTTATTAGCTATCGTAGCTTCCGCGTAACCCTTCAGACCTATAATATGTGCACAAATCCCTTTGCCTCACGATATCAATCAAGCTATAGGCAAGACTCGTGCCATCTTATCAATAGCTTAATCATTCACTCGATCTATCTGTATTGGATTATCTATCTGTTGATTGACTCCTCAATCAACTCGGCATGGCCATGCACTTCCATAATCCATTACATCGAGGGGCCCAGAGATATATCTCCCATAGGAGAGGCAAATTCCATCTTGATCATTCACATCCCTCTACATGCTTCATAGCAAACCTGAAGACTACTTTTATAACTACCCAGTTATAGAATAGTGTTTGGCAGTCCCTAAGTAAGCTACTACACATGTTGGAATCCATGATGATCTCAGGTCTAAGGACTTTGCACCAACATCACTTGAGACCAACTAATGGCACACTAATTCTCTGTCGTGTCTCAAGGTGGGTCTATCCAACAACATGTTCTCTAACATGTGTTCACGTTTATTGATTTGGTATTTTCATACCATGATCTATGTGAAATGATAATCAATCAATACACGTGCTGATCTTAGAATCATATTCTTTCCATATATATGATAAATGATCAGGGATCATTTAGAAATAAGTTTAGATTACATAAAGAGTCTCATAAATAAGTCAATACTAATTATCTATTTCATGGAATGGAATAACAATTTATTCGTTAATGCATAAACATTGACCATGATATCCAACATCTCCATGTTACCTCTAGGGCATATCATTAACAATGGGCCTGTCAGCGCCTTTCTCAGCGGACATGCGGAGCCGTTAACGGCGTGAACGATGTGCACGAGGTGCCCCGGCTAATCCGCCTCCCCGTCCACCACGTCGCCCAAGCGGGAGAACCGAGCGGTTGATTACGCGGGCCGTTAATAACGGATAAGAGGCCCGGCCGCTGAAGGAAGAGACTGCTTGGAACTCTTCCAGCTGATTGTGTCTCTGTTTAGGCAGAACACGAATCCAGATTGTGATCTATAGTCATCTTTGTCTGTTTGGAAGCTAGCATTTGTGTAACTATTTACAACGAGCTCTTCTTCACCTCCATAGACTAGGAACTTATCCTTAGTTCTTCTTAAGTACCTAAGGATATTCTTTATGGCTATCCAGTGACCATCTCCTGGATCTGATTGATATCTACTCGTAGCGCTTAAAGCGAACGACACATCTGGACATGTACAAAGCATAGCATACATGATAGACCCAATTGCCAAAACATATGGAACTATGTTCATCTTACTCCGCTCATCAAATATCCTAGGACATTGATTTTTGCTGAGAGTAATGCCATGCGACATTGGCAAGAAACCTTTCTTGGTTTTGTGCATGTTGAACCTCTTCAACACCTTGTTAATGTATGTATTTTGGCTTAATCCAATTAACCTCTTAGATCTATGTCTATAGATCCTAATGCCCAGAATGTATGTTGCCTCCTTTAAGTCTTTCATGGAGAAACCATTTTTCAATGAAGACTTGACAGATTCTAGCATAGGAATATCATTTCCAATCAATAATATTTCATCCACATATAAGCTTAGAAACATAATTGCGCTCCTACTGACCTTTTTATAAACACAGGCCTTCTTCTCATTTTTGATGAAACCAAACCCTTTGATTACCTCATCAAAACGAATATTCCAACTCCGAGATGCTTGCTTCAATCTATAAATGGATTTCTGTAGCTTGCATATCTTTTTAGGTGATTGTGGATTGACAAAACCTTCAAGTTGTATCATATACACATCCTCGCTTAGGTTTCCATTAAGGAAAGTCGTTTTGACATCCATCTACCATATCTCATAATCGAAATATGCAACAATCACTAGAATAATCCGAATAGACTTTAGCATTGCGACGGGCGAGAAGGTTTCATCATAATCAACACCTTGAATCTGTTTAAAACCTTTCGCCACCAATCACGCCTTATAGATGTGAACATTTCCATCCATATCTGCCTTTTTCTTAAAAACCCATTTGCACTAAATGGTTTTGACACCATCAAGTGGATCAACCAAGTTCCAATCTTGATTATCATACATGGATTCTATTTCAGATTTCATGGCTCCAAGCCATTTGTTGGAATCTGGTCCCATAATCGCTTCCTCATAGGTCTTAGGTTCATCGCTGTCTAACAACAATATGTCACGTTGTTCTACCCCTGTGTATCTTTCAGGCGCACAGCGTGATCTTTCGGACCTATGTCGGGCTGATGTATCTACAACAGATGGCGCAACATCTTGTTCCTCCTGTTGTGGTCCCATGGTAGCTGAAATGTTTTCCAGTGTTTCTTGAATCTCTTTAATATGCACCATGCTCCCGCTAACCTTTCTTGAGAGAAACTCTTTCTCCAAGAAAACACCATGTCGGACGACAAACACTTTGCCTTGTTCCCGATTATAAAAATAATATCCTTTTGTTTCCTTAGGATACCCCACAACAAAGCATTTGTCAGATTTGGGTGTAAGCTTGTCAGATTGTAAACTCTTTACATAAGCTTCACATTTCCAAATTTTTGAGAAAAGATAAACTAGGGGGCTGCCCTGTCCATATCTCATATGGTGAATTTTCCACTGACTTTGATGGAACTCTATTTAGTGTGAACGCAACTGTTTCAAGAGCATATCCCTAGAAGGATAATGGAAGATCACATTGGGTCATCATGGACCGCACCATGTCTAACAAGGTGTGATTTCTCCGTTCGGACACCCCGTTCAATTAAGGAGTTCCTGGTGGAGTCAACTATGGAAATATTCCACAATATTTTAGATGATTACCAAATTTCTGGCTTAATTATTCACCACCACGATCTGATTGTAGAAGCTTAATTGTTTTCCCTAAATGATTTTGTACTTCATTCTAGAATTCTTTGAACTTTTCAAAGGATTCGGACTTATGCCTCATTAAGTAGATGTAACCATATCTACTAAAGTCATCGGTAAAAGTTATGAAGTACACCCTCCTCTGGTTGTTGAACTCATTGGTCCACATACATCCGTATGTATGAGTGCCAACAAGTCAGATGCCCTCTCACTGTGACCCATGAAAGGTGCTCTTGTCATCTTACCAAGTAAACCAGATTCGCATGTCTCAAATGATTCAAAATTAAAAGAGTGTAGCAGACCATCTTTATGGACCTTCTTCATGTGTTTCTCATTTATGTGGCCTAGGCGACAATGCCAAATAAATGTGGGGTTTATATCATTTAGGAGTTGCCTCTCTGTATTAATGTTATAGATGGGAGACGCTTCAAGATCCAAAATGTATAATCCATTCACCAATGGAGTATGAAAATAGAACATATCTCTAAGATAAATTGAACAACCATTGTCCACTGATCTAAAATCATATCATTCCGCTTGCAAACATGAAGCGGAAATTACATTTTGACATAAAGTTGGAACACAATAACAATTATTTAATTCAAAAACTAATCCTGAAGGTAAGTGAAGTGGCATAGTGCCGACAGCAACTGTTGCAACCTTTGCTCCATTGCCGACCCGCAGGTTCACCTCGCCCCTTCTCAAGCTTCTACTTCTTCTCAGACCTTGCAACGATTTGCATATGTGAGCTACTGATCCGGTATCAAATACCCAAGAGTCAGTAGATGAAGTAGCAAGATTGATTTCTATAACATTAATACCTGAAGCAGAAGTCTCACTTTGCTTCTTTTTGAGATCCTCCAAGTACTTCTTGCAGTTCCTCTTCTAGTGACCTGCCTCCTTGCAATAAAAGCAAACAACATTAGCCCTCGCCGACCCCTTCTTGCCTTTCTTTGCTTTTGAAGCACTCGCGATCTCATCAGGAGTTAACTTTCTTTTGGTGCAAAGTTTCTTGACAGGGGGTTTGCGCTTAGCTTTCTGCATCATCATCATATGATGACCGTTTTTCTTGATACTCTCCTCAGCAGTGTTTAGCATCCCATGCAATTTGGCCAAGGTTTTATCCATGATGTTCATGTGATAATTTAGTATGAATGGCTCAAAGCTCGGAGGGAGCGACTGGAGAATCACATCCGTAGCCAACTCTTGGCTAAGAGAAAAACCTAGTTTTTCAAGACTCTCAATATAGCCAATCATCTTTATCACGTGTGGACTGATGGGATTCTCCTCTACAAGCCTGCATGCAAACAAGGACTTTGAAGTGTTGAACCTCTTGGCCCTAGCTTGGTTCTCAAACATGCCACGTAGACCCTCAATAATACTGTGAGCATCACTGCTCTCATATTTCTAAAGCTCAGAGGACATTGTGGCAAGCATGAGACATCTTATATCCAGGGAATCAGTAGTGTGCTTCTCATAAGCCCTCTGTGCAGCAGCATTAGCATTATCAAGCAAATCATCAGGATAAGAAACTTCAACAACGTACTCCTTTCACTCCTGCTTAAGAACAATTCTCAAGTTTCGATACCAATCCATAAAGTTTGTTTCATTTAACTTTTTTCTCATGTATAGATCACAAATTAAAAGAACTGGGTGCAGTATTAGCTGCCATAATCTACAACAGAAAACATATGCAAAGTTTAGAACAATGTTTATGCGTTGTCTTTTATTAAACAATTTAACAAAAGACTCCACTACGTGTTTTAAACCTTTCCTCTTGGTTACTTATTGGGTCAAGATACACATGTTAATTAATTTCTACTGAGCTTTGGCATCACTACTAGAGGATTAGTAACATGGGTAAGCAACACCTTGCTAATCACATCCCTATATGACTCTTGTTCGTTGGGTGGCATCATCATGCCCTGGCCCCAACCTATGCTCCAAGGCCCAAAAATATTTTGTTAGCCTTGTTAAGTAAACCAAATGCTCTTGCATACATATGTCTGATATATACCCCATCGTGTTATGATAGACAATGACACTCTGCTTTGGCAGACCTACCAATTGATGATCACAACTGTAATAGGTGCAACATTTGGAGGGCATCATTACTACTTAATTTTCTGAGGGATACTATCCTATCAAACAAACATATCAAATATATGAAAGCAAGAAGAATAGCAAATAATAATGAAATAGTATGACCCTTTCACATGGTGATCTCCATCTCCATATCAGTGTAGAGGATCTCCATCTTCATCACCGTTCTCCTGAGTGTTTGATGCTAAATTTCTTCAAACTAAACTACTACTATAGAAGCTATAAATTAAAGATTACATCGACACGCAGGTCGTGAAAGAATATTACATGCATCACACGTATGAAAGAATATTACATGCATCACACACATCTCATACATATAATAGGGCCATACCATCTCAAAGCATTCTCTGCAAAAACAAGTTAGACATAGAACATTTTCTACCTATCGCAGAGATACGATACCGAGATGCAACAAAGGGGGTACGCTCACGGTGGTCCCGCTAGCTAGTTAGGGGCGGGGGTCAAGGGGGAAGCCGGCCCCTCGCGGCTTCCGAACAGCGCCTAGAACACCACGCGAAAATCATATATCCAATCTATGAAATTGCTTATGAAAACCATATCGGCATAATCACATTATGCCGACCCGAGACACTCTTAAGGGACATGGCTTGCATAGGCGCAAGGCGGCAGTCATAGCCGAACTACTAAATAGCTTTGACATAATCACATTATACCGTTCCGAGACACTCTCAAGGAACGTTATCCCAAATCCGACTCTTACTGCTTGTTCCTCTCCTCTACCGACCCCTATACCGATTGATCTAATCAACCTATGAGCAAAAATTTGCAATAGATCTAATCTACTACAACTTCATATCAACATATGAAACAATCTAAAACCTAGACTACACAAGTCTAGCTCTGATACCACTGAAGGATAACGCGTAGGCTTACGATAGCATAAAAAAATTTTCTACTGCGCAATCTAGGAAAGCTTGCAAGTAAGGGTCCATAGAAAGTTATCAGAAGACACGCAGTGCAGTGAAAATAGTCGATCAAAGTCTAGCCAACCTCGAGCAACGCTTTGCCGACCTTGCCGACCTCGGACAACACCTCGCCGACCTCGATCTGATCTCCCGACCAGCTCGCCAACCACGTTGCCGACCACAATCCGATCTCTCGACCAGCTCGCCGACCATGATCTCACCGAGGCCGTTCCGATTCGCCAACTTCCAACTACCGAATAAAGGGATCGGCTAGTTGGAACTCGGGATCTTCCGATGTCACCGACTTACACCACAACGTAGCGATGTCTCTACCGGTATCCACACATCGAGGGAAGGAACACCGAATACCTGTGTGCTAGCACACGATGCATGACTAGGGTTTGCTCGGACGTTGTGGACCCCCATTTTTGGAACAGGAATCATTCGTGTTCATAGTACCATTTTCTTGGATCGAGTAGTTTGGTACCCACGAATACAGTACTATATTATCAGGTGCAAAGTGCACGAATAGTCTTACACCAAAAGTATTACAATAGTAGGCCCGAAGGCAATAACATTACATGCAGGACCTACTGGTCCGGATACAACCAAAATCAGAGATTAGATAAGATAGCAGACGAAAGGCAGCGGCATGTCGATTGCCACATGCAACGACCGGGGACTAAGACCTAGTAGGCGCCTTCGCCTTCTTCGCCCACCTGGCAGTAAGCATAGGGGTCCT
Source organism: Oryza australiensis (assembly GCA_019925245.2). Lineage (NCBI taxonomy): Eukaryota > Viridiplantae > Streptophyta > Magnoliopsida > Poales > Poaceae > Oryza > Oryza australiensis. The sequence goes on along the minus strand of JAIFGZ020000225.1, from coordinate 1,971,322 downwards.
CCAGATCTTCCACGCCTACATCTGTAGGTTTGTGCGTATAGCAAGGGTGAGTACCCAACGTACTCAGCAAGCCAACACGGAATGATGCACATGATAGGGTCATTCAAAGGATGGCTATGGTTTATTTGCATAAAGCCAATTTTCGTAAATCATTTCACAAACTGTTAACGCCAAAATTTGGTAAGCCCCGAAGTCCTTATCGGCTAAGGGTTAGTATCGGCTCGAAGCAGAATCGGCTGAGAGTTTGCGACAACCGATGGAGGATCCATATTTCCAATAGTCCGGTTCTTGTTAGATTCGGTTTGAGAAGATCTTATCTAGAAGAAACCGAGTCCAGGGAGGATACGGGCAAGTATCTATTAATTAGGAAGAGGTTGTTAGTTTCCTATTTTATCTTTGAGAAAGTTTGTTTTGTAATCTGTTAGGATCTTTGTCACCCTATGGGTATAAATATATAAGCCCAGGGTTCATGTAACATATATCTCTCGATCAATACAATTCGGCGCATCGCCACCCCTTTACTCTTCATCTTCGTTCAACATCCCGCGGAGCTTGGCATCCGGCGCTGGGCTGCATCGATTAGGTTCGACCTCCAGCAAAGGAATAAGTCCAATGTTCTGCTGGATCAGGCGATCATATTGACTACATCGACGTTGTCCAAGGCTGCATCAGTACGTTCGATCTCTTGGATTGCTCCTGTTTAGTTAGCATGCTTGCCTGACTATTTATCATATGTCTCTATTAATCTAATCTTAGTATTTTAGTTTAGCCCTATCGGTTGTTTCTTGTTTTAGGGTTTCTGTCGATACCGGCTAAATCGTTATACTAGATTAGATTAGTTTAGGCATCTACCACCCTGAAAATCAGCCAGGGGCTTGATTGTCTAGATATTGCATTTCTTTTCATACTTAGTGCTGCATCAGTTTGATCTACTAAGTCGTGATTAGAACCGTAATCTCTAGCCCGCCCGTTGGCTCGCCACTAAGGGTTTCATCGGGGTTTCACCGATGAGTTATCTGGATATTGCATTGGCTTACAAGGATTGTATACAAGTTGGATCTAGCCGATTGTAGCAGAGGCTTCATTGAACATTTGATCATTTGGATTTTATGAAATCGGACTCCCAGCCGATGTGTGCTTTAATCTTCAAATCAATATCTATTTTACCATGTGATTGGTTCGTGCAATGTTATATATATCGTGTTATTGTCGGCCGATCGCCTTTATTCAAACCCTAACACCATCGGCTGGCATCGGCATCGGCTGGAATTGCACCATCAGCTTATCAGCCGATCAGTTAGTTTTTGGGTATCGGTCTATCGGTGATATGATTTATGTTCTGTGTTTTGCATAACTTGTCGTGCGAGATCAACCGGCGCACGCCCTGCGCTTCATCTATTCTAGGACCTGCACTGGAGCTAAGCAGATCTCCCAGGCCGGCGTGTTGATTTTTCTAATCAACACAAACCTATCATCTAGCCAAGTCAAGTTTTAGTTCCAGAGTGTATTAAATCAGCGACGGTTCTGTCTGCCATCCGTCGTGATCCCAAGGATGGTTTCCCGCCTTCGAGTCGTCATGGTTTTCTGGGGAGTCTACCCCTTCTTGCAGTTCGAGCAGAGGATCCCTCAGCACATAAAATCATCATGCATGCCCAATCCATCAGTTTAAGTTTTTACGAGTCTAGCCACGGGAGAAACCTGTCACGTCACTCATTATCCGTGAGAACAGCTATTCGAATAGATTGGTTTACTCACACTACAGTGGATGTACACTTTACCCGTACTCCGTGACTACCCAACAAATGAGCCTACGTCCCAACACATGAGACGGTCACGGCAAAGCCTTTCGATAACCTCATTTTGGCAGTACCCGCTCCATGAACTTAAATCCTCTTGCACTCTAGCCGTCATTTTCTAGCAGTGTGAGAAGTTCTGGCACTCCCAGGGTAAGAGAAAGACTTGCACCATCTTTTATCTTTCAACCTTCATGTTCCTTTCTTCATGTCTTCATTTCTTCATGTTGATCGCATGCCCGATCTCTGCCCAGGTACCGACCAGTGGTAAACCCCCACCGGTAGGCCCTTAACTTTCGTCCAGGTACCCACCAGTGGTGAGCCCCCACCGGTAGGCGCTTACCTCAACGCCTACACCTGAACCACTATGCAGGGATACTGCCTCCACTCGGCTATCTACTCTGCTAGGTCTATACCCATTCGAGAAGTACGGTTGTACTGGCTCGTTCTAGGTTGTAGGTCTCATGGCTCGGTCTTAATCGACCAGGAATGGTACTTGCCTTTGCAGGAATCCACCCAAATCCATCCATCCGCCCCAGTCTAAAACGTTGGTTTTTTGTTTTCATTTCTCCAACAAAACTTATTTCATCATGTTCAAGACAATGTGGCGCTCATGTCTCCACATGTCGTATTCCAACTACCTTCCCTAAGGTAGTTGCCCAAGTATATAGCTTTTTATAAAAGTATGAGTATGCAAGATTCTAGTATAAGCATGGCTAAGCATTTTACCGAAGATATCCTCCGGTTATATCACATTGAGGGTAACAAAGATTATATCTAAAGGTAAGCAATATCAAGGCATGGTATATCAAGCATAGGTATTTTGTGTATAGCATGCATGTTTGAAGTTTGAATCAACATCATTTCACAAAATAGGATCAATATGTCCAAAGGGAAGTGTTGACTTGCCTTGCTCGCACACTTGTTAGACGGGGTCTTCTGCGTAGTCGACGCCTGCTTCTTCGGATGCTAATCATACGTGCGAAAAGGAAGGATTGAATTCGTTTAGAATTCAATAAAATCCAATTAAAAGCCAAATAAATTGCAAAAGCGGCTCCTAAGACGAATCTACGGTGTTAAATGAATTTAGGTTCGAGTTTGGCTAGAATCCGAGTTAAGACGGACGAGTTATGTTATTGTGAAGTTCTTGTGTTTTACCGTTTTTAAGTAATCATATGGTGGCATTATTTCAAGTTAATATATTTTAATTTTGAGAAATATAACGGTTGGTGACTCAAAATATAATAATAAAAAGGAAATGGTTAACTTCTAATTTTTATCCAAATTTTATTGGGCCGACAAGTTCCAGGGTTAAAAATAATTGAATCCAAAAATAATTATCCCTAAAGCTCGACACCGAACTAAATAATTTAGATTTTAATTTCAGAAAATTCATATGACGAAATTAGTGTTTAATAACAATTTTAGGTGACAATTATATTCCTAATATTTGGAACTATATTGGTTACTTTAGATTTTGTGGAAGCCTATGATATATTTAATGTTAAATAACAAGTCATGATAATATCTTGATTATAGCTATGTTAAACAATATTGGTGAATTTTTCTAGCAATCTATAGTTTCGATAAAAATTGTATTTAGGCCATAAATTAATCTCATGATTATCTCCTAAATAATTATTTTCAGAAAACAAATTTTATTACCCCACTTTTATCCTAAATAATCCCTTTTTATATTTATATATTTTTCTCATCTCCTATTTCTTTTTCTATTTTAGTTTTTCTTTTCCTTTCCTCTTTTTTTTATTTTCTTTTCTTTTTCCTTTTCTTTTCTTCCTTTCCCCTTCTTCTATTTTTCCTTTCTCCTCTCGTTCACTCTCTTCTCTCCCTCTCTCTTCCGTTCTTCCCTCGGCTCGGCCGGCGACGGTGGGGAGACGGCGTGCGGCGGTGGTTGGCTACAAGGGAAAAGAAAAAGGGCGGCTTACCGTCAGTGGCGCAACGGCGTGGGCGGCGACGCGACACCGGCGCGGCGGCGGCGACAATGGCGTGGCGGCGGAGCTCCGGCGGTGGCGCGGCTTGCTGCAGGGAGGAGGAGGAATAGGTGGTGAGGGAAGAGAGGGCTTGGGCCGCCCTTTTATAGGCGCGGCCGGAAGGGAGAGGAGGGGGGACCGTGCGCGGCGTTGGCGAAACGTGGTGCGGACGCAGGGGGGCTGGCACGGCGGCATGCGGCGCAGAGCGCAAGGGCGTGCGGCGCACGCGGGCATGGGTCGGCACGCGGCACGTGCGCAGGTCGGGTCGGCGCAGCGCACGCGCGAGGGGGGATCCGGCGGTGAGGGCGACGCGTGGCGGTGCTCGGGAGGGAGCCGGGCGCGACGCGAGACGCTGGCGGCGGTAGCCGGCGCGTGACATGAGTGCGGGCGACACGGCGACGTGCGCTGGGTGGCACGAGACGTGCGGGACGCGGGCGGGCGGCGATAGCGCGATGTGCGGTCGGCGCGAGGGACGGGGCCTGGGTAGGCGGCGACACGTGGCGTGGGCGCACGGGGGGGCCTGGCGCGCTTGGACGGGGAGCGGCGTGCGACGTGGGGCACGGGGCGGCATGGCGTGCACGCAGGTGGCGTGGGCGGGCAGGGCAGTGCACGACATGGGCGACGTGCGGCTTGGTGTAGGGGACGGCGAAGCGGCGCGACGCGTGGTGCGCGGGAGGGCCCCGGGGCGACGCGGCCCGGATCGAACACTTGGCGACGCGTGAACAATAGCTTTTCCGATTTTTCCTGATTTTATTTTTCTTTTTGTTGCCTACCCTTTGTATTTCACTTGCAATTAGAATTTGACATAATTAGGGCTTAATTAATATTTTTATGACTTTTACCCTCTTTATTATATATATATATTGTGGAGATTATGGCAATCAGATATCCACATGGCAAGCTTATCCGACTGGAGATAGGGATAGGTTGCACCTGCCAATTATGTAAACTGGCTATGACTTGGGTATTACGTTGCCGATTAGATAAGGCAACGGCTCATAGTCATGGTTTGGTAAGATTGAGGAAACCGACTTAGAGTGAGATAGGGTTTCCGACTTGTAAACCCGCCTCCCAAGACTATATAAGGGGGGTAAGGGGCGTCCCTTGAGGGATATGCTTGATCAGCTTTCAGCTTTAGATTCAAGAGATCAGACTTTAGGAGCAATAGATCTTGAGATCAATAAACACTCGGCGGATTGAATCCCCGAAACAGGAGTAGGGTATTACCTCACGAGAGGGCCTGAACCTGTCTAAACCTTGTTCTCCATCTAACCCATTGTGCTTGGCGATCTTGACTGCACCCCCAAATTTCTATTACCGAAACTGAGTTTCGACAGTTTTGGCGCGCCAGGTAGGGGCCCGCACGTCAAGACTTCTTCGACAATCTCGCCGGCAAGCGCGATGGGATCTTCTTCAGGCATCGACAACTTCGCCGCCAACAGCTTCAACAAGCTCTCCTCCCCCGACTCGGATTCAGACCAGTCGGGAGGGGGAACCTGCTCGGCGCCGTTCGGGTTACCGAACAACTCCAAGATCTGCGGCTGAATCCTGAGTTCCAAGATGCAGTCCATCCACTCTGAAGGAGGAATCCACTCGGTGCCGTTCGGACTACCGAACGCCGCTGAGATCTACAGCTGTCTTCTCACCCCCCGTCGGAATCAATCTACTCGGGGGGAGAAACCCGCTCGACGCCGTTTGGATTACCAAACGCCGCTGAGATCTACTGCAAACTCCTCTCCCCCGAGTCGAGATCAACCCACTCAGAGGGATCCACGTCATCAAGCTACGACTCGGACTGGAACGATTTAGATTCGAGCAACCCAGGCTCGAGGGAAGTCACAGCCATCCTCCAACCGTTTGGGTCATGCTCATCCTCGGAGCTCGATGAATACCTCAGCTCTTCAGGCTTCGACGACCTCTACGGCATCCCCTCGGACGAAGCCAACGACTCCGACTGCGACAAGGACTACGAGCCAAAGTGCTTCGATGTCCTCATGGCTGAGGTGGCCGAGACCGACTCAGCCATGGCCCGTAGGGTCGCAGAAGAAGAACAAGCCAGACTTGAGCAGGAGCGCAAGATGGCAGAAGATGAGAGGAGGCGCAAGGAGGACGCCGACAGGAGAAAGCGAGACCTGAGGGCGACCGGGCGATCCGCTCGGGAGGCCATACTCCAAACGCGAGTCGACAACGCCAATATCTTCCAAACGCCCCAGCAGAACGCCGTTGCCGCACTCACCCTCCTTGACACCATGATCAAAACAGCTCCTGCCAACGTGGCACCAATTCTGGACAAGATCAAGACCATTGTTGCGGCCACAGCCAGCTGCTCTCCCTCCACCTCAGCCCGAAGACCGACTAAGTCCGTGGCATAAACGCCCGACAGAAGCCGACTCCCGCCGCTGAGGTCGAAGGATTACAAGAGGCCCGAACAAGACCGGACCGCCACTAGGTCAAGAGACCTTCGCCACGAGGCCACGCGCAAGCATCAAGAGCAATCGGCTGACTCCCGCAAGAAGCGGCATGGACGACCACCCGTCCACCACCGGGTCCGCCGCAGCAACAACTCCGACTACCGAAGCAGCCTGCCAAGGACCCCGCCGAGTGATCTGCGGGAAGTCCTCGACCGATGCTATCAAGAACGAGATCAACGCTCTCGCAAAGATCGAAGGGGCTCACCCGAGAGCAATGATGATGGAGTACCCGCTTTCACTCGAGACCTGCACCGAGTGCGTTGGCCGAATGGTTTCAAGTCGACAGGAATCGAGAAGTCGAAGGGAAGACCGACCCCGAGTCGTGGCTAACCGTGTACACCCTCGCCATCCGTGCGGCAGGAGGTGACAACAAGGCCATGGCCAATTACCTGCCTGTTGCCCTTGCTAACTCAGCCAGGAACTGGCTCACGAGCTTGCCAAGAGGCTCGATCGGCTCGTGGAGTGAGTTAAGGGACCACTTCATCGCCAACTTCCAGGGCACTTTTGAGAGGCCTGGAACCCACTTCGACCTCTACAACGTCGTCCAAAAGCCAGACGAGTCATTGAAGGACTACATCCGGCGCTTCTCCAAAAAGCGCAACAAGATCCCCAACATCACCGACGACATCATCATCGCCGCCTTCCAGAAGGGAGTCTGTGATGAACTGTTGATCAAAAAAATTTGGCACAAGCCACCGAAGACGGTGAAGCAGATGTTCAAGATGGCAAACTCTTACGCCAAGTCCAGCGACGCGATCAAAGTGGCGCGCCAAGACCGGCCCGACAGAAGGGATGACAAGCAATCGGGAGGAAGCCGACACCCTAAGAAGGATAACGGCAACAACAACCAGGGCCAGAAGGACCGCAAGCACCGGCCTGAGGACCTGGTTGCCGCGACATCCAACTCCCAACGCCGTCCCCGAGTCACGGCCTATGACGCAATCATGAACGCTCAGTGCACGCATCATCCCAACCACAAGCATGCGGCCAAGGATTGCTTCATTTACAAGCAATTCGCCGAGCAATATGCGGCACAGCTCAACAAGAAGCCGACTGACGAAGACGGTCCATTGGGGACCAAGAAGAACAACCCGACTGGAAATACGGAGCCCTTCCAAGACCCCGTAGGCGAGCTGAATCACATTTTCGGGGGGCCGCAAGCTTATGAGTCCAAGAGGAAGCAGAAGCTAACCGACCGCGAGGTCAACGCGGCGCAACCCGAAGTCCCACAATACCTACGATGGTCGGAGGTGGCCATCATGTTCGACCGCTCTGATCACCCTGATCGAGTGGTCCACCCGGGGCGGTATCCCCTAGTCCTAGACCCGGTGGTCCGCAACATCAATCTGAAGCGCGTCCTCATTGACGGGGGCATCGCCCTCAATATTTTGTTCGCCAAGACCTTGGACGAGATGCATATCCCAAGAACCAAACTGAAAGCAAGCTCAGCCCCCTTCCACGGAGTTATCCCGGGGCTGTCGTCCACGCCACTCGGGCACATCGTTCTTCCAGTCACCTTCGGAGTTCGCGAGAACTTCCGAACGGAGAATAACACTTTCAAGGTGGCCGACTTCACGACGGCCTATCACGCGATCATTGGAAGGCCTGCACTCGCCAAGTTCATGGCGATACCGCACTATACCTACCTCTGCATGAAGATGCCGGGTCCAAATGGCGTCATCACTCTTCGCAGCGACGTCAAACAAGCCTTCACTTGCGACAAGGAAAGCTGCGACATGGCCCAATCTCGTGAGAGATTGCGCGGCCAGGAGGAAATCCGATTGGCTGCATCAACTTCTGTAGAGGGTGAAATCCCTGCAAAGAAGATAGCCAAGTCGGGACAAGGCGACGCCATAACAAAGAAAATCTCCCTTGATCCATCGGATCCTTCCAAAACCACTGTAATCGGCACTGAGCTAGATCCTAAATAGAAAAGCGCACTCGTCACCTTCCTCCAAAATAATAAAGATGTTTTTGCTTGGAAACCATCTGATTTGCTTGGAATTCCTAGGGAGGTGATCGAGCACTCTTTACACGTCAAAGATGACGCGAAACAAATCAAACAGCGATTGCGCCGTTTTGCTCAGGATCGAAAAGACACCATCAAGGAAGAACTCACAAAGCTTTTAGCCGTCGGTCTTATCAAGGAAGTTCTACATCCCGACTGGTTGGCTAACCCGGTTCTGGTCTGGAAGAAGACAGGGCAATGGCGCATGTGCGTTGACTACACCGACCTCAACAAGGCCTGCCCCAAAGATCCATTTGGGTTGCCTCGCATCGACCAAGTCGTGGACTCAACAGCCGGCTGCCAGCTCCTAAGCTTTTTGGATTGTTACTCAGGCTACCACCAAATCAGCTTGAAGGTATTCGACTGCCTGAAAACATCATTCATCACGCCGTTTGGGGCTTATTGCTACATCACGATGCCTTTCGGCCTGAAGAACGCCGGAGCCACATACCAGCGCATGATCCAAAGGTGTTTTCAGACGCAGATCGGGAAGAACGTGGAAGCTTACGTCGACGACGTCGTCATCAAGACCAAGCAAAAAGAAGACCTGATCGCCGACTTAGAAGAAACCTTCGCGAACATCCGGGCCTTCAGAATGAAGTTGAACCTGGAGAAGTGCACGTTCGGCGTGCCATCAGGGAAATTGCTCGGCTTCATGGTGTCACATCGCGGCATTGAACCTAACCCAGAAAAAATCAACGCTATCCCGAATATGAAGCCCCGAGTAACCGAAAGACGTTCGGAAGCTTACGGCTGCATGGCGACGCTAAGCCGATTCATCTCTCGACTCGGCGAACGAGGCATGCCCTTCTTCAGGTTGCTAAAGAAAACGGACGACTTCCAGTGGACTACAGAAGCCCACAAGGCCTTTGAAGATTTTAAAGAATTTCTCACGACACCGCCCGTCCTAGCATCAGCTCAGCCTCAGGAGCCCCTGCTACTGTACGTCTCAGCTACTCACCAAGTGGTCAGCACGGTTCTCGTGGTCGAGCACGAAGAAGAAGGGCGAGTCCAGAAGATTCAGAGGCCAATCTACTTCGTCAGCGAAGTATTGGCAGGAGCCAAAATTCGCTACCCTCAGGTACAAAAATTGCTATATGGTGTTCTGGTAACCGCGAGGAAATTGGCCCACTATTTTCAGGGTCACTCGGTTACAGTCGTCACCTCCTTTCCACTCGACGATGTCATCCACAATCGAGAGGCGACTGGGCGCATCGCGAAGTGAGCCCTGGAGCTGATGCCGCTGGACTTAACTTTCAAAGCAAGAACGTTAGTAAAGTCACAAGCCCTGGCGGATTTCCTGGCCGAGTAGACCGAACAACAAGAAGATGTACCTCGAGAAGACCTACAATACTGGACCATGCACTTTGATGGATCCAAGAGGATCACAGGCTTGGGAGCGGGAGTTGTGCTGATCTCCCCGACTGGGGAGAGGTTAAGATATGTTCTTCACCTCCACTTCTCTGCCTCTCACAACGTCGCCGAGTACGAAGCCCTGCTACATGGACTGCGACTTGAAGTTTCACTCGGGATACGTCGGCTCGTCGTGAAAGGGGATTCCCAGCTGGTTGTCAACCAAGTGATGAAAGATTGGTCGTGTCTAAACAACACCATGGAGGCCTACCGGCAAGATGTCCGCAAACTTGAAGACAGGTTTGATGGACTGGAGCTATCCCACGTCCTAAGACACGACAACGAGGCAGCTGACGAGTTGGCACAGTTCGGGTCCAAGCGAGAAGCTGCCCCAATAGACGTCTTCGTAGAGCATCTCGATGAGCCCACTATTGCAGCTAAACCAACTCCCGACGAGCAAGCTGCAAACGAAGTTACCATGATCGATGCCGACTGGAGGACGTCGCTCATCAAATTCTTAACTCAGCAAGAGCTGCCGGAAGACCGAGATGAGGCAGAACGCGTCCGACGTCGTTGCCAAGCTTATATCATGGTGGGCTCTGATTTATACAAGAGGAGCCCTTCTGGAATCCTAATGAGATGTATCACGCCCGAGGAAGGACGGCAACTACTACAGGATATCCACTCGGGCATATGCGGAAGTCACGCGGCAGCACACACCCTGGTGGGCAAGGCCTACAGACAAGGCTTCTTCTGGCTTACGGCGGTCTCTGACGCTGACAAAGTGGTCCGAACTTGTGAAGGTTGCCAGTTCTTCGCTCGACAAAGTCATGTCCTAGCCCAAGAACTACAAACGATTCCACTATCCTGGCCATTTGCGGTATGGGGCTTAGACATGGTCGGCCCTTTCAAAAAGGCCCAGGAGGATTCACACATTTATTCGTCGCAATTGACAAATTCTCCAAGTGGATCGAATCTAAGCCGGTTGCTACGATCACTGCTGACAAGGCACGAGACTTCATCCTCAACATCGTGCACCGGTTCGGCGTCCCAAACAGAATAATAACCAACAATGGGACTCAATTCACTGGGGGCATCTTTAAGGAATTTTGCTAAGACTTCGGCATCAAAATCTGCTACGCATCGGTTGCACATCCCAAAAGCAATGGACAAGTTGAGCGTGCCAACGACATGGTTCTTCAAGGCATCAAGGCCCGAGTGTTTGACCGGTTAAACCCTTATGCCGACAAATGGGTCCAAGAGCTCCCCTCGGTTCTATGGTCTCTGCGGACTACGCCCAGTCGGGCTACCGGCCAAACTCCTTTCTTTTTGGTCTATGGCGCAGAAGCCATGCTGCCGAACGAAACGGAATACGAATCTCTTCGAGTCTGCAGCTTTAATGACGAACGCTACGATCAAGACCGAGTGGATGACCTCACCCGACTGGAAGAGGCCCGTGAGGCAGCCCTGATCCAGTCGGCAAGATATCTTCAAGGTCTTAGACGATACCACAGTCGCAACGTTCGAGCACGAGCTTTTATTGTTGGCGATTTGGTTCTACGCAAGATTCAGACCACCAAGGACCGTCACAAGTTATCTCCATTATGGGAAGGACCGTATATAATTGCTGTGGTGACTCGGCCAGGAGCATACCGACTAAAGCGTGAAGATGGATCCATGGTGGAGAACTCTTGGAACATCGAACATCTTCGACGATACTATGCTTAAATTGCCTCAAGTTTCATGTTATTCTTGACTGCCAACCTCAAGCAAGATGACTTCTTGAGTTGACAGTCAGGGGCTACACTTGTGTCAACAAAGCATGGTTTTCTTTGACAACTTGTTTATATTTGGTTTATCATTGTTTAGTGTTTTGATTCGAGTTCAATAGATAAGGACTGAGAATTTTTTGATGACCTAATCAAGATTAGGCTTGGTGGCAATCGGACGAAAATTACTTAAGAAATTTTCTATGAAAACTCGGGTCAAGGCATTAACATAAATAAGCTAGATATCTACAAGTTCACATTAGAGTTTACAAGCAACATTCACAAAGTCATTGGGATCCAGGCCTCTGAAGATTGCAGCCTGGGGATCTCCTCCTCTTTTGTTGATCGATTTAAAGAAGATAAATGAAGACAAAGAAGAGACAGATTGAAGATTAAAGTCAGAAGACCGCTTCAAAGCTTACCAACATCAGTGGTCGAACCCTTGACTGGTACTTCCCGGCTGCCTCTTTCTTCTCGGTTTACGTCTGACTGGCTCTCAGTCAGGGCATCTTGGGTGGCAGTCGGGAGATCTTCTTCAGCCGACTGGTTTCCAGTGGGGGTCTCTTGGCTGGCAGTTGGGGGCTCCTTCACTAGGACATCCTCACTGGGAGGTGCGGGCTTCTCACTTGGAGCGCTCTCACTCGGGAGAGGGCCCTGGAATTCTTGTTCTGCAGGCCTTGTCGCTTTGGCCGCTGCAGATGATTTTGGGCCTTCACTCTGCCCAGTGGGGTCTATGTTCTGAGGCCTCCTGCAAAGAGAAAGATGGGAGCAACCGGGACAAAGGCAGAGAGCTGGTGAACAGTACTGCGAAAGAGGAAATTTTTGGGAAGACGAAGTGGCGGGGATGACCTCGAGGCTTCGTAAAAAGACTTGAGGGTCTTTTGCCAAGTTATCTCGCGATTGGGCCGATCCCATGAGAGACTTGCGGCCCAGCTAAGGTGTGGCTTGACATGTGTCCTTAGGGACTCAAGTGGATGGACTTAAGCAGATTTGCCCTAGCAATATGCACGTGTCACATAGCCCAATACCTTTAAAATCCTTTCATACCGTGGTTTGCGCAACTTCATGAGAAGTTGGCACGATGCAATTTGAAAGGTGACAAACAGTTAAGCTTTTCATGGCTGTCCTGATAAGAGGAACTGTTTGGTTTTTAATCATTTGATTAAATGATTATATCAATGCTATTTTTCCACCTTGGTGAAGATCTTTTTAGATTAAGACCAATATTATGGCAGGAGCTATTTAATATTTTGGTCGTATTTTTGATGATTGAAAAATTTGTTTACCGTGAGGGTGATTAAATTATTTATTCCGGGATGACTCGGGTAGATTAGCTCGGATAAGCATGAGCTTGCCGAGTGAATTAATTTTCTTACCCATGAGGGTCGATAGAATTATTTGTTCCAAGATGACTCGGACAGGTTAATTCGGATAAGCATGAGCTTACCGAGTGCTTTTTACCCACGAGGGTTGATTGAGTTGTTTGTTCTGAGATGACTCGGGCAAATTTACTCGGATAAGCATGAGCTTGCTGAGTGGTGAGATTTTTTATGATTGCTTCGGCTTAAGCTAAGCATTTCTATGAGAATGATTATTTATAGTTCTTGACTATATGCTTAGTCTGTTTTTGACTAACCACATAGTCGGGGGCTACACCTAATTAGGTGCATCAGGAGATGCATCTAGGTAATTATTTTTTGAGAATTTTTTGAGATTTTTTCCAGCCCTTCACAGTCTTTGGAGCCACTCGGGAGATTCAATCAGAGGTGATGGAATCACTCGGCGCCAGAAGCACTCGGCCAAAGAGTTGTTTGGCTATGTGCTATTTTGGTTCGAGGCTGAGTTATCTCGTCGACTGCAAAGGACTCGGGGGCTACTGTGGAGATTATGGCAATCGAATATCCACATGGCAAGCTTATCCGACTGGAGATAGGGATAGGTTGCGCCTACCAATTATATAAATCGGCTATGACTTGGGTATTACGTTGTCGATTAGATAAGGCAACGGCTCATAGTCATGGTTTGGTAAGATTGAAGAAACCGACTTAGAGTGAGATAGGGTTTCTGACTTGTAAACCCGCCTCCCAAGACTATATAAGGGGGGTAAGGGGCGTCCCTTGAGGGATATGCTTGATCAGCTTTCAGCTTTAGATTCAAGAGATCAGACTTTAGGAGCAATAGATCTTGAGATCAATAAACACTCGGCGGATTGAATCCCCGAAACAGGAGTAGGGTATTACCTCACGAGAGGGCCTAAACCTGTCTAAACCTTGTTCTCCACCTAACCAATTGTGCTTGGCGATCTTGACTGCACCCCCAAATTTCTATTGCCGAAACCGAGTTTTGACATATATATATACATATGTATATATATATCCATATGTATATTTTGTATGTATGTATATATATTCACATGTATATTTTCCTTTTAAATTATATTTAGAATTTCTTGGTATTTTATCCTAATATTTTAATATTGTTCCCAAAAGCAAGTTTTATTAGATCATAGCTCTCCCTAATTTATTTTTCTTAGAATTTTATTTAATTACTTCATTCTTGCAACTTATCTTTTCCTTTTTAGGGTTTTGAAATTGCTCTCAACCTTATCCTTTTCAAAACAATTATTTATTTATTTTAACTTGGGATCAAAGACTCGCAAATAAAAGGCAAATAAATACGACAAGATGCAATCAATCAAAATATATTTGCAAGTTCTGATTTTTATGTTTCGATTTTTAAAACTCTGGATTTTCAGGGTGTTACAAACCTACCCCCTAACAATAAATCTTGTCCCCGAGATTTGGGTCGGGTCGCTATTGGGAGTCGGTCGGTATAAACATATGGGATGGATCCATTAGGACTTCTCCTTAGCAGGATGATGAATAGGTTGGCTGCTTGGGGTGACGCAGAAATCTATCACTGAGTTTCTAAGGGTGGCCCACTTCGATTCTTTGTTTCTGATAACATGATATTGTCACCTCTTAATCCTTGGGGCATCCTTCAAGCATACAAGGCTTAGCATGTCTCTAATTTCCTTAAGTTGTATAATAGACTTGCTGTTCCGAAACTTTAGAGACCTTTAGTTTGTAGATGGATAGTGGTCTTGACATGATTGGGGTCTAGAGATTCCAGTAGGTGGCAAGAGGCTATCTAGAGAAGGTTTTGTTGGACCTAGCTTCAACATAGTGTCCAATCTGAGGGTCCAGGGTTATGTCACTCTACCCTCCTAACAAAGTTCTTGGCTTTTAGGGTAAGGGCTATATCGGCATTTTCAAGTTTGGTTGGCATCTTCACCATCCCTAGATAGAGTCCAACGCACAAGTTCCTAGCATGTCCTCAAGATTTTGGCTTGTCCTTTTTGGTATATCCGTTGATCTCAAAGGCTTTTCTCTCAATCCTCAGGTAGGGATGATTTTCTAGGTTGGGTTTTCCGTATCACATCCGAGTGGTTGGATTTCCCAAGTCGTCGTTTGAGCCTTATTTGCTTCCGGGCAGGGTATTGGGAAATTTTTCCTAGGTCGTCGTTCAAGAAACATTAAGGTGGTTTCCTGAAACTGGAAGGGTTGCCTTAAACCTAGGTTAACCATCCTTGATCCATACTTTGTTGAGTCTTGATTCATGGTCATGTTTGTCGGTGAAACTCATGGGGTAGATAAGGTAACTTCTCTCCGTCCACAGTCTAATACCCCTTGGTTCTCAGTTAACTGGTCCATTCCCGATGTGATGTCTAGGGTCTGGGTTGGCAATACCATAAGATTTGATAGGAATACTATATCTCTGATCCGAATGGGCACACTAATGCATGTGTGGAGTATAGTTATATTTCCCCCAGGTGAATCTACTATCATTGATCTCTTAAGGCCTACCTGACATAGGTTATGTTCTGTGCTTATTCTTTGAGGTTATGAAAGAATGCGAAGCTCTAGAATCAAACAAAGCTTTAATTAGTGTAGAATGGATAGAGAAAATACCCATCAGCACGACCTAGTCCTCTTGGGCTTCTTCTGCACGCACGTGGTTCACTTGGCCACGGCGGAATCCGGTGGTAGCCTCCTTTGGCTAGGGCGTTCCGAATAGTCTGCGTCTAGGCACAGGGGTAGGGGTTCCTTGTATGGCAACGGCGTTGGCTCCGGTACGGACGGGGGTATTACGCGGCTTAGGGCAGTGATTGGCGAAGTGTCCAAACTCCCCACAGTTAAAGCAGTTTACATTCTTAAGTCTTGGGGTCTCCAAGGTAGGTGCCGGGGTACGAAGACGGGTGGCAGGTGGTCTACTTGCGTTGTCGGGTGCAGAGGGGCGATTGGTCGCCGCGATGGCTGGCTTCCAACTTGACGATGTTGCTCCCTTGGGTTGCTGAGATATCCCTTGTGTTGGACGGACCAGAGCAAGCCTTCTCTTTCGGTTGTTTTCAACCGTCCTTTGTAATGCTCAAGCCTCACGACCTTGTTGATGAGGCTTTGGAAGCTGGCGTGGTCCTGACCGATCATTGGTCCTCTCAGCTCATCGTTCAATCCTTCAACAAACTTGTCTATTTTCTCCTCTTCATCCGCTAGGTCGCTGGCGGCATATCAGGTCGGTTGTGTGAACTTATTTAGGTACTCTTGTACTATGGTGTTGCCTTGGCGCAGCCTGCGGAACTCGTTCTTTTTCATCCTCATGACTGCAGCAGGTACGAAATTTTCACAGAAGGCAGCCGTGAATTCTTCCCAAGTTGGTTCTCCAGCATCTTCGGCCCGGGTTTCCTTGTAGGTGTCCCACCAGTCACTTGCGGGTCCTTCCAGTTGATTGGTGGCAAAGATGACTCTATCCGCCTCTCGTACTCGGACGAGGGTCAGCTTCTTCTCTATGACTCTTAGCCAATCTTCAGCATCCATCGGTTCTTCTGCCATGGAGAATGTCGGTGGCTTGGCTCGCATAAACTCGCCTAGGTTTGATCCTCCGCGTTGTCCTTGGTTGTTGGCAATGGCTTGAAGCAGTTGGGTTTGTAGAGCCATGACTTCCACTAGGGTGGAGGGGTTAGGCTCTGACGGGTTCTCAGTAGCTGCTGTGGCTCTGCGACGGTGCGCCATCTGAACAACGTGGATAAGGTAAGAGACTTGATCTACTAAGGTCACGATTCTAAGGAATTTTTCTTCAAGTTGTTTAAGGTGATCTTTCGAAGCAAGCTTGGTGGAATAAACTCATTTAAGACATAACATGAAACTTCATATCAGTTCATAGATGTTACATCATGGGGATACATCGGACTGCCATGCACAGTCCCACACAACACAATACAACTAACATCAGTCTAGGGTCTTCATCCATAAAGGGGAAGGGGCACGGTCATTGCTGTCTTAATTCCATCCAAAGCAAGACCAGAGTTGATGCAGACTTCTTTGTCTAGTTCTTTGGGCTGCCGCCCGATCTGGGGCTGCCACCTATGGCTGTTGCATTGGCACCGGTAAGAGGAGGGGTGCTGTGTGGCTTGTGGTTGGCATAGTGCCCAAATTCTTCACAGTTGAAGCAATTCACATTCTTCCTTAGACGTCAGGGAATCTCCTCAGCATCTTCAGGGGTACACACTGTGCTTGTGATGATCATCCTGCCAGTACCACCTGTATTCCATTTTGGTGACTTCCTCTTCTTGGGGTTAGATGGTGGCGAACTAGAATCTTGGCCGGTTGTTTGATTGGATTCTTTATCCTTTCTTCCGTACTGTACCTCTCTCTCGATCGGGGTCCTGGTTTGCTTGTCCCATGTACCGTTCCTTACTCCATGTCCTTGTTCCACGAAACCGTAGCGGGGGTCAAGTGTTTCCTTCCATCCTAATGGTGGGTTTGGTGTTACCGCTCTCTGTGGGTTTGACAGTATACTTGCGGGAGTCATCAGGGCTTACGACGGAATGTACCGACGTTGCTCTGGACACGGACCCAGAACTTGCACTAGTTGCTGTTGAAAGTGTCGTTGCATTTGTTGCATCATCATGATCATTAAGCGTATGCAGTTAGCAACTACACGGCTAAGGTCGAGTTTATAGGAAAATGAGGTGGAATGTCCGTAGGGTTGCTCGGGTTGATCCATGAGGCTGTTGGGATCTTGATTTCTGTCCTTAGCTCGCCCATCTATTGTCGAGAGAAAGAGATTAGAAAGAAAGGTTAAGCTCGGATGGGACCTTATTTTGTGTACTCTCATTGTTTTAGTGGGTTAAACAAACAATCTCCCAAGCTCCAACATGGTCATAGTCTGTAACACCCTGAAAATCAGAGAATTTAAAACCGGGAATTAAAAATCAGAACTTACAAAAACTTTTGATATTTTTACATCTCGACGCGTTTATTGCTTCTTATTTGCCAGCTTTGTTGCATAAAATCAATAAAGAGAAATTCATCTAAAAGATTGAGGAAAACTAAATGATTTAAAAATCCCAAAAGAAAGAAAATTCCAAAAATAAAGAGTTGGAAATTATAAAAGAAGATAAATAGAAGGGCTAGGGATTAATAAAAGTTTACTTTTTTTGATCAAAACCTTATTTTGACAAAAAGAATTAATAATCAGTAAATAAAATAAATAATAAAATTATAAAAAGGATATATATGGAGTCTAGAGTTGATAAGAAATTATATTGAATCAAAAATCACTTTTTTTGGAAAGGGAGAAAAGAATTAAATAAAATATATAAATATATTATAATACAATAAAACTGTGCAAAAGATTGAAAATATCGGTTAAAACCTAATTTTTGGTTGGGCTAGGTTTTATTTTAATTTTTAATGTGAAGGGAGATAGAAAGGGAAACTAGAAATTAAATCGAGAAAAATGAAAAAGTCCACTTGTTCATCTTGCGCCACGTGTTCGACCGCATCAGGCCCCTCCGGCCGCGCGCGCGCGCGCGCGCGCCGCGCCGCGCCCGCCCCCACTCCCGGCGCCGCGTGTCGCGCGGGCCGCGTCCCGGCCGCGCCGCGCGCCCGTCCCTCGCGTCCGCGCCGCACGTCGCCGCGCCTCCCGCACGAGTGCCCTCGCCGGAACCCGCCGAGCGCCGCCACGCGCCGCTCGCCGCGCCGGCCCGCCGACCTCATGCCCACGCGTCTTGCGCGAGCCTGGACCCCTCCCGACCAGCGGCCACACGCCGCTCGCCGCGCCGGCCTCCCTGTGCCCACGCCCATAGCGCCGCACGTCGCCCACGCCGTGCCGCGTCGAGCCCCGCGCCCACGACCGTGCGCGTCCCGTCGCCATCGTCTCTATTTCTCTCTCTCTCGCGCAACTATAAAAGGGGCCGAGCCCCATCTCCCCCATCGTCACCGTTCTCGCTTCCCTCTCTTTTCCCTCTCCCTCGCCGTTGTTTCGCCGTATTTCCGCCGCCACCACCGCGCTGGGATTCGCAAGCCGCCACCGCCACGCCAAGTCTCGCCGGCGCATCGCCGCCCTATCCACCGAGCCGGTGAGCCGCGTCCCTCCTCGTTTCCTCCCTTGTTTTCCGTAGCCGTGCCGCCGCTCGCCATCCCCAGCCGCCGCCGTGCGCCGCCCGGCTCGGCTGAGCGAGAGAGAGATAGGCCGGGGGGATAGATGGAGGGCAGAGGAGAGAGAAGGAAGCAGGGGAGGGAGGAAAAAAAGAGAAAAGAAAAGAGAAAAGGAAAGAAAGAAAAAGAAAAAAAGAAAAGAGAAAAAAGGAAAAATAGGAAAAAAATTAGGAAAAATTTAGAAAAATTAGGAAAAAAATTTTTGAAGATATTTCAGGAAAATCTCTGGGCAAAATTACATATTTTTCTTCAAAACAAATTTGGATTTAAAAAATAATTCGGACCGATTATTAAACATGTTTTCCAAAATATTTAATCATATCATTTATTTATCCTTCAAAGAAAATTATTTATGTCTTAAACTTGTCTTCAAAATATTACTATTGATCTATATATTTGCTAGACTTAAAACCTAGATTATTGTGTAGTGTTTAGTTTTTTGAATTATTCTTGGGATCAACTATTATTATAAACCCTAGGACTTCTTGACCCAACGAATGTTTTGATAAAATTAAAAGATAACCACTTCCTTTTTATTAATCGAATCATAAACCCCAATATTTCTCAAACTTTAAACATATTAACTTAAAATAAATATCACATCATATTTAATTAAATCGGGTTCAATACAAGAGTTCAAATCATTGCAACTTTTTCGCTCTAACTCGGTTTTCGCCGAAACTCGAACCTAGGTTCACGTAGGGTCATAGCCTAGTATTAGGAGCCGCTTTCATGATTCTTCTGGATTTTATTAGATCTTATTGGATTTTATTTGAATTCTAAATCGAATTCAAATTGGATTTCTCGCACGTATGATAGAGTCCGAGGGAGCCGTCGAGAACGTCGAAGACTTAAGGCAACAAGTTCATGAGCAAGGCAAGTCAACACTCTCCTTTAAACATATTGAACCTATTTTGCAAAATGATGTTGATTTAAACTTCAAAACATGCATGCTATACACAAATGAATACCTATGCTTGATATACCATGCCTTGATATTGATTACCCTTAGAATTATTCTTTGTAACCTTCGATGTGATACAACGAGAGGACATCTTTGATAAAATGCGTAGCCATGCTTATACTAGAATCTTGCATATTCATATTTTTACAAAATGCTATATGCTTGGGCAACTATCTTAGGGAAGGCCACAATGCCTAGAACATGATGAAATGAGTCTTTTTATGAAAACCAAAAATGCAAAACCAATGTTTTTAGACTGGGGCAGATGGTGTGATTTGGGTGGATTCCGGTAAAGGCAAGAACCGTCCCTGGTCGATTAAGGACCGAGCCATGAGACTACAACTTAGAACGAGCCAGTACAACCATACTTCTCGAATGGGTATAGACCTAGCGGAGTAGATAGCCGAGCGGAAGCAGTATCCCTTGCATAGTTGTTCAGGTGTAGGCGTTGAGGTAAGGGCCTACCGGTGGGGGCTCACCACTGGTGGGTACCTAGACGGAAGTTAAGGGCCTACCAGTGGGGGTTTACCACTGGTCGGTACCTGGGCAGAGATCGGTACCAATAGGTAGAGTGTCCAGGGCCTACCAATGGTAGAGTGCTCGTGTTTGTGATAAGACAAAAGGCCTTTATGTGAATAATAAACTGAACTTAACAATGACTTAAAGATTAAGTGAGTTTTCTCTCTTACCCCGGGAATGCCAGAACTCCTCTCACTGCTAGGGAATGACGGCTAGAGTGCATGAGGACTTAAGTTCATGGAGCGGGTACTGCCAAAGTGAGGTTATCGAAAGGCTTTGCCGTGACCGTCTCATGTGTTGGGACGCAGGCTCATTCATTGGGCAATCACGGAGCACGGGTAAAGTGTACATCCACTACAGTGTGAGTAAATCAATCTATTCGAATAGCCGTCCTCGCGGTTAATGAGCGACGTGACAAGTTTCTCCCATGGCTAGACTCATAAATTTTAAAATGATGCGTTGGGAATGCATAATGATTTTGTATGCTGGTGGACTCAACTTCTCGACCTGCGAGAAGGGATAGACTCCCCAGAAAAACCATGACAATCCGGAGACGGAAAACCATCCTTGGTATCACGATGGATGGTAGACAGAACCGTCACCAATTTAATATACTCTGAAACTAAAACTTGACTGGCTAGATGTTAGGTTCATGAAATGATTTGCGAAAATTGGCTTTGCGCAAATAAACAATAGCCACCCTTTGAATGACCCTATCATGTGCATCATTCCTTGTTGGCTTGCTGAGTACGTTGGGTACTCACCCTTGCTATACGCACAAACCTACAGATGTAGGCATGGAAGACCCGTACGCATACTACCAGGATGAATGAAGGCATTGGAGCGCAATAGGTCTTAGTCCCCAGTCGTTGCCTGTGGCTATCGACATGCCGCTGCCTTTCGTCTGCTATCTTATCTAATCTCTGATTTTGGTTGTATCCGGACCAGTAGGTCCTGCATGTAATGATATTGCCTTCGGACCTATTATTGTAATACTTTTGGTGTACGACTATTCGTGCACTTTGCACTTGATTATTCAGTACTGTATTCGTGGGTACCAAACTACTCAATCCAGGGAAATGGTACTATGAACACGAATGATTCCCGTCCTCAAAAATGGGGGTCTACAGAGCTGGTATCAGAGCAGTGCGACTGTAGGATAAGACCAACTGGCGCCCTACTCCTGAATAGCTGGTTAAAGGGAAATATCCCTACATAGGATTATTTTGAAAATACAGACTATTTTTACAAAACAAATATGTTTTTCCTTACACCCTTGACCCCCCAATTCTCTCCAAACATTTGATTTTTACCACTACTTTTCTCTAACCCTAATCTATCTTCAAAAATAGATGTTGGACTATGACCATGTTTGGAACTTTGGAGATTGTTTGACCCACTGAAACAATGAGAGTACACAGAATAAGGCCCCATCCATAGCTTAACCTTTACTTTTCTCTTTCTCTCTTACAATAGATGGGAAAAGCCAAGGGCAGTAAATCAAGATCACAGCAGTCTCATGGATTAAACCAGAGCGACCCTGGGGACACTCCATCTCCTTTCCCTGTGAACCCGACCTTAGCCCAGGTAGTGGCTAACCAGACACAGTTAATGGTCATGATGATGCAACAGATGCAACGACTGTTCCAACAGCAACAGATGCAAACCCAGGGTTGGTACCCAGAGCAATGTCAGTACATTCCGTCGCAAACTCTGATGACTCCCGCAAGTATACTGCCGAGTCCACAAAGAGCGGTAACACCAAACCCGCCATTGGGATGGAAGGAAACACTTGACCCCCGCTACGGTTTCGTGGAACAAGGACATGGAGTAAGGAACGGTACATGGAACAAGCACACCAGGACCCCGATCGAGAGAGAGAGATACAGTGCGGAAGAAAGGATAAAGAATCCAATCAAACAACCAGCCAAGATTTCAGTTCGCCACCATCTAACCCCAAGAAGAGGAGGTCACCAAAATGGAATATAGGTGGTACTGGCAAGATGATCATTACAAGCACAGTTTGTACCCCTGAAGATGCTGAGGAGATTCCCCAATGTCTAAGGAGGAATGTGCACTGCTTCAACTGTGGAGAGTTAGGGCACTATGCCAATGACTGCCCTAGGACAACTACCGCACCATTTCACACTCCAACACCTATCCTGGCAGCCCCAAGGAAAAGGAATGTGACTTGCTTCAACTGTGAGGAATTTGGGCACTATGCCAACCAATGACCCAAGCCACGCAGCATCCCTCCTCTTACCGGTGCCAATGCAATAGCCATAGGTGGCAACCCCAGCTCGGGCAACAACCTGGATAACTAGACAAGAAGTCTGCATCAACTCTGGTCTTGCTTTGAAAGGAATTAAGACAGCAATGACCGTGCCCCTTACCCTTATGTATGAAAACCCTAGATCGATATTAGTGATGTTGCATTGTGATGTATGGGACTACACATGTCCAATTTATCCCCCTGATGTAACATCTATGAACCGATCTGAAGTTCCATGTTTTGTCTTAAATGAGTTTATTCCACCAAGCTTGCTTCGAAAGATCACCCTAAACAACTTGAAAAAAAATTCCTTAGAACCATGACCTTAGTCGATCCAATCTCTTACCTCATCTATACTCCTCAGATGACGCACCGTCGCGGAGCCTCATCAACCAACAAAAACCCGTCGGAGCCTAACCCCTCCACCCTAGCGGAAGTCATGGCTTTACAGACCCAACTGCTTCAAGCTATCGCCAATAACCAAGGACAACGTGGAGGTTCATACCTCGACGAATTTATGAGAGCAAAGCCACCGACGTTCTCCTCGGCAGATGAACCCATGGATGCTGAAGATTGGTTGAGGGTAATAGAGAAGAAGTTGACTCTCGCCCGAGTACGGGAAGCTGACAGAGTCATCTTCGCCACCAATCAGCTGGAAGGTCCCGCAAGTGACTGGCGGGACACCTACAAAGAGACTCGGGCTGAAGATGCCTGAGAAATGACATGGGAGGAATTCACGGCTGCCTTCCGTGAAAATTTTGTACCCGTCGCGGTCATGAGGATGAAGAAGAATGAGTTCCGTAGGCTGCGCCAACGCAACACCTCAGTGCAAGAGTACCTCAACAAGTTCACGCAGCTTGCCCGTTACGCCACAAGTGACCTGGCAGACGAAGAAGAAAAGATGGATAAATTTATCGAAGGACTGAACGACGAGCTGAGAGGACCGATGGTCGGTCAAGACCATGCCAGTTTCCAAAGCCTCATCAACAAGGTCGTGAGGCTTGAGCATGACCAAAGGATGGTTGAGAACAACCGAAAGAGAAGGCTTTGCTCTGGCCCGTCCAATTCAAGGGACATCTCAGCGACCCAAAGGAGCAGCACCAACAGGATGGAAACCAGCCATCATAGCGGCCAATCGTCCCTCTGCACCCAACAACGCTAGCAGGCCACCGGCAACACCTTTCCGCACCCCGGCCCCCACTTTGGCAGCACCAGGAAACCGGCATGTTAATTGCTTCAAGCTGCGGAGAATTCGAGCATTATGCCAATCAATGTCCCAAACCGCACAACACACCCAAGCTCTACTGGAGCCAACGCCACGGTTGTGAGAGGAACCCCTACCCCGGCGCCCGGACGAAGCTTGTTCAGAACGCCCCTGCCGAAGGAGGCTACCACCTGATTCCGCCGTGGCCAAGTGAACCAAGTGCGTATAGGAGAAGCCCAGGAGGACCAGGTCATGCTAATGGGTATGTTCTCTATCCATTCTGCACTAATCAAAGTTTCTCCGGCAACACCTTTCCGCACCCCGGCCCCTACTTTGGCAGCACCAGGAAACCGGAATGTTAATTTCTTCAACTGCGGAGAATTCGGGCATTATGCCAATCAATGTCCCAAACCGCACAACACACCCAACCGTACTGGAGCCAACTCCACGGTTGTGAGAGGAACCCCTACCCCGACGCCCGGACGAAGCTTGTCCAGAACGCCCCTGCCGAAGGAGGCTACCACCTGATTCCGCCGTGGCCAAGTGAACCAAGTGCGTATAGGAGAAGCCCAGGAGGACCAGGTCATGCTAATGGGTATGTTCTCTATCCATTCTGCACTAATCAAAGTTTTGTTTGGTTTTGGGATCCGCATTCTTCCATAACCTCAAAAACAAGCACAGAACATAACCTATGTCTGGTAGACCTTAAGAGACCCATAATAGTACATTCACCCAGGAGAGATATAGTTGTACCCCATACCGGGACCAATATGCCCATCAGAAGTAGAGACATAGTATTTTCTTCAAACGTCATAATACCGCCACAGACCCTCAGTATCACTCTAGCATGGACCAGTTGACTGGGAACAAGATAACCTATGACCAAGAGGTAGTCACCACGACCACCCCAAGGATTTCACCGACGAGCATAACCATAGACCAAGATACAATGAGGTACGAGCAAACCACAAGGAAAATCACCGTACCCAGGGGCGAAGGAATCGCAAACAATGACTCAGAAAACCCAGCCCCGGATATGATACGAAGAGCCCATTCCGGTGAACCATTCCTACTCAAAGGTTGAAAGAAAAGCCTAGGAGATCGACGGATAGACCCAAAAAAAAGGCAAGCCAAGATCTTGAGGACATAATAAGAACTTGTGTGTTGAACTCTATCTAGGAATGGTAAAGATGCCAACCAAGCCTGAAAACGCCGATATAACCCTTACCCTAAAAAGGCAAGCTTGAACTTATTGTTAGGGGGGTAGAGTGACATAACCCTGGACTCTCAGATTGGACACTATATAGAAGCTAGGTAAAACCAAACCTTCTCTAGATAACCTCTTGTCACCCACCAAAATCACATGACTGCAATCCTACGAGGATCAACACCCGTCTGTAGCTAAAGGTTCCAACAGTTTAGAACAACAAGTCTATTATACAACTTAAGGAAAATTAGAGACCTATTGAATCTTGCATGCTCGAAGGATGCCCCAAGGATTAAGAGCTGACAACATCATGTTATCAGAAACAAAGAATCAAAGTGGACCACCCTTAGAAACTCAGTGATAGATTCCTGCGTCACCCTGAGCAGCCAACCTATTCGTCGTTCTGTTAAGGAGGAGTCCTAATGGATCCATCCTATATGATTATACCGACCGATCCCCAATTGCGACCTGACCCAAATCTCGGGGACGAGATTTGTTGTTAGGGGGGTAGGTTTGTAACACCCTGAAAATCGGAGAATTTAAAACCGAGAATTAAAAATCGGAACTTACGAAAACTTTTGATATTTTTACATCTCGACGTGTTTATTGCTTCTTATTTGCCAGCTTTGTTGCATAAAATCAATAAAGAGAAATTCATCTAAAAGATTGAGGAAAACTAAATGATTTAAAAATCCCAAAAGAAACAAAATTCCAAAAATAAAGAGTTGGAAATTATAAAAGAAGATAAATAGAAGGGCTAGGGATTAATAAAAGTTTATTTTTTGGATCAAAACCTTACTTTGATAAAAAGAATTAATAATCAGTAAATAAAATAAATAATAAAATTATAAAAAGGATATATATGGAGTCTAGAGTTGATAAGAAATTATTTTGAATCAAAAATCACTTTTTTTGGAAAGAGGGAAAGAATTAAATAAAATATATAAATATATTATAATACAATAAAAGTGTGCAAAAGATTGAAAATATAGGTTAAAACCTAATTTTGGTTGGGCTAGGTTTTATTTTAATTTTTAATGTGAAGGGAAATAGAAATGGGAAAACCAGAAATTAAATTGGGAAAAATGGAAAAGTCTACTATTCATCTTGCGCCACGTGTTCGACCGCGTTCGGCCCTCCCGCCACGCGCGCGCGCGCGCGCGCTCGCGCTGCGCCGCGTCCCGGCTCCGTGCCGCGCGCGCGCGCGAGCCCGCCCCCACTCCCACGCGTCGCGTGACGCGCTGCGCCGTGCCCCGGCCCCGCGCTCGTCCCCTCGCGTCCCGCGCCGCACGTCGCCGCATCCGCGCGCGTGCCCTCGCCGGACCCGCCCGAGCGCCGCCACACGCCGCACGCCGCGCCCGCCCTGCCGCCCTCGCGCCCACGTGTCTCGCGCCGCACCGGACCCTCCCAAAGCATCGCCACGCGCCGCTCGCCGCGCCGGCCCCCCCGTGCCCACGCCCATACCGCCGCACGTCGCCCACGCCGTGCCACGTCGAGCCCCATGCCCACGACCGCGCGCGTGCCGTCGCCGTCCCCATCGTCGTCATCTCTCTTTCTCTCTGTCTCCGTGACTATAAAAGGGGGAGCCGAGCTCCATCTTCCCCATCCACACGGTTCTCGCTTCCCTCT
The DNA here is from genome assembly GCA_019925245.2 of Oryza australiensis. NCBI lineage: Eukaryota > Viridiplantae > Streptophyta > Magnoliopsida > Poales > Poaceae > Oryza > Oryza australiensis. The sequence continues at coordinate 1,944,643 of JAIFGZ020000225.1, read as the reverse complement.
TTTTTCCCCTCTCCCTCGCCGTCGTTTCGCCGTATTTCGCCGCCACCGCCGCGCCGGGATTCGCAAGCCGCCACCGTCGCGCCAAGTCTCGCCGCCGCATCGCCGCCCTATCCACCGAGCCAGTGAGCCGCGTCCCTCCTCGTTTCCTCCCTTGTTTTCCGTAGCCGCGCCGCCGCTCGCGGTCCCGCCGCAGCCGTGGACCGCCCGGCTCGGCCGAGCAAGAGAGAGGTAGGCCGAGGGGGTAGACGGAGGGGGTAGAGGAGAGAGAAGGAAGCAGGGGAGGGAGGAAAAAAAGAGAAAAGAAAAGAGAAAAGGAAAGAAAGAAAAAGAAAAAAAAGAAAAGAGAAAAAAAGGAAAAATAGGGAAAAAATCATCAACGCCAATATTTCTCAAACTTTAAACATATTAACTTAAAATAAATATCACATCATAGTTAATTAAATCGGGTTCAATACAAGAGTTCAAATCATTGACACTCTTTCGCTCTAACTCGGTTTTCGCCGAAACTCGAACCTAGGTTCGCGTAGGGTCATAGCCTAGTATTAGGAGCCGCTTTCGCGATTCTTCTGGCTTTTATTAGATCTTATTGGATTTTATTTGAATTCTAAATCGACTTCAAATTGGATTTCTCGCACGTATGATAGAGTCCGAGGGAACCGTCGAGAACGTCGAAGACTCAAGCCAACAAGGTCACGAGCAAGGCAAGTCAACACTCTCCTTTGAACATACTGAACCTATTTTGCGAAATGATGTTGATTTAAACTTCAAAACATGCATGCTATACACAAATGAATACCTATGCTTCATATATCATGCCTTGATATTGATTACCCTTAGAATTATTCTTTGTAACCTTCGATGTGATACAACCAGAGGATATCTTCGGTAAAATGCTTAGCCATGCTTATACTAGAATCTTGCATATTCATATTTTTACAAAATGCGATATGCTTGGGCAACTACCTTAGGGATGGTAGTTGAGATATGGCATGTGGAGACATGAGCGCCAGATTGCCTAGAACATGACGAAATGAGTTTTTTTATGAAAACCAAAAATGCAAAACCAATGTTTTTAGACTGGGGCGGATGGTTGGATTTGGGTGGATTCTGGTAAAGGCAAAAACTGTCCCTGGTCGATTAAGGACCGAGCCATGAGACTACAACTTAGAACGAGCTAGTATAACCGTACTTCTCGAATGGGTATAGACCTAGTGGAGTAGATAGCCGAGCGGAGGCAGTATCCCTGCATAGTGGTTCAGGTGTAGGTGTTGAGTTAAGGACCTACCAATAGGTAGAGTGTCCTGGGCCTACCAATGGTAGAGTGCCCGTGTTTATGATAAGACAAAAGGCCTTTATGTGAATAATAAATTGAACTTAACGATGACTTAAAGATTAAGTGAGTTTTCTCTCTTACCCTGGGAACGCCAGAACTCCTCTCACTGCTAGGAAATGACGTCTAGAGTGCATGAGGACTTAAGTTCATGGAGCGAGTACTGCCAAAGTGAGATTATCGAAAGGCTTTGCCATGACCGTCTGATGTGTTGGGACGCAGGCTCATTCGTTGGGCAGTCATGGAGTACGAGTAAAGTGTACATCCACTGCAGTGTGAGTAAATCAATCTATTCGAATAGCCGTGCTCGCGGTTAATGACCGATGTGACAAGTTTCTCCCGTGGCTAGACTCATAAATTTGAAAATGATGGGTTGGGAATGCATAATGATTTTGTATGCTGGTGGACTCAACTTCTCGACCTGCGAGAAGGGATAGACTCCCCAGAAAAACCATGACAATCCGGAGACGGAAAACCATCCTTGGTATCACGATGGATGGCAGACAGAACCGTCACCGATTTAATATACTCTGAAACTAAAACATGACTGGCTAGATGTTAGGTTTGTGAAATGATTTGCGAAAATTGGCTTTGTGCAAATAAACCACAGCCACCCTTTGAATGACCATATCATGTGCATCATTCCGTGTTGGCTTGCTGAGTACGTTGGGTACTCACCCTTGCTATACGCACAAACCTACAGATGTAGGCATGGAACACCCATATGCATACTACCAGGATGAATGAAGGCATTGGAGCGCAATAGGTCTTAGTCCCCAGTCGTTGCCTGTGGCAATCGACATGTCGCTGCCTTCTGTCTGCTATCTTATCTAATCTCTGATTTTGGTTGTATCCGGACCAGTAGGTCCTGCATGTAATGATATTTCCTTCGGACCTATTATTGTAATACTTTTGGTGTAAGACTATGCGTGCACTTTGCACCTGATTGTTCAGTACTGTATTCGTGGGTACCAAACTACTCGATCCAGGGAAATGGTACTATGAACACGAATGATTCCCGTCCTAAAAAATGGGGGTCTACATAGTCCGACATCTATTTTTGAAGATAGCTTAGGGTTAGAGAAAGGTAGTGGTAAAATCAAATTTTGTAGAGAAATGGGGGTCAAGGTCGTAAGGAAAAACATACTTGTTTTGTGAAAATAGTCTGTACTTTCAAAATAATCCTATGTAGGGATAATTCCCTTTAACCAACTATAAAGGGGGTGGGGCGCCAGTTGGTCTTATCCTACAGTTGCACTGCTCTGATACCAGCTCTGTGAACCCCCGTTTTTGGAACGGGAATCATTCGTGTTCATAGTACCATCTCCCTGGATCGAGTAGTTTGGTACCCACGAATACAGTACTGTATTATCAGGTGCAAAGGGCATGAATAGTCTTACACCAAAAGTATTACAATAGTAGGCCCGAAGGCAATAACATGACACGCAGGACCAACTGGTTCGGATACAACCAAAATCAGAGATTAGATAAGATAGCAGATGGAAGGCAGCGGCATGTCGATTGCCACAGGCAACAACCAGGGACTAAGACCTAGTAGGCGCCTTCTCCTTCTCCGTGTCTGCCCAACAAATGAGCCTACGTCCCAACACATGAGATGGTCACGGCAAAGCCTTTCAATAACCTCACTTTGGCAGTACCCGCTCCATGAACTTAAATCCTCTTGCACTCTAGCCATCATTTTCTAGCAGTGTGAGGAGTTTTGGCGCTCCCGGGGTAAGAGAAAGACTTGCTCCATCTTTGATCTTTCAACCTTCATGTTCCTTTCTTCATGTCTTCATTTCTTCATGTTGATCGCATGCTCGATCTCTGCCCAGGTACCGACCAGTGGTAAACCCCCACTGGTAGGCCCTTAACTTCCGTCCAGGTACCCACCAGTGGTGAGCCCCCACCGGTAGGCCTTACCTCAACGCGTACACCTGAACCACTATGCAGGGATACTGCCTCCACTCGGCTATCTACTCTGCTAGGTCTATACCCATTCGAGAAGTACGGTTGTACTGGCTCGTTCTAGGTTGTAAGTCTCATGGCTCAGTCCTTAATCGACCTGGGATGGTACTTGCCTTTGCCGGAATCCACCCAAATCCATCCATCAGCCCCAGTCTAAAACGTTGGTTTTATGCTTTCATTTCTCCAACAAAACTTATTTCATCATGTTCAAGGCAATGTGGTGCTCATGTCTCCACATGTCGTATTCCAACTACCTTCGCTAAGGTAGTTGCCCAAGCATATAGCTTTTTGTAAAAGTATGAGTATGCAAGATTCTAGTATAAGCATGACTAAGCATTTTACCGAAGATATCCCCCGGTTATATCACATCGAGTATTACAAAGATTATATCTAAAGGTAAGCAATATCAAGGCATCGTATATCAAGCATAGGTATTTTGTGTATAGCATGCATGTTTGAAGTTTAAATCAACATCATTTCATAAAATAGGATCAATATGTCCAAAGGGGAGTGTTGACTTGCCTTGCTCGCACACTTGTTGGACGGGGTCTTCTGCGTAGTCGACGCCTGCTTCTTCGGATGCTAATCATACGTGCGAAAAGGAAGGATTGAATTCGTTTAGAATTAAATAAAATCCAATTAAAAGCCAAATAAATTGCAAAAGCGGCTCCTAAGACGAATCTACGGTGTTAAATGAATTTAGGTTCGAGTTTGGCTAGAATCCGAGTTAAGACGGGCGAGTTACGTTATTGTGAAGTTCTTGTGTTTTACCTTTTTAAGTAATCATATGGTGGCATTATTTCAAGTTAATATATTTTAATTTTGAGAAATATAACGGTTGGTGACTCAAAATATAATAATAAAAGGAAATGGTTAACTTCTAATTTTTATCCAAATTTTATTGGGTCGACAAGTTCCAGGGTTAAAAATAATTGAATCCGAAAATAATTATCCCTAAAGCTCGACACCGAACTAAATAATTTAGATTTTAATTTCAGAAAATTCATATGATGAAATTAGTGTTTAATAACAATTTTAGGTGACAATTATATTCCTAATATTTGGAACTATATTGGTTACTTTAGATTTTGTGAAAGCCTATGATATATTTAATGTTAAATAACAAGTCATGATAATATCTTGATTATAACTATGTTAAATAATATTGGTGAATTTTTCTAGCAATTTATAGTTTAGATAAAAACTGTATTTAGGCCATAAATTAATCTCATGATTATCTCCTAAATAATCATTTTCGAAAACAAATTTTATTACCCCACTATTATCCTAAATAATCCCTTTTTATATTTATTTTTTTCATCTCCTATTTGTTTTTCTATTTTATTTTTTTCTTTTCCTTTCCTCTTTTTTCTTTTCTTTTCTTTTCTTTTTTCCTTTTTCTTTTCTTCCTTTTCCCTTCTTCTATTTTTCCTTTCTCCTCTGTTCACTCTCTTCTCTCCCTCTCTCTTCCCTTCTTCCCTCAACTCGGCCGGCGACAGTGGGGAGACGGTGTGCGGCGGTGGTTGGCTACAGGGGGAAGAAAAAGGGCGGCTTACTGTCGGTGGCGCAACGACGTGGGCGGCGACGCGGCACCGGCGCCGCGGCGGCGACAATGGCATGGCGGCAGAGCTCTGTCGGCGGTGCCGCTTGCTGCAGGGAGGAGGAAATGGGTGGTGAGGAGAGAGGGCTTGGCCGCCCTTTTATAGGCGTGGCCGGAGGAGGAGAGGGGACCGTGTGCGCGTCGATGAAACATGGCGCGGACGCAAGGGGGTCGGCGCGCGGCGGCGTGCGCGCGCAGCGCAAGGGTGTGCAGCGCACGCGGGCGTGGGTCGGCGCGCAGCACGGGCGCAGGTCGGGTCGGCGTGGCGCACGCGCGAGGACAGCCTGACGGCGAGGGCGACGCGTGGCGGCGCTCGGGAGGGCGGGCGCGGCACGAGACGCGTGGGCGACAGCGGCCGGCGCGTGACACGAGCGCGGGCGACACGGCGACATGCGGCCGGGCGGCACGAGACGTGCGGGGACGCGGCGAGCGGCGGCGATGGCGCGACATGCGGTCGGCGCGCGGATGGGGCCCGGTAGGCGGCGACGCGTGGCGTGGGCGCACGGGGCCGGCGCACATGGGCGGGGAGCGGCGAGCGACGTGCGCGCGCGCGGCGGGCGGCGTGCGCGCGGCGGCGCGGCGCGGGCGGCGGCGCGCGACACGGGTGACGTGCGGCGTGGCGTGGGGACGGCGGCACGACGTGACACGTGGCGCGCGGGAGGGCCGGGGCGGCGCGGCTCGGATCCGAACACTTGGCGACGCGTGAACAGTAGCTTTTCCGATTTCCCTAATTTTATTTTTCTTTTTGTTGCCTACCCTTTGTATTTCACTTGCAATTAGAATTTGACTTAATTATGGCTTAATTAATATTTTTATGACTTTTACCCTCTTTATTATATACATATACATGTATATATATATATATCCATATGTATATTTTGTATGTATGTATATATGTATATATTCTCATGTATATTTTCCTTTTTAATTATATTTAGAATTTCTTGGTATTTTATCCTAATATTTTAATATTGTTCCCAAAAGCAAGTTTTATTAGATCATAGCTCTCCCTAATTTATTTTTCTTAGAATTTTATTTAATTATTTCATTCTTGCTACTTCTCTTTTCCTTTTTAGGGTTTTGAAATTGCTCTCAGCCTTATCCTTTTCAAAACAATTATTTATTTATTTTAACTTGGCATCAAAGACTCGCAAATAAAAGGCAAATAAATACGATAAGATGCAATCAATCAAAAGATTTTTGCAAGTTCCGATTTTTATATTTTGATTTTTAAAACTCCGGATTTTCAGGGTGTTACAGACAAGGACTAGGGTTTCCGTGGAGAAGTTGATCTGGCTGAAAAGTTGCGCGCATTGATCTCCACCACTTGCCCTCCTTATATAGAGTTGGCCGGCCGGAATCATAAGCCCACCAGGACTCTCTATTGAGTTGGATCTTATCTAAACTGAGCCGTATTCGAGTCAAACTCGAATACCTGTTCCAACCCGTTAAGTGTGTAACCCAATAGGTTCATGCATACTTGGTTTCGGCTGAGGACACTTCTCGGCTGACCCTGTCAAGAGCGGCCTCTAGTAGAACGTACTGACACCAAAGTATACACAAAGATGATATCGGCTGAACCTGTAATGTATGCACAAATCCCTCTGCCTCACGATATCAATTAAGCTATAGGCAAGACTCGTGTCATCTTATCAATAGCTTAATCATTCACTCGATCTATTTGTGTTGGATTATCTATCTCTTGATTGACTCCTCAATCAACTCAACATAGCCATGCACTTCCATAATTCATTACATCGAGGAGCCCAGAGATATCTCTCCCATAGAAGGGGCAAATTCCATCTTGATCATTCACATCCCTCTGCATGCTTCATAGCAAACCCGAAGACTACTTTTATAACTACCCAGTTACAGAATAGCGTTTAGCAGTCCCTAAGTAAGCTACTACACATGTTGGAATCCATGATGATCTCAGGTCTAAGGACTTTGCACCAACATCACTTGAGACCAACTAATGGCACACTAATTCCCTGTAGTGTTTCAAGGTGGGTCTATCCAAGAACATGTTCTCTAACATGTGTTCACGTTTATTGATTTAGTATCTTCATACCATGATCCATGAGACATGATCATCAAACAATATACATGTTGATCTTAGAATCATATTCGTTCCATGGATATGATATATGATCAGGCATACTTATTGATCAATACTAATTATCTATTTCATGGAATGGAATAACAGTTTATTCATTAATACATAAACATTTACCATGATATCCAACATCTTCATGTTGCCACTAGGGCATATCACTAACAATGGGCCCGTCAGCGCCTTTCTCAGCGGATGTGAGCAGCCGCTAACAGTGTGAACGACGTGCCCGAGGTGCCCCGGCTAATCCGCCTCCCTGTCCACCACATCGCCCAAGCGGGAGATCCAGGCGGTTGATTACGCGGGCTGTTGGTAACGAATAAGAGGCCCAGCCGCTGAAGGAAGAGGCGTTACGCTACCCCGAATTTGACGGACCTGACAAGACGGGGCAGATGCTCTTCCCAGCGTGTCAGTGCCCCATGTGCGTGGCTCGCACGCCCGAGGGCTGACGTTCGCCAAACGCACTATCTCCCGAGCTCCTCCCTCTGATGTCGCCATCACCGAGAACCATCAACCTCCGGGCTATGGTTTCTCTGACCTCGCCAACCACCGTCAGCTTCCGGGCTATGGTTTCGCCGACCTCGCCGACCACCATCAGCCTCCGGGCTATGGTTTCACCGACCTCGCCGACCACCATCAGCCCCTGGGCTATGGTCTCTCCAACTTCACCGACCACCATCAGCCTCCGAGCTATGGTTTCGTCGACCTCGCCAACCACCGTCAACCTTCGGGCTATGGTTTCGTCGACCTCGCCAACCACCATCAGCCCCCGGGCTATGGTTTCGTTGACTTCGCCGACCACCATCAGCCTCAGGGCTATTATTTCGCCGACTCCACCGATCTCTGTCTGACTTCGGGCTACGTTTTTCTTGGCCCATTTACTAGCGCTAAGTCGACCACATGGTTTAATAGCCATCAAAGGATGGTGCATGTGGCTTGACCCTAGGCCCAGATGTGCCATCCAGCCCCAGGCTTGAGGGCTACACCTGGCAGGTGCACCTGCCAAAGCACGCTCAAGAAGCTTCAAAGATCAACCTGAGCTTGGGTCATCCTGGCCATCGACTGTCTTTCCGAGTCTAGGCTTCCCCTTGCCGCCGGTCACTAGGAACCCCAGCTAGGGAAAATTAGGACCCTAGGGCCAAATCTCCCATTTGCCCCTAGGCTTGGGGGCTGCTATGGGGATGCCTTCCCGGGGTAGCCCATGCTAAGGAAAGGAGGTCGGGTAGGTCGGACCGGGAGTACTTGGGCAGGGGTTGGAAGCCATACCTCAGGCGAGGACGGCTAACCCGATCTCTGCCCTCTGGCCCGACCTCTACCCCTTGGCTCGACCTCTACGCGTGGCTCCGACCTAAAAAGGGCATGCCTTTCCCCTCGGGAAAGAGGCTTCCTTGACAAGCCTCACATATAGGACAAGGAGGGGACAAGCCGATAGAGGATGATGTCACCTGGCAAGACTACGCACAAGATGCCTGCAGCGAGCGCATCCCGAGGCATGACTGCGCACAAGACGCCCACGACGAGCGGATCTCAAGACAATTCCATTTTGCTTTTCAACTTTATCCTGTATTTGTTTTTTGCTTTATGACTAGCTTTCTTGCGTCCCAAGCCCCTTGTAATTGCCCCCCTTGGACTATAAAAGGGAGGATAGAAGGTGCGGGCATGGGAGGAGGAGGATCGCATCCAAGAACTCTCTCTCACACATGTACTCAAAACCTAATCTTTCGTCACCCTAACATAGAACACAGGAGTAGGTTTGTTATCCTTCGGGAGGATCAAACCTGTCTATAAAACTTTGGTTCATCTTGTCTCGAGTCGACCATCAAGCCCATTGGTAGAGGTCTCAACCACTCTTTCACCTCCTTGGGCAGCCCTCTTCGAGGACTGATGTTGGTATTTCTTACGTCATAGATAAATCCGTAAGCGCACGGATATACCGTTGCAGCATTTCACCCAGGGAGTATTCCAAGGGTATCGTTATTTGTTTTATCCCAAAGGAAGACTATGGTCTTGAAGAGAATATTAAGATGCCATGGATATTCATAAGCTATTGATGAGATACCTAAGTCCAGACAGGGGTAAGGTAATCATATGTTTAAGGTAGTGTGACACACACAGAAGGGTCCTAGATAAATGATACACTAGTGCTAAGTGGAGAGTAGTATTTAGAGTCAGATTCCTATAATTCTTCTAGTCATAGTACATAGTTTAATTAATTATTCTAGTCATGCCTAAACCCAGTTCTATGCTCCCAAGACTACGGGGGTATCACCGCCCAGTGGCCCGGCCTGCCACCACGAAGCGATCTCTTACCGTTCGCCCTACACCAAATCCGAACGTGGAGGAATACAAAGGATGGACAGGGTTGTCACCACTTGCCGCCTACCTTTCACCCGTGGGAAGTGGTCATAATTAACCAATGTCTATGAAATAATCTAAGCACCATGCTTACATTACCATAAATACTTATACGTCCCGGGGATAAGATAGAAGCAAACCTACATCCTAATTGCTCATTGGACCGTGTCCGTGGCAATAGAGTTACTCGTCTAAACACAACAAGACTATGAATTAAACTAATAACGGAACTCTTATCTACTAAAGAATAAGAAGTACCACACTCATATGGACTAGAAGATATAATCTTTATTAAGCTCAAATTCATACAAAGGAAGAAGAGTACTAAAGACATACCCAAATTCCAAAGGTGACTTGGGAACCGAAAAGAACTCTAAACTACTTCCTAACTCCACTATCCTATATGACTAAGATAGAACTTGTACGATCTTCTTCTTGTGGTGTGTCTTTGAAGTGAAGTGAGATTCTCCTTAAATAGGCCTCCAATGACGGTTTTATGGTGGTTGTTAACTGCCATACCCACTTAACCGACTTTGGCATCCAATCAGTGAATGACACGTCGAAGGTCGGTGGCAACGGGCTCATGGTTGGTTCGGCCGAACCCCCTGCACCGCCATTCACCACCGACTTTCCTCCACCTCTGACTTGTGGGCCCTTAAGGTGGTTTCTGGTGGTTTGGTCCCATCCTAAGTCGGTTTCACCCGACTTGTGGGCCCTCCGATCCGCGAGAATCCGACGTGGCGATCGCCGATAGGTTGGAGTTGTGTTTCTTCGCCACGTGAGCTCGACTTTGCTTCAATTATGTGATAAATGTTCCTGCAAGTAACTAAAGTCCAAGGACATGTGGAACTTTATTAATTCTACTCCTAAATGCCGGTAGCGAACACTAATTCTCTTTTATTTCCGAGGTCTGTGATGGTCGGAATTGTTACTTAACGACTGTCAACAAACTCCCCCAACCTTATCCTTTACTCATCCCTGAGCAAAGTAAAAACTTAGGCTCGGTGGATCAAGAGTTGCTACCATGTTCTATTTCTCTAAAGTACCATGCCTACAACCAAGTATTCTACCTTGAATTGAATAAGTTGGCAATGGCAGTCTCACCCATATTACCTTTAGTCCTCATAGGAGCTTCAGCTTCACTTTATCTTGGGCGGTTGAGAAACAGAACGGTAGATGAGAGTGTTACTTATCTTACTCCTTGTTCCACTTCAGCCCAGAGGTTTTTAAAAGTTTTGAAAAAGAAAAGGGAGAGTTCCTCGAATGATACTCTCGTATCACTCAAATGTGTTTAGATTCCTTACCAAGGCATTGTGCCTTCTTTTCACCTACTTCTACTAAGCCTATGTGGAACTCAAGGTAGGGAAAATCATGAGGCATACTTGCATCAATTATTTTGTAAAGTCAAAAAGCAGATCCTAGTAGAAAACTAATCATACAATCAGGACCAAGCTTGTGCATATTTATTTGGTGGAAATATGAATGGTATAAAGGAAAATGAATGACTCTTTTTTTGTATGGTCCTCCTCCCTATCTTATTTTATTTGGAGATCATGGCCATGAGCATGCTTTTTCTCTCTTTTTTTGTCATCATGCTCAACAAGAATTGTTTCTCCTTTTGTAAGCATCATGAAATTTTCAAATATTTTTGCATGCACTCTTTTTTTTGGCTCATGTCTCTTTTGGCAAGGATATGAGGATAGAAGGCCATAAAATTTTTTTGGAGTCTTTATTTGGTGGATGCGAACTCTCGGGATAGAAGTCGGCATATGGAATGGGATGGAATATTTTTGTGGCTAAACCTCTAATGTAGAGGGAGAGCATTTTTTATATTGGATATGCACACGACTTAGACCATGAAAGCATGAAAAGATTCTAACAAGGGTCTAGCTACTTGACCAAACTCAAACTGATAACAAGCAGCATATGTAGGGGCTATTTCATTTATGAACGACATATGGCTCTGGTAGGAATGTATCATCATTTGAGAAACTCAACCAAATTTTTTTTCAAAAATAAAATTCTTCGGACTTTGGTTTCACTTGGAATATGATCATAGTTACTCTACTCTTACCATCTCAAATTTCACAACAACCTAGACTTAGATCATGCACTTGCTACCCACAAGTTTTCAAGTTCATGGTGTCATACCTAAGCCAACAAACTCAAAACTTGGAGAATGCTAAGTTGTAAACTAGGCATAGAAGAGAAATAAAACAGAGCAACTATTCGTCATATCCAAAGATGAGGAATAACATTCTTACCAAGCATGTCTACATTATTATATTTTTGCATTTTTAATTTTTAGATTTTTTTTTAGATGCAATGGAAAGAAAGAAATAAAACAAAGGGATATGGGGACCTCATGTGGGGGTCCTCCCCCAAGCTCGTCTTTTTACTTACGGACCGCGATAGGGATTAAACCCTTGCGACCGAAAGTATGCCAGCATATCAGACTGGCTCTGCTGCAGATTGGAGTTGATCTCCCGGAGCTGATCAGCGGTCTGCTGCTGCCACTGATAGGCTTGGTCTTGCCATTGCTGAGTGCCTTGAACATGTTGATGAAGTTGGTCAAGTTCACCTTGCATCTTTGTAGTCCTCATGTCCAATGTTCCCAGTCGTTCGGTGATCTCTGCATATTCTTGGCTACGAAAACCTCATGCCGAGAATGAGCATTGAGCACCATACGATGGAGGCAAACCACTAGGCTTGATGACTCCGTGTCTTGTTCATGGTGCCAGTCAGGTCCGTGTGCCCATTGAGCACTATTAGTTGACTGCCATGAAAGAGCCTCCCACCTCATAATATTGCTGAGGTTGGTCCCAACCGGATGCATACCCATTTGAAACCCACCCCGGCTCTGGCACTTGTTGTGGAGGCGGGTGCGATTCTTCCTCCATAGCAGCTCTTCTAGACCTGCTCCTTGTGATCCTGCCTGAAATACTCCCTCCTGCGGGCAATTTCTCTTGGACGGAGAGCAATGGTTAACGCCCGGCACTTATACAAATGATATTCCAGGTTAGGAAGCATAATTTTATTTGTATATCTGGGGAAGAAGAAAATAAGAGACCCATCTGGGCCATGCTTCAAAATATGGCCCTTCACTAAATACTCTGCAACTATAAATTCACGGGGATCGGTGATGTACAAGAGTTGCACATTCCCCAAAGCTCCGACATGACGAGCAATGCGAGTAATTAATGAAGTGCATTCTATAGGCCCCTTGATCCTAAATTGTTCTAACCATTGTTTAATCATTGCCTTGACAGAGGAGATTTTAATCTTTTTTTACCATGGCATATAAGATCATTAACTCATGTATTCTAACAGGTCTAACATCTTCTCAAGGAAAAACGGTAATTGCTAACCATTTATGCATCAGCCTTAAGGTAGGATTATGGATGTCATTAGTTCTTGGCTTAGTACAAAAGGATTCACCTGATATACTTTGCCAAAAACTATGTTTATCAAAATTTGACAATTTTGATTCCCACTCAACAGAACACTGATGAGCGAAACCAAGCAAGAGACTAAATTCTTTCCATGTGTAGTAATATTCCCTCCTAAATAATCAGAAAGAAATACCACCTCCAATTTCTTTCAAAGTGCATACAAATTGGATGGTCAGAAGGCGTGAGCCTTCTTCCTCCACATGAGAAAAATTTTGCCACCCTATCGATTGCCAAACAAGATGAAACTCAAAGTCCATACTATCGTACTAAGCACTTCCAAATCATATGCTCCCGTAGGAGCGAATATCCGGTCCTTGAGGAGGACGTACGCCTGTCTTTCTCGCTCATCCTTCAATTCGAGCTTAGTCTCATGGATGAGAGAGGAAGCATGATGACTTCCTTCTCTTCTTGAGGGAGCGGCTTGCGGATCGTCCTGCATTGTCGGGCTATGTACATGACCGAGGGACGGAGCTGAACTTGAATGGCCCGAGCTTGATCCCGATCCCTTGCGCATTGCGCTGAACAACTGCTTGACACTTTTCTTCATCTGTAGCTAAAAAGAACAGAGCACACAAGAACACTTGGGACGGGTTAAGTGTTAGCACAACGTTAGGTTAGCCATCCAAAAGTCAGTCATTCTTGTGGAGCTTGGTCGCCACCACAAATGGTTCTTGCGTGACACCCCACGGAGGTAACTCCAAATGCAAGCAAAACTCGGGAAATATTTTTTATGAACTTATGAAGAACACATTGAAAGAACTCTAGAGAGGAGAAGGCAACTTGAGGGCACACTATGGCAGCTCAAGTTGGTGCAAGAAGAGGAACCTCCCCACCTTCCCTTTTACAGATGGCAGCTCAAGTTGGTGCAAGAAGAGGAACCTCCCCACCTTCCCTTTTACAGAGGGGGCTCTCCCTTGGTTCGGCCGAACCAAGAGGGGCTCCTTTCTCCTCCAAACTTTGGATTCCTTATCTCCACATCATCATCCACTACACCTAAAAGTTTGAGCCCGATTGGCCTCCATGATGGTTCGGCCGAACCATGTTGGTGGGGTTTGGTCCCCACCCAAGGATCCAATGCTTGCTCTTACTAAAATAATCAACCTAGTGTATGTTTGATGAGTGGAATCCAAGTCTAAAGTCTTGCCATGATAAACACTAGAATTATTCAATATAAAAGTCCTAATTTCAAATTTTTAATTTTTTTCTATGCATGAGAGGAAAAGTAGACATGCCATGCTTGATGATGCAAGAATCAAAATTAAGGGAAGTAAACATGTATTTGGAAAATCAAATACGGGATACATACCAATTTTACCTGTCGGCCAGGGCTCCTCATTTAAAGTCCGACGAGCCGGACTTTCTCCGCTCAATTAAGCTTGTGCATCACCCGGTCTCGGAGAAGCAGACACGGGCGACTTCACTTGCCACACCTTGTTGATCTTCTTTTGTTCGTCCAGTGTGGTAGAAGGAATTCTGGACTTTGGCGATGGCTAGAATGATACCGCCCACCTTTCTTTCTTGATTCTCCTTGGAGACGGTGATTCCTTCTCCAAGAAATCCTTCATGAATTTAATTAGGTTGTCCATCTCCAGGGGCTTAACTTCGACCTCCTTAATGTTCTTGGTATTGGGTCCGTACTTGATCTTGACCATAGATGTCGGGACGCCTTCGGACCTCTTGGTATAATTAGGAGACGAATGAAACTCATCCATTCTTCTCCAAAGTATAGCAAGACATCCGATGCTCCGAGAGAGAGATAACTAAGACATCGCTGGGCCTTTAGCCTGCCAGTCAACTTCAGCCTGGATTTGCCCGTCAAACCACTTGATGGCGAAGACCAGATGTGTTACACAACCAGGAGACTTGACATCAAATGGCTAAAGATCTACGTTGTCTCAATTATCTTTAACTCATACTCGTGGTTAATATGTTCCTAACAAAAGGAACGGCTAACCACTTTCATCCAAGCATATGGTATCCATAACTGGTTTAATGACTCATCATGGGTCATAAGCTATTACAACATGATAGTTCTTAGAGATTACATATGGTCGTCAGGCCAAATAGTTATATAGATAGTCATAGCAAATGGAAGCAAACAACATTCCTGATGATCTTTCTCCAACCGACTAGGGAGTGCCCTAGTATGAACCGTCCGGGTAGAATGGCACTTCCTCGGTAAATTCCTCCTCCTTGGGAGGAGTCTCCCCTGCAATCATGTCTATGCACAAACAAGTATAGACACACACAACAACAAGTGTCAGTACAATGCATTGTACTGGCAAGCACCCATCAAGCCTAAGACTACATGTACGACAATATCAAGGAGAAGCTCATGTATAGTTTCATTTTAGCACAAAGCTAACTTTATTTTAGCAAGACCCCATTTGGAAATACCCAAGTTTGAACAATTAATTTCAGCAAACATGTAGTTCACTAAGTTGGGCATTAATAAATAGTATTGCTCATAAAATTTCCTCACTTTGCATTATGGGGCAGCAAAGGAGTATAATGTTCATAAATCATCCATCCTTTGCATTGTTGGGGCAGCAAAGGAGTAAATTAGAGAGAAAACCATTTTGAATATTTTTGGTAAGGAGGTGTACAAATCTTCTCAAACACATGAAAATTATACCCATGACACATTCACACGACGCTCGTAACCGTGAGCACGGCTAACCGATTAGTTTAAACTCTACAGAGTGTGTACACTTTACCTACATGATGTGACAAAATAATCATGCAAAGCATGGCACGCGATACATAAGTATCCGATTTATTATACACAACAAAGTCCTTCTAGTACCCATGATTTAGCCTTACACCAGCACGATATGTGTTTCCTCCATCCTATATCATTTTTGAAGTACGACATAGAACCGTTAAGTGGTGGGCCCACGCCTTAAACTTAACGCCGTGGGGGCGGACACAACAGGAACCCATCCACGTGGCACAATACCGTTGTATTGGACAGGCTGAGTCACCTAAACTACCACATCGGGGCATAAAGGAAGCTCCTCTGAGTTATACGAACTCATACACTTCGGCCTACTTAATTGTAAGACTAAACCAAAAATAGTATACTAAGCTAGGGCTATCCCATACTAGCACATGTGGTTATACTGTTTTCGAAATGAATAATCGTGGAGTGAAGTCCTTAGGGTAGTCTGGGCACACACTCCCCCTATCGGTATACAACTAATTAGCATATATATACCACCTGCGGCCCAAACTTGAAAACCAAGTTGTACCATATTTTGTTTTCAACATAAGGCATACTTGTCATAACATAGCTTTTGGAAAAATAGAAGCTTTGCAAGTAAAACATCGGTACTTAGCCCAGTAGTCATGGGAAAATGTATACTACAAGCAAACTAAGCATGGGGGTAAGTAATTCATGAAATTCCAGATTGGTTCACTATGTATTAGCCTCTGATCATTTCTAAGGTTTGGAATTGGCTAATGTATTAAGTGGAGTTTTCAGGGGAATGCAACATCGGGTGTAGTACTAAACATGTTCATATCAAGTTTTTAGTATTACTCATCAAATATCATGCAAGTTCCCAACCCTTTTAAAATAACCTCCGTAAAACTAGGATCAATTTGTTCAAAGGGGGAGGCGAGGACTTGCCTGGTTCTCCTTCCTCCAGATCATACAAGTACGCGAGATCTTCAAACGGTGCCGACTATTCGTCTAATGTATATGTACAAAAATTTTAGATTTTAAGTGTTTATGAGAATCCTTAATGAACTAAGATGAATGCATATGAGATGCAAGTGTTTTAGCTTCAGATATATATTAAGTAGGGTGTCTATTAAGTCTTTTTCTTCCCCAAGTGAAAGGCTTATTTATAGTCTCTTTTATAGTGTAGGGGTTTAGTGTTGCAATATTGCTAAATTTGTGTAGAGATTATGGCAATTGGATATCCACATGGCAAGCTTATCGGACTGGAGATAGAGATAGGTTGCGCCAGCCAATTATGTAAACCAACTACGAC
Source organism: Oryza australiensis (assembly GCA_019925245.2). NCBI lineage: Eukaryota > Viridiplantae > Streptophyta > Magnoliopsida > Poales > Poaceae > Oryza > Oryza australiensis. The sequence goes on along the minus strand of JAIFGZ020000225.1, from coordinate 1,927,827 downwards.
TTGGGTATTACGTTGCCGATTAAGATAAGGCAACAGCTCATAGTCACGGTTTGGTAAGATTTAAGAAACCGACTTAGAGTAAGATAGGGTTTTCGACTTGTAAACCCGCCTCCCAAGACTATATAAGGGGGTAAGGGGCGTCCCTTGAGGGATATGCTTTATCAGCTTTCAGCTTTAGATTCAAGAGATCAGACTTTAGGAGCAACAGATCTTGAGATCAATAAACACTTCGCGGATCGAATCCCCGAAACAGGAGTAGGGTATTACCTCACGAGAGGGCCTAAACCTGTCTAAACCTTGTTCTCCACCTATTCCATTGTGCTTGGCGATCTTGACTGCACCCCCAAATTTCTATTGCCGAAACCGAGTTTCGACAATTGGCGCGCCAGGTAGGGGCCCGCGCGTCAAGACTTCTTTGACAATCTCGCCGGCAAGCGCGATGGGATCTTCTTCAGGCATCGACAACTTCGCCGCCAACGGCTTCAACAAGCTCTCCTTCCCCGACTCGGATTCGGACCAATCGGGAGGGGGAATCCGCTCGGTGTCGTTCGGGTTACCGAACAACGCCGAGATCTGCGACAAAATCCTGACTTCCAAGATGCAGTCTATCCACTCAGAAGGAAGAATCCACTCGGCGCCGTTCGGACTACCGAACGCCGCTGAAATCTACAGTTGTCTTCTCACCTCCCCGTCAGAATCAATCTACTCGGGGGGAGAAACCCTCTCGGTACCGTTTGGACTACCAAACGCCGCTGAGATCTACTGCAAACTCCTCTCCCTCGAGTCGAGATCGACCCACTCGGAGGGATCCACGTCATCAAGCTATGACTCGGACTGGAATGATCCTGATCCGAGCAACCCAGGCTCGAGGGAAGTCGCAGTCATCCTCCAACCGTTCGGATCATGCTCATCCACGGAGCTCGACGAGTACCTCAGCTCTTCAGGCTTCGACGATCTCTATGGCATCCCTCGGATGAGGCCAACAACTCCGACTGTGACAAGGACTACGAGCCGAAGTGCTTCGACATCCTCATGGCTGAGCTGGCCGAGACCGACTCAGCCATGGCCCGTAGGGTCGCAGAAGAAGAACAAGCCAGACTTGAGCAAGAGCGCAAGCTGGCAGAACATGAGAGGAAGCGCAAGGAGGAGGCCGACAGAAGAAAGCAGGATCTGAGGGCAACTGGACGATCTGCTCGGGAGGCCATAATCCAGACGCGAGTCAACAACGCCAATATCTTCCAAACACCCCAGCAGAACGCCATTGCCGCACTCACCCTCCTCGACACCGTGATCGAAATGGCTCCCACCAACGTGACTCCAATTCTGGACAAGATCAAGACCATTGTCGCGGCCACAGCCAACTGATCTCCCTCCAACTTAGCCCGAAGACCGACTGAGTCCATGGCAGAAACGCCCGACAGAAGCCGACTCCTGTCGCTGAGGTCAAAGGATTACAAGAGGGACGAGCAAGACCGAACAGCCACTAGGTCAAGAGACCTTTGCCACGAGACCACACGCAAGCATCAAGAGCAATCGGCCGACTCCCGCGAGAAGCGGCATGGACGATCACCCGTCCACCACCGGGTCTGCCGCAGCAACAACTCCGACTACCGAAGCAACCTACCAAGGACCTCGCCGAGTGATATGCAGGAAGTCCTCGACCGACCCTATCAAGAACAAGATCAGCGCTCCCGCGAAGATCGAAGGGGCTTGCCCGACAGCAATGATGATGGAGTACCCGCTTTCACTCGGGACCTGCGCCGAGTGCATTGGCCGAAAGGTTTCAAGCCGACAGGAATCAAGAAGTACGACGGGAAGACCGACCCCGAGTCGTGGCTAACCGTGTACACCCTCACCATCCGTGCGGCAGGAGGTGACAACAAGGTCATGGCCAATTACCTGCATGTTGCCCTTGCTAACTCAGCCAGGAACTAGCTCACGAGCTTGCCAAGAGGCTCGATCGGCTCGTGGAGTGAGTTAAGGGACCACTTCATCACCAACTTCCAGGGAACTTTTGAGAGGCCTGGGACCCACTTCGACCTCTACAACGTCGTCCAGAAGCCAGACGAGCCATTGAAGGACTACATCCGGCGCTTCTTCGAAAAGCGCAACAAGATCCCCAACATCACCGACGACATCATCATCGCCGCCTTCCAGAAGGGAGTCCGTGATGAACTGTTGATCGGAAAATTTGGGCGCAAGCCACCGAAGACGGTGAAGCAGATGTTCGAGACGGCAAACTCTTACGCCAAGTCCAGCGACGCGATCAAAGCGGCGCGCCAAGACCGGCCTGACAGAAGGGACGACAAGCAGTCGGGAGGAAGCCGACACCCTAAGAAGGATAACGGCAACAACAACCAGGGCTAGAAGGACCGCAAGCGCCGGCCTGAGGACCTGGTTGCGGCGACGTCCAACTCCCAACGCCGTCCCCGAGTCGCGGCCTATGACGCAATCATGAATGCTCAGTGCACTCATCATCCCAACCACAAGCATGCGGCCAAGGATTGCTTCATTTACAAGCAATTCGCCGAGCAATATGCGGCACAGCTCAACAAGAAGTCGACTGATGAAGCCGGTCCATCGGGCACCAAGAAGAACAACCCGACTGGAAACTCGGAGCCCTTTCAAGACCCCGTGGGCGAGCTGAATCACATTTTTGGGGGGCCGCAAGCTTATGAGTCCAAGAGGAAGCAGAAGCTAATCGACCGCGAGGTCAACGCGGCGCAACCCGAAGTCCCACAATACCTACGATGGTCGGAGGTGGTCATCACGTTCGACCGCTCGGATCACCCTGACCGAGTGGTTCACCCGGGGCGGTATCCCCTAGTCCTAGACCCGGTGGTCCGCAACATCAAGCTGAAGCGCATCCTCACTGATGGGGGCAGTGCCCTCAATATTTTGTTCGCCAAGACCTTGGATGAGATGCAAATCCCAAGAGCCAAACTAAAGGCAAGCTCAGCCCCCTTCCACGGAGTTATCCCGGGGCTGTCGTCCACGCCACTCAGGCACATCGCCCTTCTAGTCACCTTCGGAGTTCTACTCCGAAAACTTTCGAATGGAGAATATCACTTTCGAGGTGGCTGACTTCAAGACGGCCTACCACGCGATCATTGGAAGGCCTGCACTCGCCAAGTTCATGGCGATACCGCACTATACCTACCTCTGCATGAAGATGTCAGGTCCAAACGGCGTCATCACTCTTCACAACGACGTCAAACAAGCCTTCACTTGCGACAAGGAAAGCTGCGACATGGCCCAATCTCGTGAGAGATTGCGTGGCCAGGAGGAAATCTGATTGGCTGCATCAACTTCTGCAGAGGGTGAAATCCCCGCAATGAAGATAGCCAAGTCGGGACAAGGCGACGCCAGAACGAAGAAAATCTCCCTTGATCCATCGGATCCTTCCAAAACCGCAGTAATTGGCGCTGAGCTAGATCCTAAATAGGAAAGCGCGCTCGTCACCTTCCTCCAAAATAATAAAGATCTTTTTGCTTGGAAACCATCTGATATGCCTGGAGTTCCTAGGGAGGTGATCGAGCACTCTTTACACGTCAAAGATGACGCGAAACCAATCAAACAACGATTGCGCAGGTTCGCTCAGGATCAAAAAGACACCATCAAGGAAGAACTCACAAAGCTTTTAGCCGCTGGTTTTATCAAGGAAGTTCTACATCTCGACTGGTTGGCTAACTCGGTTCTGGTCCAGAAGAAGACAGGGAATGGCGCATGTGCGTTGACTACACCGACCTCAACAAGGCCTGCCCCAAAGATCCATTCGGATTGCCTCGCATCGACCAAGTCATGGACTCAACAGTCGGCTGCCAGCGCCTAAGCTTTTTGGATTGTTACTCGGGCTACCACCAAATCAGCTTGAAGGAATCCGACTGCCTGAAAACATCGTTCATCACGCCGTTTGGGGCTTATTGCTACATCACGATGCCTTTCAGCCTGAAGAACGTCGGAGCCACATACTAGCGCATGATCCAAAGGTGTTTTCAGACGCAGATCGGGAAGAACGTGGAAGCTTATGTCGACGACGTCGTCATCAAGACCAAGCAGAAGGAAGACCTGATCGCCGACTTAGAAGAAACCTTCGCGAACATCCGGGCCTTCAGAATGAAGTTGAACCCGGAGAAGTGCACGTTCGGCATGCCATCAGGCAAACTGCTCGGCTTCATGGTGTCACATCGTGGCATTGAAGCTAACCCAGAAAAAATCAACGCTATCCTGAATATGAAGCCCCCGAGTAACTAGAAAGACGTTCGGAGGCTTACTGGCTGCATGGCGGCGCTAAGCCGATTCATCTCTCGACTCGGCGAACGAGGCATGCCTTTCTTCAGGTTGCTAAAGAAAACAAATGACTTTCAGTGGACTACGGAAGCCCATAAGGCCTTTGAAGATTTTAAAGAATTTCTCACGACACCGCCCGTCCTAGCATCACCTCAGCCCCAGGAGCCCCTGCTACTGTACGTCTCAGCAACTCACCAAGTGGTCAGCACGGTTCTCGTGGTCGAGCGCAAAGAAGAAGGGTCAGTCCAGAAGATTCAGAGGCCAATCTACTTCTTTAGTGAAGTATTGGCAGGAGCCAAAATTCGCTACCCTCAGGTACAAAAATTGCTATATGGTGTTCGATAACCGTGAGGAAATTGGCGCACTATTTTCAGGGTCACTCGGTCACGCGTCGTCACCTCCTTTCCACTCGCGATGTCATCCACAACCGGGAGGCGACTGGGCGCATCGCGAAGTGGGCCCTGGAGCTGATGCCGCTGGACTTAACTTTCAAAGCAAGAACGTCGATAAAGTCACAAGCCTTGGTGGATTTCCTGGCCGAGTGGACCAAACAACAAGAAGATGTACCTCGAGAAGACCTACAATACTGGACCATGCACTTTGACGGATCCAAGAGGATCACCAGCTTGGGAGCAGGAGTCGTGCTGGTCTCCCCGACTGGGGAGAGGCTAAGATATGTTCTTCACCTCCACTTCTCCGCCTCACACAACGTCGCCGAGTACGAAGCCTTGCTGCATGGACTACGACTTGTTGTTTCACTCGGGATACGACGATTGGTCGTGAAAGAGGATTCCCAGCTTGTTGTCAACCAAGTCATGAAAGACTGGTCATGTTTAAACGACACCATGGAGGCCTACCGGCAAGAAGTCCGTAAACTCGAAGACAGGTTCGACGGACTAGAACTATCCCACGTCCTAAGACATAACAATGAGGCAGCTGACGAGTTGGCGCAGTTCGGGTCTAAGCGAGAAGCTTCCCCAACAGACGTCTTCGTAGAGCATCTCTATGAGCCGATTGTTGCAGCCAAACCAACTCCCAACGAGCAAGCTGCAAACAAAGTCACCATGATCAACGTCGACTGGAGGACGCCGCTCATCAAATTCTTAACTCAGCAAGAGCTGCCGGAAGACCGGGATGAGGCGGAACGCGTCCGACGCCATTGTCAGGCTTATGTCATGGTAGAATCCGATTTATACAAGAGGAGCCCTTCTGGTGACCTGATGAGATGTATCACGTCCGAGGAAGGACGGCAATTACTCCAGGATATCCACTCGGGCGTATGCGGAAGACACGCGGCAGCACGCACCTTGGTGGGCAAAGCCTACAGACAAGGTTTCTTTTGGCTTACGGCGGTCTCCGACGCTGACAAAGTGGTCCGAACCTGTGAAGGTTGCCAGTTCTTCGCCCGGCAGAGTCATGTCCCAGCCCAAGAACTACAAACGATTCCATTATCCTGGCCATTCGCGGTATGGGGCTTAGACATGGTCGGTCATTTCAAAAAGGCTCTAGGAGGATTCACACATTTATTCGTCGCAATTGACAAATTCTCCAAGTGGATCGAAGCTAAGCCAGTTGCTACGATCACTGCTGAAAAGGCACGAGACTTCATCCTCAACATAGTGCATCGGTTCAGCGTCCCAAACAGAATAATAACCGACAATGGGACTCAATTCACTGGGGGCATCTTTAAGGAATTTTGCGAAAACTTCGGCATCAAAATCTGCTACGCATCGGTTGCACATCCCAAAAGCAATGGACAAGTTGAGCATGCCAACGGCATGGTTCTTCAAGGCATCAAGGCCCGAGTGTTTGACCGGCTAAACCCTTATGCCGGCAAATGGGTCCAAGAGCTCCCCTCGGTTCTATGGTCTCTGCGGACTACGCCTAGTCGGGCTACCGGCCAAACTCTTTCTTTTTGGTCTATGGCGCAGAAGCCATGCTGCCAAATGAAATGGAGTACGAATCTCTCCGAGTCCGTAGCTTTAATGACGAACGCTATGATCAAGACCGAGTGGATGACCTCACCCGACTAGAAGAGGCCCGTGAGGCAGCCCTGATCCAGTCGGCAAGATATCTTCAAGGTTTTAGACGATACCACAATCGCAACGTTCGAGCACGAGCTTTTATTGTTGGTGATTTGGTTCTACGCAAGATTCAGACCACCAAGGACTGTCACAAGTTATCTCCATTATGGGAAGGACCGTATATAATTGCTGAGGTGACTCGGCCAGGAGCATATCAACTAAAACATGAAGACGGATCCATGGTGGAGAATTCCTGGAACATCGAGCATCTTCGACGATACTATGCTTAAATTGCCTTAAGTTTCATGTTCTTCTTGACTGCCAACCTCAAGCAAGATGACTTCTTGAGTTAGCAGTCGGGGGCTGTACATATGTCAGTAAAGCATGGTTTTCTTCGGCAACTTATGCTTATTCGGTTTATCATTGTTTAATGTTCCTTGATTCGAGTTCAACGTATAAGGACTGAGAATTTTTTGACGACCTAATCAAGCTTAGGCTTGGTGACAGTCAGACAAAAATTACTTAAGAAATTTTACATAAAAACTCGGATCAAGGCATTAACATAAATAAACTAAATATTTACAAGGCACATCAGAAGGTTGCATACAATGTTCACAAGGCAATCAAGATCGAAAGTGGTTCACTACATTGACGGCTACTTTCTTGGCGGACTCCTGTGCTTCGCTAATCAATTCTAGGGCCCGCTCATCTGAAGTACCATCGGTGAAGCCCTCCCCGACTGAATCAACGTCTACTCGGGGGTAGAGTTACTTGGTCTGTGCAAGGGCGAAGCCCGCTCCCATGATGGCTGCCTCGGAAATGTTAGCCAAATATTGATCAGGGGCCCGCCTAAGCTTATCAAAGACCTCGACGGTGTCCAACGAGCTGGTCCCGAGTCCATTAGGGAACAGCGACAACAGGATCAGCGTCGCCGCGTTAGCAACATCTTCCCTAACGCTTTCGGCTTTTTTGACCCTCTCAACGAAAACATCATACTGAGCTCGGGTCTTAATCTTGTAAGCTGCCAAAGATATACGATCACACAAAGCATTCAAAGATGAAGCAACACAAAGAACACTATTTTGAAAGAGCTCACCTTCAAACTTACTCTCCAGCTCGGCTCTGCTGGCGTCAGCCTCATCCAGGCGGGCTTGGAGCGAGTGGACCTCCGATGAGTTCTCTGCGACAAGAAAAGTTATCAACGACCAAGACCAAAACAGACTGCAATTAGAGGCACAAAAAGACTAAGGAGATCGAGCTTACTCCCAACTGAACCCCAGAGGTCAAGGTTCTCCTCCCGGAGTGCGGCTATTTCTCTCCTCAGAGCCGCTTTTCTCGATGCAGCTTCCTCTCGAGTGGCCTTTAGCTCCTGCTGGATGTTTTCCAGGGAGTTCAAGTGCGGGACCAACTTCTCGAGTGCATCGGATTTGGCCATCGATCGGCAATACACCCTCTGCACACAATTTCTGAAGATTGATCGACTGAAAAGCGATTACAAAGCTACAACAGAAAAGGAGCAAAACTCATGTTTAACAGTCGTGTCGCTTTGTTCAGGATGTCTACAAGCATGTCTCTTTCTTCATTCTCCATTTACTTGTTCAGGATGATGCCCTGTCTCTGGCCTTCCGAATCGCGCCACTCAATCTTGATTGGAGGGACCCAGGTCTCAGAAGATTGCAACCTAGGGATCTCCTCTACTTTGGCTGATTGATTCAGAAGGAGCGAATGAAGATATAAGAAAAATGGATTGGAGATTAAAAAGCTAGAGATTGATTCAAGACTTACCAGCTTCGGTGGCTAAATCCTTAACCGGCACTTCCCGGCTGCTTTTCTCTTCTTGGCTCTTGCCCAACCAGTCTTCAGTCGGGGCCCTTTGAGTAGCAGTCGGGGGCTCTTCTGCGGTCGACTGGTTTCCAGTCGGGGTACCCCGGCTGGCGGTCGGGGGCTCTTCCCTTGGGACATCCTCACTGAGAGGTGAGGGCCTCCCACTCGGAGCGCTCTCACTCGGGAGAGGGCTTTGGGGTTTCGGTTCTGCGGGCTGTGATGCCTCAGCCGCTGCAGTTAGCGTAGGGCCCTCACTTTGCCCAATGGGATCAATGTTTTGAGGCCTCCTGCAAAGAGAAAGACAGGAGCAGTTGGGATGAAGACGGAGAAATTTTCAGCAAAGAGCACAGTTTCAGTCGTGAGACGTACCTGGTTGATCGGCGAATCTTGGGCGCCATTTTCGGTGACAGCCTTGGAGGGGTCGCTTCAGCTTGAGGGGCTGGGACATCGTCGTCCGAATCATCAATGACCAGCCTCCTCTTACTCGCCCGCTTGTTGGTGTCTTCACTCGGGGCAGCCCTCTCTTGCCAATCGGATCGCTCTGGATTTTTATGATGCCAGCTGGTTTCTTGGCAGGCCGAGCCGGCATGTCATCATGATGTATTTTGTATGGCTTTGAAATAATGGAGGCGTTTTCCTGCAAGAGAGATTCTTTGAACACTAAGAAGTGCCACATCAAGATCGAAAGGCAATAAAAGAGTCAAGTCAACTTACCGGAGGAGGAGGATGATATAGGCGTGCGGAGAACCGACGCATGAGGCTGCGCTTGACCGCAATCCCGATCGAGAAAATCTTATACATACGGATCTTCAAAATCTCAAGCTAAGGGAGTCGCGGTCTTCCCGATTGGGGTCCCTCTCGCCCTCATACTCAAAGGCGGGCTTGGACCTCTCCTTGATCGGGGCCAGTCGGTTCCTGATGAAATGCCGAGTGATCTGCTCGCCCGGAAGACCCTTATGCTTCATCTCCATGATCTTCGCCAGAAGCTTGTTGGCTTCGTCCCAGTCTTGGGCTACTAGCACGGTGCTCCAGTTGGGTTTTGGCACCGGAGGAAGGCCAACAAAGTTTGGCAGACTGGGTTCAAGGTTAGCAATATAGAACCAATTTGCATGCCAACCCTTGTTGGAGGATTTCAAGGGAAGAGAAAAATAGTCTCGGCGGAGGGATCCACGGAGCTGGAAGCTACCAACGACGCAGGGCTCATCCTTGTTCGGATGCGGCTTGAGATAGAACATACGCCGGAAGAGTTGGAAGTGGGGAAGATGCCAAGGAAGGCTTCGCAGACATGAATGAAAAGAGCAATATGTAGCATGGAATTGGGGTTCAAATGATAGAGTTGAAGGCTGTAATAGTCAAGAAGACCCCTAAAGAACTCAGAGGTGGGGAGGCCAAAACCACAATAGAAGAAAGAAGTAAAGACGACGAGCTCACCGGTGTTCGGAGTGGGGAACTCCTCACCGGCCACCGGGCGCCAGCAGACGATCTCCTTGGGAGGGAGAACTCCGTGCTTCACCATCTCCTTGAGAGTCGACTCCTTGACATCCGAAGTCGCCCATTGCTCGAAGGGGATCTTTTTCTCTCCCACCATGGATGTGGTTTGGAGAAGTGGATCTGGCTCGATGGATGGGGATTTGGGATGAGGATCTATGGAGATGGATGCGGAGGCTAGCTTGTGGAGGAGCGTGAGCTCCAGGATTGAGGGGATTGGTCGTGCACGCAAGTTTAGGGTTTTCCGCTGCAAGCTGGTGAACAGTATTGCGAGTGGGGAAATTTTTTGGGAAGACGAAGTGGCGGGGATGACCTCGAGGCTTTGTAAGAGATTTGAGGGTTTTGCTAGGTATTCTCGTGATTGGGCCGAGCCCATGAGAGACTTGCGGCCCAGCTAAGGTGTGGCCTGACGCGTGTCCTTAGGGACTTAAGTGGATGAACTTAAGCAGATTTGCTTTGGCAATATGCACGTGTCTGAGTGCCCCGTACCTTTGGAAATCATTTCATACCGCGGTTTGCACAACTTCATGAGAAGTTGGCACGATGCAATTTGAAAGGTGACAAACAGTAAAGCTTTTCATGGCTGCCTTGATGACAGGGACTGTTTGGTTTTTAAGCATTTGATTAAATGATTATATCAATGTTGTTTTTCCACTTTGGTGAAGATCTTTTTAAGATTGAGACCAATATTGTGGCAAGAGCTATTTAATATTTTGGTCATATTTTTCAGATGACTGAAAAACTTGTTTACCCATGAGGGATGATTAAGGTATTTGTTCCGAGATGACTCGGATAAACATGAGCTTACCGAGTGCTTTTCACCCACGTGGGTTGATTGAACTATTTGTTTTGAGATGACTTGGGCAGATTCACTCGGACAAGCGAGAGCTTACCGAGTGATGAGATTTTTTATGATTTCTTTAGCATGAGCTAAGCATTTATATGAGAATGATTTTTTATAGTTCTTGACTATATGTTTAGTGTGATTTTGACTAACCACATAGTCGGGGGCTACACCTAATTAGGTGCATCAGGAGATGCACCTAGATATTTATTTTTAAGAATTTTTTGGATATTTTTTCAGCCCTTCGCAGTCTTTGGAGCCACTTGGGAGATTCAAGCGGAGGTGATGGAATCACTCGGCGCCAGAAGCACCCGGCCAAAGAGTTGTTTGGCTGTGTGCTATTTTGGTTTGAGGCTGAGTTATTTCGTTGACTGCAAAGGACTCGGGGCTTCTGTGGAGATTATGGCAATTGGATATCCACATGGCAAGCTTATCCGACTGGAGATAGGGATAGGTTGCGCCTGCCAATTATTAAACCAACTACGACTTGGGTATTACGTTGCCGATTAAGATAAGGCAACGGCTCATAGTCACGGTTTGGTAAGATTGAGGAAACCGACTTAGAGTAAGATAGAGCTTCCGACTTGTAAACCTGCCTCCTAAGACTATATAAGGGGGGTAAGGGGTGTCCCTTGAGGGATATGTTTTATCAGCTTTCAGCTTTAGATTCAAGAGATCAGACTTTAGGAGCAACAGATCTTGAAATCAATAAACACTTCGCGGATCGAATCCCCGAAACAGGAGTACGGTATTACCTCACGAGAGGGCCTGAACCTGTCTAAACCTTGTTCTCCACCTAACCCATTGTGCTTGGCGATCTTGACTGCACCCCCAAATTTCTATTGCCAAAACCGAGTTTCGACAATTTGTTCAAGACCAAAATATGGGCTTTCTGGTACGTATTTTATTTTTAGTTAGTAGAACACAGAAGGATGCTCCTAACAAAATTTAGTTTGCATTTTTAGAAATTTTATTGGGTCCACTATGATTTTTGGAAGTCAGGGTGCACTAGAACAACTCTTTTATTAAATAAATCTATAAGTGGTATTTTCTTCCACAGAAAGTATATGATTTCTTATTGTTGTATTAATATACGTCTTTCATAGTTTCTACAGAGTCTTGATTCACTTTATTCGGAGTAAGGATAACTTTCCTATGATTTTTATAAGTTTAGCCTACCTTATTTAGCAGGGTTTGCAAAATAAATATTTTTAGCTAAATCTGCTACTGGGTGTAGCCATTTTTATTCCATAGCCTTAAAGTATACAATCTTATGCTCCTGACAAAATTTGTCCCAAGTCAAAATATGCTAGTTTCAATTTTTTATGGATTTTCAAAGTCTGGCTATATTTCTGTGTGGAAATACCTATTCGGTTTTTATTTTCTTTATTTCGTGTGGGGCCTACCTGTCAGTGGCAGAATGGTGTTTAAGTGGCTAATGCGCATCTGATTCGGTGGGTCCCAGCTGTCAGCGACGGTTTAAGATTTAAACGTGTTTTGGCACCTGACATGCGGGTCCCGGCTGTCAGTGACGCAATGGGGACGGAAACAAGGCAACGACGCGCGACGAGGTTCTCGTCGGCGCCGGTGGCGAACAGCGACCGGTGGATGGTTGCGGTCAACAGAGAAAAAGTTGTTGGAGCCATAGCGAAGCTAATGGCAGTCATCTCGCTTGCTACCGTGGCTGGAATAGTGGCTGGCGACGGCGTGGGCAGAGCCATGGCTCGGGCCTAGTGTGCATGTGCGAATCTAGGGCTCACCGTGCTATGCATGTAACGGAAATAGTATCTAGAGGTGCTGAGGATGCTTACCGAGCAACTGGGAGGCGCTGGCGACGTCTGGATAGGGGTGGCGCCGTGCGGGGTCTAGCGGCGGCGGCGGTCCTTGCCTCGGGTGAACGGCGACAGCATGTCTCAAGGTGCAGCTGTGAAGAATGACAGCGGAATCTTGTCAAGTGGTCTCTGTGGATGCTTGAATCGAGAGGAATCGGCCTAGAACTAACTGGGGAGAGAAGAGGGGAAGATCGACGACGGTGGTCGGAGTTGGGGACGAAATGGAGCTTTTCCTCCTCGGGGCTTCTTCGGTCGATTCCTTGGGTTTCAACCATCGTCACGCATCAAGGAATATAGTGGCGAAAAGGTTCTGGCAATGGCTCACCATAGATGGCCGACGACAAGAGGGTGGTGTGGCGGCGGGTGTTGCAGGGCACGCGGTTCACAGTGTTGGCTTGCTGGCGTTCCCGGTCACTGGTTGCACCATTCCAAGCGAAACTTGGGCGTTAGAGAGAACAAAGGTCGTGGAGTTGGGAATGGACATTGGCTAAAGGAGTTGCTCACCGGAGTGCGAATGCGGCTAGATCTTGTTCGGCGGCAGAGGAAGTTCGCAGGGGTTTTCTTGGCGCTCTCGAGGTGGTCAGCTTCGGCTCTCTCGTGGAACACGACTGGAGTGAATAGAGGTCACCGCTGGTCGGTTGGTCGGGGTTTTGTGCGGTCGCCGACGATGCAGGGGAGAGCGAGCTCGGCTTGACGCGTGCACGGCGCGTTCCCCGCGCGCGACGCGTGCTCTTGTGCGTGGTGTGGCATCTGAGCGAGTGAGACAAGAGTGAACATGATGTGTCGCTGGCAACGCGGTCCCACGAGTCAGTATGGCCTACTTGCCAGTGAGGGATGGAAGGAGAGATGGGAGATGCTGAATTTTTCCAAGTCTGGTCGCAGTGATGACTTTACAACTTTGGGTCTCTTTTAAACCTATTTCCAGGCAGATTCAGGGGTGGTGTCCCATGGAAAAGTTGTAAAGCTTGACTCAAACCATAATACTGCCAAGTTTCACCGCCTGAGGCTTGCTGGTTTAGTTTTTATAACAGTCCAAAGTCGGCTCTAGAGTCCTGTGTCGGCCAGCTCAACACTGAGAAAATTTCTTAGGGTCAATTCTAGTCTTCACACTAATTTCCATCATCTACCTTAATGATGTATCCCTAAACCTTGTGGTTTGTTTGCTGAGGTCCTTTTCATGTTTTTTTTGGATATTTTTCTTACTTTTTATTGGGCTTCTTTCATTTAAACTCCAAGAAGAAATTATGCCTTTTTATGCATATACCCTATTGTACATGAAAATCGAGTATCCGCTCTTCGTTCAAAAAGAAATTTTTGGGTTCAAGATTTACAGTATACATTCTACTCTTTCCTTCAAGTACAAGATTTTTCAGGATATGAAATAGAACATTGCTCCACCCTTGGCTGGAAGTTGAATTTCTCCTCCTTCCCATTAATGTGGAGTCGGATTTCTTCGGTCCCACATCAATGCGGGCATCCGCGATGCTAAGGAACGGGCGCCCAAGAATGAGCGACGTCCTCTTGTCGACATCCATGTTGAGCACCACGAAATCCACGGGAATGAAACATCCCCAGATTTTCACCGGTATGTCTTCTGTGATTCTCGCTGGATAGCGGACTGATGAATCAGCCAGCTGCAGCCGCATTGGCGTTGATGCCAGCGTGGTGTCAGCCGATCAAAGCCTTACTTGGGCATGACACTGATGCTTGCCCCAAGGTCGCACAAGGCGTGGTTGAATTGTTGTGTCCCAATCGAGGAGGTGATCGTGGGACACCCTAGATCCTTCTTTTTCTCAAGAAGCTGGTTGAGGATAGCAGCGCTACATTCTTCTGTCAGCTTGATAACATTCATGGTAGGCATCGGCCTCTTATTGTTGAGGATGTCCTTGAGGTAGAAAGCGTACGTGGGTACTTGCATCCCTTCATCAAAGGAACGTTGATGTGGATCTTCCTAATGACCTCAACAAAACGAGCGAACTGCTCATCCACGGTTGGCTTCCTGTTGCGATGAGGGAACGGTAATAATGTAGTGTCATGGAATTCCTCCGATGTCGGTGTTCCCTCATGAACTTGGTTCTGAATTTTGGACGGCTCACCCTCTTTCTCCTTTGCATTCCCTGCATTGTTAGGATATGGCAGATCACGAGTGGTTTTACCCCCTCGTGTGGTCACCACATTCACATTTTCAAGGGAAGCCTCGGGTTGCCCGAGGATCTTCCCTGCCTCAGATGAAGGGATAGCAACAGCCAACTGAGCTAACTGAGTTTCTAGCATTTTGTTAAAACTCAGCTAATTCTTAATAGCAGAGGAAAAGCCTTCCATTTTAGCATTGATACTTTTCAAGGTTTTGTCATTGGCCGCTAGCTTCTTAGAAATGTTCTCATTAATTTTAGCTTGGCCTAAGACAAGATCTTTCAAGGATGGTTGGTTAGGATTGAAAGTATGAGAAGAATTGTTACCTCCTTGATAGTATGGGCATTGTTGGTTCCACCCTTGACCTCCTTGCGGACAATAGCTGTTGTTGTTCAGGTAGCAGACATCTACGCTGGTCTCGGGGCAGTTATTCCCCGAATGGCCAGTGTTGTTGCATGTCTCGCACATCATACGAGCGTCCACTGCCTGGACTCCTTCAGCCTTGTCCTCAAATTTCTTTAGCAAGAGGTCTAATTTGGCGGCCAGCATATCCGTCTCCTTGATGGTATGCATACCGCACTTCCGAGACTGGAGACGATCGTCGCTCCATCCTTTATTGGAGACCATCTTTCTCAATTAAATCGGTCGCACTTCTGACTATTAATGACAAGAAAGAACCTCCCACAGCAGCATCAGTATGATCACGGGTTGCCAAAGTCAGCCCGTTATAAAAATTCTAGATAAGAAGCCAATCATCCATCCATGGTGAGGACATGCCAGGATGTACTCTTGGAACCTCTCCCATGCTTCTGGGATTGACTCATCTGATGCTTGCTGAAAACTTGAAATCTTTCCTCGAAGAGCGTTGGTCTTGCCCATCAGGAAAAACTTCGTGAGGAACGCGTTAGAACACTTGTCCCAGGTATCCACAGCACTTTGGTTCGCATTGAACCACTGCTTCGCTCTCCCAATGAGGGAGAATGGAAACAGCCGAAGTCGGATGGCATCTTGTGTGACTCCCTTGATGGTGAAAGTGTTGCAGATCTCCAGGAAAGTTTGGAGATGTGCGTTGGTGTTAACACCAAAATTTGGTAAGCCTTGGAGTCTCCATCAGCTAAGTGTTCATATCGGCTCCAAGCAGAATCGACTAAGAGTTCTGCGT
The DNA here is from genome assembly GCA_019925245.2 of Oryza australiensis. Classification (NCBI taxonomy): domain Eukaryota; kingdom Viridiplantae; phylum Streptophyta; class Magnoliopsida; order Poales; family Poaceae; genus Oryza; species Oryza australiensis. The sequence goes on along the minus strand of JAIFGZ020000225.1, from coordinate 1,912,230 downwards.
CAGCCGATGGAGGATCAATATCTTCAGCAGTCGGATTCTGGTTAGATTCGGTTTGGAAAGATCTTATCTAGAAGACACCGAGTTCAAGAAGGATACGGCTTGTATCTGTTACTTAGGATAAGTTTGTTTCCTTTTATCTTTAGGAAAGTTTGAATTGTAATCTGTTAGGATCTCTGTTAGCATACGGGTATAAATATGTAAGCCCGGGGTCTATGTAAATCAATCCTCACGATCAATACAATTTGGCACATCGCCACCTTTTACCTTTTCCACTTTGTTCATCATCCGATGAGACTTGACACCCGACGCGGGGCTGCATCGGCTTCGATCTCCGACGAAGGGGTAAGTCCAAGGTTCCGCTGGTCTAGGTATATCATGTCTATCTTTAGTTTCATTACCGTTCATAGATACATCGGCTTAGTTAGGACTTTCTTGGTTAGGTCTGATATTCTGATCAAGTCGATGTTTCTATAAACGTAATGTCACTTTAGGTGGATTTGTTATTCCATCACACTAGACAGATCTATCGGCTCATGGAATATTAGATTATCATATACAATCTCGTGCTGCATCAGTTAGGTCCGACCTACTAGATTGTTATCGATAATCTAAGTCTTGTTAAGCCGATAGGTTCATGCTAATGTTTCACCGAATGGTTAGCCGGTCTTATCATATGTCTTTGTTAATCTAGTCTTAGTATCTCAATTTAGCTCTGTCGGCTATTTCTCGCTTTAGGGTTTCTGTCGATACAGGTTAAATCGTTATATTAGATTAGATTAGCTTAGTTATCTACCACCCTGAAAATCAGTCAAGGGCTTGATTGTCTAGATGTTGTGTTTCTTTTCATACTTAGTGTTGCACCAGTTCAGTTTGACCTACTAAGTCGTGATTAGAACCGTAATCTCTAGCCTGCCTGTTGGCTGTCACTAAGGATTTCGTCAGGGTTTCAGCCGACGAGTTATCTAGACATCGACATCGGCTGGAATCACACAATCGACTGTCAACAGATCAGTTGTTTTGATTATCGGACTAGGCTGATATGATTTATGCTCTGTTGTTTTGCATATCTTGTCAATGGCAGGATCAAATTGACTGGCACGCCCGCACTTCATCAATTTTAGGACATGCACTGGAGCTAAGTAGATCTCCCAGGCCAGCATGTGATTCGACGTCAACACATCTTTTGGCACGCCAGAGGCGGTACGGATTTGGTGTCAAAAGCCCGAGAATGAGGCAAGAACTCGTCGAGAAAGTAAAAATGAAAAGGGTGGCGATGCGCCGAATTGTATTGATCGTGAGGATTGATTTACATGGACCCCAGGCTTACATATTTATACCCGCAGGCTAACAGAGATCCTAACAGATTAATATTCAAACTTTTCTAAAGATAAAAGGAAATAAACTTATCCTAATTAACAGATACAAGCTGTATCCTTCTTGAACTCAGTGTCTTCTGGATAAGATCTTTCCAAACCGAATCTAACCAGAATCCGACTGCTGAAGATATTGATCCTCCATCGGTTGACGCAGAACTCTCAGCCGATTCTGCTTTGAGCTCATATGAACACTTAGCCGATGGAGACTTCAGGGCTTACCAAATTTTGGTGTTAACAGTTGGCGTCCTCGTTGGCATTCCCACAGAAGGGATTGGCATGTACCATGGTTATAAGACCCATCTTGATCTCAAAATTGGCCTCCCCAGTGTTGATTGTTGGTCCAATACGGACATTTTCAGCTGAGGGTGCCAAGAAATCACGGAGATTCTTTGATCCCAATGATGCCATGACCTTTGGTTTAACTGCCGAGAGGAAAATTTGAGGAGGAACGACACGAGGTCGAACTCTTCTCACAAGGGCCTCTGGATTTGTATTGTAATTATTCGACAAGTATAAACTGGTCATCCATTACCCTGTTTTCATATAAAAGAGAAAACAGATCAAGATAAGCCTGCTAGAGCAAAGGTAAGACAAATATAACTATATGGATATCCAAGCACTTATTATTTCTTCCTAGACCATTGTCTTCCCCGGCAACGGCGCCAGAAATGCTTGTTGGTATTTCTTATGTCACAGATAAATTCGCAAGCGCACAGATATACCGTTGTAGCATTTCACCCAGGAAGTATTCCAAGAGTATCGTTATTTGTTTTATCCCAAAGGAAGACTATGGTCTTGAAGAAAATATTAATATGCCATGGATATTCATAAGCTATAGATGAGATACCTAAGTCCAGACAGGGGTAAGGTAATCATATGTTTAAGGTAGTGTGACACACACAAAAGGGTCCTAGATAAATGATACACTAGTGCTAAGTGGAGAGTAGTATTTAGAGTCAGATTCCTATAGTTCTTCTAGTCAGAGTACATAGTTTAATTAATTATTCTAGTCATGCCTAAACCCAGTTCTATGCTGCCAGGACTACGGGGGTACCACCGCCCAGTGGCCCGGCCTGCTACCACGAAGCGATCTCTTACCATTTTTGCCGTACACCAAGTGGAGGAATACAAAGGACGGGCAGGGCTATCACCACCTGCCGCCTACCTCTCACCCGTGAGAAGTGGTCATAACCAATGTCTATGAAACAATCTAAGCACCATGCTTATATTACCATAAATACTTCTACCTCCCGGGGATAAGATAGAAGCAAACCTACATCCTAATTGCTCATTGGGCTGTGTCCGTGGCAATAGAGTTACTCGTCTAAACACAACAAGACTATGAATTAAACTAATAATGGAACTCTTATCTACTAAAGCATAAGAAGTACCACACTCATATGGACTAGAAGATATAATCTTTATTAAGCTCAAAGTCATACAAAGAAAGAAGAGTACTAAAGACATACCCGAATTTCAAAGACGACTCAGGAACCGAAAAGAACTCTAAACTACTTCCTACCTCCACTACCCTATATGACTAAGATAGAACTTGTAGGATCTTCTTCTTGTGGTTTGTCTTTGAAGTAAAGTGAACTTCTCCTTAAATAGGCCTCCAATGATGGTTGTATGGCGGTTGTTAACCGCCATACCCACTTAACCAACTTTGGCATCTGTGGGGTCTCCTCCGGAGAGGTCAACTCTCACAATACCACATAACCTCCCAGGAGTCCGGTTATGCGTGAGATAGTACAGACACAAGAATTTCGTTTATTACTACAAACTAATAGTATACAAGTACATGTTATACAATACAAAAAGACCACAGGGATAGTCCAAGTGTAGAGTCGACCTAGAGTTCGCATTCTTGGCTTCGGTGTTTTCTGAAGTTGTTATATATAAGGAAGAGCACCAATTGTACTCAACAAGCCAAACTGGATATAAATTCATATGGATATGCATGTTATATTAACAAGAGAAGTAAATTGTAGATATGTTCCTAGCATGATAGTATAACCTATTCTTTTGTAAAACATTATGAACATTCAAGTATGTGAAATGTAAATTTAACTTTATATTCCATCCCATCCTAAAATTATTTAAACATGAATATTCCAATTTTATAATAGTATTTAAGAAAAGTGCTCATGCCATTAAGCTGGATTCACCCATAGACACAACTCCATTAACCGGGAGTACGGCGTATTCGAATACAATAAACTGCAGCGTTTGCCCAGCTTTACCCGAGGATTAACCTTAGTTAGCCAGACTAGGGGTAACATAGCATTTATATAGTTCTAACCTTTTCTGATGTGTGAACGAGACCGACGGGTTATCTTAATAGGACACCAATTTTAACCAGTAATTGGTGTCTTCACCCCTATTTAGTAGTTGTTCGTCACACACTTGCCCCGGCTTGGTGGAACCTAGACTCTATCTTAACAGACGGTATCGATCTGGTTAGTATCGGCGTTATTACCCGCTGTTTACATAGCTGTCCACCAATGAGACTTCAACAACAACACTACAAATCTCCAAATGTTGTTATGCGCATTAATAAATCTCCTTAAGTCCCTAGAGAGATCGGAGAGAAATATATAAATGCTATGTCGGTATAACCGGTCCATCGGATGGGCGAAACTATATCCTTATTCTGGCACAAGAGTTTTTATATTTTTCTGGCATACAGCCAAAATCATTTAGGCCATATGAATTATATTTTCTGGCATATAGCCAAAATTATCCTCATATCACATGAGATGATAGGACTTATATTTACCTATCACATAAATAATGGATCATTTTCTATTTTACTGTATGAAATAATAATATAATTCTATATGACTATTCTCATATTACATCAAATGATAGGATTTATATTTACCTATCACATAAAATAATAGACTATTTTTCTATTTTATCACATGAAATAACTTCCTATGAGTATGAATGAAATACTAGCACATGTGATAATGCTTATCCTATCATGTTGATAGTTTTATACCTAGTTCAAGTTATCAAGATGTTTTCTAAGGAGAAGGAGAATATATCTATTAATATGAAATAATAACCTTCTCAGTTTCTAAACATGAACTAATAGGGTATTCCTACAGCATAAAATATTACTCTATATGAGCTAAGATGTTTCTTATGTCTACATAAAATATTAATCCATATGAACTAGAAAACTTACATAAAATATTAACATGCATGTTTTAAATAATATTTAAATCTACATAAAATGATATCTTATAACTATCTAACTCATCCCGAAATATTTCAAGCTAAATATACTTTTATAACATGGAATTCATTATTTTCAAATACTATAGATGATCAAGGATAGTTTGACATGTCTTCAGGACCAGTGGTCTCAAATCCTTCTTCTTTTTGAATAGTAGTGAAAGTGTTAGCGTTGACGATATGATTGAACTCAATTTCCTCTGCGAACTCGACGTCGCGATCTATCGATATTTGTTAAAATAAATCAAACAAATAACTCCAAATAAATACTAAATAAATATGACAATTTAAAAAGAGTTTAAAAAGTTATTTTGGAAGTTTTGAAGGAAAGTTATTTATTAGATCCTAAAACTTAAAATTTAGATTTGAAAAAAATAAAAAGAGTATTTGAAAGGAATAAGTCCATATTTGACCATCCAACTATTGCCGAAGTTTAATTTTGGCCATCCAATTACAAAACCGGATATCGGACACCCTGAACTACTCAAACCGTTTACGTTCGGATAGCCCAGGCGGTTTTGACTGTTTCCTTTGCCACGTGGCACCTAGGGGCTGACTCAGCACAGCGGTGGCGCCTCAGGAGCACTCTGCCCAGTCCTCCTCGGCGGCCGGCCTTGATGCGCACGCCATCCACGATGCCACCGTCAGCAGCAGCCTCGTCGGCACATGCGCGTGTGGAGATTGTGGCAATCGGGTATCCACATGGCAAGCTTATCCGACTGGAGGTAGGGATAGATTGCGCCGCTATATCTCGTAAGCCGAACTTGACTTAGGTGTTACGGTTGCCGATAGAGATAAGGCAATCGGCCTATAGTCACGGTTTGGTAAGATTGAGGAAACCAACTTAGAATAAGATAGGGTTTCCGACTTGTGAACCCTTCCTCCCAAGACTATATAAGGGGGGTAAGGGGCGTCCCTTGAGGGATATTCCAACACTAGATCCGAGAACAACTTCATAAGCAAGAGCTTTAGATCACGAGATCAATAAAGACACTCGGCGGATCGAATCCACCGAAACAGAGTAGGGTATTACCTCACGAGAGGGCCCGAACTCGTCTAAATCTTCTTCTCTTTCTAACCCATTGTGCTTGGCGATCTCGACTGCGACCCCATAAAATATATTGCCGAAACCAAGTTTCGACAGTTGGCGCGCCAGGTAGGGGGCCGCGCGTCGAGACTTCTTCAACAATCTCGCCGACAAGCGTGATGGGATCTCCTTCAAGACTCGGCGACTTCGCCGCCAACTTCGTCAACGACTCCTCCTCGACTGATTCGAACCAGCGGAGGGAACAACCCACTCGGCGCCGTTCGGCTCTCCAACAGCGCCGAGATCTTCGACAACATCTTGAAGACCAAGATGCGATCCACCTTTTCCGATGACGGACTTCACTCGGCGCCATTCGGATTACCGAATGCCGCCGAGATCTGCGCCAATCTTCTTGCCTCCCCGACGGAAGCAATCTACTCGGCTGAAGACCTTTCGGTGCCGTTTGGGTTACCAAACGTCGCCAAGATCTACAATAATCGCTCTCCCGAGTTGGCGAGGATCCACTGAAGAGCCTGATCCCCAAGCTCCGACTGACCGAACGATCCGATCCGGTTACCCAGATCAAGGGAGGTCGCTGTCATCCTCCCGTCCTTTGGCTCCCGTTCATCTTCGAGCTCAACGGATACCTCGCTCCGCCGGCTTCGACAATCTCTACGGCATCCCCTCTCGACGAAGCCGACAACTCCGACCGCCATATGGATCGAGCCGAAGTGCTGACGTCCTCATGGCCGAGCCGGATGAGTCCGACTCAGCCATGGCCGAAGGCTTGCCGAAGAGGAGCGAGCGAGTGGAGCTTGAACGCAAGACAGCCGAAGAAGACAAACAACGCAAAGACGAGGCCGATAAAAGAAAGCTGGATCTGCGTGCACTGACGATCCGCCCAGAGGCCATCCTCCAAACACGGGTTCGCAACACCAATGTCTTCCGCACGCCACAGTGAACGCCGTCCGCCGCACTTACACTCTTGGATACCGTCATGGAGACGGCCCGCCAACGTGACTCCCATACTTGATAAGATCAAGACCATCGTTGTCGCCACGGCTAACGGCCCTCCCACCACTTCGGCAAGAAGGCCGATCGAATCCGTGGCCGAAACGCCGACAAGAGCCGGCTCCCACCCCTAAGGTCGGAGACTATAGAAGGCCCAAGCCGGCTCGGCGTCAACTAGGCCAAGAGGCCCGCCTCCCGAGTCCATGCCTAGGCACCAAGAGCGACGGCCGACTCCCGCCGCAAACGACATGGACGTCCATCCGTCCACCACCGAGTCCACCGCAACAGCCTCCAGCTACCCAACCAGCCAACGAAGACCCCGCCGAGTGATCTCGGAAGTCCTCGATCGCCGCTACCAAGAGCGCGACCGTCGCACTCAGAAGATCGGAGGGGATCACCCGATAGCGGCGACGATGGAGTACCGGCCTTCACTGGGAGCTCCGCCGAGTGCATTGGCCGAGTGGCTTTAAGCCCACCGGGATAGAAAGGTACGATGGCAAAACCGACCCCGAATCTTGGTTAACTCGTATATACCCTTGCCATCCGAGCCGCAGTGGCGACAACAAAGCCATGGCGAACTACCGCCCGTGGCCCTCGCAAACTCGGCCGAAATTGGCTCACCACCCGCCAAGAGGCTCAATCGGCTCGTGGAGCGAGCCGAGGGACCACTTCATCGCCAACTTCCAAGGCACCTTCGAGAGGCCCGGCACGCACTTCGACCTTTACAATGTCATCCGTAAACCGGACGAGCCTCCGAAGGATTACATTCGTCGCTTCTTCGAGAAGCGCAACAAGATCCCGAACATCACCGATGACATCATCATCGCCGCCTTCCGAAGGGAGTCCGTGATGAGCCGCTTATCGGCAAGTTCGGACGCAAGCCACCGAAGACGGTGAAGCGATGTTTGAGACGGCGAATTCATACGCCAAATCAAACGACGCCATCAAGGCCGCCCGTCAAGATCGGCCCGACGAAGAGAGGACAAGCAAGCGGAGGAAGCCGAAATCCTAAGAAGGATGGCGGCAACAACGGCAACTGGGCCCGAAAGATCGCAAGCGCCGATCCAAGACCCGTGGCCGCAACCTCCAATACTCAACGCCGTCCCGAGTCGCCGCCTACGACGCCATCATGAACGCCCAAAGGCACCCACCATCCGAATCACAAGCACGCGGCAAAGATCGCTTTATCTACAAACAGTTCGTGACAGAGCGCGCAGCTCTCAACAAGAAGCCGATCGACGAGGATGGCCCGTCCGCGCCAAGAAGAACAACGCGGCGAGAATGCCGAACCTTTTCAAGATCCAGGGGGAGCTCAACCACATCTTCGGGGCCCGTTAGCTTATGAATCCAAGAGGAAATGAAGCTAACCGACCGGAGGTCAACGCGGCTCAACCCGAAGTCCTCAATATCTCGCGATGGTCGGAGGTGGCCATCACTTTGACCGCTCGGATCATCCCGACCGAGTGGTCCACCCGGACGCTATCCACTCGCCCCGGACCCCGTAGTCCGCAACATCGCTTAAGCGCGTCCTCATCGACGGGCGCGCCTCAACATCCCGTTTGCCAAGACTATGGATGAAATGCGATCCCGAGGGCCGAACTCAAAGCAAGCTCACCCCTTCCACGGAGTTATCCCGGGCTATCTTCAACACCACTGGCATATCTCTCTCCCTCACTTTCGGAGCCCGAGAGAATTTCCGAACGGAGAACGTCACCTTCGAGGTGGCCGACTTCAAACGGCATATCATGCCATCATCTCGAGGCCGCGCTTGCCAAGTTCATGGCGATCCCACACTACACTTATCTTTGCATGAAGATGCCGGGTCCCAACGGCGTCATCACTCTTCGCAGCGATGTGAAGCAAGCCTTCACTGCGACAAGGAAAGCCGCGACATGGCCCAATCTCGAGAGAGATTACGTGGCCAACAAGAAGTCCGATTGGCTGCATCTACTTCGGCAGGGGCGAAGTCCCCGCGAAGAAGATAGCCAAATCAGGATCCGGCGACGCCAAGACCAAAAAGATCTCGCTTGATTCGTCCGATCCCTCCAAAACCGCCGTAATCGGCGCCGACCTAGATCCTAAATAGGAAAGCGCGCTCGTCACCTTCCTCCAAAATAATAAAGATGTTTTTGCTTGGAAACCATCCGATATGCCCGGAATTCCTAGGGAGGTGATCGAGCACTCTTTGAACGTCAAAGATGACGCCAAACCAATAAAACAACGATTACGCAGTTCGCACAGATCGAAAAGACGCGATCAAAGAAGAACTTGCAAAGCTCTTGGCCGCCGGCTTCATTAAAGAAGTCCTTCATCCCGACCGGCTAGCCAATCCAGCCTTGGTCCGCAAGAAGACGGGCAAGGCGCATGTGCGTCGATTACACCGACCTCAACAAGGCCTCGCCCCAAAGATCCATTCGGGCTACCTCGTATCGACCAAGTTGTCGACTCACAACCGCTGCGAACTCCCGAGCTTCTTGGATTGTTACTCGGGCTATCACCGATCACCGAAGAATCCGACCGCTTGAAGACATCTTTCATCACGCCGCTCGGGGCCTACTCTACATCACCATGCCTTTCGGCCCGAAGAACGCCGGAGCTACATACCAACGCATGATCCAAAGATGCTTCCGACGCAGATCGGCAAAACGTTGAAGCCTATGTCGACGATGTTGTCATCAAGACCAAGCGTAAAGAAGACCGATCGCCGACTTAGAAGAAACCTTTGCAAACATCCGGGCCTTCGAATGAAGTTGAACCCGAGAAGTGCACCTTCGGCGTCCCGTCGTGCAACCGCTCGGCTTCATGGTATCACATCGCGGCATCGAAGCAAACCTGTAAAAGATCAACGCCATCTTAAACATGAAGCCCCGAGTAATCGAAAGACGTCCAAAAGCTCACCGGCTGCATGGCGGCGCTAAGCCGTTTCATATCCCGACTCGGCGAGCGAGGCATGCCCTTCTTCGACGCAAGAAGACAGACGACTTCCAAAGGGGACCACGTAAGCCGACAAGGCCTTTGAAGACTTCAAAGAGTTCCTTACCACGCCACCCGTCCTAGCTTCACCTCAGCCCCAGAACCCTCTTGCCGTACGTTTCAGCCACTCACCAAGTGGTCAGACGGTCCTTGTGGTTGAACGAGAAGAAGAAGGACGGGCCCGTAAGATCCAAAGACCAATTTACTTTGTCAAGTATTGGCAGGAGCCAAAATCCGATACCCCTGTGTACAAAAATTGCTTTATGGTGTTCTAATAACCGCGAGGAAATTGGCACACTACTTTCGTGGTCACTCGGCACCGTCATCACCTCTTTTCCACTCGGCGACGTCATCCACAACCGCGAGGCAACCGGCGCATCGCCAAGTGGGCCCCGAACCGATGCCGCCGGACTTAACTTTTAAGCCCAGACGTCCATTAAGTCACAAGCCTTAGCGGACTTCCCGGCCGAGTGGATCGAACAAAGAAGAGCACGTACTCTGGAAGACCTCCAACACCGGACCATGCACTTCGACGGATCCAAGAGGATCACCGGCTTGGGAGCAGGAGTTGTGCCGATCTCCCGACCGGGAAAGGCTAAGATATGCCCTTCACCTCCACTTCTCCGCCTCACACAACGTCGCCGAATACGAAGCTCTTTACATGGACTGCGCCTGCGCCTCACTCGGGATTCGTCGACTTATTGTGAAAAGGCGACTCCCACCGGTTGTCAATCAAGTGATGAAAGACGGTCTTGCTTAAACGACACTATGGAGGCCTACCGACAAGAGGTCCGCAAGCTTGAGGACAAGTTTGATGGGCTAGAACTCTCACATGTCCCGAGACATAACAACGAAGCCGCCGACGAGCTAGCGCAGCCGGATCTAAGCGCGAAGCTGCTCCAACAGATGTCTTTGTCGAACATCTTTACGAGCCAACCGTCACCGCAAAGACAGCTCCCAACGAGCAAACCACGAACGAAGTCACCATGGTCGATACCGACCGGAGGACGCCGCTCATCAAATTCTTAACTCAAGAAGAGCCGCCGATGACCGGATGAAGCGTAACGCGTCCGGCGGCGTTGCAAGCGTACGTCATGGTCGACTCCGATCTATACAAGAGAAGCCCCTCCGGAATTCTAATGAGGTGCATCACACCCGAAGAAGGGAAACAATTACTCCAAGATATCCACTCGGCATATGCGAAGCCACGCGGCGGCACGCACTCTAGTCGGCAAAGCTTACAGCAAGGATTCTTCGCTTACCGCGGTCTCCGACGCGGAAAAAGTCGTAAGAACCCGCGAAGGCCGCGCGCCGCGACAAACCCATGTCCCGCCAGAGCTTCAAACAATCCCACTTTCCCGGCCGTTTGCGCATGGGGCCGGACATGGTTGGCCCTTCAAAAAGCTCCAGAGGTTTCACACACCTCTTCGTCGCAATCGACAAGTTCTCCAAGTGGATTGAAGCCAAGCCGGTTGCCACAATCACCGCCGACAAAGCACGGGATTTTTCCTCAACATCGTGCACCGCTTCGGCCCCAAACATGTAATCATAACCGATAATGGGACCCAATTCACAGGAGGCATCTTCAAGGATTTCTGCGAAGACTTCTGAATCAAGATCTCGCTACGCACGCAGCTCACCCCAAAAGCAATGGGCAAGTCGAGCGAGCAAACGGCATGGTTCTTCAAGGCATCAAGGCTCGCGTCTTCGACCGGCTAAGCCCTTACGCCGGCAAGTGGGTCCAAGAAATTCCCTCGGTTCTATGGTCGCCGCGAACTACACCTGGCCGGCCACCGGCCAAACTCCTTTCTTTTCGGTCTATGGCGCGTAAGCCATGTTGCCAAATGAGATGGAGTTTGAGTCCCTCCGGTCCGCAGCCTTCAACGATGAACGCTACGACATCGACCGAGTGGATGACCTCACCCGATTGGAAGAGGCCCGCGAGGCAGCCCTCATCCAATGGGCCAAATACCTTCAAGGGCTCGAAGATACCACAGCCGCAACGTGCGAGCACGAGCTTTCATTGTTGGCGACCGGTCCTACGTAAGATCCGACCACCAAAGACCGACACAAGTTATCTCCCTTATGGGAAGGACCCTATATAATCGCTGAAGCGACTCGGCTGGGTGCCTACCGGCCAAAGCGCGAGGACGGGTCTATGGTGGAGAACTCCCGGAACATCGAACATCTTCGGCGGTTTTACGCCTAATTTGGCTAAGGCCTCATGTTTTCCTTGACTCGCCAACCTCAAGCAAGATGACTTCTTGAGCTAGCAATGGGGCGATACACATATCAATAAAGCTCGAATTTTCCTCGTCAAATTTTTGTGCATAATTTGGTTTATCATTGTTTAATGTCCTTCGACTCGAGCTCGTGTCTAAGGACTCGAGAGTTTTCCGATGACCTAATCGAGCCTAGGCTTGATGACAAATGCACGAAAACTACTTAAGAAATTTCACGCAAAAGCTCGAATCAAGGCATTGACATAAATAAACTAAAAATAGTCACAAAGATTCCATGTCAAGAGTATCACGATTACATGACATTCACAAAGCGAAGTCGAATATAAGTTCAAAGCTTGAAATTGTTTACTACATCCAAAGAGATCTTTTCGCCGCCTCTTGCGCCTCGCCGAGCATATCTAAGGCCTCGCTCATCTGTTGTCCCCTCGCCGAAGCCCTCCCCGATTGAATGAATATCCACTGGGGTAGAGGGACTTGGTCTGGTAAGAGCCGACCACCCCCATGTTGGTCGCTTCGGTGATGTTCTTCGATATCGCCGGGAGCCACTGAGCTTGTCGAAGATCTCGATTGGCTCCAGCGAGCGGCCCCAACCCCTTGATCAAACAAGGCCGCCAAGATTGGTGCGGCGGCATTGGCGACCTCTTCCCGTATCTCGTCGCTGGATTTGATCCACCCGAGTAAGACGTCATACCGGGCTCTGGTCTTTATCTTATAAGCCGCAAGGAGTCCTAGATCAGCAAGGCACTCGGGAATGAAGCAAAGACATGAAATTCAACTTCAAAGAAGGTTACCTTCAAATTCGGCCTCCATCTCGGCCTTGTCGAGGCCGACCGCTTCCAGCTGGACTTGAAGCGAATGGACCTCCGAAGAATTTTCTACAACGAAAGAGGATGATCAATTGACAAGATCAACGAAAGAATCATGATGAAGCCGGGAGAGGCAGTGCTTACTTCCGATTGATCCGCGGAGGTCGAGGTTCGCTCTCGAAGCTCCGAGATCTCCTTCCTTAAAGCGGCCTCCCTTGAAGCGGCCTCCTCCCGAGTGACCTTCACTGTCGCCGAACGTCCTCCAAGGAGTTTAAGTGAGGCACCAGCTTTTTCAGCGCCTCGGATTTTGCCATTGAGCGGCAATATTCTTTCGCATGCAAAGGCGTAAGGATGATCGATCAAGGATAACGAAGATATAATCAAAAGAAAGATGAAGGCTTACGTTGAGCAAGTGGGTAGCCTCGTTCAGTGCTCTCGACGAGGGCATCCCTTTCATCCTTTTCACTCGCCGGCCGAGGATGATGCTCGTCTCTCGCCTTCCGAGTCCCGCCACTCGATTCTGATTGGAGGAACCCAGTGTCTCGAAGATTGTAGCCTGGGAATCTCTTCTACCGTGGCGGCAAACAAGAAAAACCAATGAAGACATGAAAGATTCAAAATTGAAAGAACAAAGGAAAGTTCCGAAGCAAATCTCACCGGCTTTCGGTGGCGCCCGCCTAGGTGGGGCAACCGGCCCTTCTTCTTCTTCGGCTCAGTGCCGAGTGACCCTCGCCGGGGCGCTCGGCCGCAATGTGGGCTTCCGGCACCGACGGTTTCCGCCGGGATATCCCGCCGGCGGGGGGCTCTTCCCGGGGGCGCTCTCCTTCCGAGGAGAAGGGTGCTTCTCCGAACGCCGCACTTGGTTGCGGGCTCCGGTTTTGGCTCGACGGCCTTGGTGCTTCAGAGCAGCGGCCGGGTCGGCCCTTCATCCCCTCCGACAGATCTATATCCCGGGGCTTCCCGCACAAGTAAATACAATAAGATAAAGAAAGGTTTTCTATGAAAGAGTTCAGACTTTGGTTTCGTAGCTTACTCGGTTGATCGGCGGATCTTCTGTGCGTCCCGCGGCGATCGCCTTAGAGGCGGAGTCTCGACTGGAGGAGCCGGGACGTCGTCATCCGAGTCCTCGATGATCGCCGCCTTTTGCTTGCGCGCTTGTTCGAGTCCTCACTGCGCCGCCCGCTTCCCGACCGGATCGCTTGGATTTTTATCCCGCGCCGGCTTCTTAGCGGGCGATGTTGCGCGGTCATCATGAGCCATCTTATATGGCTTGGAAATGATAGAGGCGTTCTCCGCGTAAGAAGGAAGGCGCGACGTTAAGCGACAAGACATCAAGATCGAAAGATACTATAAAGCAATCAATCGCTTCGGAGGAGGAGGTCGATGGATGCCGAATGGAAGGACTCGGTAGTATGAGGGCTCGCTCGACCGAGATCCCGGATGAGAAGAGCTTGTACATCCGGATCTTCGGATCTCGTATGTGAGCGGATCCGGTCCTCCCGATTGGGTCCGTTCCGCCTCGTACTCGAAGGCCGGTTTCGACCGCTCCCGATTGGCGCCGCGGCACTCGATGAAGTGTTGAGTGATTTGTTCCCCGCGAAGGTTCCTCTTCTTCATCGCCAGATCTTCGCGAGCGATCGTTGGCTCATCCCATTCTTGGGCTACCGGACGGTGCTCCAAGATGGTTTGGGGACAGGAGGAAGACCGACAAAGGAAGGGAGGCCGGGTTCAAGATTGCCGATGTAGAACCGCCCGAGTGCCGCCTTTGTTCGAGGATTTCAAGGGGAGAGAGAAGTAGTCTTTGCGGAGAGATCCGCGAAGCCGGAAGCTCGCCCGCCAACGACACAAGGATGGTCCTTGTTCGGATGGGGTTTCTGTAGAACATACGACGAAACGATTGAAGTGAGGAAGAATGCCAAGGAAGGCTTCACATACATGAATGAAGAGTGCTATGTGAAGCATCGAGTTGGGGTTCGATGGTATATTTGAAGACCATAATAGTCCAAAAGCCCCGAAAGAATTCGGAGGTGGGAAGACCGAATCCGCAATAGAAAAAGGAGGTAAAGACAACGAGCTCACCGGTGTTTGGGGTCGGAAGTCCTCCCCGCCGCCGGCGCCATCCCACAAGTTCCTTGGGCGGAAGCACGCCGTGCTTCACCATCTCCTTGAGGGTGTACTCCCTCACGTCCGAGGTGGCCCATTGGTCGAACGGAATCCTCTTTTCTTCCGCCATGAGAGCGAGGTTGTTGAGGAGCGGATCTGGCCGAGAAAGGTTGGATCTTGGGCGATAGATGTGGGAGTTTTGGCTGCGTGGAGCTAGTTGTCGCGGCGAGCAAGCTTCTTGGTGGATGGATCCGAGGAGCACGCAAGCCTAGGGTTCTCCGCGATGAACCGATGAGCAGATGTGAGAAGGGGAATTTTTGGAAGATGAAGAGGCGGGGACGACCTCGTGTCTTTATAAAGAAAGATTTGAGGGTTGCGCTAGGTTTTCGGTGAGTGGGCCGAGCCCATAAGGAAATCTACGGCCCGCTAAGGTGTGGTCTCGATACGTGTCCTTAGGGACTTAAGCGGATGAGCTTAAGCGATTTGCCCCGGCAATATGCGCGTGTCCGAGTGCCCAATACCTTTAAAGATCCTTCCATACCACGGTTTGTCCGACTTCATGAGAAGCTAACACGATGCAATTTGGAAGGTGACCAAAAGAGTTTTTATAGCCACCTTGGTGAACAAGGGCTGTTTGGTTTTTCAAAGATTTGGTCGGGTAATCTAGCCGATGCCGTTTGTTTTCCACCTTGGTGAAGATCTTTATAAGATTGAGACCAAGATTATGGCAAAAGCTGTTTAATAACTTGGTCATATTTTTCATATGATTGAAAGAATTTATTTTCCCATGAGGGATGATTAAAGTTTTTGTTCCGGATGACTTGGCAGATCTACTCGGATAAGCATGAGCTTACCGAGTGCTTTTTACCCGCTAGGGTTGATTGAGTTATTATTCCGGATTACTCGGGCGAATCCACTCGGTTGAGCAAGAGTTTACCGAGTGCTTTTTACCCATGAGGGATGATTGAATTATTTGTTCGAGATGACTCGGGCAAATTCACTCGCTGAGTATGAACTTGCCGAGTAATGAGATTTCTATGATTGCTTTAGCATGACCTAGGCATCTACATGAGAATAATTTTTTATATAGTTCTTGACTATATGCTTAGTCTATTTTTGACTAACCCCATAGTCGGGGGCTACACCTATAATTAGGTGCATCAGAGATGCACCTAGATATTTATTTTTTGAGAATTTTTATATATAAATTTTTCCAGCCCTTCACAGCCTTTGGAGCCACTGGAAGATTCAGCAGAGATGATGGAATCACTCGGCGCCAAAAGCACTCGGTCAAAGAGATTTTTGGTTGAGTGCCGCTTTGTCTCAAGCCGAGTTGTCTCGTCGACCGAAAAGGACTCGGGGGCTACTGTGGAGATTGTGGCAATCGGGTATCCACATGGCAAGCTTATCCGATCGGAGGTAGGGATAGATTGCGCCCGCTATATCTCGTAAGCGAACTTGACTTAGGTGTTACGGTTGCCGATAGAGATAAGGCAATCGGCCTATAGTCACGGTTTGGTAAGATTGAGGAAACCAACTTAGAATAAGATAGGGTTTCCGACTTGTGAACCCTTCCTCCCAAGACTATATAAGGGGGTAAGGGGCGTCCCTTGAGGGATATTCCAACACTAGATCCGAGATACAACTTCATAAGCAAGAGCTTTAGATCACGAGATCAATAAAGACACTCGCGGATCGAATCCACCGAAACAGAGTAGGGTATTACCTCACGAGAGGGCCCGAACCCGTCTAAATCTTCTTCTCTTTCTAACCCATTGTGCTCGGCGATCTCGACTGCGACCCCATAAAATATATTGCCGAAACCAAGTTTCGACACGCTGGCCTCCAGCCGTCGGAGCAGCATGGCCTCCTCGGCGTCGAGGCGGCGGCTACGGCGAGCAGAGGAGGAGGAGGCGACCTCTGACCAGAGCGCCGCGGCCATCACGATCGGGACGTGCGAGGCTGCCATGCCATGGCCCATCGCACGGAGCGTCGCCTCGCCGCGACCGCCGCCCTGCGCGCCGCGACGGACGACAACCCCATCCGCTCGCCCACCCCTCCGTAACGCCTCCCGCACACGGGGCTCCGGCGCCCTCCTCCTAACGTCCTCGCTCTCCGCTATCGCCGCTGCCGTGGACGACGCGGAGTCCGCGGTCGACACGCACGAGCTCGACGCCGTGGACCGGGCATCATCCTCCTCCTCATCCACCTCAACCCCGAGCCGACGGTGGCGGTGCCTAGACGCGAGGAAGTTGGCACCGTGCACCTTGGCGTCGAAGGACATGCAAAGAAACGTGGAGTCAGCGGCGCAGTGCACCGTGGCCATGCCCCCGCACAGCTCGCACCCGACGTCGACGCCGCCGGTACTTTCTGACCTCCATTACAGTTGCACACCCCACCACTACCTCCTTGAACTCCGGACAGGGACGGCGGTTTGCTCGGCGACCAGAAGGCTGACGCCTGTCACTTGGTCGAACACCTGTCGGGCCTACATGGCTTTATACTACAGATCAAAGGGAGAGACAAGTCTCCACGCGCTCGGCGATAGTGATGGCGATGGCGACCAGCGGGCGCTGCGTGTTTTGGGGAAACCGACGGCGAGCGGTGAGCGGCGAGGGAAACGGCGGGCGGGTTGGCGCGCGAGCAGCGAGGGGAGTAGCGTGGTTTGGTTTAGGAGAAATGACGGAATGAGGCAACTGCTGAGTCAGCACGGGCTGACTCAGCCCTAGGTGCCACGTGGCAAAGGAAACAGTCAAAACCGACTAGGCTATCCGAACGTAAACGGTTTGAGTAGTTCAGGGTGTCCGATACACGGTTTTGTAATTGGATGGCCAAAATTAAACTTCGGCAATAGTTGGATGGTCAAATATGGACTTATTAAATTTTTAAATATTTTAAAGAGGAAAATGGATAGTTTTTAAAGTTTTAAATAAGAAGATTACTTGTTAGATTTTAAAATTTAAATTTGAGCTTGAATAAGAATAAAAAGAGTTAAAGGAAATATTTTGAATATTTTTCAAAAAAATAAATAGGTTTTAAGAAAAATGTAAAGGGTTCAAAATAAAGTTTGGAAGGAGTCTAAGGGGTTAAACTATTTTTCTAGGGTCATTTGTTAAATCCTAAAATTTAAAAATTGGGCTTGATTTAAAAGAGTTAAAAGGGATATTTAAAATATTTTTTAAAAAAGGAAAAATAGGAAGATTATTTGTTAAATTTTAAAGTTTAAAATTTGGGCTTGTCTAAAATGATTTATAAAGAGTTAGAAGTTAAAAATATTTTTAAAAGGGAATATAAATAAGTTTGAAGGAAAGATGAACAACTTTGAAAATATGAAATAAAGTTTTAAAAGGAAATCAAAGGGTCAAATTGGTCAACTAATTTTTCCTAAAATTATTTTTGGGCTTCCTATCTTTTCCTTATTTTCTCGTCTTTATTCCGTCCCTTAAAAATAAAAATAAAATAAAATAAAAATTGTCCAATACTGGACTCGAACCCGATACCTCTCTCCCTCTCTCTATACCTCAACTCAACAACCACTGGTGCTTAGCTAGGCCGGGGAGGTATTGGAATGGGCTGGCGACGGTGAGCTCACCGCGGCGACGGAGGTGCACATCGCCGGCATGTTCTGGTGGTGTTCCGGTCAAGGCAAAGGGTTGGGGAGTATTTGGGAGCTATGAGCATGCTAACTATAGCTTTAGTTTGGTTGGAAATGCGTTGGAACGAGCTAGCATCGTGCACATGGCGGCAGCCGAGTAGAGGAGCTCCGGCGACGCTCGTCGACGACGATCTCCGGTGGTTTATAGGCATGAAAACCTTACGGGAATGGAAGCTAGGGGTGTGTAGATCAACAATGTACCTTCAATTTGAGAGGAAATTGATTGGAGACAACAAATTTTGAAGATTGCCTCCGACAGCCAAGCTAGGGTTCTTCGGGACCTTCTCTCAAATTCTTCAAAATTCAGGCAATGTGGCTACTAATAGGCAAGGGGATCTTAGGGGAAACGTAGAGGAAAAGATGAGGATCAAACTTTGTATGCATAACTTAGCCTGTTATGGTATTTATATAGCTGAGCGAGGTTGGTTTCACGCTCGAGATAAACTCTGTCCATGGCGGTTCGGGTAAGGTTGGTTCGTCGGAGATTAGAACGATGACGACGATGGACTAATGGTGTTAGGGCACGTGTGTGAGCTATGGCGTGTCACGTCCGAAAATTTAGCCAAATTTCCTGACTATTTTATGTATTAAATCCCTATCCAGGAATCAACCAGGGTACATAAAACGACAAATTAATACACAGATCCAAACGTTAAATAAAAATACTTACCGAAAAGGCTCTTAGTCCTCACACCCAAAAACTGCAGCGGAAACGAAAGACGATCCTAGCGAAGCTTCAACTTCACTCCACAGGTAAACTCAACTGGGGTCTGAGCTTTGGTCTTCTAACACCATCTTCAGTTCAGAAGCATTACACTTCTGAAAGGGGGAACAAATCGCAAGGCTGGGTACAACCACCATACTCAACAAGCCACACCGAGAAATGCAGACGTGCAAGGGGAGACAAGAGTGGCTTGGGGCTATTTTGCATAAATGTGGTTTACAAACATTCAATTGTTTAAAAACTGTAAAACAGTTGAGTAATTAAGGCAATATTAATCTTCCACTGAACAATGTTATGCCCACGTTGAATAGGCCAATCCATTCCACCTGAATTATCCAGTTCCATTAATTCCAATTATCAAGTAGTGTGGGACTAATTATAGTGAATCTGGTCGATCGCCCATAACCACGGGCACAACTATTTGAATAGTTTTACTTTGATCAGAGGTACGCAACTTTACCCACAAGACATGATTCCACACATGTTACCATGCCCCGAAGTACCACCATGATACTGCAAAGGGGGGAATCGTGATAAGACCTTTCGCATAACTCTCCCTAACCAAACGATACCACAACAAGGTTTCGCCTCCACCCCTCGAAAGGAAATGGGCAGCCCCCCTGCGTGCCACGGTGAATCCGGAGCCGATCAACCCGTAAAACCGGGGCCGACCCAACTCCATCACGCACACCCTCACTAGGATACATCGGCCAGAGGAGAGCCATACTACGAGTCAAGAAGTTGCCCATCGCTTGTGGTAAGCGTTGTAATTCTTTCAGGGTTTCCCATGAACCGGTCCTTAATTGCCATGGGTGCGACCATCCAAAACCATGCACCCACAGCCCACCATTAAGTCATATTTTAGTTCAGATAATTATGACCAATAATACATGGCCAGGTGTTTCGAGCTTGCGGCTCATCAGAGACTAGAATAAATAGTGTAATTATCCCATTTAGTGAGCTAGTGGTAATTAAGCATGGCTAAGCATACAACTCTAGCTAAAATCAACATCAGTGACTAAAGCTAGTCAAATTAGCACCCAAGGTTAACAAAGGACGGATAACAAGTAAATAAGGCTCAAACAAATAGATAGGTAATCCATCATTTTATGTAATTAGCAAAGCAATGCAATTTTATTTATAAATGGTAAAACATTTATAAAAATAGGATCAATATGCTTCAAGAAAAGTGTGACTTGCCTTGCGTCTTCAAACAAACTTCTAGACTCTTTTCCTCACGAGCGCGAACTCCAAAAACGAAGGAATCTACATGCTGGCACGCAAAACAAGGAAAAATCCTAATAAAACCAAATAACAGTACATAAAAGTAAACAAACATGTAGAGCTTAATTTTAGATAAATTTTGTAATTTGAATGGCCCAATTTGGAGTTCATATGAATTAGATATGAATTTTAGAAGTTTTGGACCATTTAAATGAATTCTGGAAATTAAAATGATTTATTGCGTAATATTTAATTATTTTTACAAAGGAAAAGGCTCGGGATGACATCGGCAAGGCCAAGGCCGATGTCGCAAGGACGGTGTGGGTGACGTCGGCAAGGGCGACGTCGGCCGACGTCAACGGTGCGGTCCACGGGTCCATGGTGGACTCGGTCCATGGGGACCGGTCCACGGGCGGGCGCACCACGTGGTAGCATCCAAGCGGCCGAGGCGACGTGCGATCAGATGGCCGAGCGGCGCTAGGGTTAGGGTTGTGCGGGCGGCAACGACGGTGACACGTGGCGCCCATCCTTGGCATGGTGGCGCAATCGGACGGCGACGACGTGCGGGCCGGATCGGACGGCCCCGATCTACCCACGCGGTAGATCGGACGGCTGGCAGCACGACTAGGGTTAGGGTTTCGGGCGGCGGCGGCGCCCGAGCTCGATTCGCCGGCTATGGCCACACGATGGTCGGTCGGCTCATCCGCGACACGAGAGATGGTGGCGGGCAGTGGTGCGATGCACGGGAAACGGCGCGGGAGTGGCGCAAAGGCTCGGGATGGCGGCGCGGGTTCGGGGCCGTGTGCGGGGTGGCTCGAGCACGCGCGAGAAGGAAAAAGAGGGAGAGACACGACTCACCGGAGACTAGGACGACGACGGCGGCCGACGGCGCGAGCGGCGGCGCTAGGCTAATACAGGCTCGGATTTCAAGCGGCGCAAACGGGAAAACGGCGGCGACGGCTGCGGGGGAATTTATAGGGGCTCGGGAGGCCGGATAGGGCACGGGATACAGCCGAATTATTCGTCGTTGATCTCGGGCTCGGAGAGGGGGAGAGGAAAATACGGCGGCGGTTTGGATGAGGACTCGGTCGGCGCGGGATGCGGAAAAGGCGGCGCGTGATGCGGGGAAGGTGGCTTGGACCCAACACGGGCCCGGTGCGGTGCGGCACGCAGCGGCGTGGCTTCTCGGCGCGCATGGCACGGCGGCACGGACCGATCGGGCACGGGAAGGCGGCTCCGATAGGTGGGGCCCATCGCTCGGTGGCTCGCGAGGGAGGAGGAGGCGACAAGCGTGACACATTGGTCGAGGCTCGGGGAACAGGAGGCGAAGCGGGACTTCGGCGCGCGCGGAGGAGACGGCCACGGCTTGGCCGGCCGAGGAGAGAGAGAGGCGGCGGTGTCGGGCTGGATCGGGCCGCAAAGGAGCAAAGGCAGACTTTTTGGGCTATTTCCGGCCTAGAGCAAAAGGGGATTTTAAATTTGTTTTCAATTAAATTAATCGACTAAATGGACTTTGAATTTTTATAAATGCTTCCAAAGTGCTCAAATAATTCCAAGAAGATTCCTAAAAATATAAGGACACTCAAAGTATTTAATAAAAATATCTTCAGCTCATTTAATGATTAATTTATTTATTTAAATAATTATTGAAGTGCTCTTTGTATTATTAAAATTATTTCTGGAGCTCCAAAATTTCACGGAAAAATTGAGAGAGTATTTTAGGGAATGGAGAATATTTCAAAAATATTTCCAACCATGATTTTTAAAGGAAAATTTAATTTCCTTAATATTTTCACTTGATTTACTTTGCTTTTTTATTCAATTTCTAGAAAATGATTTATTAAATGATTTTTAATCCCGAACGAAAATCGGGTTGTGACAAATCTACCCTTTACAAGAATCTCGTCCCGAGATTCGAGGCTAGAAAGGAAAAGGTAGGGTGGGATTGGGTTGGCTTGCTAACCTCTACGGTTTCTTCGGCTCACACCGACGGATTCTAACCAAACCGGACGCGAGAACCTCGACGGGCGTTTAAGCTTGGTGTTCTTTTGCTTCCCCAAAACTGCACTGGCTAGTTACGAACGCTTTGACCCTGATCTAGCTGCAGAGATTGAAAGCTTCTTAGACTGTACAAATAACACTGGCATCTTTGGTATTCTGAGAATTCACTTTGTCTCGAAATCGATGAAGTTGTTCTTGAAACCTGGAAATTGACTTCCATGAACCCACGGACTGACTTTCGCTTCAACCGCTCTTGACTTAAACGACAGGCGTTTCGAGAAGCTGCTTGTCCTACCTTTACTTGAACTACGGGTGTCTTGAGTTATCTCTTCTTCTGGCTGTCCTATTGACATGACCGCTTGGGATGGGCCTTAGATTCGAGCTTGTTAACTTGAGATTTATGAAACTCTGTTAACAGCTCATAACTGATTCCTTTGGTTGCAACCCAATCTGCTTCATAGGGTTTAACCTCCAAGCGAAACGGTTACGGGGTTAATCAAATTGGACTTCAAGCTTCCTTTACCAAGGTGGATAGGCTTTCGGCCAACTATGACCGACGAGACTACTACTCTTGAGAGTAATCAATCTTTTTGATTTATAGGCAACTTGATCCATAGAACTGATTCCTCGCCATTCCGTCAAAATGAAGTATTGGCAGAGCTCTTCATTCCGTTGGTCCTTGTATCGTGTGCTAGCTTTGAAGACTGACAGATCACCAACGTCGGAGTTGCTTTCCCACAAATGTCGAAACTAGTGAACCATTGGGAACTGTCGTTGAAACAAACAAGGGTTCATGCTTTTGATCTCACCAGTTTGCTTTGCACCCTTGAGTAAAGGTGGTTTGCCTAGACGTTTTCTCCGAATCATACTTGGATGACTGAATGCTCTAGCTTGACATTTAGATCCGCTTGCTTCTGGGCAAGGTGATGGGGAAATTTTCCAATGTCATTTTCTCGGAAACATCGGAGTGGTTTCCGAGAACTGTAGCAGTCGCCTTGAACTAAGGATAACCGTTCTTGATCCATGTTCACCGCTAAGGTACAGTTGCACTTATTATTTTTTGGAGAACTTCTAAGATTAAGAGTGCGGACGTTTCTCTCATGACGTTATTACCAATTTTTCATCATTATTCTCATTTCTTTAAGGTGCCACTAATTCTGACTTTTTAGAAGATTGTAACATGCCGAATGTTACGGTGGTCTGAACTTTCATGTTTTCTTGATTGACCATTTACTTCCCCTGGTTAGCAATCATTTCTTGGAGTCTAACCAAACTGGAAAGAACGGGGAAAATGAAACTCTAGGTTTCTTATAACACTAGTAGTTACACAAGTTAACATGTTTTTGAATACTCAAGATGAATCACCAAAGAAGAGAAACTGTAATTCTCAGACTTTACTCAATATTCCCTTCTTATTACATAACTGCCATGAAACTTCTATGTACGGACAAAAGCACTTGAAGATTAAATAATTGTAAACTGCTACAGACTTGACTAGCAGATGTTGACTCGGGCGACTTTTACTCCTGTGATTCTGGCCTGGTTAGCCTAGAAAAAGTTAATAATTATTAAGGAATTTTAAATGTTTTATCACTAAGCACACAACACAACTATTCGCAAAAAAAAGTTCTATGTTAATTTGAGTATTTTCACAAGTGTGAATTTTGGGATGTCACAGCATCCAATCAGTGAATGACACATCGAAGGTCAGTGGCAACGGGCTCAGGGTTGGTTCGGCCGAACCCCCAGCACCGCCATTCACCACCGACTTTCTTCCACCTCTAACTTGTGAGCCCTTAAAGGCGGTTTCCGGTGGTTTGGTCCCATCCTAAGTCGGTTTCACCTGACTTGTGGCCCTCCAATCCACGGGAATCTAACGTGAAAATCGCCGATAGGTTGGAGTTGTGTTTCTTCGCCACGTGAGCTCGACTTGGCTTCAATTATGTGATAAATGTTCCTGCAAGTAACTAAAGTCTAAGGACATGTGGAACTTTATTAATTATACTCCTAAATGCTGGTAGCAAATGCTAATTCCCTTTTATTTCCGAGGTCTGTGATGGTCGGAATCGTTACTTAACGACCGTCAACAACTGCCGACCACCCCGTCGACATGCATGAGACCTAAAAGTGGATGGACATCAATACCATCGATATATCCCCCGTCTACACAAGTACAATTTTATGGTCATATTATCTACGCTCGTGCACGTCAACTCAACGATAAGGTGAGTTCATTCGTGAGTTCATGTTCATCTTATTTATGTCCTAGAGACGTGTGTACTCTTGTTCTAATTAGGAATGATGCACAATCAAGTCATATGGTCAAGACAAGGAGCCTTCCTTCCTCTATCCAGATGGGCACCAGACAGCACGTATCCTAACCATAATCTCTACTTGCATAGCTAGGGCAAACGAGATGCAATTTTCTAGCAACAGGAATTATTCAACAAACATTCACAATGTGCCATTGACAAAAACAATAAGACAAAATGTATGGAAATTGGATGGAGAAGAAATTATGTGTGTTTTTCTTATTTTTAATCGCACCAATTGGACATAAGGTTTGCCGCAAGGTTATGAAAGGAGAACCTAAAATTAGCACGACGCTAGCATTAGGAAGATTCACCAATGTTAACATACAGTTTAAATAGATATCAAATCAGGTAGCTTAGCAGAAAAAAGTGTAACCTTTTCAACATTGTGAATGCTCAAATCAAGTTATCAGGTAGAGGGGGCAAGAGAGATACCGGCCGATTGCATTTGCTGCAGTTGAACGTTGGCAGATGGACGAAGAGATGCTTGGTTGGGTTGTTCATGATGCCACATTTCTTGCAAGTCCAAGGCTTGCCATATCCTTGTGGCTTTAGGTGCCCCAAACAATAGGACGTGGTAGGTCAGGCAAAACCACCGCCCCAGCCTCGAGGCCACCATCCCTTGTAGTAGTAGTTGTAGATCTGGCATGTCTCCTTTCCGCCGCCTTCACCTTGCAGCGCTTGCCGACCACCTCTAGGTCACCTCCTCCGGTGGATTGCTCCTGCTTCCTCTTTGCGTGCTTCTCCTTAGAGGCGTCGTCGACCACCTCTTTCATCTTCTTGGATGCTACTGCAACATCCATCGCCAACGTTGAGAGGAGATGACGGCCGAGGCGACCACGGCCCGCAAGGATTAGCACCGTCCTTCGTCGATGCATAGAGAGAAGTTGGATCAGCGTGGGGTGGAGGGGGTGGCAATGGTGGCGGCGGCGGTGCCTCAAACCCTGGAAGACGACAACGTGAGAGACTGGCCCGAGTGCGTGAGAGAGTGGCCCAATGCCAAAGTGGAGTACCACTTCACTTCACTGGGGGTTGTTGCAGAAGTGATGATGAGCTTTGACCCGATTGGGAAGATGGGCCATCACCGCATCAGGCCATGGTGGAATAAGTCCACTTAGTGTTCCTCGTCTTTCCGTTGAGTTTAATTGGCATCTCAAAACCGCACTACCAGAAATCTTCACCACCTCCATCTTAACAACTATCCAAGTTAGGTCCCATGGTAGTATGTATGGTTTGTTTTGGCTGAAGTGGCATTCTAGTCAGCAAAAAGAAAATTTAAAAACATGTGGGCCCATATGTAATTGGAATTCCACCTCTCCACTCTCTTTCTCATCTCTCCACCTCTTCCCTCTCTTACACAGGAACTTGCCAGCAAGGAGAGGTGCCACGGATGACGAGCCCATCTGCAAGAGGCGGCAATGGCACTGGGAGATCGGCGATGAGGGCTCCGGTGGTCCGTGGTGGTGGAGGAGAAGAGGAAGGAGTCGAGGGAGCCGGCGAGCAAGACGACACGCTCATGCTCCTACTCTATAGTGCGTGCGGCGCGCTTCTTGGTGGCCTCGGCCTCGCACTCCAGGTGGAGTCGCTCCTCCTTGCGGTGGCGCGCGAGCTCGGCCTCGGTGACCTTGGCCACCGCTGGGGCGCCGACATAGGAGGCCTTGCGGGGCGCCGCCTTGGACAACGCAAAGACGGTGATTCTCGGCCTTGCGGGTGGTGGCTTCGACATCCTTCTCCTAGCGGCTGCGACACAGGACTTGGGCTCGGCCTCGAGCCAGTACTTGTCCTCATGCCACGCGCTTCAAAGCGGTCTCAGTGGTTGATCTCCATGACAGAGCGGCGCTCACGGGCCGCCTCCACCTTGGAGTTGATACCCATCTTCTTCGGCATCATAGTCGTCCGCAGCGACTGAAGTCGGCTCCCTCGCCTTTCTCCTCTCTCCTCTACCACCGTGAACCACTGGAGCCCCTCATCGCTGACCTCCCACCACCGATACTGCCTCCCACGGACGGGCTCGTTGATCGTCGTCCCTCTTCCTGCGGGCGAACTTTTGTGTGAGAGGGAAGAGGTGGAGAGATGAGAAAGAGAGGGAATATGTGGGGAGAGGTGGAAATCCACTTACATTTGGAACCTGCATGTTTTAAAATTTCCTTTTCTTTGCTAACTAGGCTGCAACATTAGTCAAAACAAACATCCATATTACCATAGGATCTGACTTACATTTGCTATGACGAGAAGGTGAAGATTTTTGGTATTATAATTTAGAGATGTCCATTAAACTTGACGGAAAAGATGAGAGGTGACAACTGTCTTTTCTCGGTTTCTTTAGCATATTTTTAAACCGTTAAATAATATATTTCATACGAAAATATTCTATACAGAAGTTGCTTTAAAATATAAGATTTATCTATTTTTAAGTTTGTAATAATTAAAACTCAAATAATTATACGTGAATGGCTTTCTCGGATTCAAATGGGACCTAAGGTCCGGCCATGGCTGGTGATGGGGTTGTTTGCCTAAGCTCCGTCCCTGGTAACACACGAGTCACCGATATGATGTGGTTGGTACTTGAACGGAGCTAGGTACACCTGTCACGTGAAAAACAGATGCTAGTACTCTAATTGGTTTATGACCGCGAGGAAGAAACAAACACGTTGGTTGGTTTACGCACACCGGCACAGACACACAAACGCACAAAATCATCCTCGCATCTTTCGGTGGAGCCGGAGAAGAAACAGCAGAGAAGAGCAGACCTGTATATTGTACTGTACTACTAATACTATTAGTACGTACTACGTATTCAAGCCACGGAAAGCTAAGCTCCCGGCCGGCTGGGCGGGTCGGACACCGCCACACTCATCATCGGTCGGGGTAACCACCTCTTCTGCCGCTACCGTCGCCGGCCCACTTTTATTTCTCCAAAAAAAACTTTCTTTTTTTTTCTTTTTTGCACTAGCTTGGTCGCTCTCGCCACGAACCCACACGCAGGAGGCCACGAGCGCGTCTTCGCTCCTCCACCTCCCCCTTCGACCTCGACCTCGATCTCTCCTCACCTCCGCTGGCCATGCAGCCCGCCCCCGCGTCGCCGCCCAAGGCCGACGGCGAGGAGGAGGAGGAGTGCTCCAAGGCGAAGGCCGTGGTGAAGGATGAGCCGCACCAGGAGGAGGACGATGCGTCTGCGTCTGCGGATGTAGGGGAGGATGAGAAGGAGAAAGAGGAGGAGGAGCGGAGGAGGGGCAGGCCGGGGAGGAAGAGGGGGAGGCGAGGCGGCGGCGGCGGCGGCGGAGGTGGTTCGGCGGCGGCGAGAGGAGGGGTGGTGATGGTGAAGCGGGAGCTGCTCGCGAGGTGCATGACGTGCCCGCTCTGCGACCGCCTCCTCCGCGACGCCACCACCGTCTCCGAGTGCCTTCACACCTGTCAGTTCTTCTTCCTCCTATCCTTGCTTCCTCCCACGCCGTGAGTATTGAATTGAATTGAATTGAAACAAGCTAAGCTAGGATCCGGCTTCTCCCACGTCGCCCCGCGCCCCGATTCGGCGGCGTGGGGATTCTCCGTCGCCCTGGCTCCTGCGCGTTGACGTGTCGCCGCCGGGGATTTCGCTTCAGTTCAGTGCCTCCCTTGGCATCGACCTCTTGGCTGGATTTCCGACGTTTCCCGTGAGCTACCTAGCTGCTCCACTTAGCTAACACCGTAACACGCACAACTGCTCCAGGGGGGAAATGCCGTGTTATTTGACGTAAATCCTTGACCCGTCTCATGGATCGCTGATACCTGTGCAAAAAAAAGAAAGAGATAAACAATATTTGGCTGAGATAGTTAAGCAGCTTAGATTCAGTAATTGTCTTACTGAAAGCTCGGGTGCTCCAGCATGGCTTGCTGCCTCATACAAATTCTCTTGAGGGTAAGGCAGGCATGAGCTCACTATTCATTTTCGGGAGATAAGGCTGGCCTAAATATGGCACTTTTATGTGGCCCCAAGCAAAAGCCTAGAGTCTGTTTGATATTCGACAGAATGCTGCATGTATTTCTGGGTTGTCGATTTGGAAAAAAAATTCTGCTCAAGTAATTAATGTTAGGCTGTCCATTGTATAAAGCAGAGTGAAATGCTACAGTATCAGCTTAACAATTCTATTTAGCAACGGCACAAGTAGATCCTGGGTTGAATGTTGTTAGTAACTAGTAGAAATTCGAAATCCAGTTGTGCTGCTACATGGATGTAGAGGCCGGGTTTCTTAATCCATTATCTAATAAAAAAGTTGTGCTGCTACTTCCATTCTTCATGAAATAATTTCAGCTCTCAGATTTATACTTTATCTTCCTAACTGAATCTTCCTAATCTACATATGACATACCCCAACATCTTTGGTGGTAACTGGTAGTATATTTTTAGTTGGAATTGAACTCAGGCAGATGTTACATATCCGCTCTTACGCTATTGCCAACTCTGTTGTTCCACTTCTAATCAATTGGAACAATGAAGCTGGCGCACACCTGGTCAGCAGGGAATACGCTCCTTTGATATTTACAGTCTCTTCGGAAGAATTTTCATTGTTTGCCCACCTTTTGGGATAACTTAGTTTTTCTAGTGGTTCTTCGGTGCTACCTGTTACATTTTCTGTGGGTTTCTGACCCTATCACTGATTGCACAGTTAAGTTTACAACACAATAATGCAAGTAATGAGAAAACCAGTTATGCGTCTTGACTTAATTTGATACAAAAACACAATCTTTGATTGCTCATAGATTCCACAGCTCTAATTTTTTCACCCTGATGCAGTTTGCAGAAAGTGTATATACGAGAAGTTGAATGATGAGGAGGTAGAATCCTGCCCAGTATGTAAAATTGATCTTGGCTGCACTCCAGTTGAAAAGCTTAGGTATGCTTATCATCATGTATATGCACTCGAATTGTATTGAGATTGCTTGTCCCTGTAGCTTGTACGGTCAAAATAACTGTGTACTGGCACTTCCAGTTCTGACCGTACTGTTAAATTTCCTGTATTTTCTATTTATTATTATATGATATGACTACCAATTGGGCACAGTATAAATAAAGCAGGTCAACTTGGTACTTTGATTGGGATTTCCGTAATGTACAAACATTAGGTAGTAATACACTTTACACTGGAAAAAAATGTAGAAATGTTACATTCTGAATGTCTTGGTGACTGTTTGTTTAACTCCAAGTAGCTTCCTGCTTTTTGAGTAAAATATGTACCTCAGGGTTTAAACAGTATCTCCTGGGATATTGTGGAATCTTAGACACTATTTAGTTAAGCTCTACGTAATATAGTAAGCAATCATATAGGAGTATTTTGTAGAGTGTCGATTCTGTTGACTTCAGTTGCATGCTGTTTGTTCTGCAGAATGTAATCTGGAACAGATATTCCGCCTCTTGTAAATTCATATGCTCGAAAGAAAAATTGTTTTCCTGCTCTTGTTTCTGTAGTTCCTTGTTGAGTATATTGATCCCAAAAGTTTGCTTTCATTTTACTCTATTGGTACTTTGTAGCCTGTGAAGCCATTGGTACTTGTTTGATGATTTATATTGCATCCTGTGGAAATGCATTGTTAAAGTATTTAACATTGAAAATGCATCTGATTTATATTGTGCATATGTTCTTTAGTTGGAAAATAAATTTGATGTATTACTATTCATGTGATTGTGCATTGGTGTTTGTGACTTACACCTACTTATACTCATTTCTTTATGTTCTGAAACCTTCAGGGCTGATCACAATCTACAAGATGTAAGGTCAAAAATATTTCCATTCAAAAGAAAGAAGATTAGGGCTGATGAAGTTGCAGCTCCTGTTTTACTCCCCAATAAAAGGAAAGAGAGATCTATCTCTTCTCTGGTAGTTGATACACCTACAGTAGCACCAACGGGCTTGACTGGGCGTCGGACAAGAGCAGTTACCAGGAAAGCTGCTGCCTTGTGTGGCCTTGGTCTTGGTATTGATGATCCTGTGAAAAAGGAAATTGATAACGGTGAAAAGCATGCTCAGAATTCAAGCTTGCCCACTAATTTGGGCAAAGTGCCACAAACAAGAAGACAGGTAAACAGACCACACCTTATGGGGTATTCATCTCTCATGTGCTTTCATGAATGTTACAGTGGACTTACCTGTGAATATTCATACTAATTACTAAGTATTAAAACTACAATAGCTAGAAGACTGCACATGCCAGCAGAAAATTGATCCTGTTGTATGCAGATGTCATCAAACGCAGAGGCATCAAATCATTCCTCCAATAAAGATACCGAAGGTGATCGCAAGGACCTGGCCGATAGGACTGATGAGCTCTGGAGACCTTTAAACTGTTTGGTAGAAGCCGCAAACAGGACAAAGTCCTTCAGATCAAGTTCACAGAGTCCAATTGTTAAAAGAGAGCAACTTAGTGACTCTCCCGGGAGCACATCTGTTAACAAAACAAAATCTAGGGAACATCTGCAGAAATCCAAAATAGAGGATGATAAGAAAGATGTACCTTTGCTAAAAAGGAAAAACCAAAGGACTGGGCGAAGGAGAGAACTTCATGCCCCATCTGATAGTAAGCCTGAAGCTGCAGCTACACAAAACGAAAAGAAATTCAGTTCTATATGGTTTTCACTTGTTGCATCATTTGAACAGTAAGAATTGTCGATTCATCGTAATATAACATTGGTTTAATATTTAGGGGAAAAAAGAATTGCTGCCATGAGCTTTTATCTGATCCTGTTCCGTTCTTTTTTCTTATTATTTTCAGGGAAGGAGACCCACCTTTACCACAGATACCTTCCCATTATTTGCGAATAAAGTGAGCTCCCATCTTTCCCAGCGTTTCCTTAAGATTTATGAAAATTATAGTTTAATCTGTACATGGCCTTCATATAGATCTTGTTTGGATTTATCCCACTGGACTGTCAGTAGTGATAACAACACAAATATCCAAGAAAGAAAATGCATTAGGGAGGAACAAAAAAGAGATAACTACACGATTTATAGTGACTAGGTGCAAGCTGATAAAATAAAAGAAAATTCGAGCTGATTGGAGATAGAAGTTACTTGGTTAGTTTCAGTGTAAATTCTTGTGAATAGGGACTTTGATCTTCCACTGATTCTTAACCCCTGAATCAAGAGGTAGAAGAGCTGAAGTTTGGCATTTGGCAACATGTGTGTTTCCAACTTCTGCACTTGTCTGCTAGTCTGTTAGCTATAATATTGGTGTTGATGAACTGTTTCTTTAACTACATATATCATGCTAAATTCGAGTCTATAATTAACTTCTAGTTGGAAAATATATTTTGCTCGCAAACTTCTGCTAGGTGCTAGACAGTGTGGCTGTATTCAAGAGTTGGAAGATATGCTGGTTTATAGTAGTGTTGTATGATGCAGATTCAGTTGCATAGCATCTAGGTCATTATATTACTTTGCAGCTTGATATCAGCTGGCAGATCTGATTATGGCTAGTATACTAACTGTGTTTTACAATAGAGACGGAAACATACCTGCCTCGTCAATCCAGAAGTACCTCATGCAGAAGCTTGGTCTTCCTAATGAGGCAGAGGTAAGAGCTATATCTGCCTCGCATTTTTCTATATTACTGTCATGTGCGACCGGTATTGAGGTAGATCTTTTGGACATTCTTGTGTTCATCTGGCTTGTGTCCATCTGGACACCGCAGACTTCAGACTTGCTTCATTTCTGCTGTACTTTCTGTTATGGGCCTCTTTTCGCAATTTGAGCTACAAATTACGCTAATCAGAATCCATTTCATGTTGATGATGGATCAATTTAATCCATAAAACCATAACTTCCAATCTCCTGCGTAGGTGTTTTTCTGAAGCTGTCGGTTCTCATTTTCTTTAATCGTCTCCCGACTGCATATCATGATACTAATTGTTACTACTATATATTTTCCTCTCCCAATAGTAGAATACCATGAGCATTTTTACCTTTCTGAAAAGATTTCACACCTAGAAACATCGCTGTACTTGTCGCAACATTTTCTTTTTCATGGAACCTTGTTTTACGAAGTAGTGAAGATCCACTGTAAGATCATCTGAAAGCATCGACTTGCCTGGATTTACAGGTCGAAATAAATTGCTGTGGGCAGCCGGTGAGCCCTACACAACCCCTGTGCAATTTAGTAGAGGTGTGGTTGAGGGCGCGATCAACACAGACAACACAGACCATGATAGGCTCCCCTGCCAAGGAGTTTGTAATGGTGCTAACTTATGGACGGCCAAAGGCCATCACGCCATGAATGGCACCACAAACACAAGGCTCAAGGCATTTTTCGCCTAGAGGCGGGTCCCGGTTTCCTGCCATTTTATTGGGCCTATGGAAGAAGAGGTGATCCGAGATAAACCTCCTTGATACATACATAGCCTCACAAGTCACAATGCGGTTGGCTCACTTGGCAGCCAGCCCTTGGCGTCACATTCATATGCATTCATTGATGTTATTCGCTTCCATTAAGATTGTATTTCTCTTCATTATTTATATTATAAAAAAAGGTGTATAAAGATTAACAGAAAAAAGGCTGTTGTGAATTATCTGTATACCTGTAGTCTTGGTTGCTGTTTAGGTTGGTTATAAAGAGAGGAGTTACAAAGAGTCTATATGTATGCGATGACTAGATAGAGTGGATGTGGATCGCATAATTTGTCTTCCGGCCGTATCATGGACTGCTGTAACAGTTACTAGATCGCTATGCTTTACACTCGTCGAATGGGAATTCATTGTCGTGTTCATGTAACATTATGAATGTTCTCTCGATCGAGGGACACAAGAATCACAGGGTCGCGCGGTTGCCACAGTGGTGGCTACCAACATCATCGATCCAACATTATCGCAAGCCCCATGTGTCCATGTGAGATAACCAACACGCTCAAATGAGCAAATACTGCACTGCTACAGTTTACATGCTTCAGTATAAAACAGCATCGGTTATATGTGTAGGATCGAACACAAGTAACCAAGTGTATGGGTGAATGGTAGATTACGTCAGGAGTCAAATAATCAAATTTTGATAGATCAAAACACACCTCAACCTCAAAAACAATGGGACAAATGTTTGGCGGTCTATTCGACATACTAGGGTCGGTCTGACCGAATCTTGCAAGTTGACCTACTAGGATCGGTCTGATCGAATCTTGTAAGTCGAATTTAATCGGTCTAACCGAATCTTGCAAGTCTGATAATGAAGTTTATGGAAAAACTCAAATTCTCTTAAACCAACCGTTGGATCATAATAAACTAGACAAACCATAGACAAACCAAGAAACAACTTCACGAAGGAATTTGCAAACTAATAAACGGTTTAAGAGAAAACACCCTCGACAATCAGTTGTCTCAGAATTCCAACAAATTTGAAGAAAACCTAAAACTTAAGCAAATTCGGATATACCAAGAACCAATCAATAAAACCTTCCATGTATGATCGATGAAGTATTAGAAAGGTTTCGTATGAATTAACTTAAACAAAATCATGTCTCGATCCCACCGTTGACTCAAGTTTATCTCCAAGAATTTTTAGCCTAGTCACCTTCTCACATGGTATTCTGATCGCACTAGGTCTCTGCTTTTCCCTGAGTATAGTCCTAGTCCTTATCATTGATCAAGGGTGATCTCAAGTTACCTACACACAATCAGACAAAATAACCGTTGTTGGATACATATATCACAACCTGACCCATATTAGATACACGTGCTCACACCAACATGCACACAAATTCCAAACAAATTTAATTGAATATATTATTTGTAAAATCAATTGTTTATTATAAAATATTAATTGTCATGATGTTCCTCGATCTTGGTGGGCACACAGCATACGAATTCCATGAGATGCCTCCCGGTCGCAAACGCGGCCCCGAGCAAGCCATAGTTCCTGCGATCCGACGATAGGCGATAAGCCAGGCTAGAGGAAGTTGAGAGAAAGACATCTATGCCCATAAGAGAATACTTGAAATGCTTGTACTCCATCTGTCTTTAGTCCCTTCATCCCGATTTATACGACGCCACGAGCCAAACCAAAATGACTAAAATGTATAACAACACATGGAGTGAACAATGCAGTGCAATTATGTTCTACCATCTTTGCCTTTGTCCTCTAGCTAGGGGTAAAAACGGTTCGGATAATATTCGTTTCCGTCCGAAAATTTGGATGCAGAAAATATCGGTCGGATAATGTACGGAAACGGATAATTATTTTTAGAAACGGATACGAATACGGTAGAGGAACTATCCGACGATTTCGAAATCAGTCGAAAAATATCCGCAAAAAATTTCGGATATCCAGACGGACATGAACCAAGGCCCATTAACTAGAAGGCCACAACCACAAGCCCATGAGCATAACCTAACCCTAAAAACCATAAATTTAGTCACTGTTCTTCTCAAGTAAAAATAGGTAAATAAAACTATCATATTTAGGTTTTCAATTTTTTTCTTTTTTAAGAAAATGATTCGTTAAAATTAATATACTTTTAAACAATTGAACATTATATGGAGACAAATATTAAATATATGGTGTATTTAATATTAATATACTTTCAAAACACTTGAACTTTTTTTGTTATTATTGATGCCTAAATTTAATATGTATGAGATTTATAATTATATGGAAGATTATGAAATTGTTGTATATTTTATAAAATTAGTAAGTTGATATGGATGTATGAATTTTGTTGCATGTATTATTTACTTAAAAAATTAAAAATGTTGATATATTTTGAGAAAATATTAAGCTATCTATCTTCATTATTTTATAAAATTTTGTTTTGTAAAGTTTAGTTTGAGGGGTTTTTATATTCCGATCAATTTTCGTTACCGTATTTGTTTTGATTCGTATTTGCTTCGTATTTGTTTTCGATAGTATTCGATTCCGTTTTCGTATCCCGATTCCGAATTCGAATCTTAAAAATATGAAAATAAATATGATATAGGTATATAGGTAGTTTCTGATCGTTTGTTATCCGTTTTCAACCCCATCTCTAGCCATGGCCTTTGACGAGCGATGCAAAGTCATTTGCATGTTGCTGCCATGGCCTCTGAACCGCTTGCTGTACGTTCATGGCTGCTTGCCATCACGGCGGCGGTGGCCGACGCTGCTCTCATCGGCATCATGTAGCCGCCATCCCCATTATACACAACGGAATTCGAGGTTGCGTTGTGCTTGAGCGAGGCGTTGTAGATCGATGCTGCTGACACCGTGTCACTGTTGCACTTGCATCACCTGCGCGAGCGGCGCCGAGAAGAAGTCATGCGCGCCGGCGGCCTCGAGGTTGAGATAGAGGAGCTCCTGCAGGCGATGCAATCACCGTACGAGTGGTACATCCCCGTGGTGGCGTGAGGCGGCTAGCTGTACCTGGAATGTGATGGTCGGCCAGTGCGTCGCGGCAAGGCGATGCGGCTGTTGCAGACACGACATCCTCGACATCCTATCCGTGCTCCTCGCCGTCTAGGGCCTCGCCGATGCAACGAAGTGGATGATGTAGGTGGGATGAAACGGGATAATTAAAAGGCAAAAGGGTAAAATCACTGCATCCTTAATTTTGTCAATAAATCGAAACGGAGGAGGTAACCGATTCTAAATTATACACCACCTAATAATACAAATGAAAATAAAAAAGAATATCATATTCGCGAATCAGAAACATAAATAATACATCCTCCATCCAATTCTTTTTATCATCAAAAAGTAATTAACTCCCCACCATATGACAAAATAAATTACCTAACTGCATATACACACGCATGCAATCAATCAATAATTATTAAAGATAAATTTTTAGGTTTCGGTCAACAATTTAATTTAATATATATAAAAAAGTCTTAAACTTTTTTAAATAGTTAATCTATATAATCTATATACTAGTTTCCTGTATATACATTTTTAAGAGAGCGCGTATAATAACTTTGTGGTTAGTCAAATAGGGGAGGGGTCGGGATCCGAATTCGAAGCTGATTCAGATCCGTTGCCGAAACGTCACGCCCCTTCACATTTGGGTCCATATAGAGAGGGCCAGGGTCAGGGCCAGGGCCAATCCTCGCGATCCCAAGACGAGGACGAGCAGGACACGGGTCTCCCTGACACTGTTCCTCCCTTCTCTCTCCATCTCTTCCCCCACCTCCATCAGCGAGCGAGCGGTCGATCCAGGGAAAGAAGAAGAAGAAGAAGAAGACGGCCATGGGATTCTGGGTGACCACGATCATCTTCCTCCTCGCCGGCGTCGTCACCTCCCTCCTCTCGCTGCTCTGCTGCAACCGCGGCCCGTCGACCAACCTGTACGCGCGCTCTTCTTCTCTTCTCTCTCTCTCTCTTTAGAAACCTGCTCATCTGGTGCTGTAGTATCCGTATGTCTGGATCCCTTGTATCCCGCCTGGAGATTCCGGATCAGGCTTGCGGGAATTGGGCGGATTTGACCCTTCATGTGGTGGTTTTGATCTAGATTTGGGGTTAATTCGGGGTGGGTTTAGAATTTCCTCTCTTGAGCTACATTGGTAGATTTCTTTTTTTTTGTTCTACTGGAACTGGGAAAACATGGGTCTCAGACGTGATTTTCAACCGGAAATTCTAGTGCCAGTTCAGTTCTTGGTTATATTTGTTAAAGAATTGCGCTTTTTAGTGTTTATTTACCTCCTCTTAGTGCAAGTATTACAGACAGACCTGTGCTAATAACATTTTATGCCTGCCGCCGAACATCCATTTATTATAACTTCACTACTAGTATTTTTGTTGTGAATGAGAGAGAAAGTAGACATGATACCTTTTTTTTAAAAAAAAATAAGTAGACACCATACTTTGCCCCTTTTGTTTCTGAGTATCAGAGTATGGACTTATCAATAGCTATATGTTAAAATTTAAAAAAGAGAAAGGAGAGCATAAAGGACATTGCACACTGTAGAGATTCAATATGATGCATGTGATTCCAGTTTAGGGTGCCAGAGAACTATGGCATGGTAGAGAGGCTCAATTTCTGTGGGTTAACATAAAGTTGTGCTGATTTATTATCCTGCCTTCAACTCTTCAAGAATCGGCTCAATAAAAGAATTCTAATATACTACCGTGTTTCTTAATTATTGGATCATGACTACAAGTATTGCTATCTCTAGCTTACTCTGATCATGTGATGAATATCCACATCGCGCATATCCTTTACTAATACTGCATCACACATTTGTTTTGTTAATATTCTACTCATAGTTGGATGATTCTATCTAGATTTTGTGGCTGTATTTCAAACTTTCAATCATACTACTACTGTCTGCTCATCACTACTTTCTCTTGAGAAAATTTTGGATGTTTCATATACGGCAGTTTGCTCTTGAGCCTTTTGTATGTATATGTGCGTACGGCTGTTTCGCTAACGTATTAAATTTAACTTCTGCTAACTCGTGCAGATTCCATTTGACCTTGGTTATTACAGCTACAGTTTGCTGTTGGATGATGTAAGTTTTGATCCATTTGTTCATTTACATTTTAGGTTTGCTTATTCAGCCTGGATTGCTCAGAAAGTATGATTTTGACAATATGTTGATTGATTTCTAGCATGTAAAAACATTCATGCTAAACATGAATAGGACAAATACCAGCATAATTCCTGGCATCATATGGTATATATGTATTTCTAATTTGAATTGCACTATGGTAACATTCCTCTTATTGACTAGTAGGTATTGTTGCAAGGTCTAGCTTTCTAGCAGAGACCAATATGAACTGACAATTTAGTTCTTGTTAAAGTACAATAGGTGGCTTTAGTTGTACACTGACCCTTACCTGATTCGGACTTATAGTTTCTCTCTGTTGGTCCTTGTACCTGCATGTGCTCAATGTAAATTATGTTTATTCTTTGGTTGTGGGTCCATGAGAGCCAGATATCTTGGATAGTTTGTTGCATTTATTGAAGGAGTAATGCTTCTCATCTCCATCTTTTGCTTGATCAATCCTCCATACTAGGTGTCTGACATTCTGGATTCCTCAGATTTCTTTTGGTAATAATATGTTAATGTTTATCTGCAGGTGGGCAATCGTCTATCTTGCGCAGCTGAAGCCACTGATCAACCCTATCCTAAGTGGCGAGTGAGCTACGTGCTAAAATTTGAAGTCTGCTCATGCTGTACCATTACTTAGTTGAGGACTTCTATTCATTTTTGGCATGACTGAAATAAAGAAGTGCTGTGAGATTTTGGAAATCTTCCTCCGGGCACTCGAGGAGCCCTCTGTGATTAGTGTATGCCACTGTATTATATACACAATAATCGTATTTATCCGTGCACTTCCTTGTTACCATCTGAATGTCCGATCACGGATCAATGACCTTGTTTATCAACCCAAGATAAATTGCTGCTTCCAGTTCAAGAAAGCAAAAATACTTTTGCATGTTTCTTGTCAGCCTGTTGTTCTTGGATCTTGCTTTCTTGGATCTTGCTATATGTCTGAATGGTGAACTAGCCACTGTGGCTGTGTTAGAGTAGGTGGAAAATATGCTGGTTTCTTGACGGTTGAAATAAAATGATAGCTTCTGAAAGTATCATCACCGTGGCTGTGTTGTAGAATAGAACTCCCTGGTAGTAATCTCTACTTCTCGTTTTCATACTATTCGTCGTTTTGATTTTTTTCTAAGTAAAATTTTATAAGTTTAACGAGTTTAACGAGTTTAACTAAGGTTATAGAGAAAACCAATAACTTTTGTAACACCAAATTAGTTGAATCTAACATCGAATATATTTTAATAGTATTAGTCATGAGTATGTGCTTTGCAACGGACAACAAATTGATTTTTTAATTTATTAAATCAATTAATAAACATTTATTTTAGTTCAAGTAGTACTATGTTTTTTCTTATTAAACAATTATGTGATTTTGAAATTTGGAGAGATTCAATAGTGAAATGGAATAAGAATCGTTGAAAGGTGATGCAACATTATAGATTGTGAGTCTCATATATCATTGGCGAGAGATGATGTGAAAATGAATATCATCATTACTAACATCTATACTATATAAAACATTGGTAATGGTGGTTTTCATTCTGCCACCACCACTCCTTTCACTTGTATGTCAGCCCATTAATGTCGGTGACTCAACAGAAAGGAGAAAAGCAAAGAACCCTATCCCTAGAATCCATAAGCCGTCGTCGTCGCCGCCGCTGCCACCGTCGTCATCATCGTCATCATCGTCGTTGGGTCCGCTCGAAGCTGCCAAATCCTTGAGCGTGTGTGTGTGAGGAGGGGGGCGGAGAGGCAGCGGGATTCACGAGGGAGGGGGAGAAGACATCGGATTCGTCCTTTTCGTCGCCGTTGCCGGTGGATCCGCACGCATGGGGGTAGAGAGGCGTCGGGATCCGTGTGGCCCATGCGGGAGGGGGAGGGGCGCCAGATCCATCCCTCCCCTCATCGCCGCTCTAGCTCTCGTCCTCGCCCGTCGCGCCGTCATCGAGACTGAGGAGAGGAGTGGGAAGAGACGAGGGATGAGTGGGAGGGAGGGAGAGAGAGGAGGGGAAGGGAGAAGTAGAGAGAGACGACAAGAGGGTTAAGTGAGAGAGGCGGAGGGAAGGAAAAAATGGGTTTGAGGAAGGTATTTTCGCATGTGGGTATTTCACTGATGCATCTCAATAATATATGTAGATGCTTTATTAAAATTTAATACAAACACAAATGATGAGATAAAAAATTATTTTGGATGCAAATATTCATAGAGGCATATTCAAATATATATTTTATGTGATTTAAATATTATCATTGAAGTTAAACTTTATCCGATGTATCATTAACTGGTGCAACACACGGATATTTTGCTAGTTTTAAGTAGCATAAATAGATATATGTTTGGTATTAGAAATGTTGCTATGATTTTCTATGAATTTGTTTAAACTTAAAAGAATTTCACTTAGAAAAAAATCAAAACGATTTATATATGAAACGATGTATGACAGACTCAGTTGCATAATATCATGCCATTATGTTTCAAAAAAACCAAGCCATTATATTATTTTGAAGTGAAAATTAATAAACGAGTATCATGAGGATGGTAACATATGCCCATAAATCTATTCCAAAGAAGACATTAGAGTTATTCCCTCTATTCCATAAAAAATACTGGATATGATATATCCTAATTTAGATCTGTAGTATTAAGTTTTTGTTTTTTGTGACGAAGGAAGTATGTCAAGATATAAGAACTCAAACCTGTAAGCGTAACAGTTTTCGGCAGCTGGTTTTTGCTACTAGTAAAAACTAGAAAAAAGTCCATATTCGACCATCCAACTATTGCCGAAGTTTAATTTTGGCCATCCAATTATAAAACCGGGTATCGGACACCCTGAACTACTCAAACCGTTCACGTTCGGATAGCCTAGGCGGTTTTGACCGTTTTGACTACCACGTGGCTGCTGACTCAGCAATAGTTGGATGGTCAAATATGGACTTGATTAATTTAGGGAGAATAATTAGAAAAAAAATGATTTAGCATCAAGTCCATATTCTGGTACGCGTCTGACGTGTTGGCCGCCATGGACGCGCCATCGCGGACGGCGTCGACGTCATCTCCATCTCGAGCGGCTTCGACGGCGTGCTGCTGTACGAAGATCCCGTGGCGATCGCCACGTTCGCCGCCATCGAGCGCGGCATCCTCGTCTCGGCCTCACCGGTAACGACGCCCGAGGCTTGGCTCCTTGCACAACGGCATCCCATGGCTTCTCACCGTCGCCGCCGCACGGCTGGCCTAAGAAATGTTCGCCGATCCATCTACTTCGGCGATGACACGCAGAGCACCATCACCGCATCACGATGTACCCGAGAACGCAGCCGGGCGTGGCGGCATTGCTGCGGCGGTGCACCGGACCGGAGCCCGCCATGATAAAGTCGGCGATGATGACCTCCGCGACCGCCGTGGACAACACGTTCCAGACTCCCTAAAAATGATTTAGCATTTAGGGACTTATTTTTTTTCTAATTTTCTCTCTAAATTAATCAAGTTCATATTTGACCATCCAACTATTGCTGAGTCAGCAGCCACGTGGCAGTCAAAA
Source organism: Oryza australiensis (assembly GCA_019925245.2). NCBI lineage: Eukaryota > Viridiplantae > Streptophyta > Magnoliopsida > Poales > Poaceae > Oryza > Oryza australiensis. Next base: position 1,870,512 of record JAIFGZ020000225.1, on the reverse strand, counting down.
CGGTCAAAACCGCCGGGCCGTCCGAACGTGAACGGCCGTAGTTCGGGTGTCCGATACCCGCTTTGTAATTGGATGACCAAAATTAAGCTTCGACAATAGTTGGATGGTCAAATATGGACTTTTTCCTAAAAACTATGATAACAAAACAAATGTTTTGGGCTTGGCTCAGACCAGGCCCGGTTTGACCCGGACCAGCAGGTGCATTTGGGGGGCTGTCCAACAAGACCATCAGGTGCATTTGGGCTGGGCTAAATTGGGCCCGGGTTTTGGGCCGCACTTCTTTCCCATCAACCCCCCTCCCCTCTCGTCGTCGTCGTCTCCCTCTGCTGCCAAGGCTCCCCACTAAATCCAGCAGCGGCGGCCAAGGCGGCGGCGCACTTCGAAGGGAACCGGAGATGCAGCAGGTACAGTAGAGGCGGCGGCGGAGCAAAGAATCCTAGCCCCCGATTCAGCAGTTTGATCTGTTCTTTCTTGCTTTCCCTCTCCTGTACGCGCGCGTCTGATCTGTGGGGAATTCTCTCGGCTGGCTGCAGGGGGACGGCACGGAGGCGCAGGTGACGTGGGAGGACCAGCAGAACATCAACCGCTTCGGCCGTCTCAACAACCGCCTCCACGAGCTCCACGACGAGATAAAGCTCGCCAAGGTGCTTCGCCTTCTAGATCCCCCCTCACCTTGTCTGTGTTGTTTTCGCTCAGCCGTGCTCCCGTATACCATTGCTTGATATATTTTCCAGCAGATGAATGTTTGGCTCAAGCCTGGGTCAGGTTAGACCTTTTGCGGCTCGCAACATGAGCTAGAGCTACTACGGGCTTATTATGGTTTCAGGGGTTTCCATGTTCTTACGGGTATATATAAAGTATTAGTACTATGCTCTCGCCGTTTGTTTCTTATATATTGTCAAGAATGGACAAGAAAGCATCCCTTTGGAACTTTGAGATCCCAGGGATCTGTGGATTCCTGTGAATTGCAAATGTGATACTTTGCTGTATGGTGTTTTATCACTTGGAGAGGTGGAGTTTTTGGTTAAGTTGCGCATCCGGCTCTGCATCCGCACGATCCTCTGAGCAATTGTTCTTTCGGCATATATCTTTCTAACAAGATTTCCTCATTGTGACATGTCAATATGGCATCATGGTGATCTGATTGCTCATTCTTCTTGTCCGCAGTTTGTGTTTCACAATGGACTCTGTTATGGATGACATATTTCAGTTACTTAACACATGAACATTGATATTGAAAACTGAGAATAAACACTGACTCTTGTTTGGGATCAGGGAATTTTGGCAAATGTTCTACAAGGAATTTGAAACTCAATAGGAAATTTGATGTGCTAGAAAATTGGTTGGGATTCTGGTACATTTTTTAAGAAAGTGCTACTCATATCTTCTCGTTTTGTCGTTTGAACCACCTTTGTCAAGCCCTTTTTTTAGCATCATCTGTTATTTTAGTGATTACACTGCACACCATCTAAACATGTGAATGGACAGATCAAATTTTTGATATGACAGATATATCGCTTCATCAATATATATTTCTTACTGGCCTCAGTTGCTACAATATATTCTGCCCATACCATTCAACTGAACCATTAATGTTTCCATTAAACATGAAGCATGTAAGTGCTTTTAGTTCAAATTACAGTTTTACAATTCACCCTGTGAAATATAATGACATGCTGAGTTTTTGACTTGGAGGATTGACCAAAAAGTCCATGTTTGATGTTTTATGCGAAAATTGGCTGTCACAGTTTTGTGGTATTTGCCAAGGACACTCTAATTTTGTGTCTTGGCTAGAACACATTACAAAAATGTGGCTGTTTGCTGTAGGACACTGAGGTCATTAAAATGGTATATTAGTATTGTCTTGAATAGTAGAGAGAGTGAATGCAAAATGTCTTATGAGTACCACTTTGGGTCAGACAATAAAGAGAGAATAGATTTCAACATGTCAGAATGGGTATAAATTTTAGGTATATCAAAACTTCCAAACAAAATATTTAATGAAACTTGAGTCCAAAATTGAAATATCAACCAAAACTCTTGAAATTTACTGAAATTAGAGAAATTTCTGAATAATTTTAGCTGTACTATCAAATCAGAAATAAAACTGAAAACAAGCACATGTACATTACCTTTTTAGGGAAATACATGTACATTACCTTTTTTTAGGGAAATTTCTGAATAATTTTACTTGTTTAATCAGATGTCATTAGTGCTGAGGTGGCAAGGTTCAAGGGCATCCCAAGTCATTTTCGAAAATTTCTCTCCAACATAACTAGAAATATTATTTAATTGACTTATAGAAATAATCACTTTTTTGCAATGTGTTTTACTAGTAAAGACATGAAACTAGAGTGTCTTGTAGCCAATTTTTCAATGTTGCTGTTGAATGCTTCTTTGACGGATTATTTATTTGTGTTCATATTTTATAGCACAAGTCATCATATATGGATGAACGATTATAAACCATCCTTATTCTTCTGAAAAATGTATCGTGCCTTTTTTCGTGGCAACTTTATTTGGTCTTGCCTTTTATATGTTGTGTATATTTGCATTTTTTTTGGTTGTGTAGATGGACTATGCGATATTATCTTCTACATGTGTACATTGTCTATTTCTCATGTGTTGAAACTCCAATTATACAAGTCAAGGACGTAAAACAGACAATCCTATCATCAAAGCACAAGCTTTGGCTGAAAGAGATTGATTGCCACTACAGATGGAAATTGGGGTCGATTTTTCCAGCTTGCTGTTTCTAGTTTGCAACCTTCTGCACCTTTGTCTTGAACAGTCAAGGCGCTTTAGGAAGTAGGATAATATCAGAGGCACTTGCTTAACTTTGTATATGTCGAACTGGGCATTACAATTTTACATAACCATGCTTTCATCTTGAAAGGTGATGGTGGAGTGCTGGCTACATTTAGGAGGCTATATATTTTTCCTAGGAGACTATCCTATACATCTTTTCTTACTGAAATCATTATTAGAGAGGTAAGAACCTCATATAAACACCTATTTTCATGTTGAGAGTGTTCCATTACCTGATATGCACTAGATGATAGGTTTACTCTTGATGGCTAATTTTGCGAAGAGTACATTGGATATAGATAGCTGAGAACGAGTACATGGGGAGATGGAACTTACTCTTTGTACAATTCACCATTCAAGGGTAAACCTACCATTTGTCACATAATCAGAAAAGAGTAGTGGTAAGAATGTGTTTGTATGAGGGCTCTGTCTCTAATAAATATTTCTGTAAGTATGTGGATTTAGAATATTCTCCTAGGGAACAATATATTGCCCCTAAATGTGGTTGGCATGTTTGTCCCCTTTCAAGTTGAAAATGTGGTTCTGCAATGCAATGTGCCAATGCTCTGGCGACATATCAGAGGTAGCTGACATGTACTTGTTGTCGAAATTTCATAGCTAAGCACCCCTGGTATTGTACTGCATTCCTACTTCACAAAGTGGAAGCCTTTTTAGCTTAGAGCAAAGTGGCAGTGGGTGGAATTCAACAGACTAGAAAGGTAGATCCTGATTTCCATCCAATTGCTAAAACCAGTATTGCGTAGGTTTTTGCTACATGAGTACATGATGTAGGTAGAAACATTCTATGTTTTACATACGATGATCGAGTCAGTTCCATCTACACATTTTACGAAAAATTATGTTGATATTCGGTGACGAGAAAACGGGCAGGTAACCTGTGTTCGTGACCGTTGAAGTCAAGTTGATTAAATTTAAACAGAAATTATAAAACAAATTATGTGCCCAATACCTCCGTAATTCACAGTACTAAGAACTCCAACATAGGAGAATGCAATAAGGTTACGTCATTAGGTTATCACAATAATAATATAATATTAAATAAATAAATGAATGCTTTCTCGGGAGAGTATTTATTACAGATTGCTAGCACAACATAGTAATTTCCAAAGAACCTTTGCACGTATCATAAATAGAATGTGTTTCGTTTTATTTGTTTTCTTCTGCATATATTTTTACTTGGCCAACATAGAATTTTGCTTGCAGCATAACCGAAGCAGAATAACTGTTTTTAATGCTTCCTTGTACTGAAATGCTAGTTTGGCACCTTTCTAATGATAACAAAATTTCGATGTTCCTTTGCTTTATTTCAAATGAAGTATTTTACATGTGTAAGCAGAGTAAGATTTCCAAGTTAGAGTATCTTATTTTACCAGATGGATGCAAATATTTATGCACATTACAGTCGGCACCTTTTCGTTATAAGCTAAATTTAAACCAACTAGCCTAGAGCTGTGCGTTGCAACGAAAAATAAATTGAGTTTCTATGTTATTAAATCAATTAATAAGCACTTGTTTAGTCCAAGTAATATTATGATTTTTTTATTGAACAAGTAGGTGATTTTGAAATTTGAGGAGAGTCATGACTCATTGAAAAATATGTAACAGTATAGATTGTGAGGCTCCTATATCAGTAGTAGAGGGGTAGTGTGAAAATAGACACCAGCACTACTAATATTTTAAGCAGTATAGATACTTATCCTAGAACACGACACCACTAAATGCCATATGTGTTCTTTACCCATTGTTCCAGGAAGCAAATGAGAACCTTGATGATGCTGGGAATGAACTCATCCTGTCAGATGAAGATGTGGTGCGGTTCCAAATCGGAGAAGTATTTGCCCACATGCCAAGGGATGATGTGGAGACAAGGCTGGAGCAGATGAAAGAGGATGCAGCTAAGAAGTTGGAGAGGCTGGAGGAGGAGAAGGAATCCATCGTCTCCCAGATGGCTGAACTGAAGAAGATACTGTATGGAAAATTTAAGGATGCCATCAACTTGGAGGAAGATTAACATCGAGTAAGCTGCCGGGTATTGAATGATATGATGATGTTCTCATAGTTGAGGACTTGAGGTGCTGTGTTTGCTTGACTTAAAACTGTTTCTAGTGATTCAAGAAGCATGTTTCCCGTGATGCATCGACATGGTTAATTCTTCTTATGCTGGATTAGGTTAGCGTGGTTTTGCCCAGCAGAAACATGAATCATGAGTTGCATATTTTCAGTTTATAAAAATGCAGTATGGGGGAACTTGGACGAATTGGTCATGTTACTACATAAGCCAATCGAGCTGAATTTTGCTAGTTTGATCTATGAAATTATTTCATTTTGATATATAGTCACCATAGTTGAACTAAATTGAAAACTAGTTCAATTTCAGTTGGAGCAGATTTAAGATTAATTGGAGTTTTGGACTCTGGGACTGGTGGTACTTAATTTCTTGTGGAATTGATGTTGCAACATACCATTGGAATTGCTCCAACGTTAATTTCATATAAGCACATCCATTTACCACAAATCCCTTTACACATTAACAACAAATTTAGTTCCCCACATGATTAATTTATGGGGAAGTATATTGAAATCACACGCGCACACACCACAATCTTGGAGCTAGCTAGGCGCCATTGGTGGTGGCGGTGGTGGTGCCATTGGTGTCCGGCGCGTGCTCCATGGACCGGAAGGCCTCCCGGAGCTCCCGCTGGATGTCGGCGCGCTCCGGCGCGGCGATCATGTCGTCCCAGATGGAGCGGGAGCCGCAGGCGGTGGCGCCGCCGCGGTAGAGGTCGTGCACTCCGGTGGCGTTCTCGTTGAGGCCGCTCACCACGTCGAGGCACCCGAACTCCCGGGGCTCCACCAGCAGGCTGCCGGCGACGCCGTCCTTGCGCGCGATGAGCCGCGCGGCGCCCATGGAGTTGGTGCTGTAGAGCCGCGCGCCGTCGACGACGTCGGCGTACCGCCGGAACGCGGCGGCGAACCGCTTGTGCGACATGAGCTGCGACCGCACACGCACCGCCCGGCCCATGACGATGGCGCGCCGGATCCCCCTCGCCACGGCGAGGTACGCGTCGCAGACCACGCCGGCGACCTCGATCCGGTACGGCTTCCTGGTGGGCGGCGGCGGCGAGTCGTCGTCGTCGTCGGCGGGCTCCCAGTAGTCCTCGGTGATGTCGCCGGTGTCGGGGTCGACCTTGTAGCCGGGGCCCATGCGGTAGCGGCGGCGGTGGACGTCGCGGGCCATGGCGATGGTCTGCTGGACGAAGGGCTCCCAGGAGAGTGTGCCGTCGAGGATGACGTCACGCCCCTCGTTCAGCGCCGTCACCAGCAGCGACGACGCGGCGTCCGTCGACGACTGGTGCACCTGCATCCATGCATTCCATGGGCCAATTAATCATTAATTACTAGTACGTAATAGTATATCCATTAGCTATTTAGCTGCTCTGTTTGGTCCGTAACAGTTTCATGCCCATTTAACAGGGTGTCATGTCAGCTTCAGCTTTTTCATGTGGAAGAAGAGAGAAGGTAAACGTTTCATCCGGATGAAACGTATCAGCGCTCTTTCCAAGTTGTTGGAAACTGGACGACACTCGTGCTGAGGGACTTAGTCCGTTTCATCGCGCGAGGGAGGAAGCAGGCCTGGTGCGGCTCCTCCGTCGCCGGCCGGGTGTGGCTCCGCCGGGAGCGCCTCTTTCGCCGCCGCTTCTTCGCCGGGCGGGCACGCCTCCTCCGCCGCCGCTTCTCCGTCGGGCGGGCGCGCCTCCTCCGTCGCCGCTCCTCCGCCGGGCGGGCACGACTTCTCCACCTCCAGGCGGGCGCGGCTCCTCCGGGTCGTCGCTCCTCCGGGCAGGCGTACTCCACCACCGCCGCTTCTCCGTCGGGCGGGCACGGCTCCTCCACCTCCAGGCGGGCGCGGCTCCTCCGTTGCCACTCCTCCGGGCGGGTGTGGCTCCACGCCGTCGCTCCTCTGGGCGGGCGCACTCCTCCGCCGCCGCTTCCTCCGGCGGCCGGCGGGGCGGGCGTGGCTCCTCCACCTCCGGCGGCGCACTCCTTCGTTCGGCGCGCTCTTCCGCCGCCGCTCCGTCGGGCGGCGCGCCTCCTCCGCTCCGCTTCCGGCGGCGGCCGAGCTGGCGTGGCTCCTCCACCTCCGGCGGCGGCCGGTGCACTCGCGGCGCCGCCGGGCTTCGCTCGTGCCGCATGCTACACTTCCAAGAGAAATAGAGAGGAAAGAGAAAGACCATGGGACCCGCTATAGACTAAAATAATATATGAAATTATGTCATGAAACTGCGTTGAGAGAGATCTATTTCAATGTCATAGTTTCATTTCTTAGAAACTGCGAGATGATTTAGACTGGCCTAAAGGATATATTAGACACATTGTACGAGGTTTGGTACAAAATTTATTTTATCAATGTACTACAGTAACCAAAACGTGTCCTAACTAATTAATTTGTCTCACAAGATCAGACCAAATCCAACACGTGACAATTTACTACTAGAATTAACACATCATGCATGTGCATGCGAGGTGCGAGGACTCATTTTCTAAAGTGAGTGCTGGGAGTTGAACACCATAATTAAGGCAAGGAACCGTATCATTTTGTTTTTGAGCATTATATTTTGGACAAAAGAACAAGCCATAACAAGAGCAAGGAGCTACAGACAGGCAGCACATGGCGGCCATGTCAAGATGCCGCTAGCTCCAACTACATGGCAGCCAATTAATGTGGTGAATCTATCTCTACACTAGTGACAGGATGAACAGATCAGGACCTTATCCTATCACTCTGCCGAGTGGGCCCGGCAAGCAAGTTTTTTTTTGTTGAGGATGGGTCCGGCAAAGATTGCATCAATCGCATTTTTTCAGATATGTACAGATCGATCGACGTGCGTGCTGTTCGTGCCACACATGGATCATGGCACACTGCATGCCAAATTGCCAACCCTAATCACTGTGAGCACAATGAAATTGGCCAACCGACATTTTCTGTAGGGTGCTCGATGAACTGATCGATCGATTCATGTTGTATATACTGTATATAGTTCAGTTAAGCTGCCGGTTGGTGGCTATATATATATATTAAATTAATTTAATTTGTTCCCATTTATACATTTCTTCTCTCCATCGAGTCAACTATGTTAACTGAAACTCTGAAAACGTGCTGGATGATGTATGACTAAGCTAACTACAATTGGTGTTGGACGACGGTAGCTAGAGTACCGCATGCAGGCAGATGAATGAACAAACAAATTAACCTAGCTTAAGGGTTGTTGATTTTTAAGATATAGAGGAATGGATTGATACTATAAGATTATCGTGCTCCGGTATGATTTTCGAAAAGAAAAAAACTTTGTCAAGTACTAATACTATGCATATATGTGAGTTAATAATTACCAGCTCAGCAGTCTGGAGCATGTCGTTGTGGTGGCCCATGGAGCTGATGGCACGGTAGATCACGTCCGTCTCCTTGAACGCATCCGCCTCAACCACCACTGCATTCGCCTCGTCCTTGGACCACAATGGCCTGAACATTTTGCATATTTTTTTCAAATCAATTACTACTAGTAATCAAATAGAAACCTGCAGTTTTTAAATGCCGTTGAATTGAAGTATAAAATAATTAAAAATTGAGCGTGTGCTGCTCTTACTCCTGCAGAATCTCCTTGAGCACGGTGCTTTTGCCGGCGCCCATCCCGCCGCCCATGAGCAGCAGCACGGGGCTCCGCTCGTCGTGCGCCACCGGAGCCATCACGTCGGTGCAACGCGACTCCTCGTCGCCGTCGCCGTTCATCGCCGCCGTCGGGACGCCGATCGCCTTCATCTCCTCCACCAGCGTCGAGAACACCCTCGTCACCTTCAGGTCCCTCGTCACCCGCTCAAACCTCTGCTTCCTGCGATATCCACATATACACGTACAGTTAAGCTAATTTTACATGATTTTTATATAATTGTATGGTTTAATTAAATCCTGCGTTTTAAATTGGGCCTTTCGTTTCGGAACAAAAGAGAAGCTTGATTATTATTGTCACGCTATATGTTGGGTCATTGTGCTCACTACATGAAATCTTGGCAGTTATACTCGTAGCTCTACTTACCTAAAAGGACTAATCATCAGTACCTGCTTATGACTAGCAAACAACCCATGTAATAATTCATTAAGTCCAACACATAAGTAACAACTGAAAGGAAGATTGGCTACCAATGATCCTATATATAGGCCATGCTTGCAGATGCAGGGGCCAGGTAAGATCATGTACACCTCACACAGATCACTATTATACAAACTTTTTCTATGGCATTCCACGTGGACGCACACATGATGGGTGGCCCACCAAGTGATCTTTGCTGTGATGGCACCAAGATACTAACCCTGTCTGTCCTGTCCCATATGGATTAATTAATAATATTAAGAGTAAGAGAGGAATTTGGTTAAGTGATTAATAAGTATCTTATTAATTTGGTCAGGCATATGCAGGCAAGTAGGGACGTTGATGTGAATGTGTTAATTGTTTCTAAGCACATGGCACGCTATGATGGCAGATGGTCCATGTTAATTGTAAGTGCTTGTTTAGAGGGTCCAATTAACAACAGATCGATCGAGATCGAGGTCGATAAAGCGACGTAAGACGATGGCCAGAAAAAAAAAGACCTCCACAAATCTCTTTACACAACAAACAGCAAGGATCGATATCACATTGATAGTGTTTGAATTGGCATATACAATTAACAGAGTTGGTGAGCCTGACCCACCAGTATCTATTAATTAGTTCCACAATTTATGTGTAGTCGTAGCTCCAATGCATATATATGGTTTACAGAGAACAGGCCAAGGTCCTGAATTCTAATAATTTCCTTAGAAGTTCATGAATTCAATCCCCAAAGAAAAATTAATTCCTACACTACCGCTTTCCGTTAAGAAAAAAGGATCTTGAAGCAAAGTCTAATACTTCAAGTTCTTTGCATACGAAAGTAATTAATATATTTCTTGTGAAGACTTACCATAGTCATTTTCAATGTCTAGTTGACTCCTTGTTTTTAAAGATAATCAAAATGTAACGTATTTCTTGTGAGGACTTAGGCTTAATTTTTTTAACTACTAGTTTATTGCGGATACGGTTTTTAAACTGCTAAACGATATGTATATATTTTCTAAAAATTATATATACAAGTTTTTTTAAAAAAATAAGCTTGTTTATAATAATTAATATTTAATTAATTATGTATTAATATATTGTAAGTCTTGTTTATTTACAATAAGCTCAGTCTACCCATCTTAAAGAATGCAGTCTTAATTAGCATAGTCATTCTCGATGTCTTAGTTGACCTGTGGTATTACAGTATAATTAAGACTCTATAGGGAGACATATTTATACAAAAGGCTTTGCCTGACCGGATCAGATTAATTAATCTAAAAAAATGTTAGGCGAAATCCTAATGGTTTGGCCGTCGTAGGTATCTCAAAATTGGAGTGATATATTAAGATACACATATATACATTGGGTCACACATGCTAATGAAATTAAATAGTCTTTTGGGAATTAATTATAACGACTTAGGGAAGTCTGGTAATTATAAGGATCCATTGGGTCGAAGGGATATGCAGATCTTGGCAATCTCATATATCATTCTAAACACGACTTGAAGTATATATCATTGACGCCAGCAATGATAAAAAAAACAAAAACTATGCTGATGTTCTATGTGTCCTTTTAGCCCCAATTAAAAAAAACAATGTCTTGTGAACGTATCATTATTAATTGCAGCAGGCTTCTTGCCGCAGGCTGTAATCCAGTTAGGAGTAGTCTGAATGTGGGGATTTTTACAATACTCAGTTTTGTATACCACATTCTACCTCTGATCTGGATAACACATTTTCAGTTATATTAATTACTCTAGCATTTAGTTAATTCATACTCGTATTGAGTGATTAATCTTTTTCTAGAATATTATGCAGGTTAGAATAATTAGTTAAGTATATCCGCACGACAACACGGGGAATATTTGAATTAACAGAGACAATGAGTTAATTAATTAAGCCCCTTTTTCTAAAAATACAAAGCGAAAAAAGGTTCAATATATATAAGTTCATTAATTTATTATATTTACCTTGTAGCTTCCAACACGAGGTTCCTTAGCTTCTTCTTGCTGGTGCCACAGTCTACGGTCAAGGCCTGCATATACATATAATCAATACGAGATATATTAATTAATTCGTGGCAAAATTATGGCAGCTGATATATGTGCACGTACTGTATATGCTAGGCGCATGATCCATGTATAGTACTGCCATACACTACAGCTGAATTAATGTCCATTAATTGTGTGTAAAAATAGTTAAATTTCTGTCACGTACATAGTATATGACTATATGTACGTGCGTACGTCTCTCTACAAATCCCTTTGCTTTCAGATCCGCCAAATATTGATAAGCAGAACGTGCATGGGATATATATTAATTAACTTTCTGGCGATTGACCTTTGCCGTTTTCTCAAGAAAGCTAATTAATAATTACCTGCTGCTAATCCAACAAGAATTATTAATTAAGAAGAAGCTATGCTACATGCATATTTCTGTGCGAATGGACCAATTAATTAATGTTGTTCTAATTAATAACTAAGGTATTTGGAAAAAAACTAAGGAAATTTTTGTTTCCCGAGACTAATAGACTAAGAACTAGAAAAAAATAATTTTAATTTTATAATGAAAGAACCAAACAGAAAGACTAATGAGAGACTAATTGACTACTTGACCACCTCCTCTATCCCTCCTTTACTATCCCACAACTGTCCCGCGTGTCTTCAGGCCCCCTCACCCCGTCGCCTCCCCCGCTCCGAGCGCCCTTCCCCACCGCATCCCTCCTCCCCTAGGCCCCCTCTCCCGCCGTCCTCCCGCTCCGAGCGTCGCATCCCCCGCTTATCTTCCGCCGTCGGCCCTCAACCTCGGAGTGCCGCCTCCCTCTGCTCCGAGAGCCACCTTCCCCTGCGTCGACCGTTAGGTCCTTGCGCCGCCTCCCTCCGCGTCGGCCTTCTGCTCTCTGTGGCACCGCTGCTCATCCCCAGCATGGAAGGGCACGACCATGGTTGGGACGACTTGTTCGTGGGATCTCAAGTGGCTTCCTCGTCGACTTATTTAAAGCAAAGAGAGCCACAGAAGCACTTGACGAAAAAAGTGAGATGTCTTGCCTTGCGGCAAGCACGCGAATAGAAGCAAAAAAGCGCGTGCCATAAACAGAGCACACACACACCAAAATGAGGGCAGAGGTGGAGGGGTATTTTAGTCTTTAGTCTTTGTGCATGTGTTTTAATGCTTTCTTGTAGTCTCTGAAATCAAACAGGATAAGACTAATACAAAATCCTTTTTTAAGTCCCTGCTCCATTCATTAGTTCCAGGACTAATAGAACCAAACATGCACTAATTTAGACTGAAGAAATTTTTGAATTGAAAAATTAAATTGACTAAATTTGGATAGAGACCGACCGACTAACTGTCAGTCTATATCGATCCTAACTAATATTGCAAGAGATATAAATATAAGTTAGCGTGAACATGCATGTGCTTTTGATTAATTTTAGTTTGTGCACGTGATAAGTACACCCTAATTAAGTAATACAAATATCAAGAGTATTCCATACGGTATATTAATTTATTTATGCAAAAGAAACTTGGGACACCAGTAATACTGTAAAATGAAACTTCCATTAAGTTAAATGGCCGGGGAAACAAAATTCAGAAAACCAGTTGTCGCATGGGTATAATAAATACCTGGCTAATAAGAGCGGTAGCATGGTCCCAATGGAATGCAAAATATCCAAGAATGCATTTATCCAACTCTTCTACGAACTTGACATAAAGGGACTCCGAATCTGGGATATTCGCGAAGAAGTCGTCGATGTCATCCATGCAATTCTTGGTCCTCTTGAGGTAGTTATTTGCTAATTTGCACAGCTGTGGGCACTCATTTATGTCCTGGAACCCCATCTGCCTAGCTGCATACATAAATATATCCAATTAAAGAAAAAAATGAATTTTAACGATCATGAAACTTATTATATATGAAAGAACAAAAATTAAAACACGCATATTATATATATAATCTCTTGTTAGTTTTCCTTATCTTCTAGGGCGCCTGATTACGACGGTATACGTACGTACATACATACATATCTTTTGTCACGATATCTGTCCGATGTATATCCAACGGCCGTGATGAGGACGCGTCTCCTACCATTGACTCTAGCTGCCATGTGCTAATTGTGTACTGAGTTGATCTTGACAACTGGGGCCCGGTTAGCTAGGCAGTTGAAGTCACCAGGATATTATTTGCTTAATTTTAGATAGCTAATTAATTTGGTAGTGGAGATGGCACTCATAGGCATAACAAGTGTCAGTGTGTCACCACTGTCCTTAATTATGTATAAGGTTTAATTACCTGCTGATAGCTATCGATATTTTTTTTTGAAAGAGAGATAGCTATCGAAGTACACACAAATATTTTTTTTTATTAATTATATGCATGTAGTTAATTTTTATAAAAATATCAGTGACCACGTCAACGAGAAAGACATTCATCTGGTTTCAGAACAAGGGTTTTCATTAGACAGCTTCAATCCCATTCTGATTTGATTTGATTAATTTGGATCTCCTTTCTTAGTTTGGATTGAATCTGTTCATGATTTGGGGTCACTCGAAAAGAAAAGAGAGAACGATCGAAAACGAAAAGGACAGAAGAGATAACTGAATTCCACGGAAGCAGAGGAAGAAACAGGAGAAAGAAAGACAAGAAAAATGGCGACTGACCGACGTAGTGAGAGAACTTCTCGATGTGCTCGACGCGGCCGGACTCCGTCAACTCCAGCCTCGGCATTTCCTTCATCACCACCGGCGCCGCCGCCGCCGCCGCCGCCGCAGCCTTCCTCCCGTGCCTGCGTCGCACGACGGCGGCGGCCGCCACAGCTCCGGCCGTCGACAGCGCGGCGACGAGCAGCTGAAGCTGCTTCGCAGACGACCCATCGTCTGATCATGAAAGGGAAAAATTGAACAAATTAAAGAAAAGAAACAAGAATCATGTCAGACAGAATCCACAATTAGACAGATGCCTGAAAAATGATCTTGCTGCTGAGACTGGGAATAATCAAGAACCGAATCAATCTTGCCTTTGAGCTGCATGGCTGCAGATGAAAACATGGAATTCTGAAGCAACTAATTAAGCAGCGGAAGATAGAGCTCTCCGAAAATGCTGGAGGAGATAAAGCTATAATCGATCGAATGGAGTGGTTGCAATTGAGCACTAGTACTCCACTACCAATCCAAAGGCAAAGGAGGAAGAGGAGGTAACCATCTGTGTGGATTGGATGCTGGCGATAAAGCTGTGATGGCTCCTCGCTTGAAAGCGAGGAGTATTTATACCAATTCACAAGATGCTGCTTGTTACCTGTGAAATTTTTTTTTCTTCTTCTTGCTACCTCCTCGCTTGAGAGCGCTGGCTGAAAGCGATGTGGCGCCAGTATTCTAGTGAGCCATGCATATTACTTACTACCTGTAGCTGTTGCTCGTCTTTTACTTATTCTCGAAAACCTAATCAACTAACTAGGCGTTAACTGGGGTTGTTTGAGTTGTTTGGGTCAATGACGACGCTGCATTTGTTAATTAATTATGGGAATCACCGGTTTATTAAGCGATTGGTAGTTTATTGATAGATCGATTTATTTTTCAGTCAACACGCAGCAAACTCGACCACATGTATTTCATTTTCCGATGAGTGGAATAATATATAAATTAATAATGTTCTTTCTAACGTAAAGTAGGAAGCTAGGTTACGCTAGCCGGTAGCTCGTGTATTCGCACAGTACTGTTTATATTTCGTATATATACTTTTTATATATGTAAATTTTATTTTTATATTTTTAAAAATAAATTAATTTTGTGAAGTGAGTGTATTAGGTTTCTAATAGTGGAACAAGGTCATCCAAATTAGGTTTGTAGTAGTAAAACCAGGCCATCCGAGTTCAAAGGCCATTCGAGTTCAAATGTTAGACTTAATTAATCTAAAATATATCGATCTAGCTTCATAGCGTGTGTTTTTACAAGAACATCGCCTTCGGAAACGAGCACGAGAAATGTGGCATTTGACCTTGTGAAATCCATCTCTACGTGGGGCCATAAGATTGGTTGTTTGGTTCGTTGTTACTAGTAGAAAAATACTCGAGTTCAAGCCGTGGCTAGCTGCTCTATCTGCCTTCTTCGTATTAATTAATCTCGATTAACAGTATGGGCGCCACACACAGACCCCCTTGCTCTTCGTCACAACGGAAAAGCCCTAGTTTATCGAGTGCCTAGAGCAATTTCGTCGAGTGTTGTACTCGACATATCTCACACGACGAACTATGCATTGGTGAAGAATTATTTGTCAAGTGTTTTTCGTCGAGTGTCCCTTCGACACTCGGCAAAAAAAAAAAACCCTGTTGGTGGGTCGACGGTGACGGACGCTTTGCCGAGTGCCACAAAAACACTCGGCGATTTTTTTTGATTTTGCCGAGTGCCACTACAATACTCGGCGAAATTAACATGTTTGCCGAGTGCCAAGGAAAAAACACTCGACAAAATGGGAGACTTCGCCGAGTGTTTTTGCAAATACACTCGGTGAAGTAGGAACTTCGCCGAGTGCTTTTCGCAATGCACTCGAAAAAGCTTAGAAACTCGGTAAAGATGGTTCCCAGAACCTCCCTGTTTGCCCTCTTTGTCGAGTGTTTTGGCCATTGCACTCGGCAAAAAGCTTATTTGCCGAGTGTAACACTCGGCGAAATGGCATTTTTGATCTTTTTAATTCGTTTGGTCGCATATTTCACAAAAATAAAAACATACACATTTCATAATTCACATCCACATCCACAATCACATTCACATCCACAATCACAATTCCACAATGACATCAACAACCACAATTCCACAACGACATCCACATCCACAATTCACATAACATAGATAGTCCACAATTCACAGTAGCTAAACATAGTCCACAATCCACATTTAGATATTCTAGTTTTGAACACAATCACAAGTGAAACATATTTTACTGAGGTGGAAATGGCTGCGAACCTCCGTGGTCAGTGGTGGGGTTATTCGATGCTGCCGACTGAGGCTGCACAAAATAAAAAGGCTTCGATATCGGTTGTCACGAGAATGTCATTCGGTAATAAGAAAAGAACATATGAGATTTTCAAGTGACTCACCGGAGTGCCTACAACAGGCTGTGGAGGAGTGAATACCACAGGCTGTGGCGGTACCATAGGAATACCCATATTCTGACTGATTGTTTGCACGTAGCTATATATCTCAGTCATCCTCATCTCAATCTCCCGCCGTTTCCTTCTCTCCTCTTCCAACTCGTCCTACAATATTCCATCATAATGTTACAAAGCGAAGCAAACAATCAGTAAATATTAATGAATTGAGCAAAAAACAGAAATTTCTAACCCGCCATTTCCTTCTCTCCTCTTCCAACTCGTCCTACAATATTCCATCCCAATGTTACAAACAATCAGTAAATATCAATGAATTGAGCATAAAACCAAAAATTTCTCACTCGGAGTTGCTGCACTTTGGACTGTGAAGCGGTCGGCCGTGTGCGTATGGTCGGGCTTTCGCTCGTGCTCCTTGCTCAAAGCTGGGACAGAGTGGGTGTACTAGCTATGTCGAGGAGGTTGTCGCCAATCCAGTACCGCCTATGCTTCTTGCCTCCTCCCACCCTCATGACAACTTCTCCATCAATATCCTGGGTGGTAGGATCAAAATCTTCCCCATGGAGCTCCCTTGCCATCATGGTGTACTGACTGAGGTGGTTGTGGACGATCGCATTGGTGTACGCCGAGGGCCCGTCCTCTGGGTTGTAGTCGACCTCGGACGTCGCCTTGCCCTTGTGGGCCAAAACCCATGTCTTGAACTGGGAGATAGGCTGCCCATCATGCGACGCCGACTGTGAATAAAACAATAGTATGATTAAGAACTATTGAGCCTTGGTCGTTGAAATGAAAAATAGAATTCACGTACCCATCTAGCTGCATACTGGTTGAGACTAAGGCTGCCTTGGTGGTGTGATGCACCTGGCATCATCAAACGCCGCTCCCGGCAAGCGAAGTGCGTCTCCTGCCACTCGGCAGCGCACCACCTGTCCACCATGCGCTCCCAGCAATCGAGAAGCTGGCTGCACCACCAAACAGGCACCTACACGTCATCAAGTATAAGATATATACCTAGATCAAATCAAATGTACTTAATCATTCACAAATCCGGTGTTAGATTTACCTGCATGTATTGTTCCTTTGTCAGAGTCATGGTTCTTGCTTTGGTTTTGGTGACCTTCAGGTTGTTGTATGCAGCGTTGTATGCAATGATGGCCTGGACGCGCGCCTCGTAATGCATGTCAGTCACGAGTTTGCGACATGATTTGTCAGCCGCCGCAGCCGCTCTGGCCTGGTATCCTGTCTGGCATCTAAAAAAATCTTGCATAAACACATGATGTATTGAGCCATTGTTTCAATAATGTGCAATGAATGTGATGTATTGAGGGACGTGGCTTGACAGAAGACTTACCCACAACTCGGCCTTCACCCGCTCCGCCCTGTTGTTGAATATCCTTCCATCTCGATCAGGAAAATCGGGGACGGCGACGTAGTGGTCAAACGTGTAGGCAGGCTCTGACTTTCCGGCATACTGAACAAGGCCAGGAAAGTGTACTCTGCACAGAAGACCCAGGATGCTGTTGACATGACATTTGTGATCACCTGCTTTGATCACAGTCCAACACCTGCCAAGTGAAAATAAAATGAATTATTAGTTCCAATTGTGATTTTTAACAAATCAAATGGAAAAGTATTGACAACATCCAAGGTTACTTACCGAGTCCCTTCAGGCTGAATCAGTGGGCATCTCTCGATAGGTATCGGTCGCCGTGGGAGGGTTGAGGGACCTCGCAACCAAACAGTCAGTTGGCAAACTCCCGGCGGAGCCGCACCCTCCAAATGCGAAGCGTAACCCCCGGGCGCGGACCCCCTAGTCTCCTCGCTCCTCCTGCTCCTCACTGAGAGGCGCAGTAGAACCCCAGCCTCCCGCTCCGCCTCGCTCCTCCACCCGCTCCTCCTGCTCCTCGTCACTAGAGGAAGCTACGGGCGAGTATCTCCCCTGGACCCCTACCAGCACAAACCTTGCGTCGACCCCTGCCACAACCCCTACCGGACCCCTCAGCTGCATCGGACCCTCGAATGGCATCGGTCGCTCTCCTGAACACCGACGCGCACTTCCTCAAACAACCCACCTTTTGTTCAATCACCTGCACTTAGAAAGAGTAAATCAATTATCATAGATATACCATCTTCGTTGGGTGACGGCCGTTACATTTTTGCCGAGTGTCCTAATGTGGCACTCGAGAAAATTAACCTTTTGCCGAGTGTCTGAGGAGGGCACTCGGCAAAATATAATATATGGCGAGTGTAAACACTCGGCAAACAGTGTATTTCGCCAAGTGTTTTTGTTTGCCGAGTGTGCACTCGGCAAAATTGTTGTTCGTCGAGTGTCCGATGGAAAGCTCTCGGCAAACAGAATTGCACTCGGTACCTTGGCTTTCTCGTAGTGCATCAATGACACTCTGACGAATGATGTGTTTCTGTCGGAGAAGATTAGCATTTTTATACAAGTTGCACATTCCATCATGACAATAAAATATTGCCATAAAAATGTAAATGTATTTTTTCCATTAATTCATCATTCAACATCATAATGTTTTTTTTTAAATTTGTGTGCATGTGTGGGAGGAGGAGAGGGCTGGGGCTGTAAATACTGCTGTGTTGATTATGCATATATACAACCAAATTTTAATTTTTGTGATGCAAAGTACAAGTCCGGTTGTTCTCTCATCGGTGTGCCTCCAAATCAATTATTGCATCTTTTTGTGACGAATTAGTTATATAATGAGACATTGGATCACATACCGATCGATGAGAAACCTCTCCACGCTGCACTAATGCACTATATTTGTGAAACCATTCCCTCTTGCAGAAAATAATTAGTTTAATATCGACACGATCTTTATAATGGCAAAATACATATATTATATTTTGGAGGATCTTCAAGATTTAACTTTGGTCGTACATGATCAATATTCTTTTTTAGGGTTACATGATCAATATTCTAATAGTAGCTATGAGACCTACACTATGTGAAATCACTTTGAAATATAAATCGACTTACTCATATGCTTTTTTATCTCCTCAGGTCATAAGTAAAAACTTAATGTTTAGAAAAACAATCGCTAAAATCTCTGGAACTTTGACTACCAATCTTATATTAACATAAGTTTATAAATATAAAAAAATTATGTCAAACATTTTCAAGACAAATCTACGTATAAATTTTTTTACTAAGTATTTAGGAAATTATTAATGGTTAAATTTAAAAACAATTGTTTAAATCTTATATTGAACGGTAAATATTTATCCATGTAGGACAGTGGTAGGGCCAACTCCCGAACTAGTCAGATGGTCGCTTAGGCTCTGCGGTGCTCATCTCCTCTGCCACCTGTTATTGACGTCTGGAAGGAGTGATTAGCTCCCGGAAAATGATATTAGTCATCCGAGCCAGCTGATCGGCGCTGCTAGCTTCGCCATTGTCGTAGGGATTGAAGATATGCTGGATGAACTTATGTTTATTTTGACTAATATCTACAAAGTTTGACCTTTAAAATCAAAATCAAAATAGGCCTCATAAAAATCATCGTGAGGCCAGAGTATAGGCAAATTGGAACCAATACGTACCCTCATGCCTTTCGATATTCGCTATTATAGAAACACTTTTTCTATGTGGCTGAAACCGATCTTTATATGTGGTTGGCCAGCCCGTTTGTGTGTTCAATTGTCTATAAAGATCACCATTTTTACATATGGTCGGGCTAACTACACTTCACATGCGGGTCTTTTAAAGGGCCGTATGCAAAGATTAATCTTCGTACATGGTCGCCTCAAGAGGCTCGCATACGAAGATCGATCTTCATGTGCGACCACTTACCCACTGACCGTATGAAAAGATCTCATTCCCTATGTAATATAATATTTTCTGCTATTTATAATTGAAATCTAAAATGTATGCTGAGTTATCGTTCTTTACACATAGATAATACAATATTGCATTGAGAAATAAATAGGCTTTCAATATATACACTCGAAAACATTTATATACATATCTACATATGTAAACATGTTTGTCCCATATATTACAATTAGTAATTGTTTCATCACTAACGAATTTTCATTGGCATATGTTCTTTCTCCTATATTTTAGGAGCTTCAATTTGTCTTCTTTCATAGAAATTCCCTAATGTGTTGCAGCAGTCACGACGGATGAAGTGGCACATGTCAATGCATACATTCAAAATTATTTGTTTGTCAAACCGGTTTGCTACGTAAGGGATTTAATGTGATGAAATACTCTGTGTAAATAACAATCTCTAGACTTACATTATCGCTGTTTGTTGTGTACTTCCCGTTGACCCTAAGCATCTCACACACGTAATATCCACATAGGTTAGTGCTTGGGGTTGCATGAAACACTGCAAATGTAATAATAATAATACATGTTAATATAAAAAAATAATCATTACAACAATTTGTGTTCATGGCATACGTCAGTACGTACCGGTCAGTCTGTCTTCATGTGAAGCTTTGTCTCCTACGGATCCTTACTGGCTAATGATGTTTGACGTAATATTTATGTGATCTGCATCAATAAATTATTTGTTTATGTTACTTACAAATTTTAGAACAGCAATTAGGTACTAAGGGTGCTATGTTATTACTTACAATTTCATAATAGTGAGGAACTCCATATAGGTCTCTTTGTCATAATGTGCCGAATCAAACACTATGACCAAGTGGTCTCTCGGATATACCAGAAATAAAATATAGTGGTCCTTACAAACAAGATAGATGAATTAGAGACGTCATTTTCTAGTTATGTTGTATTATTGCAAAAATAGTAATCAAATGAAAGAGATGTTGCTTACGTAAAAGCGTAAGGGACCATTGAGATGTTTTTGTCTCAGTGCGAGAGCATTGTTGTTCCCAACAACAAGCTACCTCGATCTTCTTTTCCTTGAGCAATTTCTTGATATATGCTTATTGTTCCTCCAGTGTCTTATCCCTTAGTTTCTGGCAATCCGCATGAAGCTGTATGATGTGTTGTGTCTGGCAAACCCTTGTTGGGTCGATCTAGCTAACGGGTTGCCTTGCTCTTTCCGCGTCATGGAATCGTGACATATGAAATGCAGCTTAAATGAAATGGAAGTTTCTTTCGTATATTCACTTACAACACACAAGAGTAAACATTTACAGGCAAAATGCTGCAACGAGATTGACGTCCATCATATTAAGCTTGAAGAGGGCGTGTAGGTCATGAAAATCGATTATAAAGATCCCATTTGGTCTACTCGTGAAAGCGTCATGCAGAACCTTGACAGTAATGAAGTTGAGGCCCTCTCTAGCTGCCTTGAGGTACCATTCATGCATCACCATCATCTGCCATGGTAGATCATTCATAACATGCAAGGGTAAGAATTGCTTGTCATATTCGTAATTCTAGGACACATCTGCAGATTCCCAAGATTGCAAGTCCTCCTTGGCCCATAGTACTGACTTCTGGGAATCTGATATCTAAGCAATATCTTCTTTCTTCTATGCAGAACCTCTTCCCTTGAAGGCCGAAAACATGATCCGCTCTTTATCTCTTGACATTTCCTTGGGGTTGTATGTGGAAACAATTTTTGGTATGAGCCGACGAGGTTCTAGGAAAGTAGAAATGGAACCAGATGGAGCTACTTGGGGAGGTGGGACTTGTTGGACAAGAGCAGATTGTGATGTAGGTGGAGATTGGTGAATGGGAGCAGGTTGTTCGACAGGTGGCGGAGGGGAAGGACAAGGGACTCAAGCAGGAGATGTAGGTGGAGAATGTGGACAAAGTGGTGACACCATCGGAGGTGGGGAAGGTGGACAGTGTGGTGATGCCATCGAAGGTGGGGAAGGTGATCTTGGTGGGGACGACGGTGTAGGAGCGGTAGCTATCATTGGTTGGGATGAAGCTGGGGTTGACGGTGGCTATCTGGCAAGGATGATGTCTCAACGATGCCTCAAGATGAACTGGTTCACTGTATCTCCCAGAAGTTTGATCCCCTCCGGTGCGGGAATGTCTAGCTCCAACGTGATATGTTCAACATGGACCTTAGCCACTTGCACCCTTGCATAGTCGTCCGGAATGAGAGTGTTGTGGAATTGTCATCCGGGTATCGCTAACTCAGTGGCAACTTCTTTTGTCTTCATAGCCTTGCCAATTGGAATGATGAGCCTACACGGAGTTGGACCAGTGATAGCATCCATGGGGTAGGGGGCTGTTTCAACCGAACCAACACTTCTTCGCATCCGAGAAGCTTGTTGTGGAGCTTGAGCAGTTTCTTAGGATTCAGGAAATAATCTTGGAAAGATAATGGGATTCTGAGCCACCATAGAGTAGAAATGTTACTTCACTTACGCGACTATTTTTCTCCCAACTTCTCTTTGTATTTGTCACGTTTCTTGTAACTCTTGGTGTCTTGTGGAAACCCTTCCTTCCAACTCGTCTTGTAGGATAGACCTCTGACCCTACCGGAGTTATCGGGGTTGCCTGATGCCATAGTGAGTTGGCCATTCTCCCTTTTTGTGACAAACTCTCCTGATTTCTCTTTCTCGGTGATCTGCTGCAAACTGGTGGTCACCTGCTCAATCTCAAGATCCTCGAACAGGATTTTGCTCTGCTCCATGACCTGTCCCATGCTTCGTGCCCATACCCAGTTCTTGCTGCGTTCCTTTAGGGGTCGACCAGAAGGGGTTTGCCTTGCGCTGCAAACTTTTGTTCGGCTTCTTGCCATTAATCTACGTGGCCAGCGTACCTGCTCGACCCCAATCGATGCAGATATTTGTTTTTCTTGGTAAGGTCTGACATCTTTTTCCTCCTCGCCAATGCTTCTGGTGTTGTCATCTTCACGACAAACTAATCCCGACCGGCCTGTGAGATCCTCCCATAATCCGTGAATGGGGTCCTATTCTTTTGAACGTAGTATGTGTTTAGATCAGACTTCTACTATCTCAAACGTTCTCCCATTTTTAAGTGCAAACTCCCTCCCCCTAACCTTTGAACTTGGCGGATAAACTAGATATTTTTTCAAGTCATTCCATAGTAGGGTCTTAATGCTCTCGTCTACCTTCTCCCATAGCTCTACATTTATTGGCCCATGGAGTCTTGTCAGTGTTCCACATGGGTTTCTTAACTTCGACATCACAATCTTTGGCTCGACGGGCTTTCCATCCCCGTCAAGAGAAGTCACATAATAGATTTCCTTTGATAGCTGGTTCTTACTTCTCTCTCCATGTTTTCTTTTTGCACATTCTCCTGCACTGTGGATGTGTTTGTAGGCTTAGGAATGGATGTGGATGTGGATGTGTTCAGCTCTACTTCAAGTATGGCAACAGTCTGGGCCACATTTTGTTTTGAGCGACGCCGTGTAACTATCTACATGACCAAGTCATGAAGAACAATTAGGTGCCTAAGATCACTCCACAGCTTAGTTATAAAATAGGCTAACAATGTTCCTGATTACTGCCTACTCCATAGGTACATAGTCGGGGTCATCGCCGTGAGGGGTCACTTGTGTTATTTCTATCAGAAAAGGGTCCACTGGGGGTGTGCCACGTGTCATCACTAGTCGTTGCATCGTGCTATGTGCTATCGGCTTGTTCTACGACTTCTCTTCCTTCCGATGCTACAAGTGCCTCAGAGGGAACTTTGTTGTTCGATATTTTTTGCTCGGTCATTCTTCCCAATCAAAAATGAAGCATCTCAAATATGACATGTCAAATATAAACATTAATTCAACAGAGTACATACTACTCCCTCCATTCTAAAATATGAAAAAAATAAAACATATTTTTTAGCCATCAAGTGCTTCGGAAGGGAATCTAAGCAAATCACAATTTAAAATTTGACCACCAAGATGGCTTAACTTAGTACTTTCTCTGTTTCAAAATATAAGTATTTCTAATTTGTTTAGCAAGTACTAAGGTTATGTCAAAAGATTACTTTTTAGTCATCTCGGTTGTCAACATTAGTTTACCACATTAATTTAGCATCGAAAAATTCACATCAATAATTATCACATCTCTAAATTAAATCCATCACATGTAATATCATTTAATAATTAGTTAATCACATCACATCACAAATTAATTACCACATCACAAATTATAACAACACAAAATTTCACATCACAAATTCAACTTGAGAAAAAAAAATTAAATACCTGCGTGGTGAGGAGGAGGCGAGGAGGTCGACGCGGGGTCGGTGGGGAGGAGAGGAGGCCAGCGCGGCGGTTGCGTGGAGGAGGGCGACGAGGTGGTGGCCGGCATGGAGGATGGCAACAAGGCGGTGGTCGGCGTGGAGGAGGGGTGCTGGCATGGAGGACGACGATGGTCGGTGTTGAGGCGCGAGGAGGCGGTTGATGGCGCGTCCACGGCCTGATTTTCATTCGGGATTAAAAATCATTAAATAAATTTGTTCTAGAAAATAAATAAAATGAAAGCAAAGTAATCAAGTGAATTAAATAAGGAAAATTAAATTTTCTTTTTAAAATTATGACTGAAAATATTTTTTAAATATTCTTCATGCCCTAAAATACTCTCTGAAATTTTTCATGAAATTTTGGAGCTCCATAAATAATTTTAATAATACAAAGGACACTTCAATAATTATTTAAATAAATAAATTAATCTTTAAATGAGCTAGAGATATTTTTATTAAATACTTTGGGTGTTCATCTATTTTTATAATTTTTATTGAAATTATTTGAGCACTGAAAGTATTTATAAAAATGCAAGGATATTAAGACAGAAAAGTCTGTTTTGGGTCCCTATCGCTACAGTATCATCCCCTTCCTCCAGCCAGCTCGACTCTGTTCATCCCGAATAGTAGCTGCTTCTTTCCTCCACCAAATCCGGCCTCCTCGTTGCTCCTATTCTCAAATTAGTTGCGGGAACGGATTTCTCTCGATCTCCTCTAGTTTTTTCCTAAGAAATCCCGTTCAATCCCATGCAAAATATCGTGAATTTTGGTCTCGTTCTTATCTCGACGAACTTGAGATAAACCGCAAAAATCCAACGGCAAATCCTCTCGTCCCGGTGCCAGCCTCTCCCTCCCAAGCCTATAATTAGAACCCCCTTGGTCTCCTCTCTTGTTTCCACCTTTTTCCCGAGCTTTTCCCTTGCCGTAGAGCTCTCCCCACAGCCACCATGTCTCTCCGCCGTGGCCGCAGCTCAGCGCGCTGCGTCATCGCCCTGTTGCCGCCGTTCTGCGCCACCTCCTTTTCGGCACCATAGCGGCCATGCGAATCCCGGCCCCCACTTCTCCCATACCGAATCCCACTGGAATACCTCCGTCGCCGTGAACCAGTGTGTCGCCGCCTCTGTTCGATCTCAAGCCACGCCTAGCCGCCACCCTCGTCATCGTCGGTCTTTGCCGCAACCACCGTCTGCATCGCAGGAGCAAGGAGAGGCTCGTCCTCCAGCTCTCCTTCGCCAAAGGTCGCCGGAAAGCTGTTGTCGCTGTTAACCCGAGCTCGGCCACCGCTTCCACCTCGTCGCTGACCGTCTTCCGTCGTTGCTCTATCGTCTTGGTGTCGGCAAGGTTCGCCGCAACCTCCTCTTCCTCCCCGTGCTCTCGGTTTTTGCCGCTGTGTTGCCGCTTGCCATCACCGCCACCGTCCAGTGCTCGTCGGCCGTCGTGCCGCGTGGTCGTCCACATCAGCGTCTTGTCATCGCCACCTCAGCGCCGTGCCAGCTCCTTTGTGCCACGCGTCTGCTGATGTGTATCCATCCTAGCCTTAAACCAGTTTCAATCTGAGTCGTTAGATCCTGATCAACTCAATCCAAGCCGTCAATTGTTATAGATTTATTTAGTTTAATTTGAGCCATCCATCTTTTTTTCAGTTCAATCTTAGCCGTCCAAATTCTTGTCATCCCATGGACCGATCAGGGCTGACATCATAAACATCCTTTTCCAGTTCAAAATTAATTAAAAATTATGCAATAAATCATTTTAATTTTCAAAATTCATTTAAATGGTCCAAAACTTTTAAAATTCATATCTAATCCATATGAACTCCAATTTTGGCCATTCAAATTGAAAAATTTATATAAAATTAAGATTTGCATGTTTGTTTACTTTTTATTAGGGTTTTTTCTTGTTTTGCGTGCCAGCGTGTAGATTTTGCCGTTTCTGGAGTTCGCGCTCACGAGGAAAAGAGTCCAGATGTTTGTTTGAAGAAGCAAGGCAAGTCACATTTTCCTTGAAGCATATTGATCCTGTTTTATAAATGTTTTACTATTTGCAAATAAAATTACATTGCTTTGCTAATTACATGAAATGATGGATTACCTATCTGCTTGTTTGAGCCTTATTTACTTGATATCCGTCCTTTGTTAACCTTGGGTGATAATTTGACTAGCTTTAGTCACTGATGTTGATTTTAGCTAGAATTATATGCTTAATCACGCTTAATTACCACTAGCTCACTGAATGGGATAATTACACTATTTATTCTAGTCTCTGATGAGCTACAAGCTCGAAACACCTGGCCATGTCTTATTGGTCATAATTGTCTCAACTACAATATGACAAATGGTGGGATGTGGGTGCGTGGTTTTGGATAGTAGCACCCATGGCAATTAAGGACCGGTTCGTGGGAAACCCTGGAAGAATTACAATGCTTGACTCGTAGTATAACTTTTCTCTGGCCAACGTACCCTAGTGAGGGTGGGCATGATGGAGTTGGGTCGGCCCCAGTTAAAAGGGTTGATCGGCTTCTGATTCACCGCGGCACGCGGGGGAGGGGGGGCTGCCCATTTCCTTTCGAGGGGTGGGGGCAAAACCTTGGTGTGGTATCGCTTTGTTAGGGGGAGTTATGCGAAAGGTCTTGTCACAATTTTCTTCTGTGCAGTATCATGGTGGTACTTCGGGGCATGGTAACATGTGTGAAATCGTGTCACGTGGGTAAAGTTGCACACCTCTGATCAGAGTAAACCTATGCAAATAGCCATGCCCGTGGTTATAGGCGATCAACCAGATTCACTATGATTAGTCCCACACTACTTAATAATTGGAATTAATGGAATTGGGTAGTTCAGGTGGAATGGTTGGGCCTGTTCAACATGGGATAGCATTGTTCAGTGAAGATTTAATATTGACTTAAATACTCAACTGTTTTACTATTTTTAAACATTAAAGGTTTACAACTGCATTTATGCAAAATAGCCCAAGCCACTATTGTCTTCCCTTTGCACGTCTTCATTGTCTCGGTGTGGCTTGTTGAGGACTGTGGTTATACTCAGTCTTACGATTTTCCCCCTTTCAAAAGTGTAGTATTTCTGAGTTGAAGATGGTGTTAGAAATCCAAGGCTCAGACCCTAGTTGAGTTTGCCTGTGGAGTGAAAGAAGCTGAAGTCGTTAGGATCGTCTTTTCCGCTGCTGTTTTTGGGTGTGAGGACTAAGAACCTCTTTAGTAAGTATTTTTGTTTTATGCTTTATTTTACATTTGGATCTGTGTATTAAATTTGTCATTTTGTGTATCCTCGTTGATTCTTGGACAAGGATTTAATACACAAAATAGTGTGGAAATTTGGGATGAATTTTCGGGCGTGACAGCGACGAAGAGGCTATCGGTGCGGAGGTTGTTGATGGCGATGAGGCGGCGGCGTGAAATTTTGGAAGCTTGGCTGCTAGGGTTTCCCGGTCTCGAGTTGAAAAATTTCCAAGTCCGCGTGGGCCTTATATGGGGCTCGATCATCGTATGCGGGCGACTTAAGCAGCCTTTAAGCCACCCTCATGCATAGATTATTTTCAAATGTTTAATCTATATCTATAACTATCTATAAAGCAAGTAGTGTTTCTACACAAAATTTTCGTCCGCCTGACTATTTCACAGAAAACCCATTGAGTGTTTATAAAATTAACTCGCAGTTCCAATGTTGAAAAGAAAAGGAGGGCTTGGATGGAAAATAACGCCCGTTGCAACACACGAGCATATTTATTAGTTAGTTCAAAATGCATAAATAATTGATTACTATTCTAAAAATATTTAAAATTGGTCTAAAAAATACTATAAATCCTATGTAAAATTAGTAAATTGAATTGTTTTGTCTACAACATTACAGGAGCTTACATGTCCTTCCAATATTCATCTTAACATGTTCATTACACATTCATCACATAAACACTTAACTAATAAGTTTCTCTAAGATATATAGATTTAAAAAAACAACTTCATTAAAAAAGAGACTACCATTTAACAGTTTTAGCAACACCATCGAGGCGCACATACATAACATTCTCTTTGTTAATGGTTCTCTCTATACGCTTGATCCGATTAGGAAGATCAATGAATAAAGGAAGGTCGTCGTACTGGTTGTAATCAGACACATCTTCAATGTTGTCAATGCCTATGATTTGTTGCTTTCTGGATACAGTAATCTTCATCTTCTCATCTGAAGGGTCCTTGAGGTAGAAAACCTATGCAAAACACTCAGTGAGGGCCCACTGATCATCCTTGTGGCCTATTTTACTGTGGTCAACAATCAGTAGGTCGTAGTAATCCAGGAAAACGCCCGTTGTGTCTTTCACCCAATGGCATTGAAGCACAGGAATCTAGATTTTAGTCTTAGTCAAGTTCCAACATTTCTTTTATGATCCCGTAATACGATTTTTTCTTATCCGTTGTGTTGAACGCTTCGACATGAACTCCACTGTTCTGGGCTGACCTTTTCTTGTCCTTTGTTTTATATCAATTGATGTCGTACCCTTGCCATGAGGTCACTAGACTTGACTAGCCATGTGCCAGTCTTTGCAAAGTTTTTTCTTGCAAGGATTCACCAACCAGCAGGTCTTGATCCTTCAACCATTGGGAAATTGATGCTTTTGTTCTTTTCAAACCCAATCAGCGAAGTGTTCGGCGTTGCAGGCTTTGATCTCATTCATGTGTTGCTCAATGTAGGGCTCAACGATAGCGAGCTATTGCAGTACATTGTTGTGTGCCTCCGCTACTACTTTGTAATAGTTGTCAAAGAAGCGCCTTTTGCCTACGGTCCCCCTTTCCAGTTAACCATCCCTCATATCTAGCCACATGTATCCCAATGGAATTGTCATTCTTTGTGTAATCTATACACCACCCAATCACCTCTTCAACTACGTACCCCTTTATCATTGACTACTCTGGGTGAGCATGATTGCAGACATACCCTTTCAGAATCGACACGTACTGCTCGTACGTCCACATTTGATGCAAATATAGTGAACCAAATTTAATAATCTGAGAGACGATATAAACAATCAGATGCTCCATCATATCAAAATAAGATGGAGGAAAATACATCTCAAGCTGGCACGTCATCTCAATTGCGAATTTTGGAGTGGCCCTAATTCCAAAGGATCAAAAACATTCTGGGAAATTTGATTAAAAAAATAACATAGCTTTGTTATCACTACTTTAGTGTGAACTGGTTTGATTGCCCTTATAACAATAGTGACGAAGACCGTTAGCATCCTATGACAGTCATGAGCATTGTATCTAGAGAAGGTCAAATCTTTCATTGACACTAGCTTCCTAATGTTCGATGAGAAGTCAATAGGCACTCTCACCCCATGCAAGCATCTACAAAAACATTTTTCTCTTATGGTGTCATGGATTAGCAAGCATGAGGAATTCCATTGGCTAGGTCTTTTGGATGAAGGTCTTCCCTTATGCCAAATTTACCAAGTCATAACATGACTTCAGTGCATGTTTTGTCTTACTCGGGATGGTCTAGTAAGATGCCGATGGTGATGTTGAACACATTCTTCTTAAGGTGCATGACATCAGTGGCATGACAAATCTCCAGATCCTTCCAGTATGGAAAGTACTTGAAGAAAATTGAGTGCTTCTTGAAAGGCAACATATTTTTCTCCGTTCTTCTCTTCCTCTTTACTACCTTCTTCTTTTCCATCCCAAAAATGACCTTAATTTCCTTGTCATTTCAAACATAGAATCACCACTTCGTATTTCAGGGACAACCCCTTTCTCTACTATTTTATCAAAAAATTTTGGCCATCGCATGGTACTTGTGTTTTTGGGGGTAAGAACCGTCGATGCTGCATGTAAACTATCTTGCTTGAGGAAGTCAGATATATGTACAATGTATTGTCAGGACAAATAAAACATCCAGTCTTCCCTTTAATCTGGCTAGAGAAGGATAAGTTCGCGGGTAGGTCATTGATGGTAATGAATATGATAGCACACAGAGTAAAGTACTCCCGTCAGTATCCATCCCACACTCATAGCCTTTCTTTCAATAGATCTTCCATATCCTCCATCAAAGGTTCAAGAAAGACATTTATGTCAATGCCAGGTTGTTTTGGGCCTTATATAAGGATAGTCAAAAGAATATACTTTCACTTCTAACGAATCCATGTAGGAAGGTTGTACATGGTGAGTAGAACTAGTCAGGTGCTCTTTGAGCTTCTTAGGTCACCAAATGGGTTCATTCCATCCGTTTTGAACACAAACCTTACATTTATTGGATCCTTAGCAAATTCTTAGCAAATTCTAGATGTACTGAATCAAAGGTCTTCCACTGGCGAGCACCGGTAGAGTGTCGAATTATACCATCTGTCTTCTAGTTCTCTTGATGGCATCTCATTAACTGGGTGTCATTAGGGTTTGAGAACATGCGTTTCATGCGATCTTTCATTGGCAGGTACCACATTACCATGGCCGAAATCTTTTTCTTTATGTGCACTGATGAATCTGGGTCGACAACCTTACTATCAGAGGACTTGTTACCCATTTTGTATTGACTTGTCCCACACATTGGACAACTATCTAAGTCTGCATATTTCTTGCGGTATAGTACATAGTGATTCAACAAGCTTGAATCTTTTGAACATCTAGAGATAATGAACATATGAGTTTATTTGCTTGATACGTGTGAGATGGCAAGAAATTAGGCATAGGAAGCAAAACTCTCAAGAGACCCATCAATCCGTTGAAGCTGCTATCGGACCATCCATGCCTAGCCTTCAATCGAGAAGTTCAAGCACAGAACACAACACCATAAAATCCTTATCACAACTCTTGGATTCATCGTAAAGAAGATCCTTCGTTGACTTAAGTAACACCTCTCAATTATCTAACCCTAGTGCTGTACCCATTAGCAACTTTGGTTCAGCGTGCCGCAACATATCATCTAGATCAAAATCCTCAAAATCATCTGTACCAGGGAACGGTCTTTGTCCATCATATCACATGCCATGTCCTCAATTGTAAATTTTCCACCACATTGTTGACCCCCGTTTTTGAGGACAGGAATCATTCGTGTTCATAGTACCATATCCCTGGATCGAGTAGTTTGGTACCCACGAATACAATTCTGAATTACCAGGTGCAAAGTGCACGAATAGTCTTACATCGAAATTATTACAATAATAGGCCCGAAGGCAATATCCAATACATATAGGACCTACTGGTCCGGATACAACCAAAAGCAGAGTTTAGATACGATTAGTAGTCGAAAGGCAGCGGCATGTCGATTGCCACAGGCAACGACCGGGGACTAAGACCTAGTAGACGCCTTCTCCTCCATCGCCCACCTGGCAGTAAGCATAGGGGTCCTCCAGTTCTTCGTTTCCTCCATCTGAAGGTTTGTGCATATAGCAAGGGTGAGTACCCAATGTACTCAGCAAGCCGACATGGAATGATGCACATGATAGGGTCATTCAAAGGATGGCTATGGTTCATTTGCACAAAGCCAATTTTCACAAATCATTTCACAAACCTATTATCTAGCCAAGTCAAGTTTTAGTTTCAAAGTATATTAAAACGACAACGGTTCTGTCTACCATCCATCGTGATTCCCAAGGATGGCTTCCGCCTTCGGTTCGTCATGGTTTTGTGGGGAGTCCACCCCTTCTCGCATTTCGAGAAGTTAAGTCCACCAGCACACAAAATCATTATGCAATCCCATCCCATCATTTTAAAATTTATGAGTCTAGCCACGGGAGAAACTTGTCACATTGCTCATTAACCGCGAGCCCGACTATTCGAATAGATTGATTGACTCACACTGCAGTGGATGTACACTTTACCCGTACTCCGCGGCTACTCATTGAATGAGCTTTCATCCCTTCATATGGGATGGTCACGGCAAAGCCTTTCGATAACTTTGCTTTGGTAGTACCCGCTTGTAACACCCTGAAAATCGAAGGAATTTAAAATCAGAAATTAAAAATCGGAACTTGAAAAAAACTTTTGCTTGTTGCCTTTTTTCTCGTGTTTGTTGCTTCTTATTTGCCAGCTCAGTTGCATGAATTTAGTTGTGAACAATTCCTCTCGGTGTTTATGAAAACCAAATGATTTGGATTTTCATCGGAGGGAAAAGTCTCGAAGTTTAAAAGGTCGAGAAGGTAGAATAAAATCGGAATAAGATGCAGATGTATTAAAATAGGTATTTGAAAAATAAAATATTAATTGGTAATTATGAAATATTAGTTAGGAAATAAAATAGACAATAAAATTTTTAAGGATCTATATAAAACCCGAAAAATTATTTGAAAGCAAAAATGGTGTTTTATGAATTTGGAAAAAGGGATTTAATTAAATATGGGAATATATATTTGAAAATAAATTATGGTGGCGAAAACTTTTGAAAATATATTTTTAACTAATTTTGGGAATACCATATATTTATTTGGGATTTATAGAGTGAAGGAAAAATTAGGAATTAGAAATGGAGTGGAAAATCGGAAAAATCTGAAAATGCACTGTTCATTGCTCATCACCTTCGACGCCGTACGGCCCGGCCGCGCGCCCGCCACGCGTCGCCGCCGTACGCGCTGCGCCTGCGCGGCCCGCTGCCCACGCCACGCCCGGCCCCGCCCGCGCCGCCGCCGCTCCCGCCACGCGCCAAGCCACCATACCCGGCCCCCCTCTCGCCGCGCGCTCGGCACCCGCCGCCGCCCGCACGCTGCACGCGCGACCGCCGCGCCGGACCCGCTCGCTCACGCCACGGGTCACCGCGCGTACCCGCGCCACGCCCGGACCCGCTCGCTCACGCCGCGCGTCGCCGCCGTGCCCCCACCCCGCCCGCGCACATGCCGCGTGTCGACGCCCCAAGCCCGGCCCCGTACGCGCTCGTGCTCCGCGCGGCCGGCCCCGGCCACCCGCGCGCCGTGTGTGCGATGCCGCGCGGCCCCCTTTTCCTCCCCATTGCCCTCGCTCGGTTGCGCCTATAAATGAGGGGCAAAATCCCCATTTTCCCCCACCTCGCCGCCTCTAGCCTCCTCTCTCGCGGTTTCCCTTCCCTCTCCCAGCGCCGCCGCCGCAAACGTCGCAAGCCACCGAGAGCCCTAGCCACCGTGCGCCGCCATCGCCGGAGGTCCACACCACTCCCCGAGCGTCGCCATCCCCGGTAAGCCGAGCTGCCACCCTCTTCCCCTTCGTTTGTGCCGGCCGCCGGCCGCAACAGAGAAGAGAGAGGGCGAAGTTCGGTCGAACACCTTGTGGGCTAATGAATAGTGGGCAGAGGAAAAGAAAAAGGAAAAGAAAAGAAAAGAGAAGAAAAGGGAAAAGAAAAATAGAAAAAATAGGAAATTTTTTAGAAAATTTGGAGAAATATTTTGAAATGATTTGAGTGAATTTTTGGCAAAAATCGAAATCGGACTTTTCCAAAATTTCGTTTCGCGTCGTTTTTAAATTCGGATTTCGTTTAATTCTTTCTCGCCATCTAAACATGTTTTTCTTGTAATCCTCGATGTGATACATACAACCGGAGAATATCTTCGGTAAAATGCTTAGCCATGCTATTATTAGATTCATGTATACTCATGTTTTTGCAAATGGCTATATGCTTGGGCAACTACCTTTGGGAAAGGTAGTTGAGATACGGCATATGGAGACATGAGCGCCACATTGCCATGAGAATGATAAAATGAGTTTTGATGAAAACTGAAAGTACCAAACAAATGTTTTAGACTGGAGCGGCTGAAAGATTTGGGTGGATTCCGGAAAAGGCAAGTGCCGACCCTGGTCAATTAAGGACCGAGCCATGAGATAGCCGGGAAACGAGCCAGTACAACCGTACTTCTCGAATGGGTATAGACCTAGCGGAGTAGATAGCCGAGCGGAGGCGGTACCCTTGCGTAGTGGTTCTTATGTATGAGATGAGATTGAGAAAGGATGATTGAAAATTTGAAATTAATTTAACTTGATGAATGAAGTCTTTCCTTATCCCGGGTGCGTCAGAACTCCTCTTGCTGCTAGAAAATGACGGCTAGAGTGCATGAGGGCTTAAGTTCATGGAGCGGGTACTGCCAAAGTAAGGTTATCGAAAGGCTTTGCCGTGACCGTCTCATGTGTTGGGACGTAGGCTCATTTGTTGGGCAGTCGCGGAGTACGGGTAAAGTGTACATCCACTGCAGTGTGAATGAATCAATCTATTCGAATAGCCGTGCTCGCGGATATTGAGCATCGTGACAAGACTTTCGCTTGGCTAGACTCTAAACTTTAAAAATGATGGGATGGGTTTGCATGATGATTTTTATTCACTGGTGGATCAACTTCTCGAGATGCGAGAAGGGGTGGACTCCCCAGAAAACCATGACGAACCGGAGGCGGGAAGCCATCCTTGGAATCACGATGGATGGTAGACAGAACCGTCGCCGATTTAATGAACTATGGAACTAAAACTTGACTAGGCTAGCTGTTAGGCTTGTGAAAAGAATTGTGAAAATTGGCTTTATGCAAAAGAACCCCAGCCATTCTTTGAACGACCCTATCATGTGCATCACTTCCGTGTTGGCTTGCTGAGTACGGTTTGTACTCACCCTTGCTATACGCACAAACCTTCAGATGGTGGTAATGAAGACTTGGAGGATCCTTATGCCTACTACCAGGAGGGCGAAGAAGCTGATGGCGCTTGCTAGGTCTTAGTCTCCGGTCATTGCCTGTGGCAATTGACAAGCCGCTGCCTTCATTCCGTTGCCTTACCTAATTTCTACTTTTGGTTGTATCTGGACCATGAGGTCCTATATGTTGGATATTGCCTTCGGGCCTATTATTGTAATAATTTCGGTGTAAGACTATTCGTGCATGTGCACCTGATTATTCAGCACTGTATTTCGTGGGTACCAAACTACTCGATCCAGGGAAATGGTACTATGAACACGAAAGATTCCCGTTCCAAAAATGGGGGTCTACAAAGCTGGTATCAGAGCAATGCGACTGTAGGATAAGACCAACTAGCGCCCTACCCCTGACTAGCTGGCTAAAGGGAAATATCCCTACGTAGGATCATTTCGTAAACTATTATTTTTGAAAAACAAACATACTTTTCCTATACCTTTATCCCCATTTTCTTTTACTCAAATTGTTTTGATATTATCTCTCTCTGACCCTAAGTTGCTTTCAAAAGCAGATGTCGGACCATGTCGGAGTTTGAAAGATCACCGTTCCACGGGATGAAGGATTCGTGGCGCAACTCCAGTTATTGCTGTGGTGCCTATGGTACCCAGAGGCACCCACCTACCAGATTAGGAGGCATGGCACCGAAGGATACCCGGTATGGGAGGCAGCAGTTTCAGTTGAGGCCAGCATGGGGAGTGAGACACCTTATTGCTTCCACACCCGTTACCACCGAGATCTGGTAGAAGCAGCTCTTCAGGACACAGCCCGTGAAGCGTTCCTCCGCCTCAACGCTATTCACCGTGCTGAGCTCACCGTGACTGAGTTTGTACACTACCCCTACCGTGAGGAAGGCAATCCGATCTGCACCGTGGAAGCCACCCCTTGCTGCTATAATTCTATGGTCACCCGTCTATCCCGCTGGGCAGAAACAGCGGATGACTGCTATGAAGAGGCTTTGCTCGAAATCGACGAACAGCAGCGACGCCTCAATGATCTGGTCGAGGAACATCAAAACTGCGGGGATCAGATCAACTTGCTACAGACCCAGCTACAGGATAACGGTGCCCAGTACGAGCAGCTCTCTGACCGTTACATGGCCCGTGGAGAAGCCTTAGTGGAGCTAGAAGAACAGCTAAGGAAGAGCAAACAAGAGGTCAATCAGCTGGAAGAGCAACTTCGCTCCCACCCTGTCCCTGCTACAGTACTTCCACCGAAGTTGCACCAACACCCCCTGCCCCTGTGCCCGACCCCTACTACCTCATGACTCTAGCATGCCGAACACTTTTCAAGCAATGATGGAGCAGGCCTTTATGTTGAGCACAGAGTCGGCACCATATCTGATAGACCCCACTGCTGCTACCTCAATGGAACCTACCTCGAACTCCATGGCTGTACCATCTGAGCCTGGTTCGGGAGAGGAGAACCCCATCCAGATCAGCACCGACTCCGAGTTCGAGACAGAGCCTATGGAGATCAAGTGGGAGTCCAGTGATACTAATCCAGCGGAGGAGGAAGCTCCTGCTCGTCGCCTGACTCACACCGGAGGTCGCCTCACCCTCAGGACTGCCCGGAAGAGTACCCGACCACCAAGCAGGAAGATCAAGCATGACTCCGAGGCCACTACCTTTGAGCCATGGGGACTTCGATTTGCTTCGGCTAAAGATCACCCCTTCCTGCACCTGGTTCCTGCGGTTGGTTGGATGACTAGGTGAGAGGACCGCCCCAACTTTGACCTTGCTTTGGATGGTTTTTGGCAGGAAGGATCACACCCTTTCCTTAGTAGCTAATGGCAGCAGTACGATGTAGCTTTCGCATTGTGTTGTATGGGACTGCGTATGTGCAGTCTGCTGTATCCCCCTATGGATGTATTAACTATGGACCTATGTAATGTTGTATGGTATGTTATGAATGAGTTCATTCTACCATGCTTGCTCTGTTCAAAGATCACTTAAAAACACTTGAAGAGAAATCACTTAGAAACCATGACCTTAGTGGTCCAATCTCTTAACTCATCTACCTTCTTCAGATGGCGCATCGTCGCAGAGCTTCAACATCCAACGAGAACCCGCCAGAGCCTAATCCCTCCACCCTAGCGGAGGGCATGGCTTTGCAAATCCAGTTGCTTCAAGCTATCGCCAACAACCAAGGGAATCGCGGGGAATCAAGTTTGGGAGAATTTATGCAAGCTAAGCCGCCTACATTTTCCACGGCCGACAAACCAATGGATGCCGAAGACTGGTTAAGAGTAATAGAGAAGAATTTGACCCTCGTCAGGGTACGAGAAGCTGACCGAGTCATTTTTGCCACCAATCAATTGGAAGGCCCCGCAAGTGATTGGTGGGACACCTACAAAGAGACATGGGCAGAAGACGCCAGAGAACCAACCTGGGAGGAGTTCACAGCCACCTTTCGTGAAAATTTCGTACCCGCCGCAGTTATGAGAATGAAGAAGAACGAATTCTGAAGGTTGCGCCAAGGCAACACCACAGTACAGGAATACCTGAACAAGTTCACGCAACTCGCTCGATATGCCACCGGTGACCTGGCAAACGAAGAGGAGAAAATCAATAAATTTGTCGAAGGATTGAATGATGAGCTGAGAGGGCCAATGATCGGTCAAGACCACGTCAGCTTCCAAAGCCTTATCAACAAGGTTGTACGATTGGAGCATGACCAGAAGATGGTAGAAAACAACCACAAGAGGAGACTTGCTATGGCCCGCCCACTTCAGGGAGTGCCTCAGCGTCCCAAGGGAGCCACCCCGTCCGGATGGAAGCCAACCGTCGTGGCAACCGTCGTCCCCCGCACCCGACCATGTCGGCGAGCCGACGCGCCCGCCCGTTCGTACCACGACACCAACTCTAGCCGCTCCGGAAGAAGAAATGTGAATTGCTTAAACTGTGGAGAGTTTGGGGACTACTCCAACAGCTGCCCCAAGCCAAGCAGCACTCCCATGTGTACCGGCACCAATACAATGGCTGTACGAGGAACTACTGCTCCAGCTGCGGGACGCGGTCTGTTTAGGATGCCGCAACCCAATGAGACTGCTACCGGATTCTGGCGTGGACAAGTGAATCAGGTGCGTGCCGAAGAAGCGCAGGAGGATCAGAACATGCTGATGGGTATGTTCTCTATCAACTCTACCCCAGTTAAAGTCTTATTTGATTCTGGAGCATCGCATTCATTCATATCATCACAAGTAAGCAGACAACACCACCTACACCAGGTAGAACTTAAGAGACCCATGTTTGTACATCACTGGGGAAACATAACCGTACCCCATGCTTGCATCAATGTGCCCATACGGATTAGAGACGTGGTATTCCTTTCAAACCTTATGGTACTACCACCACAAACTCTTGATATCATACTTGGAATGGATTGGTTGACTAAGAACAATGGAGTCATAGACTGTGGCCGAAGAGAAGTCACAGTATCCACCCCATGGGGATCACCAATGAACATAACCATGGGCCAAAACCCGATGCTATGTGAGCAAGCTGCGGGAGTATTTACCATGCTACCTTTGAGCGGGATGCCAGTAGTGCAAGATTACCCGGACATATTCCCTGAGGAATTGCCCGGAATGCCCCCTGATCATGACATAGAATTTATCATCGACCTAATGCCTGGTACTGCCCCCATATCCAAGAGACCCTACCGAATGCCGGCTAACGAACTAGAAGAACTCAAGAAGCAAATCAGAGAACTACAAGAAAAAGGATTTGTACGCCCTAGTTCTTCTCCCTAGGGAGCCCCAGTATTCTTCGTCAAAAAGAAGGATGGAAGTATGAGAATGTGTGTAGATTACCGATCGTTGAATGAAGTGACCATCAAAAACAAGTACCCACTACCTCAAATCGATGACTTATTCGATCAACTCAAGGGTGCCCAAGTGTTCTCAAAGATTGATCTTCGGTCAGGATACCATCAGCTAAAGATTAGAGCCGGAGATATTCCCAAAACAACTTTCTCTACGCGTTATGGCTTGTATGAGTTCACCGTAATGTCTTTTGGGTTGACCAATGCCCCGGCGTATTTCATGAATTTGATGAACAAAGTATTCATGGAATATCTGGATAAATTTTTGGTGGTGTTCATCGACGATATACTTATCTACTCCAAAGACGATGAGGAATATGCAGAGCACCTACGACTGGTACTGGAGAAGCTATGAGAGCACCAGTTGTATGCGAAATTTAGTAAATGCGAGTTCGGCTTAAGGAAGTCGCTTTTCTTGGCCATGTAGTCTCACGGAGGAGTAGCGGTGGACCACGCCAAGGTCGAAGCCGTTCACGAATGGAAGGCACCCAAGTCAGTAACAGAGGTTAGGAGTTTTTTGGGATTGGCCGGATATTACCGGAGGTTCATCGAAGGGTTTTCCACGATAGCCTGACCCATGACTCAACTTTTGAAGAAGGAGAAGAAATTCGTATGGAACGAGAAGTGTCGGGAGGCCTTTGACCAACTAAAAGAAAAGTTAACCACCGCCCCAATCTTAACCCTACGACAACTGGAAGGATTTCGTGATATACTTGTGATGCGTCTTGACAAGGACTAGGAGGCGTATTGATGCGGGATGGAAAGGTCGTAGCATATGCCTCGAGACGATTCGACGCCATGAGGAAAACTACCCCACACATGACTTGGAATTAGCGGCGGTTGTTCATGCATTAAAAATGCTGGAGGCACTATCGATCGGGAATCACCGTGATGTATACACCGATCACAAGAGCCGAAATACTTCTTTACTCAGTCCGATCTCAATCTACGTCGAGAGACGATGGTTGGAATTGATCAAGGATTACGATCTAGGAATCCATTACCACCCCGGCAAGGCAAATGTAGTGGCCGATGCGCTAAGCCGTAAAGCCCAATGCAACCATATGAGACTGGAACGCATGGCCAGTGAGCTCCAAGAAGAGATGGCTCGACTCAACTTACACCTGATTCCTCACGGAGAAGTGAACTCACTAGAAATCCAACCTCTTTTGAGGACTCAAATAGAAGAAGCTCAAAAGGGTAATGGAGAAAAACAAGCGATCAAAGAGCGCATGGCCGCTGGGCACGCGAAGGAATTCTCGGTAGATGACAAGGGGACCCTGTGGTATAAGAAAAGAATCTACGTGCCTGAACAAGGTGGTTTGAGAGGGTTGATCTTAAAAGAAGCACACGAATCAGCCTATTCGTTACATCCGGGAAGCACGAAGATGTACCAGGATTTGAAGGAGGAATACTGGTGGCCCAATATGAAGAGGGACGTAGCCGAATACGTCGCCGTATGCGATGTATGCCAAAGGGTAGAAGCCGAACAACAACGACCGGCAGGGTTGCTACAACCACTCAAGATTCCCGAGTGGAAATGGGATGAGATAGGCATGGATTTCATCGTTGGACTACCCAAAACTGCAGCGGGATATGATTCCATTTGGGTAATAGTAGATCGGCTCACCAAGACCGCCAGATTCATCCCCGTAAAGACTAACTACAATAGTGCCAAGCTGGCAGAGCTATACATGAGTAGGATTGTGTGTCTTCATGGTGTACCAAAAAGAATTATATCGGATCACGGTACTCAATTCACGTCCCATTTCTGGAGCAAAGTTCATGAGGCACTCGGAAGTCACCTTGCCTTCAGTACCACTTACCACCCACAGACCGATGGGCAGACCGAAATGACAAATCAAGTTCTTGAGGATATGTTGAGAGCCTGTGCGTTGGATTTTACCAAGGATTGGGAAAAATGCTTACCGTACGCCGAATTCTC
This sequence comes from Oryza australiensis, assembly GCA_019925245.2. Classification (NCBI taxonomy): domain Eukaryota; kingdom Viridiplantae; phylum Streptophyta; class Magnoliopsida; order Poales; family Poaceae; genus Oryza; species Oryza australiensis. The sequence continues at coordinate 1,829,868 of JAIFGZ020000225.1, read as the reverse complement.
CTACAACAACAGCTACCAAGCAAGTCTAAAGATGTCGCCAAATGAAGCCCTATTTGGTCGGCGATGCCGAACCCCATTGATGTGGTTAGAAACCGGTGAACGAGCCGTGTTTGGGCCAGACATAATCAAAGAGGCCGAGGAAAAGGTCCGCCTGATCCGGGACCGATTGAAAGCGGCCCAATCTCGACAGAAGAGCTACGCAGGTACTCGTCAAAGGGACTTAGAGTTCAATATAGGCGACTATGTGTACCTAAAGGTCTCACCACTACGAGGGACTCAAAGGTTCAAGGTCAAAGGGAAACTTGCACTAAGATACGTGGGCCCATTCCTGATAAGCGCTAGAAGAGGTGAAGTCGCCTACCGGCTAGAGTTACCCGAGAACATCTTCGATGTCCACCGGTGTTCCATGTGTCACGTTGAAGAAGTGCTGCGAGTGCCGAAGAGCAAGCTCCTTTGGAAACCATCCATATCAACAGTGATCTCACATATCCGGAACATCCAATAAAGATACTGGACGAGGCAGAAAAGAGGACACGAACCAAGTCATGGCGCATGTACAAAGTGCAATGGAGCAATCACACTGAAGAAGAGGCCACCTGGGAAAGCGAGGATTTTCTAAAGACTGAATACCCACACCTACTCGACAACCGGTAAGAAATCTCGAGGACGAGGTTTATTGTTAGGGGGTAGGTTTGTAACACCCTGAAAATCGAAGGAATTTAAAATCAGAAATTAAAAATCGAAACTTGCAAAAAACTTTTGCTTGTTGCCTTTTTTCTCGTGTTTGTTGCTTCTTATTTGCCAGCTCAGTTGCATGAATTTAGTTGTGAACAATTCCTCTCGGTGTTTACGAAAACCAAATGATTTGGATTTTCGTCGGAGGGAAAAGTCTCGAAGTTTAAAAGGTCGAGAAGGTAGAATAAAATCGGAATAAGATGCAGATGTATTAAGATAGGTATTTAAAAAATAAAATATTCATTGGTAATTATGAAATATTAGTTCGGAATAAAATAGACAATAAAATTTTTAAGGATCTATATAAAACCTAGAAAATTATTTGAAAGCAAAAATGGTGTTTTATGAATTTGGAAAAAAGGGATTTAATTAAATATGGGAATATATATATTTGAAATAAATTATGGTGGTGAAAAGTTTGAAAATATATTTTTAACTAATTTTGGGAATACCATATATTTATTTGGGATATGGGATTTATAGAGTGAAGGAAAAATTAGGAATTGGAAATGGAGTGGAAAATCGGAAAAATCTGAAAATGCACTGTTCATTGCTCATCACTGTTCGACGCCGTCTGGCCCCGGCCGCGCGCCCGCCACCCGTTGCCGCCGTACGCGCGCGCGCCGCGCGCGCACGCGCCGCGCGCACGCGCCGCCCCGGTCGCCCGCACGCCGCTCCCGGCCCCACCGCGCCGCGCGCCGCTCCGCCACGCGCCAAGCCGCCGTGCCCGGCCCGCCGCGCTCTCCGCCGCGCGTCCGTGCCCAGCCGCCCGCACGCCGCGCGTGCGCCGACCGCCGCGCCCGGACCCCGCTCGCTCACGCCGTGTCGCGCGCGCGCACCGCGCCACGCCCGGACCCCGCTCGTTCGCGCCGCGCGCGCCGTGCCCCGACCCCGCCCGCGCTCACGCCACGTGTCAACGCCCCAAGCCCGGCCCCGTACGCGCTGCGCTCCGCGCGCCGGACCCGGCCACCCGCGCGCCGCGTGTGCGATGCCGCACCGTCGCTGCGCCGGCCCCCCTTTTCCTCGCCGTTGCCCTCGCTCGGTTGCGCCTATAAATGAGGGGCAAAATCCCCATTTTTCCCCCACCTCGCCGCCTCTAGCCTCCCCCTCTCTCGCCGGTTTCCCTTCCCTCTCCCGAGCGCCGCCGCCGCAAACCGCCGCAAGCCGCCGAGCGCCCTAGCCACCAGTGCGCCGCCATCGCCGGAGCTCCACACCACTCCCCGAGTTTCGCCATCCCCGGTAAGCCGAGCCGCCACCCTCTACCCCTTCGTTTGCACCGGCCGCCGGCCACAACAGAGAGAAGAGAGAGGGCGAAGTTCGGTCGAACACCTTGTGGGCTAATGAATAGTGGGCAGAGGAAAAGAAAAAGGAAAAGAAAAGAAAAGAGAAGAAAAGGGAAAAGAAAAATAGAAAAAAATAGGAAATTTTTCTAGAAAATTTGGAAAAATATTTTGAAATGATTTGAGTGAATTTTTGGGCAAAAATAAATTATTTTCTTGTATATTTTTCTTGGAACAATTTCGGAAAAATCGAAATCGACTTTTCCAAAATTTCGTTTCGCGTCATTTTTAAATCCAGATTTCGTTTAATTCTTTCTTGCCATCTTAACATGTTTTTCTTTTGTGCTCGAACCTTCAAAACCTCGAGTACAAAACCCCTCCCCCTCGTTGATATTCCTAAATTCATTTTCTCGATAATTTCAAATCGTCGTTTTGCGAAAACCCTAGAGCATCGACTTGATTTCAAAACTCGGATTTTTCCTAGCAACCTTCGTCCTAACCCAAGTAGAATTCTAGGCTAAGCATTTGGAGTCGTTTTCATGATTTTTCTGGTTTTTTCGATCTCTCGGTATTTTATTGAATTCTAATTGAATTCAATTGATCTTTCGCACGTACGGATAGCACTGAAGAAGCGGGCACCGACTCCATTGAAGACCCCGCTCAACAAGCATGCGAGCAAGGCAAGTCATCACACTCTTTGAACATGTTAATCCCAATTGCGAAATGATATTGTTTTAAACTTTAAACATGCATGCTATACACAAAGAATTACCTAGACTTGTTATGCCATGCCTTGTTATTGATTACCTTTAGAATTATTCCTTGTAACCCTCGATGTGATACATACAACCGGAGAATATCTTCGGTAAAATGCTTAGCCATGCTATTATTAGATTCATGCATACTCATGTTTTTGCAAATGGCTATATGCTTGGGCAACTACCTTTGGAAAAGGTAGTTGAGATACGACATGTGGAGACATGAGCGCCACATTGCCATGAGAATGATAAAATGAGTTTTTGATGAAAACTGAAAGTACCAAACAAATGTTTTAGACTGGGGCGACTGGAAGATTTGGGTGGATTCCGGAAAAGGCAAGTGCCGACCCTGGTTAATTAAGGACCGAGCCATGAGATAGCTGGGAAACGAGCCAGTCCAACTGTACTTCTCGAATGGGTATAGACCTAGCGGAGTAGATAGCCGAGCGGAGGCGGTACCCTTGCGTAGTGGTTCTTATGTATGAGATGAGATTGAGAAAGGATGATTGAAAATTTGAAATTAATTTAACTTGATGATGAAGTCTTCCCTTATCCCGGGTGCGCCAGAACTCCTCTCACAGCTAGAAAATGACGGCTAGAGTGCATGAGGGCTTAAGTTCATGGAGCGGGTACTGCCAAAGTAAGGTTATCGAAAGGCTTTGCCGTGACCGTCTCATGTGTTGGGATGTAGGCTCATTTGTTGGCAGTCGCGGAGTACGGGTAAAGTGTACATCCACTGCAGTGTGAATGAATCAATCTATTCGAATAGCCGTGCTCGCGGATATTGAGCATCATGACAAGACTTTCGCTTGGCTAGACTCTAAACTTTATTCACTGGTGGATCAACTTCTCGAGATGCGAGAAGGGGTGGACTCCCCAGAAAACCATGACGAACCGGAGGCGGGAAGCCATCCTTGGAATCACGATGGATGGTAGACAGAACTGTCGCCGATTTAATGAACTATGGAACTAAAACTTGACTTGGCTAGCTGTTAGGCTTGTGAAAAGAATTGTGAAAATTGGCTTTATGCAAAAGAACCCCAGCCATTCTTTGAACGACCCTATCATGTGCATCACTTCCGTGTTGGCTTGCTGAGTACGGTTGGTACTCACCCTTGCTATACGCACAAACCTTCAGATGGTGGTAATGAAGACTTGGAGGATCCATATGCCTACTACCAGGAGGGCAAAGAAGCTGATGGCGCTTGCTAGGTCTTAGTCTCCGGTCATTTCCTGTGGCAATTGACAAGCCACTGCCTTCATTCTGCTGCCTTACCTAATTTCTACTTTTGGTTGTATCTGGACCATGAGGTCCTATATGTTGGATATTGCCTTCGGGCCTATTATTGTAATAATTTTGATGTAAGACTATTCGTGCATGTGCACCTGATTATTCAGCACTGTATTTCGTGGGTACCAAACTACTCGATCTAGGGAAATGACACTATGAACACGAAAGATTCCCATTCCAAAAAGGGGGTCTACACCGCTCCATGAACTTAAATCCTCTTGCACTCTAGCCTTCCTTTCCTAGCAGTGAGAGGAGTTCTGGCGCTCCCGGGGTAAGGGAAAAACTTTCACAACCTTCTTATTCATTACTCAATACTTAGGCCGTAGCCTTATCTCAAATACCAGAACCACCTCTTCACTTAAAACCACTATGCAGGGATACTGCCTCCGCTCGGCTATCTACTCCGCTAGGTCTATACCCATTCTAGAAGTACGGCTGTACTGGCTCGTTCCAGGTTATAAGTCTCATGGCTCGGTCCTTAACATTGGTTTTGTACTTTTTATTTTTCATCAAAACTAATTTCATCATGATCAAGGCAATGTGGCGCTCATGTCTCCACATGCCGTATTCCAACTACCTTCCCAAAGATAGTTGCCCAAGCACGAAGCTTCTTTGTAAAATCATGAGTATGCAAGAATCTAGTATAAGCAGGGCTAAGCATTTTACCGAAGTTAGCCTCCGGCCATATCACATCGAAGGTTACAAAGAATAATTCTAATGGTAATCAACATCAAGGCAGGGTATATCAAGCATAGGTACTCATTGGTGTATAGCATGCAAATTGTAATTAAAATCAACATCATTTCACAAAGTAGGATCAATATGTTCAAAGGGAAGTGTTGACTTGCCTTGCTCGCACACTTGTTGGCCAGGGTCTTCAACGTAGTCGGTGCTGCTCCTCGGTTGCTATCCGTATGTGCGAAAAATCAATTGAATTCGATCGAAATTCAATAAAATACCAAGAGATTGAAAAGAACCATAAAAACGACTCTAAATGTTTAGCCTAAAATTCTACTCGAGTTTGGACGAGAGTTTTTGGGATAAAATCCGAGTTAAAACGAGTTTGAGATTTTAGGTTTTTCGCCAAATGTCGATCGAATTTAATTAAGGAAATATATTTTTGAAAAGCGCTAGATCAAGAATTAATGCTCGAGGTTTTGGAGGTCCGAGCACCAAAAGAAACATATTTTTAATGGAGGAAAAGAAATAGACAAACTCCGGATTAAAAATGACGCGAAACGAAATCTCCGAAAAGTCCGATTTCGATTTCCGAATTTGCACCGAAAAATACACGAGAAAACAATATATTTTTGCCCAAATATTTTCCCAAATATTTTCTAAATACTTTTCCTAATTTTCCAGAATTTTTCCACATTTTCTCTTTTTCTTTTTCTTTTTCTTTTCTTTTTCTTCTCTTTTTCTTTTCTTTCTTTTCTTTTTTCTTTTCTCCTATTCCTTTCTCTCCTACCGTCGACCGCGCCCTCTCCTCTGTTTTGGCGGCCGGTGCTAGCGTGAGGGCGACGGTGAGGAGCGGCGGAGCACCGGCGCACGGCGGCGACGGCTCGCGGCGGCAATGGCACGGCGGTGGTGTGCGGACAACGGCGGTGGCGGCTTAAGGCGGCGCTTGGGGGAGGGAAAAGAACCGGCGAGGGAGGGTGGAGGAAGGACGGCGGCGAGGTGGGTGGGGGACGGGGAGGGCTTTGCCCCTATTTATAGCCGTGACCAAGAGAGAGAAACAGAAAGGGGGCCGGCGCGGCGAGTGACGGAGAGCACGCGGCGGCGCGGGTAGGCGGGGCTCGGTGCGGCGAGACGCGGCGCGACGGCGGGGACAGGGCACGGCATTGGCGCGTGGCGCGCGCGGCGGCGCGGGCGGGGTCGGTACGGGTGGGCGACGCACGGCGCGGCGAGGGCGGGGTCCGGGCGCGGCGGGCGACACGCGCGCGAACGAGGCCGGGCCGGGCACGGCATGCGTTGGCGCACGGCGTGAGCCCGGTCCGGCGCAGCGTGGCGCGTGCGCGTGGCGCGTGCGCGTGGCGCGTGGCGCGCGTGGGGGTGAGGGCCGGCGGCGCGCAGCGCATGTCGCGTGCGTGCGCGAGGCCGAGGAACGGGTCGAACACCTTGTGACGCGTGAACAGTGCACTTTCCTATTTTCCCGATTTTAATTTTCTAATTTCCATATCCTGTTTTATTTCACTCTAAAAATTCAAAATAAAAATCTAATATTCCCAACATTAGTTTAAAAATATATTTCCAATCTTTTCACTCACTTTTATTAATTTAATAATATATTTCACCTATTTAATTTAATCCTTTTTCCTAAATTCGAAATCACAATTTTAATTTCAATTAATTTCTAGACTTCATATAAATCCTTTAAAATATTTTATTGCCCATTTTATTTTCTAATTAATATTACACAACCACCAAAATAATGTTTCGTTCCCAAATATATATTTTTATGAATCCATACCCCTTTTCCTATTTCGTATTAAAATTCCCAACTCTAAACTCCGAAATTTTTCTCCCTAATGGACATCCAAAACGTTTGGTTTTTCTCAAACATGGAGATGATTCGCTCACATACAAATTTATGCAACCAAGCTGGCAAATAAGAAGCGAAAAACTCGATCAAGAAGCAACAAGCAGAAAGTTTTTGTGAGTTTCGATTTTTGATTCTCGGTTTTTAAATTCTCCGATTTTCAGGGCGTTACACACATCCAATGAAAAACAAGTCTCTTCACATTTCGCATTACCGTCACCTTCAAGAACAACAATTTCCCTATGATAGGTCCAAACCTTGTAATGCTCCTTAAATCCACTCTCCACTACGTGCACCAATATTGTACTAGGATCTCTTCATAATTTCTGACTCTTGTAATCAAAGCACGGATAAACAACTTTCCTCCTATTCTCCCTCAAATCATGTGCCTTAGCCTGCTCAACAAATTTGGATGCTTTCTTCATGAACGTTGGATGAGTTTTTCATGTCTTGTACATCCATGTCTGATCCATCTATACATAATTACAGTAAGAATAGAATTAGAGCATAGGTGTTTCACATAAAACATGAAAACATATACTTCCTAAAAGTTAAACTGACACTACATTGAAGTAGTATGCACTAGTGATTACAATAGCAATTTAGTCATATAAACATTACATTTAAGCCAAAATTTGCAAAAAAATAGCTCAAAAAGTCCCTTTCCAAAAATGCAAAATTCGTCGCATTGCACCAATGAAATTTGAAATAAATGGAGGCAAATGAAAGAGAAAATCAAGTATGTAACCTTCTATATGAATTTCAAGCAAATATTTCAAGTTGAAAACCTCCTATCTATTTGTTGCTTCGTTTTGGAGAGAGAAACGTCGGGTTCAAATGGCTGCTGCTTGGGTCGGGGCTGGATATAAGTGCTGTCATCGCATGCGGGCCTCTTAAAAGATCATAAGCGAAGATGCATTATCGCATGCGATTCATCAACCACCCCCAGAGGGAGCGGTTTTTGCAGGCGGGACACTACTACAAAAATAGCAATATGTACCGATTGGGAACCCCTTAGGTGACAGATTTCTCAACTGGCACCCAACAAGTGGCACTTTTGACTCCACCTCAAAGGTGCCGGTTTAGGAACTGACACCTTGGACTCTACCTTGAAGGTCTCGGTTTAGGAACTTACATCTTTGAGGTTTTAGGAATGAAAAAAATAGCTCGATGCATCCACTCAAATCGAGGTAATGCACCGAGCGCATCCACCCCTCATCGCTCCCAAATCAACCACGCTTTGCCCCCCTTGAAATCAATTCACAACGAACTCCCAACAATCAACATCACCATCATAGATCACTGTCATCGTCACAGAATCATAGATCACAAGTCATAGAATCTACATCAAAGAAAAACAACAACATCCAAAAACAATGACGAAAGGAGAACAACAACACCACCATTGTAAAGAACATCGATGAGGAGCAGAAGGAAAGAAGGCCAACACTTCCACTGCTCACCGTCACCGTCTGCCAAATCCGTCCGGTGGAGAAGTCGCCGACGCCGATCTGCCCATGGGAGTCACCGTAGCCACCGCAGCCACCAAATCCACCCGCTGATGAAGCTTAGGGGTGGAGGAAGAGGGGAAGGGGGAGGGGAAAGAGGACCGCCAGATCTGCCCACTGTCGCCACAATAGGTACACCGCCAACAAGGAAGGCAAGGAGGTGGGTGATGAGGAGGAGGAGAAATGGTGGGGAAGAAGAGGAGAAGTGGGCGACGGGGAGGAGGGGAGGCGAGAGGGGGTGGAGAGAGAGGGAGGGCGCGGGGAAGAGCGAGTGAGAGAGAGGGTAGGCACGGGTAAGGATAAGGATGCAACTAGATATGGGTGTCGGTCAATCGGCTCGGCGTTTTTGTTGTTGTCAGTTTTTAAAAAAGACATCTATTAATATATTATAGATGTTGTTTTTTAATTAACCGATATACATAATATATATTATATGTGTCGGTTTTTTAAAAAACCCTAATATGGTGTCGGTTTAGTTGCTGAAAAGTGTTAGTTTTTTATTTTTTTTCATCTCGTAGGGGTAAAAAAATCTGTAGGTGTCGGTTTTAACTGTATCGGTATCTATAGTGTCTTTTTATGTGTTTCTATAATAGTGAGATCAGTTATGACCTGTCTTTAACCTATTAAGGGCCTGTTCCGAAAAAATAGTGTTTTTAAAATATTTTTTCTGGTCGACGTCAGGGATCTCTCGACCCGGGCCCTTTGAAATTAAGCTCGTTTTTTCTTTTGAACGGAGCAGGTGATCTCTCGATCAATCAATGGATGTGTGCACACGACTGCACGGGCGTGGTCACTGGTCACTGATTACTAACAAATGTCTCCACGCAGAAAACGGGCGAATTAAAAAAAAGGAAACATATCTGCATGCAGGACACAGTAGAAACGACAAGGTTGCTGATAGCTTAGCTGGCTGCTCATATCGCCCCGTATTAACGATGTAATTTGACAATTACCATTAGTCAAAGCGAATCAAAGGAACGAATTGATGCTGCGATTCTAGCTTCGTGCGGTAGAAAAGTGTATCTGACAAGTTTAGCTAATTTTTGATTTGTTTTTGAATTAGCTTCCATAAATAAGGCAAGTTTTTAGTTTTCTTTTCTGTAGAGGAGATAAAGTTCCGAGCCGATCGAATCGTGTTCGAGTCGGACTCAGTTAGATCAAGGGTATACATAAAAGTGTTCGCAAACTCTGTAAACAATAACAGTTCAATATATAACTTTCGGCGCATCGTCACTTTTTATTCTCGATGAGTTCTTAGTTTAAAGTGAGGGTGCATCTGTTCGATCTTCGACGAGAAACTAAGTTTCATCAACTTAGCTTGTATCGACAGTTAGGACTTTTTTTGTTGGGATTGTATCAGGTGCAAACTGGATGTTTAGTGCAACTTTAGAAACTCTTAATCAGAATCAGAACCGCATGATGCCCATCCGACGGACCGGAGAGGAAAGTGGGATTTTTTGCAAATAACCGCCCGCCGAGGCATTCTTCCCACGCACTTTAGCGTCCGTCCTTTTTGCGAAATGCCTCCTACGTCCAAACATCCTCTCCCCTGCGCGTGAGATGCCATGCCATCAGCCACCACTTCAATGCCGCTCCAGCTTATTTGCCATGCCGCCGCCACCCCGCCGCACCTCCGCCGGATTCGGTCGCCGGTCGGCCCTCCTCCTGCGCCCCTTCGCCAAACAGCTGTCTCCCCTGCGCGCATGAGGGACCAAAGCCGCGATGCTGTCCGTCCCGGCAATTCTTCCGATGCAACTCCGCCCGATTTGTCGCGCCGCCGCCACCCCGCCGCCCCTCCACCAGATTGGCCGGGGGCCGGCCCTCCTCTTGTGCCCCTCCGGCGACGCCACCAATTGGCCCTTCGAGCCAGCGTCACCCCCCGCAACCGCCTCCCGCCGCTCACCGTCAAGCTCCTCCACAGCCGCCTCCTTCGCCTCGACCTCCTCGCCGGTCTCTCCTCGCTCCTCCTCCGCGCCCTCTCCTCATCCGCCCTGCACCTGCACGCGCTGGGGTGGCACTGTCTTGTCCCCAACCCCTCCCATGTACGTCGAGCCCAGAGGGTGTTCGACGAAATGCCTCACCCCAGCAGCTTGAACATATGTTTTTTTGGTTGTTTTTTTTGGATATACAGCTTGTACAGGAGAGGGTGTTGCGTCTTCACAAATGTTTTTTTGGCTCCAAACTCAGCTTGTACAGATGATGGCTATATTTTTCCTTGTAATACAGGATGGAGGAACAATCCACTTTAATTTTGACATGTTCTGTGTTCATGCAACTGACTCCAGCAACAGCCAAAGATTGGAGATGTCCTGGAGATGTATGATTCCTGGAGATGTCGAGATGTATGTTTCCTGGAGATGTATGCAGGAGATGTTTGCAGTTGCTGGATATGTATTTAGTTTCTGGAGATGTATGTAGTTCCTGGAGATGTATGTAGTTCCTAGAGATGTATTTAATTGCTGGAGATATATGTGAAATTGAAACAATGTATTGTTGAAATATCAAATTGATGTGGGAATGAAACTGAAATGTTTGTGTCTATAGCTCGTGTCTTTGTTCGGGGCTGATCATTGTATTTTTTGCACTGATAACTACATTGATAACCTAGCCGATACTGCAGATCTAATGTGAATCGGCTAATACTTCGATACATTTTATAAAAAGATATTAATCTAATCTAAATACGCTAAACCTAGATCAATCGGCTGTCAGCATAACTTGTCAGATTGATACTGGCTTAGGGCATTTAAACAGATTAAGATCTTAATATAAAAGGTAGTTTCAATATATCTAATAACAATTACAACTAAAAGATAACTAAAACAGATAAGACTGGTTGAAACTCCAGCGCTGTCTCTAATGATAAACATTAAACTAAACAGATCTTAATAGTTCTAAAAGTGACTTAATAGGTTGATTAGATGCAACATTAAGTAAAAAAGAAATATTAGATCTGTATGAGTCAACGTGAACCCCTCGAGACGGTAGACATGACATATAATCCAATTCAACCCCTAGATCTAGCCTCGTCGGCTGCTATCTTCAGAGAGAAACCAGCCGATTGTGGGATAGATCTAGGCTTTGGTCTAAATTATAGGCCACGTATGATAAATTGCATAGTTTATAACGTCGAAATTAGAGTGTCATGACGATGGAAGCACTAGTCCCTAAGATACAAACCACTAATGACAAATAATTTCCTTGTTCGGAGATCAAAACCGATGCAGCCCGAGCAAGAGCAAGAACTCGTCGAAAATAAAAAGGGTGGCGATGCGCCGAAGTTGATTGATTGTGTGTTCGTTTGATGTCTTTTACAAAGAGCCTTCGGGTCTTATTTATATCCAGGCATAAAGATATCCGTGTAGGACACGGTTTCTACCTTATCTATTATTTACAGTACGACAATATCTCAAGACGCAGTCCCATGCCGCATTACAAAAGGAATATCTATACAACTTTCTAATTTACAGATATAATTGCCGTTACAGGACTCTATCCATAGATGGCAATATCTTCAACGAACATTTAGGAACCAAATCCAATATTTATCTTTATGCTCCTTTTTCGAGATCAGTTCAATTTCTATCTCCTAATCGGAATCGGTTATCGGCCATCCTTGTCCGATTCGGCCTCAGCCGACTGGTCTCCCAGCCGATTCGGTCTTAGCCGACGCGGCCTCTATTTCTCCGTAGACTGCGCTCCTGATCCGATTCCACTTCAATCTTGGCTCCGAACTCGAGGATTTGGTTACCAAATTTGGTCGTTAACACATGCCCCCCAAGTCCGTGATAGGATAGTATCACAGATTTGCCGCTTTTCGAATTCCCGCATGACTTCCATCCCAGTCTGTTTCGGCTGTTACAAAAACTCTTTAAATAACACCCGCCTTGCACCTAAACGAGTCACACTGTCACTTTTCACCTTCAAGCCCTAGCCTCAAAACCTTTCTGCTCCCTCAGCGACCTCATTGGAACCGAAGCAGATCTAGCCGGCAAACTCCCCTGCAGCGGCGATCCCCCTACACCAATGGCGTCTTCAAGCACCCCTTTCGATGTGGCCCCCCTGGAATACCCCGAGGTACGTTTTTTGTCGACTCTAGCTCTTCATTCACCGCAATCTGATTTTTTCCCCTTTTGTAATTTCGCCTTTCTTTTCTTCAATCTGTAGCACCTTGCTCATCAAATTGTGATCCCCAACCTCCTTCACCCTGACCATCTCCTGTTAGGGCCGATTGGCAACGTAGACTCTAGCGACTTCATCAATGCTGAGACCAATCGAATGCCTTTCAGATTTTCTAACCCAGATTAGCATATTGGTCAGGGGTCTTCAAATCTTGGCCATCAACGGACAAAACTTGGCCATCCTGGTACTCTAGGGTATCGGCTAGTAAGCAGGCTTTCTGGGACGAAATAGGGATCGACCAGTGCTTAGCCCTCACTATAGCCGATATGCCCAAGGACGAGCCCCTGCTATCAGCTGCAAGCTATTTCTGGTCAGACACACTAAATGCGTTCCTCTTTAGACAAGGACCGATGACGCCAACCCTTTTGGATGTAGTGATGATCACTGGGCTGGACATAACCTCGACAGTTGACCCCTCTGATATCAACATTAAGTGCCATCACAATTTTAAGACCAAGAGCATAGGAGGTTGGAGTGGTTTTATCTCAATGAACATGAGGGACGGCCTAGTCTCCAACAGGGAACACACAGCTTTCCTGATGATGTGGTTGGAGAAGAACGTTTTCTGCGGATCAAGTTATGGGCCAACCAACAACTGGCAACATGTAGCCGAAGCCTTGGTAGAAAAAAAGAAAAAATCCCCTTAGGGAAGTACTTGCTCGGCTATCTGTACCAAACGCTGAGCAATGTATCGGCTAGGCTGGCCTCTAAGCAAACCATCAACACAGGAGGCCCTTGGTGGCTACTGCAGTTATGGCTCAACCTCGACACCCACAAAGCTGCTCAGCGGCCAAGTCTTCTTGAAGCCGATTTTCCCTTAGCTGAGCCGAGGTACGAAGATGATGAAGAAGTAACCACCCGTCGATGTATGTCATTTGGAGAGGTAGCCTCCTCCTACTCCGGATCCAAGCTCTCGGCTGAGTATTTCAAGAACTGGTTCAGCAACTTCTACAACGGCTTCCCAGCCGATTCCACTATCTGGTTTGCTATGACAAGTTCAGCAAATTTGAAATGCCAGACGATCTTCGGCTAGACGAAATCAATTCTCCAAAATATGAGAAGCCGAGAGAAATCTTTGTAACTGCCATCTCACCTTGCATCCTTTCGGTTGGCATCCACCAAGGGAGGAATGTTCATAAAACTTATGAGTTTTATTATCCGATGGTTGCCGCAAGACAACTAGGGATGGGCCAACTGCCGATCGGCTTGTACTATTCTGACAAGATCCAAGCTAGAGGCAAGATTGATGGCAAAATAATGATGCATCGGCTGCTCAGTATCCCAGGTCCTCCTCTCGGCAACTTCGGGGATATCGAATTTGCAATCACCAGGACAACTGTCTTCAGCCGATGGTGGAGGGAATGGAAATTACCCCTATTTCACCAATCGGCTTCCATGTATCTGACTATCATTGATCCTGACATGGTCTCATCAGTAAGTACTTGCTCTTTAACTTTCTCACTTCATCGGCTATTCATACACATATATCATTACTCATATATTTGTCCTTGTAGACGATCAACGCCTCTCCTCCTCGGATCAGCAACACTGGAGTGGCCGTGAGTTACGCTAGAGGGGTGCTATCGAACGGCTGCGGGCTGGCCCCATCAATCATCGGCTTCAACATGCCGAAGGTATCAACTCTTCTCCATGGCCAAACCTGTGAGCCAGTTCGTCGACAAAAAAGGGACAAGCCATTGGCTGTAACTGCATCGGCTGTAGCAAAGAAGAGACCTGCGAAGAAGCAGAAGCCGAGCCTAGCCGATGATCTATCCCCCAACGACCCAAAAGTCAATGCTGTGCTTGATGAAGAAGTTCAGGACGAAGAAATAGAGAAAGCTATTGATGATGCCGCAACTGAATCAAGCTCCTCCGACAAGTATGCTTAGACTCCATCAGCCGATGAGGCATCCATTCAAAAGACTCCGAGCCCCCCAAAGCGCTCTGTTCGTCCGACACCGGTAAGCCACTTTCACCGCCCAATCTTTTAATGTTGTCATATATATTCTTCCCTCATTGTAGCTTTCGCATCGGCAAAGGAAGAAGTTGGCCACCAAGAGGAAAGCGGCTCGCCTTCATTCAGTAAGCTTCTATCATTGCATTTTTCCTTTCTTAATCAGTCGATTTCTGAACTTGCGTCCTTTTTAGCCTCCTTGTGCGCCAACACCTGCCCCCCAGATATCAAGTGAACACACGTCATCGGCTGTAAGTGGTGGCAACGCCGATGATGAAGTTACTTCAGTCCCAGCCATCCAAGTAAGTTTGCTCACCTTCACATATCGGCTCATTGGCTTCTGTTAATCTTCTAACTGTTTCCTGCCTTTTAGAGCGTAGCCAATCTTTTGGTCTTTGACTTGTCCGAGTTCATTGATCCGGACGAAGATGCTGGTAAAGCCATGGTGCTGGTGGACGAGGACCTGAGGACCACGCTGGCCGATATTGCCAATCGGCTGGAGAGCTCCTTGGATGCGTTGGTGGCCGATTGTGGTTCCATCCGTAATCGGTTCGAAGAAATCCAGGCTCGGCTCCCAGACCAGCTGGTTGACATCATTGCACCGGCCACTTTTCTGGAGGCGCATCAGCATAAGTATGAAAGAGCAAAGCAACGGGTAGCCGATTGCCGAGAGAACCATACGTTGGCGGCCACCATCAAGGCTAACCAGCAGGAGATCAAGGCGGAGAAAGCAAGGTTCGATGCTCTAAAGACTGAGCCGATTGCCGAGCTCGAGCAGCTTCGCAAGCGCCGAGATGAACTGGCGGCCGAGCTCGCCAAGGATGAAACCGAGATCCAGGTCAAGGAACAACGCGTGGCCGGCCTGCCAAAGGAAATTGATGACCAGCAGGCAAAAATCAAGGCGGTTGTGTCATATTTGTTTGATTTGACCAAGGCGGTGAAGCCGTGATGGGAAGTGATGCAGCCGATATCAAAGCCATTGAAGAGGTAGACGAAATTCGTTGTAAGGCGATATCGGCTATTACCAACTTCCTTTCCCGCTGAACTGATTGTAATAATTGGCTAGGAAATTTTTGTAACTCAAACTCACTGTTCATCTTGTAATCGGCTCAATCTCTTTTGTAATCGGCTTGTTCAATGCCACTCATGTGCATGCTTGCCGATCAATCTAGACCCGAAAACATCAAAAAGTTTGAAAAATTTGCTATGCCCTGGTGCGTCCGATTCTTGATATTGTATTGTATGCCCCCTTAATTTTGTTGATGGTATCCTCAGCATCAATAAAATTAGTAAACTGAATCTCGTGCTGCTACCAGTTAGGCTGAGCTGATGTAGAAAAATTAGGGGTAAACCTTAGCACAAAAAATGACCTAAAGGCGAGGCGTGTTCCTCTCAACGCATCGGCTGACACGAATCGGCAAAACCTTAGCCGAATCATGAGTTGATCCAAACACTGGGGTAATATTTTTTCAAATACTTGCCATTGAGAGCCCTTCCAAACACTTCTCCATTCAATCCTTCTAACATGTAGGCTCCTTTAGAGACGCATCTGTGGATCTTGAAAGACCCTTCCCAGTTAGGTGACCACTTGCCGAATTTGTTGTCCCTTGATCCGATCGGCAATATTAACTTCCAAACGAGCTCGCCCTCTTCAAAAGACTTAGGCACAACTTTCTTATTATAATGACGGGTACTCGCTCCTTGTCCCTGGTCACTTTTTCCAAGGCACACATCCTTGATAGAACTAGGTCTTCTGATTTATCCACCATTAAGTTATAATAATCATCGGCTGTGAGCTGATCTTATAACTGAATCCTCCTTGAGCCGATGATATTTTTCCAAGGCAGAACTGCTTCATGTCCGTAGACCAGTTTATATGGAGGCACCTGGATTGATCCGTGGCAAGCCATCTGATAGGCCCAAAGTGATTTGGCTAATCGGCTATGCCATTGCTTCGGATACTCAGCATTCTTTCTCTTTATCAGTTTGATCAAACTTTTATTTGAGGCCTCTGCTTGCCCGTTAGCCTGAGCATAATACGGCGAAGAATTGAGTAACCTGATCCCCATGCCGTCGGCAAACTAAACAAACTCATCTGAGATAAAGATAGATCCCTGATCCGTAGTTATAGTCTGAGGGAGGCCGAATCGGTATATAATGTGTTCCTTAAAAAACTCGATGGCATCCCCAAAGTCAACTTTCTTCAAAGAAATTGCTTCCATCCACTTGGTAAAATAATCGGTTGCCACCAATATAAACTTGTGTCCTTTGCTTGAGGGTGGATTGATCTGGCCGATCATGTCGATTCCCCAACCTCTAAACGACCAAGGCTTGATGATAGGGTTCATAGCCAATGTTGGTGCTCTTTGGATAGGTCCAAACTTTTGACAGTCTTGGCATCCTTTGTAATACTTGAAACAATCTGCCAGCATGGTCGGCCAAAAGTATCTTGCTCTTCGAAGTAGCCATTTCATCTTGTGAGCCGATTGATGCGTACCGCAAATTCCTTCGTGCACTTTTCCGATGGCCACCTTGGCTTGATCGGCACTTAGACATTTGAGCAGCACACCATCAATCGTCCGATAGTGTAGTTCTTCATCAAGCAAAACGTATCTGAAAGCCTTGTAGCGTAATTTCCTTGAAGCCGACTGGGAAGGATTTTGTAGGTAGTTGTAGACTTCAAAGCTTCAGTCGTCGGCTGTCATGGTGGTGATCTCTACTTCAACATCCTTCGTCATCGGCTTGTAGCCTGATGCCCCCTAAGCCAGATTGTTGGCTTCTATGTTTTGTTCCCGAGGGATATGCTTTAATGTCACTAGCCGAAAGCTGTTCATCAATTCTCGGCACTTTTGAAAGTAGACCATTAGCGCGTCGTTCTTGCATTCAAATTCTCCTGACAACTGGCTGATGACCAACAGTGAATCTCCCATTATTTTGATGGCGTCAGCTTCAACCTCTTTGAGTAGTTGCAGTCCTTTAAGCACAACTTCATATTCGGCTTGGTTGTTTGTGGCATGGGGTGTAATTGAAAAAGCAAACTCGAAGCTTACCCCTTGGAGAAATTATGACCAAGCCGATTCCGCATCCATTGGTGTCCATCGAAGGTTAAAATCCAAGGCATGATTTCTACTGAGCCGATTGAATCATCTCTGTGTTCAACTATGAAATCGGCTATGGCTTGTCCTTTTACTGCCTTGGGTGCCTGATAGCGTAGATCAAATTCTGTTAAGAAAAATATCCACTTCCGCACCCGTCCTTTTAGCATTGGAGACGATAGCATGTATTTTACTACGTCGGCTTTGCATACCGCGGTGCACTCGTTGGATAATAGATAATGCCTCAGCTTTGTGCATGAAAAATATAGGCAAAGGCATAATTTTTCCATAGGTGAATACCTTGTTTCAGCGTCCAGAAGCCGTCAGCTAAGATAAAATACAACCTTTTCTTTCCCTTCGACCTCCTGAATCAAAACTGAGCCGATGGACTTCTCGTCGGCTGACAGATACAACTTGAATGGTATCCCTTTTTGTGGAGGAATCAAAACTGGAGGTGAGCTTAAATAATCTTTGATATCATCCAATGCTTTCTGCTGCTCAGCCCCCAGGTGAATGCTTGATCGGCTTTCAGCCGAAGCAATGGTGTGAACGGCTCCATCTTTTCTGATAAATTGGCTATGAATCGCCTGATGAAATTGATTTTGTCGATTAGAGACTGCAAATCCTTCTTGTTCTTCAGAGGCTGAATGGTTTTTATTGCGTTAACGCTCCTTGGTGTGACTTCAATTCCCCTCTCATGAACAAGAAATCCTAAAAATTGCCCGGCCGATACGCCGAACGCACACTTCAAAGGGTTCATCTTCAGGCCATACTTTCTCGTTCTCTCCAAAACCTGTCTTAGATCGGCTATATGGTTTTCTATTTTATTGGATTTAATGATAGCGTCATCAATGTAAATTTCCACCAGGGAGCCGATCATATCATGGAAAATGTAGTTCATGGCCCTTTGATACGTAGCCCCAGCGTTTTTTAAGCCGAACGTCATGACGACCCATTCATACAGGCCGATTGCCCCAGGGCATCTGAAAGCTGTCTTCTGAATGTCTTCTTCGACCATGAATATCTGGTTGTAACCTGCGTTGCCATCCATGAAACTTATGATTTTGTGGCCGGAGGCGGCGTCCACTAGCAGATCGGCTATAGGCATCGGGTACTCGTCCTTGGGGGTAGCCTTGTTCAAATCCCTGAAGTCGATACATACCCTAAGCTTGCCATTTTTCTTTAGAACTGGAACTATGTTGGAAATCCACTCTACATATCGGCAGGGCCGAATAAATCCGGCATCATACAACGGAGTGATTTCGGCTTTGATCGCATCACACATATCGGCTTTAAACCTCCTGGGATGCAGCTTGTATTGCCGATACCCAGGCTTTATAGGTAGCTGATGTACGACAATGGACTGGCTAAGACCAGGCATCTCACAATAATCCCAAGCAAAACAATCTTTGTATTCCTTTAAAATCGATAAGACTGGACCTAAAATGAGAAGACAAATTTTTGCTAATGTATGTCGGCCTAGGCCTATCTTCTGTTTCTATGTCAATTTCTTCTAGCTCATTGACCGACATAAAACCTTGCCCAAGTTTGCCGTCGTTGTCATCCACGGTGTCCTCGCTGTAGACGCTCGAGCCCTCCACGACTCCTTCAAAGTAGTAGTTGAGGCTCGTCGTCTCCAATGGGCTGTATATCGGAATTAGACACCTTTAGAAAATCGGCTTGCCAGATTTTGCCAGACATGCAATCAATACCATCGATTTCCTAGAGTGACAAATCGGCATTAGCAACGTTAACTGACTTGTCGGCCGACACAATCTCTATCTTGTCGCCTTGCCACTGGATCAGACTTTGGTGCATTGTGGAAGGGATACAACAGTTGGCTTGAATACAATCCTTTCCTAATAGCAGGCTATATGACCCCCTCCGGTCGATGACGAAAAACATAGTTGGCATGGTCTTGTTGCCAACGGTTAGTCAATGTTTAAAACTCCCTTAGCCTCTGAAGGGTTGGCGCCGAAGTCTTTAAGAATCATGTTCATCTTGATCAGGTCTTTGGCTCCTTTCCCCAGCTTCCTAAAAGTTGCATAGGGCATTAGGTTGACAGCAGCCCCTCCATCGACCAGCATTTTAGACATCGGCTTGCCATTGACGAATCCTTTAACGTATAGTGGCTTCAAGTGCCGATTTTTGGTCCCCTTCGGTTTTTCAAAGATAACTTGTTCTGGGGACAAAACTAGTCTAGCCATGGTCTCCTCCACTGCGTCTGCGTCGGCCTCAGTAGCCTCAAACTCGGCAGGTCGAATAAAAACCATGTTGACCGATGCCGAGACCACCGTTTTGCCTTTGGCCGTCCTTCTGGCTTTGTCGCTGGGCTCTCGGCGGATGGGGCATCTTGTTTCTTGACGCGCCAACGTCTTGCGCCCTGCCGACGTTGTTGCTGTTGGATCATCCGCCAGACTTCTTCCTCCTGCCCCTCGCTCTTGAGCCTCTAAATTTTTCTTCTCTGTGTTTTGGTAAAGAGGTCCGAAGGGCACCATTGGGGATTGGCCGATTGCTCTTCATTGGCCTCTTCTTGATCTTCTTCCTGGAAGAAGTCTTGGTGGATGGGATCGAGCCGATCATGAACAGAGGGTTTACGTTGGTTAAGCTGAATGGCTCGGGGGACGAATCAGCTAGAACACTCCAGTTGTGGTCCCCTATATTCGTCCTCCTTGTAGTCACTGCATGCTGGGCAATTTTCGAGGGTTGGCAACCTCATTCCTTGCTCCCAGTAGAACCTGAAGAACTCGCAATGCCAATGCGGGTCACAACCATCGTGGCGGCGGAAGTAGGCCACGCCCAGTCGATCAGGTGCCCTCTGGTATGGCTTGCCGCGCCTGCTCTCTTCTTCCTCCTGGATCCTACGTTGGAACCGCAACCGGCTGTCCTGCCTAGGCCGAAGATCGACCGATTGTCCGTTTGTGTGCACCATGTTGATTGATGCAGCTATATCTCTAGTCGGTTTCTTATGAGGTGGCCCTGAGTCGGCGCTATCCGATTTTAGCGTTTTGACTAAGCTGTATGTCATTCGGTGCTGCCGATCAGCTCGCCTGTGGCCGATTTGGACCATGTTGACCGAGAAAGGGTTGCCATCAACCTTCATCGGGTTAGCCGATTTTGCGAATTTTATTTTCTCAGCTTCGATGGCCGACTGGATCTGCTGCCTAAACACCTTGCAGTCATTGGTGCTGTGGGAAGTGGTATTGTGCCATTTACAGTACTTTTTCTTCTTGAGTTCTTCAACTGGAGGGATGACGTGGTTGTCCGGGAGCCAAATTTGTTTTTCTTTCAGCAATAGATCGAAGATCCTATCGGCTTTGGTTATATCAAAGTCGTACTTCTCCTCCTTAGCTGTTTTCAAAAAGCCATTGACAGACTATGGCCTTTTTGTTTCTTGTCCACTCGGCTGCCGCTACTTCAACATCGCTGTCGCTTGATTCTGAGTCTGTTTCACAGAGGACGTGAGTAATCTTCTTGACGGCCTTCCTTGATTCTTGAAATATTTGTTCATGGGCCGTCACCTTCTGGGCCAAGTGGGCCAAGCTATCAAAGTCCTGAGCTGAAAATCTTTCGCGGATTGGCGGGAGAAGGCCATGAAACGCCAAATCGGCTACCTGGGAGTCCGATAAAACCAGATCGTAGCATTGGTTCCTCATTTCTCCGAAACGTTGAATGTAATCTTGGACCGATTCCTCGTGCTTCGTCGATGTTGGTTAAGTCCGACGCTTCGTATCGTGGTTGTCATAGTAGAAATAGCTATGGAATTGTTTCTCAAGATCAGCCCAGCTCTGCATCGAGTTGTATGGCAGTGATGAAAACCAAGTGAAGGCCGATCCTGATAATGACAGTGGGAACAGGCGAACCGTGAGTGCGTCTGTAGCCGATGCTTCCCCGCATTGAGCCAGGAATCGGCTGACGTGCTCGTAGGTAGACACATTGTCTTGCCTAGAGAACTTGGAGAAGTCTGGCACTGTACCGGTTTGGCAGTGGCACCCTCTCGAAGTGCTCTGGGTACAGGTACCGGTACATATGGACGGCGTCCTTTGGCTTGAGGCCGAACTGATCACGCATCACATCGGCAATCCGATCGGCCCAAGGCCTATTGTCTTGAGCTTGGGGTATCGGCTCGTATTGTTCATACGGTATGGGTCCTTGCCGATATTGAAGTGGCAGTGGCGTCTGTGGCCGATACTGCTGATCATATTGGCCTCTCGGATGTTGGTATTGCAAGTGATTCGCAGCGGGAGACGGTCGGAACACGATCGGTCAAGACTGCTCAGGAAGTAGCCGATTGCCGACAGGACCGTGATGTGGGGCCGGGGGAACACTGCCAATCGGCTCATTGGGCATGATTGGCCGTCGATCGGTGTTGAACATGTTGTCCACCTGCTCCTGCGTCACTATCGGGGCACCACAGCCCTAGTGCTGAGACTGTTGTCAGACTAGAATCTTGGGATGTGGCTTTGAAGTTGATGCCTGCGCGTTTGGTTGAATCAGAGCTCCTCCTTAAGGATTCGGCTGTCCCAGTGGCGGGATTGGCAAGCCCTGAGTTGACATCGTCCTGTAACCTGGGAATTGGCCATCAGTGAAATAGGTCGGCCCCCTTGGTAGTTGCTCGGCTATCTTCGAGTCGACCACAGTGGCTATCATATTGTTGAGGGTATTGACCAGTATGCCAATTTGGTTGATGAGGGTGTGATGGACGGCCGAGTCCCGGATCATCTTATTCTTGTTTAACGTCCTCCAATTTCTTCTTCCCTTTCCTGTCCTCCTCGGAGGACGTGTTGAGGTCTTTGAGCTTGAATTTGAACTTCTGGAGGACAACCCCAGACCTAGTCTGGGTGAAGGACTGCAGGTAATTAGCCTGCAGCTGCTCAACCATTTTTTTATAGTCGGCTAATTGCTCAGCCGACGGTTGTTCAATCTTGACCGGGATGACATTTTCCTCATTGATTTCTAGGTTCTTGTCGCCGGACACTGTGTTGATCTTGGAAGTCTGCACTTGGTCCCACCGAGCATGTCAAAAGCGTGTTGATGAGAAATTCGATTCCCACGCACTGGCCTGAGAGATTTGCTTTACTCTAGTGCAGGTCCAAATTGGTTGCCTCTGGTGAATTGAGGGCGTGCCAGTTGGTTTGATCCTGTAACCAACAAGAAACAAGAAATAGGCATTAAGTTGAAATTAGATCCTACCGGATCGGCTAAAGACATCAATAAACATATAATTGCTATCCCAAAGCATATTTAGACCAAGTGATTGGGATAGATCGGCCATGCCGAGACAGTATAAATCACTTAGGCTAAAAGCGCATTAGGATAATAATTATTTGCATTGATAACCTAGCCGATACTGCAGATCTATGTGAATCGGCTAATACTTCGATACATTTTATAAAAAGACATTAATCTAATTTAAATACGTTAAACCTAGATCAATCAGCTGTCAACGTAACTTGTCAGATTGATACTGGCTTAGAGCATTTAAACAAATTAAGATCTTAATATAAAAGGCAGTTTCAATATATCTAATAGCAATTAAAACTAAAAGATAACTAAAACAAATAAGACTGGCTGAAACTCCAGCACTGTCTCTAATGATAAACATTAAACTAAACATATCTTAATAGTTCTAAAAGCGACTTAATATGTCGATTAGATGTAGCATTAAGTACAAAAAGAAATATTAGATCTGTATGAGTCAACGTGAACCCCTCGAGACGGTAGACACGACATATAATCTAATTCAGCCCCTAGATCTAGCCTCGTCGGCTGCTGTCTTCAGAGAGAAACCAGTCGATTGTGGGATAGATCTAGGCATTGCTCTAAATTATAGGTCGTGTATGATAAATTGCGTAGTTTATAACGTCGAAATTAGAGTGTCATGATGATGGAAGCACTAGTCCCTACGATACAAACCACTAATGACAAATAATTACCTTGTTCGGAGATCAAAACCGATGCAGCCCGAGCAAGAGCAAGAACTCATCGAAAATAAAAAGGGTGGCGATGTGCCAAAGTTGATTGATTGTGTGTTCGTTTGATGTCTTTTACAAATAGCCTTCATGTCTTATTTATACCTAGGCACAACGATATCCGTGTAGGACACGGTTTCTACCTTACTATTTACAGTACGACAATATCTCGGGACGCAGTCCCATGCCGCATTACAAAAGGAATATCTATACAACTTTCTAATTTACAGATATAATTACCGTTACAGGACTCTATCCATAGATGAAAATATCTTCAATGAACATTTGGGAACCGAATCCAATATTTATCTTTATGCTCCTTTTTTGGGATCAGTTCAATTTCTATCTCCTAATCAGAATCGGCTATCGGCCATCCTTGTCCGATTCGGCCTTAGCCGACTGGTCTCTCAACCGATTCGGCCTTCGCCGACGCAGCCTCTGTTTTTTCGCAGACTGCGCTCCTGATCCGATTTCGCTTCAATCTTGGCTCCGAACTCGGGGATTTGGTTACAAAATTCGGTCGTTGACACATACGTTGTTCATGGCTTTGGCCGGGCCAGCGACTAAGGCGCCGATCGTGGAGGGTTGTGGCGGCTGGCGCCGATCACAGAGGACGGTGGCTGGACCGGCTATTGCTGACGGCTGTGGCGGCTGGGCCGGGGTGAAGCGGCCGCTAGGGCTTCGCGGAGGCCGACGGCGGCTTGGGCAGGAATGGCCGCGGCGGCGGCTGGGCACGCGTCGGCAAGGGTGGATATCACTGGTGGCGGCTAGGCCTGTGTCGACAGTGGGTGATCACGGAGGGCGCCGGTGATCATTGCCATGATCGCAAGTTTACAGGGAGACGACGACTTTGGCGGCCGAGTGAGACGTAGGGGGTTTCCGCAAATTAGTGCGTGGGAAGAATGCCTCGGCGGGCGGTTATTTGCAAAAAGTCCTACTCTCCTCTCCCATCCGTCGGATGGGAATCCTACGGTTTTGATTAAGAGTTTCTAAGGTTGCACTAAACATCCAATTTGCACTTGATACAATTTCTCTTTTTGTTAGGTCCGATATTCTAATTAAGTTACCATAAGCATTGTCTATTTGATATATTGGCTTTTTTATTGCTTTGCTGTTTTAGATAGATTTCGTATATCCATCATTTTGTATAAAAGTCTATCGGCTCGTTTAGATCTATTAGTTGTTATCAATCTCGTACTGTCTCGGTTAGGTTTGATCTACTAGGTTATAATTTTGCTAAATAGATTTCTTTAAGCTTGTTAGGTTTTATTCAATGTTTTATCGAAGTTATAGCCAATAAGTTATCTTAATATAATTTCTAAATTGTTGTATCGTCTCATGTTGAGCTCTATATAATCAACAGTCATATTGATCTTTATTAACTTTAATCTTATAATTAATGTCTCGGTTTGATCCGATCTACTAAGATTATTTTTAATAATAAAGAGCTTTATGACTGATTATATTTTACTTAGTTCTAGCCAGCATACTTTATTTATTTTACATGATTAATTAATTCTCAATCGGTTAATTACCCATTGATCCTAACCTATTATGTATCAGTTGGGCATGCGATATCATATCGATCCATTGGCCTATTGGCCTCTTTAATCATTGCGGGATCAAATTAATTGACACGTCATGAATCGATTTTAAAAACTATATTGGAGTTAAGCAAATCTCTTAGTGTGTTAAAAAATATTGCAGCAACACCTTGCTGCATTCTTGAATACATGTGAGAAATAAGTTCACCTCGCTCATCTAAAAGCATCACATCGAATAAAACCGGAGTCTAATTTAATTTGGATTTACAAGTTAAGAGACGCAACATATCTGATATTATGATATTACGATTCAAAGAACAATTTTTAGATTTGACGTCAAGATGAGATACTTACAGTGAACTAATTCTGACATTTGACGCACACATGCATGCAACAGGACGATCTGTGTGGGATGCGAATTTTTTGCATTTTTAATTTTATTTTTTTAAAGATTTGCAAAACTAATTCTCCGTTTGAAACAATTGCTCCCCCGCCGCTCTCTAGAACGGTGATTTTTAAAAATTGTCTTTACAGAGAGTGATTTTTGTAACGTGCCGTGGGTCGTCGACGTTTGAGATGTTTTCTAAATTTGCAAAAAAATCAAGAGTCTAAGTGCAAAAATCGCATGAAGACAGCCCGTTAACAACACACGGCGGAATTTTTGAACTTAGAACCTTCGATTTTTTGCAAATTCAAAAAACACTCAAAACATCGATGGAGGTCAACGACGTCATAAAAATCGTCCTATCAGAGAGCGGCGGGAGACTATTTTTGCAATTGTTTGAAACGAGAAATTAATTTTGCAAATTTTTTTAAAAAATAAAATTAAAAATGAAAAAATTCTGTGGGATGCTGGCATGATCATGGGCCGGGTCATGTACATGCCTGGGAAAAATATGTGATGAGCCCATGGGCTTGCTAGCTATTCGCCTATTCCTACCAATTAACACGGATGACTTGGCTTCTAGCAGATCGAAATCATGAGAAACATACACTGACTAATTAAAACCATGCAACCCTCTCTATTTTTTAATCAACGGAGAATAACATTTAATTATCCCAGCTATATCCAATATATATGCATCCGTATCTTTATGGATGAATTAGAGCTCCTTTTGTTGATAGTAGGATTTTTTAGGAATAATGGAGGAATTCAATTCTTATGAGATTTGGCGGTAGTATTCATCCATTTGGAATGAAGGATTGAAGCATAGGATAAATAGAGAAAATTAAGTTTCCAAATGAAGGATTAGAGCATAGGATAAATAGAGAAAATTAAGTTTGCCTTTGCCATGGATTCCATAGGAATAAAACATCTACTAGAAGACCTCTTTTTTCCCTTCCACATCAGCTGTCCATGCCAAGTATATATGACCAAATGGGCCGCACGGCACGGTCCGGTCCGGATACGGCTAAGGCACGACTTATTATAGCATGGTCTGTTAGACAAGGCTCCTGTAGTGGGCCATGTCATATCGGCCCATGTGCCTTCCTCCTGGCCCAAGCATGGCCCACGGGGTGGTCGTGCCGTGCCTGGCACGGGCCTGGCAATGGCCCATGTGCTTATTTCGGCCCGACTTGGGTGGATGAGTGGATCAAATCAGTGCCAAAACAAATGTCAAGAAAAAAAACTTGTTGCTCCACCATCTACTATTCTTTGTGAGGCACACTTCTTCTTCCTCCTTGTTCCTTCCGCGGTTCCACCCACGACGGACGATGCCAACAACCAATCCGCCAGGCGTCGGCCACGTCCATGCCGTCCTCTTCCTCCCAAGGCTAGCTTCACCGCTGGCGTCGCGGCGCGCTCGCCCCGGGCTGCTACTCTCGACTGTCGATTCCGTCCCCATCCCCCGTTGCCGCCGTCGCCGTCGCACTAGCACCGCCTGCGCCGCCGCGGTACCCCCTCTCCCCACGCCGCCGATGGCCCCCATCTTGCCTCCCCTTCCCCTTCCCCCGCCGATGAGGTGATTCCATGATTGCTCCGACGCCGTGCCGATCTCCGCGTCGATCTCCGCGCCACCGACCTCCACGCCGCCGATCTCCGCCGTCGCCGCCGTCACCGCCGCCACCGTCTCCCTAAACCCTAACCCTAGCACTGCGCATGTGCCGTTCCGGCTCGTGGGCGGTGCCGTGCTCGGGCCGACACGCATAGGAGCCGTGCCGTGCCAAGCCGGCCCACAAGCTCGCCTGGCGGCCCAAGCAGGGCACACCCGAACCGGCTGTGCCGACACGACCCATCTCCATCCATGTCGTGCCGTGCCGAGCCCATGAACAGTGTTGTCGTGCCCGTGCCAGCCCACGATGGCCCGGCCATCTGGCCATGTATAATGCCAAGGGAAATAAAAGTAATGAAGCTGATCCAAATTGACCCAAATTAAATATTATTAATTGACATAGGGAATTGTACTTCATTGTTGTTCTGTAAGATTCTTGTGATTACTCAATTAATATTTTCCAAACAAGATATCTTATATTTTTCGGAGTTTTCTTTGCACATATATACATTTCTATCGTATGTTTCCAAGTTCTTTTTACTCTTGCGTTCAAAAGGAGCTAACATATTTGTCCGCAGGGGTGGAGGGTCCGGTAGGGCAAGATATGGCCCGCGCCATACCTTGAGCCTGGCCCAGAATCCCCCCGGCGTAGCATGCAGCATGGAGGGCCTGCTCCCCGGGCGACGACGCTCCAACTTCCCCGGACTACACGGCGCGCGCGACGCTACAACTTCCATCTGCGCGTGCGTGACCGGCGACTCTTGTTCTTCTCTGCACATCTGCACAACGATGAGCCAGCGACGGCGACAGCACGGCCTCCCTCTGTGGCCTCTCGCACGGCGCGCGTGCAGCAGCGGCAGCCGGCAGCTGGCCGGTAGGCGGCAGCTCCAGTCCAAGGCCAGTAGGCCGGCAGGCGGCAGCTCCAGTCTAGGTCGACAGGCGGCAGCCGGCAGCAGTCCAGGCCGGCGGTGCGCACAGGCCTAGTCTCGGCCCTCTCGGCGCAGCACACAGGCATCAGGCACTTGCCGCACATCCGCACGGCACGACCACACCTGCTCTGCTGTCGTGTATGTGTGTAGTGGTGACATGTGAAGTATCATGAGGTATCATTGCCTCTGTTTCCATTGCATCTTCCATGGAACTGTGCTGCATAATGCTGCTGTGCACCACTGTCATGATTCATGGCCACATCTAATGCTAACACGGGGTGCAATTAGGTGATGGAAACATGGCTAATGAGTGGTGTGATTGATGAATTATACTCCATTATGTCTGTAGCCATCATGTAGTTGTACATACTACAGTTCTGTTCTAAATACTAGTTGAACATTTAACTACAAAATAGGATGGTTTTAGTTTGAATTAGAATTTAGAATTTAGACTTTAGAATAGAATTTAGATTTTAGAATAGAATTTAGTTTGAATTAGAAATTTAGATTTTGGAATTTAGAATTTAAGTTTGAACTACAAAGTGGCTGACCCAAATATACTGTAATTCAAACTTTTTACGTAATCTAGAATTTAGTAGTTGTAACTCTGTATGATCATTGATACAAACAATGGCTGAGGCTTTCATTGTTCTTGTTCCTCCCTGACAGAAATTAAATTGATTTGAGATTGTGAGCATGGACAAAAGAAAGGGAAAGGTTGTCACATCACAAAGAGGTATTAAGGATTGGATTATATTGAATTAGAATTTTAGAATAGATTCCAATTACATGTGATAGTTAATTAAAAATTGAATTTCTTTTTTTGGACAGATTTAAAGAGTTTTTGGGGGCAAGGGACTAGTGACACAAATCCAAGAATGTGTGGTAGCGGAGGTGCTACAGCACATGAAGTAGAAGAGACGACACAAATTGAAGGAGTTGCACATGTTGAAGGAGATGCTCAAGCTCAAGGTATAATTACCGAGTTCAACCCGGATCACATTGTCTTCGATCCGGGACTTCGCATTCCAATTGATCAATTTGCTCCTAATATTAGAGATGAAGTTAGAAGGGCTTATATTGCTAGAGGTCCAACGCAACCTACTGGGCATAATTTTCCTCAAGCAAGGGATAAAAGGAGCTTTCAGAGAAAATGGTTTAGTCAATATAATTGGTTAGAATATAGTGTGGAGAAGGATAGGGCCTTTTGCTTCTGTTGTTCTCTTTAGAAATGACAGATTGGATGATAAATTTGGTTATGATGTTTTTACAAAAGTTGGGTACAACCAATGGAAAAATGCCTACTTATGTCTTCGGAAACATGTTGGTGGGGCTAATAGCATTCATAATCAAGCAAGAACATCATTCAATGATTTTGATAATCAACGGACAAGTCTAAGAGAAAAGGTTTCAAACTATAGCAAAGATGCGTTGATTAAGTATGAAACCCGTTTGGATACTTCCTTGGGTATTGTAAGTTTCTTAGCATTGCAAGGTGAACCATTCCATGGACATGATGAATCAGCTAATTCCTTAAATAAAGGTAATTTTCTAGAATTACTTGATTGGTACAAGGAAAGGAATGAGGAAGTGAAACGAGCTTTTGATGAGATATGCCCCAAAAATGCCAAAATGACTTTTGGGACAATTCAAAAAGAAATGGCTAATTGTTGTGCAGAGGCAATCACAAAGCATATAAAGGAAGAGATGGGCGATTGTCGATTCTCTGTTCTTATTGGTGAATCTCGTGACATATCTATCAAGGAACAAATGGCCATAGTTGTGAGGTAAATGTTATGTATCCTGTTTTGTGCATTTCAATTATGTACGTTTATTGCTCTAATGTTCTACTACATTGTATCATTTCTCATGTAGGTTTGTGAACAAAAAAGGGCATGTCATTGAGAGATTTTTAGGCATCAAGCATGTCAAGGAGACAACATCAGAAGCATTGAAGAGTGCCTTGGTTGAGTCACTTAGTTGTCATGGCTTATCTATTGCGAGACTACGAGGTCAAGGGTATGATGGAGCTTCTAATATGAGAGGGGAATTCAATGGTCTTCAGAAGCTAATTAGAGATGAGAATCCATATGCCTTTTATATGCATTGCTTTGCTCACCAATTGCAGTTAGTAGTGGTTGCTGTGTCAAGATGTTGTTCTTGTATTGAGGATTTTTTTGATTATGTATCTTTGATTGTGAGTAGCACCGGAGCATCATGCAAAAGGAAGGATTTGTTGCTTGATAAGCATCGCATAAATCTTTTGGCCAAGTTAGAGAGTGGTGAAGCTTCATCAGGGAGAGGAAAACTACAGGAAACAACATTGGCCAGGCCCGGTGATACAAGATGGGGATCTCACTACAAGACTTTGCTTCGTATTGAAGCAATGTGGGAAGCTGTGATAGAAGTCCTTGAACTTATACAGCAGGATGAGCGTAACCCATCAAGGGCCGGTGGATTGGTACAAATAATGGAGTCTTTTAGTTTTGTGTTCATTATGAAGATGATGTTGCAAATTCTTCGCATTACTAATGAATTGTTTCTTATCTTACAAAGAAAGGATCAAAATGTGGTTCAAGCCATGTCTTTGGTTGTTGATGTGAAGATACGTTTGGTCAATTTGAGAAGTGAAGGTTGGGAACCATTATTAGAAGAAACTAAATTATTTTGTGAGGCAAATGATATTCCAATCCCAAATATGAATGATGCAGTACCAAGATTTGGACGATCAAGAAAGGGTGGAAGAAACATCATTACTCAAGACCATCATTTCCGTGTTGACACTTTCTATGCAGCTATAGATTCAATTACCACTGAGCTGGATCATCGTTTCAATGAGGTATCATCGGAGTTACTTGTTTCCTTTTCATGTCTACATCCTTGATACTCATTATCTAAGTTTGATGTGAATAAACTTGCTTGTCTTACGGACATCTATCTTGAGGATTTCACTTATAATGATCGTAAGTCCATAAAGGATCAACTACAGACTTTCATTATTCATGTGCGAAGAATTGAGGATTTCAAAGAGTGTCATGATCTTGCAAGTTTTGCACATAAAATGGTTGAACTTGAGAGGCACATTGTGTTTCCATTGGTCTATCGTCTAATAGAGTTAGCATTGCTTCTACCGGTAGCGACTGCATCGGTTGAAAGGGCCTTCTCTAAAATGAAGATTATTAAAACTGAGTTAAGGAACAAGATGTCAGATGGTTGGCTTAATGACTTAATGGTGTGTTACATTGAGCCAGATATATTCAAAGGACTTGATCTTCGAAGTATCAAGAAAGCTTTCCAAAAAATTAAGATAGGCAAATGCAATTACCTAGATCACCTAAAAGACCAAGAATCAACAAGCTGCTTCATTATCGGTATAATCTTTAACTTCTACAACATATATCTTTTTAATTTTAGATATAAACATTACTAATTTATATTTTCCTTTGTTGACAGATTTTCATGGACTTCTTGGTCTCGTATGTTAATTATTGATATGTTTATATATTATTGAAAGAATAGAAGTTAATCATCATTTATTATTTTTAAGGTATTTTCAACAACACTTCTTTTAATATGTTTGTGCTATGTGGTATTGGTGTTTACGGTATGCAGTATGGTTATAGTGGTATGTGATACACCTTAAAAAATTTCGTCCTCCGCCACTGTTTGTCCGAGACTTGTTAATTAGTCATGGTGCAAAAAGTAGAAGTTGATACTGATTAGTCCTGGCTATTAATATCATCTGCACACACAAGTAGTAACAGCTCGATCTATAAATTCCATTTGGCTCGATAAGTAATTTCATTAGCACCATGGGAAAGGGATTAGGAGAGGGAAGGGGAGGGGACATCTGGCCTCGTGTTGTTAATCATGTGACTCAGTAATTTTTAGGTAGCTACGACAAGATATAAGGATAGAGTAGTAAATGTAGCACAAGCAACATTACATCACAACACCAAATAGAAGGTTGTTGTGTGTGGGTAAAAATATTTCTTGATAACACTTGATCTGTCGAGAAAAGTAGTGTCACACTGTCTGTTGGTAAAAAAAACTTCAACAGGCCGTCCGCTGGCAAAGATGGATGGCAGGTCGTCTGCCACCAATTAGACCATACCATCTAATTGTCTGTTAGGGCCAAACTCACTACTAAATTTTTTGACCTTTATGTCACGTTTTTTATCGCAACGATAAGATTTTATTGTAACTTGAGGTGTTATCATAATCATTGACACTTTTAGTTGTAATAGATGTGATTTTTGCCATGCAAATTGTTTCATGGCTCTAAGTATGAAAATCATTGTGAAAAGTAAGGGTTATCGAAACCAATTATAGAACGGTTGTAACAAGTGATCATTGTTGCCACGATTTGATTTACGTTGCGGGCAATTTTATTGACGTTGCAATACTAAGATGATATTGCAACTCTTTAAATTGATGGTTTTGATAGCTCATCTATGTTGCGACGAATATATTTTGTTGTTGGTAATAGTCGCTTGCATTGAAAAAATAGTACATATAGCAACTAAAATTTGCATCGTTACAATACTGAAGGTTCCAGAAAAAATGAAAACAACGTTACAAGGTTTAGCAAGAAACGAGAAAAACGTTACAATGTTTAGAAAAAAAGAGAGAAAAAACATCACAAGGTTTAGCAAAAAAAAGGAAAAACCAAAAAAGAAAAAAAATGAGAAAAAAACGTTAGATGGTTTATAAAAAAATGAGGAAAACGTCACAAGGTTTAAAAAAAAGGAAAAACCAAAAAAAAGGAAAAAGGAGCAGATGTGTGATTCAAACTTGAGACCTCCAAGTTTTAGATGCTAGTTACTTACCACTAGACCACACATACATTTGTGCCACAAGAAACCACAAGAATCTATATCAACTAATTTTGTCGGTTAGGTATTAAAAGACATACATATGCAGCAATGCTGCGCGCCGCCCTTGCATGCAGCAACACTGCACACCGCCCTTGCATGCAGCAACGCCGCGCCCCGCCTTGGCAGCCAGCAGCGTCATCGCCTGGCGTTATTCTGTAATACCGTCGCCGCCGGCCGCACCTTCTGCTTCCGGCGGCAGCGTGCTTCTCCCGTGGAGGCGTGAGG
The DNA here is from genome assembly GCA_019925245.2 of Oryza australiensis. Taxonomy (NCBI): domain Eukaryota; kingdom Viridiplantae; phylum Streptophyta; class Magnoliopsida; order Poales; family Poaceae; genus Oryza; species Oryza australiensis. Next base: position 1,796,985 of record JAIFGZ020000225.1, on the reverse strand, counting down.
CATGGGCATTTTCTGTCGGCTTCCAATTCACTCGATCGGTTGGTATCTATCTTAGTGTATGGTTTGATTTATTTAGTTGTTTCCTTTCCAATCTGCCAACTGTCAATTCCCATGAATGAATCATGATGCATCTACTGTATAATCTCTAATGCATATAATCCAATAATCAATCTGAATATAAACAATATTCTGCATGATGCCATATCACAGGACAGTAGTGCACGATTGCCAATCGTTCTTCTTTGTGTAATCATGTATGTATGCATGCATTGCAGTAGTGGAATTGTAACTAGGCACTTGTACTTAGCAAGACAAAATTAATCAAAGTCCCCTGCATACTTCAAGCATTTAGTTGCACCAGGTTTAGTTAATCAAACCAAATAAAATGAATGAATCACCTTATAATTAAATAAATTTTGTTTATTTATTTGTAAACCATATAGATCTTTCTTTGTTGTTTTTTCCGTAGCTTAATGCCGTGATCCCTTCAATTAATATGTTGTAGAAAAGTCGATCTTGTGACATTTGGAAGACAGAAATCATGGCACATGATGATGATTGGAGTTGGATGTTGTTGTCTCGGTCAATTGATGAGTGGCAAGCAGGACTTGAGAAATTTATTGATACTATTTTTGAAGGCATATATGCATCAGAAACCACACAGTGTCCATGTTCAAGATGTCGTGGAGTCATGTACAATACAAAATCCAAGGTTGAAATGGACTAGCTAACTAAAGGGTTTGATGAGAATTTCATCAAAGAGAAAGGTAATGCTAAACCTTGGAATGATGATAGTGATCTGAATGTAGGCCCAAGAGATGATGCATCATCTGCCAACAATATGCTTTCCACGTTAATTAGGGGTGCTGCGTCCAGTAATAATAACAACGAAGAGCCAAATGAGAGTGCAAAGAAATTCTTTGATTTGTTTAAAGATGCACAACAACCATTGGGGCCAGGCTCCTGGCTCACCAAGTTATCTTTTATGGTCCGTCTCTTTCAGCTTAAGTGTATGGATGGATGGAGTAACAAGTCCACAGGGCAATCACTTGAACTACTATCAGATGCGTTCCCCCAGGGCATTGTATCCCAGAAACTTATGAGAAAGGACAAGAGGTTATTCGTGACCTTGGTCTCACATACATTAAGATCCATGCTTGTGTGAATGATTGTGTATTATTTTGTGGGGTGTTTGCTAATATGGACACCTATCCAACATGTGGATGAACAACACAAATTCTTTTGAGATTGATGAGTCTAGCGAAACTGGTGGAGCAAATAAGCACACTCCTTGCAAAGTTCTAAGGTATTTTCCACTTGTTCCTCGACTACAAAGATTATATATGTCAGAGAAAACATCATCATTGATGAGATGGCATAAGGAAGAACACATCCGTGCTGGTAAATTCCGGCACCTAGCAGACTCATTGGCATGGCAGCACGTGAATGCAAGATATAAGAAATATGATTCCGATCCACGTAATGTTAGACTGGGACTGGCATCTGATGGGTTCAATCCGTTTGGAATGTTGAATGTTAATTACACTTGTTGGCCTATGATACTGATTCCTTATAACCTACGTCCTTGGTTGTGTATGAAACAACCATATTGGATGATGTCGATGTTGACACTTGGACCTAAATCTCCTAGAGTGAACATTGATGTATATTTGCAACCTCTGCTTGATGTGTTGCATGAGCTGTGGGTTAAAAGGAGTTGAAACATGGGATGAGAAGGAGAAGAAGAAGAAGAAGAAGAATTTTACTCTACATGCAATTCTGCTTTGGACAATTAATGATTTCCCTGCATATGATGTTATCTGGTTGGAGCACAAAAGGTAAGTTTGCTTGTCCTTATTGTCACAGGCACACTGATTACTTGTGGCTAAAATATGGTTCAAAGCATTGCTACATGGGACATCGTCGATTTTTGCCTTTGAAGCACAAGTGGCGAAGGAACAAGGTGAGCCTCAATAACAAGGTTGAAACGAGGGAAGCTCCAGTGCCGCTGAGTGGTGAGCAGGTGAAGCGGGACTATGAGAGTTTCCAGCAAGTGACTTTTGGAAAGGATACAAGAAAAAGGAAGCAACATGATGAAGAAATTAGGCGGCACAACTATAGGAAGAAGAGCATTTTCTTTGAGCTTCGTTACTGGGAATCATTGCTTGTACGACATAATTTGGATGTCATGCATATTGAGAAGAACATATGTGAGAGCTTAATGGGGACTTTGCTAGAATTACAAGGTAAATGCAAGGACAGTGACAAGGCTTGATTTGATATGCAACATTTGGGTATAAGGAAAGATCAACATCCAATGCTCGAAAAGGATAAGTACACCTTGCCACCAGCATTATACTCTCTAGGTAAGGATGACAAGGAAATTCTATGCAAATTTTTACATGGCATCAAGTTCCCTGATGGTTATGCCGCAAATATTAGGAGATGTGTGGATGTCAATGGTTCTAAGCTTTTTGTACTTAAAAGTCATGACCTCCACGTAATCTTGAAAGAACTTTTTCCCTTAGTGGTGCGTAACATATTGCCTGAAGATGTGGTTATCCCAGTGATCAAGCTAAGTAGGTTCTTTAACTCACTGTGTTCAAAGGAGTAGAGCTTTCAGAAATTGAAAAACTGAGCACTTCGATTAGGGAGACCCTTTGTCGGTTGGAGATGATTTTTCCACCAGCTTTTTTCGATATTATGATGCACTTGCCAGTTCATCTTGCTGATGAAGCTAGAGTTGGAGGCCCTGTATGTTATAGATGGATGTATCCAGTTGAGAGATACCTTCGTACTCTTAAAGGCTATGTGAAGAACAAAGCGTACCCTGAAGGTTCAATTGCAGAGGGGTATATATCTGAGGAGTGCCTCACATTTTGCTCTCGCTTCTTTGATAATATCAGTACCAAGCTTAATCGTCCAGACCGTCATGAAAGTGCTGCTGCTAGTGAACCACCATCTGGGCTAAGTGTATTTGGGACCCTTGACTACAGTAGGAAAGGAAGTACTCTCGAGGACGTTTCTGATATTGACCGCAGAAGATGAGGCATTACATATTAACCAACTGTGACGAGGTCACTCCATGGATAAAGTACGCTATATTGTAAATTTCATATTTTTATGGTGCTCATGAATGTTTAAAATATATATGAAACTAATGGACATATTTTCAAATTGTTGTGGACAGTATGCATGTGGATGAGCTAAAGAAAATCGACCCTCGACATGTTGATAAAATACACAAGGAGGAGTTTGTATCATTGTTTGAGCGTAAAGTGAGTCATCCATAATATCTTTTTTTTTGTTAGTCCGTACTTTATTTTTAAAATGACACTAAATGCATATCAGCACAATACATGCCCATGGGGAAATAGATGACATGATTTATTATCTATGATTTACTGTTCGAGTTTTTGGGCAGATTTGCTGCCGCCATCCAGGATGCCACCAATACCACCTCCGTCCAGGACGCCCCCGATGCCGCCTTTGTCGAGGACGCCACCAATGTCGCCACTAGCCAGGATGTCAATTCCTACACAAGGCTTCAACGCCTGCAACGACACCACCATCTTGGGCGCCCATCGATATGTTGAAGCCACCCTTGAAGTAGAAGACGAACGTGGGTTCTCTCGTCCATATAGCAGCAGGTAAATATTTTTCTAATTTCTCAATCTTATTCTTTCTTAAGTTAACATTCTGCCAATGTGTAATACTTACACCTTTTTAACATGTTTATTTATCAGCCATTGTCCCATGTATGCAGTGCCATGGGTGAAATCTGGACGCTTTATGTTCATTGCAAGAGGGGACTTCCAGATATGGAGTATGTAATATTCAAAATAGATAGGGCTGATATAAATATGGCAACCTTGACATCTCTTAAAGAACAGCTTGGGTATGCTGTCCGGGACTTTTTATACTACAAGAAGCGATGTGGAAGAGATGTAGCTAGTCTTCAGGCCATCGATTATATCAGACATGCATAGATTATGCTACAAGACAATGAGAGGGAGAAGGAAATCAGATTTGTACTCTCACCGGAGCAAGACACAACACAGCAAGTAAGTATAACACCCATCAAGCGAACAAGTTGGCAGCCAGAAGAAGATGAATATCCATTTATGGATGATCATCTTGATGCATACAAGGACTGGCTACAGAAGCTTCTAAAGGACAAATCCAATAGTATACCATCTATGTTTCTGCATTTGTATTCCTATTGTTTATAATATTAGCACCTTTATATAAACTACACCTTATGTAACATGTTTTTGGTGACCAACAAATTTGAAGAATGATTTTAGGTCTGCAACAGTCCACACGTACCAGGAATATTTAAAGCTGAAAGGGGACATTCCAGAAATTAGTAATTAATTTTATTTTTCAACCAATTTATTTTATTACTACTAATTTTTTCAAAACTGAAGCTTTTAACTTTGTGTGCAGTGGCATTTCTCGAGCAACGTGGCACTGATGGCATTACATTTGAAGAAGATGAAAGTAATGGAAGCAATGCGACTCCACCATCGAATAGGCCCAGCCATGCAAGGAAGAAAAAGGAAGATGGTAATGGTTTGTGATGATTCATATACTTTTAATATTTGGTTCACATATCTTAATTGAGAATTAGAACAGCTCAAGTTTGTTAATGTCTTTTTTGCAAGGAGATGGCTCAAATCAATGCAAGAAAAGAGGTCGTGGCACTGTCAAAGGATTAGCAGTAACCACCGAGAGAGTTAAGGAATGCACTCAGAAACTTCCAATTGAATTTGGAAATCATGGAGGTCCGATTGGACCAAACACCCATGCATTTGTCGATGAGGTCGTACTGTTTACAATGAAATGGGCCCCACTAATTGGAGTAAACAGTTTGAAAGATACAAAGCAAGAAGTCAAAGAACAAATTGCAGAAGAGATACTGGTATGTTGTGTACTATTTTTTCCTACTCCTGTGATGCGCAAAATTAATTGTGATAAACCATTTGGTTGTTTTTAAATTGTAAACAACTTTTGTGGAACTTCAACAACATTGCCAATGAGGATGAAAAAAAGAGATAATATGGAACATTGCCACATAGCGGTCCAAAGGATGGTGAGCAGCTCTGAGTGCCACATACAAGGCTTATAATAATTATGGTGAGAGAATACGAAATAAACCTGAAGAACTACACCTCCTTGAGTGGCACTACTTGCTGTTGTATTTTGGATCTGATAAATTCAAGGTAAGTTGTAGTAAAATCTACTTTGTCAACCAAACTTATCAACAAAAGTTGCATTATTACATATCTCCTCTTGTCATTCTGTAGAAGGTTAGTACCTAGAACTCCTCCAACCTTAAGCAGCAAAAAACCAAGCATCGATGGGTTCAAAAACTTCTCACGGTGTAGTTTTGAGTGGTAATCATTACATACACTATTATTCTCCTTCCATTGTATGATGCAATACTTGTGTGTTGAATTATATTCTGGCATCCTAGAGAGACAAAGAAACCGGTGAAGAGCCAAGTGATCATCTTCTTTTAAAGACCACTCACACAAAACAGGGCAAATGGTCAAATTCGGAGTCATTTGCAGTATTGTGAGTACATCTTTCGTCAAGCCTTTTTTATAGCTGTTGGTTGTCAAGAAACTCTAATGAATTTTGTTATTTCATTTAGGAAAACATGGCCCTATGTGAGATTGAGTTAGAACATGATAGACGACCTCTTTCAGCTGCTGAGGAGAACATGATTTTCCAGTCATGCTACAAAGAAACCACACAGATCAAATCTTCTAGAGTACATGGTCATGGATACTTGGCTAAGTATCGAACTTGCAGAGAACTTATGAAAGAGAACCTTGAATTACATGCACATGCTGAAGCTGCAACAAAGGAGAAGAGAATTGCTTATGAAGTAGAGGTTGAGAAGCTGAAAGAACAGCTTGTGCACGAAGCTGCAGAAAGGGAAAGGGAGAAAGAAGAAATTAGGAGAAAGATGCAAGAGGATCTGGAAACTGCTAAGATAGCATTAAAAGAAGAAATGAAGCAAGAATTTCTTAATATGCTAGCGCAACACAAAGAAGGAATTATGAATCAGGTAATGTCTCATGATATTTTTTTATCCTTCGCCCTTTTAATAAACTTAAGATTATGATGACTAATCTTTTACCTCAGTATTTGTATGTGTAGAGTACCCTGCAAAAAAAGGACAACATACAAATTGCACCAACCACACAAGAGGACGATGAGACCGGTGAACATGCAAATGATGTGAATGAAGATGTGCTGCAGTAGATAATGACATTATTGCAGTATGTATTCTGGGATTTTTTCTGATAATGCATGCTGCATTTTTTTGTTTTTCAGATAATGCTGGTTGTCTTTCAAATATTGCACTATGTTCCAAGTAATCTTGATCAATGTACCTTAAACTCTAGCTATAACATATTTATCACTTTAATGTTTGTATACTCAGCCAGGAAGCGTTGTCACCATACAAAGATATGTAGCACCACCTACTACTCGCGCCAGAAAAAATGCTAGTATTGTTTGCAGAAATCTATTCAAAGAAAACAATGCAAATGTGGCAGCACCGAAGGCATATATCACTCAACAGCAGCTGATGAATAGAAGAAATGTTGAAAGAAGGTATCAACTACAATATTTTATCTTTGCTGTCCTTGCATGCTTATTATACTCATGTAATGCAAGAAAGCTTGCACCTGTACCAGCTAGTAACTCTGTTAGATGTCATGCACTCTTGCATCAATTGCTGAATGTTTATCAAATGTGACCTTCCTAGGAAATTTAGGAAATACATTTCTCATACGTGCTGAAAACTGCTGCTTGTGCAGATCTGATTGGGTGAATTATTCCCTGTAGTAAATTCTATTTTTTGTGATACTTGATAATACCAAAGTTGTAGAGGGTTTAGAGATGTTTGTCATCATGAAAGTTCATGATTTTATCCCTGGAGAATTGGGAGTTATGCATTTTACATGTAGCCTATCAGTTTTGATTTTCAACCTTGAATAACCGTAGAATCTGATTATACAAATAACTAGAACGATGTAGAGAATTTTATGGGCTATCCATATTGTTAAAGAATATAATTTTTCATTGTCTATAACTCTAGCTATGATTTTCCCAATCAACTCAACTGCTGGTGCATAGTTCTACTTTAGTTCTACTTTTGCTTAATTAAATTGATAGCACACCCTCCATATTTTTGATTAATTCTACTATTCCTTAATTACAACCATGTTCTATATAAATGTCTTTACGTTTTGTGCATGACGAAGTAAACCTACTATTTTTCTAATATCCCAATCTTATTCTTTTGGTAATTAGGTGGACAAGGTTCGAGTGGGAGGCTCATCATCAAACGATGGCATAGACAAGGTGACGACATGTTGATGCTAGAAAAACCTCAAGATGTTGCATTGATGCTATGAAGTCTTGTAGTGCTTCATGTTCCAAACAGTTGTCAAATGATGATTGAACTGTACACTCATTTATGATTATTTCAATGCTTTCTTAACTTCTTGGATCATTGGTTATAATTCATATATGTGAGTGCAAGCACTTTTGTTATGGTTTCTTGTTTTTTGCAATGATGATTTATTAAACAACATATCAAATGCTACTAGAGTTGGAATAGCAATTATTGTAATGAGTTGTTATGCCTGGCAATATGATATACCACAACGAACTCACTTACGTGGCAATACGCTGTGCGGCAATGGATGAAATTGCGTGGCAAATGGTACTATTCCCACAACATGGTTGCCATGGAAATAACATATGGTATCTTGCAAGGACTAAACTTGCGTGGAAAATGATAATATTGCCACGGTACAATGACGGTGACAATAACATACGATTTGTCACAACAAACAAAATTGCGTGGCAAATGATACTATTGCCACGACAAAATGGCCATGGCAATAATGTATGATAACTTGCAACAAATAAAATTATGTGGCAAATGGTGTACTTGCCACGGCATAACGGTTGTGGCAATAACACCTTAGGCAACTACATTTTAGCGTCGCAAATTGCCTCTATTGCAATGCTATCAATCGTTGCATGTACCACCTTTTGCTACGAAGACGAGCGTGGCAAGTGCTTTTGTTGCCATGACCATGAACATTGCGTCTACATCCTATTGCCATGCTTGGCAACAGACACCTATGGTTGCAAGAAACCCCAACGCTTGTAACGCCAAACTAGCAAAGGTTGCAATACCTTATTGCAACGTGACTTTTTGCAACCATTGGCAACGAACTCGTTTTGGTTGCAACTTCTACCTTTTGCAACCAAATTGGGCCTATTGCAACATTTTTTCGACGTTGCATAAGGGTTAGAAGTTAGTAGTGACTAGTATCTAACTATCTATAGGGATATAACGAGAGAATCGAGACAAAAGATACTAACACGTTCCACAGATTGTGCAGCGACAGATAGAAGCACAAAGTGAAAAAGGCCCGTGGAAGAAAATTTTGGAGTGGCCAAAACAATACTAATAGACCATCTACTCTTCTCCCACTCTCTCTCCTCATCCATTCTTCAGCTAAACGAATCCCATCCAAAGTCTAGCACAGCGCTGCCACCCACCTTCTTCACCCTATCCAACGCGGTCTCCTCCTACTCCTGCGCCTACTTCTTGCCCACCCCCTGTGGGGTGGGGGGGTGTCACCCCGGGGTACCCCATGGACTGGAGTCAAAGTCTAACTGAAGTCGAACCGAGAGTCCTCGGGACATGGTCGATGGTCCAAACCCCCTTTGCGGGGTCAGACATCCCGACCTTTCCTCGAGTCTGACCTCGGTTCTCCTCTGTCAACCCCGATTCCACAATGTGACCTCGACCATCTTCGGGACAAGACTTGGCGCACAAGGAGAAAGAGGGAGGAGACAACCCGGCGGAGACTGACGTCACTTGGCAGCATAGTACATACATCTCCAGCAGAGGAGAGATCCCAAGGCAAGAGAGACAACACAAGATGCCCACGGTGTATAGGACCTAGCAGACCATCTTGTACCTTTTCAGATGTTTGTACTCAGCTTTTAGCATATTAGTCATAGCTTTCTTGGCCCCCAAGCTCTCCTCTCCCTGCGCCCTTTGAGCTATAAAAGGGAGGGCGGGCGATAGGGCCAAGCGGGGTTTACGTTTTCGCGAAAGCCGGTGCGGCTTTCGCGGCTTTCGCCCATGCCGGCAAGTAACGAAACGGAATATGTGCGGCACTGTTTGAAATTTTTCGGGAGATTTGAAAAATTTTGAAGAATTTTATTGAAAAAATACATAAAATAGATCTCCATTTTACAAGAATTATGGTATTTTTTACATGAAAATACACATTTCTTTGGCCCTTAAAAATCATTTTCGTGTTGGGAAAAAGAAAAGGAAAATTTGCACTGTGTGCTGTGTACTGTTCATTCGGCCCAGTGAAGCCCAAATCGATCCCCATCCATCTAAACCCCTCTTCCCAGGGTTTCTACGCCGCGCAACACATTTTCTCCTCACTCCTCAGCGCTGTAGAGCGGCGGCGGCGGCAGATCTGGGTGGTCCGCGGCCGGAGAGGGACTTCTCGTGCGGCAAGCGGCGGATTTCGTGGCGGCACAGGCGAAAGCCGCGGTAGAAGGTACCTACTCTCCTTTCGTTGTTGGCACATGGCTTTCGTCGGCATTCGGTGGATTTCGTCGGCTTCTAACGAATTTCGTCTCTATTTGGAGCCATTTCGCGCGGTGGAGGCGGCATGGATTTCGCCCTCGGCAGGGACGGCTTTCGAAGGGAAGTGGCGAAATCCGCAGGTGTTGAGCATGCATACCGCACGAAAGTGACAAAATTCCACCGTGTATATTATCGTTCATATGATGTTGTGTATTATGCATGTGTGAAATTAAGCAATCCTACGGATTTTATGAACGACAATATGTTAGCTCATAGAATATATTATATATGTTAGCTCTAATTTGTGGGCAATATATTATACATGTTAGCGCTAATTTAAATTTGGATAGCTGATTGTATTTAAATTAGTTCTTAACTTGTAATGAATCACTGATGATATGTTATGCTTAAATGTTATGCTTACATATGTTTGGTAGTAAATTGTTAAGATGTTTTACATGTTAATTTATCAATTGTAGGTTCAAAATGGCAGACCAAGACATCGTGTGGGAACATGGAACAAGGCAAGGTGGTGGTTTCCGTTGCAAATATTGTGGTGCTAAGAGGAATGGGGGTGGAGCTACAAGATTTAAGTTCCATTTGGCTCACCGTGGTGAAGGAGTAAAATATTGCACCGCCGTTCCACCCGATGTTAGGGATTTCTTTAGGCGGCACCTGGATAGAAAGGAGCAGGCTGCTGATCAACGAAAACTTGAAAAAGCAAGAAAGGAGGATGCAGCTGGGAGAAGATATACTCATTTAACTGGAGATGCTGACGAGGAAGAGCAGATGGAGGCGGCGTTGGCAGCATCGCGCCACGAGGCGGAATTCAGAAGGGGTGTAAAAGAAAGAGGTGGTGTGTATGAACATGGAGGTGGAAGTGGAAGTGCAAGTGGGCGAGCCGCAACTTCCCGATCAAAAAAACAGTCTTCTAGGGGTGGAAGTGACCCCATCACTGATTTTATGAGGCGATGAGCTTCGAGTAGAGAAGTGACTTCGCAGCGTGTGGGAGATTATAACATCGCTTCGCCGAGATCAACGGTGCAGCCTAGGATTGGCACAAGTTGGTGGTCAAAGAAGAGAAAGTTAGCTAAGGACGCAATTGGAACGGCGTGGGCGAAGTTTTATTACACTGCCGGCATTGCTCCACGGCAAGCGGATAATCCGTATTTTGTGAGTGCCGTTAAGGAAACACAGAAATGGGGTGAGTAAATGTGTCCTACCATTCATTTTTACATTCATTTACTTATTGCACGTGCGATGAAGTAATAAATCATCTATGCAATGCAGGAGAAGGGATCACGTCCCCAACTGGACGTGATATCGATGGCAAGTACCTTGATGCAACTGTGGCAGACGTGGAAAAGCAATATGAAAAGTTCAAAGAGGATTGGCCTACATATGGTGTGACCCTAATGTGCGACTCGTGGACTGGACCTACTGGAATGGCAGTGATAAATTTCTTGATCTATTGTAATGGCACGATGTTTTTTCATAAGTCCGTGGATGCTACGTCATTCAGCCAGGACGCCGTCAACTTACAAACCGTAAGTACCCCATTACATGTACTAATGCTATGTCACTGATCTTGACAATTGCTTACTTTACTATATTTATTGATGTAGGAGATAAGGAAAGTAGTTCGCGACGTTGGGTCCGAGCATATTGTTCAAATTATTACAAACAACGGAGCAAACTACAAGAAGGCCTGCAAATTGGTAAAATAAGAATATCCTCATATTGTTTGGCAACCTTGTGTGGCACACACATTAAATCTTGCATTAAAAGATATTGGAATAATTCCTGAGCATAAGGCGGTAATTGAAAGTGCAAGGAAGATTTGTCGTTGGTTGTATAACCACACTAAACTACATGCTATGATGAAAGAGGCCATTGGTGGAGAGCTTGTCAGGTGGAACATCACCCGATTCGGAACGAATTACATGTTCCTCGACAGCTTTCGAAAGAAAAAAACCAGTTCATGCAATGGGTTGCCTCAACAAGTTTTTTGAATAGTAAATTCGTTTCGACTGCGGAAGGCCGATATGCCCATGGGTGCCTCTCTAGCATGCAGTGGTGGGAAGGTTTGGAGTATGTGGTTGGAGTTGTGCAACCACTATATTCATTGCTTCGATTCGCTGATCAAGATGAAATACCCAACATGAGTGAGTTTTTAATGCAATTTGAAATTTTGAAAGGTGAATGGGAAAGCTTATTTGGAAATGACAAGGCGAAGTACACTTTGTATAGCTCTATTGTCAAGCGACGTCTGCAAGACGTCATTGAGGACACCCTTATGTGGGCAGGTACGTGATTACAAACATTTTTATTTTTTCGGTTTGAATACAAACTCATATACACTTCCGTGTCGATTGCAATATTGCAGCTTCCGCCTTGAGTCCAAGGACACATTATGGATTCGTGACGACGGATCAATGCTTTATTGGCCTACGCAAGGCCTTCGAGTGGATGACTGATACGAATACAGCGGCATCGGCCTTGTTTGAGGTGGAATATTATCGTCGAAAATTGGGGGAATTTAGTAAACCCCTAGCAGAGACGATGGCTTTAGACGGAAGGACATCACCTTGTAAGTAAAATGCATTATTACAAACTTTAAATGTGTAATGTGTCTTTTCTTTCGGTTAACGTGTAACTAACGGCACTTTCATTGAGTTGCAGCACAATGGTGGCTAATGTTCGGATCGGATACGCCAAACTTACGGCAGCTTGTGCTACGGATTGTTTCCCACTGCTGCTCATCTAGTGGATGCGAACGTAACTGGAGTACGTTCGCACTCATCCATACCAAGGTCCGTAATAGGCTAACTCACAAAAAGTTAAACAAGCTTGTGTACGTGAACTACAACCTCCGGCTGAGGATTAAGCAGGCTGGAGGATACTTAAGACCTGATGACGACGACCCGCTTCAGAAACTTGCGGATCTTTCTTTCTATGAGACTAACAACGACATCAAGGCCTGGATGGACAGTGGTAGATCAAATGCTGACCCTGTGCTTGACGAGGACTCCGACGGAGGTGAGACCCCACTTCCATCTCAGCTTGTGACGAACCAAATAGACAAGGATGAATTGAAGAAGGCCACAGGGGATTCTTCCATTCGCAAATGGGCGGATAGGAATGTGGGGGCCACACACCTTGGGAAAAGAAAGACAATGAAGGGTCCTTCAACGAGAAAAGAAAAAAAATCAAAAACAGTCCTCAGCGACGACTCAACAAAAAGCAGCTCATCGTCAAAGGATGATTCAGACGATGATGAAGGAGATGATGGGGACGATGGAGGCAACGCTGGTGGGCAAGCTGACACTACCGCACCTAGAACAGAACAATCATCTCCACAGGGCGGTGAAACTCCTATGGCTCCGATCCACTTCACAGGTACTCCACAAAATTCAGACTTGTTAATAAATTTATAAGAACACATCATTACTTTCTAATCGTTCGTGTGTACCACTCAACAGGTGAGACTTACTTCACCCACGCAACTCAGGACACTGATCATGACCCTTATGAACCTCTGACAACTCCACGACACAGTACAATGAGTCATGGGGGGCAATATCCGACATACGGTATGTGGCCAGAGTATCCGTCGCAATCGAGCTACACAGACTACAGCTCATCTAGTGTCGACAGTGCTTATCCTACTTACAGCTACCCTAGACCGAGTGCGGCTGACAGTCCTCCTGTCACTTGGGTGTACGAGTGGCAAGAGCCATAGTGGTACGCTCAACTCTACAGCTAGTGGCAAACCACCGCTGCTTGGACTGGACAGACTTGGAATGAGTACAAGGCGGAGTTGCTTCGAACTAATGGTCTCATGGTAATGTCCACCGAAGAATATTCGTCGGCGTGCAGACAATGGAATCAATAGAATGCACATCTACAGCAATTCAGGTATACTCTCCTTTGTTTCTAAACTATATGTTAATTGCATTGTGACTATGTGATATCTTCGTATACTATGTTTGTAAATAATGAGGTTATCGCTTTATGAAATGTTGTCTGGGGAATGTATAGTCATTGTACATCTGTCATATAACCAAATATTAGCAAAGGTCATGCCAAATTTTTCAAAAAAATTCATACTTAGCCAATTTCATTCCGTACTTCTAATTTGTGCCAAAAAATGATATTGCTGCTGACATATCTCTATTTATGTGCCGGACTCGGGCGAAATGTGCGCGCGCTCAGCCGCTCACTTCTTTGGTCATGAAGACTACAACATCTGATGGCGAAATATGTGGATGCTTACTATCATTTTTATTTCCATGTTATGGGACGTAGTTCCAACTTTGTAACATATGCTAAGACAAATATTTCGTACTCGTTTCGTAATCTAATTATTTCGTGAAGTTGGCCCATCCAAGTTCATTATATCTTCCATTTGCACAAAATGTTTTTATCATTCAAAATATATCATTATTTTTCTATTTTTACTACATTTTAAACATCACATTAATTATTCCCTCGTAATTCATACAACCATACTCATATCAATATTGTACAGATATATTATAAATTTTTTCACACACATATATTAGTGCATATATCAAATTTATGTATTCAATAATTTTAGTATTTATTCCTAATTTTTTGGACAATATTTACACGTTTTTCATGACGGTTTACCAATTTTTTGCACCATTATTCACGGTTTTCGCGCGAAATTCATGAAATCCGCGGCACACATGAAATTCTCCAAATTCAAATTTTCGCACTGTTCACTGCCGCTGCTTTTCGCCGGCTTTCGCGAAAGCCGGACGAAATTCGCGGTGCCGCAAGGAGGCGGCACGGCAAGGCCTGGCGAAATCGTGAACCCTGGGGCCAAGAAGGGAACCCCAGACTTCTACATTCCGATCCCGAGCTTGCATTCTCACTCCCTTATAACTCTTGTTGATCATACACCCCAATAAAGAACATTGGGCGTAGGCCTATTATCCTTCGGGAGGGCTGAATTAGTATAACTCTCTATGTCTTTGCTCTTTGGCTTGTCTTAGGACTCGAGTCAACCATCAGATCCATCGGAGGACAGCTTCTCTACCGTTCTCTTTGACCTCCTTGGGCACCCTCTTTGAGGACTGCCGACCCACCCGTCGAAAGTTGGCGCGCTAGGTAGGGGTCGCTTTTCTTCGTCCTAGTTGATCCGATGATGATCTCCTTATCCACCGACTTCATGGTGCCAATCCTTGGAAAGATACGTATTCTACCCTTATTTTTTATCTTTGAAAGTAGCTTTGATACATGTCTTTTTATCGTTTGTTGCTTCCCGCCCCGTCGTCGGGCAGCCTTTGCGCACTCAACAGCTTTCGCGCACGTACTCATGACCAGCTCGAGATTCGTGGCCCCGACCTCTCTTGGCCCGGGTTCCCAGGAAGGAAGTTTTTGTTGAAATTCGCCCTTGCTGCTCGGGGACTCGGCATTTTCCCCGACCATGAAATAACATTCCATCATCCTGATAACTTCCGTGCAAGTACTCATGACTAGCTCTGAGATTCGCGTCCCCGACCCCTTTTGGTCCCGGTTCCCAGGAAAGAAGTTTATCGGGAAGGTCTGAAATTACTTGATGGTTCGGTAGTTCCCCCCGAGTACCAGATTGGCACGTCCTAGCCGACTGTAGTGGCTCGATCGCATGCCCTTCAGTCAGAGCTGGACTCTTCCCTCCTGAAGTTGGACTTGGGTCGGGTTCCGATACACGATGGCTCGGCGTGATATCAAATTACTCGGGGGGTTCGGTCTTCCGAGACCATCTACTTTGCCAATTTTGCAAATTGAACAACAACTATGCTAAGGATCGATCTGAAACACGTCTGGGTCCAGTCAGAGAATCCTCCTAGATGTTGCGGGTTAATGTTGCTATCTAAAGTATGATTGTCAGGAACGATGCAAATCAACGAAGTTAATGCTAGTTTACGGTCGATCGACCAATTCCCAATCGAAAGCTCGGAATTCATCATAATAAAAGAAAAACTTGCAGTTCCACACTTACATAAGTTAAATTTTTTTGCCTAATTAACAGGAGCTGTTATAGGGGAGCTGGCTATGTTTTGAGTAAGGCGACGATCTTGTCGGCCGTCGCGTCGACCTCGGAGAGGATGCCGTCTACGTCATCGGGTTGCACACTTGGTGGCCACCCCTCGCCGAGGTCCGAGATCTTGACATCCGGATGCTGATGACTCAAGATGTCAAGGCGTCGGGGCCCGTCCTGCAGGCACTCTAGAAACTCCGCGGTGGATTCTAGGGTCAGCGCGATCTCATCGTCGGCCTTGTTCAGAAGTGTGAGGGCACCTTCCTGAACTTTGGCCAGCCGAGCCTCGGCCGCCTCCAGATGCCCCTTGTTATCCTCGATCTGCTAGTGAGAGATCGCCACATGCTCTGTGTGAGTCAAAGTTGAGAAGGCAGGTCAACAAGTGCAAGGAAAACCAAAGGAATGGAGGAAGGCCTCGGGAATTGCACTTGCCGTCCGCGGAAGCCTTGGCGGTCTTGACCTCCTTGAGCTTCCTTGCCAGGTCGGCCATCTATGCCTCGGTCACCGAGAGTTCCTTCTTCACCTCGGCCTTAGCTGACTCGGGCTCGGCCTTAGCACTCTCGGCCTCTACCTTTGCCGCCTTGGCCTTGGCCTTGGCTTGAGCTAGCCTCTCTGCTTCGGCCCTTGTGGCTTCAGCGTTGGCTTGAGATGTCGCTAGCTTCTTCTCCGCTTCAGCCTAGGCCGCCTCGGCCGCTTTCAAGGCAGTGTTCGAGAGCCCAAGAAACTCTCAGGCACTGTCTCGCTCTGCCTGGAAGATCTCAGCCAGCTTGCAGGCTTCCTCGGCGCCTGCAAGGCGGTATAAGTCAAATAATGGTTTAAATGGATGGAAGGGTAGCGGGAAAGGCGAGTTCACAGCGACAAGCTTCCTCCAGCCTCCGTTCCAGCTCCTGCTCGGCCTTCGACGGTCAAAGTGGTCAAGCGCCCTCCTGCAATGATGAAATGTCAACAAAACTTCTGAGTCAAAGACACGGTGTTCTGTTTCTTACCACGTACAGCTCCCAGAGACAGCCAAGGAAGTGGTCAAACTCCAGCAGGCACGTGGGCAAGGTCCCGGAGCCTTTCCCGACTTCTAGCATGTTGTCGAAGGCCACAGGTTCGGAGGTGTCGGCGAGGACCGACTCTTCAAGTCTTGGGCCGGGCTGCTCCTCGACGAACTGGTCTGGCGGGGCTACGGTGTCTGCGGAGAGAGGGTCAGTGGTCCCCATCACGGTCGGCTCGGTCTCGACGTCTTCTTTGTAGCCGCCGATGATTTGAGGGAACCGGTCCCAGCTGATGCCGGTCGACTCCTCTCCCCCCTCCGTCACCTGAACGGTCGTGGCCTCGACCACTGCTTCGGCAACCAACTCGGCCACACCTGTTACGGCCTCCATGACCCATCCGACAGCCTCGGCCTGTGCGACCGCTTTGGTTGCTAGCTCGGCAACACTTGCGGCTGCCGCCTCCTCGACCTTGTCGGCAGTCTCTTCCGACGGGTCCTCTTCCGTTTGGGCGTCGGAGGCTCCGAGCTCACGGCGGTTGGAGCCATGCCTGCTGCCCCCGCCTCTCTCGGAGTGGTGACTTAGGTCACCCCCGAGGCTTCCTCGGTGCGAGGACCAACGTCACCGATGGACCTACTCGAGACTGCAAATTCAAAAAAAAGAGAGGAAGAAGAAGAGAAGATATCGGTGTTGGTCACGCCTTATGCTCTTACGGGGTGAAAGCCTTGAATGTCAGGCCGAGGCGCCTCGACACCTTCCTTGGGGGCGAGCAAGGCTTGGGTGTCAGCTCGTCCAAGTCGAACGCCCCCTTGCTCAGCTCCTCCTCAGAGGAGAAAAGCACCAGCTTACGCTTAGTGCCTCCCAGTGCCGCCTCACTCGTTCTCGGCTTTTGCCGAAGGAGCCTAAGCTCCTTTCCTTTCCACTTCCACGTCGGCCTCACCGAAGGACTCTGAACCCTCGGCCTGTCGACCGAGTGCGCCCCGAGGATCGGGGTGAGGGATACATATGCCTCCCGACTCTATCAGCGCCAACCCCTGGCAGGTGAGGTTTTGAGAACAAATGCAAATTTCAATCATAACAAGAAAGAGGGGAAGGAAGGTCGAGCTTACTGCGGGACGAGGGTTGTGCGCGCTGAAAGGGGCTGGCCCCTCGCGCTGAAGTCTGCCGAGCCATGAAAAAAATCCCGACAGTCGCTGACTTACGCGCTCGATAGGGACCATCCTCTCTCGAACAGGGTCATGACCGCCCCTGTGCAGGTATGCTAGGTGGACCCTGCTCCTGCAGGGCTGAACATCGCGGAGGGCGAAGTTGAACGCCACTCGGGCACCGGTCAGGCCCCGCTTCTTCAGATCCTCGACCAAGATGACGAGTTCGTTGACCTTGTCCTTATCACAGGCGCGGCAGGTGGACATCCAGTTGGCGTTGGGTGTTGGCTCCCGGTGGGTGTCGGCGACGAGTGCTGGCTCGTGGTTCCCGATGTAGAACCACTCGGCGTGCCAGCCCTTGTTTGAAGAGGTCGCGCCGACGGGGATGTAGCTTTCTAACATCCCTCCCCGAAATTGGATTCCAGCCCCCCTGATGACTCCGCTGCTTTTCGTCCACCGCAGACAGAAATAATGACGAAAAAGAGCGAAATGCAGGTCTATCCCAAGATAGGCCTCGCAAAGATGGATGAAGATAGAAATTTGGAGGATGGAGTTGGGGTTAAGGTTGTAGAGCATGATACCGTAGTGCTCGAGCAGGCCCCGGACGAAAGGGTGGGCCGGAACCCCGAAGCCGCGAAGAAGGAAAGTGGAGAAAACCACCAACTCACCGGAGTCCGAGGTCGGGAATGTTTCCCCTGCGCAGGGCGCCATAGGGAGATGCTTCGATTAGAGAGGACACCTAGCCTCTCCAACTCCTCTATCATCGCCCTTCCAGTGCGTGAAGGAGTGAAGGCTGAGCCAGGCTCGACCTTGTCTCTGCTCGTCGATGGAGCCTTTGACGCCTTCTTTGACATCTTTTTTGGTGCCATCGACTTCAACCAGAAAAGCCTGCGACCCTTGCGATAGCAGACGATGCACCAACAATGGGGATGATGATTTTGGCGATTGAAGCGAGGTGGAGCCAGAATGGAGGTGCGAGCGCTGAAGGTTCAAAAGTCTCTATGGATTTCTTCGATGGAGAGAAAGCGTGAAGGAGAAGAGGAAGCCGGGCGACAGGGTTTACAAAAGAGCAATGATGAGTTAGGTGGCACCAATTTCGGAAAACGAATGATGCCGTTAATGACGTGCGCGAAGCATCCAAGGCATACCTGCTCATCTTCCTCCTAGGAAGGCCACGTCGC
The DNA here is from genome assembly GCA_019925245.2 of Oryza australiensis. NCBI lineage: Eukaryota > Viridiplantae > Streptophyta > Magnoliopsida > Poales > Poaceae > Oryza > Oryza australiensis. The sequence continues at coordinate 1,777,981 of JAIFGZ020000225.1, read as the reverse complement.
CCTGGCACCGTTCGAACCGTTCATCTTCCAAACCGAGTAACGGCATCCGTGAAGTTGTCGTTACAACTTCCAAAGATATCATCGACGAGTACCTCCCCTTTTTTCCATCTCCACCGTCAGTTTCACCTGACGCTTCGGGAAAAGTGGGGAAGTGGGAGCACGAATAGCTGACGTGCCGCTCCGATTTTCATGGCCCCTTGATGAGACATGGCGGGCGCTCTGTTCAAATTGTTAGGGGGCCACGGGTGCGGAGCAGACCTCGCGACCAAGTATCTGCCCGGCGAAAAGGTTCGGGAGATTTCCTCTTTGACTTTCTGATCTCCGCAGGCCTTCAGTTCAAGGCGTCAACAACTCAAGCGTGGGCTTCTGAGCTAGCCCCCAGTCGGGGTCGGGACTACCATAAGCCTTTGGGCAATAGTCCCGACCACATCGCCAACTTCAATCGCCTCAGGGCAAAGGATTCACTGACTCGGGCATGGGCTTCCGAGCTAACCCTAGGTCGGGGTTGGGGCTACCATAAGCCTCCGGGCGGTAGTCTCAACCACGTCACGACCTCCACTGCCTCAAGGCAATGGATTCACCAACTCGGGCGTGGGCTTTGGCCCTCAGTCATGGTTGGGACTACCATAAGCCTTCGGGCGGTAGTCCCGACCGCACCGCCGACCTCCACTGCCTCAGGGCAGTGGCTTTCCCGACTCGGGGGCTGGCTTCCGGGCTAACCCCCGATCAGGGTCGGGACTACCAGCAGCCTCCGGGTGGTGGTCCTTGCCAGCACACTGAATACCACCTGCCTCTGGGATGTGGTTTCTTCAACTCCCTATGTGGCCTCCGGGCTACGATGAAGGCAACACAGTGACCGCTATATGCTTCCGGGTAGCGAACCCGTTGGATCCAATAGAATCCTCGTTAGACCCCAGGCAACGCTCAGATCGGAGGGTGAACAAAAGACACTCTTGATGGTTTGACCCTAGGCTCGGATGTACCATCTGACCCTAGACTCAGGGGCTACACCTGCCAAGTGCACCTGGAAAATTGAGAATTCCCAAAACTTTGACAGCCTATAGGAAACTAGCACCTTGGAAGGAAACTTGATCCTAAGGCCGAATGTTCCATTCGCCCATAGGCTCGGGGGCTACACCTGGCAGGTGCACCTAGGCAGTGCACCTGCCAAAACCTTGGCTCAATGCTTTGAGGATCCTTTTGAAGATGACGACGAAGAAGAAACTCTGATCCTAAGGATGGATGTTCCATTCCTCCTTAGGCTCGGGGGCTACTGTGGGGGTGTCACCCCGGGGTATCCCATGGACAGGAGTCAAAGTCCAACTGAAGTCGAACCGAGAGTCCTCTGGACATGGTCGATGGCCCGACCCCCCTTTGCGGGGTTGGACATCCCGGCCTTTCCCCGAGTCTGACCTCGGTTCTCCTCTGTCGACCCTGATTCCACAACCTGACCTCGACCATCTTTGGGACAAGACTTCGCGCGCAAGGAGAAAGAGGGAGGAGACAGCCCGGCAAAGACTAACGTCACCTGACAGCACAGTACAGACATCTCCAACGGAGGAGGGATCCCAAGGCAAGAGAAAGAGAGCACAAGAAGCCCACTGTGTATAGGAACTAGCAGACCATCTTCTACCTTTTCAGATGTTATTTGTACTCACCTTTTAGCATATTAGTTATAGTTTTCTTGGCCCCGAAGCTCTCCTGTCCCTGCCCCCCTTGAGCTATAAAAGGGAGGGTAGGGCGATGGGACCAAGAAGGGAACCCCAGACTTCTACATTCGATCCTGAGCTTGCATTCTCACTCCCTTGTAACTCTTGTTCATCATACACCCAACAAAGAACACTGGATGTAGGCCTATTATCCTTTGGGAGGGCTAAACTAGTATAACTCTCTGTGTCTTTGCTCTTTGGCTCGTCTTAGGACTCGAGTCGACCATCAGATCCATCGGAGGACAGCTTATCTACCGTTCTCTTTCACCTCCTTGGGCACCCCCCTTTAAGGATTCCAGACCCACTCGTCGACAACCCCCCGCCCAAAATATCGAGGATGTGCCTCTGCTACGTTGTCCATGGCATCAAGTTCACCACCTCCACATGGCACCACCCCCACGGCATCGAGGAAGCAACAGATCCCATTGCCCCTGGTGACCACATACAATTCCATTCTGGGATTATTGGTCTGCATCACCGACCCCTTCTAAAACTCAAGACGGTATTGTTATGCCCCCTATTCAATGAACAACACGAGGTCAGATGTCCCCCTTCCTCCTAACCCCTTTCCCATGGTGCTAGTGAAATTACTTAGCGAGCCAAACGGAATTGGTAGATTTTTCCAATTGGTAGTTGTTCTCTTCTTGAGTTGGGCCCTGCAACTAATGAAATGTAGATCGAGATATTACTACTATTGTGTGAAGATGATATTAGTACTTCTTTTTGCTTGACCTAGAACTAATCAGTATCAATTTCTGCTGAAGAAACATTGGAATTAGTTCAAGTTAACAAGACATGTGTGTTGATGAAAAAATTCCCACGTACTGGCCTAAGAGATTTGCTTTACTCTAGTGCAGATCCAAATCTTGTTTCTGAGGTTCGTAGGGCATGCCAGTTGGTTTGATCCTGCAACCAACAAGAAACAAAGAAAGAAAACAAGTGTTAGTCTTTAAACGACACCGATCGGCTGGTGGCCGATGACGTATCGTTTGGTGTTAACCCAATGCGGAATGCACTGAATCGGTCAAAGGAAATTAAATCTAATCGATCGGCTGTAGATATTCATAATGTGTAATCTAAATATCAAAACATGTTTAAACTAAGTGATTAGTATAGATCCGTAGCATACCGAGATAGTATAAATCACTTATGTCCAAAAGTATCTTAATATGCAGATTGTATATATTTATAGCATCGCCGATGTCATAGATTTAATGTGTATTGGCTAATACTCCGATACCACTTTATACTAAGATATCATTATAGATTAAATATATTAAACAGGAACCGATCAAGTGTTAAGATAACCTAACAGATCGATAGCAAGCTTAACGTATTTAGTCACAATGAGATCTTGATATAAAGGGCAAATTTAGCATATCAAGTTAACATAAAATAAACAAGATAGCTAAAACAGGTAAGATCGGCTGAAACCATCGGCAGTCATAGAGCAAGGTAGGTCCTTTATGATTCTAAATATGACTTAATAGGTCGGACCTAACCGATGCAGTATAAAAAGAAGCATGACATCTAAACGAGTCGATGAAAGCCTCTCGAGATGGTGAATACACTATAGAATCTAAGTCGACGATGATATCTAACCCTATCAACTGTTATCTCGTAATAGAAGCTAGCCGATTAGGGCTAGATTGCACTATCGATCTAGATTATATAACATATATGATAACTCAACAATTTACGAAAACAGGATTAGAGTGTCATAATGATGAAAGCACTAATCCCGAGAGTGCAAGCAGTCATAACAAGCTTTACCTTTCGCTAGAGATCGAATCCGATGCAGCCCAACTAGAAGCAAGAACTCGTTGAAATAACTAAAAGGAAAAGGGTGACGATGCGCCAAAGTTTGTATTGAACTGGTTGTTGTTAAATTACAAGGTCCTGGGTCGTATTTATACCCAGATAAAAGATATGTCCTTGACGGACACGATTTCTATCTCTATTACAACTCAAATTATAGATAATTGCCTAAAACAAACTCTTACCAACATTATCTATAATAAAACTGTCGACGGATGGGTCAGTAGTCCTCCAAGGGGATCCCCGAGGAGGTGAAAGAGAGAGGGTGGTAGAGAAGCTGCCCTCCGACGGATCCAATGGTCGACTCGAATCTAACGATGAGCCAAGAAAAAAGACACAGAGAGTTATACTGGTTCAGCCCTCTCGAAGGATAATAGACCTACGTTCAGTGTGCGGTGTTCTTCCTTGGGGTGAATGATGAACAAGAGTTACAAAGGAGTGTGCTTGAGTCCTCTCTCCCTCGGCCTCCCTGCCCTCCCTTTTATATCTCAAGGGAGGCAGGAACAGGTGAATTTGAGGACCAAGAAAGCTAAGACTAAGAGAGAAAAACAGTGGGGTACAAAGAACGTCTGATAAAGTATATATTGGTCTGCTAGGTCATGTACACCATGGGTATCTTGTACTCCAGACAGCCCTGGGACCTTGCTTCTATGCCCCCAGGTGGTGTCAGATGCTGCCGGGCTATCTCCTCCCTCTTCCTTCGTGTCTGCCAAGTTTCTTCCCGAGGATGCTTGAGGTCGGGCGACGACTCGAGGTCGAGAGAAGGGGCCGAGGTCAGACTCGGGGGAAGGCCGGAATGCCTGACTCTCGAGGGGGTCGTGCTCTCGGTCACATCCCGAGGACAATCGGTTTGACTTCTGTTGGGGTTCAATCTGGGTTTTTGAGACACCATGGGGTGACACCTCCCACAACAGCCCCCGAGCCTAAGGAGGGATGAAGCATTCAACCTTAGGGTCAGAGTTCTTTTAGAGTGTTGTCTTCAATGGATCCCCAAAGCTTTGAGCCAAGGTTTTGGCAGGTGCACCGCCTAGGTGCACCTATCAGATGTAGCCCCCAAGCCTAAGGGCAAATGGAACATTTGAAGGATCTAAGCCCCATTATTTGTTTTGGTAATTAATGACAAGCTCTAATCCTGGACTAACGATACTCTTGAGTTTCATATATTTGAGTAAGGATGACACGATGAGAAGTGCATGGATGATCACCGAGGATTATTTTCAATGGCATAATACAAAAAGGATTGATGACGATAAAACTAATGATTTATTTTTATTGACCAAGGAGTTTGGGCGATCAAATTTCATAGATTCTATTTATAGCTTTGCCATACTATCAAGAGGCGTAATGACCTAAGCAAAGAGATGATCAAAATGTCATATTAGGTCAATTGCATTCCAACTTCATTTTCTTCACCTTCTGTCCAAGGCCGGTCTGATCGTGGATATGTATCCGGTCTGACCGGGGCCTTGGGGCGGTCTGACCACAGGTCAATGAGCAGTATGACTGGACCATTGCGGCGGTCTTACCGGCCATACACCTCCGGTTTGACCGGCCACCTTGATCCCCTCTGGCCTTGCGATCCAGAGCCGCCAGAGCCGCAGTCGGTCAGACCAAGCCGATGGCGGTCTGACCAAGCCGAGGGCGGTCTGACAGGCCTTTTGGCCTTTGGTCTGACCGGCCCCCTTGTTGTGAGAGCAATCATTGCACTGTAACGGCTAGTTTACTAGTCGTTACAACTTAAGGCCGGTCTGACCGGCCACCCTTTGCCGGTCTGACCGGCAGGCAGCAGAGTTGGTGGATTTCGTCCCCAACGGCTAGTTTACTTGGTGTGGGGTATAAATAACCCCCTTTTGACAGCAAGGGATTTCTTCTTGGCACTCTCTTCAATTGCATACACCCTTGCACCTCTCTCACACTCAATTGAGCTTTGTGTTCATCCACTTAGTGTGTTTGAGAGTTGATTTAGCCAAGAGCCAAGTGCATTCTTCATTGTAGACCTAGTGTGGCACTTGATCATCTCCAAGCCGCGAGATTACTTGTTACTCTTAGAGGTTGCCGCCTCCTAGACGGCTTGTGGAGGAGTTGCCCGGTGACCTCTCCGAGAAGATTGTGGAGGAGGCCCGGTGCCAGATTGTGATTGGTTTGGAGTTCACCACCTTTGGAACGAAGGAAGAACTACCCCCTAGTGATCGAGGCTTGGGTAGTCCTCTCCGTGGGCCGGCTCCCACCTTGCCCACCCCTTGACAAAGGGGGCGTGCGGTGGCTTCGTGGTTGAGCAGTGGAGTTGGGCTCACCTCAACGGGGACTAGGAAATCGGCGAGTTTCCGAACCTCGGTGAAAAACTCCTTGTATCTTATCTTATTTACTTATTGCATTTACTTTTATGCAATTTACATTTGTAGAGAAATTAATTGAGCCACTATCAACCTAGGATTGCAAAACTTAACTTAGTTGCTTAGTTAGACTCATCTCCCACCAAGCCTCAACTTAGGTTAGTTTTGAATTAGTGCCACTTAGCTTTAAATCGTCTATTCACCCCTCTCTAGTCGACATCTCGATCCTTCAAGTGGTATCAGAGCTTGGTCTCTCTTGATTGGGCTTCACCGCCTAGAGAGAAGATGTCGAATGAGGTGAACCATGTAGGGAAGGCTCCCATGTTTAATGGAACAAATTACTCTACTTGGAAAATTAAAATGTCTACTCACCTTAAAGTTATGAGCTTCGATATTTGGAGTATTGTGAATGTAGGTTTTGCTATCATTGGCTCACCCTTGATGGAGGTTGATGTAGTTGTCCTAGGGAAGTCATTGGCATAGTACCATAACTCTCCACAGTTGAAGCAGTGCACATTCTTCCTTAGACGTCGGGGAATTTCCTCCGCATCTTCAGGGGTACACACTATGCTGGTGACGATCATCTTGCCAGTGCCACCTGTATTCCAGCTTGGTGACTTCCTCTTCTTGGAGTTGGATGGTGGCGAACTGAAATCTTGGCCGGTTGTTTGATTGGATTCTTTATCCTTCCTTCCGCACTGTATCCCTCCCTTGATCGGGGTCCTGGTGTACTTGTCCCATGTACTGTTCTTTACTCCATGTCCTTGTTCCATGAAACCGTAGCGGGGGTCAAGTGTTTCCTTCCATCCCAATGGCGGGTTTGGTGTCATTGCTCCTCGTGGGCTTGACAGTATACTTATGGGAGTCATTAGGGTTTGCGACGGAACGTATTGACGTGGCTCTGAGTACCAACCCTGAGTTTGCATCTGTTGCTGTTGGAACAGTCGTTGCATCTGTTGCATCATCATGGTCATTAGCTGTGTCTGGTTAGCCACTACCTGGGCTAAGGTCGGGTTCACAGGGAAAGGAGGTGGAGTGTCCACAGGGTCGCTCTGGGTTAATCCATGAGACTGCTGGGATCTTGATTTACTGCCCTTGGCTTTTCCCACCTATTGTCAGAGAGAAAGAGAAAAGTAGAGGTTAAGCTATGGATGGGACCTTAGTCTGTGTACTCTCATTGTTTTAGTGGGTAAAACAATCTCCCAAGTTCCAACATGGTCATAGTCCGACATCTATTTTTGAAGATAGATTAGGGTTAGAGAAAGGTAGTGGTAAAAATCAAATGTTCCTAGAGAATTGGGGGTCAAGGGTGTAAGGAAAAACATATTTGTTTTGTAAAAATAGTCTGTATTTTCAAAATAATCCTATGTAGGGATATTTCCCTTTAACCAGCTATAAAGGGGTAGGGCGCTAGTTGGTCTTATCCTACAGTCGCACTGCTCTGATACCAGCTCTGTAGACCCCCTTTTTGAAGACGGGAATCATTCGTGTTCATAGTATCATTTCCCTGGATCGAGTAGTTTGGTACCCACGAATACAGTACTGAATTATCAGGTGCAAAGTGCATGAATAGTCTTACACCAAAAGTATTACAATAATAAGCCCGAAGGCAATAACATTACATGTAGGACCTACTGGTCCGGATACAACCAAAAACAAAAATTAGATAAGATAGCAGACGAAAGGCAGTGGCATGTCGATTGCCTACAGGCAACGACTGGGAACTAAGACCTATTGCGCTCCATTGTCTTCATTCATCCTGGTAGTAGGCATACGAGTCCTCCAGGTCTTCCATGCCTACATCTGTAGGTTTGTGCGTATAGAAAGGATGAGTACCCAACGTACTCTGCAAGCCAACATGGAATGATGCACATGATAGGGTCATTCAAAGGGTGGCTGTGGTTTATTTGCACAAAGCTAATTTTTGCAAATCATTTCACAAACCTAACATCTAGCTAGTCAAGTTTTAGTTTCAGAGTATATTAAATCGGTGACGGTTCTATCTGTCATCCATTGTGATACCAAGGATGGTTTCCCGTCTCCGGATCGTCATGGTTTTCGAAGTCTATCCCTTCTTGCAAGTCGAGAAGTTGAGTCCACCAGCACAAAAATCATTATGCATACAGCCCATCATTTTTAAAATTTATGAGTCTAGCCACGGGAGAAACTTGTCACGTCGCTCATTAACCATGAGGCTATTCGAATAGATTGATTTACTCACACTGCAGTGGATGTACACTTTACACGTACTCCTCAACTGCTTATTGAATGAGCTTTCATCCCTCTATATGGGACGGTCACGGCAAAGCCTTTCGAAAACCTCACTTTGGCAGTACCCGCTCCATGAACTTAAGTCCTCATACACTCTAGCCGTCATTTCCTAGCAGTGAGAGGAGTTCTGGCGTTCCTGGGGTAAGAGAAAAACTCACTTAATCTTTAAGTCATCGTTAAGTTCAGTTTATTATTTACATAAAGGCCTTTTGTCTCATCACAATCACGGGCACTCTACCATTGGTAGGCCCTGGACACTCTACCTATTGGTAGGTCTTTAACTCAACACCTACACCTGAACCACTATGTAGGGATACTGCCTCCGCTCGGCTATCTACTCCGCTAGGTCTATACGCATTTGAGAAGTACGGTTGTATTGGCTCGGTCCTTAATCGACCAGGGGCGGTTCTTGCCTTTCCAGGAATCCACCCAAATCCAACCATCCGTCACAGTCTAAAAACATTGGTTTTGTACTTTTCATTTCTTCCATCAAAACTATTTTCATCATGATCAAGGCAACGTGGCGCTCATGTCTCCACATGCCGTATCTCAACTACCTTCCCTAACGTAGTTGCCCAAGCATATAGCCTTTTGTAAAAACATGAGTATGCAAGTTTCTAGTATAATCATGGCTAAGCATTTTACCGAAGATATCCTCCGGTTATATCACATCGAGGGTTACAAAGATTATATCTAAGGGTAATCAATATCAAGGCATGGTATATCAAGCATAGGTATTCATTTGTGTATAGCATGCATGTTTTGAAGTTTAAATCAACATCATTTCGCAAAATAGGTTCAATATGTTCAAAGGGAAGTGTTGACTTGCCTTGCTCGCAATCCTGTTGGCTTGAGTCTTCAACGTTCTCGACGGTTCCCTCGGACTATCATACGCACGAGAAATCCAATTTGAATTTGATTAGAATTCAAATAAAATCCAATAAGATCGAATAAAAGCCAAATGAATCACGAAAGCGGCTCCTAATACTAGGCTATGACTCTACGTGAACCTAGGTTCGAGTTTCGACGAAATCCGAGTTAGAGCAAAAGAGTTATAAGGATTTGAAGTTTTGTATTGAACTTGATTTAATTAAATATGATGTGATATTTATTTTAAGTTAATATGTTTAAAGTTTGAGAAATATTAGGGTTGATGATTCAATTAATAAAAGGAAGTGGTTATCTTCTAATTTTATCAAACTATTCATTGGGTCGAGAAGCCCTAGGGTTTATAATAATTTAAATCAAAATTAATTGACACCAGACGCTAGACTTGTATATAAAATAAGTTGGATTTTTTAAGTTTTAGAAAATCTATGTATCAAAAATAGTGTTTTGGCGACAAGCTAAGATAAATGAATTTCTAGATAAATAAATAATTTATGCGATGGCTAAATATTTTTAAAACAAAACCCCGTTTAATAATCGGTCCCCTAATTTATTTTCGAGAGAATATATATATTTTTTCCCAGAGATTTTCCCCAAATATTTCCCCAAAAACCTTTCCCTAAATTTCCTAAATTTTCCCTAATTTTTCGCTATTTTTCTCTTTTTCTTTTTCTTTTTCTTTCTTTCCCTTTCTTTTTCTTCTTTTTTTCTTTCTTTCCCTCCCCTGCTTCCTTTGTTTTCCCTCGCTTCCTCTGTTTGCACCGGCGATCGATGGGGAGGAGGGCGAACGGCGGTGAGGAGGGCCGGCTCAAGGGGGCAAAGGGGTCCTACACCATCTAGGAGCTACGGGGACTTCATTTCACGGTTCGGCTAGGCCGGAAAGGCATCGGGGTGAGCCGACAGCGGCGGCAGGCTTGCGGCGGCGGCGGAGCTCGGCGCCGGCACGCTTCGGCCATGTTTTGTCCAGAACTGGTGGCTTGCGAGTATCTATAGGCTGAGGGGGTGCTGCCTATGGGGTTAGTTGGGCTGGGGAGGGAGCAGGGGGAGCTGGCGACGGCGGCCTACTTGCGGCGGCGACGGCGCTCGTCGCCGGCACGCTTTGGCCAAAGCCCGAGCGAGGCAAGGGTCTAGAAAGCATCTAGGGACTAAGGGAAAACTTCCTATGCGGCTGGTTTGCTTCGGGAGGGTCTGGATTAGCTCGGCACCATGCGTGCGTCGGCGAGAAACAGGGGCGGCGCCGGCAGCTCTCGTGGGTGGCGCGTCCTAGGGCCGATAGAACCAAGACTTCGTAGGGGAATGGAAGCTAGTGGGATGTAGGTTGGTTTCATACCTTTAATTTGGACGAAGACCGATTGGAGGCGATCAATTTCGAAGATTGCCTTCGGCGGTCAAATTAGGGTTCATCTAGACTCCTTCCTGATTTCTCACAAAATTGTAGAAATATAGGGCACGATTATTAGGGGAGATTTGGTGGAAGTGTAGAGGGAAGAACAATGATTCACTTTTGTATCTAAGGCTCGGCCTGTCGTGGTCTAATTATAGGGCTTTGGGGTCGACTTCTCACTTCGGGTTAGCGCCGGTGGCTGTGTCGTGCGCACACGGGGACACGGTGAGCGGCGCGTGGGCCGGGCGCGGCGACATGGGCACGGTACGGCGGCATGGGGCGCGACGCGCGGCGCGCGGTGGCGAGGTGATCTGGGGTCCTGGGTACGGCGTCAAACAGAAAGCGCGCAATGAACAGTGACATTTCGTATTTTTTCCGATTTAATTTCTATTTTCCCCCATATTTCTTTGCCTTCATATTTAAATTTTAAAATATGATTTAACTCAGTCATTAATTTAATTTATACCTATAGTTCCAACTCTTTTGTCCATTTTGCTTATTGCATATTATATTATATACATATTTTATTTATTTTATTCCCCTTTCTTTCCAAAACATAATTTTGATTCAAAATGAATTATCAACCCTATACTTTCCTATATATCTTTTTATAATTTTCATTTATTTAATATTATTTATTTTATTTACTGATTATTATTACTCTTTCTCAAAATAAGGTTTTGACCCAAAAATAAACTTTTATTAGTCCCTAGCCCTTTCTATTTATCTTCTTTTATAATTTCCAAATCTTTATTTTTTCTTGGGATTTTCTTTCTTTTGGGATTTTCAAATCATTTAGTTTTTCTCAATCTTTTAGATGAATTTCTCTTTATTGATTTTATGCAACAAAGCTGGCAAATAAGAAGCAATAAACACGTCGAGATGTAAAAATATCAAAAGTTTTTGCAAGTTCAAATTTTTAATTCCTGATTTTAATTTATCCGATTTTCAGGGTGTTACAAGACATTCTCCATGTTGCCTCACGAGAGTGTAAATGACATGTATGGAAGATTAAATGTCATTGTCAATGATCTCAAGGAGCTTGGGGCAACTTACACCAATCTTGAGGTTGCTCAAAACATGCTTAGGGCTCTACCGGAGAAGTATGAGACTCTTGTCACCATACTTATAAACTCCGACATGTCAAGGATGACACCCGCAAGTCTCTTTGGGAAGATCAACACCAATGACATGTACAAGTTGAAGAAGAAGGAGATGGAGGAAGCTTCTCCATCTAAGAAGTGCATTGCTCTCCAAGCCGAAGTGGAAGACAAGGGCAAGAGCAAAGTGTATGAAGCAAGTGATGACTTGGAGGAGGAGATTGGTCTTCTTGCTAGAAGATTCAATGATGTCTTTGAAAGAAGAAAAGAAAGAGGAAGGGGCTCTAACTCAAATAGAAGAAGAAATAGGAGACCCAACAAGACTCTCCCCAATTTGTGATGCTTTCAGTGTGGTGAGAAGGGACACTTTGCTTCCAAGTGTCCTTCAAAGGATGATGATGAAGACAAGTCATCCAAGAAGAAGAGTGGAGGCTACAAGCTCATGAAGAAGCTTAAGAAGGAGGGAAAGAAGATTGAGGCCTTCATTGGGTAATGGGACTCAAATGAAGAGAGTTCCACTTCTTCTGGGTCTAAAGAAGAAGAAGGTGATGATGGTGCAAGCTCCAAGAAGAAGAAGATGGCCATAGTAGCTATCAAGGAGGCTCCATCACTCTTCGCTCCACTTTGCCTCATGGCAAAGGGTCCTTCTAAGGTAACATCATTTAGTGATAGTGAAAGTGATGATGATTGTGATGATGTTTCCTATGATGAGCTTGTGAGTATGTTTGAGGAGCTCCATGCATATAGTGAGAAGGAGATTGCCAAGTTCAAGGCCCTAAAGAAGAATCATGCTTCTTTAAAGGTCTTGTATGAGGAGCTAAAGACTTCCCATGAGGAACTCACTATTTCTCATGAAAAGCTTAAGGAAGCTCATGACACTCTCCTTTCCACTACCCAACATGGAGCTCACATTGATGTTGGCATATCTTGTGATTTGCTTGATGATAGTGCTATTTGTCACACTATTCATGTTGCATCATCTAGCATCTCTACTTCTTCTGATGATCTCATGGATATACCTTGCTCTAGCTCTAGGTCGTGTCTCTATTTGTGATGCTTCACTTGTTGTTGAGAACAATAAGCTTAAGGAGCAAGTGGCCAAGCTCAACAAGAGTTTGGAAAGATGTTTCAAGGGTAAGAGCACTCTCGACAAAATCTTAAATGAGCAACGGTGCATCCTTAACAAGGAGGGACTTGGGTTCATTCCAAAGAAGGGTAAGAAACCTTCTTACCGTGCCACCACTGCTGGAGAATAGCACATTTGTCCTGGTTGATAACCCCCTGTAGTCCCAGTTGTCAAACTGGGACTACGAATCCGGGACTAAAGATCGTTATCTTTAGTCCCGGTTCAAATAACCGGGACTAAAAATGCATCTTTAGTCCCGGTTGGAGCCACCAACCGGGACTAAACATGGCGGCGCCACGTGGCTGGCTCCGCCATCTTTAGTCCCGGTTGGTGGCTCCAACCGGGACTAATGTTTTTTTTAGTTTTTTTAATTTGCTCTCGCTGTTAGCTTGCTGCTGCTTGTTTATACACACATACATATATATATTTATACATATATATGCATATGTAAATACATAACACACAGACATATATATAACACATAACATACATATACATAATTATTTTTTTCAACGATCAAATACAACAAAATGCAACAACAAAATTCACACATATATACAACAAATTACCCACAAATTTGTTCAAACATATATACAATAAAATTGTCCACACTATATATACAACAGAATACAACTTGAACATCAATTTTTCGCTCTTCGTTGCCGCCGGCTCCCGCTCGCCGCTCGCCGCTACCGCCTTTGTCCCACTCGCCGCCGGTGAGGAGATGGCGCCCCGCTGCCGCCACCTCCTCCCCTGCCGCTGCCATCTCCTCCCGTTGCTTGCCAAGGGAAGAGGAAGAGGGAGAGGGAGAGGGAGAGAGCTGAGGGGAGAGGGAGAGAGGGAGAGATATCTGAAAAATGGTTGGATCGGTGGACAAGACGATGTGTGCTGGGGATATATATATAGCCCTGAATTTTTAGTCCCGGTTGGCGTCACCAACCGGGACTAAATATAGTTTCCCGCTATTTTCAGTAATCTTTAGTCCCGGTTGGTGGCACCAACCGAGACTAAAGATAATTTTCCGCTATTTCTAATTCATCTTTAGTCCCGGTTGGTGGCTCCAACCGGGACTAAAGATAATTTCCAGCTATTTCTAATTCATCTTTAGTCCTGGTTGGTGTCATCAACCGGGACTAAAGATAATTTCTCGCTATTTTTCCAAATTTATTTGGTCCCGGCTAGGGTTAACAATTAAATAATCTGTAAATAGGGCCAAATTAAATTCATTAAATATAGGTTTAAAATAATAATATTAAATTTAATCAAACATTGATAATAATAAATATTAATGTGCTCGCTAGATAGTGTTCCTCTTTTGCCCCTCTCTATTTTTCATATTCATCTGAAGTTGTTTTTTTTGAAAAATTTGACTTTTTTGTTTCGTTTTTTATATTTTTTATGGACTTAGGAGAACACGAGAGGTAAACACAAAAAAATTTGAGCGTAAACAAGCAAAAGACGTAGCCTGTGAAAAATTCAGAAGACACGCTCAGAATAAAAAAACCTTCCGGGCTAGAAAAGGCAACCTTCTAAGGCTTTTTTGGGCAAAATAAAATCACCAAAAAAATTTTTTCTGATCGATTTTTATATATGGAACATCTCGATCAGAGTCTGTATGTGAAAGTTATGGCCGTTTTAAAAACCGACTCCGACTTAGAGGTCGAAAAGGGAACAATGCGCGTAAAACTTGTTACACGCACACAAACTGGACGTGACGGCTAGGGTTTGAATGTTCTTATTAATATTGTACATCCCTGCGATTTGTATATTATCACCAAAATAATTTTACAAAATATTTTATATATTGAGAATCATTAGTTAATAATAATATGATGATATGTAATTACAATGTAATGATTAAATTAAATCTTCCTTCTATCTTCAATCACCCACCCCACACAACACCACACTCTTTGAAATTACAAATCCCCTCAAATTAATTTTATACCATTTGAATCAAGTAGCAAAATTTGTATATTTTTATTAGGTTCAGTTGAAAAAATAAACACATTTATGGTGTTACCAACCGGGACTAAAGATAATTTTGATCTTTAGTTCCGGTTGGTAACCTAAAGATGGTGTCGAGAGGGTGTCGAGGTTGTCGAGCGCCGGCATCTTTAGTGCCGGTTGGTAACACCAACCGGGACAAAATTGAAACTTTAGTCCCGGTTGGTGTTACCAACCGGGACTAAAGATGCCCAGCTACGACAATCTCCGACAATATTTGAACCGGGACTAAAGATGATCTTTAGTCCTGGTTCGTGTCACGAACCGGGACTAATGTTCCTAGAAATCCGTAGACTTTTTAAATCGAGACTAAAAATAGTTTTTAGTCCCGGGTACTATTCAGACCGAGACTATTGTGGATTTTGGCACTTCAACCGAAAATGGTTTCTCCAGTAGTGCACTCGGTTTGTCAAGAGCAATGGTAAGTATTGCTCCAAGTGTCGTGAGGTTGGGCATTTGGCAAGCGATTGCCTTGGTGGTAAGCCTTCTAAGACATGCATGTTTGATTCACATTATATGCTTAGGAAGGCTCATGACGGTCATATTGTTGCTAGATACGTGGGTTCCCCTATACTTGGTGGTAGAAAGAATGCCATTTGGGTGCCCAAAGCTTTGATCTCTAACCTCCAAGGACCCAAACTAGTTTGGGTACCTAAAAGAGCTTGATCTTCTTTTGTAGGTGAACTACCACACCGGTGGGAGCCATTGGGTGCTAGATAGTGGGTGCACTCAACACATGACCGGTGATAGGGGAATGTTCACCACATTTGAAGTAGGAGGGAAAGAACAAGAGAAAGTCACATTTGGAGATAATAGCAAAGGAAAAGTAGTTGGGTTAGGTAAAGTTGCTTAGCAAAGGAAAAGTAATTGGGTTAGGTAAAGTAATTGGGTTAGGTAAAGTAATTGATTTCAACTCTAGTGAAGCAAATTTGAAAACTTGTTTAGCTGCAAAAACTTCATTGGGTTTGCTTTGACATAGGAGACTAGCCCATGTTGGTATGCATCAATTAAGCAAACTTTCAAAACATGATCTAGTTGTGGGCTTGAAAGATGTGAAGTTTGAGAAGGATAAACTTTGTAGTGCTTGTCAAGCCGGCAAGCTAATTGCATGCTCTCATCCTTCTAAGAGTATCATGTCCACATCTAGGCCATTGGAGCTCTTGCATATGGATTTGTTTGGCCCAACAACCTATAAGAGCATTGAAGATAATAGTCATTGTCTTGTGATTGTTGATGAGTATTCTCGCTATACTTGGGTGTTCTTTTTGCATGATAAGTCTATTGTTGCCGATCTTTTCAAAAAGTTTGCAAAAGAGCCCAAAATAAATTTAATTGCACTCTTGTGAAAATTAGAAGTGACAATGGTTCCGAGTTCATAAATACCAACATCGAGGACTTTTCTGATGATCTTGGTATTAAGCATGAACTTCTGCTACCTACTCACCACAACAAAATGGTGTAGTGGAGAGGAAAAATCGTACATTGATTGAGATGGCAAGGACTATGCTTGATGAATATGGTGTTTCCGATTCTTTTTGGGCGGAAGCCATAAACACTGCTTGCCATGCAACCAATAGACTTTATTTGCATCGTCTCTTGAAAAAGACTTCCTATGAGCTAATTGTTGGGAGGAAGCCAAATGTTGCATATTTTTGAGTTTTTGGTTGCAAGTGCTATATTTACCGAAAGGGTGTTAGACTAATCAAATTTGAAAGTCGGTGTGATGAAGGATTTCTTCTAGGGTATGCCTCAAATAGCAAGGCGTACCGGGTCTACAACAAGAGCAAAGGTATTATGGAAGAAACAGCCGATATTCAATTTGATGAAACTAATGGCTCCCAAGAGGGGCACGAGAATTTGGATGATGTAGGTGATGAAGGCTTGATGAGAGCTATGAAGAACATGTCTATTGTAGACATCAAGCCTATTGAAGTCGAAGACAAGCCATCCATCCCCACTCAAGCTAAGCCATCTACTTCCGCTACACCAAGTCAAGCTCAAGTTGAAGTGGAGGAAGACAAGGCACAAGATTCATCTACTCCACCAAGGATACACACCGCTCTTTCCAAGGATCACCCAATTGACCAAGTTTTGGGTGACATTAGTAAGGGTGTCCAAACTCGATCTCGTGTCGCTTCAATTTGTGAACATTACTCGTTTGTTTCTTGTCTTGAGCCAAAACATGTAGATGAAGCTCTTGGTGATCCGGATTGGATTAATGCTATGCAAAAAGACTCAACAACTTCACAAGAAACAAAGTGTGGACTTTGGTTGAAAGACCTAGAGACCACAATGTTACAGGGACAAAGTGGGTCTTTAGGAACAAACAAGATGAGAACGGGTTGGTGGTGAGAAACAACGCTAGATTGGTTGCTCAAGGTTTCACACAAGTTGAAGGTTTGGATTTCGGTGAAACTTTTGCTCCCGTGGCAAGACTTGAGGCTATTCGCATCCTTCTTACTTTTGCATCATGCTTTGATATAAAACTATTTCAAATGGATGTGAAAAATGCTTTTCTAAATGGTGAAATTGCCGAACTTGTCTTTGTTGAACAACCACCCGGCTTTGAAGATCCTAAAAGGCCCAACCATGTTTACAAAACTCTCAAAAGCTCTTTATGGGTTAAAACAAGCTCTTAGGGCTTGGTATGAAAGATTGAGAGATTTTCTTTTATCAAAGGATTTCAAAATTGGAAAAGTTGACACCACCCTTTTCACAAAAGTCATGGGTGATGATTTCTTTGTTTGCCAAATTTGTGTTGATGATATTATATTCGGTTCTACTAATGAAGTTATTTGCAAGGAGTTTGGTGATATGATGTCTAGAGAATTTGAGATGTCCATGATTGGAGAATTGAGCTTCTTCCTTGGACTTCAAATCAAGCAACTTAAGGATGGAACATTTGTGAGCCAAACCAAATACATCAAGGATCTACTCAAGAGGTTTGGCTTGGAGGATGCAAAGCCCATCAAGACACCTATGGCAATCAACGGGCATCTCGACCTTGATGAGGAAGGTAAACCGGTAGACTTCAAGCTTTATCGTTCCATGATAGGTAGCTTGCTTTACCTTACTGCATCTAGGCTAGATATCATGTTTAGTGTTTGCATGTGTGCATGGTTTCAAGCCGCTCCTAAGGAGTGTCATTTAGTGGCCGTGAAAAGGATTCTAAGATATTTAAAGCATTCCTCAACTATTGGCTTGTGGTACCCAAAGGTGCTAAATTTAAGCTAGTTGGCTATTCCGATTCGGATTATGCCGGTTGCAAAGTGGATAGAAAAAGCACATCCGGTAGTTGTCAATTGCTTGGTAGATCCCTTGTGTCATGGTCATCCAAGAAACAAAACTCCGTAGCCCTCTCTACCGCCGAGGCGGAATATGTTTCGGCGGGTATTTGTTGTGCACAATTGCTTTGGATGAAACAAACCTTGTTGGATTATGGTATATCTTTCACCAAAACACCACTCCTATGTGACAATGATAGTGCCATACAGATAGTCAACAATTCGGTCCAACATTCTAGAACCAAGCATAATGACATTCACCATCATTTCTTAAGAGACCATGTTACCAAAGGTGACATAGTCATTAGCCACATAAGAACCGAAGATCAACTAGCCGATATTTTTACCAAGCCTCTTGATGAAACCCGCTTTTGCAAATTGAGGAATGAGTTAAATGTCATAGATTTCTCAAATGTCGCTTGAGATCATGCACCATGGTTGCTATTTGTGCTTATTGACTATTTGCTTGTTCTTTGTTCTTACTCTTGGGATTTTTTGATATTTGGTTATTCTTGTGAAAACGGAGCTTATCACATTAAGGGGGAGTCTAGCATTTCTTCATGTGCTCTACTACTCCTTATATGTGAACAAATCAAACACAAGTGCTAGTAGAGCTTTCAAAATGCCCAAGTCAACATAAGTCAAAATTTTTGTAAAATCAAAGTAATTTGAAAACTATCTCTTGGAAAAGGTTTAAAAAGGTTCCCTATATGTTTTCCAAGCCTTTAATTGCAAGAAAAATGGAGTTTGATTGAAAATGCCACTTTGGCCTCTTTTTGAAGAAACTATATTCTTAGTTTTGGCCAAAATGAGATTTATCTCCAAAATGAGTTTGAGAAGGATCTTGAGAAAAGTGTCAAAACAAAGTTGGTAAAGAAGACATCTTTAAATGTTTTTGGTATTCAAATCAATTTCAAAAACTAAATCTTTCAAAAGATATTTAGAAATCAATTTGGCCCAAAAACCCCTATAGACCATAAAAGGTCACCTCCTAGCACTTAAGTGAGTTAAGTTACAAATCATCATAATTTTCAATGATTATGGATGGTTAGCAATATTTCAACTCATACATTTCAAAATTGCTCCAAAAATTGAAATTTTATTGGATTTCCTTGTGTGGGGGTTGCCGACTTGTGCAAGGGCTGTGCACAGCCGGCAGGGGGCCCGATGGTCTAACTGGAGCTATATTCGCGGTCTGACCGGCCGGGTGTGGCGGTCTGACCGGCTGAATAGCACCGGTCAGACCAGCCTTTCAGGTGGGCCCGAATTAATTCTCCCTTCTTCCTCTACCCAACCTATTCTCTCTCCTTCTCATCTCCAAACTCCTCAACCCAAAAATCCTCTCTCTCTCTCTCTTAAGCCCTAACTCAAATCCCCCTCGATTTCCCTCGGTTTGACCGTGAATTTCTCTTCGGTTACACCATAAGTGAATCTCCTCATCTTCCTCTCTCTATTCCATGGATTGACTTGCGTTTTTATTGATTTTTTGATCCATGGATTGGAACCCTAGGTGAAGGAAGAGGTATTCTTGGTTGTGTACAATTTAGGGGTTTAATCTTCGTGCAAATCAACTCCTACAACCGGTAATCTCCTTCCCCTCTCTTGTGCTCATCAATTTGTCTATTTCAATCTCTAGGGTCAAGGGTAGTTTCTCCCTCTATATCAAACTCTTGATGAAATAGACACCTCCTTGTGCTCCTTGTTTTATCTTGTACAAACCTTAGTCTTAGCACATTTTAGACTCACTTTGTGGATGTGAAAGATTTGGAAGACATGTGCTGACTGCCACTGGCGGTCTGACCAGTGTCAGCAGGAGGTCTGACCGCGGGCACTCTTGCGGTCTGACCGGCCGTATGCCGTCGGTCTGACCGGCCTTAGCCACGGTCTGACCGCCCCTGGCAGGTAGCGAATATCCATTTCGACACCTCCAAGTGTTTTCTAAGTTAGTTGCTAATATCCACTCTTTGATTTTTTTGCCTTCAGAAATGCCTCCTCGCACTCGCCATAGTCGTCAAGCTCAAGACTCAGAAAGTGAGCATGAGTCCAGTGAAAATCAATATGCTCCAAGTGGTGGTGCCGAAAGTGAGGAAGAGCAAGAAGCGACAGATTCTGAAAATGCAAGTGAGGACAGTGGTGGTGAGATGGATGTTGACCCAGCCATCCAATTTGTGCTCAACATGAGAAATCCAACTCAGTACACCATTCTCAGACATCATGATCAGTTTAGAAGGCCTAGAGATTGCACTGACCCAAGGTTCCACACCGCTTTCCAAAAGTCAGTGTTTGAGCAAGTTTATACAGGAAAGGCCTTTGCTGAGCATAAATGGATTTCCTGGCACAACATAAATGACACACAGGAGTTTGAGTGCTTACAGGATATGTTCAGGACAGTGAGCATTGACCGGATTCTGACCCTCAAGCAAGATTATGATGAAGAGCTTGTTCGTCAATTCTATGCCACAGTGTGGGTTGCAGGGGATTTCTCTTAGATGAAGTGGATGTCAAACACTCTTCAATGCTCTATCTCAAGGAGAGAATTCCGAAGGCTGCTCAACATCCGCTTTGACTTTGGGGATGATTTGCATGAGGAGCACGCTCACAATCCTTTCTCCATAGATGATCTTGAGCAATTCTATGAGGTTAGAGGGCAACACACATATAGGAGGGTTGCAGGTCTAAGGACTATTTCCAGTGTGGTCAACAGGATAGTACGAGCTACCATTCTCCCTAGATGTGGTAACAACGATGAGATTAGGGGAGTAGCTTGGCATGTCATTGATGCAATCCTCCAGGGTCGTCAGTTCGATGTGATCAACCTTATGATGCAGGAGATCGCTATCTCCAAGGGCACCTTTGGTCAAGGAGTCTACTACGCGCCATACATCATGAGGATGATTCAGGAGAAGCTTGGACGTGCTGGAAACAACCTAAAGGAACACAAGCAATACAAGCCCCGTCTTCAGCTCAGCACTCCTCGTGTTCCTAGAGTGCGCCAACCTCAGTTTGATCATGGCGCAAGTTCAAGTGCAACACCTCCACCAATTCCTTCTCCTCAAGGTCTTGCTCTTATTTCACTCCTCAGTTTGCTTATTTTGGCATGCCCCTCAGGATTACTTTAACCCAGTGCTAGAGGCCATTCACTCCCTCAATGACAATATGGCAAGGTTGAGCACTGGCAAGAAGCCATGTATGAGGATATTAGGGGGCTAAGGACTGATGTGGGTTGTTTGCATGCCAATGTGGGAAGGTTGTCCAATCAAGTGAACACTTTGGACCGGCGCATGACTGCTTTGGAGACCTCTCAAGCCCTTGTCTACTCTCATCGTCAGCGCTCCAGTCCTTCTCACTATCCCATTCCTCGCCCTCCTTCTTCTCCTCAAGAATGATGCTTTTTGGTCCTTGATGCCAAAAGGGGGAGAAGTCTACTTAAGGGGAGAAGACTAGAACTTCTTTCTTACATCTTAAGTGGGTTCGGGACTAGATTTAGTGAGGTTAGTCCTCTTATTTAGTAGGTTAAGGTGGAAGGGCTATTTATCTATGTAATGGGCTAATACTATTATCTATCTTGTATGTTCTTTTTCGTTTGTTGAACTCTTGTGAAGTTTATAGGCCCTTCGAGGTCTTGTAATAGCTTAGAGAACTTTTATGTATTGGATGATGATCTTATGAATATCTTGTGATGGATGCTTATTGTGTCATATGCCTTCTGATGGAAAAATCTTTTGCATTGTTGATATTTGTATTCTTTATGCATATGTTTAGGGGGAGTTTATATTCATGATTCATGCTTATTATATATTTGTGGTGTTTGTCATCAATTACCAAAAAGGGGGAGATTGAAGCATCTAGGCCCCATTATTTGTTTTGATAATTAATGACAAGCGCTAATCATGGACTAACGATACATTTGAGTTTCATATATTTGAGTAAGGATGACACGATGAGAAGTGCATGAATGATCACCGAGGATTATTTTCAATGGCACAATACAAAAAGGATTGATGACGGTAAAACTAATGATTTATTTTTATTGATCGAGGAGTTTGGGCGATCAAATTTCATATATTCTATTTATAGCTTTGCCGTACTATCAAGAGGGGTAATGACCTAAGCAAACAGATGATCAAAATGTCACATTAGGTCATTTGTATTCCAACTTCATTTTCTTCACCTTCTGTCCAAGGCCGGTCTGACCGTGGATATGTATCCAGTTTGACCGGGGCCTTGGAGCGGTCTGACCACAGGTCAATGAGCAGTCTGACCGGACCTTTGCGGCGGTCTGACCGGCCATACACCTCCGGTCTAACCGGCCACCTTGATCCCCTCTGGCCTTGCGATCTAGAGCCACCAGAGCCGCAGTCGGTCAGACCGAACCAATGACGGTTTGATCGAGCTGAGGACGGTCTGACCGGCCTTTTGGCCTCCGGTCTGACCGGCCCCATGTTGTCAGAGCAATCATTGCACTGTAACGGCTAGTTTACTAGCCGTTACAACTTAAGGCCGGTATGACCGGCCACCCTTCGCCGGTCTGACCGGCAGGCAGCAGAGTTGGTGGATTTCGTCCCCAATGGCTAGTTTACTTGATGTGGGGTATAAATAACCCCCTTTTGGCAGCAAGGGATTTCTTCTTGGCACTCTCTTCAATTGCATACACCCTTGCACCTCTCTCACACTCAATTGAGCTTTGTGTTCATCCACTTAGTGTGTTTGAGAGTTGATTTAGCCAAGAGCCAAGTGCATTCTTCATTGTAGACCTAGTGTGGCACTTGATCATCTCCAAGCTGCGATATTACTTGTTACTCTTAGAGGTTGCCGCCTCCTAGATGGCTTGTGGAGGAGTTGCCCGGTGACCTCTCCGAGAAGATTGTGGAGGAGGCCCGGTGCCAGATTGTGAGTGGTTTGGAGTTCACCACCTTCGGAGCAAAGGAAGAACTACCCCTAGTGATCGAGGCTTGGGTAGTCCTCTCCGTGGGCCGGCTCCCACCTTGCCCACCCCTTGACAAAGGGGGCATACGGTGGCTTCGTGGTTGAGCGGTGGAGTTGGGCTCGCCTCAACGGGGACTAGGAAACTGGCGAGTTTCCGAACCTCAGTGAAAAACTCCTTGTCTCTTGTCTCATTTACTTATTTCATTTACTTTTTATGCAATTTACATTTGTAGAGACATAATTGAGCCACTATCACCCTAGGATTGCAAAACTAAACTTAGTTGCTTAGTTAGACTCATCTCCCACCAAGCCTAGCAACTTAGGTTAGTTTGAATTAGTGTCACTTAGTTTTAAATCGCCTATTCACCCCCGCTCTAGTCGACATCTCGATCCTTCAACATTCGGCCTTAGGGTCAAGCTTTCTTCCAAGGTGTCGATCCCTAGCAGTTTTTGGAAATTGAGATTTTGCAGGTGCACCTGGCAGGTGTAGCCCCGGAGCCTTGGGTCGGGTGGTACATCCGAGCCTAGTGTCAAATCATCAAGAGCATTTTGTCAATCTTCTGATGATCCGAATGATGCTTGAGGTCCACCAAAAAGGGGTTAGCCGAGACGAACAGGTCTACCGCTTGGAGGCGTTTGGCAGTCCCTGCTTCGACTGAGGGGGTAGGCAATTTGGCCTTCAGCCCCCGAGTCGGAGAGTCCACTTCCCAAGGGCAGTGAGGATGGGTGAGGTGTTCGGGGCTACAGGCCCTGGGGCTCGAGGTAGCCCCGACCTCACTTGTGGATTAGCTCGAACGCCCACGTTTGAGTCGTCAAGGTCACCGCCCGGGACGGTGAAGAACATGGTTATGGTCGAGACTACGCCCGAGGGCACATGGTAGTCCCGACCTCTACCGGGGCTAGCTGAAGCCTCCTTCGGGTCAAGAAGAACCCGACCCAAAGGCCAGTGGGGTTTTGCCAATGTCAAAGTAAAGTCCTCTGACATTCTCTGCTACTTCTTGTTTATGGCGCAAGGATTGGGATGTCGCTGCATCACATCATACTTTTGGCATCCCACCCTTTCCCAAGTGTCAGGCGGCACTGACAGTTGAGATGGGAAAGGTGGTGTGACCTTACGGCAGGTTCTTCAGAGTGGGCGATGGAAGTTGTGTAAATGTCGCTTGCCCTTCCGAAGATCCGACTACCCAGATTTTACCCGAAGTCGAGGTGTCAAGCTAAGGAGTTGGATGGGCGAGAGGCGCTTCGGACGTTTCGCGCTGGTCATATATGACGCTGCGTGTTTTCCAAAAATCATGCCAGCGAACCCATC
Source organism: Oryza australiensis (assembly GCA_019925245.2). Lineage (NCBI taxonomy): Eukaryota > Viridiplantae > Streptophyta > Magnoliopsida > Poales > Poaceae > Oryza > Oryza australiensis. The sequence continues at coordinate 1,753,826 of JAIFGZ020000225.1, read as the reverse complement.
GCCATCTCCCTATTTAAACTCCATTACAGCGGGCTCTTCTCCTTACGCCATCTTCTCCACTTTGAGGAAGAGAAAGTTTCTTAGTTCTCCTGCCTCCATTTTGCAACCTTCTTCTTCCTCTAAGTGGTCTTAGGCTCATGGCCTCCTCGCCGAGTTCCAGTGAAGGTTGGAGTTCGATTGGGAGCCCTGAGAATCGGCAGCGGCAGGTAGGTTTAACCTCTCTCCCTTGCCTGAATGTTTTCTCCATTCCTCTAGTAGAGCTTCACCCGCCAGGTGTTGATGCCGTGGCAGGAATTTGGTGTTATTCCAAGGCTGGAGATTGCGGAGATAAGCCTTTCCATTGCAACGTCCGAGTAGAGAGGGAAGCGGAAGCTAACGGCTTCCGCAGAGGCAGGGCCGAGCGTCCACGGAGATGCGGGCGGGCAAGCGTTAGGACCTGCCCCCAAGATAGCACGCCGGGGTGCTGTGAAGTTCACAGCGTCCACTAGGTGAGCACCATGGTTGCGTTTTATTGGCACTACCAATGCTAACTGGTATTGTCGACAGGAAACCGTCGATGGTCGACCCTCGTCTTGATGGATCGTCATCTGCTGGAGGAGCTACAGTGGCTGCAGCATCTTCACAGCTGACCCAAGCCCTCATCCAGGACTTGGCCAGGGCGCTCGACAACGAGGAAGCGAGGGCGTCGGCGTCGGAGGCAGCGATGGTCGAGCTAGAGAAGAAGTTGGCGGCTGCCGAGGCAGCCAGGGACAAAGCCTTGGCCAAAATGGCCGAGGACCAAGCCGTGCGGGCGGAGGCTCTCCATAAGTACTGTCTTCTTCAATTCTTATGTTGTTGAAGTAGGAGTGTGCCTTAGCCGACCTGTTTCATAACCAGATTAGCTGGCGGGATCCGGTCGACGGCTTCGTCGACTCGGGGACAGCCTGAAGACGATCAATAGGCGATGGGAGATCTATTCAGAGGCGGCCCGGACACTCCTCGCCGAGATCGATCCGGACACGTTGTCTCTCATCTCGAATGACAGTGTACTTCAGGCGCGTCTACTGAGTGGACGGGAACTTCTCCGATGCTACGCTTAGGCGGTGGCCAAGACGCTGTGACGCACGTCCTTGGCATTGTACAGAACCTGTACCCCTGGGCAGACATCGACATGATTGCCGAGGGTAGGCCTGCCGGCGTCGAGTCGGGCGACGTTGACGATATCTACGCTTTCGTAGAGTTGGCGGCGGATAAGATTGTGAGCAACATGGTCCTATAGGTTAGAAAAACCTTAGGCCTTGTTGTTCCAATCATTTCAGCATGTGCACATCCTTGGCCCGGTCTGTGGAACCGATAGTAAAGGAGGTCGCCACGTCAATGTTGTTGCATGTAAGGGGGACCTCAGGCCCTATGTATGATCATCACCCCGCTAGAAATAAAGAAAACTTTTTTTAGTCTTCTTTCCATGCTGTCTTCGACTCGCAATATATCCAAAGTTTTTTGGGACACCCAACACACCACTGTGCGACAGATCGTCCGAGCAACCTCGTCCTTCCACAGTCCAAGTTCGGAGGGCGAAATAGTCAAAACTCGGGAAGGGCTATCACCTTGGGATAGCTTACACCAAGTGACTTAAGCCATCGATGAACCGTTGACCGGAAGGCTTCCTGTCAAACTCTAGGACATCTGGGAGGGGGAGTAGATCCTGCGAGCGATCTCAGCCATCAACGGACCAAGTCCGGAGGGCTGCCGATCAAGCTCCAAGCAGATCTTTGTCCTTCATAGCGGGTCAGAGCGTGAGGAGACAACCTTCTATTCGTCTCCTGACCGGCCTCCGATGCCAAGTGTTCTTCGGACCTTAACGGACGGATACGAAGGTTTCCTCAGTCTAGTTGGACCGACTCAGCTGAATGCAGGACGAACAGGAGGTGGGGAATGATCGGCGATCACTTGATACGCATATAACCCTCATGACCGAGCGACGGAAGCCGGCGGGATGAATCCTGACTATGCCCGATGGCTATTTCAAGGGCGCGGCTTTCGGTCGAGCTGGATCACTTAGTTGTTTATGTAACGAGTGACCACGAGGTTGTCAACGTCTGACCGATCTCTGTATGTCTAACCCTCGAAGTAGAGCGAGTCGGGCCATCAACAGACATTATCTGTGTGTCAAAAGGTGCTTGAAGTCGGCAATGCCTTGTCAGCATCTTTCGACCGCTGGAAATCCTTGCCCTTCCCAACCAACTTGAAGAATGGCGCTCCGCGCTCACCAAGCCGGGAGATGAATCTCCCGAGAGATGTCATGCTACCCATGAGCTTCTGCACATCCTTGACGCAGCTCAAAATGCCGTTCAATACAACTGGAGCCACAAGGAGGGATCGGTCTTGCCGTCGTATGGCTCTATCCTCGTCGAGCGAAAACCCTTGGGCCACGTGACCAGCCGGAGCTTGGCGGTGAAAGCCACAAAGCCATCATGGCGGGGTGCAGGATCGGGCTCGCCGTCAGGAGGTCCGTGCAACAGGTCATACTCGTCCCATCGCCATATCTCTTGCCGCCTCCGATCGGTGGCACGTCGCTCGATGGTGTTACGGGCATCCATCCTCCGTGGGATCACCTCGCGCAGATCACCCGTGTGGGAGCTCCCTTGATGCTCAGTCGTACAAGCACTCCGGGAGCGTCGAGCCATGCCCGTGGGGGGAACCATGGTCCTCGTGGCTATGCCCGCCGTAGGACACGGGGAGGTCGAATGACCGACCCTCTGCTGTTGTTGTGACCTCGAGCGTCGAGCGCTCCTAGGGGGCGCTCAGACAGTGCCGGGACATTGAGCTGTGTTGCGACGGCCTGGGTCATGGCCATGGCCTTCCGGATCTCCGGGGAGTCGGGAAGACCGTTGAGGGCACGCTCAATGGCGACCAAGTTGGCCGCCGACATCTGGAAACCCTAGTGTCCCTCAAACTCCATCGTGAAGTCGAACTCCAAGCGCCGAGGCTGAACGTGAGGGCGACGAGCCTGCTCACACCGTGCAACTCTCCCCGCGTTACGGGAATGGTGCGCGTTGCGGTGAGCATCGGACTCCTGATAGCCTGTGATCTTGTCGTCGGACACCGTCTCCGCCATCATGATGAAGTTGGCGGGCCAGCGGTTACCAGGGTCCGCGGAGCCGCCCAATCCACGCCATGCGGGGGAGAGAGGTGTGGCGGACGGTCCTGCTAGGGTCCTCTGCACCAAGAGGCATGGGAACAACCCCAACAACACACAACGGCGAGGAAGACGACCCTCGGTGCGATGAAGCAGTACGTGTGGCGCGGAGTCGAGCTGGACGCTCAATTTGGGTCCAAGCATCATCTGCCCTTAGGACTACCACGCAAGCAGTTGGGGGTTTGGGTTGCCAAACCTTGATGGTCGCGCGGGGCTTGGGGGCTGAGGCCTTAGGGCGTGAGACCACGTGCCTTGGCCTTGCCACCACGCGCGGAGGCGTGACCGCACGCCCTAGCTCACCGGAGGCCGTCTGGAGAGAGTGAGGCAATGGAAGTCGTCCGCGCGGAACACCAGAGTGCCAAAGATGAAGGTCGTCCCAACGGGAGCCACAAAGTCGGTGGCGAAGGAAACAACCATCGGATCGCGCGCCAACTATCGATGGATGGGTCAGCAGTCCTCCAAGGGGGATCCCGAAGGAGGTGAAAGAGAGAGGGTGGTAGAGAAGCTGCAATCTGACGGATTCGATTGTCGACTCGAATCTAACAATGAGCCAAGAAACAAGACACAGAGAGTTATACTAGTTCAGCCCTCCCGAAGGATAATAGGCCTACGTCCAGTGTGCGGTGTTCTTCCTTGGGGTGGATGATGAATAAGAGTTACAAAGGAGTGTGCTTGAGTCCTTTCTCCCTCGGCCTCCCTGCCCTCCCTTTTATATCTCAAGGGGGACAAGAACAGATGAACTTGAGGGCCAAGAAAGCTAAGACTAAGAGAGACAAACAGTGGGGTACAAAGAACATCTGATAAAGTACATGTTGGTCTGCTAGGTCCTGTACACCGTAGGTATCTTGTACTGCAGAGAACCCTGGGACCCTGCTTCTGTGCTGCCAGGTGGTGACAGATGCTGCCAGGCTGTGTCCTCCCTCTTCCTCCGTGCCTGCCAAGTTTCTTCCCGAGGATGCTCGAGGTCGAGCGATGAGTCAGGGTCAAGAGAAGGGGCCGAGGTCAGACTCAGGGGAAGGCCGGAATGCCCGACTCCTGGGGGGGTTGGGCTCTCGGTCACATCCCGAGGAAACTCGGTTTGACTTCTGTTGGCGTTCAATCCGGGTTTTTGAGGCACCCCGGGATGACACCTCCCACAGAAACTATTTAAAATAACCTAATTAATAGATACAATTGTCTTTCCTAGACTCGATCCATGTATGACAATCCTCATGAAACCCTTCAAACAAATTCGAAGACGATTCCAATATTCTCTTACCGAAATCGGCAACATCAACTTATCTTGTCTGATTCGGTATCGGCTGACGATCACCCTAGCCGATTCGGTCATTAGCCGACAAACTCCCTAGCCGATTCGGTCTGTACTTAACGTACACTTTGTTTTTGGAAAAACCCGATTCCCTTCAAATCGGCTTCGGCCTCATCTCCGTATCCGATGCTTGATTTATCAAATTTGATCGTTAACAATGTGTTGAAGAAACATTGAAATTAGCACCACCAATTTTTCCATGTGTTGAAACATTGGCTACACTAGGCATGCCCTTAATTAGTTCGAGATAACAAGATTAGACATATATGGAAAAAAGTCCAATTTACTCCTCCGAACTATTTCATTGGATCACTTAACCCTGTGAACTATTTTTCAGCTCATTTTACCCCTTAAACTATTAAAACTACTTCACTTTACTGGTTAATTACATTTCTTTTAATTGTTTCTCTTTATACGAGTCACGTTTTAAGCTTAAATTTTATAGAGCCATAGATGACACTATTATCAAAGTTCTAAAATAGTTTAAAAAATTTTCATGACTATGTGCTTGAAATTTAAAACCTCTATGTTTGAATTAGTCTAAGTGTTTCCAACCTACATAAAACAACTATTAAAAATTCCAAAAAACATTGAGAGATAAGTTATAATGCATATATCAATCCCATCAAATTTCATTGCAAAATATAACCTATATAGAGAGAAACGAAAAACACAAACACCGTTAGGGAGTAAAGTGAATCATTTTCAATAGTTCGGGTGTAAAATAAGCCAAGAAATTGTTTAGGGGGTTAGGTGCTCCGGCGAAAAAGTTTGGGGGAGTAAAATGGACTTTTTTGAGAGACACTGCTGGAGAATAGCACATTTGTCCCGGTTGACAACCCTCTGTAGTCCCAGTTGTCAAACCGGGACTACAAATCCGGGACTAAAGATCGTTATCTTTAGTCCTGGTTCAAATAACCGGGACTAAAGATGTTGGAGCCATCAACCGGGACTAAAGATGGCGACACCACTTGGCTGGCTCCGCCATCTTTAGTCCCGGTTGGTGGCTCCAACCGAGACTAAAGTTTTTTAATTTTTTTAATTTGCTCCCTTTTAGCTTGCTCTTGTTTAAACACACACACACATATATATATACATATATATATATATATATATGCAAATATGCATATATATGTGTAAATACATAACATATATATAACACATAACATACATATATATATATATATGCAAACAACATCGAAATTATTATTTTCAACGACAGAATACAACAAAATGCAACAACAAAATTCACACATATATACAACAAATTGTCCACAAATTTGTTCACACATATATACAACAAAATCGTCCACACTATATATACAACAAAATACAACAACAACATCAATTTTTCACTCGCCGTTGCCGTCGGCTCTCGCTCGCCGCAGTCGCCGGCTCCCGCTCGCCGCTACCGCCTTTGTCCCGCTCGCCGCCAGTGAGGAGATGGCACCCCGCTGCCGCCACCTCTTTCCCCGCGCTGCCATCTCCTCCCCTGGCTTGCCGAGGGGAGAGAAAGAGGGAGAGGGGGAGAGAGAGGGAGAGGAAAAGGGAGAGGGAGAGAGCTGAGGGGAGAGGAAGAGAGATCTGAAAAATGTGCTAAGTGTTGGATCGGTGAAGAAGACAATGCGCGCCGGGTATATATATAGCCTGAATTTTTAGTCCCGGTTGGTGTCACCAACCGGGACTAAAGATAATTTCTCGCTATTTCAATTCATCTTTAGTCCCGGTTGGTGGCACCAACCGGGACTAAAGATAATTTTTCGCTATTTTTCTAAATTTATTTAGTCCCGTCTAGGGTTAACAATTAAATAATTAGTAAATAGTGCCAAATTAAATTCATTAAATATAGGTTTAAAACAATAATATTAAAATTTAATCAAACATAGATAATCCTAGACATTAATGTGTTCTTCTAGATACTATTCCTCTTTTGCCCCTCTCTATTTTTCATATTCATCTCGAAGTTGTTGTTTTTTGGAAAAATTTAACTTTTTTGTTTTGTTTTTATATTTTTATGGACTTAGGAGCACATGAGAGGTAACCATAGAAAATTTGAGCATAAACAAGCAAAAGACGTGGCCTGTGGAAAGCTCAGAAGACACACTCAGAATCAAAAAAACTTTCGGGCTCAAAAAGGCAAGCTTCTGAGGCATTTTTGGGGAAACTAAAATCGCCGAACGCGGCAAAGCCAGGAATGAATGCATCTGAAATTTTTTTCTCATCGATTTTCATATATGGAACGTCTCAATCGGAGACCGTATGCGAAAGTTATGGCCATTTTAAAAAGAGACTCCGAGTTAGAGGACGAAACGGGAACAATGCGCGTAAAACTTGTTACACGCGCATAAACTAGACGTGACGGTCAGGGTTTCAATGTTCTTATCAATATTTTACATCCCTCCGATTTGTATATTATCACCAAAATAATTTTACAAAAGATTTTGTATATTGAGAATCATTAGTTAATAACAATATGATGATATGTAATAACAAAATTAAAGCTTCCTTCTATCTTCAATCACCCACCCCCACACGACACCACACTCTTTGAAATTACAATCCCCTCAAATTAATTTAGGCTATTTGAATCATGTAGCAAAATTTGTATATTTTTATTAGGTTCAGTTAAAAAATAAGCACATTCACTTTTGTCCCGGTTAGTGTTACCAACCGGTACTAAAGATCAAAATTATCTTTAGTGCCGGTTGGTGTTGATCTTTAGTGTCGGTTGGTAACACCAACCGGGACAAAAAATAGCATCTTTAGTCCCGGTGGGTGTTACCAACCGGGACTAAAGAGGCTGTCAGAGGCTGTCAGAACCTGTCAGAGTGCCGGGCATCTTTAGTCCTGGTTGGTAACACCAACCGGGACTAAAGATGTCCGGCGCTCTGACAACATCTTATAATATTTGAACCTGGACTACAGATGATCTTTAGTCCCGGTTTATATCACGAACCGGGAATAATGTTCCTAGAAATCCATAGACTTTTTAAACCGGGACTAGAAATATTTTTTATTCCTGGGTACTATTTAAACCGGGACTATTATAGATTTTAACACTTCAAACGAAAATGGTTTCTTCAGTAGTGAGATATCGAGAGTTGTAAGCAGGGGCATAGCCAAAAACGTGTGCAAGTGCATAATAGTCTATTTTGGCTAGACATTTATATTTGCATTTTTTTTACAATTTCTAAAGGATTTAAATGGGGTTTTGAAGCCAAGCCGAGGGCTCAAGGCCTAGTTGCCCTAGACCCATCCATGGTGAGGAGTATGCGTGAGTATGCGACTCCACTAGTCGAAGTATGATTAAATCTGATCCATTGTGTGCTCGCTTTTATGCACGAGCAAGATTGTTCCGATCTGATAAGAATTTTGTGAGGCTTATGGATTTATTCATACATATATATTATAACAGCTAGTTGATTATACTGGAAAGATACATTAGTAGGTACTAGTCAGTGTGTATATGCAAGGCACATTGACATGTATTGAATGGAGTAAGTTGAAAAAAATACATCCATCGCTTGAATCAACTGAATTAAAGTTTATAGTAACATGCTCATGCTAACACTATGACGACAATATTTGGTAACACAAATCATAAAAGAATGATGTTTGTTATAACAATGTAATTTTGTGAATACATTTCATTCTCGAAGATGTTGATTTGTAAGTTCCATATCATTTCTTGTTCGTCACCTTGTTGCACACGGCACTACCAAATGTTGACAAGCTTACAATTTGGAGTTATGAGATTTCTTATAATGACCAGTTTTCTATATTTCTTGTTTGATCAAATTTATTTAAAAATTATAAAAAGAATACCCCAAATGCCTTTGTGTTAATTTTCTTTTATATACATTTTCCTTTTGCATGTCTAAAGTAGTAGCAAACACAAACTAAATATGTCAATCTGTACATGTTTTTCCCAAGATGAGCTAACCGAACATTACTATGGTATGATCTCACATAACATAACACAGGGATGCATATCTGCATTGAAGGCTCTCAAGATTTACAATTAAAATGCACGTATTGTGCATTAACAATATTTACAGTTGTAAAAGCATTTTAGCTCCGATCATAGACCAATGTTACAACATTGAAGAGCACTTTACATTGCTTTCCAATAGTGAAAATCAATTCACAAGCAAAATATGCATGTCCAAATGACCCAATTGAAGTTGCAAAGCCAAGTATAGACCAATATATGCCCCACAAGACATCCCCACAAAGCATTTTGTTTTTCGTTGGGAAAAGAACAAATATTGGTTGGGCATAATAACACAAAGTTGGAAATACTACATAGTAAAACCTATTTTAAAGCACCTTCAAAAGAAAATTACTAGATGACTCTTCAAACCAAATTTTATCAACTTTGATTAAAATCTGGGCTCTAACAGCCTTGCCAACTGGAGGGCTAAGCCATTCGGCTGGCCAAACCCTCCGAAATGGCTAAATTTGGTCGTGTTGTTTGACTGGCCATTTGTAGGCATCACCATCAATCTCTTCTCCTTCCCCTGCCTCCCGGCCCTCTCTTTTTTGCATCCTTCTCCATAAAGACCTCGGAGATGGAGAGGTCGAAGCCGGTAGCGGGCATGTTGCTGTTTGGTGTGTCCTGTCGTCGTCGCCGGCGGGCATGTTTTGCTCCGATCTTTCTCTAATGATTCAAGGTAATGCACACTAACTACTACTGCACAGAACTATTGAAAGTCCATTCTTCTATATGCATGGAAAGTCTGTCTAAAGATAAAAAATATGTATACAAGAATCTCCTGAACTTGCAAGTTACGATTCCTTCATAGCATCAGTGGCTTCTCTTGTTAAAGCATTTTTTTATAAGACTCCCTTTTAAAGCCTAAACAGGATGAAAGCAATAGTCAACAAAGTAGATTAGACAATGAACAGGAGATGTCCTTGGTGAATCAACCATTCTGGTATTATCTAGAGAATTAATTACTGTTGATTCAGACAAAGTATAGCTGATATATCTTAAGATAATATCATGAGTGCAAGTGTGGCAAAAAATTCTAGGATTACTTGGGAGTTGGAACTAATAACCTTGTGGCCAAAAAAAAGCCATGAATGATCTGGATCAATATTTATTAGAGATAACAAGAGAAGGGATAATAAGGTCTACTTAAAAACACTAGTTACTATGTGGCCATTAAAAGATTCCAGCATAGCATTTTCTTGAACAAAAGCAACTGAGAAAATCAACACCATTTATATATGTAAAGAAACAAGAGAATGTAAAATCAAAATGTGTTTGATTCTTCATTTGATGATGAACAATTGGCATCTGGGATTATTGCTTTGTGTGTTTTATTATTTGGAGATTCATTGACAAAGTGGATTTGGTTCACGGATAATGAACAGTGTTCACCGGCCGCCACACTCCCGCCTCGACCGAGCTTGTACCGCGGCCTGACCTGAGGTGTCTCGGTTAGACCTGGGCTTGCTTGCGGTCAGACCGGCCGAGCCAGTCCAACTGGTTGTCGATTTTGATTCAATTTTGGTTTCGGTTTGTTTCCTTGCACATATATAGAAGTTTCGTGTTCCTATGCACGTGTCTGGTTGTTTATGCTAACAATGAGTCAAGTTTGTATAGCTTATGCTCGGATATGGTATTCTTTGTTTAATTGTGTGCAGGTACTCTTTACGCCTCGGGAAAGTGTCGCCGGTGATCGAGTCGGAGTTAACTTGGAGATAAGGTGACGTCCAAGATGGAGATCATGCGGGATGCTGAAGGGTAGAGATTAGTACACATAATTGGTGAAGTTTTCATTTGGCATACGATGGAGATATTGTGTGCATATGGAAAGCGGAATTTCGGTTTTAGGAAAGACCGAGTTTGTTACGGTTGTTTTATGTAAAGTTCATTTCTTGTACGGGAAGGTTTCCTAGTGGATTAGGACTTCTTGTATGAGTAGGATTCGTGGCTCTTGGCTACGGATCTTGGGTATAAATAGTGAGGGGAGGTGTGGCCTCTCGGTATCGCTTTGAGTTCAAGTTTTAGAGTTTTTTGAGTTAGGGTTTCAAGTTTAGCTTGAGATTTTGTGAGGAGTGCTTTGTTTGCACTTTGTAAACACAGAGAGTTTCAATAATGATCAATCTTCTTAAGAATTCTTTGTCTTCTTCCTCGGTGCGGTGGCATAATTGTCGATCAAACCGGATCTACACGGCGGTTAGGCCGCAATCTCTACTGCGGTCAGACTGCGGTTTCTACCCGGTCAGACCGCAAGCACATAGGCGGTCAAACCGGCGGGCATCGGACTTCATCGGCATCGGCTACATCGAGCAATCGGCTGAGGCGATCGGCTATGGGCGATCAGACCGGAGGTCATATGGCGGTCAGACCGGCGAGGTTGCTCGGTCAGACCAGCGTGACACCTGCGGTCAGACCAACTTCACAGAACAGAGGTAAAAGTTTTATTTCCGCTAAAACTTTGTTTTTGGGTGCACCAACCATTCACCCCCCTCTGGTTGGCTTTTCTTTGGGTATTCAATCCTACAAGTGGTATAAGAGCCACATTTTTTTGCTTTGGATTTTCTTCAATCTAAAGTTTTCTCATCATGTCGGATAAATTTTCTACAAAACCGCATGTTTTTTATGGCACCGATTTCGCATATTGGTGTAGCAAGATGCAATCTTACATCATGGCTCAAGACTATGATGTGTGGCAAAAGTTGCTCTTCCCTACACCATACCCGAAGCGATCAATTCTGATGCTTTGAAATTGAGTTTAATAATAATTGCAAAGCTCGAAATATTTTGTTGAATAGAATTTCGCGTTCTGATTTTGACCGTGTTTCTCATCTTCAAACCGCTAATGAAATTTGAAACGCTTTGAAAAACTTTCATCAAGGAACTACAAACATAAAAAACTTCGTCGAGATCTTTTTAAAAAGGAATATATAAAATTTGAGATGAAACCTACCGAAGCTTTGGATGACTATCTTGGTAGGTTTAATAAAATATTTAGCAATCTTAGATCTATTGATGCTTCTTATGACACTAATTATCCACAGTCTCAGATTTCTTGCCACTTTTTAAATGGTCTTGACATGTCTATTTGGGAGATGAAAGTAACTTCTATTCAAGAATCTGTTAACATGGCAAATTTGACTTTGGATTCGCTTTATACAAAACTCAGAACTCATGAGATGAATATTCTTTCTCGAAAAACGGATTCTAAGCCAAATGCTTTGATTTCTCTTTCGACTTCTTCAGATGTTGCTTCTTCATCATCTCCAAATGCTCTTGCTTTAATTAACGTCATGTCCGATGAACAACTCGAGCAATTCGAGGAGGAGGATTTGGCTCTTACTACTAACAAACTTTCCAGAGCTATGAACAGAGTTAGGTTCAGGAAGAAAGGAGGACCAACGCGTTGCTTTGAGTGCGGTGCCTTGGATCACATCCGCTCCAACTGCCCCAAGCTTGGGAGGAGCAAGAAGGATGACAAGAGCGCCTAAAAGACAAAAGATGACAAGCCCAAGGGTAGGCGCTCCAAGGAGATGATCAAGAAAGTGCTGAGTCAAGTCTATGCCGCTTTTGAGCCACTCAGCGACATAGATTCTGACATTGAGGAAGAGAAGGGGAAGAATATCTCTGGCGTTTGTCTCATGACGTGTGGAGATGAAGACTCTGAAGATGAGGACAATGAGGTAAGCTCACTTGAGGATGCAATTCTTGTTTTAAGTGCTAAGAATAAAAAATGTGAGAAAATGTTTAAAAAACAAGAATTTGTGATTGAATCTTTAAATGCTGAAATTGTTGGATTGAAATCTCTTATTCCCAATTATGATAATTGCAAAAATTGTGAGGTTTTAATGCTAGAAATTTCAAAGATTAGAGATGTCAATAATTCTCAAGTTTTGCCTGCTAAATCTTGTTTAACTTGTGATGCTAATGAATTAAAATTAAAATATGCTTTAGTTCGTGTTAAGCATATGGAAGAACTAGTTAAACAAGATGAGGTAGTTTCTTGCTCTAGATGTCGCAAAGGTAAAAATGTCATGATTGATTGTGAAAATTATGTTAATCTTGAAAAAGAAATTTCTTACTTGAAAAGTTCTTTGCAAAAATTTCGATGGTAAGAAACAACTCAACATGATTTTGGACAAATCTAAAGTGTGTAGCGACAATAAAGGAATAGGTTTTGATGCTCATGACTATTTCACCAAAAATCCTCCAAATGTTTTAGGAATGACTGAAAACGGTGAAATCTTGACAAAACCTAAAACGATAAAAACAGTTTTTAAGTCTGCTGGAAATTTGCCATCCCTTTCTGTTTATCTAAAAGGAACTAAACCTAATTTTTCAAAACCATCTGTTACTAAAGAAAAGTTTTCTTGCTCTTTTTGTGGTAAAGATGGTCATCTTGTTGGTTTTTGTTTCAGATTAGCACAAAAATAGAAAAAGGAAAGTACAAAATCAAAGTGGCAAAAATCGGTTTTCCTCGAAAGGCCGGTCGGACCGCAGTTGGTCCACCGGTCGACCGGCCGTGGCACCCGGTCGACCGTCGGCACGCATCGGTCGAGCCGACGGCGATGGCGCCTGGCCGACCGGCAGCACCCCAGCGTCGACCGCCCGAAGGAATTTTTCTGAAAATTCCAAAACTGTTTTCTCCTGTGGTTTTGTGCCTATTGGATCTACTGGTCATGTGTCTCAGTACTGGATTCCTAAATTTCTTTTAACTAACCCCAGTACTGAGGCCTCGACATCTCTTGTTTTGTAGGCATTTGTGGCGAGGAAGGAGAATGTGTGGATCATGGACTCCGGTTGTTCGCGGCACATGACCGGAGATAAAAATTGGTTCTCCTCCCTCAAGATGGCATCCAAGACGGAATCGATAATCTTTGGGGATGCTTTAACAAGTGTCGTTCTTGCTACCAGCTCTGTCAAGGTAAGTGACAAGTTCGAATTGAAAGAGGTAGCTTTGGTAGAGGATTTAAAGTACAATTTACTTTCAGTTTCACAAATTGTTGATAAAAACTTTGAAGTTCATTTCAAGAAAACTCGAAGTAAAATATTTGATTCTTGTGGTGATTCTGTTTTGAACATTTCTCGTTATGGGAGAGTTTTTAAAGCTGATTTTGAAAACCCTGTTTCTCCTGTTGTTACATGTTTAGTTGCAAAATTCAACAAAGATATGATGTTGTGGCATCGTAGACTTGGTCATGTTGGATTTGATCATTTGACTCGATTAAGTGGTTTGGATCTTGTTCGTGGTTTGCCAAAACTCAAAAAGGATCTTGATTTGGTTTGTGCACCATGTCGTCATGGTAAAATGGTTGCTTCTTCACATACACCAATTCTTTCTGTGATAACGGATGCACCGGGACAACTTTTACACATGGACACTGTTGGTCCGGCTGGAGTGCAATCTGTTGGAGGAAAATGGTATGTGTTAGTTATTGTTGACGATTTCTCTCGATACTCTTGGGTTTTCTTCATGGCAACTAAGGATGAGGCCTTTGGACACTTTCGAAGTCTTTTTCTTCGCTTAAATTGTGAAATTCCTAGTTCTTTGAAAACAATTAGAAGTGATAATGGTGGTGAATTTAAAAATGCTTCTTTTGAACAATTTTGTGTTGAAAAAGGAATTGAACATCAATTTTATTCTCCTCGTATTCCTCAACAAAATGGTGTTGCCAAAAGAAAAAAAATCATTCTTTGGTTGAAATGGCTAGGACAATGCTAGATGAATATCACACACCTAGAAAATTTTGGGTCGAAGCTATTAACACTGCTTGCTATGTTTCTAATCGCATTTTCTGGCGTTCTAAACTTGGCAAAACTCCTTATGAGCTTCGTTTTGGTCGTCAGCCCAAAGTTTCACATTTGCGTGTTTTTGGTTGCAAGTGCTTTGTGTTAAAATCTGGAAATTTGGACAAGTTTGAATCACGTTCAACTAATGATTTATTTCTTGGTTACCCCGCCCACACTCGTGGCTATCGTGTACTTGTTTTAGAGACGAACAAAATTGTTGAGACTTGCGAAGTCACTTTTGATGAGGCTAGTCCCGGTACTAGACCAGATCTTTCAGGTACATTGTGTAACGCCCTGAAAATCAGAGAATTTAAATACCGGAAATTAAAAAAATCAGAGCTTACGAAAACTTTTGCTTGTTGCCTTTTGCTCGTGTTTATTGCTTCTTATTCGCCAGCTTAGTTGCACGAATTTATATGTGGGCGATTCATCTCGGTGTTTGTGAAAACCAAACGATTTGGATTTTCGTTGGGAAGGAAAATCTCAAGTATAAGGTTAGGAATTTTTAAAATAAAATCGAAAAGGGATGCGGAATCATGAAGATATATGTTTGGAAAATAAAACATTAATTGGTGATTATGGAGTACTAATTGGGAAATAAAATAGGCAATAAAATATTTTAAGGAATTTATATAAGATTTAGGAAATTATTTGGAATTAAAAATGGTGATTTATGAATTTAGAAAAAGGGATTAAATTAAATATGGAGATATATATTTTAAAATAAATAATGGTGGTGAAAAGTTTGAAAATATATTTTTAATTAATTTTGGGAATACTATATGTTTATTTGAAATTTTTAGAGTGAAGGAAAATAGAGATTGGAAAATGGAATTGAAAAATCGGAAAATTAAAAATTGGCACTGTTCATTGGTCACCACCCGTTCGACGCCGTACGGCCCCCGCGCGCGCCCGCCACGCGTCGCCCGCCGTACCGCGCCCGCGCCCGCCCGGCTCGCCCGCACGCGTCGCGCTCCGGCCCGCCCGCGCCACGCGCCGTTGCGCCACGCGCCCGCTGATCGTCTGCAGCCTGCCCTGCCGTGCCGTCGCCGTCTCGCCACCGTTGCCGCCGCGTGCGACCCGGCCCCGTTCGCGACCTCGCCATGTGCTGCCGCCCGCGCCCGGCCCGTGCGCCGCGTGTGCGTTGCCGCACCGCCGCCACGCCGGCCCCCTCTTTCCCTCGTTCCTCTCCCAGCCGCGCCTATATAAGACCTCCTCTTCCACTCTGTTTCCCCACACCGCCGCCACCCATCGTTGTTTCCTCGCCGTCTTCCCCACGCCGTACCCGCCGCATCCCTAGCCACCAAACGCCGCCGTCGTCGCGAGCCCTATCGCCGTGCGCCGGAGCCCCACCGTCCTCCCGGAGCGTCGCCATCGCCAGTAGGCCTGAGCCGCCACCCCTTCCCCTCGCTTGCACCGGCCGCCGGCCGCAACAGAGAGAGAAGAGAGAGAGGGAACCTGATCGAACACCTTGCGGGCTGATGAATAGTGGGCAGAGGAAAAGAAAAAGGAAAAGAAAAGAAAAGAGAAGAAAAGGGAAAAGAAAAATAGAAAAAAGGGGAAAATTATAGAAAATTAGGAAAAATGTTTTGAAAAGATTTGGGAAGGTATTTGAGCAAAAATAAATTGTTTTCTTGTAAATTTTTCTCGAGCAAATCGACTTTTTAGAGATTTTCGTTTCGCATTGTTTTAACCCGGATTTTGTTTAATTCTTTTTGCCATTTAAATATGTTCCTCTTTTGTGCCCGAACCTTCAAAACCTCGACTACAAAACCCCTCCGCTGATATTTCTAAATCTATTTTCTCAAATTAATGTGATCGTCGTTTTGCGAAAACCCTAGGGCATCGACTCGATTTAAAACTCGGATTTTTCCCTAACAACCCTCGTCCGACTTCGAGTAGAATTCTAGGCTAAACATTTTGGATCATTTTATGGTTTTTATGGTTCTTTTTGATCTCTCGGTATTTTATTGAATTCTGATTGAATTCAATTGATCTTTCACACGTACGGATAGCAACCGAGGAAGCGAGCATCGACTACGTTGAAGACCCCGGTCAAAAAGTGTGTGAGCAAGGCAAGTCAACACATCCCTTTGAACATATTGATCCTACTTTGCGAAATGATGTTGTTTTCAATTACAAATTGCATGCTATACACAAATGAGTGCCTATACTTGGTATACCCTGCCTTGATACTGAATACCCTTAGAAATATTCCTTGTAACCTTCGATGTGATACAACCGGAGGATATCTTCGGTAAAATGCTTAGCCACGCTTATACTAGATTCCTGCATATGCATGATTTTACAAATAAGCTTTGTGCTTGGGCAACTATCTTTGGGAAGATGGTTGAAACACGACAAGTGGAGACATGAGCGCCACGTTGCCCTGATTATGTTGGAAATAGCTTTGATGAAAAAGAGAAATACAAACCAATGTTTTTAGACTGGGGCGGATGGATGGATTTGGGTGGTTTTCTGGGGAAGGCTAGTACCGTCCCTGGTCAATTAAGGACCGAGCCATGAGACTACAACTTAGAACGAGCCAGTACAACCGTACTTCTCAAATGGGTATAGACCTAGCAGAGTAGATAGCCGAGCGGAGGCAGTATCCCTGCATAGTGGTTCAGGTGTAAGTGTTGAGTTAGGGACCTACCAAGGGTAAGGTGCCCATGATTGTGATGAGATGAAAGACCTTTATGTGAATAGTAACCTGAACCTATCAATGTCTTAAAGATATAGTGAATTTTCTCTCTTACCTCGGGAACGCCAGAACTCCTCTCATTGCTAGGAAATGACGGCTAGAGTGCATGAGGACTTAATTTCATGGAGCGGGTACTACCAAAGTGAGGTTATCTTGACCGTCCCATATAGAGGGATGTAAGCTCATTCAATGAGTAGTTGCAGAGTATTGGTAAAGTGTACATCCACTACAGTGTGAGCCAATCAATCTATTCGAATAGTCGTACTCGCGGTTAATGAGCGACGTGACAAGTTTCTCCCGTGGCTAGACTCTTAAACTTTAAACTGATGGGAATTGGGATTGCATAATGATTTTGTGTGCTGGGAAACCAACTTCTCTATCTGAGAGAAGGGGGAAGACACACCAAGAAAACCATGATGAATCGGAGGCGGGAAGCTATCCTTGGGATCACAATGGATGGTGGACAGAACCGTCACCGACTTAATATACTATGGACCTAAAACTTGACCTGGCTAGATGTTAGGTTTGTGAAATGATTTGTGAAAATTGGCTTTGTGCAAATAAACCACAGCCTCCATTTGAATGGCTCTATCATGTGCATCATTCCATGATGGCTTGCTGAGTACGTTGGGTGCTCACTTTGCTATACGCACAAACTTCAGATGAAGGAAACGAAGAACTGGAGGACCCCTATGCTCACTACCAGGAGGTCTTAGTCCCCAGTCGTTGCCTGTGGCAATCAACATGCCTATCTTATCTAAACTCTGATTTTGGTTGATTTCGGACCAGTAGGTCCTATATGTATCGGATATTGCCTTCGGGCCTATTATTGTAATAAGTCGTTGTAAGACTATTCGTGCACTTTGCACCTGATAATTCAGAACTGTATTCGTGGGTTTCAAACTACTCGATCCAGGGATATGGTACTATGAACACAAATGATTCCCGTCCTCAAAAATGGGGGTCGACACATTGCCACAGGCTCAGGGGGAGTATGGTCGAATCTTCGAAGATGAAAGCGACGACGACGATGACGAG
Source organism: Oryza australiensis (assembly GCA_019925245.2). NCBI lineage: Eukaryota > Viridiplantae > Streptophyta > Magnoliopsida > Poales > Poaceae > Oryza > Oryza australiensis. Next base: position 1,735,819 of record JAIFGZ020000225.1, on the reverse strand, counting down.
GTCGACCTGCCCGGTTAGACCGGTCAGGTGCCGTCGGTCAGACCGGAGGAGGCTGCCCGGTCAGACCGGCCAGAGACCCGGTCAGACCGGCAGGGGCCAACCGCTTTGGACTCCATCGATTCCAATCACGAGGATTCATCGAGGACCACAACCAGTGCTGAACCAGAACGTGAATCAACTTCTGAGATCACTACACCTTTGCACATTCAGCGACGACATCTACCGGTACAAATAATAGGTAACTTAAATGAGCGAACGACAAGATCTAAAGTAACTACGCATGATTTAGCGAATTCTGCTTTTGTTGCTTCTTTTGAACCCAAAGATGTTACTCATGCATTAACTGACGAATCGTGGATTAACGCCATGCATGAAGAACTTCAAAATTTTGAAAGAACGAAGTTTGGTCTTTAGTTGAACCTCCTTCTGGACATAATATTATTGGAACCAAGTGGGTTTTCAAAAATAAACAAAATGAGGATGGTTTGATTGTTCGAAATAAGGCTAGGCTTGTTGCTCAGGGTTTTACTCAGGTGGAGGGTTTGGATTTTGATGAAACTTTTGCTTCTGTTGCTAGGATTGAGGCAATTAGGCTTTTGCTAGCTTTTGTTGTTTCCAAAGGTTTTAAATTGATTCAAATGGATGTTAAAAGTGCTTTTCTAAATGGCTTTATACAGGAGGAAGTTTATGTTAAACAACCACCGGGTTTTGAAAATCCTGATTTTTCCAACCATGTTTTTAAACTTTCAAAAGCTTTATATGGTTTGAAACAAGCACCTAGAGCATGGTATGACAGACTTAAAAACTTTTTGCTTGAAAAAGGTTTTCAAATGGGAAAAATTGATAAAACACCTTTTGATCTTAAGCATGGTGAAAATCAACTTTTCGTTTAGATTTATGTTGATGATATCATCTTTGGTTGGTCAACTCTCTCTTTGGTTGTAGAATTTGCCGAGACTATGCGCAGGAAATTTGAGATGAGCATGATGGGTGAACTGTCATACTTTTTGGGATTGCAAATTAAGCAAACACCTCAAGGTACGTTTGTCCATCAAACAAAGTACACCAAAGATCTTTTGCGCAGGTTCAAGACGGAAAGCTGCAAGCCAATCTCTACACCCATTGGATCTACTGCTGTTCTTGATCCCAATGAAGATGGTGAAGCTGTGGATCAAAAGGAGTATAGAAGCATGATTGGATCTTTGTTGTATCTAACTGCTTCTAGACCAGAAATACAGTTTGCTGTGTGTTTGTGTGCACGCTTTCAAGCTTCTCCTCGTGCTTCACATCGTCAAGCGGTCAAGCGCATCATGAGGTATTTGAGTCATACACTTGAGTTTGGCATTTGGTACTCTACTTCATCTTCTATTTGCTTAAGTGGTTATTCAGATGCTGATTTTGCGGGTTGTAGAATTGATAGAAAAAGTACTAGTGGAACATGCCATTTTCTTGGAACTTCGTTGATTGATGGTCTTCTAGGAAATAGTCTAGTGTAGCTCAATCCACTGCTGAAATTGAACATGTTGCTGCTGCAAGTTGTTGTTCACAGATTATTTGGCTGATTTCTACTTTGAAAGATTATGGACTTGTTTTTGAAAATGTGCCTCTTTATTGTGATAATACAAGTGCCATTAACATTGCTAAGAATCCTGTTTAACACTCACGCACCAAACACATTGATATTCGTTTTCATTTCTTGCGAGACCATGTTGAGAAGAAATATGTTGAATTAAAATTTTTGGACACAAAATTGCAACTTGCTGATATTTTCACAAAACCATTGGATTCTTCTCGCTTTGCTTTTCTTCGAGGGGAATTGGGAATCATTCATCCTTTTGGCATGTTTTGAGAGGGAGTTTTTGTGCTCTTTGTTTTATCAAGCTACATGATTAAAATAAATTGAAAAAGAGAGCTTCATCCATACATATTGTTGTTCATGTGCATGCTAGCAATATTATGAAGGTTTATTTGTCACTAGCATAGCTTGTATGTATTCTAGTATTTTTATATGATCTAGATTTTATATTTAAGTGAGATAATGCATGACACTTTAAAATCATACTTGAATTAAAGAAATATGCAATGTTGATACTAGTACTTGTGTTGGGTTTTAAATGTTTATATATATTATGTTGCATTAATATTCCTCAAATTACCTTAAAATTTCTCATTATGTAAAGAGAATAAAATGTTATCTATGAGAGAAAAATGAATACCGAATCCTTGGAAACAGTCTTGACGACAATGACGTATTTGATGTGAGCAAAAATAATGGGTGCCGAATCTTTGGAAACAGTCTTGACGATAAGGACGTACCCGGAATAATTGAGAGAAAAATATATGAGCAACAAATATGACTCGAATCAATATGAAAAACTGTTCTCTTAAATTATATGTGCAAAAAGGTAAATTTGAGAAAGAATAAAGATTGTAATAGGTATATATATTTGGGTTTATCTTTCAACCTATGTGCTTGTAAAGATGTTGCATTTTAAATCGTTTGAATTCATGAATCTTTATTGCATTATTGTTCTTAATTATAAAATATTAGATTCATGATTATACTCTAGTGCATATTTGCTATCTAATTGATGAGTATATCTTTTTATTAATGCAACACATGACATGACTTGCTCTATGTACGTACTAAGCTATTGAATATTCATAAACATAATTCCTATACTTGATGAATTCATTGTTTGGGAGAACATTTGAATGGGAGAACAAAAGGGGAGAACAAAAGAATAAAAGGACAAACAAAGTGCAAGTTTTTTTTGTCAAGGGATTTTCTTTCTTTAAAAAAAAGGGAGAGAAATTTTCTTTGATTTTTGAGATTTTCTTTGATTTTTGAGCACTCAAATGCTTTTTATCATTTTTGTTTTTAATTTCCAAACACCAAAACAACACTTTTTATTTGTTTGCCAATGTGTTCATCAAGGGGGAGATTGTAAAATCAAAGTTGTTTGATTCTTCATTTAATGATGAACAATTGGCATCTGGGATTATTGCTTTGTGTATTTTATTATTTGGAGATTTATTGACAAAGTGGTTTTGGTTTTCGGATAATGAACGTTGTTCGCTCGCCGCCACAGCCGGAATCGACCGAATTGTACCGCCGGTCCGACGGAGGTGTCTCATGGTCAGACGTGTAGTTGCATCAAGGGTCGACCAGCCGAGCTAGTCCGACTGGTTGCTGATTTTGATTCGGTTTTGGTTTCGGTTTGTTTCCTTGCACATAGATGGAAGTTTCGTGTTCCTATGCACGTGTCTGGTTGTTTATGCTAACAATGAGTCAAGTTTGTATAGCTTGTGCTCGGATATGGTATTCCTTGTTTAATTGTGTGTAGGTACTCTTTACGCCTTGGGAAAGTGTCGCCGGTGATCGAGTCGGAGTCAACTTGGAGATAAGGTGACGTCCAAGATGGAGATTATGCGGGATGCTGAAGGGTAGAGATTAGTGCACATAATTGGTGAAGTTTCCATATGGCATACGATGGAGATATTGTGTGCGTATGGAAAGCGGAGTTTCGGGTTTAGGAAACACCGAGTTTGTTACGGTTGTTTTATGTAAAGTTCATTTCTTGTACAGGAAGGTTTCCTAGTGGATTAGGACTTCTTGTATGAGTAGGATTCGTGGCTCTTGGCTGCGGATCTTGGGTATAAATAGTGAGGGGAGGCGTGGCCTCTCAGTATCGCTTTGAGTTCAAGTTTTAGAGTTTTTCGAGTTAGGGTTTCAAGTTTAGCTTGAGATTTTGTGAGGGTGCTTTGTTTGCACTTTGTAAACACAAAGAGTTTCAATAAAGATCAATCTTCTTGAGAATTCTTTGTGTCTTCTCTTTCCAAGGTGCGGCGGCATAATTGCCAATCAAACCGGATCTACACGCCGGTCAGGCCGCAATCTCTACTGCAGTCAGACCGCGGCTTCTATCCGGTCAGACCGCAAGCACATAGGCGGTCAGACCGGCGGGCATCGGACTTCATCGGCATCGGCTACATTGAGCAATCGGCTGAGGCGATCGACTACGGGTGGTCAGACCGGAGGTCATCTGGCGATCAGACCGGCGAGGTTGCTCGGTCAGACCGGCGCGACACTTGCGTTCAGACCGACTTCATAGAACAGAGGTAAAAATTTTATTTCTGCTAAAACTTTGTTTTTGGGGTGCACCAACCATTCACCCCCCTCTGGTTGGCTTTTCTTTGGGTATTCGATCCTACAGAGAAAAACAGAACAAATTTTATAGTAGTTCAGTACCAACCTAAGAGCAGTTTTTAGAATGATGAGAGACAAATAAAAGCTTTGTTAAGTCAGAATATAAGGATGAAAGTGTAATTTCTAATCCACATATAACCTAAAATTCGAAATATAAATAATACTAAGACCAATTCACTGTTCAACTAGAATCGATATGGATAGAATGAAACTTAAAAGCATGTGTTGTGGGTATCCTTCCATATGGATCCTTGCAAAGAAAGGGCTTAACAAAACCCATTGCTTCTGGGGTTAGAGAAGGTCAAGATGGCTCACTATAACTGGGGTTAGCTTTGAGAATGGAACAGAATAAGCCAGATTTAGTGCATGCCCAAATGGACGAGTACCAAAAGGAAGGATATATGCAATTACACCTAAACTACAGATGACATGGCAAAACTTTTCTGTTGAAGGAGAGAATATTCGGCATGCATTGGGAAAGAAAATAAATTGCACACTATATCCATGTTGTCCTCAGGAGGCAACTTGGTCCATACATTAGGATGGATTGTGATCCAGTAACCTTGAGCATTTTTCCATGAAAATCAGATATAAACTTGTCTTCATTCATTAAAAAATATGAACATAAAAGAAGTTTTACATGTAAATGCAATGTAAAAATTGATATAAACCTGATTCCATGTATGCAAACAAAAATTAGCACTTGCAATTTAGTTATCATGACACATGAATTAATAATATAGTGAAATGGACTAAAATATAGGTAGTTTTAAACTGTTAATACCACAAAGCCTTGGGAGAACTAAAGCGCGATGATAGACAGGTGTTCCATTGAAAGGTCAGACGATCAGCCAAAGAACTAATAGAGCTAAATCTGAAACATTAGAGCTAAATCTATATTTGGTGCATGATACTGAATAAATGCTATTATTCTTCTTGCTCAGTGAACAGGATTTGACAAACAAATAAAAACACTATTAAAAACTGTTTTATGCATAGTGAATGTCAAGTGAACTTAATACGAACCAAAAAAAATATGTTCCACTGTCTTTGTATCTGCTAAGACATGCTGACGTGTAGTTCAAAGAAAAATCCCAACACGTTAACCCTGTAACTCATGATAAAATTGAAAGCAGCTTGTTATATATAATTGAGTTAAATCTTTAACAATGTTCAGAGTAAATACATCTGCAAATAAAGTTCTGTATTTGCGAGGGTGAACTGCACGATCCAGTAGCTCTGCTCCAAGACAAATTAAACCCATACACAAACATAGGTTATAAGCTTGCCAAGCATAGTTAGTTATTTCATCGAACATAAGGTAGGCATAGTTTGTTAGGCACAAAGTTACTGCAATCTATAATTCACCAACAGAAAACATTTATAGGAAAAATTTTGCCACAATAATATTTGTATCACACTCTTACAAAATATGACTATTTCCTTCCTTCTGGCCAAGTCAACCTAACACAACCACAACCAAAGTACTTATTGCTTAAGTTGGAATGCTACGTATAAAACAATGATCTTATATCTATAAATGCCTTTCTAATTACCATAGTCCGTGCAACCACCCTAAAGCCCATGCCCCAAGAGCCTACAGAGCAATACAAAACACTGGAAACAGAGATAAGATAAACAAATACCAGAGTTGTTTGCCGGTGAGGAAAAAAGTTATTTACACTAAAGCAAATAATTAAGTTGCCATATGTACTCATTCCTCACCACCAAAGTCATTGCTGGCAACTAAATGATTCATAAACTGAAAGATCCCATTAATTTGCCGGTGGTTTCTCACTCACTACCACGGACATCCTCATCTCAATCAAGCGGTAACCCTCACCTGTATCAAGTATGGTCTCCATCACGGAGCAAAGGTCACTAATGTAGGTAGTCATCTTTGTCGAGCAAATGCCCATCATCGATATGTGTCATCTTTTGTCAGGCCTAAAGAATAGCCCATCACCGATATGTTTGACCAACAAGACCAGTCAAACAAGGGCCCGACACTGATGATATAATCTCAAACGGGTCCTAATTAGTGCCCGTCATGGATGACTAACATCTCAATCGGGCTCTAACATAAGCCCGTCACGGAATACTAATATCTCCATCAGGCTTAAGTTAAAGCCCGTCACCGATCAGTCTTTTTCAAAAAAAATACTATGTTTTTTAGCTAGTCTCAGGCCTTTGCTAGCCATGTCCGCTGCAAAAATGACAGAAACAGAGATATTTCACATTCATTCACATACATCTGATACTCCCATAAATCTACTCACATCCATTATTCACACATATTTCACTTTGCAAGTACAAAATACATATAACAAAATTATAATTTAATAATGTCAGAATTTATTACATATTTACATGTATTTGTCATATTACAAAATGTATTTGTCCGCTATTTTATTTATTTGACTTTAACCCTGTAATTATACTGAACATTCCTTTGGAATTTAACATATCATGGACTATAAAGTCGCTATCTCTTCTCTAATCCTGTCAAAGCTAGTAGGCGCAGACTTGGATATATTTTCCTACATGTACATTTGAAAATTAGTCGATCGATATACATATATAATTCAAAGTAGTTAGTACGTATCACAATTGAGATCATAAACCTCAAATTTGGTCATAGTCTTAAACCTGTTGTTGTAGAGGAATCGCATGTTGTGGCACATATGGAGTCCACATGGAATCCGCATTGGTCGCCTACTTGCTGTTTGACGGGGATGTCCTTTTTTGGATGAGGGTTTGTTGATAATTGCTATACCGCCCTCCTTTCTTCACATATGTTCCCCACGCTTCGTCGATTGCTTGTTGGATCGGGGTCCAGTCATACGTCTTACTGATTTTGGAATTTATGTAGTGGTATGTGCTCCACTTTGGTGTAATGACCAGAAGGATCCAATGGGCACTGCGGCATTGATATAGTGAAAGTTAAATTCTAAAACACTACGTGTCATGCAATTGCATATATTTAGGGTACACACTTACTATTGATTATAGGCGCAGAGAAAGTAGTCCTTGTCTTGTTGGGCCAGCAAGGTCTCACAAATATAGTCCACCATGAACTTCTTGTCATGATCTAGAGTGGCGACCAAGACAATTTGTGGATCCAGGAAGGCCACTTCCGGTGCATTTCTCTGGCACCACTTCCAACTAAGCCTACACATAAGACAAACACTCTTATAAGCGTGTTATAAGGATTGTTTTTTTACCAAAATTGAGAAACACAAGAATACTTATAAGGAGTAGCACTTAAATAGACTTGTGTCCACCGCTCATAGTCTATAGAGGTCGAACAAGTCCTTGAAGTCTATGACGAGGTAGGTATCAGGCCCAAAAAATGGTTCTTTGCCATGATAACCTATGACATTAGTGTCCTTGTTCATCCTCTTGGCGCTTGTCCTCTCCATGTAGTAGTGGTGGAGATCCTTGCATGCGGTGCCCATCGTTTGTAGGACGTCGTCTCCAACCAAAGGCATGCCATTGGTGAACTCCGTTGATATGTTCTTGCCCATTTCTAGCTTCTTTGGTTTTAGACTCGAGGGCTTGGCCTTGCCTTGGGGTCTTCCTCTCCCCCTTGTCACAGGTTTGTCGTTAGTTTTTTGCGGAGGAGAGGAACACGCCTTCCTTGATTTCTTTAGCGGTGGGGGATTAATTTCTTTTGCCGTGCTGTCGGCCTCCATTTCAATGGCTATAGCAGCGGGAGCTGGACGGGCTGGAGGGGCTGAAGGAGTAGGTGTCGGTCGGGGCTGCGGTTGAACGCTTGGTGGAGTGGCTGACTTCGCTGTCAACTTGATATCAATAAGCTTCTTGGGCCATTGGATAAAACTTCCACGTGCAGCTTCTAGAGTAAGGATCTCGTCGTTCGGTAGGTACTGCAGTGGCAAATGAGCCATTCGTTCTTGACCGCGTCAACTTGTACTTTTGCCGTGCCGGCTATCAGTTGCACCCCATGCACTCTTGTATCTGAGGTCGGCTTAAATGCAAGTCCCTCGGCCACCACAACAATGAAGGACGACATCACCTTAATCAATAGTGTGCAGTGTGCCGGTTCCTATGACAGATTCATCCATATTTTTAGAATACTATATTAGAAGGATTGTTAAGACTGTTACGTCTTGTGGCCGAGAGTTTTACCATTATTTGATCGACGGCGGTTGCGAATGATTGTTGAGGTTCTGCCACCTCAGTTGATGTGCAACCGCTCCGCCTTTGTGTTAGACTATCTCGGTGCGGACCAATGGCATGCTCGGCGTTCTGCTGTGCCTGCTCTTGTCGTATCTCTTCCATTATCTTTACAGCCATGTCATCGAGCTGTGCCTTTACTTCAACGCTTATCTCAGCTCTAACCTGCTCTCGGATCTTCTCGACCAGCCGAGCATCTTTTCGGCCTTTGATAGGGCCAGCTTCTTGTATTGTCCCACGTATTCTGAAAATCCATATTTTCAAGGGACCAAAGCGCCAACTCCCTGTGTACGTCCACGGTGTTTGATGTCGCCCAACACTTGAGTGAAGATGTCATCCTTGCGTCTAGAAGAGCAGTCCTCCTCTTCGGAGGTCTGTCTCACAGCAACCAACTCTTTCTGCAATACAAGTGAGTTTAGTATAAATCGATAGTACGATTTGTGTAAAGAAACATATTAAGGTGAGACACTTATGATATTTTCATATACTTGTTGGTCTTGGGCATTTGGCCATGTGATTGTTCCATCGTTGTTCTTCACAACCCTTGCCCTTGTGTGTGGGATATCGGTAAAAGGAGCCGGCGTGTTGGATGCCTCTGCCGCCTCATCCTCTTTCTGCCATATCTCCATCTTCCTAGCATATCCCCCCGTGCCAAGTCGGTGCGGGTGCACGTTCCGAGCCTGGCGTGCCAACGTACTAACTTTGCTTCATTGGGGTTGGCAAATATTCTCTTGAAACAATTGATGATAGGTTGTACCACACGGCCTTCGCCGGACCACCCCGCTTTGACTGCTTTCCTTCATCAGCATTTTTTGTTCTCTTGTATTGAGAAGCCTTGCAGACAGGACAAGCATCTAGGTCCGCATATTGCTTGTGATACAGTATGCAGTCGTTTGGACAAGAGTGAATTCTATGGAACTCTAACCCTAGGGACACAAAACCTGCTTTGCTTCATATGTCGTCTAGTGTTCTCATCTGGAAGCATGTCTTTAGAATTCCCAAAAGATGTGTGGGAATCTTGTCTGTCCATCCACTGTTTGCCTTCAGCTTCATTAGCTCCAACGTAGCTGATAATTTTGTGTGTTTTTCCTTACATCCGGCGTATAAAGGCTTCTCCGAATCACTGACCAACCTGCTGAACTTCAGGGAATCTCTCACGTTGTAGTTCTTGTCCTCAACGTCACGTAACATGTATTGCAAAATATCATGATCCACATCAACCCTTTCACCGCCCAGTGGAGAAGGTACAAACATGTCATGCTCATCTTCATCTTCTTGATTTTGTGCATCACTTCTGTCTGCAGCTGCACCACTGCCTGATTCTTGCTCTCCATGTTTTACCCAACATGTGTACCCCTCCATGAATCCTCGTTGTATCAGATGAGCGTGTACGTCCACTCTACTATGAAGCATAATCTCATTTTTCCAATCTACACATGGACAACACATGTAATAGCTCTTTTTTCTTTTCCTATCCTCCTCCGGTATTTATAAAATTTATCATGCCATTTCGATACTCTTCGCTATAACGACGCACATTTTTCCCATACATCCAACTTCGATCCACCGCTGAGCTGCAAAAAAGTGAAAAATATTAAATTAACATTTTGTACATAAGTATCTACTAGATTTATGAGAAATGACTACTATTTTTCAATTACTTTTGCATTTTCTGATTTCCTAGAAAAAATGACAAAAAGTTACCCTCTTCCTCCTCCCACCAAGATAGTGAACAGTGGGATAACCACTCCAACTATCTGCTTGGGGTATTTATAGAGCGCAATAAATAGCTGTAACGGCCAATGAACTAGCAACTGTAATGGGTATTATAGTTATCTTTGTCAGGCCTAACTTCAAGCCCATCACCGAAGGCAATCATCGGTGACGGGCCTAATTATTATCTTAATCGGGCCATGAGCTAGAGCCCGTCACTGATGACAAACATCAATGACGGGCTTATATTGGGGCCGACAAAGATAACATTTTTTATCTTTGTCGATCCATTAGTTTGGCCTGTCACGGATGTTTGTCATCCGTCACGGGCTCTAGAATTATGCACATATGACATGTCTGTGCGACTATATCTTTGTCGGTCTCTTCTTAGGCCCGTTTGAGATGAGTTAGTTGTGACGGCCCGCAAAACTCAGGCATGTTATGGGCCATCACAGATAAAAGGATCTGTAGTAGTGACCGCAGCTTTGGATTCCAAGTGATCCTCGTCGTTGGAGGAGACGCCGTCGGATTCCTCATTCCCGCTATTCCTCCTCCCCCAACATGTAATCCCATCTATGAGATCACAAACCACATCAGTGAAAATCGCCCAAACCAGCCAGCATAACCCGATTTGTTTCACAGATATGCATTGATCGTGAGGTAATCCTTGTTGAGGTTGATATCCTCCGGTGAGACGCCGGTGTGTCCGGTCATCGTTGCCGTCACCACCACTGTCGCCTTCCTCTTCCCCCACTTCTTCGCCATCTTGGAGAGCTCCTTGATAGGGGAAAGGATGAGCGCAAGAAGTAGACAGCGGTCAGGCGACAGCAAGCCTCGGATGGCACCGCTAGGGATGGAGTGGCGGCGTCGTCTCGGATGGTTTAGTGAGCGCTAGGGTTGGGACGACGGCAGCAAGGGGTGTGTCGTGGCTATTAGAGATTAGAGATAAACCTCTCGTGTATATCCTGTGTATGTACTCCTATATCACATGTAACAACCAGATGCCGGATAGGATTAGATGAGTTTGTTTTAAGCTTGTAACAATCCGACTATGTTATTTTATGTATGTGCCACGGAGAGGCTTTTCTTCTATCTAATCTAACAAGCAACACATCGTGAGTCCGAGCTAGGGCCGGTGTTTCTCCATGCAATAGCGCCTCTGAAATTTGCACATGGTATCAGAGCCATGGCGAATTCAAGCGTCGCCGCAAATTCATCTACCAATTCGCTGTTTGGAGTCCACGTCGCTGTAAAGCTCTCCAAATCAAATTATGCCTTTGGAAGGCGCAGGTTCTCACCGTGATACGTGGTGCTCGTCTCGAAGGCCACATCACCGGCAAAACCAAGGTTCCAGACAAAGAATTCATCGAGAAGAAAAATGATACAATCGTCACCACGCCGAATCCTATGTTTGAGGAGTGGTATGCCCAAGATCAACAGGTCCTAGGGCTAATCTTCTCTTCGGTTGGGAGAGAAGTGTTCGGCCAAATTGTAGCTGCAACAACTGCGACACAAGCATGACAGGAGGTGGAGCAGATGTTTGCTGCTCAGATGTGTGCCAGGACGATGAACGTGCGATCCGTATTAACAACAACCAGGAAAGGTAATATATCAATTGCTGAATATTTTGTCAAGATGAAGGGGTATGCAGATGAGATGCTTGCCGCCGGGAAGCCATTGGATGATGAAGAACTAGTTTCTCACATCTGCAATGGATTGGATTCTGAATATAACCCGGTGGTCACAGTAGTAGCAACAAGAATCGAGCCAATTTCTGTTTTAGAACTATATTCTCAACTTCTTAGCTTTGAAACAAGGCTTGATCTTCAAGATGGATCAGGACTATCCGCACATGCTGTTAACAGATCAAGTGGACGTGGAGGCTTTGGTGACCATGTGCCAAATCATGGCCGCAGCAACCGCGGTCGTTGGCCAGGACGCGGTCGTGGCACACAGCCGCGCAACAGCAGCAGCCACTAGCTCCAATTCTCAGGTGGTTCTGATGAACGACCAACTTGTCAAGTGTCTCAAAAAAGGACATACAGCTAACAAGTGTTGGCACTGTTTTGATGAAAAATTTGTTCCTGAAGAGCGTCATGCTGCTGCTACAATAAATTCATACAACATTGACATCAACTGGTATGTTGACACCGAAGCAACAGATCACATCACAGGCGAGCTGGAAAATTGTCCATATATGAGAAATACAAAGGCAATGATAAAATTCACACAACTAGTGGCATAGGTATGGAAATTAAACACATTGGTCATACTACTGTTCCAACCCAATTTCGTAATCTATATCTAAATAATGTTCTCCATGTTCCTAAAGCCAGGAAAAGCCTTATTTCAGTTCATCGTCTTACTAAAGATAATTCTATTTTTCTTAAACTTCACCGTGATTACTTTCTATCAAGGATCGAGCCACAAAGAACATAATCCTTAGAGGGCACCGTTACAAGGGACTATATCCTCTTCCTTCAGTTCAGTCAATAAAGCAGGTTTTTGAGTAGTGAAGCCATCCCTATCTAGGTGGCACAGCCGTCTAGGACATCCATCATTCCCAATTATGTCTAGGATTGTTAGCAGTAATAAGCTACCTTGTTCTGTTGAGTCTAATAAAGAGTCAGTTTGTGATGCTTGTCAAAAAGCCAAAAGTCATCAGCTACCTTATAGTAGATCAATTAGTTCCTCAAAGTTTCCCTTAGAACTTGTTCATTCAGACGTCTGGGGTCCTGCATTGAACTCTATTGGCAGAAAAAATACTATGTTAGCTTTATTGATGATTTTAGCAAGTTCAACTGGATCTATTTTATTACTTATAAATCTTAAGTTTGTCAAAAGTTTCATGAGTTTCAGACTATGGTAGAGAGATTATTTGATCGCAAAAATCTCTCCATGCAAACTGGCTGGGGAGGAGAATATCAGAAACTCTGTAGTTTTTTTAGAAGCTTGGCATTGTTCATCATGTCTCTTGTCCTCATACGCATCAACAAAATAGAGTTGTTGAGCACAAGCATCGACATATTGTTGAAGTCGGGTTGTCTCTTCTTGCTCATGCATATATGCCCCTAAAATTCAGGGATGAAGCATTTATGGCAGTTGCTTTTCTCATCAATCGCATGCCCAGCATAGCCATCCAACATGACACCCCTTTAAAACGTTTGTTCAAGCAAGAGCTCGATTCTTCACGGTTTTGGTTGTGCATGTTGGTCATGTTAGTATTTATGTATTTATGAATAAAGTGTTATTCAGTTCCATGAAATAGACATCTTGTATTGATCAATAAGTACGTGACTTATTTATGAGACTCTTTATGTATGAATCTATTTCTAAACGATCCCGATCATATGTCATATTGTTGGAACAAATATGATTCTAAGATCGGCATGTTTATTGATTGATGATCATGTCTCATAGATCATGGGTATGAAGATATCAAATCAATAAACATGGACATATGTATTGGAGAACACATTGTTGGATAGACCCACCATGAGACACTACAGAATTAATGTGCCATTAGTTGGTCTCGGGTAGTGTTGGTACAAAGTCCTTAGACCTGAGATCACCATGGATTCCAACATGTGTAGTAGCCTACTTTGGGACTACCAAACGCTATTCCGTAATCGGGTAGTTATAAAGGTAGTTTTCGGGTTTGCTATGAAACATGGAGTGGGATGTGAGTGATCAAGATGGAATTTGCCCCTCCTTTGGAGAGATATCTGGGCCCCTCGAGGTAATGGATTATGAAAATGCATGGCCATGCTAAGTTGATTGAGGAGTCAATCAACGGACGATAATCCAATACGGTTCGAGTGAATGGTTAAGCTATTGAAGGGATGGCACACATCTTGCCTATAGCTTAACCGGTATCGTGAGGCAAAGGGATTTGTGTACACATTACAGGTTCGAGCCGATATTATATTCTTGTATACTATGGTGTCAATATGTGCTGCTAGGCGCCGCGTTGATGTGTCGGCTAAGTTGGACTCGAGCCTACGGTCGGCTAAGTTAGACTATAGCCGAAACCGAGTATACCGAACCTACGTGGTCGCACGCTTAAGGGGATAAGAACAGGCTTCGAGTTGGACTCGGATACGGCTCGATCGGATAGGGATCCGATCGGATAGAGTCATATGGGCTTACGACGTATGGGCAGCCAACTCTGTGAGATTCGGATAGGATCCGATTCAAAATAGAGTCCTGATCGGCCACTAGTCCCGTCGGCCAACTCTATATAAAGGAGGGAGGGGTGGAGAGCTGCGGCACGTCAATTGCATCGCGTGCAACGAAGTCGCCGAGATCAATCTCCACGAAACCCTCCCCACTTTCGAGCCAAACCCTAGCCTTGCATCGCGTGCTAGCACACGGGTGTACGGCGTTTTGTCCCCGGACGTGTGGATACCGGTAGAGGCGCTGCTACGTTGCACGCCGTAGATCGGCTTCGGATCGGCTGCGGTCGGGCGCATCGGAGCGAGGCGCGAGAACACGGTCGGACGACTCGGATCGGCTACGGCATCTGCGAATCAGCCGATTGGCGAATCGGCGTCCCGTATCGGTTGTCGGCTTGCGAGAATCAGCTACACTATTCCGGATCGGATAGCCCCGATTGGCTATTTCCGCCGCACACTCCAATCGGTAACGATCTATCGGCCCTTACTTGCAAGTGTTCCTGGTTTGCGCGGTAGAAATTTTTGTTTTCGGCTAGCGTAGCTTCCGCGTAACCCTTCGGGTATCGAGCTAATCTTGCCTAGTTCGGGTTTTAGATTGGATCTGGAACAAGTTTTGCGCACGGGTTGATTAGATCAATCGGTTTTACGGGATATGTTGAGGAGAGTTAATGGTAATTGCGTTCCTTGATAGTGTATCGGAACGGCGTAATGTGATTACGTCGAAGCAATTTCCATATAACTCGGTTTGAGTTGGGTTCGAGATAGCGTTCCTTGATAATGTATCGGAACGGTATAATGTGATTATGCCGAAGCTATCTCGTAGTCCGATCTTGTTAACTGCCTCGCGCCTACGCAAACCATCTCCCTTGATAGTGTATCGGGACGGCATAATATGATCATGCCGACATGGTTTCCATAAGCGAATTCATAGATTGGATCTATGAATTTCGTGTGGTGTTCCGGGCGCTGCCCGGAAGCCCGCGAGGGGGCGGCCGTGTGCGTACCCCCTTATAGGTCGTCTCAATGCCGTAGCTCTACGATAAGTAGAAAACGTTTCTACGCCTAACTTGTTTTTGCAGAGAATGCTTTGAGATGGTATGGCCCTATTGTATGTATGAGATGCATGTGATGCATGTAATATTCTTTCATATGTGCAATCCCTGTAATATTCTTTCATACGTGCAATGCTTGTAATATTCTTTCACGACCTGCGAGTCGATGTAATCTTCAATTAGAGCTTCTATAGTAGTAGCTTAGTTTGAAGAAATCAAGCATTCGGCACTCGAAAGAACGGTGATGAAGATGGAGATCCTATACACCGGCATGGAGATGGAGATCACCATGTGAAGGGGGCCATACTATTTCACTATATGCTATTCTTCTTGCTTTCATATGTGATATGTTTGTTTGATAGGATAGCATCCCTCGCAAAATTAAGTAGTAATGATGCCCTTCCAAATGTTGCACCCGTCACCGTTATGCTCGTCAATGGTGGGTCGACAAGCGAGTGCCATTCTCTATCATAACACGAGGGGGTATATGTCGACATATACATGCAGGAGCATTTGGTTTACTTAACAAGGCTATCAAAACAGTTTTGGGCCTTGGGGCATAGGTTGGCGCCGGGGCATGGAGATGCCACACCAACAACAAGAGTCACATGGAGATGTGATTAGCAAGGTGTTGCTTACCGATGTTACTAATTTTCTAGCGGTGATGCCAAAGCTCACTAGAAAATTAATTAACATGTGGATCTTGACCCAATACGTAACCTAGAGGGAAGGTGGAAAATACGTAATGGGAGTCTAATGTTAAATTGTTTAACAATAGACATAGCATAAACATTGTGCTAAACTTTGCTTTTTCTGTTGTAGAATAAATGGCGGCTAATACTACACCCAGTACCTTTAATTTGCGATCTATTCTCGAAAAGAAAAATTAAATGGAACAAACTTTATGGATTGGTATCGCAACTTGAGAATTGTTCTCAAGCAAGAGCGTAAGGAGTACGTTCTTGAAGTACCCTATCCCGAGGATTTGCCAAATAATGCCACTTACGCACGGAGGGCTTATGAGAAGCACACTAATGATGCCCTAGATATAAGTGTCTCATGCTTGCTACAATGTCCCCCGAGCTTCGAAGCAATATGAGAGCAGCGATGCTCACACTATTATTCAGGGCTGCGTGGCATGTTTGAGAACCAAGCTCGGGCCGAGAGGTTCAACACCTCAAAGTCCTTGTTTGCGTGCGAGCTTGTTGAGGGGAATCCCGTCGTCCGCATGTGATAAAGATGATTGGCTACATTGAGAGTCGGAAAACTGGGTTTTCCCCTTAGCCAAGAGTTGGCTACGATGTGATTCTCCAATCGCTCCCTCCGAGCTTCGAGCCATTCATATTAAATTATCACATGAACAATATGGATAGGACCTTGGCGGAATTGCATGGGATGCTAAAGACAGTGAGGAGAGTATCCAAAAACGGTCATCATGTGATGATGATGCGAAGGCTAAGCGCAAACCACCGTCAAGAAGCTTTGCACCAAGAGGAAGTTAACTCCCGATGAGATCGCGAGTGCCTCCAATGCAAAGAAGGGCAAGAAAGGGTCGGCGGCATCGATGCCGTTTGCTTCTATTGCAAGGAGACAGCCACTGGAAGAGGAACTGCAAGAAGTACATGGAGGATCTCAAAAGAAGCAAAGTACGACTTCGCCGGTATTAATGTTATAGACATTAATCTTGCTACTTCACCTACGACTCTTGGGTATTTGATACCGGATCGTAGCTCATATTTGCAAATCGTTGCGGGGAATGAGAAGAAGTAGAGGCTTGAGAAGGGGGAGAGGTGAACTGCGCGTCGACAATGGAGCAAGCGTTGCTACGATTCTTGCGGCACCGTACCACTTCATCTACCTTCAGGATTAGTTTTGGAATTAAATAATTGTTATTGTGTTCCAACACTATGTCAAAACGTTATTTCCGCTTCATGTTTGCAAGCGGAAGGATATGATTTTAGATCAATGAACAATGGTTGTTCAATATATCTCGAGAGATATGTTCTATTTTCATGCTCCATTGGTGAATAGATTATACGTTTTGAATCTTGAAGCATCTCCCATCTATAGCATTAATACGTAAAAGGCAACTCTCTAATGATATAAACCCCACGTTTATCCGGCATTGTCGCTTAGGCCATATAAATAAGAAACGCATGGAGAAGCTCCATAAGGATGGACTGCTTCACTCTTTTGATTTTGAAACATTTGAGACATGTGAGTCTTGTTTACTTGGTAAGATGACAAAGACACCTTTCACGGGACATAGTGAGAGAGCAAGTGACTTATTGGCACTTGTACATACCGATGTATGTGGACCAATGAGCTCAACGGCCGAGGTGGTTATCGTACTTTATTACCTTTACCGATGACTTTAGTAGATATGGTTATATCTACTTAATGAGGCATAAGTCCGAATCCTTTGAAAAGTTCAAAGAATTCCGAATGAAGTCAGAATCATTTAGGAAAAACAATCAAGTTTCTACGATCGGATCGTGGAGGGGAATACTTGAGCCAAGAGTTTGGTAATCATCCGAAAGATTGCGGAATTGTTCCACGTTGACTCCGCCAGAACTCCACAATGGAATGGGGTGTCCGAACGGAGAAATCGCACCTTGTTGGACATGGTGCGGTCGATGATGAGCCAAAGTGATCTTCCGCTATCCTTCCGGGGATATGCTCTTGAAACATTTGCTCACACTAAATAGAGTTCCATCTAAGTCGGTTGAAAAGACACCATATGAGATATGGACAGGGCAACCCCTAGTTTGTCTTTTCTCAAAATTTGGGGATGTGAGGCTTATGTAAAACGTTTACGGTCGACAAGCTCACACCCAAATCGACAAGTGCTTCTTTGTGGGATATCCTAAGGAAACTAAGGGATATTACTTTTATAATCGGTTACAAGGCAAAGTGTTTGTCGCCCGACATGGTGTCTTCTTGGAGAAAGAGTTTCTTTCAAGAAGGGTTAGTGGGAGCAGGGTGCATCTTGAAGAAATTCAAGAAACACCGAAAACGTTTCAGCGACCACGAACCACAACAGAGGAACAAAGTGTTGCGCCACCGCTTGTAGATACACCGCCCCACGGAGGTCGAAAGATCACGTCGTGCGCCCGACAGTACACAGTGCGGAACAACGTGATATATTATTGTTGGACAACGATGAACCTAAGACCTATGAGGAAGCGATGGTGGGACCCGATTCCAACAAATGGCTTGGAGCCATGAAATCCGAAATAGAATCCATGTACGACAATCAAGTTTGGAACTTGGTTGATCCACCGATGGTGTCAAAACCATTGAGTGTAAATGGGTTTTTAAGAAAAAGGCCGATATGGATGGAAATGTTCACATCTATAAGGCGCGATTGGTGGCGAAAGGTTTTAAACAGATTCAAGGAGTTGATTATGATGAAACCTTCTCGCCCGTCGCAATGCTTAAATCTATTCGGATTATCCTAGCGATTGCTGCATATTTCAATTATGAGATATGGCGATGGATGTCAAAACGGCTTTCCTAAATGGAAACCTAAGCGAGGATGTATACATGATACAACCTCGGGGTTTTGTCGATCCGAATCGCCTCGAAAGATATGCAAGCTACGTAAATCCATTTATGGATTGAAGCAAGCATCTCGGAGTTGGAATATTCGTTTTGATGAAGTAATCAAAGGGTTTGGTTTCATCAAAAATGAAGATGGGTATGGTTCCATATGCTTCGGCAATTGGATCCATCATGTATGCCATGCTTTGTACACGCCTGATGTCTCGTACGCTTTGAGTGCTACGAGCAAAGGTCACTGGATCTGCGTAGAAGAATATCCTTAAGTACTTGAGAAGAACTAAGGATATGTTCCTAGTCTATGGAGGTGAAGAAGAGCTCGTTGTAAGTGGTTACACCGATGCTAGCTTCCAAAGCAGACAAGGATGATTATAGATCGCAATCGGGTTCGTGTTCTCTGAACGGAGGCGCAGCACTGGAAGAGTTCCAAGCGGATACGTTGCTGATTCTACAACGGAGGCCGAGTACATTGCTGCTTCGGAAGCGCAAAGGAGGCTGTTTTGGATCAAGAAATTCGTTTCGAGCTTGGTGTGATGACTAGTACGATCGGTCCAATGTCTCTCTATTGTGACAATAGTGGAGCCAATGCGTAAGCCAAGGAGCCGAGGTCACATCGAAGTCCAAACACATACTTCGGCGATATCATCTCATCCGCGAGATTGTGGATAGAGGTGATGTCAAGATATGCAAAGTGCACACGGATCTCAACATAGCCGATCCGCCGACAAAACCTCTCCTCCCGAAGCATGAGGCGCACACAAGAGCAATGGGTATTAGATACTTACATGATTGACTCTAATGCAAGTGGGAGATTGTTAGTGATATGCCCTAGAGGCAACATGGAGATGTTGGATATCACGTCAATGTTTATGTATTTATGAATAAAGTGTTATTCAGTTCCATGAAATAGACATCTTGTATTGATCAATAAGTACGTGACTTATTTATGAGACTCTTTATGTATAAATCTATTTCTAAATGATCCGATCATATGTCATATTGTTGGAACAAATATGATTCTAAGATCGGCATGTTTATTGATTGATGATCATGTCTCATAGATCATGGGTATGAAGATACCAAATCAATAAACATGGACATATGTGTTGGAGAACACATTGTTGGATAGACCCACCATGAGACACTACAGAATTAATGTGCCATTAGTTGGTCTCGGGTAGTGTTGGTACAAAGTCCTTAGACCGAGATCACCATGGATTCCAACATGTGTAGTAGCCTACTTTGGGACTACCAAACGCTATTCCGAATCGGGTAGTTATAAAGGTAGTTTTCGGGTTTGCTATGAAACATGGAGTGGGATGTGAGTGATCAAGATGGAATTTGCCCCTCCTTTGGAGAGATATCTCTGGGCCCTCGAGGTAATGGATTATGGAAATGCATGGCCATGCTAAGTTGATTGAGGAGTCAATCAACGGACGATAATCCAATACGGTTCGAGTGAATGGTTAAGCTATTGAAGGGATGGCACACATCTTGCCTATAGCTTAACGGTATCGTGAGGCAAAGGGATTTGTGTACACATTACAGGTTCGAGCCGATATTATATTCTTGTATACTATGGTGTCAATATGTGCTGCTAGGCGCCGCCGTGACAGGTCGGCTAAGTTGGACTCGAGCCTACGGTCGGCTAAGTTAGACTATAGCCGAAACCGATTATACCTGAACCTACGGGTCGCACGCTTAAGGGGATAAGAACAGGCATTCGAGTTGGACTCGGATACGGCTCGATCGGATAGGGATCCGATCGGATAGAGTCCTATGGGCTTACGACGTATGGGCAGCCAACTCGTGAGATTCGGATAGGATCCGATTCAAAATAGAGTCCCGATCGGCCACTAGTCCCGTCGGCCAACTCTATATAAAGGAGGGAGGGGTGGAGAGCTGCGGCACGTCAATTGCATCGCGTGCAACGAAGTCGCCGAGATCAATCTCCACGGAAACCCTCCCCACTTTCGAGCCAAACCCTAGCCTTGCATCGCGTGCTAGCACACGGGTGTACGGCGTTTGTCCCCGGACGTGTGGATACCGGTAGAGGCGCGCTACGTTGCGCGTTGTAGATCGGCTTTGGATCGGCTGCGGTCGGGCGCATCGGAGCGAGGCGCGAGAACACGGTCGGACGACTCGGATCGGCTACGGCATCTGCGAATCAGCTGATTGGCGAATCGGCTGTCCCCGGGTATCGGCTGTCGGCTTGCGAGAATCAGCTACACTGTTCCGGATCGGATAGCCCTGATTGGCTATTTCCGCTGCACACTCCAATCGGTAACGATCTATCGGCCCTTACTTGCAAGTGTTCCTAGTTTGCGCGGTAGAAATTTTTGTTTTCGGCTAGCGTTGCTTCCGCGTAACCCTTCAGGTCCAACTTGCGTCCCTACAACAAGCATAAGCTAGAGTTTCATTCCAAACTTTGTGTCTTTTTGGCTATAGCAGTCTCCATAAAGGTTTTAAATGTCTTAATGTTGCGTCCGACCGCATATATATCTGTGGAGATTATGGCAATCGGATACCCTCATGGTAAGCTTGTCCGACTGATAATAGGGATAGGTTGCGCCTAAGGATTATGTAAACCGGCTATGACTTGGGTGTTACGTTGCCGATGAGATAAGGCAACAACTCATAGTCATAACTTGGTAAGATTGAGGAAACCGACATAGAATATGATAGGGTTTCCGACTTGTAAGCCCGCCCTCCAAGACTATATAAGGAGGGTAGGGGCGTCCCTTGAGGGATATCAGACACAAGAGCAACAGATCTGATTTGTGCGATACACAAGATCTTGAGATCAATAAACACTCGTCGGATCGAATCCCCGAAACAGGAGTAGTGTATTACCTCACTAGAGGGCCTAAACCTGTCTAAACCCTTTTTTCCACTTAACCCATTGTGCTTAGTGATCTTGACTACACCCCCAAATTTCTATTGCCGAAACCGATAGTTGGCGCGCCAGGTAGGGGCCCGCGCGTCAAGATTTCTTCTTCATCTCGCCGACAAGCGCGATGGGATCTTCACCAGGCGTCGACGACTTCGCCGCCAAAGGACTCAACAAGCTCTCCTTCCCCGACTCGGATTCAAACCAGTCGGGAAGGGGAACCCGCTCGGTGTCGTTCGGGCTACCAAACGACACTGAGTTCTACGACAAAGTTCTGACTTCCGAGTTGGAGTCATCCACTTGGAAGGAGGAATCCACTCGGCGCCGTTCGGATTACCAAACGCCGCTGAGATCTACAGCCACCTTCTGACCTTCACGTTGGAATCCATCCACTTGGGATGAGAAACCCTCTCGGCGCCGTTTGGGTTACCGAACGCCGCTGAGATCTATTGCAATCTCCTTTCTTCCGAGTTAAATTTGACTCACTCGGGAGAACCATCATCATCAAGCAGCGACCTGGACTGGAACGATCCAGACTCAAGTGATCCGGGCTCAAGGGAAGTCGCCGTCATCCTCCAACCGTTCGGATCATGCTCATCCACGGAGCTCGATGAATACCTCAGCTCCTCAGATTTCGACGATCTCTACGGCATCTCCACGAACGAGGCCAACGACTCCGACTTCGACAAGGATTACGAGCCAAAGTGCTTTGATATTCTCATGGCTGAGGTGGCTAAGACCGACTCGTCCATGGCCCGCAGAATCGCAGAAGAAGAGCAAGCCAGGCTTGAGCAGGAGCGCAATCTGGCGGAGGAGGAGAATAGGCGCAAGGAGGAAGCCGACAGAAGAAAGCGAGACCTGAGGGTGACTGGGCGATCTGCTCGGGAGGCCATACTTCAGACACGAGTTGACAACACCAACATCTTCCAGACGCCTCAACAGAACGCCATTGCCGCCCTCACCCTCCTCGACACTGTTATCGAAGCGGCACCCGCTACGGTAACACCAATCCTAGACAAGATCAAGACCATCGTCGCGGCCACAGCCAATTGCTCTCCCTCCACCTCAGCACGAAGGTCGACTGAGTCCGTCGCTGAAACGCCCGATTGCTCTCCCTCCACCTCAGCACCACGGTGTTCAAGCTGACAAAGAACATAAAGGTTGTGTTCGGGAAGGGAAAGAGTGCTTCAGGCAAGAGGAAGAAAGAAGTGGTAGAAAACACGCTACCCTTCAAGAAACATTTAATCTTTTTCAAGTACCTGACGTACTGGAAAGACCTGGAGATTCGTCATGCCATCGATGTCGTGCACCTCGAGAAAAACGTGTTTGGCAGTGCCATCGGGACTTTACTTGACATCCCTAGTAAAAGAAAGGATGGGTTGAAGTCACGTAACAACCTGGTCAATTTGGGCATAATGAAAGATCTCCACCCGATAGAGCTAACGAATGGTAAGATTGAGATTCCACCGGCATGCTACTCAATGACACTAGAAGAGAAAAAAGCTTTCTGTAAATGTCTTCGTGGATTGAAAGTGCCGACTGGATTCTCATCGAATATCCAGAAACTAGTATCAATGAAAGATTTGTCGATTTCTGGATACAACGCTCACGACTGTTATAAGATGCTTACAGTATTTCTCCCTATTGCTATAAGGGCGGTGAAACCAGTGCACACCAAGGTAGTGATAACAAAGATGTGCTATTTTTTTAATCGAGTATCGCAGAAAGTTTTTGATCCAGAAGAATTAGGACCCCTTCAGAAATTCGCAGTTGAGACAGCTTGCCAGCTAGAGATGTTTTTTCCTCTATCGTACTTCGACATGATGGAACATCTCGTTGTTCACATTGTCCCTCAAATTATTGAACTTGGTCCTCTATACCTACATCAAATGTGGGCGTATGAGCGATACATGGCTGTTCTGAAAGGGTATGTCCGCAATCGTGCTCATCCGGAGGGCTCGATGATAAGAGGGTTACACAACTGAGGAGGTTGTCAAGTGTTGCCTAGATTATATGAAAGATGCCAACCCCATTGGGATACCGATGCCTCGAAATGATGGAAGATTATCTGGGAAGGGTACTGTGGGAAGAAAATGCTTCTACGACAACGATTACAAAGCGGTATCAGATGCACACAGCAGTGTTCTTCAACAACTCACCATCATTGCGCGCTACATTGAGCAACACACTTCCAAGATCAGAGCATGCAATCCTGGGCGATCCGATGATTGGGTTTCGAAAAAACAGAAGCGCACTTCCCCCAATGGCTTAAGGATCAAAATCTACCGTCTGGTGAATCACTCGAGGAAAAAATGGTAGAAAGACTCGCAGCTGGCCCAACAAGCCTTGTGACCTCATGGCAAGGGTATGACATCGGTGGATACTCTTTTTACACCAACAACAAAGACAAGAAAAGCTCTGCGCAGAACAATGGGGTTTGTGTCGAAGCGTTGGACGCAACAGGGCAGAAGAAATCATACTACGGGATCATACAAGAAATATGGGAACTTGACTACGGTTTAAACATTCAGATCCCTGTTCTCAGATGCCAATGGGTGAAAGACAGCATGGTAGATAAAATTGTACTTACGTGTGCTGAACGGAGTAAAATTGGACACAAGGATGATCCATGGGTTGTTGCCGAGCGTGTTGCACAAGTTTTCCATGTGAAGGATCCTTCCGATGAAAAGATGGACATTATTGTATCGGGCAAACAACATATCATTGGTATTGACAACATTGAAGACGCGTCCGACTATAATCAATACGACGACATTTCGTTATTCACAGATCTTCCTACGCGGATGAAACACATTAAGAGTGTCCTCGACGAATCAAAGTTTGCATCCATGCAGAAGGATGTTCATCCAAAAATTGTAAAACGCTAGTTTGTTTTTTGCGTATAGTATGTTTTGCGAGCGAATGTATCAAACTTATGGTGTTACGAGCGAATGTGCGGTTCTATGTGATGAATTGATATTTCTATGTGATGAATTGATATTTCTATATGCGATGAATTAATATTTGACGAATTTACGTATACGTTTCGGCCCTGGCACTCGGCAAAATTTTGAAAAATTTCTCAGATGTAACTCCTAATTATAAAATTTGGTAATTTTTTGATTGGTTTTGCTATATTTTTTTGATTTATTTTATTTTCATGAATTTTTTTTCCAAGTCTCACATTTGAACTGCAAGTGATTAAAAAAAGGAATAAAATTAGTGGAAAAATTATATACATGTTATTTAGACCCGCTTGAGTCATTATCCTGTAAAGGTGAATAATTTTTAAAATTTTCTTCATGAAACATGATTAGGAACCTATTGACCGAATGATTTTAAAATTATATAAATAGCAAACGAAGTCAGAAAATCATGAAATTTGTCTAGATGTCATGATATTATACGTAGAGGCTGTGGTAAAAAATTGAGAAGGTTTTGAATATTTTATCAGATACGACGCTCACAAAACTGAAGATTGGTTAGATTTGGAGAGAAAGTGACGACCAAATTATCGTTTGATTTCAAAAAAATTTCCATAGGCAATAATTAGCATATATTGATTTATGGAAAAATTTGGAAATTTTTTTGAATCAATTTGATAATTTTTTTCATTAATATCCAATTTGATACAAATTATTGAGAGAGAGGGTTGATTATCGCGTGCGGGCGGCTTAACGGCCCGCACGTGAAAATATCTTCCCGGCGGGCCGCTTAAAAGGCCCGCACGGAAAAACATTTTCCCGTGGGGCGGTTTAAGCGGCCCGCACGGGAAAATCATTTTCCCATGCGGGCCACTTAAACAGCCCGCACGGGAAGATCGTTTTCCCGTGCGGGCCGTTAAGCCACCCGCACGCAAAAATCGGGGCCTATATAACGACCACGCGGGCTCCCGAAAATTCCAAGTCCCCGGTGAATTTCAGATCTATGCCGCTAGTGTGTGAAAATTTTTGCCGAGCAACCGCCGACCGCCACCGCGCCCTTTCCCCACCCTCGCCGCCGCGCCTCACCGCCCATGCCCCGTGCCGCACTTCCCCGCGCCGCGGCCCATCCCTCTCTCTCTCCGTCGCCGCTGCTAGCCACATCGCCGCCCATCCCTCTCTCTTTCCATCGCCGCCGCTAGCTGCGTCGCCGCCCATCCCTCTCTCTCTCTCCGTTGCCACCGTCGGCTCACGACCGCCGCGACGCCTTTGCCGACTCCGCCGTCCCCGTTGACTTCACCGGCCCGATCCCCGTGCGACCGCCGCCGCCCACCACCACCGCCCGGCGGTCTCAACCCGCCGGCCTCAACCGGCGCCTCTTCACCGCCGCCCTCAAGACCGTCACCGCCGCCCTTCACCGGCTCACTGTCGTCGCCGTCTTCAAGACCGCCGCCCCTTCACCGTCGTCGGTCCCATCCCCGCACGACCGCCGCCGGTCCCATCCTCGCGCGACCTCCGCCGACCACCAATTAGTACTTCCCCTCCCCGGGAATGTGGATGTTTATGCTGTGTTCTTGCGAGAAGATGATTATGCTAAGTTGATTATATGGATGTGGATGAATGGATTATGGATGTGATTGTACTGTGATGGATGTTTTTGGGATAGTAGTAGAGTATAGAAAAATATGATGTGTTGATGAATGGATATATAGAAATTGAATGTGGATGAATGGATTATGTATGAATTTTAGATAAATTTTGGATGAATGCACGGAAATTTTTTTGATGAGTTTTTGATATAACTGTAAAATGAACTTTTATTTATTTGATGGAACTCTAGTTAATTTTGATGGAAATGTAAAATGAACTATTTATTTTTGGATGGATTTGTCGATGAATTTTTTTTGTGTGAAATGTGTTATGTCGTGATGGATTTAGCATATAGTGTGTTGTCGGAATGAATGAATGAATACAGTGAATGGATACAGTGGGATTTTGACATATAGATGTGAGATTGTGACAGTAAAAATGATGTGTAGGACTTCAATTTTTTTGATGGAAGTGTTCGTTCGTTCGTTCGTGGACGGACGAACGAACGAACGGACGGACGGACGGACGGAAGGACGAGCGAACAAACGAACGACCGAACGAATGACCGAACGAAGGACCGAACGAACGACCGAACTACCGACCGAACAAACGACCGACTGAACGAACGAACAAACGAGTGTTCGTTCGTTCGGTCGGCCGGCGTTCGCTCGCTCGTTCGTTCGTTCGTTCGCTCTCGGTCCTTCGTTCGGTCGTTCGTTCGGTTGTTTGTTTTAGGATTGAATATTTTTGATGAATTTTAGATTTTAGGTTAGATTTTAAATTTTCAAACACATATACCCACCCCTACCGAACGACCTACAAATCTAATCTCCCTCTCTCCTCTCCCTCTCCTCAGTCTCTCATCTCTTATCTCTTTCCCTCCCCCAATCTCACCTCTTGTCACGGACAAAATAGGCAAACATATGTATTTTCATCTCTCATCTCTAATAAAGAGAAGAAGGAAATAAATACATTTTTTCATTCTTCTTTTCTTTAGTTTTTTTCTCTATATTTTTTATGCATGTTCTTAATATTAGATAATATAAACAAGTTGTGCGTTCACAAATTTCACAAGTTGTGCGTTATGAACAACCGTAGATCAAATGTCAAACGAGAAAGCTCCCTCCGAGGCACCCAACGTCGAATCAACGGAAAAGTCTTCGAGCGAAGGCACATGGCATGAATCAAGCAATCCGTTCATCGAAGTTATGCAAGCACTAGCACCACCGGTTGAAGAAGACCCCGACTACATCCCTATCGAGCAAGCAGTAAGTCCAGCTATATTGTTATGATCCCTATCATAGGATCTCGTTTAACGTTCTCTGTTGTATGTACAGATGGAAGCAAGGCGCCGCTCAAAAAGAAAGGCCGCCAAGTCTGTCGTCTGGTCTGCCGAAGTCGAGACGGACACAGCAACGTCCGGTCCGGTAGAAACTGACACGTCCGCGAGCGTCGGAGGACGTCAAAAAAGAAGATGTGGTCAGAGAAGTAAGAACCAACCCCCCAAGGAGACATATTATATCACCTCTCTGAACCAGGATGGAAAGCCATTAGAGCCCAAGGTAGCAATGACAAAGTTCAGCAACGCTTGCGAGGTACTGGCCAGAACCCACGGCCCTTTAAATGTAGATTCCTGGGAGCAGGTGGATGACAACTTGAAGAACTTCATATGGAACGAGCTGTAGAAGTGGCTTGTATATCCGCCTGGTTCAAAGGCTCTGGGAAAAGAATTTGCATTAAAAACGATTGGGGGGAGGTGGAAATAGTGGAAATCGGACTTGAACACTCACAACGTGCAAAAGAACAAGTCCTCATTCGAAGACTACGGTGGTATTACGCCCGCCGAATGGGAAAGGTTCATGGCGAAGACGACAAACCCTGAAGCCTTAGCACGGAGGAAGAAGATGTTTGACCTCGCGAAAAGGAACAAGTACTCGCACCGGTTGGGCTCTAGCGGCTACGATGGCCACGTAGAGAAGTGGCGAGCAAATGAAGAACAGTTTGCGCCCAAGGAAAGCCCCGCTTGTAGATGCACTAAAAGAAGGAAGCAAAACCGGGTGTGGGCACGCAAACGGGACAGTCACCGACGAGGAGAGATCTTTTCGAGGATCCGGATATAGAGCGTGTGACCACAAGTCTAAAAGACATTGCTGAAAAGGAGAAGACTGGGGAATTTATTGCTAAAAGGGAACACGATCAGTTGACAGCTGCATTGGGCAACCCCGAACATTCTTGACGAGTAAGGGTTGTATCGTCAAAGACAAGTTGGAAAGAAGGGCTTTCTGAGGAAGCTACAAGTTACAAGAAAAGGGACAGGTACAAACATAAACTTGAAGAGAAGATAGCAAAACAAGTTGAAGAGCATTTCTACTCTCTTGTTGCACAGAATCGCCAAGCCTTCCCTAACTTCTTTCAGCAATCCGAAGAACCCACAATACAAATGCCCAGCAGCGTCGGGTCAGTTGACACCACACCCTATCCAGTAGATACCATAACTGGCCCGACGCTGTGCAGCCTCCTCGTGCCGATAGGAAGGGCCGGGAAGAGAAAGGAGGTGGGTATAGGACTTGCTATACCAGGGCGACAATTTCACAAAACTCCAATCCCTGAGGAATATGCAAGGGTGCAGGTGGCCAAGGTGCATGCAGAGCATAACAGCTTAGAGCTAGACATTCCAGCACCTGAAGGGATAGAATTGCTTGGGGATGCGGTGAATCAGTTCATTCTATGGCATCGACGAGATATCTTGCTGGTCGGTACATCGTCATCATCCCCAGTACAACCGGTTCCTCAGATTGCTGTTGCGCCTGCACCGCCTTCTCCACCAGGGCCTGCTTCCCCACCTCGCTCCCCACCTCGGCCTGCTTCCCCACCTCGCTCCCCTCCTAAGGATAAAGGTCCTGATTCGCCAATGCTGTTAGCCCCTGAAGTCGTCGCAGAACATATTCACCAATCTCCTCCGACACCACAGTCAGCATTGGCGGTACCTCAAAGCCCCCTACTGAAAACAACAAGCCTTCCAAGTCCGAGCAAGCTTCAATCTCACCACATTATCCCAAAGATGATTCGATCAAGCTATGACAAGGAATTAATGGCCAAAGACGAGAGAAACTTAGTGTTCCTGGCTTTTAGGGGGAGGGGGCCGACTGACAAGCTGCAGGATCAACCGTCAAAGTTGTTGGAGTCAGAGCAATCGGTGAAGAACCAAGCGGAGGACCTGCAAAATTGGACTTCGAACGAAGTGCCAACAAAGTACGAGTACGGCAAGCCGTTCCTGCCGTGGCACGTCATGGAAGACATGCCCTGGGAAATCAGGCTAATGCACGACTGGTACCTAAAGGCGTCCAGAATGGGGCTCAGCATGCTTACCGTGAAGGTCCTGGATAATGCTTTCACCAGTGACCCAAATGGGATACTGGTCATCGATTTCAACGACCTTCACGCATTATTCAAGATGGAAAAAATGGATATAAATCTCGTTGCTGCGTTTTGCCTGTAAGTATCAGCCTAACTTAATGTCATTAATAAATTCATTTGCAAACTAACTTGTGAATAATTAATTACTCGCTGCATTACTTAGAATGCAATACGCAAACGCGAAAAAGACCAATTATCTAGCTGCATACATTAACCCAACAAGGATATGCTGGACGGAACACAAGGTTCATGTTCGTGAAGATTCCGATGAGCTCAAAGGCAAAACAAAGAAACAAAAAAGCCGCGATCATCAAACAAATGCACAAGGACAAGATGATCGCGATATCATTCTACTTGGGCAAGGCTATGTTGGAGCACAGAGACAAAAATGTCCTCATGGTCTCGTATGCATTGCGGTACATAATATTCGTCCGTAAAACCAATATTTTACTACGATATCACCTACAATTAACATATCTCTCCTTTCGCAGCGATCACTACATACTATTTCTGATATATCCACAGGACCATGTGGCCGTAGTGCTTGATCCGACACACTACAGCCAGGAAACATTCAAAGAGTTCCTCGTCATTTTAAATTTGTAAGTAGCACCATTTAATAAGTTTTGTCTGTCTTTACTATCGAATAAACAATTGATCGGTGAAACATGCAATTATTTTGTTTACAGAGCACATCATCATTATGTAAGAAACGGTGGACCGGTGAATGATCCACAAAAGAAGAAGCTTCTTGTGAGGACAAATTTTCCGGTAATTATATGCTCGTTATATGCCGACATTTTATACTGTGTTTAATTTCAAATTACTGACGCACATAATAAATTTTATTCAACACAGTGTTATAAGCAACCACCAGGCACTAACCTTTGCGGCTACTACGTGTGCGAGATGCTCAGAATCTATGGGAGATACTCTACTAAGTTAGAACAAGTAAGTTCAGAGAAAATATATCTTTCTGCATGTTATCGATCTTGTATAATTTTCCTAATCGTATGTATGCGTACTATTCTTCCTTAAACAGATCATGGAAGTTCCAGTTGTAGCGAACCGGTTCGACAATCGAACCATGCTTAACTTGGTTACAGATCTTTGCCGCTTCATCCGTCGCGATGTCTGCAACCATTTGGGCGATTTCTACGATCCGAAGAGCGAGCTGACGATGGACGATAAATTCAAACGACTTAGGGAGTGGGAAAAAGAGCATCGCCATTAATGAATGATTTGTAAATTGTTGCTAGACTTCTGTAATTTGTGCGAGACGAAACTTGATATGTATATAAACATGCATGCATGATCTCTGTACGTACATTTATATCTTTTATGAGAAAATAATATAATTAAATGTCTTTTTTTATCGTGCGAATATATATATATACATGCATCTTATCGTCGACCCATACATTTAATATTACTGAGAGAGAGACGAGGAGAGAGAGGACAGAGAGGAGAGGAGAGAGAGGACAATAGCTAATGTACATAAAATAATGGACGGATGGGACACCATCTTCCCATGCGGTCGATTTAACGGACCGCATGGGAAGATAGATTATCCCGTGTGGTCGGTAAAGTGGACCGCACGGGATAATCGATCTTTTCGTACGGACCGCTTAAGCCGACCGCACAGGATAATCGATCATCCCGTGTGGTTGGGCCGCCCGCACGCGAAAATGGTCTTTTCCCAGACCATTTCGCGTATGCGGGCAGGCCTTCCACACGAAAAGATGTCTTTCGGTCCGCATGAATAAAACGTTTCTCCAATAGTGTATCCTGTGTATGTAACAACCCGGCTCTGTTATTTTATGTAACAACTGTCGGATCGGATTACATATGAATTTGTTTTAAGCTTGTAACAACCCGGCTCTGTTATTTTATGTATGCGTCACGGAGGGGCTTTTCCTCTATCTAATCTAACAAGCAACACGTCGTGAGTCCAAGCTAGGGCCGGCGTTTCTCCACGCAATAGCTAGCGCCTCTGAAGTTTGCATAGTGGCTACTCCTGTACAGGTAGAGGGCGCGCTAGCGATAGCGTTGTCTGGGCACTCAGGTGGGTGGCGCGGCGACGGCCTAGGGCGCCTGCAAGAGGAGGAGGCAACAGCGGTGGGCTAGGGTGCACAATTATGGCGATGAAGCCGTCAGTGGAGCGGACTGGGGGTTGGGGAGACGCGGTTGGGAGAGCGCAGTGGAGGTAGGGCGATGACGTAGTGGACACGTCGGGGTGGGAGATTGGTTTCGCTAATCCCAGCTGCTAATCCATATGCTAATCCAACTCGCGATGTGGGACATTAGATTGAAAGATCCAATAATTAAGAAACTTCTGTGTACATTTTTTGGGTGGCCACAAAAAAATATAGATGTATGTGTGGTGTGTTCATGCGCATCTGCGCATAATTTGTATTCACGAAAAGGTGACGGATTTTAATTATAAAATAATTTTGTTTGAGCACTTTTATGCAAAACAAACCAGCGATCGATCGAGCTGCCAAAGAAACATGTCACATCTGAACAAAACACAAATCCAGCAACGGAGGCGTGTTGACCGGATTGAAACCGGCATCTGGGGCTGGGCACAATTAAACCGAAACAAAAAAAAGAACCGCACCAAACCAAACCAAAATATGCGGTTTTTCGGTTTTCGGTTTCGGTTCGTGGTGTTGCATAAACCGACTAATTTGGTTCGGGTTCGGTTTTTACACCGAGAAGCGAAGAATCGAAAAAAACTGAACAACTCTATCTAGCCAAAAAAAAGAAGCGAACCGGCGACCACGCATGCACGTGGCAACTGGCGTGGGTGGGTGGGCGGGCGCGGCGCGTGCACGTGGGTCGGCCCGCCGCGCCGCCGCACCGCCACCTCCGCTCCGCCCGGCCGCCGCACCACCGCCTCCGCTGCGCCCCGGCCGCCGGCCCCATCCGTAGCAACGCCGCACCGCCCCAGCCCCGCGCGTGCCGCCGGCCCGGCGCCTCGGCCCCTCCGCGTGGCAGCGCGGCGCGTCGTCGCCGTTGCAGCTGGCCTAGTCCTCTGCGCCGCCGCGCCGGCGCCTCGCCCCATCCGTCGTCGTCGCCCAGCCCTCCGCGCCGTCCCAGCCCTCCGTGCGACCGTGCGGCGCGTCGCCACCGTCGCCGCCGCCCCAGCCCTCCGTGCCCAGCGCCACCGTCACCGCCACCCCAGCCCTCCGCGCCCAGCGCCGCCGTCCTCGCCGCCCCAGCCGGAGTCCTCCGCGCCCGGCGCCTCGCCTGTTTTCAACGGTTTTTGGGTAAAAACCGAAAACTGAATCGAAAAACCAAACCGAAAAACCGAAGCCGAATTTTGTAGTTTCCAGCGTTTACAAAAACCGATCGGTTGTTCAATCGTGCAAAACCGAACTTTGCATAGAAAAAACCGAACGGAAATAGCGGTTTAAACCGAATGCCCAGCCCTACCGGCATCCAAATTAATTTCGTTCTTCAAGCAGTTCATTACTTAGAATCAGCAAACTCGCTATTTATTCTCATATGCACACCATATAACAACGATACCTCATTATAAAAACACAACAATAACAAATAGTACAAATCCAAGACTAGACAACTAACTTATGCATGCATGCAAACAGGCGAGACATTCAGCAAACACCACGGTTTGCCAAGTGCCGCTTTGTGACACTCCGTAAATAAAAGGAATTTGCCTAGTGTTAGGCTTTGCCGAGTGTAACACTAGACAAACAAGGAAGTAGTCTAAAAATATGGATGAATCTATCACAGGAACCGACTAACTGTGTGCTAATAGTTAAGGTGATGCCGACCTTCATGGTTCTGGTGGCGAGGGATGTGCCTTTAAGCCAACCCCAGATACAAGAGTGCATGGGGCGCAACTGATGGCTGACCAAATGGAGGTGCAAGTAGACACAGTAAAGAACGAATGGGCCCATTTGCCACTGCAGCATCCACCAAACAATGAGATCCTAACCCTAGGAGCTACACATGGAACCTTTATCCAATGATAGAAGGACCTCATTGAAATCAAGTTGACTCCAAGGTCAGCCACTCCACCGAGCACTCGGCTGTTGCCCCAACTGGCACCTGCTCCTTCAGCCCCTCCCGCTCCTCCAGCTCCCGCTATTCCACAAGGTGACATGGAAACTGACAGCACGACCATTAATCCCCCACCGCT
Source organism: Oryza australiensis (assembly GCA_019925245.2). Lineage (NCBI taxonomy): Eukaryota > Viridiplantae > Streptophyta > Magnoliopsida > Poales > Poaceae > Oryza > Oryza australiensis. The sequence goes on along the minus strand of JAIFGZ020000225.1, from coordinate 1,701,925 downwards.
CAAGAAATCAAGGAAGGCGCGTTCCTCTCCTTTGCAAATAACTAAGGAAAAACCTATGGCAAGGATGAGAGGAAGAGCCCAAGGCAAGGCGTAGCCCTCGCATCTAGCTCCGAAGAAGCTAGACATGAGCAAGAACGTTCCTCCGGCGTTGTTCCAACTAGGCATGCCTTTGGTTGGAGACGACGCCCTACGAACGATGGGCAACGCTTGTAGGGAGCTCCACCTTTACTACATGGAGGGGACAAGCAAGAGGACGAACAAGAAGAATGACATCATAGGCTATCATGGTGGAGAACCATTTTTTGGGCCTGAAAACTATATTGCTATAGACTTCAAGGATCCGTTTGACCTCTACAGACTACGAGCGATGGACACAAGTCTACTCAAGTGCTATTCCTTGTAAGTATTCTTGTGTTTCTCAATTTTGGTAACAACAATCCTTATAACATGCTTATAAGAGCGTTTGTCTTGTGTGTATGCATAGTTGGAAGTGGTGCCAGAGATATGCACCGGAAGTGGCCTTCCTGGATCCACATGAGGTCACGGGTCGCCAATCTTCAACACAACAGGAAGGCCATGGTGAACTACATATTTGAGACATTGTTGGCCCACCAAGACAAGGAGTATTTTTTTGTATGCCTATAATAAATAGTAAGTGTGTACTCTAAATATATGTAATTGCATGACACGTAGTGCTTTAGAATTTAACTTTCACTATATTAATGCCGCAGTGCCCATTGGATCCTTCTGTCATTACGCCAAAGCAAAGTATATGTCACTACATAAACTCCAAAATCACTAAGACGTATGACTAGACCCCGATCCAAGAAGCAATCAACGAAGCGTGGGGAATATATGTGGAGAAAGGAGGCCGACATAACAATTACCAAAAAAAGCCTCATCCATAAAATGGACTTCCCCATCAAACAACAAATAGACGACCAATGCGGATTCTATGTGTGCCACAACATGCAAATTCTGTACAACAAAAGGTTCAAGACTATGGCCGAATTTGAGGTTTGTGATCTCAATTATGATATGTACTAACTACTTCGAATTATATATATATCGATCGACTAATTTTGAACTATGTACATGTTGATAATTATATCTAATTCTGTTACCAAAAGCTTCGACGGGATTAGAGAAGAGATAGCGGAATTTATTGTCCGTGACATAATACATCCCAAAGGAATGTGTAGATTATAGGGTTAAAGTCCGGGACAGGATAAACTTTTTTGAACATTTTAAAATTAATATCAAAGACATGTAAGTATGTAACACTTATGATATTATTAAATTATATTTTTGTCAAATATGTTTTATACTTGTAATGTGAAATATATGAATAATGGATGTGTGTGAATAGATGTATGAGAATGTCACATGTATGTGAATATATGTGAATGTCATATGTAATATATCTTTGTATCTATCATTTTTGCAGCGGACATGGTTAGCAAAGACTTGAGGCTAGCCAAGAAATAGAATAGTTTTTTATTTGGAAAAACTCATCGGTGACAGGCTTTAACTTAAACCAGATGAAGATGTTAGTCATCCGTAACAAGCTTAAGTTAAAGCTCAATTGAGATGTTAGCCATCCATGATGGGCACTAATTAGGGCCCGTTTGAGATTATATCATCGGTGTCGGGTCCTTGTTTGACTGGTCTTCTGGGTTAAACATATCGGTGACGAGCTGTAGTTTAGGTCCGACAAAGATAAGTTCATCGGTGATGGACGTTTGCCCGCTAGAAATGACTTCTCACAACAGTGACTTTTGCGTCGTGATATGCGTCATACCCGACACAGATAAGGGTTGCCGCCCGATTGAAACGAGAATGACCGTTGTAGTGTGCTAAATATAATAATGATCCTAGCACAAATAAAAATAACTCAATGATTTTCTATTACCTCATTCAGTACTATGCATATTGCATTATCACTAATTAATTTCAAAAAAAAGCAAATCCGACCTTAATAACGCTATCACAAATATATTCTCACATAACTTAGCTAGGCTAGTCAGCACAATCTATGAGTTAGTTAACTTCCCACGAAAAGATATTCTTATACAGTATGGGATGTATTCAGAAGTGTAAAGGAAAGGAAATTAAAGATCAATTTAATTTACTTTGGGTTGTTGTCGTCAAGTACGTAAAAGAATCTTATCAACGAGAAAGTTTTTACAGTGTTGCATGGTATACTATACTAATACTCGTTTTAGCTTTATCATTCCTTTTTATTCTTCAGGTTTTCAGCTTGATTATGCATTAGTAAACTTCGCTGGTCTACGTTTTCAGACGTACTGGTACTTGCAACTAATTAAAGAATGTCAAAACACGATCACATTTTCAGAGTTCCCATCGTGGCCACACGGGGAATATTCTTTACCCACCAGATGCAATGCAAGCTAGAACACCTTCGACAAAATGGGTTGTAAATTTCTTCGTTTATTACCATGGCCACAACTTTAAACCGGACAGAGTGTCCACGGAAGGTTCCATCCTGCAGGAGATTGAAAACAGAGGAAAATTGCATGATGCTTCCTGAGAACTTATTTTTAAGATAATAAAAATTTTATTGAATTCAGTCAAAATTATGAAAATATTTTCGGCCTACGTATCACGATAGTGTTACTACCAACACACCCCACACACAAAGAAAGAAAGAAAAAACAAACTAATGCTCTAAGGACCTTTGCACCATAAGACTATGTCGCCACCCATGCGCGGGATAAAAAGCCCCGTGGACACATGCTTCAAATGAAGACAAGCCAAGCCAAAGTGACAAGCTAATGTATAATAAAAACCTACAAAGGAAAAGAAATCACTTTTCTTCTTCGTTTTTTTCTATCTTCCCATTCATCTCCACTATACCCCTCAGTTTTCTAATTCCTTCCATTCATTCTTTTAAAAATCACATCATTTCTTGAGAGCCAAATGGCCCAACAAGTTGTTACCATCTCTAGGAGAAAAAGAGGTCTGAGCTCTTCGATTTGTTGCAAAGTCCATTGTCAAAACATATGCGACACATTCCTAGGTAAACAAATATTCGATGCAATTTGGATTAGTGACCAAACCGACCGGGCTAGCCAACAATCAAAAATAAATGTTTTATCATTTCTTCCTTATGACAAAAACAATTATGTTCCTTTTCCAATTTTGTTTAGCCACGTTAACTTTTGTTAACACCACAGCTTGATGTAAGTACCAAATTTTTTTCTCTTTAAGAGAGATTTTTAACATCCAAATATTTTTGTTAATACTGAGAACATCCGTATGTGCCAAGGCAAGATAGTGAGATTTAACTAAAAATCTCTCATTGGTTGTTAGATTCCATTTAAACTCATCTTGCTCATGTGACAAGGCTATATTAACGATGTGTGAAAGAAGATAATTTCATGCCACTAACTTAGAGCCAATAATATCTCTCTACCAAGTGCAACTTAAAGGGATTTGTTTGAAAATTATTTGAGATGGTCGCTTGTTTACGTCTTACAACGTTATGTAGACAAAAGGTATTGATCTCGTAAGATTGTATTGCCCATCCATTTATCTTTCCAAAACCAAATACTAGTACAGAATGTCTAATAGGTGGCGGTTTAGAACCCCCAATAGGTATCGGTTTTGTACCCGACACCTATTGGTCGGCACCAATGACAAGAGTTATTGGTGCCGGTTCTTCACCCGGCACCTATTGGGCCCAATAGGTGCCGGTTTTGTATTGAGAACCGACACCTATTCGGAGTAATAAGTGCCGGCGACTATTAAAAACCAGCACATATTATGACTAATAGGTATCGGTTCTCAATTGAAAACCGACACCTATTATGACTAATAGGTGTCGGGTCTAGCTTCGAACCGACACCTATTTGGGATGACAGGTGCCGGTTTTTTGTTTGAGACCGACACTTATTTGGGATAATAGGTGCCGGTTTTTGTTTGAGACAGATACCTATTGGTCGTAATAGGTACCGGTTTTTGTTAAAAACCGGTACCTATTTTCTTGAACGTACAAAAAAAATATATTTAGCATAAATATTCCTCCATACAGCCACACAACAAGCAGTCACAAAACATTTGAATTTCCATAGCAGGTCACATAATCTTTTGCAATGGTTCATACATCAAACATTATCACAGCTCATACAAAAACATTGCTGACAAGCATTGAGTCAGATCCATGCAAACTTAACTGCATTATTCTTCACCGCTTCCTCAATGAGCCCAAACAATTCCTTGCTAACCCTAGCCTGGAATTTCACACCTATTTTCTCACTTCTGGACCATGTCCTCAATTTACGATAATCATGTTTTCTTGGTATCTATAATTATAGAGCATCAAAAACGATCATCAACTTTGCACATTACACATACAACACATACATGATCTCGGTACACAGTAGAGAGCCATTGTTGGGTTCCAAATATTTTGACTGTAATACATAAAAAACCATATTATGATACACACGTGAATCTGATCTAGTATGAATTATCTGCATATAGTACTAGATGTCTGCAAAATTGATTCAGAACAGCCATTAGATAGGCCAGTATTGCTCCTACGTGATATAACAGGTTAAGTTTCATGTCATCCACACTCACTAACTTCAAAAGATTCTTTAAGCTGCATTTAAAACCCAAAATTAACCGAAGAACATCACCACATGGAGAAAAAACTGCAAAATAAACACATTAGCATTATCAGATACTTTTCAGTTTTCAATCTTGTGAATCCCCAGTTTTCCTTAGAAGCATAGTTTATTTTATCCAGCAGCAATAAATTGATCAATACTAAGGAGATCGTGCACACTATCAATCACCATTACTTAGTCCACAAACATACACTAAATTTAACATCTTGCACTAGCTACAATAATATCATGGATCACAAGCATAGCGTTCTTAGCTAATACTACATTTGTCTCGCTTTCCGTTTGATCTTAGCTAACACTAGGGCCGCTAGTCTCAAGGAAATCCACTCATGAAACGTGATATGCGCCAGTCTCTGGGATGACATGTTTGAAGATGAACCCACAGAGTTGTTCAGCGAGGGTGAAGCATACATGTGGCAACAACTTACTTGTTGGGAGCTTAAGTTTCTGCAAATGAAATGATTGAATATGTGAAAATGCACTATGAGTTTAGAAACGTGTATTTCCGTCTTAAAAAAATTGACGAACCTCCGCATCCGTAATGTTCCAGTTGTCGATCTCCATGAAAGTCCACATAAATTTCATCGTGTAGAACCCACATGTGCTCGTTCCTTGATCTTGACGTTGGCACCAAGGGTGGCAGGTTACCCGGAATGTATTTGAACAGGGAGCGTGTCGAATGCACTTCTTCTTATACTTCTCTAGTGTCTTATTGAGGATGTCAATTACGGATTGGAAATCTTCTCGCGGTTTCCTCAATCCATCCAGAACGAGGATTCTGGAATCATTTAAATGGATCACAAGAAGGATCCAGTGGTTCCTACATACAAAGGGACAGGGCAATTAACACCGAGTAAGGACAAATGGTAGGTGGAACGATAACTGCCTCACTTACTTAAAGTTGTAGGGTAGAAGAATCGTATTCATGTCCTGAAGCTTCACAAAGGAGCTATACAGGTAGTCCAACACCATTTTTTGGGACGTTGGGCCTCCATCAATCTGATTGGGGTTGACAATCGCTGGATCGAGGAATGCTAGTTTGTTACAAGTCGCTCTACATTCAAGCGCCCCCATTCTGCATAAGGAAACAAGTTAGAGAACTTACAAAGGCTAATAAGGGTATGAACTTAGAAATACTAGCTAGGGATTCGAGTATGATTACAATGCCCATATTTGAAGTATAGATACATCTAGCTCCCTCAGATTGTATAGCTGAAATAGTTCATCAAATGGGACCCAGATTACACCATCGTCGTGATGAAAGTCCTCGTTCTTGTAAAAGACACCGAACGTCTCCTTACCCTCCTTTGCCATCTATAGGTACCACTCTTCTGCCCTTCTCATCTGAGTGCAATTTGCAATGACGTTGCGATATTCGTCGGTGGTCAAAGAACCACCTAACTTGAACTTAGCCGCCAAAGGTGCCTTTGGAATATTGTCCACATCAGACAAACTCTTCAGCCCTGCACTTTGGAGAAATTCTTTCTCATTCTTCTTGGTGTCTTTTGTGAATTGAGCCTTGGAAAAATCTTGCAATTTCTTTTTCTGGATCGTGCGTTGAAAGTCCGAAATAGGTTGCGTCGGGGCTGGTGGCCTTGCCATGCGAATGAAGTGGTCCTGTACTTGAACTGACACTTTCGGGGATGGCTCCAACTTTGTAGAAATAGTCACTTTCTTGGCCTTCTTAAGGGTAGATGGTTCAGACATATCTGTAGATTTGCACAGTCGACCCCTCTTTTTGGGCTGGTCATCAGGAGCTCTTTGTGCCGACGGAGGAGACGGGCTCTTACGTGGCAACGGTGGTGGAGTTGGAATTCTTTGGGGGGAGACAGCAGGCCCGCTAGAGCTAGACCCGCCATCGCTTGGCTCGTCATCACCATCTCCTGAAGAAAAGACAATGAACCTCTTGCGCCACACGATGACGTTGTGGATAGCTTCTCCAAGAGTGTTCACCCCTTCCTCTGGAGGAAATTCAAGCTGGATGGCCCTATATATGCTCGACACGTCCTCCACTTCAACCCTTGAGTAGCCAGTTGGTATTGGATTACCGTGTATCCTTCCTCCCTCCACTACAGGATGTGCCATACCGCGTGCCACCTCTATAGTGAGGTTTTGACTCTGCAGTGGCACATGCAACCTACTTGCAGTACGTACTGTGATTGCATCCACAGGGTGACGGTCGTCTCCAGTTCTTGAGGAACCTCAGTTGAAGCGCAACTGCTTTTCCTCCCTGTTGGACTGGCTAAAAGGCCAGCATGGCCACCAATCCCTGCCTGAAGTAGCAGTGCCTCCATCTTTTGAACTTTTTCCATTAGGACTCTCATCTGTTCTAATTGGTCTGCGGAATTTTTATTACTTCGAGAACGGTATCTATGTCTGTCCTCAGGAAAACCTTCCCTCCATGGTACGAGGCCTACTCCCCTTGTGCGTCCCGGATACTCAGCGTTCTGTAATGCAAGTGTGAGCTCATCTTTCTCCCTGCTTGGAACAAAAGAGCCCTCAGAAGCCTGATGATGCGCATCATGTAGCCTTCGGGACACTTCTTGTGAAGTTGGACACTTGTGTACCAACTCGCCTGTTTCAGAGAGTGGTGCCCCTCGGGCGTATTGGTAATTCTTTCCTCGTTCGCACCAGTCCTTTGTCTCAATCTCGATCCCCTTTTCCAACAGCTCTTCCTCCCTCGCTCGCCATTTATCTACGTTCTTGGCATAACCGCTACGGCCGAGACGATGAGGGAACAAGTTTTTGGCCGCATTGGCTTGATTCCTTTCGCTAACCTCCTTCGCCTCATCTGATGTTCTATACGCCACAAATTCATCCCAGAAAATGCGGCACCTACGATAATTGGGATCTTCAAAATTTGGTGTCAGCCCTCGCTTCACAAACTTCCTGGTAAGGTCCGTCTTGAACTTTCGAAAGCTGACGCTCATCCTCTCAAGGGCCCTCTGCTTTGCGAGTTCTTCTGATCCCGTGGGAAATTGGAATATCCGCTTCAACTTGTCCCAAGCAAGGTCCTTGTCTCTGTCTAGTACCGTCCACTCCAATTTATCTGGATCACTGCTCTTCCAGTATCGGTACTTGATTGGGATGTCATCCTTCACGATGACACCTATAGCATTTGAGTATGGGGTGAGTACCAACGTAGGAGCTGTAGGGTTCCCGTCTGGATCTAACGCTGTTATAGTGTAAAGGCCCGAGGGCATCCTGGTTGGACCTCTCCCCCTTTTTGTCGATGAGGTCCCGGTATCACCAGAGTTCACAATGGCCGAAGGGGTACCCTCCTCCACGCTTTCAGGATTCAAGTTAAGAAAGCCACTTGGGCTACCAGGACCACCATCGTTTTCTCCGGAAATTGCAGGCCTACTGTTATCTTGTTCCCGGGACATTTTCTACACTATAATGATCAAAAGTTTGAGAGAGTTAAAAAATGCAGAAGGAAAGAAGAGGGGGGAAACAAGAAGGAAAGAAGGAAAGAAGGATCCAACGCTACAACTTCCTTTTAATGGAATATGACAACCAAAATTTGCATCTCTACAACAATTAGCATCTCTGAAATGATTAGCATTTCATAGGTAGAGTGTCTCTATGTTCAAATTTTGATTTACATTACTTCAGAAAAAGGATATCATTATATAAGTAAATTATTAGCTGCACAAAATTACAACTGAAGTTGCACATAACCAAAAACAGCAAGTAGAATAGGCTAGCAGTGCAATATGCATATAAGCATTTCCTTTTTTCGGGGAAAAAACAACAGAGCAATAACACCATACTTTATCACGATGGACAGCCAGAAAAGTGCTATAATCCCCATCTTCTACAGCTTATTCCATGCCAGATCGAGTGGAAAACCCACATTCAACTTTTAAAAAAGTTGCACAAATTTATGTGTGAAGTTTCACTAAAAGATAACTTAGGTCTTGTCAGGTATGTTCAGCAGTACTCCCATCAAACTCTCACATACATTTTTCTCAACGTGCATCACGTCGATTGCATGACGGACATCCAAATCTCTCCAATACAGTAGTTCCCAGAAGATAGATTTCTTCTTCCAGAGAGGCTTCTCACCACCCTTGCCCGCCGCGCGTGTATTGCCATGCCCCTTACCAAATACATGTTCAATATCTTTTACCTCTTCAAAAATATCTCTGCCTGTACGATGTATCGGAGTTGTCCCCTTCTCCACTGTGCCATCGAAATCTCTTCTATTGCTACGATACTGGTGACCGGCAGGAAGAAACCTCCGGTGGCACATGTACATAGTCTTTCCGGAGTACCTCAGCCACCTGCTTGCTGTGTCCCGCATGCATTGCACACATGCACAACCACCTTTTACTGTTTGTCCAGATGTATTGCCAGCCGCAGGGTAATCTTGAATGGTAACTAACAATATTGCCCTTAAGGTGAAGTACTCTCTTTTGTAAGCATCCCACATCTGCACCCCCCGAACCCATAGTAACTGAAGATCATCTACTACTAGCCTGAAGTAGACATCGATATTGTTGCCAGGTTGCTTGGGCCCTTGGATTAGCAGTGGCATCATGATATACTTGCGCTTCATGCACAACCATGACGGAAGGTTGTACATAACAAGTGCCACTGGCCATGTGCTGTGCCGACTGCTCATGTCACCGAATGGATTCATCCCGTCTGTGCTCAGCCCAAACCTTACATTCCTTATCTCGCGTGCAAAATTTTTGTACTTTCTATCTATCTTTCTCCATTGAGACCCGTCGGCAGGGTGCCTTATCATCCCATCCTTCTTACGTTCTTCGGCGTGCCACCGCATCATCTTTGCATGCTTTTTGTTTGCATACAGGCGCTCAATCCGAGGGATTATAGGAAAATACCATACAACTTTAATGGGCACTTTCCTCTTCTTTAGGACGGGGCCACCGCTGTCATCATCGGCATCGTCGTCGTTACCTCCACCCTTATACCGTGGTGCTCCACAAACTGGACATGCATCCAGGTCTGCATAGTCACCCCGGTATAGGATACAGTCATTTCGACATGCATGAATTTTTTGCACCTCCAGCCCGAGTGGACAAACAACCTTCTTTTCTTGATATGTCGTTTCTGGCAGTATGTGACCTGCTGAAAGGAGTCTCCGATCAACTGTGGAAGCTCTATGAAGCTCTTCTCGCTCCAGCCGTTTGTTGATTTCATCTGCAACAATGAGAGGACGACGTGTAATTTGGTGTGCTCCTCGTTGCAACCTGGATAAAGCGGTGTTTTTGAGTCCTCCACCATGGCTTTGAACTTCTCGTATTGTCCGTCATCGCCGTAGGCCGTCTCTCCATCCCGCAACATCCGATCCAACCCATCCGATTCGTCATTGTTATATTCACCTTCGTCAGCAGGTAACTCCACATTGTCTTCATGCATTGCATCGCATGATTGTCCACACTGTCATTCTCATCTTCATTGTGATTGTCCTGACATGTGTGATTACGCATAAAACCTCTTGTTAGCAGATGCTCGTGAACTTGTTTTGCGGGAAACTGTCTCTCCTTCCTGCAATCAGAACATGGACAATGCAAATATTCTGTCATGCTCAACGACCGGGAACTCGTGGCCCCGATCACGAACTTGGTTACTCCCCTGGCATACTCCAAGGTACCCCGCTTCGCATCGTTCATCCCTCTTTCATCCATCGGTCCTACGGGAATTTTTAAAAAAATGTGACGTCTTCATATAAATGACATTATTTTATTTTGGTTACGTAACTCTATGGTGATAGTCTCTTAAAATTTGACAATCCGAAATACTTTGAATTAAAGAAAAAGACACAAATGACATAAATGGTGTCATGCATCTACTAACATATACACACAAATCACAAAAGAATATCATAAAGAATCACGTACACAAATAATAAACAACTAAAATATACTAACCTTTGATTTTTCTGAAAATTTTTGGCAAAACCTTCCCCCCTCTGTTTCGTTCTACACATGAAGACCGAATAAAAATGAGCTAAGTGGCTGAAAGGTGGCATTTATAGGTGGTCGGAATATAGGTGTTGGCTTTTAACAACAACCGACACCTATATTACGAAGCTTACAGCGTAAGGAACCTTATAGGTGTCGGGTGAAGAGCAAAACCGGCACCTAAAGTATAAGTGTCAGTTTTTACTATTGACCCGACACCTATTTAGGACAAATAGGTGCCGGTTCCTTTTAAGAACCGCCACCTATACTATAGGTGTCGGTTTTACTGTTCACCCGACACGTATTTCGCACTATAGGTGGCGGTTATTAACAAGAACCGGCACCTATTCTTTACATACTACCTATATGCATTATAGGTGCCGGATTTGTTTTAACCGGCACCTTTTTGGGCGACACCAATGAGCCTTTTTGTAGTAGTGAAACATGAGTCTTTCTGAAAAATTGTAGTACAGTTTAGACTTTAGGATGATTCTAATTTTAAACTCCAAACAAAACTCTCTTTTTTAACATATGCATCTCAAACTGCTAAACAGTTAATTTTATGAATAATTTTTTAACAATGTTTAAAAAATCAAATAAATCTATTTTTTAATAATTAATTCTTATCAATCACATGCTAATGACTTGTTTTGTATTATGTGTTGCCGAAATGCAAAACCAAAACACTGACGAAGAGGCCCTTACACTGTTGACATAAGAAAATTGTGTACTTTTTGGAAAAAAGAAAATAAAGAGATGAAACCAAAGCTTAACAAGCAATGTAGGTATCAGAGCAGTAGTCCGATTTTCGAGTTTAAAGATAGTCAACCACTTGTTTCCGGCGACAAAGGGCAGCATCGGATTACTATTACTATATATGCAAAAAGGGTGAACGATTTGGCACCGGATATCCAAATTTCAATCTTCAAGCATGGTTCATCACTTACTTAGGCTATGTTTGTATCACTTACTTAGGCTCTGTTTGTTTCAGCTTCTGCTTCTGTAGAAGCTAGTTTCTAGCTTCGGCTTCGCTACCACCTACGAAGCTACAACCGCAGAAGCGTGTTTGTTTGGCAACTTGCTTCGGGATTAGCTTTTGACTCGAATTCAATGTTCAAAACGACCCTAGTTTTTTTAATTCATGAGAAATCGGATTGAGATGACGATAGTGATAATAATTTGAAAAGTAGCGTCATACAATGTTTTCGTGGCAAAATAAACAACATTTTGTACATCATTCTCTCATCGCCATCAAAGCGTCGCAATGCTATTACGAAATGCATTCATGTTGACTTCACCCTCATCCTCATTCGGTTGGCTTTCATGAGCTGCCTCGGCTTCTTGACAAGCACATTCAACAAGACATGAACCATAGATTATTATGTAAACATATATCATCAATTGAACAACAATATAACATGTCTCATAAACTGGATTACCTTGGGGACAAAAAACACAGTAGCCGGTCAAGACAATTTGGAGAGACAATGAGGCAATGTTCCTGCAATACAATCACTTGGGGTCAGAATACTTTCTCAGGGCAGCGACAATGGAAAGAGGATGGGGAGGCGCCGACATGGGAAGAGGATGGGGAGGCGCTGGTAGGGAAGAGTATGGGGGAGGCACTAGCATGGGGCGGCGCCGGCAGATTGGAAATGAGAGGGAACGAGAGGGAGGCGGCGGCGCTAGCATGGGGCGGCGCGGCATGATGGGGTGGGAACGAGAGGGAGGCGGCGCACCTGAGGACCGGCGACGGAGAGGGCACGAGAGGACCACGACGCGCTGGCAGGGTCAGCGGCGGCGGGAAGCACGACGAACCCTAGCGCCGCGAGCTCTCACGGGAAGGGACGCGAGTCGGCCTCACGTGGTGGGAGGAGAAAAGACCGGTCAACAGGGCGAATTGATATGTGTAACCAGTGGCATGGTGGGTAATTTTCTTTCTCAGAAGCCAGAAAAGCTCATCTGGATGGGCTTCCAGCTTTTGGCTTCTCTAGTTCATAAAAGCCAGATGGCTTTTGAGAAGCTGAACATAAAAGATACCTGTTTGTTTCAGCTTCTGTCTACTATAGGAAGAAAAGCTAAAAGCTGAGGTAAACAAACAGGGCCTTAGAAAGTTAGAATCAACAAAACCGCTAGCCAAATATGAATTGATTGATGTATGTATGCTTGCAGCGCTGCATGCTGAATGGGTCCCGTGCAAGAGGGCGGAGAACGTGACGGCGAACGACTTCTTTTTTGACGAGCTGATGAACGCCATGGGGGCTGAACCCGCCGCACACCCACCCTCAAGCCACTGAGATCATGTTTGTGATCAAGGGCTTCCTCGACATCGACTTCATCATCACTGGCAACAATCTCTTCACCCGCACCGTCTGCAAGGGTGAGGTCTTCGTCTTCCCGCGCGGCCTCGTCCACTTCCAGAAGAACAATGGCGACATGTTAGCCTTCGCCATCGCCGCCTTCAACAACCAGCTCCCCGACACGCAGTCCATCACCGAGATGCTCTTCGGCGTCGTTGTTCTTCTGATTGACGGTGCTCTTTGGCGCCATTATTCTTCAGATGTCGAGGGTGCCCTCGACCATGAAGATATGATCTCGGTGGCGCGCGGGTGGGTGTGTGGCGGGTTCAGACCCCCCGGTAGCTTCTCCAGGTTCGCTGCTGTCACCAACGACCCCACGGCGTTCTCGGTGTTGCTGGTGTTCATGAGCCCGTTGAAGAAGAAGTCGTTCACCGTCACGTTCTCCAGCCTCTTGCATGAGAACCCGTTCAGCCGCAGCACTGCAAGCATACATACATCAATCAATTCATATTTTGTGATTATATATATATATAACTATATATAAAGCAAGTAGTGTTTCCACCCAAAATTTTTTACAGAAAACCCTTTGAGTTTTTCCGAAATTAACCTATAAAGCAAGTAATGTTTCCACCCAAAATTTTCATCTGCATGGCTATTTTACAGAAAAACCCCTAAGTGTTTATAAAATTAACCCACAGTCCACCTGGCTATTTTGCAGAAAACCCTTGAGTGTTTATAAAATTAACGTGCAATCTGTCTGGCTATTTTGTAGAAAACCCCTTAAGTGTTTATAAAATTAACCCATAGGCCCAATGCTAACTATCTATAAAACAAGTAGTGTTTTCATCCAAAATTTTTGTCTGCATGGCTATTTTGCAGAAAATAAACCCGCAGTTCACGTGGCTATTTTGTAGAAAACCCCTCGAGTGTTTATAAAATTAACACGCAGTCCGCCTGGCTATTTTGCAGAAAACCTCTTAAGTGTTTATAAAATTAACCCACATGCCCAATGCTAAAATAGGCCACAGGTGAAGACATAAAGAAAAAATATAAATTGGAATTACATAAGACTTCAACTTTGAATTAATTATGATAGAATAAAATGACGTCCGTTGCAACGCACGTGCATATTTACTATAACTATCCACAAAGCAAGTAGTGTTTCCACCCAAAATTTTTGTCCGCATGGCTATTTTGCAGAAAGCCCTTTGAGTGTTTATAAAATTAACCCACAGTTCACCTGGCTATTTTGCAGAAAACCCCTTAAATGTTTATAAAAGTAATCCGTAGTCTATCTGGCAATTTTGCAGAAAATCCCTTGAGACTAGTAAATATGTCCGTGCGTTGTAACGAACGTCATTTTATTTTATCATAATTATTCCAAAGTTGAAGTCTCATGTAATTTCAATTTATATTTTTTTCTTTATGTCTTCACCTGAAGCCTATTTCAGCATTGGAATTGCGAGTTAATTTTATAAATACTCAAGGGGTTTTCTGCAAAATAGCCAGGCGGGCTGCGGGTTAATTTTATAAACACTCAAGGGGTTGGGTTAATTTTATAAATACTCAATGGGTTTTCTGCAAAATAGTCAGACGGACTGCGGTTAATTTTATAAAAACTCAAGGGGTTTTCTGCAAAATAGCTAGACAGAACAAAATTTTGATAAAAATACTAGTTGCTTCATAGTTATATACATATATATATATACACACAACAATAAAACATTAGAAAGATACAACAATAACCAATTAATGCAAAGACAGAGAAATTAATTATATATATATACATGCATCCATGCGTCTATACATGTATGTTATATAAGATTGATGGTCACAATCGAAGATCTATATATATAGTAGATCTCACTACTAGGCGCGTGTGAAGTTATATATATATATATATATATATATATATACACAACAATAAAACATTAGAAAGATACAACAATAACCCATTAATACAAAGACAGAGAAATTAATTATATATATATACATGCATCCATGCGTATACATGTATGTTATATAAGATTGATGGTCACAATCGAATATATATATATATATATATTAGATCTCACTACTAGGCGCGTGTGAAGTGCAGTGCGTGCATCTCTGTAACTGTAAATATTCGATCACTCGTCGGTTAATGATATATCTGTTGGGTCGTAGAGTTGGCAATCGCCGCTGCTCCTGAGCAATTGCCGCCGTGGTGGTTTGGGTCGAACGTGCAATTCGAATGCCCGGACGAGTTGGTCGTCGCCACCAACGACGACGACGACGCCGACGCGCGCACGGCCACATGCCAATCCGCAGCCGCGCGCCGAGGCGGCCTCATCCCTCCGTCCGCTGCTGCTTCTGCGGCGGCGCATTGCGAGACCGCGACGACGACGACGATGAACACCGCCATCACGGTAAGCCTGATCAGCTTGCTCGTGCTCATCGTCGATCGATCAATCGCTAGCCCGCTCGAGACCATATCAATATATATATATAGAAGTTGTGGTTGCTGTTCTCTGATCGCTAGTTGCTAGCTAAGCTAGGTGGACCAGGTAGCTATATATAGACGATGGACGGACTAGGGCTGATCGTGCCGCCGGAGATCGGCCCGGGTCAGCGCATGAACGGCCAGGATCGCTCATGGCTTAATTACGCGGAGATTAGGAAGCGAAAACAAGGGGGGTTTAAGGGTTAAGCTAAAATTTAGTGGAAGGTTCAAACATTCGTCATTTTTTCAGAGGATGAAGGGAGATTCAAAGATTTCGGCAACCAATCACTTACTTTTATGTTTCAAAAGTCGTCGAACAAGCCAGTAATAATAATTTATCATTTGTTTTACTAACACGTATTCGTCTTGTCTGATTAAGTTAGTGCCTTTCTCTGTTGTGACTTTAGTTTGTTCCCCTGCCGACCATACAGAGACCGACCGTACTGTGGAGTTAATTAATTAATTAATTAAAGACCGGCGAGGTTAAGATGTAGTATGACGAATGCATGCATGTGTGTAGGCGACCCAGGGCAGGAAATACGTTATGTTGATATATAGTCCTTTTTTGGCAACCGGAGGTAATAGGTACAGTAGCAGGATGATAATCTGGAAAAAAAACTTAGTTAAGATGTAGCTGGATGAGAATTTGAAAAGATTGAATTGCTCAGATTTTATCTCGTACTTTCTCCGATCAAACTTTAAAACTTTAACTAACATCTAAAATATTTATACTAGTTTATTTTTCTAGATTTTGTAGCAACATATTCTTAGAACCTTGATAAAATTTTAAGCTTTTCAGGAGAACTGATATAGTCTTGAAGAAGCCGTAGTTGCAAAAAACTTCTGAAGTGGGGCCATATATAGCTAACTATCTAGACACACTATAAGAAAGCCAGGGATGTCGAGTGTCTTATTATTTGTCGAGAGCTTTTCTTCGTGCACTCGGCGAACAAGGATTTTGTCGAGTGGGCTCTCGGCAAAAAAATACACTCGGAAAAATCAACAGTTTGTTGAGTGTTTACACTCGGCAAAGAAATACACTTGGCAAAGAGCGTATTTTTCCGAGAGCCCTCGTCAGGCACTCGGCAAAGGTGCAATTTTGCTGAGTACCACTAAGGGACACTCGATAAAATTATAACGGTCGTGACTGAGCCATTTAAACAACGCCGTTCCTCAAGATGTTTGCCGAGTGTTAGAGCAAGGCACTCGGCAAAGGACGTCTTTGCCGAGTATCTCACCCAGGCTCTCGGAAAAATGGAAATTTTGCCGAGTGCCTTGCCTTGGCACTCAGCAAACTTTTGAAAGTTTTTCCTCCTCCACCCTCCAAACTTTATAGTATGTAAATACAACATGTAATTCCTAATTATAAATTTTGGTAATTTTTCGATTGGTTTTGCTATATTTCTTTGATTTATTGTATTTTTTTGATTTTTTGTCAAGTCTTAAATTTGAACTGTCATTATCCGGTAAGTGAGAAGAAATTTTGAATTTTTCTTCATGGAACATTATTATGAACGTATTGACGGAATGATTTTAAAGTTATAAAAATAGCAAACGAGGTCAAAAAATCATGAAAATTATCAGGATGTCATGATATCATACGTTGAGGCTATGATAAAAAATCAAGAAGGTTTCGAATATTTTATCAGGTACGACGTTCACAAAACCGAAGATTCTCCGAAGAATATTATAAGTGTCGAGAAGGATTGGTCAGATTTGGAGAGAAAGTGACGGTCGATTTGTTGTTTGATTTCCTCGTATTTGCTTTTGTTATTACCGAATATTATTATCTTGATAACTGATGCTATTCTCTTTTCCTTTTATGCGGACTCAATTGGCAGCATCGAATAACCCCACTAATGACCACGGATGTTTGCCATCGTTTCCACCTTGGTAAATTATGTTTTGCTTGTGATTGTGGTCAAAACTAGAATAACTCAATGTGGATTGTGGACTATCTATGTTTAGACTGTGGATTGTGTTGTGATAACGAAATATGGATTATATTTATGTTTTGTGAATTATGACTTGTGGATGTGATTGTGGCTATGATTGTGGTTATGGATGTCGTTGTGCGATTGTGGTTGTTGATGTTGTTGTGGGATTGTGGTTGCATGTGGATGTCGTTGTGAGATTGTGGTTGTGGATTAATGCTTATGGTATACAATGTGATGTTGTGATGTATGTTTTGAATTTTTGTGAAATATGCCACCGAACGAATTAAAAGGGCAAAAATAGCCACTTTGCCGAGTGTTACACTCGGCAAAGTGCTTCTTTGCCGAGTGTATTTGCCTAAACACTCGGCAAATGGGTAAGCAGGAGGTTCTGGGAACACACTTCGTCGTGTGCTGAAACTTCACCGAGTGCATTGCAACAAACACTCGGCGAAGAGGAGAACTTCGCCGAGTGTATTTCACAATGCACTCGGCAAAGAAGTCCAATTTCGCTGAGTGTTTTTAGGCACTCGACGAAGTATAGACACTCGGCAAAATTGTCCGTCACCGTCTTCCCATCAACCGTGTACCTTTCTTTGCTGAGTGTCAAAGGGACACTCGGCGAAGTGTTTGCCGAGTGCCCGATGGAAAACACTCGGCAAAGAGCTCTTTGCCGACGTAAAATTTGCCGTGTGAGCTATGCCGAGTGCAACACTCGGCGAAGTCTTCGCCGAGTGTTTTACTCCCTTCGCCGAGTGCCCTGTGCCCTCGGCAAACAAGGGATATCCCGTAGTGACACATGAATTCTGTAGAGACGATTTTTCTACCCAAGATCGATTGATTCATATATATGACTAGCATATTACCCATATTACTGTTAACGATCAAATTTGATAACCAAATACCCGAGTTTGAAGTAAAGATTGAAGTGGAATCGGAGGAAAAGCATGATCTGTGGAGAAACAGAGGCCGCATCGGCTAAGTCCGAATTGGCTGCGAAGCCAGTCGGCTGAGTCCGAGTCGGACCAGGATAGCCGATTCCAATTGAGAATAGAAGTGAAGCCAGTCCTGAAAGGAAAGCTTAAGGATAGAATTTTGGATTCGGTTTTCAAAGTGCGTTAAAGATATTGCCATCTATGGATAAGATCCTACAACGGCAATTGTATCTATTAAGTTAGGATATTTTGTATAGTTTTCTTTTGTAATAATGTCGGTTTGTTTAGAGTTTGATCTGTAATAGGAATCATGTCTGTCACGGACTTATTGTGTATTCGGGTATAAATAAGACCCAAGGGCTTGTAAAACATATATCAACAATCAATACAATCTCGGCGCATCGTCAAACCTTTTTATTTTACTTTTCTCGACAAGTTCTTGCTTTTGCTCGGGCTGGATCGACGTCGATCTCCGAACGAGGTAATTCCTTGTTACAAGTGGCTTGTATCGTTGGGATTAGTGCTTCCATCGTCATGATACTCTAATTTCGATGTTATAAACTGCTTAAGTTATCATACGCGGCATATAATCTAGAACAATGTCTAGATCTATCTTGCAATCGACTGAGTTCTCTCTGAAAACGGCAACCGATAGAGCTAGATCTAGATGTTGATTTAGATTATATGGCGTGTCTACCATCTCGAGGGGTTCTCATTCGCCTATATAGATCTAGTATTTTTTTCTTGTACTTAATGTTGCATCAAATCGACCTATTAAGTCACTTTTAGAGAGATATAGATCTGTTCGGCATAATGTTTTCCATTACAGACAGTGCCGGGGTTTCAGCCAGCCTTACCTGTTTTTATCGTCTTTTCAGTATTATTACTATTAGATGTATTAGAACTGCCTTTTATATTAAGATCTTAATCTATTTAAATGCCTTAAGCCAGTATCAATCTGTTGAGTCATATCAACAGCCGATTCATCTAGGTTTATTGCATTGAACTCAGATTAATATCTTTTTATAAAACATATCAGAGTACTAGCCGATTTACATTAGATCTACGACATCGGCTGGGTTATGAATGCATATAATTCTTATACTAATGCACTTTTTGATCTAAGTGGTTTATATTGTCTTGGTATACTACCGATCTATCCCAATCACTTAGTCTAAACGTGTGTTGGGATAGCGATTATATGTTTCTTGATTTCTTTAGCTGATCGAGTAGGATCTAACCTTAACCCAAACACATATATCTTGTTTTGTTGTTGGTTACAGGATCAAACCAACTGGCACGCCCGAATTCCTCTAAACGCAATCAACTTAGACCTGTACTAGAGTAAAGCAAATCTCTCAGGCTAGTGCGTGGGAATCTAATTTCTCATCAACACGCTTTTGGCATGCCTGGTGGGACCACTGCAACCTTCCAAGTCAAAGACAATGGTTGACATCAAGACTCTAGACATTGACCAGGAGAACGTTATCCCGGTGACAATGGAGCAACTGTCGGCTGAGCACCTGGCCGACTACCAGCGGATGGTTGAGCGGCTGTAGGCACATTACCTATAATCTTTCACCGAGACCAGATCCGGGGCAGTCCTCCAGAAATTCAAGTTCTCCATTGAAGACTTTCACATGTCTAATGAGGATAAGAAAGGAAAGAAGAAGATGGAGGACATCAAACAAGAGCAGGATGATTCGGGGCCCCACACACTGCAAGACCGAATCAATTCGGCTGTCCACCACACGCTTGTCAACCAGTCTGGGATACTGGTTAACACTCTCAACAATATGATAAGCACCGTGGTTGATTCAAAGATAGCCGAGCAGCTGCCAAAGGGACCGACTTACTTTGCCGACGGCCAGTTCCCGCCTTACAGGACACTATCTACTCACGACCTGCCGATTCCGCCACTAGGGCAGCCGAATCCTCACGGAGGGGCTTCAATCCAGCCAAATCTACAAGCATCGGTTTCGAAGCCACGTCCTAAGATGCTGGTCAGGCAACAACCTCAGCACCAGGGCCACGACATCTCAATAGTGACCCAGGAGCGGGTGGAGATCATGTTCAACACCAATTGGCAACCTATCGTGTCTAAAGAGCCGATTGGCGGCTTCGCGCCAGAACCGCATCTCAATACTAACGGTAATCAGCCTCCTTCTGAGCAGCCACCCCAGTTCACGCCTCGGCCACCTCCCATTGCAAATCAGTTCCAATATCAATACCTGGGAGGCCACTACGAGCGACAATACCAGTCGCAGACGCCGCGACTTTAGTATCGGCAAGGACCCGTTCACTATGAGCAGTATGAGCTGATACCTCAAGCTCAAGCTCAAGACAACAGACCTTGGGCCGATCTGATTGCCGACGTCATGCGCGATCAGTTCGGCCTTAAACCCAAGGACTCTGGCAACATGTACCGGTACCCGTATCCAAAATACTTCAAGAGGGTGCCCCTGCCAAATCGGTACAAGCTGCCGGATTTCTCAAAGTTCTCTGGGCAAGATAACCTGTCCACCTATGAACATGTCAGCCGATTCCTAGCATCGACTACAGACGCGCTCAGGGTGCTCTTGTTCTCGCTATCGCTTTCGGGATCGGCTTTCACCTGGTTTTCTTCCTTACCGTACAACTCGGTTCAAAGCTAGGCCGATCTCGAGAAACAATTCCACAGCTACTTTTACTCCGGTACCCATGAAATGAAGCTGTCGGACCTTACCGGCGTCAGGCAGAAGCACGAAGAATCGGTTCAGGACTACATCCAGCGTTTCAGGGACATGAGGAACCGATGCTACATCCTAGTGTTATCCGACTCATAGCTAGACGATTTAGCTTTTCACGGCCTTTTGGTCCCAATCCTTAAAAGGTTTTCGGCTCAAGACTTCGACAGCCTGGCCCACTTGGCCTAGAAGGTGACAGCCCACGAACAAAGATTTTAGGAATCCAAGAAAACCTTCAAGAAAGTTACCCACGTGGCCTACGTAACAGATTACGCAGAGGTGGCAGTAGCCGAGTGGACCAGGAACAAGAAGGCCATCACGTGCCAATGGTTGAAGAAATCGGCTAAGGAAGAAAAATACGATTTTATCATAACCAAAGCCGATAGGATCTTCGATTTGTTGCTGAGGGAGAAGCAAATAAAGCTTCCGGCCAACCACGTCATGCCATCGGCCGAGGAGCTCAAAAAGAAGAGATATTGCAAGTGGCACAACACCACATCTCACAGCACCAACGATTGCAAGTCTTCCGCCAACAGATACAGTCGGCCATCGAGGCAGGGAAGATTAAGTTCGAGGAATCGGCTAAGCCGATGAAGGTTGACGGCAATCCCTTCCCTGTCAACACTGTCCAAGCCAATCCCACGCGAGCTGATCGACAGAACAGAATGGCGTACAGCTCATTTTTTTCCAAGGACCAACAAGAGCCGACTGCAGTGAGAGTCGCGCCAATCAACATGGTTTACACCAACGGTCGATCGGCCGATCGTCAGCCCAGACAAACAGACTGCCAGTTGTGATTCCAGCGCAGGGTTCAAGAAGAAGAAGAGAGCTGGTGCTGTAAGCCATACCAGAGGACACCCGATCGGCTGGGTGTAGCATATTACCGCCGCCATGAAGGCTGTAACCCGCATTGACGCTGCAAGTTCTTTAGGTTCTGCTGGGAGCAAGGAATGAGGCTGCCCACTCTCAAAAATTGCCAAGCATGCAGCAAATACAGGCAGGACGAATACAGGAATCCACCAATGGAAAGTTCCAGCCGATTTGTCCCCCGAGCCGTTTAACTTAACCAGCAGAAACCTTTCGTCCATGATCGGCTTGGCCCAATCCACTAGGACTTCTTCCAGGAAGAGGATGAAGAGGAGGCTGATGAAGAGCAATCGGCCAATCCCTAATGGTGCCCTTCGGACCTATTCACCAAAACATAGAAAAGAAAAATTCAGAGGCTTAAGAGTGAGGGACAGGAAGAAGAAGTCCAGCGAATGATCCAACAACAACAATGTCAGCAGGGCGCAAAGCAATGGCATGTCAAGAAACAGGCAGCCCTAGCCGACTAGAGCCCAGCCGACAAGGCCAAAAGGGCGGCAAAGGGCAAAGGAGTTGTCACTGCATCGGTCAACATGGTTTTCATATTGCCAACCGAATTTGAGGCTGTCAAAGCCAATGCAGACATAGTGGAAGAAACCTTGGCTAAGCTAGTACCGTCCCCGAAACAAGCTATCTTCGAGTAACCTGAAGGGACCAAGAATCTGCACTTGAAGCCCTTATACATCAAAGGATTTATCAATGGAAAGCCGATGTCTAAAATGCTAGTTGATGGAGGGGCTGCTGTCAACCTAATGCCTTACGCAACCTTCAGGAAGTTGGGCAAAAGAGCCGAAGATCTGATCAAGACCAACATGGTGCTCAAGGACTTCGACGGCAACCCTTCAGAAGCCAAGGGAGTTTTAAATGTTGAGTTGGCCGTCGGTAGCAAAACCGTGCCCACTATGTTTTTCGTCATCGACGGGAAGGGGTCATATAGCCTGCTGCTTGGGAGGGATTGGATTCACGCCAACTGTTGCATCCCTTCCACAATGCACCAAAGCTTAGTCCAGTGGCAAGGCGACAAGATAGAGATCGTGCCAGCCGACAGGTCAGTCAATGTTGCTAACGCTGATTTGCCGCTCTAGAAAATCGATGGTATTGATTGCCTGTCCGGCAAAGTTTGGCAAGCCGATTTTCTGAAGGTGTCCGATTTTGACATACAGCCCATTGGAGACGAGGAGCCTCAATTACTACTTTGAAGGCGCCGTGGAGGGCTCGAGCGTCTACAACGAGGACACCGTGGACGACAACGAGGGCAAACTTGGGCAATGTTTTATGTCGGCCAACGTGTTAGAAGAGGTTGATATAGGTTCAGAAGATAGGCTTATTGATTTATTGAAGGAATATAAAGACTGCTTTGCTTGGGAGTATTTTGAGATGTCTGGTCTTAGCCAATCTATTATTGAACATCGACTCCCTATTAAGCCTGGATATCGGCAAAACAAACAGCCTCCCAGGAGGTTTAAAGCCAATATGTATGATGCGATTAAAGCCAAAATCACTCGGCTATATGATGCTGGATTTATTCGGCCTTGCACATATGCAGAATGTGTTTCCAATATAGTTCCAGTAATGAAGAAAAACGGCAAACTTAGGGTGTGTATCGACTTCAGAGATTTAAACAAGACTACCCCTAAAGACGAGTACCCAATGCCTATAGCTGATTTGCTAGTAGATGCTACCTCTGGTCACAGAATTATAAGTTTCATGGATGGCAACGCAGGTTACAATCACATCTTTATGACCGAGGAAGACATCCACAAGACAGCTTTTAGATGCCCAGGAGCAATCGGCCTATACGAATGGATCAACTCGTGATTCGGCTAAGGTTTTGCCAATTCATGCTAGCCGATGTGTTGTGCAGATATATGCATCGCCTTTAGGACGTTTTATTCTAAGTTTTTTCCCCTCCGATCTTTCCAAATCTGCTCAATCTAGCCGACGGTTGCGAGTTATTTGGTTTACTAATTTTATCAATGCTAAGGATGTCATTGACAAAATTAGGGGGGCATACATAATACAAGGTCAGAAATCATAAGATGTAAGACTTCAAATTTTTGGGGAATTTTCAAAATTTTCGAGGCATTCAAGACTTGGGAATAACTGAATAGGCAAAAAGGCATGTGATTGGATTAAGGACGCATAAAGCCGACTGCAAAGTCATATATACACAGGCAAGATACCAGTTACAGATTACAAGTGCTTAGAGCTCTGAAAGTTTTATCCTATTACATCCCCAAAAGGTTATCTATGGCCGCTATTGCTGCATCTCTAATGGCATGAACTTTGTCAACTGTGGCCTTGTCTTCTTGCTCGGTGCCAGGGACTGCTTTGGCTGATTGGTTCAGCCCTTCCAAGTGTTTTATAGTGGCAGCCACCTTGCCCCTTTGACTTTCTGTAACTTTGGGAGATCGGCCAGCAGTTGTTTCTTAGCAGCTATTTTTGCCCTGCATTGTTCAAGTTGTAGCAGCAGACCAGCCTCTTCTAGCTCGAGCTCGGCGATCTCGCCTTGTGTGGCCGACGGACCAGCCAAGAGTTCGTCTAATTTTGTTTTTTCGGCCCACCACATCCTTCACGGTCGCATCAATCCTGGCCGCGAGGTCGGCTTGAGCCAGCCGCTCGAGCATCGTATGCATTGCACGTTCCAATCTGGGCTGATGCTGATCGATGAAGATCGCCTTTGAGATCTTTTTGGATAGATCATCAGGGAGCTTGTCTTTGATCTCGAAGAAGCGTGATCGGGCCGATCCGCACTCCACCACCAGCCGGTCGACGCTAATATCTAGCCGACGACGGATGCCTTGAAGCCTTTCTTTGACTTCGTCGGCTATGACGGCCTTATCTGGGCTGGTGGCTTCAGTATCTTCTTCGCCAATGAACTCCTTGATATCGAAGGGCAGTAGATCGGCCAGGGTCTGGAGGTGAAGTCAGAGCGATCAAAGGAAAGAATAAAATAACTGATTATTCGAGTTCTGAGGAAGGAGAATAAGGCTTACTCTTACGGCGGGGACTGGAGCAGCCACTTCCTCAGCGGCCGGGCTGGCGGGAGCAGTAACTTCCCCAACATCTTGGCCAGCTGAAGCGGCCACTTCTTCAGAACGATGACCGGTTGGAGCGGAAGTATCTTTGGCATCGTGACTGCCCATGGTCGATTGAGTACGTTCACTTGAAGCTTGGGGGACAACCGATGGAGACCGAGAGGGCTGCACAAAGGACGAGTTTTAGTAATGATCACCTAAGAAGAATGAGTAAGCAAAAGACCAGTTCAGAAAGCTACTGGTGAGGCAGGACGAGGAGTGCGTTCGGCTAATCTTTTGAACTACAAAGGAAATTTGGTTAAGATTTAGGGTAATCAAGGTTAGAAGCAAGATTTAATAGGAAAAGAACTTACCAGTCATTTCTTGACAGGAGGGCTTGGAGGAGACGGGTCGTCAGCCGGAGGGCTAATTGAGTTATGACTTGAGTCGCTTGTTTCGGCCGCCTCCTTGATAGCTTGAGATATCTCCTCATCCATGACTTCTTTGTCAAGGAGCTCATTAACGCTTGAGTCAATGGATGGAAAGCTGTCGACCACTGTAGTTGGCTTCTTCTTCTTCTGTTTCTTCACGGGAACAGTCGATGGTTTTGCAGCAGAAGCAGCCCTTTTCTTCCTTGCTACAGGCTGACGTGTTTGCCCATATAACAGGGTCTTCAGCTTCGGCGCTTCCCAGTCGATTGCCGACGGGGCAAGCCCACAATTGTTTCGAAGGACTCTTAGCCGGTATTCGATGGCAACCCCAGAGTTGCTCACCATCGGCGGATCTGTCTCTGTCATCTGCAAAGAAAAGGATTCAGGTGTCAGCTAGCGAAAACAGCCGATTCAAAAGAAGAAGTGCTAAGGGTGGAGAGCTTATCGAAGGGATTTCGTCAGGCAATAAAGTGGTGATGTACATAGAAGAGCGGTGATGGAAGATGTGTCTCTTTATTTCCATCCACCACTTGTCGTAGGCTAAACTCCTTTTGTGGGCCAGCTCTATGATCCCAATGCTGCCGAGGGGTGGGCCCTCTATATCCATCAACTTTTTCATAACCAGTTTGTGTCCACCACCCCTCGGGTTTCGATCTTGTCGGCATAGTAGCAGCCGATGGGCAGTTGCCCTAGTCCAAATTGCCTACCAGCCGACACTAGATAGTAAAACTCGTAAGTCTTCAGGATGTTGTGGCCTTGGTGAATACCGGTCGATAGGATGCATGGGGTAAGTGCTGTGGTAAAGATCTCTTTGCATTTAGGGAATTCTTCTGAGTTTATCTCGTCCAAATTCAATTCAATCGGCAATTCAAATGTCTTTCGGTCTTCATAAAAGAAGCATGTCCGATTGTCTCTTGCAAAGCCATCATAGAGAGAGACGAACCACTCAGCCAGCAACTCAGCTGATTGCTTCGATCCAGTGTAAGCGGCTGCGGCTTCCCCAAAAGACTGACACCTCCTGGTGGTCACTTCATTGCCCTCGTCATCCTCTGTCGGCTCTAGGAGGGGGAAGTAAGCGTCGACCAGCTGTGGCTGACAAGAAATCTTTTGAGTCATTAAGACCAGCCACAGTTGTAGAAACCACCAAGGTCCTCCGGTGTTAATGTTGGCATTGGCAGCTATCTTGGAGACGGCTTGGTTCAGAGTTTGGTAGAGGTAGCCGAGGAAGAATTTTCCTAGAGGTAGTTTCTTCTTATCAACTAAGGCCTCGGCTACTACTTGCCAGTTGGCTGTTGGCCCGCAGCTGGATCCACAGAAGAAGAATTTTTTGAGCCACATCATCAGAAACACAGCATGCTCTCTGGCACTGATCGGCCCATCTCCCATATTCATCGATACATAGCCGTTCCAGCCACCTACTGCTTTAGTTTTGAAGGAGAACTGACCCTTGCCGTCTAGCCTGTTTGGGTTAGCCGATGATAAAATATCTAACCCAGTGATCATGACTACATCGGCTAATGTAGGAGTCATGGGGCCTTGTTGAAAGAGGAAGGTATTTATGGTGTTATTCCAAAAGTATGTGGCGGCTGATATCACTGGTTCATCCTTGACCATGTCGGCTACAGACAATGCAAGACACTGGGCTATCCCAACTTCTTCCCAGTGGCTTTGCTTGGCCGGCTGCATTCTCTTATACCATGCTGGTCAAGACTTATCCATGGACGGCCAGGATTTGAAAGTGACAGACCAGTGACTAAGGTTTGGGTTCCTCATCCTATAGGGCATCCTATCGGTTTCGGCTATTATAAAGTCTATGGGATCCTTATTGCCGATAGACCCTAAAAAGTATTTCTCATCGTTCAGCAAACTAGGAATTACTACTTGATGGGTGAGATGCTATAATCGGGAAAAAGGAAACAAATTTTCAGATTTATAAACCCTAAAATTCAGGTCTACAATGGGGAACAAGCAAGAAAGGAGTTTTTAGCCGATTAGGACGTACCTCGGGGAACTCAGCAGGAGATGAAGTCGATGGGGCGGTGGAGGCTGCCATTGGAACGCTTGGGGTTGTCGGAGCAAGGGTTGCCACCGCGAGCTTGGGGAGGCTGAGGACGTCGCCGGAGAGCTTGAGGCTTTTTGTTGCATCCGGATTGCTTTAACAGCGTGAGTTGTTCGGCGCGAGGAAGGCATTATTTAAAGAGTTTTCATAACAGTCGAAACAGACTCAACCTAGGGTTACGCTTGGAATTTGGATTGCACAGAATCCACAATATTTTCATATCGCGAACTTGGGGGAATGTGTTAACGACCAAATTTGGCAACCAAATCCTCGAGTTTGAAGTAGAGATTGAAGCGGAATCGGAGGAAACATATGATCTGCGGAGAAACAGAGGCCGCATCGGCTAAGTCCGAATCGGCTGCGAAGCCAGTCGGCTGAGTCCGAGTCGGACCAGGATAGCCGATAGCCGATTCCGATTGAGAATAGAAGTGAAGCCAGTCCTGAAAGGAAAGCTTAAGGATAGAATGTTGGATTTGGTTTTCAAAGTGCGTTAAAGATATTGCCATCTATGGATAAGATCCTACAACGATAATTGTATCTATTAAGTTATGATATTTTGTATAGTTTACTTTTGTAATGACGTCGGTTTGTTTAAAGATTTGATCTGTCATAGGAATCGTGTCTATCACGGACTTATTGTGTATTCGGGTATAAATAAGACTCGAGGGCTTGTAAAACATATATCAACAATCAATACAACCTCGACGCATCGTCAAACCTTTTTATTTTACTTTTCTCGACAAGTTCTTGCTTTTGCTTGGATTGCATCGACGTCGATCTCCGAACGAGGTAATTCCTTGTTACAAGTGGCTTGTATCGTTGGGATTAGTGTTCTCCACCGTCATGATACTCTAATTTCGATGTTATAAACTGCTTAAGTTATCATACGCGACATATAATCTAGAACAATGTCTAAATCTATCTAGCAATCGGCTGAGTTCTCTCTGAAAACGGCAGCCGATAGAGCTAGATCTAGATGTTGATTTAGATTATATGGTGTGTCTACCGTCTTGAGGGGTTCTCATTCGCCTATACAGATCTAGTATTTCTTCTTGTACTTAATGTTGTATCAAATCGACCTGTTAAGTCACTTTTAGAGATATGTAGATCAGTTCGGCATAATGTTTTCCATTAGAGACAGTGCCGGGGTTTCAGCCGGCCTTATCTGTTTTAATCGTATTTTTAGTATTAATTACAATTAGATGTATTAGAACTGTCTTTTATATTAAGATCTTAATCTATTTAAATGCCTTAAGCCAATATCAATCTGTTGAGTCATATAAACAGTAGATTCATCTAGGTTTATTGCATTTAACTCAGATTAATATCTTTTTATAAAACATATCGAGGTACTAGTCGATTTATATTAGATCTGCGACATCGGCTGGGTTATGAATGCATATAATTCTTATACTAATGCACTTTTGGATCTAAGTGGTCTATACTGTCTCGGTATACTACCGATATATTCCAATCACTTAGTCTAAACGTGTTTGGGATAGCAATTATATGTTTATTGATTTCTTTAGCCGATCGAGTAGGATCTAATCTTAACCCAAACACATATTTCTTGTTTTCTTGTTGGTTACAGGATCAAACCAACTGGCACGCCCGAATTCCACTAAAGGCAATCAACTTGAATCTGCACTAGAGTAAATCAAATCTCTTAGGCCAGTGCGTGGGAATCTAATTTCTCATCAACAATTACCCATGCGTTGCAATGAGATTTTAATTAAAAATTATTGTTAACATGTTATAATATTTTTAATTGTTGTACATATTTATTGATCACATGTGAACCTTTTTAGCCTCACACTATTTTTTTATAAAAAGTAAAAGTTTGATAGGAGTAGTTAACGTGTGTTATCTAGCTTCACATGCCATTTTTAAAAAAAAATTGGAATCACCACCCTTTTGTATGGAGTATAGATATGTACTAGACAATCCTCACACAAACATTACAATATATATCTCATGAATGGGTGTTAAATATGGTAGTAATATGTTTCATTACTTGAAGTTGTAATATTGAAATTTTAGAAGATATATTCTCACTGAAATTCTAACTAAGCATTTAATTCCTTTGTTAATTCCTTTGTTAATAGGATATAAATTCATATCTACGTTGGATGAGTAGTCCGGTTGGCCATATATACTACTATCCTAACAGCAATTGCAATTCATTTGTTGCTTTGAAGCAACAATATTAATACTGCAATGGGCCTATAAAATTTCATCTCTCTAATATTTAGGTGTTAATGGTGATCGGTCCGGGTTATTCAATTATGATGATAACTCTATACAAAGTGAAAGGAGCTGCTCTGGTATCTCAAGGAGATTGTAAATATCATGGATGCCTTTCTTTCCTCCTGTCTGTATATAGACCTTGTTTGTTATTTTAGTTAGGGACTAAAGATTAGTCTCTGGACTAAAAATTTTAGTTTCTTCCTGTTTGGTTACGGGAATAAAAGAGACTAAAACTCATTAATTACGCTATACAAAGATCATATTGCCCCTATTTATGAAAGAGAGAGTTGCAAAAAGATATCTATTGAAAAAGTAACACTTAAAGTAACACTTTAGTTTCAATTAGCTCCTCCAATAAAAACTAATGGACTAATGGTATTTTAGTCCTTTTAGTCCCTTCTGTTTGGGAGTTTAGGGATTAAAATAGACTAAAATGGAGAACCAAACAAGACCATAGGAGTATGCCCTTCTCTATACCTCTCTTTCCAGCTATAAATTGTGTAAGGCCCTTAATTAGTTTTTCTCTTTTTCCTTATTTACACCTTCTTATATAAATATGCATGCAAACACACTCTAATCAAATAATCACTCATGTTTTCCAACAACATCATGCATCTGAATCAAAGACATATATATTTTCCAGCCTCAAGTGGCCTACACGGAAGGTTAATCCTCTCTATTTCTTAATTAGTCCCCTTTATATATGACACGGCATCGTTTTCTTTATGTATAATAGGACAACAATGAAAATTGACATTGAAATGAGTAAAATCGAATAATCGTGTGTTATCCTTGCCAGGTCACTTTCGGTGTTAGCGGAAGATCGCGTGCATTACTCTCTGCTTAATAAGCAATTACTCTAACATGCATTTCGATCAAGATGATAAGCACAAAGCGGTGCCATATACATGCATGCATGCACCCCTCGCGAAGAACGTGCCTTAAAAAAAATACCCCAACTCCAATTATTAGAAATATAATGTGCCACTTACTTTCTCATATTTTATAATTATTGATGTTTTAAATAATAATACGGTCTTCAAAACATATATTTATTTATAATTTTGTATTATGATATATATAATAAAGAAATAAATATTTAGTTTTATCCTAGTATCTTTTAGACTAAGCTCTATATATATTTTCTCCATCCCAATATAAACACTACTGGAGAAAGCCATAACTGTCCCGGTTCGTAACCCTAAGTAGTCCCGGTCAATCGAGACTACGAATACTAGAGATCGCCATCTCTAGTCCCGGTTGAAATAACCGGGACTAAAGATGCATCTTTAGTCCGGTTGGTTGGCACAACCCGGGACTAAAGATGGCGGAGCCACATGGCCGGATGCGCCATCTTTAGTCCCGGTTGGTGGCACATTAATTTGCTTCTTTCTCCAGCAAATTTTATATTTTACACACATATATTATATATTACACATATACATATTTTGCACACATATATTTATACATATATATTATATAATATATATATATTATATATAATATATATTATATAATATATATGTATAAATATATAAGTTACATACATATAAATGAACTTAAAAATGAAATATATACATATAATATATTACCAAAACATATACATATATATGTACAGTATCCACATATATTTCGTATGTTACAAAACATTGTCTATTTTATAGATCCGGTGGTTAAGTTACTTAAATTAAAGTACAACTCCCCGCGGGATCAATGATCTACTCATTTATAAATCTCATCAATTCTTCCTGAGCGGCTTGTATGAAAGTCTCGTGGGGGAGGTTGTCTCTTACTCGCATAAGTTGTCATTAATTCGATTAAACGAGAAATAAATATATGAAGTGAATAAGAAATCGAGACATAATGTATGAATGGCTGTTATACGTACATCTACATCGTCGATAGTTCTGACATCGGTCACAAAGCGGTGAATATAGTCACAGACGTAGTATCCGCATAAGTTGGTGCCCTGCGACTGTTTTGCACACTAAAGGAGAAACGACGACAGATTTAATATATATTTCATATTTTAGAACAAAGTAATGATTCAAAACAACTTTGGAGCATGTTACTCACTAGAAAGTTCATCCTCACGGAGAGCTTATCTTTCCAATTTCCGCGAACATTAGCCCGAAGCCGTTCCCATGCCCTATGTGCAGTTGAAAGTTAGCTAGTAATTATCCGAGAACCGCATATATGCAATAGCAAGTAAGATGGCATTACCTATTTAGCAGTTCAAATATCTTTGCGTACGTGGACTCTGGTTTATCCATTGAGTCAAAGACATGGATCCGCGAGTTATCCATGTCAATTACTAATAGAACCCAGTAGAATCTGCAAATTGGTTTAGATAACACATATAAAAATTTATGTATGCACACAGGATTGAAATCGATACGGAAGGAAGAAAATACTTACGCAGTGTTGTAGGGCAGAAGGATAAACGACCGGAAGTGGTTTATCACCAGCGCATTATAAATGTTGTCCACTGTTGGATCAGAAAATTGATCAACCAATACGCCGTTGATTTTGCGTGGATCCATGAATCCATGTTTGGTACAGTCGTGCTTGTTGCAGTATTGGATCGCCATTCTACAACGGTTAAAAATAATTTTAGTCAGCTAAATACAAGGAGGTAAGAAACGAAATAATAGAACGATACTTACAGAACCCTCGTGGCTAGAAGTGAGACATCGAGGGCATCAAGCTGGTACAGGTCGAATATGTCTTTGAATCGGATATAGAAGTCGTCACCTCCATCGAAGAAATAGTCCAGTGAATATCTACCCGTTACCATCTCTCCACCCTTGCTGGATTCTTGCATATACCACTTTTGGAAGCGATACATCTGTGTAGGTAGCTTTTTCACTTGATCCGGCTTTACAAGAGGCTTTCCAAGTTTGAACTTGTATTTCATCGGAGCGTTCGCAAGGGGAGCACGGCCGTGTAATTGATCCATTGAAATTCTAGCATATTCCATAAATTGTCTTAACTCTGATCTAACATTTGGAACTGTTCTTAACTCCAGAGGTTTCTGAGGCTGCATGCCGAGCTGGGGTACATCTTTGCCTATTCTCTTCGCCTTGCCAGCAGCCTTCCGAATAGTCCTGTCGTAGTCGGACTACGGTTGAGGTTACGGTTCAGGCTGTGGCGTTAGGTACGTCTTCTTGAAGAAGTCCTTGGTCTCTGGGGATTTCGGGAGGCTTCTCAGGAGACTTCTTTCTGAAGTGGGCCTTGACTTCAGCTTGGACGGCCTCGTGCAGCTCCTCTGGAGTCATGTCGTACGCCGTTTTCTTTGGGGCTGGCGGGAGCGGGTCAAGTTTAGGCCTCTTGCTTCTTGGTCCACTGCTAGTTGACCTTGACCGCGTGGCTCGAGATGTTGTCCGTTTAGGAGTCGGTGCTCGTTCTGGCGACGGAGGAGACTAAGAAGGCGGTGGAGTTGGAGACGACCGTTTAGGAGTCGGTGCTCGTGGAGGCGATGCAGGAGGCGGAGGAGGCGAACACGGTGAAGGAGGCGGAGGAGACAACCCACGTGGAGGCGGAGGAGACGGCCCACGTGGAGGCGAGGGCGGGGAATATTGTGAAGATCTTCCTCCAGAGAAATATTCCGTGAGCTGTTTCTCCTAGCGTCAGCTCCCCATCTCCTCTGGGGATATCCAGCTCGAGATCTTCATAGCCGCGTTCCACCTGTTCAATTTCAACTTTCAAGTACGCAGGTGGAACGGGCCGAGAGTGGTAGGTGCCGTCTCGGTCTACTGGAATGGCCATGCCTAACGCGACCTGTTCGAGAAGATTGCTTATTAGTTAGTAATGAACATTGATTGACAAGTTATTCAAGGAAATATACGTACAATATAAAAGTACGAACATACCTTTATTGTTATGTTCTTCAGCGGAATGTGCAGCTCACATGGGGTCCGCTGTGTGATGTCATCAACGGGGCATGGCGGACCCGGTTCAGCTTGTGGGGCCAAGTCGCCTTCATTTCCAGTTGAAGCGCAATGCCGCTTCAGCCGCCGTAGTTGAGCGGCCGTTCTTGGATCCGTGTTGGCTAACCCAATGGCTCCGCTCCTCTGCCAACCTTAGGGCCAACCTTTCGTCCACAATCTGATAAATCTGCGAGAGCTTCATTTCCATCTCAGCGAACCTCGCATCCTGCACTCGCTTTGACCTCATTCAGCTCTTGTATGTGTCGACGTCAGCTTGGAACCCGTATTTCCAGGGGACGACGCCTTTTCCTCGCGTACGCCCCGGGTGCTTTGGGTTTTGGAGGGCGAGCGTGTTGATGAGAAATTTCTCTCACGTGTTGGCCTAGGAGATCTGCTTAACTCCAGTGCAGGTCCTTCTCGGCTACCTATGCTGTTCAAGGCATGCCAGTTGGTTTGATCTGTTAACCAGCAAGAAAAATAGAGATATATGCGTTAAGTATTAATTTAGCTCCTACTGGATCGGCTGCAGGAGTCAATTTACATATATATGCTATTCCGAGGTGTATTTAAACCAAGTGACTAGAATAGATCGGCTGTTGCCGAGACAGTATTAGCCACTTAATCTAAATATACCACAGAATAATAAATATATGCTTTAACAAACTTAGCCGATGTCATAAGTCCAACTGTGAATCGGCTAATACTCCGATTTATCTTATGAAAAGATATTGATCTGTGCTAAATGCACTAAACCTAGATCAGTCGGCTGTCGGCTGTAGCTGACAAACTGATTCTGGCTTAGGGCATTTAACTAGAGCAAGATCTTAATATAAGAGGCGGTTTTAATAATCCTGATAACAAACATATCAAAAGAACATTAAAACAGATAAGGCCGGCTGAAACCCCAGCACTGTCTCTAAGGAAAATACATCTAGCCGAACAAATCATGAAAGCTCTAAAAATGACTTAATAGTTCAACACTGATGCAGCATTAAGTATAAAAAGAACAATCTGATCTATTGCGGCTGATGTAAATACCTCGAGACGGTGGATATCGCATATAATTCTTACAACCTTTAGATCTAGCTCTATCGGCTGCGGATTCCTGACAGAAGTGAGCCAATGATGAGATAGATCTAAACATTGTTCTAGATTATATGCGACATATGATAACTAGCGCAGCATAAATCATCGAATTTAGAGTGTCAAAATGATTGAAGCACTAAATTCGACGAGATACACCACTAATGACAAACATTTACCTGAACATGGGGATCAAAACGATGCAGCTCGAAGCCGGATCAGTTGTTCGTCGGAAGAAAAAGGAGGCGATGCGCCGAAGGTTGTATTGATTCTGTGAGAATGTCTAATTACAGGGATCTCGGGTCCTATTTATACCCAAGAATAACATTATCTGTATAGACTCTAGACTCTATCTAAACTACTATTTAAAATATGACAATATCCCGGGAAGGACCCATGCTGCATTACAATAAACAATTTAATCAAATTCCTAATTTACAGATACAATTGCCATTACAGGACTCTATCCATAGATGACAATATCTTTTAACCTGCAATTTAGAAACCGAATCTTCTATTTACCTTCAACCGCTTTCACTGGAAACGGCTATCAGCTATCCTTGTCCGATCAACCTCAGCCGACTGACCTCGTAGCCGATCGTTACTCGGCCGATTTGAGCATAGCCGATGCAGCCTCTGCTTCTCCGCAGATTATTCTGCCAATCCAATTCCGCTTCAAATTCGACCTTGAACTTAGGGATTTGGTTACCAAATTTGGTCGTTAACACATGCCCCCCAAGTCTGTGATAAGATAATATCGTAGATTTGTTGCCTTTCCTAATTCCCGCTTTCTCCAACCGAAACCGTTTCGGCTGCCCAAAAATATCCTTCAAATACCGCCTTCGCGGTCACTGCACGTGTCACATTACCGCAAACCAATAGCCACCTCAGCAAACCTTGAGCTCTCTGGCGACCTCCTCGGCGAACTCAGCGACCTCGGCGACCTCGGCGATCTCGTCCTCCCCAGCGAAGCCCAAGAAGCGGCAATCACCAGCAATGGCTTCTTCGAGCGCCCACTCCGAGGCACCTCAGACGGAATAATCAGAGGTAAGTCCTATCGGCTACCATCTTTTATTCCGCGCCATTTGGCTTTCAACTTTCGTAACCTCGTCTTTCCATCCTTTAAACCACAGCATCTTGGTCACCAAATTGCAATCCCAGACCTCACCAGCCTCAACCAGTTTTTATTAGGGCCAATCGGCAACACAGACCCCAGCGAGCTCATCAATGTCAAAACAAACAGAGTCCCTTTCAGATTCTCTATCCCCAACCTAGATTATTGGTCTAGTGCTTTCAAATCCTGGCCTTCAACGGATATGACCTGGCCAGCTTGGTACTCACGGATGTCGGCTAGGCTGTAGACCCACTCGACTGAGATAGGGATAAACCAATGCCTAGCCCTGACAATAGCCGATATTTCAAAGGATGAACCTCTCCTGTTGGCTGCCACCTATTTCTGGTCGGATACGTTAAATGCGTTCCTTTTTAGGCAGGGGCCGATGACACCAACCCTCATGGACATAATAATGATCACAGGGTTGGACATAACATTCACAGTTGACCCAATTGGCATCAATATCAAGTGCTCTCATAACTTCAAGACCAAAAGTATAGGGGGTTGGAGTGGATTTATTTCCATGAATATGAAGGATGGCCCAATCACGGAGAGAGAACACACTACCTTTTTGTTGATGTGGCTAGAAAAATATGTCTTATGTGGGTCGAGCTGTGGGCCGACGAGTAACTAGCAACACGTAGCCGAAGCCCTAGTGAGCAAGAAGCAATTACCTTTGGGGAAATATCTGCTCGACTACTTATACCAAATGTTGAGCAGTGCCTCAGCTTGGCTAGCCTCTCAACAAGCCGTCAATACAGGAGGGCCCTGGTGGCTATTACAATTGTGGTTAAACCTTCATCTCCACCTGGTCACAGAAAAACCATCCCCACTAGAGGCCGATTTCCCCTTGATCGAGCCGAGATTCGAAGATGATGATGAAGTAACAACCCGCCGATGCTTATCTTATGGGGAGGCAGTGGCAACCTATCCCAGATCCAAACTGACAGCCGATCAGTTCAAAGATTGGTTTGGCAACTTGTACGGCGGCTTTCCAAGCTCCTCAAGGATATGGTTTGCCTGTACGTACTTTGAAAGATTTGAACTCCCTGACGATCTTCGGCTGGATGAACTTAATTCTGAAACTTATGACAAGCCAAGGGAAATCTATACATCGGCTATCACACCCTGCATACTTCCAGTCGGCATCCACCAAGGACGCAACGTTCAAAATTCCTACGAATTTTATCATCCGATGGTGGCCGCAAGGCAACTAGGAATGGGTCGGCTGTCGATCGGCCTGTATTACACAGACAAAATCCAGACCAAAGGCAAGATTGAGGGTGACATAATGATGAATCGACTGCTCAACATACCTGGCCCCCTCTAGGAAGTATCGAGAACATTGATCTAGCAATACGGAGAACGTCGATCTTCAGCCGATGGTGGAATGAATGGAAGCAGCACTTGTTTCACCAATCGGCCTCTATGTACCTGACCATCATCTATCCAGAAACGACCCCATCGGTAAGTATCCTTTTCCTTATCCTAATGCCTGTTCTTTCAATCCCTCTCTATATTATCGGCTGATTATGCTTCATTTCTTTTGCAGACAACCGACTCCTCTCCTCCCCACACAAGCAATACAGGGGTGGCCATCCAATATGCTCCTAGCTGTTATCTAGCGGTGGGTTGGCCCCGTCCATCATCGGCTACCAAGCGCCGAAAGTGGATACCTTGCTCCACGTCCAGACCCGCGCGCCGCTGCATCGGCCAAAAAGGGCGGCACCATCGGCTGCGGCTACTCCAGCTGCAGAGAAAAAGAAACACGCTTCAAGAAGCCGAGGACAACCCCAGCCGATGACTTGCCCCCAGTCGATCCGGACATGGATGCGGACCTCGAAGAAGAAGTCAGGGATGAGGAAATGGAGGAGGCCGTCAACGCTGCCGCAGCCGAATCGAGCTCTTCCGATAAGCAGGCCCAAACTCCATCGGCCGAGCAAACCACTGAGCGAACTCCAAGCCCTCCGAGACGCATCCCACATCCTCAGCCGGTAAGTGTTTTTACTGCTCAATCCAGCCATCTTTCACTTTTTCACATTGCAACTTATCGGCTTTTGGCGTCCGTAGGTCAAGAAGTTAGCCACAAGGAAGAAAACGGCTCCCC
The DNA here is from genome assembly GCA_019925245.2 of Oryza australiensis. NCBI lineage: Eukaryota > Viridiplantae > Streptophyta > Magnoliopsida > Poales > Poaceae > Oryza > Oryza australiensis. Next base: position 1,664,109 of record JAIFGZ020000225.1, on the reverse strand, counting down.
CTCCCTCGGTAAGCTCAATCCTCATTTCTTTCTCACTAGCATGGCTGAATTTTAAGTAACATATTTTTACAGCCCCCTCGAGTTCCAACATCTACCCCCCGTGCATCGAGGGAGCCGACGCCGACGGCCACGCGCGCCGATGATGCTAAGGAGGTGACTACGTCAGTTCCAGCTGTCCGAGTAAGCCTCACTCAACTTTACAAATCAGCTTGTTAGTTATATCGGCTCTCTAACCAATTTTCAATCTTGCAGTCTGTAGCTGATCTCCTGGACTTCGACTTATCAGAATTTCTTGATCCCGACGAGAGCGTCGACAAGACCGTGGTCATATCAGACGATGAGCTACAAGCCACCTTGGCGGACATAGCCAAACGGCTGGAGTGCTCTTTGGACTTCTTGGTCACCGACTGCGGTTCCATCTATAGTCGGTTCGAGGACATCCAAGATTGGCTACCAGACCAGCTGCCCGACACCATCGCGCCAGCTACCTTTTTGGAGGCGCATCGGCATAAGCTTGAACGAGCCAGACAAAGGATAGCCGATCGCCGCGAGAACAAGGCCTTAGAAGCCACTATCAAGGCCAACCAGCAAGACATCACCGCCGAAAAAGCCAAATTTGACACCCTGAAGACCGAGCCAATGTCGGAACTCGATCGGCTTCACAAACGTTGGGAAGAGTTGATAGCCGAGCTTGCCACCGTCGATGCTGACATCGCGGCCAAAGAACAACGCGTGGCCGGCCTGCCGAAAGAGATAAAGGACCAGTGAGCAAAGATCAAGGCAACCGTGTCAAACCTGTCAGACGTGGCCAGGGCAACGAAGCCGATCCCGGGGAGCGATGCAGCCGACGCAATGGCCATAGAAGAAATAGACATAATCCGTCGCAGGGCAGTATCAGCCTCAAGGACTTCCTTAAGCACTGAGCTGGTTGTAATAGTTAGGGCCGAACTTGTAAACCTTGTAACCTATCACTTGTAATCGGCTTACATTGTCCAACTTCTATAATCGGCTAACATTGTTCCTTGCTTTACTTGATTCCTGCTTAATGCATGTTTGCCGATCACATTAAACTCTTGAAGATGTGAAAAGTTTTGAAAATTTTGCTCCATTTCCTCCATATCATGTTATTTTGTATATGCATATGCCCCCCTAATTTTGTTGATGTCTTTGATGTCGATGAAATTATGAGCTTAATACACTTGCGTCTTGTTGTCATAACCATCAGCCACCGCCAGTCGATTACGGGTAACTAGGGGGAAAAACATGACTTGAAAATCACCTAAAGGCGATGCGTGCGTCACAACGCATCGGCTAACACGAATCGGCTGGACAAACAGAGCCGAATATGAATTGATCCATACACTTGGGTAATTTTTTTTCAAATACTTTCCATTTAGAGCCCTTCCAAATACTTCTCCGTCCAACCCTTCTAACATGTAGGCTCCTTTAGAGACACATTTGTGGATCTTGAAAGGCCCTTCCCAATTGAGCGACCACTTGTCGAATTTATTGTCTCTATATCCAATCGGCAGTATCAATTTCCAAACGAGTTCGCCTTCTTCAAAAGATTTAGGCACAACTTTTTTATTGTAATGTCTGGCTACTCGTTCTTTATCTCTTGTAACTTTTTCCAGGGCCCTCATCCTGGATAAAACTAAGTCTTTTGATTCGTTCACCATCAAGTGATAATAATCATCGGCTATGAGTTGATCCTGTAGTTGAATGCGCCTTGAGCCGATGATGCTTTCCCATGGTAGCACTGCCTCATGTCCGTAGACTAGCTTGTATGGACTTGAATTGATCCATGGCATGCCATCCGATATGCCCACAGTGATTCGGCTAATCGGTTGTGCCATTGCTTGGGGTACTTAGAGATCTTTATTTTAATCAATTTAATCAAACTTTTGTTTGAGGCCTCTGCTTGCCCGTTGGCCTATGCATAGTATGGTGAAGAATTAAGTAATTTGATACCCATGCCGTCGGCAAACTGAACAAACTCGTCCGATACGAAGATAGATCCTTGTTCTGTTGTTATTGCTTGTGGGACGCCAAATTGGTAGATAATGTGCTCTTTAACAAACTCAACTGCGTCCCTAGAGTCGACCTTTTTCAAAGGAATTGCCTCCACCCATTTTATAAAATAATCTGTTGCCACCAGAATGAATTTATGCCCTTTACTTGAGGGTGGATTAATCTGGCCGATCATGTCGATGCCCCATCCTCTGAACGGCCAAGACTTTATGATTGGGTTCATAGCCGATGCTAGTGCTCTTTGCACGGTGCCGAATTTCTGACAATCCTGGCAGCCTTTATAATACTTGAAACAGTCCTCCAGCATCGTCGACCAAAAATATCCTGCTCTCCGAAGCAACCACTTCATCTTGTGAGTCGATTGATGCGAGCCGCATATCCCTTCATGCACTTCTCCGATAGCCACTTTGGCTTGATCGGCGCTAAGACACTTGAGCAGCACACCATCAATCGTCCGATAGTAGAGTTCTTCATCGAGCAAAACATATCTTAAGGTTTTGTATCGCAATTTCCTTGAACCCGATTGAGAAGGGTTCAGTAAATAGCTGTGGACCTCAAACCTCCAGTCATCGGCTACCATTGCAGCGACTTCTATCCTAGCTTCTTTTATCATCGGCCTATAGCCTGATGCCCCTTGAGCTAAATCGTTGGCTTCTGTATTCTGTTCTCTGGGGATATGCTTCAACGCGACCAGCCGAAAACCTTCCATCAATTCCCGGCATTGTTGATAGTAGATCATCAGTGCGTCGTTTGTGCACTCGTACTCTCCTGACAACTGGCTGATGACCAACAGTGAATCTTCCATTATTTCGATGGTGTCGGCTTCAACTTCCTTGAGTAGATGCAATCCTTTAAGTACGGCTTCGTATTCGGCTTGGTTGTTTGTAGCATGGGGGTTAATAGCGAAAGCAAATTGAAAACTTGCCCCCCTAGGCGAAATAATGACCAAGCCGATGCCGCAGCCATTGGCGCAAACTGAGCCATCAAATGTCAATGTCCAAGGCATGATTTCGATTGAGCCGATTGAGCTATCTCTGTGCTCCACGATAAAGTCGGCTATGGCTTGCCCTTTAACTGCCCTTGGCGCTTGATACCTCAGATCAAATTCTGTCAGGGCAAAAATCCACTTTCCAATCCGCCCTTTTAAAACTGGAGCCGATAGCATGTACTTAACAGCATCGGCTTTGCATATTATTGTGCACTCGTTGGATAGCAGATAATGCCTTAACTTGGTACATGAAAAATATAGGCACATGCATAGCTTCTCCACTCGTGAATACCTTGTTTCTGCATCCAGTAGCCGTCGGCTGAGATAGAAGATAGCCTTTTCCTTGCCCTCAACCTCTTGGATTAAAACTGAGCCGATTAACTTATCATCGGCTGATAGGTACAGCTTGAATGGTTTCCTTTTTTGTGGAGGCATTAAAACTGGAGGGGAGCTTAGATAATCCTTGATATTTTCCAAAGCCTTTTATTGCTCTGCCCCCCATGTGAATGCTTGATCGGCCTTCAGCCGAAGCAGTGGTGTGAACGGCTCCATCTTTTCTAAAAGATTGGCTATGAACCGCCTAATTAAGTTGATTTTTCCGATCAATGATGAAGTTGCTTCTTGTCCTTCGGAGGTTGTATCGTTTTGATAGCATTGATGCTTCTAGGTGTGACCTCAATTCCTCTTTCGTGAACAAGAAATCCTAGAAATTGCCCGGCCGATACGCCGAACGCACACTTCAACGGATTCATCTTCAGGCCATATTTTCTTGTCCGCTCCAAAACCTGTCTGAGATCGGCTATATGGCCCTCTATCTCCCTGGACTTGACAACGACATCGTTGATGTAGATCTCCACCAGAGAGCCGATCATATCATGAAAAATGTAGTTCATGGCTCGTTGATACGTTGCCCCAGCATTTTTTAGCCCGAACGTCATAACAACCCATTCATACTAGCCGATCGCCCCAGGACATCGAAAGGCAGTTTTATGAATGTCCTCTTCAGCCATGAAGATTTGATTGTAGCCTGCATTGCCATCCATAAAGCTCATAATTTTGTGGCCTGACGCACCGTCTAGGAGCAAATTGGCTATGGGCATTGGGTATTCATCTTTGGGGGTAGCCTTATTCAGGTCTCTGAAGTCGATGCATACCCTGAGTTTGCCGTTCTTTTTCAACACTGGGACAATGTTTGAGACCCATTCGGCGTATCGGCAAGGCCGAATGAATCCAACATCGTATAGCCGAGTTATTTCAGCTTTAATCGCATCGTACATATCGACTTTGAACCTCCTGGGAGATTGTTTGAACGGCCGATAGCCTGCCTTGATTGGCAGTTGATGAACGACAATAGATCGGCTAAGGCTGGGCATCTCGAAGTACTCCCAAGCAAAACAATCTTTATATTCTTTTAACAAATTAATGAGCTGGGATCTACAATGAGAAGGTAGATTTTTGCTAATATACGTCGGCCTCGACTTGTCACCAGAGCCGATGTCAATTTCTTCTAACTCGTCGGCCGACGTAAAACCTTGCCCGAGCTTGCCATCGTCTTCATCTACAGTGTCCACGCCGAAGACGCTTGAGCCCTCCACCATGTCTTGTTCAAAGCAGCAGCTACGGCTCGTCATCTCCAATCGGTTGTATTGTAGAATCGGACACATTTAGAAAATCGGCTTGCCAGATTTTTCCAAACAAACAATCAATGCCTTCGATTTCCCAGAGCGACAAATCGGCATTGACGACACTAACTGACCTGTCGGCTGGTACGATCTCGATCTTGTCGTCGTCCCATTGGATCAGGCTCTGATGCGTTGTGGAAGGAACACAACAATTGGCGTGTATCCAGTCCCTTCCGAGCAGCAGGCTGTAAGACCCCTTCCCATCGATGAAAAAGAATGTTATGGGCACGGTCTTATTGCCGATGGTCTGTTCGATGTTCAGGATGCCCTTGGTTTCTGACGGGTTGCCGCCGAAGTCCTTGAGCACCATATTGGTCTTGATCAGGTCTTCGACCCCTTTGCCTAGTTTTCTGAATGTTGTGTAGGGCATTAGGTTGACTGCGGCTCCCCCATCAACAAGCATTTTGGACATCGGCTTGCCGTTGCGAATCCTTTAATGTACAACGGCTTCAGGTGCCGATTTTTGGTCCCCTTAGGTTTGTTGAAAATAGCTTGGTCCGGGGAGAGTGCTAGTTTCACCAAGTCGTCTTCGATAGTGCCTGCATCGGCTTCAGGAGCACTGAATTCGGCTGGCAATATGAATACCATGTTGATCGATGCAGAAACTTTGCCTTTCCCTTTGGCTGCCCTCCTGGCTTGATCAGCTGAACTCTCCTTGGCTTGCTCCTCGTCAGCTGCGGTGGTTTTCTCTTTGGGGATCCATCGCCTTTTGATCTTACCCAGCCGATGGCGATGTTCTTGGATCATTTGCCGAACTTCTTCTTCCCTTCCTTCACGCTTTAGCCTTTGAATTCTTCGTTTCTGTGTTTTGGTGAAGAGGTCAGAGGGGCACCATTGGGGGTTGGTCGATTCTTCATTATCGGCCTCTTCTTCATCGTAGTAGTCGTCATTCTCGTTTTCGTCGAAGAAGTCTTGATGGATCGGCCCTAGCCGATCGTGAACGGACTGCCAGTGCCGGTTGAGCTGAACGGGCCTTGGGACGAACCGAGTTGTACTGGTGATCGGCCGGCCTCTGTGTTCGTCCTCGGGGCACTCGCTGCAAGCCGGGCAGTTTTCTAGTGTTGGCAACCTCATCCCGTTCTCCCAGCAGTGCCTAAAAAATTCGCAATGCCAATGGGGATCGGCACCGTTGTGATTCCTGTCGTACCGGTGGCCTCGTGTTTCTGGCTCCTGCCGACAAAACCTTTCAAACCGGGCCTCCTCCAGCCACGATTGCTGTTGGGGGCGGCATCGGCTATTCGTGTTGATCGGCCGTCGATCAGCCGATCGGGCAACGGGGCGCACCATGTTGATCGGCGTGGCTTGGCTTCCAGTCTGCTCACCTTCTTTATTGACCCCTTTCAATGTTTCGGCTAAGATGTACGTCATTCTGCGCTGCCGATCAGCTTGCCTAGGGCCGGTTTGAACCATATTGATTGGGAAGGGGTGGCCATCTACCTTCATCGGGTGATTGGAATCGGCAAACTTGAGTTTCCCGGCTTCTATTGCCGATTTGGATTTCTTGTCTCGAAGACTTTACAATCGTTAGTGGCATGGGATGTAGAGTTATGCCACTTGTAGTATTTCTTCTTCTTCAACTCATCGGCCGATGGGATCACATGGTTCTCGGGAAGTTGAATATGCTTCTCCTTGAGTAATAGATCGAAGATCCTATCGGCCTTGGTGATGTCAAAGTCATATATTTCCTCTTTGGCCGTCTTCAGCAGCCACTCACAGACGATGGCCTTTTTGTTCTTGGCCCATTCGGCTGCCGCCACCTCTGCATCATCGTCGTTGGAATCGGAGTCTGACTCCATGACGGCTTGAGTTATGTTTTTGACGGCCTTCCTGGTGTCTTGAAATCTTTGTTCATGGGGCGTCACCTTCCGTGCTAGATGTGCGAGGCTGTTGAAGTCCTGAGCGGAGAAGCACTCGCGGATCGGCGCGATTAGGCCGTGGAAGGCCAAATCGGCTAGCTGGGCGTCCGATAGCACCAAGCTGTAGCATCGGTTCCTAATTCTCTGAAGCGTTGAATGTATTCTTGAACCGATTCGTTGTGCTTTTGCCTGATACTGGTGAGGTCCGACAACTTCATGGTTGCTGGAGTAGAAGTAGCTATGAAATTGTTTTTCGAGATTGGCCCAGCTCTGAATTGAGTTGTAAGGCAATGAAGAGAACTAGGTGAAAGCCGATCCCGAAAGAGACAAAGGGAACAACCAGACTCTTAAAGCGTCTGTAGCCGATGCTTCGCCGCACTGCGCCAAGAATCGGATGACATGCTCGTAGGTTGAAACGTTGTCCTGCCCTGAGAACTTTGAAAAGTCTGGGATTTTGTATCGGTTGGGCAATGGAATCTACTCAAAATGCTCCGGATAAGGATACCGATACATGTTCCCTGAGTCTTTTGGCTTGACACCGAATTGGTCGCGCATGACGTCCACAATTAAATCGGCCCAAGTCCGGTTGTCTTGTTGTACCGGCTCATATTGATCATATGGTGCGGGTGCTTGCCGATACAGTGGTGTTGGCGTCTGAGGCCTGTAGTGATGATCTTGGTAGCCTCCTTGATACTGGTAGTGGAGTGGATGATCAGCGGGAGGCAGCCAATTTGCCGATGGTGGCGTTGGTGGGCCCAGGAACAGTTGTCGGCCACCGGCGTTGTACTGTCTGTCCAGGCCAATGGGCAATTGGCTCTAACTGCCGATTGTCATCGAACATGTTGGCAATCTGATCCTGGGGCAGCGGTTGCTGTCGGTTCAGCATGGTGATTACAGGTCTTGCAGCCGATCCGGACGGATTCGGCTGGTTGAGGACCCCTCCTGGTGGCCCTGGTTGTGCTGGTGATGACATCGGCCGATTCTGGGTGGTCAACATCCTGTAACCAGGAAACTGGCCGTCTGTGAAGTACGTCGGCCCCCGCTGTAGTTGGTCGGCTATCTTGGCGTCGACCACAGTAGCGATCATGTTGTTAAGGGTGTTGACAAGGATGCTACTCTGGTTAACCAGCGCGTGATGGACGGCCGAATCAATTCGGTCTTGCAAAGTATGCAGGGCCGAATCATCTTGTTCCTGAATCGGCTCCTCCACCTTCTGTTTGCCTTTTGATCCACTGGAGGAGGATGCCTTGAGCTCGTCCATGCTGAATTTGTACTTTTGATGTATGGCCCCGGATCTTGTTTGGGTGAAAGACTGTAGGTAGTTGGCCTGGAGCTCTTCTACCATCTTCTTGTAATCGGCTTGTTGTTCAGCCGATAATTGCTCCATCTTCACAGGCACGATGTTGTCCTGAGAAACACTCGGGCTCTTGGAGTCGACCATCTTGTCGGCTGCATCGATGCATCCTAGCCGAGTTGACAAAGAAAGTCCCACTGGGCGTACCAAGAAGCGTGTTGATGAGAAATTTCTCTCACGCGCTGGCCTGGGAGATCTGCTTAACTCCAGTGCAGGTCCTTCTCGGCTACCTATGCTGTTCAAGGCATGCCAGTTGGTTTGATCTGTTAACCAACAAGAAAAATAAAGATATATGCGTTATGACATGTCGACCCTCTATGCGCTTGCTGAGGCCGCGTTGCCCGCGTGCCCTCTTCTGTCCAGCAGAGGCGGAGGCGGAGTCCTCGTTCCCCTCCTCGTTGAGGTATTGATTTGGATCTTCATTCCCCTCCTCGTTGTAAAACTCTGTTCCTCGTGCGATCTCATCAAGGAGAAACTGTTCCTCGTCACGATCCACCATTTGATTGTTGTGGGTTGAGGACTTAATCAAAGAATTCTGAAAAAAAATTATTCGGTTAATACATGTATCAATTATTTAGGGAAATCATGTATGTCTACGTAAAAAAAAGACAAAAAGAAGAAGATGGATTTAGAATCACAGATTATGTCCATCCTAGAAGAGACTTCTAAAGAATATCACAATTATAAATATGCACACTTGTCTCTAGCATGTGCCGGACTACGTTCTATATTTTTCTTCTTCTCCTCTTTTGTTGCTCTTTGCTAGAACACGACCGACCGGCCGTTCGTTCTATCATTCATGTCCGTTTGTTCAGACCCTTAACCCTAATCCTAACGCTAACCCTAAACTATCGTCCGTTCGTTCTATCGTTCGTTCACGTCCGTGAGTACGATCATCTGGAGGAAAGGAGAGAAAGAGAGGAGAATGATGTGAGGGAGATAAGGTGGAGAGGAGTGGAAGTGGAGAGGAAAGGAGAAATAGAGGCCGTTGCATTCCTATGTACGTTGTAACGACGGAACGAACGACCAACCCAACGACCGAATGACCGAACGACCGACCGAACGAACGAACGAGTGTCCGTCCGTCCGTTCGTCCACGTCCGTTCATCCGTCCGTCCGTTCGTTCGTTCGACCGTCCGTCCGTTCGTCCATCCATCATTCGTCCGTTCGTTCGTCCATGTCCGTTCGTCCACGAACGAACGAACGAACAAACACTCATTCGTTCGTTCATCCGTCCGTTCGTCCGTCCGTTCGTCCGTTCGTTTACGTCCGTTTGTTGATTTTATCGTTCTTGTTCGTTCGAAAAATACAAAATTCACAATTCACATACACATTCAAATTTCAAATTGAAATACACATTCAAAATTCAAAATTCAAAATTAACATATAAACAGTCCATTCACATATAAACAGTCCATTTACATACAAAATTCAAAATTCACATATAAAATTCACATATATTTAACAATCCATTCACATATAAAATTCACATATAAATTCACATATATTCCAACGGCAGAGTGCGGCGGCGGCGAGGATGCAGAGGGCGGCGGCGACGGCGTGGAGTGGAGGGTGGCGTGCGGCCGTTTAGGGTTTAGGGGCCGGCCGGCTCAGGGGGCCGTGGGGAGGGGGCGCAAGGGGAGTGGGCGGCGTGGGGAGGGGGCGGCGGCGACGGCAACGGCGACGGCGGCTGCGGTGGTGTCGACTGCGACGATGGCGGTGATGGCAATGGCGTCAACGGCGGCCAAACCCTAGCGCATAACAATGTGGGGAATTCTTTGGGGGTTGCGGCGCTAACCTGCGACAGCGACGAAGACGGCGGTGTGGCGGTCCTCCGGCGATGACGACGATGACAAAGACGACGGAGACGGCATGCTGCGGCGGCGTCCTAGGGCTCGGCGACGGCGACGAAGACGAAGACGATGCAGTTGCGAAGTGCGAAAACAGCTAAGTGTTGGATCCCCAGCGAGGCCCTTGCTATATATAGTCACGACAGCTTTTGTCCCGGTTGAAGCCAACAATCGGGACAGAAGATACTCTAGTCCCGGTTGGTGGCTACAACCGGAACAAAAGATATGATCTTTAGTCCCGGTAGAAGCCAACAACCGGGACTAAAGATGTCTGTCCCGGTTGATGGCTTCACAGGGACTAAAGATAGGATCTCTAGTCCCGGTTGTAGCCACCAACGGGACTAAAGATCGCGGGCAGCCACGTGGAGCGGTAGGTGGACATCTTTAGTCCCGATTGGAGCCACCAACCGGGACTAAAGATGTTTTCCCGCCCACTAAAATTCACCTCTAGTCTCGGTTTGTTTTACAAACCGGGACTAATTATTACAATGCTCAATTATATTGTATTTTATATTCATATATAATTATAATGTTCATATGTTGATATATTTTATATTCATATATAATTAACATATGTTCATATGTTCATATATAATTAACATATGTTAATATAATTAACAAAAATATTATAAATTGAAATAATAACATATAATTAACATTTGTCATATTCCAACCTATTTAATATTTAAATAATAATATACAATTAACATATGACCTATTTGAAAAATATTTTAAATTGAAATAATAACATATAATTAACATTTGTAATATTTAAAACTATTTTAAATTTAAATAATAATATATAATCAACATATGGCTTATTTGAAATAGCTTATCTTAGTCGTCTCATCCGTATCCACATCCAGCTGCTCTTGATGATCCGTGGAGAGGCCACGACGCCTTCTTCCTACCTTCTTCACCGATCTTGGTCTCTTCAACATGTCATGATCCATCGTAGTAGCTTTTTTGCTGTTTTTACTCATCGCTCCCTGTAACATATACAAAGCCGTTCATGTTAAGCGGTTCATGTTCTACTGCTGGTGAGCAAATACATGGAGCGGATGGTGAAGCTGGCGATCGACGAAGCCACTTCCTGAAGTCAAGGAGAATATGGACAGTGCTTCTTTTTTCTTGCTCTTCTCCCTTTGCTTCATAATCTTTCTGACAGCCACCTCATTCCGTGATGGCGGCGTAGCAGTACTCGTGTATCTCCATCAAACTTGGAATAGCGAGAGATATGGCAATGATTGGATAGTGCGGTTATATATAGAGAGCTGAGCAATGATGGATGCAAGACAGACTGACATGCAAATTTTATGAGGTCCACTGAAAGCACTATAGATACACATCGGAGAAGGAAATGTGAGACCGCTGGTCCTGAAGGCAATAATTTACAATAGATTCAATAATTTACAATAATTTACAATAAATTCAAATGGTAGAAATAATATTCAATGATTCAATTTAATTTACATCGTCCATACATAAATTTAGCTAAGTGACATTTGTCCTCACGTACTTTCTTCGCATAATTGTTCCTTCGTTATGATCGTTGCGTGAGTAATGGGTGTCCTCATTTGATAGGAGGATACTTGGGTCAACCGCCACCGCGAACGGAGGTTGCCCGTCAAACTGATCATAATCTTCGTCAGTTCTATCCTGGACTCCCACAATTTTTCTTTTGCCTGGGAGAACCACGTGGCGCTTATGCTCGTCGGACCCTTTCCCCTTCTTTGATTTGCTAGCCATATCCTTGACATAGAAAACTTGTCGTACATCATTGGCAAGGACGAAGGGTTCGTCTGAGTATCCAACCTTGCTCAGGTCGACCGTTGTCATCCCACTTGCATCAATGGTTACGCCTCCACCACTGAGCCTAACCCACTGGCACCGAAACAGAGGGATCTTCAGAGGTCCATAGTCAAGCTCCCATATGTCATCAATGCTGTCGTAATATGTGCTAGTCGTACCGTCGTATCCCACGGCATCGATGCGGACAACGCTGTTTTGATTCGTGCTCTTTAAGTCTTGGGCCCGTGTGTAAAATGTGTACCCATTGATTTTATATGCCTGGAATGTGGTGATCGAGCAAGATGGTCCCCTCGCCAAGAAGGCTAGTTGTTGGTCAATGCTCGCGTTGCCCATGAGACGTTGTCGCAGCCAAGCAGGGAATGCATCGATGTGATGGCGTGTAATCTAGGCATCCGTCTTACCGATGTTTTCCGAGCGAACAATCGCCAAGTGCTCCTCGATGTAAGGATCCACCAAGGAAGATTGTTGCAACATGGTCCAATGTGCTTTCCTGTACAAGTCATTGTCTATGTTCATTATTGCCTTCTTATAATAATTCCCTTCCTCCGTAGTCTACCTTCATGGCTTGATTCAGGCACCCCGATGAGACGGAGGTCTTCAATAAAGTCGACGCAAAATTCAATCACCTCCTCTGTTCCATATCCATTGGCGATGGTGGCCTCCGGACGCGAACGGTTACGAACGTACTTCTTTAGAATGCCCATATACCTCTCGAAGGGAAACATGTTGTGTAGGAATACCGGATCGAGGATACGGATCTCTTTGACAAGGTGGCATAGGAGATGCGTCATAATATTGAAGAATGAAGGCGGAAAGATCATCTCAAAGCCGACAAGACATTGGACCACATCATTTTGAAAGTCTTCTAGTCTGTCTGGATCGATGATCTTCTGTGAAATTGCGTTCAGGAAAGCACATAGCTTTGTTATTGTTTCCCGGACATTATCGGGAAGGATACCCCGAATTATAACGGGAAGCAGCTGTGTCATCTGCATATGGCAGTCATGGGACTTTAGATTTGTGAACTTCTTATCTTTCGTGCCTATTATTTCCTTTATATTTGAGGAGTATCCAGACGGTACCTTGATGCTCTGCAGGCATTCAAACATTATTTCCTTCTCTGCCCTGCTCAGAGTGTAGCTGGTTGGACTTAGGTATTGGGCTCCTTTCTCCTTTGGTTGCGGGTGAAGGCCATCGCGTTGTGCCATATGTTTCAGATCGTTACATGCCTCAAGTGTATCTTTTGATTTTCCGTATACACCTAGGAAGCCAAGTAGGTTTACGCAAAGGTTCTTGGTGAGGTGCATTACGTCAATTGCATGGCAGACGTCCAAGACTTCCCAGTAGGGTAACTCCCAAAAAATTGACTTCTTCTTCCACATCATCGCGTGACCACCTTCACTTGTTATAGATTGGTTGCCGGGTCCCTTTCCAAATATTACTTTGAGGTCTTTCACCATGGCAAACACGGCCTTTCCGTTGCGATGCTTTGGTTTAGTATGATGGTCTGCCAGTTGATCAAAATGTTTGCCTCTTCTCCGGACAGGGTGGCTTGCAGCAAGAAAGCAACGATGGCCCATGTACACTACCTTCTTACAGTGTTTCAGGTACGTACACTCAGTCTCATCCATACAGTGGGTGCAAGCGTTGTACCCCTTGTTTGACTATCCGGATAGGTTGCCAAATGCAGGCCAATCATTGATGGTAACAAACAGCAACCCTCGTAGGTTAAACTGCTCCTGTTTATCTTCATCCCACACGAAAACACATTCTTTCTTCCACAGCAGTTTTAGATCTTCGATCAGTGGTCTCAGGTACACATCGATGTCGTCACCAGGTTGCTTTGGGCCTTGAATAATAACCGGCATCTGAATGTACTTTCGCTTCATGCATAGCCAAGGCGGGAGGTTGTATATACACATCGTCACAGGCCAAGTGCTATGCCCGCTGCTCATCTCTCCAAAAGGATTCATGCCGTCCGTGCTTAAGCCGAACCTTAGGTTTCTTGCATCCTCGCCGAAGTCTTCAAATGTTCTGCCGATGTTTCGCCAATGTGACCCATCGGCGGGATGTCTCATCATTCTTGTAGGCGTTCTTCCGCGTGCCAACGCATCATTCTTGCATGCTCCTTGTTCCTGAACAGAAGCTTCAGCCGTGGTATTATAGGAAAATACCACATCACCTTAGCAGGAACCTTTTTCTTCGAGGACCGTCTGTCAACTTTGCCTGGATCATCTCGTCTGATCTTGTATCGAAGTTCTTTATAAACTGGACATGCTTCTAGGTTCTCATACTCCTCACCGCGGTAGAGGATACAATCGTTAGGACATGCGTGTATCTTCTGTACCTCCAATCCTAGAGGGCAGACTAACTTCTTAGCCTCGTACGTTGATTCTGGCAATTTGTTTCCCTCTGGAAGAATGTTCTTCACGAGTTTAGTAACTTGCCAATACCTTGTTACTGACACCATTTTTGGCATTCCATTGCAAGAATTCCAACGTGGTACCCAACTTTTTGTGCCCCTGTTCACAGCCTGGGTACAAGGACCTTTCGTGGTCCGCCACCCTACGCTCCAATTTCTGCACCTCCTTTACGACTTCGCAGTCCTCCTATACGTCGCGCAACATCTGACCAAGGTCATCGGCACCGTCGTTTTCTTCAGCATCCCCGCCCGCTTTGCTCGCTGTATTATCTTCAAACCCACCGTATTGACCAAAGTCTGGAATGTTGTCGTCGTCTTCTTCATCTTCTTCCATTGCAACCCCCACCTCTCCATGCGATGTCCAGCAATTATAGTGAGGCATGAATCCCGACTGAAACAAGTGGACATGAATAATTCTTGATGTAGAATACTCCTTCTCGTTTTTGCACTTTTTGCATGGACAACGTATGAAACCCTTCTGCTTGTTGGCATCGGCCATACTCAAAAAATAATGCACGCCTTGAATAAACTCTCTTGACCGTCGATCCGCGTTGTACATCCATTGCCGATCCATCTACATGGAATGCGCAAAAATCGTAAGAAAATTCCACGAAATTCAAATCATTTAAATATTATTACAATAATTATATATATGTAATCAGACAATTATTATATACTAATCCAACATACGTAATGTGTTGTTCTAAAAAATTAGAATTATTTTTAAAAGGTCTTTTAAAGTGATAAACATAAAATTAATTAATTATTTTGCATCTATTTTAAAAGGTCCTTTGTCGTCTATTTTATTACTTTTTTGTCCAAAAGATACTCTCTCATTATTTTCCATAAATATTTTTTGAGATAAAATTGTACGGACTAAATTCCTAGAAATGTAACGTGCTAAGCATACTTTTTTCCTCTTTATTTTCCCTAACTTTTTTCTCAGCACAATGTAATGTGCTTAGCAAAATAATTAGTCCAAACAAATTTTCTCTCTCCTCTTGTTTAAAAAAATCTATAGATGAAAATGTGTAGAAAACAACCGTAAAATGAGAAGTGCTAATCATAGATCATAAGAGGAAGAAGTCGCTAACCTTGTAGATAGCAAAGATTTGTGTATTATCACCAACAAAATCAAAAAAATTTGCAACACCTCCCCTCTAGCTAAGAAAAATTTTGAAGATAAGTGTAGCTAGCTCGGGCTGGAGGAGGAAGAAGGAGTTTAAAAAGGAACCCCATCTTTAGTCCCGGTTGGTGTTATCAACCGACACTAAAGATGGCGCCAGAGGCTGTCAGAACCTGTCAGAGCGCCGGGCATCTTTAATCCCGGTTGGTAACATCAATCAAGAAAAAATGTAGCACCTTTAGTCCCGGTTGGTGTTACCAACCGGACTAAAAGATGTCCGGCGCTCGGACAGGTTCTGACATATTTGAACCGGGACTAAAGATGATCTTTAGTCCCGGTTCTTATCACGAACTGGGACTAATGTTCCTAAAAATCCGTAAACTTTTTAAACCGGGACTAGAGATATTCTTTAGTCCCGGGTGCAATTCAAACCGGGACTACTGTGGATTTTGGCACTTCAACCGAAAATGGTTTCTCCAGTAGTGAAAGACACAAAGGATTCGATGTGATATTCTGTCCAGATTTATTTAGATTTATTGAACTATAAAATGTCAAATGTCACGTTTGTTAGTAGGTGTATTTATATTAGGACGGAGTGAATATACTATTATAATAATTTTTAACTAGATATTTTTAATATTATTGATAACCAAAGCTCTAGACAGTTGACCATAACATTATTCAAAGAATTATAAAATTGAAGGACTACTAAATTATTCACTTTGCCCTCTTTTCTAAATCAAGGGAATTTTCGCCCATGCAATACTTAATACTTACATGATGGTTGAGTTAATAAAAAATAAAAATAAAAATAAAAATAAATGAGACCCTGTGATTGATCTCGCTCGTTTTCTTCTTCTCTCCCCTTCCAACCTATCTTCCCAAGTTGCCACTCTCCTCCCTCTCCCTTTTGCATGCGCTCTCATCTGCAGAGCATCTCGGAGGTGGCACCAGAGCTTGCTGGAAGCGGCATAGAGCTCCACTCCTGCCTCATAGATCGCTGCCTCCTTGAGCACAGTGGCAGCAATCTGTGAACTTTTTAAGAAATAATATTATTGTAATAGAAAATCATAAAAATAGATGCCATTAGGAAGAAATTGTAAAAATAGCACTTTTTTAAATGCTTCAATAATTTTATATGACACATGTCAAACAACAGGTATTCGACTAGACCATATCAAACCAATCATCTTACGGAAATTCGACATGACCTTGTAAACTATTCTACTGGGCCCGCACCTAACAACCGTAGAGTATACCGAACCACGACATGCCATTTATCGAACTACAGAAGTTTGACATGGTGATATTTGTGCAATTTCTCCCAAATGACATCTATTTTTATTTTTCCATTAAATAATATATATTATTTAAAAATCACAATCGGTGAATGTTGCAGAACTTGAATTTACCAATTAGGCTGGCTTAGTACTATCCTCCACATCCCACAAGCTTAAATAAGTGTTCTCCTCATTCTCATGGAAAGTCACCGAGTTGCTCTCTACGGGATCTCCGTTTTCGCCACCGCTTGCTTCAAGAGTTCCACCTCTACCACCGAAAACACCATATGTCAAGGCTTCGCCGCCGCTGTGGCTCTACTCAAGCTCAAGGTTGATCACCTAGCCACCGCCTCCTCCATGAGATCTGGCTGCATTGGTCTTGCATGGTGCAAGAAGTGTGGTAGAGGGTGCCATCGATCTAGCATGGCAGAGGACAGAGGCAACCATGAACATAAAACCCTCCTCCTCCCCTCCCTCTCATCCTGAGCTCACATGCCATTAGTCACTGGCACATGAAGCTCAACGAAGAAGGCATGTGCCAGCTTATAGCTCATAGAGGGAGGCGACTAGTGGGTGGGTAGGTGGCTAGTTCATGGATGACAGCCAGTAAAGTCTTAGACAAGCTAAAGGGATCTCTTGGAATGAATTGAGGATACCGAGAGAGTTTGACAAAGATGGTGGGTCACAAATAGGTGGATCCCACCATTTTCTTTAATTTTTTTGTTTGATGAGACTGCCGTATAAGCAACACATCAGAAAAAAACACACTGGTTTGGACAGAGAGGTGTGGTAAAATGAATGGTTTGTATAGCTGAAGGAAAAATGTATAAGAGAGGTTTTGGGAACCCTTTCTCATGGCTCACAAAACAAAATGATAGATTAGCGTCGAACAAATTAAGTATTAGCTAATAAAACTTGAAAAATAAATGAATATGATTTTTTAAAAAAACTTTTCTATAGATTTTTTTTAAAAAAATACACTGTTTAATAGGTTGAAAAACGTGTGTAAAAAATAAAGAAATAAGAAAAGTTCTAAGTTTTTTAATAATATTTAATTAATCATGGGTTAATCTATCGCCGATGAAGAAGGGTTTCCAACCCTCGAAAGAACCCAACCTTAGCCTGCTTTGTAAGCTAGCCACGTAGCTATTTTTGAAAAAAGAAGCTATAAATATAGGTCAACACTGGGAAGACATTGAGATGAGTATGATTGAGTAGTGTGTTATCCTTGCCAGGTCACTTTTGGTACGGTGTTAGTGGGATGACGCTCGCTTGCATTATTCTCTGCCTAATTAAGCAATTGTTCCAACGTGTCCTCGAACAAGAAAATAGCACAAAGTGTAGTACTACTAGGCCATATACATGCATGCACCCGTATGAAGAACATGTGCTACGCATGTCTTTCAACAGCCACTTTTGTAAAATTAATGTGCATACATGTAAAAAACCAAAAATTCAAACTGACTTAATTAATTAACATGTTCCCCCATTTTGATATATTATATACCAAGGCACATGGAAAAATCTAATTGCCTTTTCGCAAGCCTGGTTTAAACCATGGGCGCCAATTGATAATTAAGCAATGACGGTACCACAAGGGAATCCGCCCATGCAACATTTCCACATGCCAACGGTATGTTAACTTGTTAAATGCCTCTGTAAAAACCATTTCGGTCATATGTAAAAATGAGTTTTTATTATATTTGATATTAAAACTTAATTAGTTGCTCCTACAGTATAACCTCGCCAATATCAATTGGCGAGGATATGATTGTCCTAGAGGTTATAATTTGTAAAACACGTTATTGCACAGCTTATGTGGATAAATATGTAATGGAAAACCACCCCACCGGTGGAAAAGTGGATAGCACATAAAAGCTTTCAAAACATTTCAAAGGAAAGCTCACGTATAGTAAAGTCTGATATGATATTATAGAACTGCATAAATTCAAGATTAATATATCTTGATTTCGTTCGTTAGATATATGAAATTGACAAATTCAGTATAGCACAAGAAAAATCAGAGTGTTTGTTAATCTGATATTCGCCAACAATCACTACGGGAGATTCCCTATTTGCCGAGTGCCTGGGATACTCCGCGAAGGCTTTAAAACACTCGGCGAAGACTTCGTCGAGTGTTGCACTCGGCATAGCTCACACGGTGAATTTTGGGTCGGCAAAGAGCTCTTTGCCGAGTATTTTTCATCGGACACTCAGCGAAAACTTCTCCGAGTGTCCCTTCGACTCTCGGCAAAAAAGATACACGTTCGGTTGGGTGGACGGTGATGGAAAATTTCGCGGAGTGAAAAAAAAACTCTCGACGAACGTTTTACTTTTGCTGAGTGTCAACAAAAACACTCGGCGATATAACCTTCTTTGCCGAGCGCAAAAAGAAAACACTCGATGAAATTAAAAACTTCGCCAAGAGTTTTTGCAAAAACTCTCGGCCATCACTTTCTCTCTAAATCTAACCAATCCTTCTCAACACTCATAATCTTCTCCGGAGAATCTTCGGTTTTGTGATCGTCATACATGGTAAAATATTCGAAACCTTCTCATTTTTTACCACACCCTCAACGTATGATATCATGCCATCCAGATAATTTTCTTTAGTTTTTGGCTTCGTTTGTTATTTTTACAATTTTAAATTCATTCGGTCAATAGGTTTCCAATCATATTGTGCAAAGAATATTTCGAAATTTATTTTAATAATCATGTTGTGCAAACAATATTTCAAAATTTATTTTAATTTACAGGATATTGACTCAAAAGGGTGTAAATAGTATGAATATAATATAATTCTTGCACTTATCACTTGTAGTTCAAATTTGACACTTGTCAAAAATTCATGAGAACAAAACAAATTAAAATGCAAAACCTATCAAAAAATTACTAAATTTTATAATTAGGAGTTACATGTTGTAATTAATTAGTAGAGAATGTTTGAAGGATGGGAAAGAAAAACTTTTCAAAACTTTACCGAGTGCCTTGGTTAGACACTCGGCAAAGAGTGAATTTTACCGAGTGCCTTGTCTTGGCACTCGGCAAAGATCTTGAAGAACGGCCGTTGTATCGCACAGGTGACGGCCGTTATATTTTTGTCGAGTGTCTGAATGTGGCACTCGGCAAAATAGTCTTTTTGCCGAGTGCCAATATTAAGCGCTCGGGAAAATTCGATCTTTGCCGAGTATTTTTTTCGCCGAGTGTTTACTCTCGACAAACAATATATTTTGCCGAGAGTTTATTTTTGCCGAGTATCCGAAGGAAAGTTCTTGACAAACAATTTTACACTTGGTAAACAATTACTTTTCCGTAGTGAACGTTAACCTTTCGCTGTAAAAAGAACTTTCTTAACACTCCCCTATTTTAGTGAATAGACGGTACCACAAGGGAATCCGCCCAATGTTGTGTTTTGTTAAACGCCTCTATAAATACCATTTCGGTCATATGTAAAAATGATTTTTTTATTGTACTTGGTATTATAACTTAATTAGTTGCCCGTACAGTATAGCCTCCCCTACTTGTTTGTTTAAAGAATTTGAAAACTCTTATTCATTAGTGGTTTTTGAACGGATATTATTTATTAATGACTTTGACCACATTTTTCTTTTCGGATTTTGGCCTGTTCTTTCCTTCTCTACGGCTGTTTTTCTGTACGGAGGTAGCGCGGGCTTAGTTTTTAAGCTAGATTCTGTTTTTAAGTTTTTCACTCCTCTATGCATATGCAAAACCTTTCGTGTTATGACGAGTCACCATGGTCAGTGACAATGACCAATCTAGAAAAAATATTAAGGAATGGCTAAATTGTTCAAACGCTGGTTATTAATGTTGGTCCTTAAGACTCCGTCTTCCATTAACTAATACAGCTCTTCATCTATATGTGATCAATAGTACCACCCAAACATCCTAATCAAGTCATACATACAAACAATTTACTATTAATTAGAATAATACACCAATCAATGAAGATAGAGTGAACAAGAGGTTTTAAATTAATCTATGTAGAACTACAAATACGTGAGCACGAAAATCACACTAATCAGATTTAAAATGAGAAAATTATGTATAAACCAAGTTTTAAGGGCTGGTTGACAAGAAAACAGAAGGTTTGAAATGCAAAGAAAGCGGACCTATATATAATTATCTATACAAACCAGAGGTGTAACATGTAAATAACAAGGGTGGACTGTGTATTTATTGAAAACCCAATAGATTATATGGTAAGAGTTAGAAACCAAAACATAAATATTTTTAAACTACTACGTACTGTAGGTTAAATGCAAAATAGGTCAAGATTTCTTAAATAAAAATAGCGAAAGAGTATATAGCTTCTAATTTAGACCATTGATCTTTGATCAAACGACCCACAAATCATCTTCTACCTCTTGCTTCTTTCCTTTCTTTCATAAGTCCGGCTTAAACCTTCTTTTTCTTCCTCCCATGGCAAAAAATTCTAGGAGGGCTAAGAGGAGGCTTCAGAGGTTCTTCGGTGATAGTAGCCCTCCCGTTAGATCCGTCATTGATCATGATATTCAAATGCTTCTTTTTATATATTAACGTGTAAGGTTTGCGGCCTGCAGCCTTATGTTCGAAAGCAATGTAAAGTACGTTCAGTGTGATAAGTTCGCGGTTGGTTCCTCCTAGAACCGGCAAGTTTTCGTAAGGAAGAAAACTTTTTAAGTTTTGTGTAGTGCATGGTTCAAAGGTCACATAACTCGTAAGTAAACGCCCGTGTATAAAAAATATTAAACACGTCGCTAACCACGTTTTAATTTGCTGAGTTACACATGATCCACGTACGGGCATATATATACTTGTATTTATAGTTGTTTAACATTTGGTAGCTGGTGAGAGTCTCCATCTCAGTAAAGATTAATGGATCTATGGGAGGTGTATTTAATTTGTAAGTGTCAAGAGAGCGCCAATTAGAAGAAATATATAGTTTTTCGATATATATATACACACAAACCCCCTTAATTACCTAGGCACTATAACAAATATAAAAAAATCACGGATGCCAGAAATGCCAAAACAGATATTTGTAACGTTTTTTATCTTCAAAAGATAAAAAATATAAAATATGCATATCAATTTTAGAAAAAAACCTAATATTATATGTATCGATTAACTGAAAAATCAACAAGCTGACAGGATGAGAGGATAGGAACACATCCAAAAACGGTATTGAATTCAACTCATCTAGTTGACCACATCTTTGACTATAACACACTCTGCTTTTGTTCGAGCTTCACGTAAAAAAATATTTTATATCCGGCGTTACTACGGTACTGACCTGGCTATCCACCTTAGAGCAAGTACAATAGTTGGCTAAATAGTCAGCATATGTCTAGGTGGAGGAGAAAGAAGTGAGGAAAGAGAAGGAAGCGAGCGACTAATATGTAGCCGGGTGATAGCGAATAAAAAAATCCGGGCGCGCTACTGTTTATGGGGTCCGCGAGTACAATAGATCCTTATCGCCTTACCGATCCCTTTTCCTCACGCTACTGTGGCCGCCTTATGCGAAAGAATAACTCCTCGCTGCTCATCTCCGTGACTCCAATTCCAGGCAGAGGCGACACCTGGAGCGGTTGGGGTCGAAGCGGGCGCTCGACGTGGGCGTCAGCGGCGGCGGCGGCGGTGGCGGCGGCGGGGATGACGACGACCGTGCGCCCAAGCGGCCGCGCGTCCCGACCCTTGCGAGGTGGGTGTGCGAACCTGATGTTGTACTGAAAATTGCTGCTGATTGCTTGAACTTCCATGAGGCTACAATTGATCGAATAGATGATTTGCTTTGCTAGCTAGCTAGCTGCTGCCTGAAATTTGCTTTGTGTAGACCTGAAATTGCCTTATTTGCCAATGCCCAAGTGAAATGATGAAATGGGCATTTACAGTCACATAACCAGGTGGATAATTTGTAAGAATCATGATGCTTTAGTGCTACATAGAACAAGCTTTGGGCATGAATGTTAGACTCATAGTTACTATGCAGTAATTGATTTGAACTTTTGGTTCAAAACTGATGGAGTGTATCTTACCAAATAACTGAACGTAGATTTTCAAACAATACTTTAGACCTGTAATGAAATGATGGGATATGATTTGAATGGGGTCATCACTGGGAGTTGACAAATGATCTTGCATGATATTAGGTTGTTAAAACCCCGATAATCCAGATAAGAAGGATACTATGGTTTGAATTATGCTATTTGGTCAAAGGATTGTCTTGTTGTCTCTATGTACATTGAAGGAGCTGTGATTGTACAAAATTAACAGAGATATGCTAGGATTTGTGAGACTAAGTATAGAAAGAAGGCAGGCATGCAACCTGCTTCCAGCACTAGGCAACGTGGTTCCAGTTCATAGATAGTTGTGAGACTGAGAAAACAGTTTGGTCCAATGGTACTAAGTCTAATATTTTTTCCAAGTTTTTATTGTGATGTATAGATCATATCAATTTATCATTATCTAATTTATTTCATGATGATGACAGTTCAGGAAATGGACATATCATTCAATGGTTCTACTGTCAAGTCTGTCATTGATTAGAGAAGAAATTGTTATCTCATCTGTTGGACAACATATTTTAAATATGTATTTTACTTAATGCCACATTGTTTCTGCGGCTTTTTATATGTAAACCGTTAAGTGTGTTAGACATGGGATGATATTATCGATTAATCTATTTGTTTGCCATGGTATTTTAATTATGTGGTGCCTAGTTCACCATATAATACAAACTTGGTTAATATCGTTCGTGAGGTGTGTGAACTATGTGGTGCTTGGTGACTGCTCATAACAAAATGGCTACAATGATATATTTCACACTAGATCATATATATTATTTATTTGACTATTAGATGTAGCCAGCCAATAGATAACATATTGTATTAGTAGTTGGCTTTAGCATTAGCTACAAAATTTGTCATAATCAACCATCGGTTATACTGTTCAACTTGCTCTTATAAACTAGTAGCGGCGTGGGACTAAACTAGCTACAGTAACTCAGGTATGCTACTGTAGGACGCGGCCACTGCTAGCGCTAGCGCTTCTGCTTGCTCCTGCTCTGCCTGCTGCTGGGCCGCTAGCTAGCTGCTTGGGCCGGCCTGCTTGCTCTCTTTCTTTTCTCTTCTTTTTCTTTTTTTTCTTTTTTTTCTCAATTATTTTGCGGGGTGTCAAATCTCCTCACCATCTCCTCTCACTCGATCCATCTACAGTTCCCCCTCTCTCTTTCCCCCGACGGCCACATTGTCCTCGCCATCATTGTAGTCGATTCATCTTTCTGTCGCTACTTGTCGTCGCGTCGTCATCGTCGTTTTTTTAGCATTGGCGAACCTAAAATTTTAGGTTTAGGTGAACCGAAGACGACCTAGTGAGGCGAGGGTTAACGGGGATAGTTCGAGTCAGAAAAAATTAACATGTCACATATATAATGCCACATATATAATGACTAATATATATATATATAATTTACTAAAAGACATCAATAAAAAGTATTTAAAACTTTATGTTTCTGAAACATTGAAGCAATATCTCCATCTCTCTTCACCTTTTAATAAATCTGCCACAATAAAATAATTGTCTGATTGGGCGTGTCACGCACAAAAATAAACAATTACTACTACAATCTCATCCTGCTTGCTCTACACTTTGCAGCTTAAACAATAATTCATTTTTAAACTAATTGTAATCCCCCAAATTACAACACAAATTATGTGGTCAACACCAATGAATTTTATTGTAGAGTAAACTTGTTGTATGAGCAGGTGCAAGTGCAGGAATATTATAGTTATACAGGTGCTGTAGATTATGCAGGTGTTGTAAATTATGCAGGTGCTGTAGATTAAACTTGCCTCGTGCAGGCGCGAAATATTGCTAGCTCTGTTCTGTTCTGCAACACAGCAGGCAAGGCAACAGCAGCAGTCGAGTCGGTCCCGTCCCGATGTTTGCCTAGTTCGTCAGGGATAGCCGACGTCGGATCGATCGGCCAGTTCGCCACTCACCAGTTCGCTAGGGATCGGCCAGGGACGGGATCGGCTGGAGTATGTCGTCTTCTTCGTGCGAGCATGCACACGAGTAGACGCCAGGGACGAGAGATCAGTCAGTTCATCTGCAGGGATCGCCAGGGACACAGCGCCAGGGACGGGATTGGCGAATTGTGTGCGGAGATCGGGGCTAAGTCAGCAGGCGTCGGGGAGCTCCATGACCATGTTGTCCACTTCGACGGCCGTAGCGTCATCATCAGCCATGCCCGTTGTTGATGAGAAATTTCTCTCACGCGCTGCCCTGGGAGATCTGCTTGACTCCAGTGCAGGTCCTTCTCGGCTGCCTATGCTATGCAGTGCGTGCCAGTTGGTTTGATCTGTTAGCCAACAAGAAAAACTAAGGAATATGCGTTAAGTGTTAGGTTAGATTCCCACTGGATCGGCTGAGGAAACCCATGAACATATATATGCTATCCGAAACTATATTTAAGCCAAGTGATTGGAATGGATCGGCTATACGGAGACAACATCAGCCGTTTAACCTAAATGCAGCAAAGGATAATGAATATATGAATCGATAACCTAGCCGATACTGAAAAGCTAACAATGAATCGGCTAGTACTCCGACGAATCTTATGAAAAGATATCACTCTTGAACCAAATGTACACAGCCTGGAAATCGGCCATCGGCTGCTGATGGCAGGCCGATTTCGGCTGGTAACGTCTGATAAAAATGCAATCTCAAAATAAGAGGCAGTCCTAATATAAATCTAATAATAAATATATTAAAAAAACATATCAGGGCAGATAAAGTCGGCTGAAACCCCGGCACTGTCTCTAAACAATATAAATCTAGCCAAACAGATCATTGGCAATTCTAAAAATGACTTAATAGTTCGAACCCGATGCAGCATTAAGTATAAAAAGAAAAACCTGATCTGTTGTAGCCGATTTATATATCTCGAGACGGTGGATACCGCATACAAACCAGCCAACCCTTAGATCTAGCCCTATTGGCCGCAAGTTCTTGACAGAACTAGCCAACGGCAGGATAGATCTAAACATTGATCTAATTTATATGCGCTATATGATAAATAGTGCGGTACAAACTCTGAATCTAATGTGTCATTACGATGGAAGCACTAGAAACAACAGATCATGCCACTAATGATAAGCATTTACCTGAATTTGGGGATCAAAACGATGCAGCCCGTAGCCAAACAAATTGCTTGTCTGAAGAAAAGGGTTGACGATGCGCCGAAAGTTTGATTGATTGTGATTGTGTTGAATATCTTTACAAGGGGTCTCGGGTCCTATTTATACCCGAGATACAATTATCTGTACAAACCATAGACTCTATCTAAACTACTATTTAAAACACGACATTATCCTGAGAAGGACCTACGCCGTGTTACAATCAACAGTTTAAACAAACTCCTAAATTATAGATACAATTGTCGTTACAGGACTCTATCCATAGATGGCAATATCGTTTAACGCGCAACTAATAACCGAATCTTCTATTTATCCTCAAACTGCTGCACCAGAAACGGTTTTATCTCTTCCGGACCTAGAATCGGCTGTCGGCTGCCTTTGTCCGATCCAACCTTAGCCAATTGGCCTCACAGCCGATCACTTCTCAGCCGATGCGGCCTCTGTCTCTCCACCAAACCAGCCGATTCGATTCTGCTTCGCCTTTGCAAAGACTTAGGGATTCAACTACTAAATTTCAGTGTTAACACCCGTCCTCCCAGGTTCGAACTTGGGGGGCTGCTTGATCTTGGCGGCTCAGCCTCCCCTTCCTCTCCTATACCTTTTTTAGTTTGATTTTTGAATAAACTTATTAATGTTTACTTCTATGATGTGAACTTATCAATGAATATTTGGTTCTGTGATATTCTTTGATATGAACTTGTCTTTTATTTTTTTTTGATTTATTTTTTTTGGCTTTGAGGCATTGGCTCGAATTGAGCCAAGCCAAGCTAGTTTTTTTTTACAAACCATATACCTCAAATATGTCGATTCTTAGACCAGCACCATTGATGACTCCTCATTAGTACTGACTATTGGATGCCGGTTGCCAAATCTAGCATCCATGTGGGGTTGACAATCGGCATCTAAAGCGTGCGTTTTTTTAGTAGCGAGTTTAATTAAGGCTTTAGGCACATATACAAGTCATTTTCAACCATAAGCACCAAGAAATAACGCCCCGGCTGATCGAGCTCTCTAGCTAGTTCTTTTTATCTGCGCGTAGATTCACTCAGTTACTTCTAGTTGCTTTTCAAATTTTATGCAAAGACTTCAAAGATTATTAATCACGTTAACTATTATGTTAATCTCACTAACTACTGTGTTGCTTCCGTTCCAATATATAATCTCATCATATAAATATTTTTAAGAGATTTCAAAGGGATTTATCACAAATCGATCTATTTTCACATAGACCTACCAAGAAGCTCGTCTGTAAAAATCGATGGATATTGCGACCGAACAACCACTTCCCTTATAATTTTCAATCCTCCCGGATGAACCCTATCTCTCCCCACCACCTTCTTTCTTTCCCCTCAACGGGAGCACCAGCGACGGGAGGCTTTTGGCTGGATCCGACGCTGGAGGCCTCGTGCAGACGCGGGAGCGATGTCGGTGGCTTCGTCGGGGCTTGCGATGGCCGGATTCGGCGACGGCGCCCTTGTGTGGGCATAGGAGCGACAACAATGGCTTCGTCGAGGCTCGTGACGGCCAGATCCGATGGCGGCGCCATCGCATGGGCATGGGAGTGACAGCGACCTCATGAGTCGCGGGGCGTGGTGGGGAACTCTGGCGATGACAAGCCACGTGGCAGTAGATCCACGGCCGCTAACCTTGGGAGCTACGAGGCCTACACAGCGACGATGACGGCTAGCAACGAACTGTGGTGGTGACGATGACGGTAGCGGACTGCAGCGGCGGCAGATTAAAACTAGGGTTTTGATTTTTGGAAGTTTATTTTTGTCGTATTCTTTTAGCAAGTAGGCGACACAATTTGATTGTCTGGGAACATCACTTGTCGCATATGGGTACGCTGTCCGCTTGGAAAAATATCAATTTTTACACATACCTAGGGGTGGGTGGGCCCCAGCCGTTTGCGTAAATGATGTGTTGGCTGTTTGAAAAATATCATTTCTGTAGTAGTGTGGATGTAATATAAAAAATTATATATGAAACAATTTACAGTTAATACTATTTCTTTCTTCTCTCATGATCACCCACACCATCTTAATTATTTTTAGCTCTCGGATAGTTAATTTATGGTGTAAATTGTCTTCTTTCTTTCTCTCCTCTTTTCTCATAAGCCACATTCAGGCAATTATTTTGTAACCTTTCGATTATCAATCTCTGGCTCAAATTAACTCTCTTGTGTCATAAACAACATCATCTCAATTGTTTCTAACAAGTTTGATGATGGATGATATGTGCAAATTGTACAAATCAAGTTAGTCAAAATGTTAAGCAAATCTATCTTGCACCTAATTTCAACAAGAGTAAAGTGTATTACCGGTCCCTAAATTTGTTTGCGTGTGTCATCCGGATCCCTTAACTCTCAAAATACATTTTTTTATCCTCGAACTTGTTAAAGTATTATGTCATTTTGGTCTCAAATTGTCACGACCCCTCTGGGATCTTGCTTACATTGCATGTCGCACCGGTCTCAAATTTTCTCTTTTTTCTTCTTCTTCCTCCTAAGTTTTTCTTTTCTTTTTTTTTTTTTTCCGCACAAAAAGAAGGAAGAATAGAAGAGAACGGGAAGAAAAAAAAGAAAATGAGTCTACACCCTTGTGGCATGTTACATGAGCATCACTTAGGTCCTCGGAAGGATCATGACAATTTGAAATCGGAATGACACGTTTTAACAAGTTCAGGGTTTTGAAAATGCATTTTGAAAGTTATCTTGGGCGAAAAGTTTAGGAACCACAATGCACTTTACTCTTTCAAGAATTATCATATTAACCTGTGAGGTTTTTTGCATCAACTATATAAGATATAGTCAATCCTAACGCATATGTAACATTTTCAAACCGAACAGTTCAGTCCTCGCATATATGACGAGGTTGGTTTACATTAATTACAGTTTCTATCCTGTCCTATATATTTTTTTATTTATCTATTGGAGTTATATTTAGAATAAAAATAGTATGTACTGCAATAGAACAGTGAAAAATAGTCACTGATTTGAACCATATAAGGAAAACACAGAAAACAACTTTTGTTGAGGAAAATTAAATAGGTCACTCCAACTTAAAAAGAGAGATGAAATTCATAAAAGACTGAGTTAACCAATAATTTAATTAGATATATGATAGTTCGATATACGTTCTATTGATTTGTATACACTATTAAAGATTTAGAGTATTTTTGCCTAACAATTGGATCCATATATTTAAGCAGGTGATGGCCATTAATGTAATATAGGACAAATTGACTGTCAAATTTACCTCTAAGGTGTGCATACTATATCGGAAGATGGTGCAACGACAAAGGGAAAAAAATGGAGACGTGGTTAAGGGTGGACCCAAGGGTAGATCCAGGATTTTACTAGGTCCATATACATATATGCACGGCGAAATTACATATGCTCAGGTGGCCTCGACCTTGAGTCCGCTCCTAATTATACTAATTATAAGTGTATGTCTTCATCCATCATGATTGAAGTTCTAGTGCGAAATTGTGTAAAAGTGGATGTAGTTTCAATTGGAATTTAGTTAAGCGGCCAAGGATTTACTTTTAGCATATATATATCTTTTTGACTGTGGTGCTAAGGTGGCATAATCATAGATATGGGCATGTGTGTTGTGCATGTGTAGTGCTATGAAACAAATCTATAAGAGATCAGTTTAAGACCAATTCAAATTAGAGTAGAGATAAGATTTATTTTCTCTCAATCACTACAGAAAAGCCAAGGGTTGCCGAGTGTAAAAATGTTTGCCAAGTGCTTTCTATCGGGCACTCGGCGAATAATATATTTGTCGAGCGGGCTCTCGGCAAAAAAGAACACTCGGCAAAATCAATACATCGCCGAGAGTAAACACTCGGCGAATAAAAACACTCGGCGAACAGGTTATTTTTGCCGAGTGCCTTCACATGGCTCTCGGCAAAAGACATTTTTGCAGAGTGCCAATAAAGGACACTCAGCAAAATTGCAACGGCTGTCGCTGAATCATCGCAACGACCGTTTGTCAACATCTTTGCTGAGTGCCAGGTCAAGACACTCGGCAAAATATCTCCTTTGCCGAGAGCCAAGGCAAGGCACTCGACAAAATATCTCCTTTGCCAAGAGCCAAGGCAAGGCACTCGGCAAAATGAGACCTTTGCCGAGTGTCTCACAAAGGCACTCGGCATATGTCCAATTTTGCCGAGTGTTCTTACACACGACAAACTTGTGATGATTTTTCCTCATCTACCCTCCAAACTTTCTCTATTATGTAAATACAACATGTAATTCCTAATTATAAAATTTTGTAATTTTTCGATTGGTTTTGCTATATTGCTTTGATTTATTGTATTTTCATGAATTTTTTGGCTAGTCTCAAATTAGAACTACAAGTGGTTAAAAAAAGAAATAAAATTAGTGAAAAAATTATATACATGTTATTTAGACCCTTTTGAGTCGGTATGCGGTTAATGAACGAAAATTTCAAAATTTTTCTTCACGAAACATGGTTAGGAACCTATTGAGCGAATGATTTTAAAATTGTAAAAGTAGCAAACGAAGTTAGAAAATCATAAAAATTGTCAGGATGCCATGATATCATACATTGAGACCGTGGTAAAAAATCGAGAAGGTTTCGAATATTTTATCATGTACGACGCTCACAAAACCGAAGATTCTCCAGAGTAGATTATAAGTGTTGAGAAGGATTGGTTAGATTTGGAGAGAAAGTGACGGCCGAATTGTCGTTTGATTTCAAATCTTTTTCCCTAGGCAATAAATAGCATATATGGGTTTATGCAAAGATTTGGTAAATTTTTGAATCCGTTTGATAATTTTTAAATTATTAGAAGCAAAAATACTAAAAAAATATTTTTGCCGAGTGTAGCTCTCGGCAAAAATGTGACACACGGCAAAATTGTGCAAAAAGAGCCAACGCACAAGCTTTGCCGAGTGCATTCCCCATGCACTCGGCGAAATTTGTTTTGCCGAGTGCCCTCTCTCGCCACTCGGCAAAGCTTGTTTTTGCCGAGTACCCAGATCGGGGAACTCGGCAAAGTTTCAGCACTCGGCAAATTTTTTTATATGCACGCCTCCTCCCGACGCCATTCATTTTGGGACTTAGCGACAACTCGCCGCCGCCGCCTCCCTGTGCCCCATCTGCGCCGCCCGTCGCCCGGCCCTCCAACCCAGCTGCGCCCGCGCCCCGACCGACGCTGCCCCCGGCTGCCCTCGCGCCCGGCCGACGCTGCCCGGCCGACGCGGCCCCACCCCCGCCGCTAACCACCCCTCCGCCGGCGGCCCTCCCTGCCGGTGCCCCTCTTGACCGACGGCTCCTCCACTCCGGCTTAGGTAATCTCCTTGTCATTTTTTTGATACATTAGAATTTTTTGTGAGCTTTTGTTAACAGATTTGAAACATGAGTTTGTTTTTCACATTAGAAACATTAATCAATATAATATCATGTGCAACATTAGAAACAAATTGATGGCAAAAAGAAACAAATTTAGGTATTTATTACAAATAAATCAATGGTAAAAAGAATGGTATTTATTGTATGCACGTATATATTTTGAAGTTTATTGTATGTCCGTATGAATGGAGTTGCATTGTGCAGCCATGTCGTCGCTTGTGTGCCGGTCATCGAGCCGTGCTTCCCTATTTTGCAGGTGTCGCTACCTTCACCGTCGTTTGTCTGTGTATAACGTAACCTTAGGCGTCTCCCGTTTGCAAGAGATACGGATGAAAATATGTGTCTTCTTGCATATCTTTAACCGTATCTATTTCGAATTGTCCACGTTTTTTGGACAGCCCGAAGATGTGTAGATGAGTTTAGTTTTCATGATCTAGTATCCCGATCCGACTCAGAATTTCGACAGTATCTCCAGTTGTTCTCTGGATATACAATCTCCCTATCGGGACATGTATTTGGAGAACAGCGGGGAGGTGCTGCCGAAATTATGTCTCGGAGCGGAGTACTAGAGCATGGGAACTAAACTCATTTACACATCCTCGGGTGAGATTAGGACCTATCTTTACCTATTAGATAGTATAGGCACTCGGTAGATGCAAATAATATTTATATGATTCTTCGATATGATAGAGGATGGATGACCGTGAGTGGATGTATACGGGCCGCTCAAGTCACCATTTGTTGACCGATGAGTGGATCGAGAAGACCGATGCTTTCTTGGAACTTGCATTTGTCAAGGTTAAAGGAGCGCGTACCACATGGTGTCCCTGTATCAAATGTGGTAACATGAAGCGACAAACAAAATAGATCATTGGCAAACACCTTTTCAAGAATGGTTTTACAGCTGATTATACCCTGTGGACGTTCCATGGTGAAGCCTACCGTGGGAGAGACGAGGTCGTTCGACAACGCATCGAGGAGTTTGATTCTGATGCCGGGGTAGGAGACATGTTAAATGACTATGATGAAGCACACTTCAATGAAGGATGTAGGGAGGAGGAGCCGGAGCCTACCGCAAAGACGTATTACGACATGTTGTCAGCGGCACAACAACCCCTTCATGGGCATACAAAGGTTTCTCAACTGGATGCCATTGCACGGCTAATGGTCGTAAAGTCGCAGTTTAGCTGGAGTAGAGAGGCCTTTGATGTTATGTTGACAGTTGTTGGTAGCATGCTTCCGAATGGTCACCTTCTGCCAAATAGCATGTATGAGGCACAAAAACTCCTTCGTGCACTTAAGATGCCATATGAGCAGATACATGCTTGTCCGAACGGATGTATCCTATTTAGGAAAGAGCATGCGAAAGCAAAGTACTGTGCAAAGTGTGGATCCTCTAGGTTCATAGAGGTAGACTCCGGTGATAGGCATAAGAGGCAACTCGCTATCCCCATGAAGATCTTACGGTACCTTCCATTCATACCGAGGATCCAACGGCTTTACATGACCGAGGAATCCGCGAAACAAATGACATGGCACAAGCTCGGACGTTGATACAATCCTGAGAAGCTTGTACATCCATCCGATGGTGAAGCTTGGAGAAGGTTTGATGTGATTCATCCTGGGAAAGCTCTAGAGGCTCATAATGTACGGGTTGCGTTGGCAACGGATGGTTTCAATCTTTATGGAATGGCGACTGCCCCATACACATGTTGGCCCATGTTCGTTATTCCCCTCAATCCCCCCCCCCCCGGCGTCATCTTCCAACTATCGAATATATTCTTGTCGTTGATAATTCCTGGACATCCGGGGAAGAATATGAGTGTTTACATGGAGCCTCTGATTGATGATTTGGTCCGTACTTGGGAGGAAGGGGTATGGACATATGACCGAGCTACAAAGACAAACTTCAAAATGCATATTTGGTACCATAACACCCTGCATGACTTGCCAGCATATGGGATATTCTGCGGATGGTGTGTTCACGGGAAGTTTCCATGTCTGGTATGCAAGGCAGCTCTGAAGTTCATCTGGTTGGTGAAGGGTGGTAAATATTCTTCTTTTGACAAACATCGATAATTCCTCCCTCTTGACCATCCATTCAGGCGGGACATCAAGAACTTTACAGAAGATGTAATAATTACCGAGGCTGCACCACAGATGATGACAGGTGCCGAGGTTCGTGCTCAGTTAGAAGCTCTTAAGATCAATGAAGAAGACGGTTATTTTCTGGGATATGGTGAGCAACATGCCTGGACTCAAAAATTTGCCATGTGGAGACTCCCCTGTTTTCAAGATCTCCTTCTTCCACATAACATTGATGTGATGCACACCGAAAAGAATGCCGCCGAGGCACTTTTTTCTATAATCATGGACATTCCTGATAAGACAAAAGACAACGTACAGGCTCGAGTGGATCAAACTATGTTATGCAAGACCAAAGCTAGACATGGCGCCTCCCAGAGGCGGCAAGTCATGAAGAAAGCCTAAGGCCGATTTTGTTCTGACGAGGGCCCAAAGGAGGGAAGTACTTGAATGGTTCCAAACGTTGATGTTCCCTGATGAGTATGCAACCAATTTGAAGAGGGGAGTAAACTTATCTACCATGCGAATCAATGGGCTCAAGAGTCATGACTACCACATATGGATTGAGCGACTTCTCCCGGTGATGGTTCATGGCTATGTCCGTGAGCATGTTTGGCTAGTCCTTGCAGAGTTGAGCAATTTCTTCCGCTAGTTGTGTGCTAAGGAGTTATCTCCGACTGTGATTGACGAAATGAAAAGAATGACGCTTGTGTTGCTATGTAAGTTAGAGAAGATCTTTCCTCCCAGCTTCTTCAATCCGATGCAGCATTTGATTCTGCATCTCCCTCACGAGTGCCGAATGGGGGGGGCCTGTGCAGTGCCGTTGGTGCTATGTAATTGAGAGATGTCTGAAGGTTATTAGAACGAAATGTAAAAATAAATGCAAGATTGAAGCTTCCATTGCAGAGGCATACATTCTGGAGGAGGTTTCAAATTTCACATCAAAATACTATGCTGACAACCTTCCTAGCGTGCATAATCCACCCCCTCGTTACAATGCTGGCGAAGATGAATTGAACCTCAGTCTTTTCCAAGGGCAACTTGGAAGTGCAAGTGAAGCGACCAATAAGACATTGAATCATCATGAGTGGCGCAACATCATGCTATACGTGTTGACCAACCTCGATGAAGTGGAGTCGTACATGCGGTAAGTTCTCAACAAATTTTTGTTACCAATTAGTCACTATTCTCATTGTTCAACCCCCTTATTCTCATTCGTACAGGGAATTTCAACATCAATTTTGGCGTCAACCAAGGGAACCTACCCCGCAAGAAGTCGAAAACCTTCTTGGAGGGGTCGAGGGAGGATACCCTCTCCTGTAGCATCCTCTAGTGACAAGGAGCAGGAGGAGCAGGCGGAGCAGGAGGCTGAGGGTTCTACTGCCTCTAGTGAGGAGGAGGAGGAGGAGCAGAGGCCGGGGTCTCGCCTCGGCTGGGCTCCCGCTCCGCCGGGGGTCCGGCTCCGCTGGGGTTTTGCCGACTGTTTGGTTGCGAGGTCCCTCGACCCTCCCATGGCGACTGATACCTTTCGAGAGACGCCCGCTGATTCAGCCTGAAGGGACTCGGTAAGTAACCTTGGATGTTGTTAATACTTTTTCATTTGATTTGTTAAAAATCACAATTAAAACTAATAATTCATTGCAATTTCACTTGGCAGGTGTTGGACTGTGATCAGAGGAGGTGATCACAAACGCCAAGTCAACGGCATCCTGGGTCTTCTGTGCAGAGTACACTTTCCTGGCCTTGTTCAGTATGCCGGAAGGTCGGAGCCTGCCTACACGTTTGACCACTACGTCGCCGTCCCCGATTTTCCTGATCGAGATGGAAGGATCTTCAACAATAGGGCGGAGTGGGCGAAGGCCAAGTTGTGGGTAAGTCTTCTGTCAAACCACGTCCCTCAATACATCACATTCATTGCACATTATTGAAACAATGGCTCAATACATCATGTGTTTATGCAGGATTTTTTTAGATGCCAGACACGATACGAGGCCAGAGCGGCTGCGGCGGCTGACAAATCATGTCGCAAACTCGTGACTGACATGCATTACAAGGCGCGCGTCCAGGCCATCATTGCATACAACGCTGCATACAACAACCTGAAGGTCACCAAAACCGAAGCAAGAACCATGACTCTGACAAAGGAACAACACATGCTGGTAAATATAACATCGGATTTTTGAACGATTAAGTACATTTGATTTGATCTAGGTATATCTCTTATACTTGATGACATGTAGGTGCCTGTTTGATGGTGCGGCCAGCTTCTCGATTGCTGGGAGCGCATGGTGGACAGGTGGTGCGGCTGCCGAGTGGCAGGAGACGCACTCCGCTTGCGGGAGTGACGTTTGATGATGCCAGGTGCACCACACCACCAAGGCAGCCTTAGCCTCAACCAGTATGCAGCTAGATGGGTACGTGAATTCTATTTTTCATTTCAACGACCAAGGCTCAATAGTTCTTAACCATACTATTGTTTTATCCGCAGTCGGCGTAGCATGATGGGCAACCTATCTCCCAGTTCAAGGCATGGGCTTTGGCCCACAAGGGCAAGGCGACGTCCAACGTCGACTACAACCCAGAGGATAGGCCCTCGGCATACACCAATGCGACCGTCCACAGCCACCTCAGTCAGTACACCACGATGGCAAGGGAGCTCCATGGGGAGGATTTCGATCCTACTACCCAGGATATTGATGGAGAAGTCGTCATGAGGGTGGGAGGAGGCAAGAAGCATGGGCGGTACTGGATTGGCGACAACCTCCTCGACACAGCCAGTACACCCACTCTGTCCCAGTTTCGAGCAAGGAGCACGAGCGAAAGCCCGGCCATACGCACACGGCCGACCGCTTCATAGACCGAAGTGCAGCAACTTCGGGTGAGAAATTTTTGGTTTTGTGCTCAATTCATTGATATTTACTGATTGTTTGCTTCGTTTTTGTAACATTGGGATGGAATATTGTAGGACGAGTTTGAAGAGGAAAGAAGGAAACGGCGGGTTAGAAAATTCTTTTTTTCTCAATTCATTAATATTTACTGATTGTTTGCTTCACTTTGTAACATTGGAATGGAATATTGTAGGACGAGTTGGAAGAGGAGAGAAGGAAACGGCGGGAGATTGAGATGAGGATGACTGAGATGTACAGCTACATGCAAACAATCAGTCAGAACATGGGTATTCCTGTCGTACCGCCACCACAGCCTGTGGTATTCACTACTCCACATCCTGTTGTAGGCACTCCGGTGAGTCACTTAACCTCGCATTTAATTTTCTTATTTGCGAATGTTACTATTTTGACAACCTATACTATTCTCTTTTCCTTTTGTGCAGCCTCAGTCGACGGCATCAAATAACCCCAGTAATGACCACGTAGGTTGGGTGCCGTGGCCACCTCGGTAATTTTCTTTGAACAATTGTAATTGTGGACTACCTACTGTGAACTACTATTTTTTCTTCGAATTTCGATTGCGAATTGTGGACTACGTACTGTGAACTACTATGTTTATGTTTTGTGGATTGTGACTGTGACTACGATTGTGGATTATATTTATGTCTTGTGGATTGTGAATTTTGGCTAAGGTTGTTGTGATTGTGGTTGTCGATGTGGTTGTGCTGATTGGGGTTGTGATTGGGGATGTGGAATAATGCTTATGGGGTTGTGGAATGATTGGGGTTGTGAATGTGATGTATATTTTGAAAATTTGTGAAATATGCCACTAAACAAATAAAATAGGGTTAAAATTATCACTTTGCCGAGTGTAACACTTGGTAAAGAGGGCCTTTGCCGAGTGCAATGGCCAAAACACTCGGCAAAGACGGCAAACTGGGGGTTCTGGGACTCCTCTTTGCCGAGTGCCCAAACTTCGCCGAGAGCATTGACAAAAGCACTCGGCGAAATTCACCTCTTCGCTGAGAGCTTTTGCAAAAACACTCGGCGAAGTTTATAATTTTGCCGAGCGCATTTGCAAAAACACTCGGCGAAATTATAAACTTCGCGAGTTTTTTGCCGGCACTCAGCAAAAGTGGAAAGTTCGTCGAGTATTTTTTAAGGCTCTCAGCGAAATTTTTCGTCACCGTCCACCCAACCTAACGTGTACTTTTTTGCCGAGTGTCGAAGGGACACTCGGCGAAGATTTCGCGGAGTGCCCGATAGAAAACTCTCGGCAAAGAGCTCTTTGCCGACCCAAAGTTTACCGTGTGAGCTACGTCGAGTGTAACACTCGACGAAGTTTTCGCTGAGTGTTTTACAGCCTTCGCCGAGTGTCCCAGGCACTCGGCAAACAGGGGATTTCCCGTAGTGAATATCACATAGGGTAGAATGAGATAATTTTAAAGACGGAAACAAAGATCAATCTAATAAATAGACATCTCCATCCTATATTTTGTATCTTTGTCCATTTTCTTGGTGTGATTGTTTTGGGGAGAGATAGGTATAACTTTTGCGTCTCTACTTTTATGGGAGAGAAAGTGAACAAATTCAAGGATCCGCTAATAGTTGCTGCTATTTTGCAGTATACGTCGACAAAATCAACAATATATCTTTTTATCAAAAGGTCGATACATATTTGATAAAATAAGAGGTACAAATATACATTAAAAAAATTAAACTATTGCTGGGCATAAACAGCTAGCTAGCTATATACTCTGCTCGATCACCGTCAGTCTGACACCATCTATATAAGCCACGATCTGGTATATATGTCACCCTTCTTCGCAGAAATTAACAAACATTTCTGTTATATATATACATATATATATATATATACACACACACCACACATACATATACACACCTAGTTGCCTATGCCGTCAGAGATCGATCAGTTCCGATTGTTGGGGTCGTTGGAGCCCTTGGACGGCGTCGCACCACGTACTACGACGTTCAGCTTGTTCCGATGATGATCAGACGTCGTCGTCGCCGCCGGCGGTGCCAGGAGGAGGAGGCGGCGGCGCCCAGCCGCCGGCTGATCCGCCATGGACGCAGCAACGCTGTCGCAGTGGCTGCTGCCTGATGATGTGATCACGAGAGCTGCAACGGCAACGGCCAGCTGCACAACCCTCAAGAGGAAACCCATGTCGGCTACCTAGACCTTAATTAATTGGGTTTATATATATATATATATATATATATTGCATGCATGTATTTATGTGTGATGGCCATGCTTGTGGTGGTGGGTATATATAGGGCTTGACATCATGATAAGAGCAATCTTTAAAGTGTTTCTAAATAAATCTTTAATTTTATTTTAGAGAATTTTCTTTAAAAAACTAGCTTCAACAGAGACTTTATATAGATCTTAAAAAATTATAGATTCTCTAAAATCAAGATCTCATGCTCAAAACTGAGAATAGAGTCTTGGTTCTCTAAAATAGCTCCTGTCACCGTGAGAATTATTTTACCGCGAGGCCTACACGAAAAAAACATATTTGCGTTGTCTGTCGCCTGCGCCGCCTGCCGCCATCCTACATCTCGTCAAAAAAGCTTGCCGCTGCATCTTGACGCATGCCACCGCAAGCAGTAGTCGGCTACTCGGTTTAGTCACCTGTGTATGTAAAAAAATCGGTGCTGCTACTACTCAGGCATACGAAATCTTCAAGCCTATTCATTTTTCAATTTGTTATGGATGTAGAATACGATGCAAACACGAGTTTTGTGATTGGAAAAGGGAAAATAGAGAATCGATTTTGAGAATCTGCCGTATCAATTTTTGATTTTATTCTTAAACTTTTTAGAAATTCTCTAAAGAATTGTTTTTTAAATTTGTTTGGGATGCTCTAAGTAGCGGTACGTACATAGGATGTGTTGTTTGTTTTTTTTCTAACTTATATTTCTTTCTCGTTTTTCACGTATATTCTTTCTGAACTACTAAATCTCTTTTAACCGTATTAATTTATATTTCAAATTTATTAAATTAATATTTAATATTTAATTAACCATGTATTAATATATATAAGCTACTCCGTTCTCCTTGCCGTGGACTAAAGTTTTCAAACTCGTATCCGTACATACCCTTAAGATTTAATTAGAAGATCAGTACTTCCCCGTTCCTAAATATAAATATTTATGATATTCAAATTAACATAAATATTTTCAGCCAATAAAGTGTCTAAGGGGGAAACTATTATTCAAAATTTAGGGGTGCCTATATTTAGAAATGGAGTACTAGTGGGAGAATAGTAATGCGAAAAGGGAGTGCTTTGCGACTTAGGGTAGGTAGCTAGCCAATAGGATCTTAATATGTCGCTAAAAAGATGTCAGCATGCATGCGTAGTACTCACTGCATCTTCCGTTGATAAAAAGTTCCAGGTGCTTCTGTAGTTTCAATACAATTCAACTGATGTTTCCATATAAAGGTAGCTGATCACTCCAATTTTTTTTGGGAAATTATATATGCTCCCTCGATATTCAAGTCTCAAGTCATTTTAGCCCTTCTTTACTCTTTTCGGAATACAATTAAGTCAAATTTCAAGTTGTTTTGGAACTGATGGAAATATTTTTCTTTCCTGCTTGCTCTTGCTAAATATAATACTGATCCTAGCACAAATAAATAACTCAATGATTTTCTATTACCTGACTTCAGCAGTATTATGCATATTGCATTATCACTAATTAATTTCAAAATAAAAGTTAATCAATACTTGTCCGCGAATATATTCTCACATGACTTAGCTAGGCTAGTTAGCACAATCTATGAGTTAATTAACTTCCCACGAAAAGATATTCTTTATACAGTATAGGAGGTATTCAGAAGTGTAAAGGAAAGGAAATTAAAGATCAATTTAATTTACTTTGGGTTGTTGTCGTCAAGTAAAAGAATCTTATCAACGAGAAAGCTTTTACAGTGTTGCATGGTATACTATACTAATACTCGTTTTAGCTTGATCATTCCTTTTTTATTTTTCAGTTTTTCAGCTTGATTATTTCTATTCGCGATGCCCCTTCTCTTTAGTTCTTTCTTTTGACATCAGCTAGGGCTTGGTTAATGCTAATAATATTGATGGCGACAACGACTTTCTAGCTTATTACTCTTCCATCTGTAATGCCACACCAAAGAACAAGTATTCAGCGTTCCTTTATTATCTTTTTGCGAACGTGCCTTAGCACGTATTTCGTTAAGAAGGTAGAATAAAAGAAAGTACAAAATAGGAGGTACGATGTGGATGACCCATCACCAGGAAAAGAGAAAACGGTTATATGACCATTGCGCGACCTCGATCTAGGTTAGCTAGCGACCCTAAGAGTATCTCCAAGAGTGTCTCTAAATGAATCTCTAATTTCATTTTAGAAAATTTTCTTTAAAAAACTAGCTCCAACAGAGACTTCATATGGATCTCAAAAATTATAGATTCTCTAAAATCAAGATCTCATGCTCAAAACGAGAATAGAGTCTTGGTTCTCTAAAATAGCTCATGTCACCGTGAAAATTATTTTACCGCGAGGCCTACACGAAAAAAACATATTTGCGTCGTCTGCCGCCTGTGCCGCCTGCCGCCATCCTACATCTCGCCAAAAAAGCTTGCCGCTGCATCTTGGCGCATGCCACCGCAAGCAGTAGTCGGCTACTCGGTTTAGTCACCCGTGTATGTAAAAAATCAGTGCTGCTACTACTCAGGCATACTGAAATCTTCAAGTCTGTTTATTTTTCAGCTATTATGGATGTAGAATACTGATGCAAACACGAGTTTTGTGATTGGAAAAGGGAAAATAGAGAATCAATTTTGAGAATCTGCCGTATCAATTTTTGATTTTATTCTCTAAACTTTTTAGAAATTCTCTAAATGAGCTTTTTTGAGAATTGTTTTTTGAGAATTTGTTGGGGATGCTCTAACACCTGTGCCTCCGGTAGCAATCTCAAGATGTGTGCAGCAGCCCACCTAATGATGGCCACATAGACCGCACGGCACGGCCCGGCCCGAGCACGGCTGAGGCACGGCCCGCTATGGCACGGCTCCTGTAACGGGTCATGTCATGTCGGCCCGCGTGCTACCCCTGACCAAAGCACGGCCCACAGGTGGCCTGTGGTCGGGCCGTGCCGTACCGGCATAAGCATGCAAAAGGCCCACGTGCCGCCTCCCAGCCCACGGGCCAACGACCGGCCCGGCCGACTACCGTGGCAACTGGAAAATTAAAAAAAAGGTTGAAGACTATTCTTTGTCCAAAAAAAAATTGAAAAATAAAATTATTCCTCTTTCAAAAATTCATAAAAAACTATTTTCATCCGAAAATTCAAAAAAAATTATATATTCCTCATCTTGAAAATATGAATTGTCTGAATTAGAAAAAGAAACATTACAAAAAAATATGTTAAAAATAGTAATGACCTTTATTGATGTTTATATCATTACGTGATACAATGATACATGTTGCCTCATTAAAAACTTTGTCATGTAAAAACTCATAGTGTAATATGAGAAAACAGTGACAAAGAAAAAAGTACAGCTCAAAAGGTCACTACTACTTATAACAAAGTCTAAAGCTATTGGGTTGGTCTTCATCTATGTGGAGGTTTTTGAACTGGGCGGCCAATTTTTGGTTGTCAGCCGTGTATTGGGCATGTTCTACTGCTAACTCCCAGTCTTTAATGCTTAGTAGCATTTCGACGTAGTCACTGCTCAGACTATTCCTTTTGTCTTTGATGATTTTTTCGCATAGACTGAAGGCTGATTCGGAGGACATCGTTGATAAGGGCACCGTCAACACATCCCGTGCTAGTTTTGAAAGCACGGGATATGTCATCTTGTGATCATTTCACCATCCGAGGACGTTAAAGTCTTGTGCTTCATGCCTGATGGCCTCGCTGTTCAAATAGTTGGACAACTCTTCAGCTACACCACGCGATCCAGCGTCTCTACTTGCCGTCGACAAACTGCTACCACCTTGGCTTGAAGATGAGCCACCCCAAATTCTACCCCACTGCAGCTTCTTCTTACCTGCTGCAAGGGCAGGTGGGGGTCTGTGATGGCGAACTCCTTGAAACTTTAGTTGATACTTTGCAAAAACTTTATACAATTTAAATCTAACCTCCCCATAATAGGGACTATAATATACCCCTACAATATCTTCAATGAGTAATATAATATTGGAGAATCCCTTTAATTTACCTCTAGGATCTAGTATGAAAGCAAAAGCATACAACATAGGGATATTTTCCAATATTTTAAATATTTTTGTTTCATGTTAAAGACAGGTTGCATCAGAATATCATCATTTTCATATTCTTTTAACAAAGTTGCAATTTTAAGAATATTTTGAAAAATTAAATTTGTAGTTGGATAATAAACTTGCAACAAAAGAAGAGGGTAGTCATAAAAGGATTCAAGAAATTGGTAAAATTTTTGAACAATTTCCTAGGTTTGCTCAGTCAGTATTGGCCCTCCGTCACTGTTTCTTGGGCCATTACGTGACTGAAGAAAAATAGTTAGTAAATCACTATAAGGTAAAACAACCTTCAACATTAAATAAGTTGCATTCCACTGATACTTCGAATCGGTTAAAAACTTACATGCTTTCTTACCGGATGCATGGCAAAACCTTTTCCATGCAGCAATCCGTGGGTTAGAAGCAGTTAACCACGCGATTGCTTGACGAACAGCGTCGATGTGAGCATCCACTCTTTTCAACCCAGACTTAACAATCAAATTAATTATATGACATGCACAACACTGATACAGTAGAAAAGACTCAGCATAAACATAAAATAAAGGCTGCAATATTTCCATTGCCCTAGAATTAGCAGATGTATTATCTAAGGTGACATCAAATATTTATCAACAAGATTAAATTCATTAATAACCTCCCTAATTCTTTCAGTTATATTTTCACCTGTGTGTGAAACATCAATAACCTAAGATCTAGAGCTCTTTTTTGCATCTGCCAATCATCATCAATATAATGAACAACTACACTAAGGTAATCCTCCCTAGCTCTACTACTCCATATGTCGGAGGTAACACTAACAGAAAAGGTGCATGTACTAAATAATTCCTTAAGTGAATTACAACCTTTCTCATAAACATTTTGTAAATCACGGGTAGCTGTTTGCCTACTAACAGCTTTAAATCTAGGATTATGCGAAGTTTGAATGTAGTTTTTGAAAGCAAGACTTTCACCAAAGTTCAAGGGTAAATCTTGCCTAGCAATTAACTGGACAAGAGACTCACGAGCTACCATGGGATCGTACTCCCAACTACGTACCGTACCATCAAGATTTAGTAGAAGTTGCTGCTACCGGAGTTGGATTCCTTGCTTCCTCGCACAAGCCTCCGCATGGCGCTTCAAGTGTCCTATACTACCAGAAGATTTTGCAGATAATTTACACCTATATATTTTACATCTAGCTACTATTACCTGCCTTCTGTCGAGGCCAGTCATGACCTCCTCATCGAAGTGCTGCCAAACACCGGAAGTTCTCGATCTTCGAGCCGATGTTTGTCGAAGCACTACCGCTCACAGTGCCGAAATATCCTTCTGAAGCCGCGGCCGCCACCTGAACCGGTACCTCCTCCACAACTAGTGGTGTTGGAGCCGATCCGGAGGCATTGTCATCACCAGTTGGGAATGACCCCGACATGTAATTCGGGTCGAAATCACCCAACGTGAATGACGACGACTGGTATGGGTAGTTCGGATCCATTCTGAAATTTTCAAAAAAAACAAATTTCAGAATAATTATTCACTTCATATAAAAATACAAATAATACATTGATATGAATATCACATACATACTTTCCTACTGCGTTGTCTTCACACCTCTGCGATTGCACTATTTTCAACTATGAAACTATTTTTGATTTTTTACAAAATTTGAGCAAATTATGTCTAAATCAAAAAATCAAACCAAGATCACAAGAGAGCACTTGAGAATTCAAGATGAGATGGCTGGGGGAGGAAAAATGGATGGGGTGGGTGCCCTATTTATAGGATGAAATTCCTAATTTTTTGAAATTTTTTCAAATTTTTTTGAATTTTCTCGACCTCCAA
Organism: Oryza australiensis; assembly: GCA_019925245.2. Lineage (NCBI taxonomy): Eukaryota > Viridiplantae > Streptophyta > Magnoliopsida > Poales > Poaceae > Oryza > Oryza australiensis. The sequence goes on along the minus strand of JAIFGZ020000225.1, from coordinate 1,620,060 downwards.
CTGCTAATTTGAAAATCTAGCCATTAAACTAGCCGGTAGCACATGTGTCAGTTCGGGATTGGCTCGGGTGCGAGCCATTACCGCGCGCTGATGGCCGGCCACCTCCCCCTTGCCACACGTTGCCCCCTCACTGGCTTCCACTGCCGCGCGTGCTGTGTTGGCCCGTGGGTCATGTCATGCCCGGGCAAGCATGGGTACAGTAACCATGTGTCGACGGGATGGTCGGCAGTCCTCCGAGGGGGTTACCCAAGGAGGTGAAAGAGTGGTCGGGACGTCTCACCGATGGGTCTGATGGTCGACTCAAACACTAAGCGAGCCAAGAGACAAAGGGATTTTTATACTGATTCATCCCTCCGGAGGATAATAGGCCTACGTCCAATGTTCTTTGTTGGGGCGGAGTATGATCAAAGTTTACAAGATGAAATCAAACTGAACCCAGAGCGACCTCAGTGCCCCCGCGCCCCTCCCCTCTGCCATCACTTTTATAGTCCAAGGGGGCAGTTACAAACAGGACTTGGGGCTGGTCATAAAGTAAAAGGCAAATATAGATATTTCCTGAAAAGTGTAACCGAATCGTCTTGGACTCTGTTCGTCATGGGCGTCTTGTGCACTGCCTTCCCTCGGGATCCACCATTTGCCAGTGTCCTGTGCACAGTGCTGTCAGATGATGTTGTTCCCTATCGAGTGGTCTCCTATTTGTCCTGACCGTGAAGCTTACCAAGGAAGCCTCGCTCCTGAGGACGGGGCGTTCCTTTTAGGGTCGGGACAAAGAGTTGAGATCGAGAGGAGCGGACTGGGGTCGGACCCGGGGCAGGGGTCGGGACGCCCGACCTTGTATGAGGTCAGGCTGCCGATCTCGGCCTGAGGTCCATCGGTCCGCTCCTATCGGTCTTCTTTCCCTTGCGTGGGCTACCCCGGGGTGATAACCCCACAGCAGCCCCCGAGCCTAAGGACGAATGGGACATCTGACCTTAGGGTCCGAATTCTTCCAGGTTGTAGTCCCCAGTGTGTTCCCGAAGTATCTCGAGCATGCTTTGGCAGGTGCATCGCCCAGGTGCACCTGCCAGGTGTAGCCCCCGAGCCTGGGGTTGGATGGTACATCCAGGCCTAGGGTCAAGCTTGTAGCATTATTTTTTACCCTTCTTTGGATTAAGCCATCGCCCGGAGGCTGATGGTTGTCGGCCAAGGTTGGCTAGTCATAGCCCGAAAGCTTATGACCGCATCGGCGAGGCCATAGCCTGGAGACTGATGGCTATCGACAAGCTCGGCAAACCCACTGCCCGAAGGCTGATGGTGGTTATCGAGTTCGTCGGGACCACCGCCGGAGGCTGATTGTGGTCAACCAAGGTCGGTTAGTCACACCCGAAGGCTGATGACTTTGTCGGCAAACCCATCGCCCGGAGGCCGATGGCGATTGCGAGCTCGGCAAGTCCACTGCCCGAAAGTTGATGGTGGTTGTCGAGCTAATCGGGACCATCGCCCGGAGGCTGATAGTGGTCACCCGAAGTCGACTGGTCATAGCCCGAAATCTGATGACTGTATCAGCAAAGCCATCAACCAGAGGCTGATGGCGATCGGCTAGCTCGGCGAGCCCTTGCTGGCGACGGTGGTGGTCAAGCTCATCGGGACCACCGCCCGGAGGCTGATAGTAGTCGTCGAGGCCGGAGGAAGATCTCGAGAGGTTGGCCGTCGAGCAGTTGCCTGACTCCGGGGCATGCGTTGTGCATGGGGGCCTTTGATTACTTGAACAGTGCGCCAGTCACATCCCATCGAGGCCGTCAAGACCAGGGTTACGTAACAGCTGATCATACATCAGGTTCTCCACTTTTCCCCAAACGGCTTGTGGATCCAACAGTCGAGATTCGTCACTCGAGCGGAGTGGTGGGCCCGGTGACGGTTTCATCATGGCGCATAATGTGGACCGTACGAGCACTGTTAACGACACCGGGTAACCGACGGCGCAGATCCTCCACCGGGACGACGTGGCCGCCGAGGAGTCAGACGGGCCGAGGCACAATGCCATTAACAGCATCGCGCGCCTTCCGAAGATGGCGCTGCTAAGCCCATCATTGCCCCAATTTAGGTCCCGCCGCTTCGCCTTCCGTCTCCCTCACACCCTCTTTTTGCTCAAAAATTCCCAAAACCTCTGCATTCAAGCTCTTGTCTCTGCTTCTTGGCTCCCTATTGTCTCAAATCCCCCTGTAACCCATGGAGCCCTCCTAGAGTTCTTCAGGAATTGCGAGCGATAACTCGAGCGAAAACAGCGACAATCACCTGCGGTCGGTGGTGTTCCAAACTCAGTCCTTTGCTCGAGGGCATTTTGTTTCTCCTTCTTTCATCTTCTTGTGTTTTTCTATCAACGACTCACTTGCGAGGTGTTGATGCCATGACAGGATGTGGGTGCCAGCATGCCTCCACCAGGGTAGTATATCATAGAGATATGTCTCCCTGCCGTGACGTTTGATCCAAGGGGGAAACTGTCGACCCCCATTTTTGAGGACGAGAATCATTCGTATTCATAGTACCATATCCCTAGATCGAGTAGTTTGGTACCCACGAATATAGTTCTGAATTACCAGATGCAAAGTGCACGAATAGTCTTACATCGAAATTATTACAATAATAGGCCCGAAGGCAATATCCAATACATACAGGATCTACTGGTCCGGATTCAACCAAATCAGAGTTTAGATAAGATTAGCAGACGGAAAGCAACGGCATGTCGATTGCCATAGGCAACGACCGGGGACTAAGACCTAGTAGACGCCTTCTCCTCCATCTCCCATCTGGCAGTAAGCATAGGGGTCCTCCAGTTCTTTGTTTCCTTCATCTGAAGTTTGTGCGTATAGCTAGGGTGAGTACCCAACGTACTCATCAAGCCGACACGGAATGATGCACATGATAGGGTCATTCAAAGGATGGCTAAGGTTCATTTGCACAAAGCCAACTTTGACAAATCATTTCACAAACCTATTGTCTAGCCAAGTCAAGTTTTAATTTCAGAGTATATTAAAATGGTGACAGTTCTGTCCACCATCCATCGTGATTTCCAAGGATGGCTTCCCGCCTCCGGTTCGTCATGGTTTTCTCGCATTTCGAGAAGTTGAGTCCACCAGCACACAAAATCATTATGCAATCCCATTCCCATCATTTTAAAATTTATGAGTCTAGCCACGGGAGAAACTTCACGCTGCTCATTAACCGCGAGCACAGCTATTCGAATAGATTGATTGACTCACACTGCAGTGGATGTACACTTTACCCGTACTCCGCGACTACTCATTGAATGAGCTTTCATCCCTTCATATGGAATGGTCACGGCAAAGCCTTTCGATAACTTCGCTTTGGCAGTACCCGCTCCATGAACTTAAATCCTCTTGCACTCTAGCCGTCCTTTCCTAGCAGTGAGAGGAGTTATGGCGCTCCCGGGGTAAGGGGAAAACTTTCACAACATTCTTCTTCATTACTCAACACTTAGGCCGCAGCCTTTTCTCAATAACCAGAACCACCTCTTCACTCAAGAACCACTATGCAGGGATACTGCCTCTGCTCGGCTATCTACTCCGCTAGGTCTATACCCATTCGAGAAGTGCAGTGATCGGCTCGTTCCAGTTATAAGTCTCATGGCTCGGTCCTTAATTGACCGGGGACGGTACTAGCCTTTCCGGAATCCTCCCAAATCCATCCATCCGCCCCAGTCCAAAACATTGGTTTTGTACTTTTTGTTTTTCATCAAAACTAATTTCATCAGGATCAGGGCAATGTGGCGCTCATGTCTCCACATGTCGTATTCCAACTACCTTCCTAAAGATAGTTGCCCAAGCACGAGGCTTCTTTGTAAAATCATGAGTATGCAAGAATCTAGAATAAGCAGGGCTAAGCATTTTACCGAAGTTAGCCTCCGGTCATATCACATCGAAGGTTACAAAAAATAATTCTAATGGTAATCAACATCAAGGCAGGGTATATCAAGTATAGGTGCTCTTTTGTGTATAGCATGCAATTAGTAATTGAAATCAACATCATTTCGCAAAGTAGGATCAATACGTTCAAAGGGAAGTGTTGACTTGCCTTGCTCGCACACTTGTTGGCCGGGGTCTTCAACGTAGTCAGTGCTTGCTCCCTCGGTTGTTATCCGTATGTGCGAAAGATCAATTGAATTTGATCAGAATTCAATAAAATACCGAGAGATCGAAAAGAACCATAAAACGACTCCAAACGTTTGGCCTAAAATTCTACTCGAGTTCGGACGACAGTTTTTGGGATAAAATTCGAGTTAAAAACGAGTTTGATGTCCTAGGGTTTTCGCAAAATGTCGATCGCATTTAATTAAGAGAATAAATTTAAAAATGCTAATCAAGGGGGGTTTGTGCTCGAGGTTTTGGAGGTTCGAGCACTAAAAGAAGCATACTTTTAATGGCGGAAAAGAAATAGATGAATTCCGGATAAAAAATGACGCGAAACGAAACTTCCGAAAACTCCAATTTCTATTCCTGAATTTGTACCGAGAAAAATACACGAGAAAACAATATATTTTTGCCCAAATATTATCCAAAATATTTTCTAAATACTTTTCCTATTTTTTCAAAATTTTTCCCTATTTTTTATATTTTTTCTTTTCTTTCTTTTTTCTTTTCTTTTTCTTTTCTTTTTCACCTTTCCTATTCATTCCTCTACAACCTGCTCGATCGGCGCCCGCTCTTTCTTTCTCTGTTGCGGCCGGCGACCGACGCAAGCGCGAGGGAGGGGGTGGCGGCTTTGGGCTTCCGGCGACGGCGACGGCAAGGGAGCGGCGGGGTACCGGCTCACGGCGGCGGCGGCACGCGGCAATAGCGGCGGCGCTCGGCGGCTTGTGGCCCTCGGCGCTCGGGGAAAGGACCGGTGAGAGAGGAAAATTTGTGGCGGCGAGTGGGGGAAGAACGGGGAAGAGGGGTCTCATTTATAGGTGCGGCCGGGGAACCCGGGGAGAGGGGGACCGGCGCGGCGGTACGGCGACGAGGCACGCGGCGCGCGGGTTGTTGGGGCCGGCGCGGCGAACGCGGGCGACGTGCGGGGCCGGGCGCGGGGCGTCGGCGCGTGGCGCGAGTGCGCGCGGGTCGGGTGCACGGCGGCGACGCGCGGCGGCGAGCACGGGCGGGGTTGGGTATGGCGGCAACGTGCGGAAGGCGAGCACGGACGGGGCCGGGTACGACTCCGACGCGCGGTGGGCGCGAGCGCCGGCCGGCGCGGCGGCACGGCGCGTGGCGGGAGCGAGCGACGGCACGGGCGGGGCCGAGGCGCGGCGTGCGCGGGCAAAGCCGGGGCCGACGCGCGGCGCCGCGTGGGCGCATGGCGTGTGGCGCGCGCGGGCGCAGATCGGCGGGCGATGCGCGGCGGCGCGAGGCGGGCCGGTACGGCGTCGAACACCTTGTGACGTCTAAACAAGGCAATTTCCGATTTTTCCCGATTTTCAATTCTAATTTCCAATTTCTATTTTCATTCACTCTAAAAATTCAAAATAAAAATATAATATTACCAAAATTAATTTAAAAATATATTTTCAAACTTTTCACCCACTTTCATTTATTTAAAATATATTTCACACTTTTAATTTAATCCTTTTTCCTAAATTCCATAAATCACAATTTTAATTCCAATTAATTTCTAGACTTTATATAAATCTTCTAAAATATTCTATTGCCCATTTTATTTTCTAATTAACATTTCGCAATCACCAAATAGACTGACGGGAAGCCTTGAGTAGAAGGTCGATGGACATCGATCCTCGTGCCGAGGGGCCGTCCTCCTAGGCCGGCGCCAAGGAGCTCGCTTCTCAGCAGTAGCATGCCAAAAGCTTTCTCCAGGACTTGGCCGTTGCACTCGACGACGCCGAGGCAAAGCTAGCAGCGTCCGAAGCGGCGAAGGCCGAGGTGGAGGAAAGGCTGGCGGCAGTAGAGGTGGCGAGGACCGAGGCAGTGGCCAGGCTGGCGGGAGCGGAGGCGGCGAGGGCTGAGGCCGTGGCTACGCTAGTGGTGTCGGAGAGAGCATCGGAGGAGGCCGACCACAAGTATCGACCTGCTTTCCTTTCTTTCTTGCTTTGGTGCGCGCTTTGTCCGATCTCCTTTCGTGCAGATCGCTTGTCAACCATCCGCTGGTAGGTTGGTGACCTGAAGGTTTGCGTGGAGGTGGCCGAGTCCCACTGGGAATATTATGAGGATGGGGTATGGGTGCTCCTCTCCGATATCGACCCTGAGTCTGTGTCGACCGAGACGACCAAGGGTGCGCTCATGGCGCGTCTTCTTGACGGGCGGAAGCTTCTCAAGGTCTATGTTCGAGACGTAGCGAAGACTACAACGACGCACGTCCTTGGGGTCGTGCATAAACTGTACCCCCACGCGGAAATCGAGGCCATAGCCGAAGGTGGCCGGTCGGCGTCACCGAGGCAGACGTTGAAGGCATCTATGCCGCAATGGAGCCGATGATGGAGAAGATCGTCACAGACATGGCCTTGTATCTTAGAGCACCCTGAGCTCTGCGAAAAACCTTTAACCCCTTTTTGTAATAAAGTTTTTTGCTTTTGTCGTGGAACACAGACTTTCTATTTTCGATTCCTGTCTTTGATTTGTAATATGTCCGACTATCATGCTTAAGCGACCTAGGATATCATCGGGACCGATCCAGAGATTACCTAGTTGGGCTCGGGCAACTTAATCTTTTTAGGGATAACCGACCCTCCGCTACGTATCTGACTTTGTTGCTCGTGCAGCTTAGGCCCTCAACGGAATGAACCCAAAGGATTCCTAGTCGAGCTCTAGCAAGCTAGTCTCTTACGTAGTGGGTCGGCATGCGAAGAGATAGCTGCCCATTCACCTCGTGTCTGACCTTCGAAGTCGAGCGACTTGGGGCCTCACCAGACGGATCCGAGGGACTCCTAGTCAAGCCCAAACGACTTAGCCGTATACAAAACAAACATGCGGGCAAGGAGGTAGATGATCATTTTATGCGTGCATGACCATCGTGGCTAAGTGACCGAAGCCCATAGCGAAACTGATTTTGGAAGATCTTCAATCGAGCTAGGGCCAGTTAATTGTTTACGCATCGAGTGAACGTATGGTCGACGACCGACTATTCACTGCGTGTCTGACCTTCGAGGTAGGGCGGCTCGGGCCATCGACAGACCTCAGTCTAGGTGGACTCTGAGTCAAGCCCAGGCAACTTAGTCGTTTATGCAGGATATAGTCGTTAGGAGCCCTGAGCCCATTTGCCTGGCACCCGACCGACTTATGATTAGTCTCAACCCTAGCCAGCCTTGGGGAGGGGACCGGCCCTGTAAGTTCAAGTGTCTTAATTTGGTTTTGATGATTAATGACAAATCTAATTATGTGAGACTAACGTTTTTATGAGCTTATCTTTGACTAGTCTCATTTGGATACGAAAATAAAATGATGAGAGGTATGTATTAAACTTCACATATTCTAACTTGGTCTCTCTTGTGGATCCAAAATATAGTGTGAGCTCCCTCATTCATCTTGATTGATTATATGCATACGCGTTCCTCTATATCCATATGTATGCACATCTTTGAAGGGGAGCTTATTCTATATTTTGTTTATTATAAGATCTCTACATTGATTTGAAATTATCTTTCATCTCATCTCTTTATATTGTTTATATTGGGTTATTATCTATCACAAAAGAGAGAACAGATTGAAAAATCTTGGATTAAACCATTTCTATATTTGTTGCTTTGTGCTTTCTCAACAATATTATTTGGCCTTGTGGGAGTTCATCTCTTTTTGGCTTGTGTAGAATTGACTATTTTTATCATATTTCATTTTTGGGTGATTAATTCCAAAAGGGGGAGAATATTTTAGGATCCCACATTTGATCTTAAAAGGAGAGAATATTTGTGAACTCCTTGTAATCATCGCTATAAAAGGGAAAATATTCTAGGATCCCACATCATAGCATTACATATGCATGAGCATGTCATTGACATACATCAATATAATGTTGATTTATATCCTTCATATCCAAATGTGGTTATTATTAATGGATTTGTGATCAATCACCAAAAAGGGGGAGATTGTAAGTTCAAGTGCCTTAATTTGGTTTTGGTGATTAATGACAAATCTAATTATGTGAGACTAATGTTTTATGACCTTATCTTTGAGTAGGCTCATTTGGATACGAAAAAAAATGATGTATTAAACTTCACATATTCTCACTTGGTCTCTCTTGTGGATCCAAAATATAGTGTGAGCTCCCTCATTCATCTTGATTGATTATTTGCATACGCGTTCCTTTATATCCATATGTATGCACATCTTTGAGGGGGAGCTTATTCTATATTTTGTTTATTATAAGATCTCTACATTGATTTGAAATTATCTTTCATATCATCTCTTTATATTGTTTATATCGGGTTATTATCTATCACAAAAGAGAGAAAAGATTGAAAAATCTTGGATTAAACAATTTGTGTAATTGTTGCTTTGGTGATAGATGATAAACCAATGTTTATGGGATTAACCTCTCTTTTACATAAAGTTGTCAACTAGGTTATTTCCCGATAATGAGATGTGGTAGACATGCATTCTTTTGTGATGGATCTCAATCATGATGAGGATGAAATGCATGGAGATAAAACGATATGTATCACTTCTTATCTTCTACTTTTTAATAGGTTCATATATATGATTTCTATGTTATTGTTATATAAGTGTGAGACTAATGATTACTTGAGCCTTATCTTATTTAGTCTCCTTTACTTTGAGAACATGGAGATCATGAAGGTATGTATTTTTGTTTGTCTTTATCATTGCTACATGCCTTCTCCATGTGTATAGGATAAACAACATTGGTTCTTCTTTACTTAAGCGTACACTTGCCGCTCTTGTATATTTCTTTGTATGTATATACTTAGGGGGAGCAAATCCTATACATTTATTGTGCATGTTCTAGATCCATGTTGTTCACCTATTATTGATATCAGATCTTTGCATTTGAGTTTGCATACGAGTATATGATACTTGTGATGTTAATGAATACTCAACATACATATTCATATCTTTCATATGCACCGGTTGATCATCAAGTGAAGGATGATAACCAATTTGTTGAGACTAATGTTTTACTTTGAGTTGTGCAAAGAAATAGGTCTAATTGTGATGAGGCAAATGGATGACACCATTGGTTGATGGTCACCAAACCAAGGACATCGCCTTGTTGACAAGAATAAAGTCAAGCTTGTGATTAGAAGAAAGCCATGATAAAGAATGGACGAAGACCTCGGCATAAACGTGGTTCAACCGAATGGTCACAAGTGTTGATCTCAGCTCAAGCTTGACCCCAAGTTGGATGGCGCAAGGCAAAGGTATAATGGAGCTAAGAATGTTTTTTAGTCTTCTTTGGTCTTGGTGTTTGGTGTAGACCGGATTTGCCAGATAGGTGTCGTACTATCAAGAGGGGTCTATAAAGCGAGCATGTGGATGATCTGTTGCCATACTAGTTCATATGCATATAGGTGCATTTTGTGGGCTTGTCTATCCAAGTGTGATGAGTTTTCTCAAGTCCCAAACAAAGAGAGAAGTGGGTATATCCTATAGGTTTGGGTAGCCTCATATGGTTTTATCCGGTGAAATATCCTTTGGAGTGTGAGCCCTTTATCCCTGTATTAAGTTTTGTTTCTTGGATGGATTATTCATGGGTTGTATATCCCTTTGTATGAGCTTTTCATAGAGTCCAAGAACATCAAATTCCGATACCCGAGTCATGAGATATCGCCGTTTTACTAATGGTTGGCTGTGCTGAAAAGTGACCTGCGGTCTGACCACAAGAATCGTGGCGGTCTGACCAGGGCTATAGGGTGATCTGACCGGACATTACCCATCGGTCTGACCGGTCGGGTGGATGCTGGTTGAGCACTTGATCCAGAGCCACCAGAGCCAAGGCCGGTTTGACCGGCCGCTACAATGCAGTCTAACCGGCCAGGCTGAGTAGGCTTAATAATTGCTCTGTAACGGCTAGTTTTCTAGCCGTTACAAAGTAGTCCAGTCTGACCGGCCACCCTATGGCGGTCTGACCGGCAGTGCACAGAGTTGGGATATTTCTCCTTCAACAGCTAGTTTTTGTAAGTTGGGATATAAATACCCCCCAACCGGCAGCAAGCGGGTACTCTTGGCACCCACTTAAATTGCACACACCCCTTACACCTCTCCTACACTCACTTGAGCTTTGCATTCATCCACTTAGTGAGTTTGAGAGTTGTTCTAGCCAAGAGTCAAGTGCATTGCTTTCATTGTAGAGCTAGTGTGACACTGGACCATCTTCGAGCCGCGTGATTACTTGTTACTCTTTAAGGTTGCCACCTCCTAGACAGCTTGTGGAGGAGTTGTCCAGTGACCTCTCCGAGAAGATTGTAGAGGAGGCCCGACGCTGGTTTGTGAGTGGTTTGAAGTTCACCACCTTCGGAGTGAAGGAAGAACTACTCCTAGTGATAGAGGCTTGGGTAGTCCTCTCCGTGGGCCGGCTTCCACCTTGCCCACCCCTTGATGAAGGGGGCGTGCGGTGGCTTCATGGTTGAGCGGTGGAGTTGGGCTCGCCTCAACAAGGATTAGGAACCGGTGAGTTTCCGAACCTCGAGTGAAAAATTCCTTGTCTCTTGTCTCATTTACTTTTTGCATTTACTTTTGTGTAATTTACATTTGTAGAGACATACTTGAGCCATTATCACCCTAGGTTTGCAAAACATAACTTAGTTCCTTAGTTAGACTTGTTCCTCACCAAGCCTAGCAACTTAGGTTAGTTTTGATTTAGTGTCATTTAGTTTTAAATCGCCTATTCACCCCCCTCTAGTCGACATCTCGATCCTACACCCCCTAGCTCGAGGGACGTCAGGTCGAGCCATCAAGTTCGGTTGAAATGGGCAAAGAATGAGCCCCCGAGCAGCTCAAGCATAACCAGTGAACCCCTCTTCCAAAGAACCCCTTGCCAACAAGCGGGGGCCGCGTTGCTCAGGACTGGCCGTAAGCATTTGCGAGGAAGGGCTCTGGTTGGCTGCCGATGCTACCCGGGAGGGTTGCCGAGCCCCCGAGTCATTCGGGGGTCAGAAGGAGATGACCTGCAGATAGATCGATGGGGAATTAAAATTGCTTTATTGAAGGAATTAAGGGCTAGGTACTTAGTTGTTCAAGCGTAGAATCAGCGCAGGTGCTCGATGTTCCATGAGTTCGGCACCTCTTGACCATCCTCTCGAACTAGCCTGTAGGAGCCTGTACGCGTGACCACGGAGACGATGAAGGGACCTTCCCAAGGAGCTGACAACTTGTGCATGCCAGCTGAGGACTGCACCGAGCGAAGCACAAGATCGTCGACCTTGAAGGACCTCCCTTGGATGCTCCTGTCGTTGTAGCGGTGAAGGGCTTGCTGGTAGCGGTCCGACTGGATCACTGTGGCCAGCCGAGCTTCTTCGAGGCTGTCGATGTCCTCGGCCCACGTCTGGTCAGCCATCCCTTTGTCATAGTGGCAAATCCTCGGGGAGTCGTGGAGCATATCGACCAGCAGGACAGCCTCCGAGCTGTAGACCAGGAAAAATGGTGTTTGTCCTATGGCTCCGCTTGGCTGGTTGCAGAGCCCCCAGAGGACTACGGGGAGCTCGCGCAACCACCAGCCTCCATATTTCTAGAGTGGGTTAAATATCCGAGCCTTCAGCCCCTGCAAGATCATGCCATTGGCGTGCTCACATTGCTCGTTGGCTCGAGGGTGCACCACCGAGGCATACTTAACCTCAATGCATCTATCTTCACAGAACTCCTAGAAATCATTCCCGGTGAACTGCGTGCCGAAGTCGGTAATGATCTCCCTCGGGATGCCGAAGCGGTAAGAAATGCCCTCAATGAAGTCGACTGCTTTCCTAGCCGTGCAGGTTTTCAGGGGCATTACCTTGATCCATTTCGTGAATTTGTCGATGGAGACAAAAAGACGGTCGAAGCCTTGTTGTGCCTTTGGGAACGGGCCGACCATGTCGAGCCCCCAACATGCAAAAGGCCACGATGGAGGGATCATTTGGAGAGCTTGAGCCGGGAGATGATGCTGCTTGGTGAAGAACTAGCATCCGGTGCAGCGCTGGACCAGTTCCTTGGCGTCTTCATTGGCGGTCGGCCAATAGAAGCCTGAGCAAAAAGCCTTTCCGACCAACGTCCGAGCACCCGCGTGATTGCCGTAGATACCCGAATGAATTTCATGGAGGATTTGGATGCCACGGTCCCGGGGAACACACAGTAGGAGCACTCAGGTAGAGGCAGCGCACTCATATAGCTCAGAGCCGACCACCATGTATGGCTTGCAGCGCCGAACAATACGCTCGGCCACAACCTTGTCGGGCAGTAGCGTCTTGGTGGTGATGTAGTCCACGAGCTCCCGTCGCCAGTCGCCCGAGGTGTCGATGATGGCGAGCACAGAGTCACCTGGCGGCGGTGGGGTCGGTGTGAGCGGCTCAACCTCTTTGATCGACGGCTTGTGTAATTCTTGAACGAAGATCCCCCGTGGGATGGCTACCCGTGAGGATCCGAGTTTGCCAACTGGTCGGCTGCCGCATTAGCGTCGCGGAGAACATGATGGAACTCGAGGCCGTTGAACTTGCCCTCAAGTTTTCAGACTTCGGTGCAGTGCGCGTCCATCTTCTCGCTTGAGCAAGAATAGTCCTTGTTGACCTGGCTGATCACCAGCTTTCAATCACAATACACCATGAGGCGTTCGACGCTGATGGTTTGGCGATCCGAAGACCATGGAGCAGGGCCTCATACTTACGGTCTTTCACCACCAGATCGGGGACCACAAGGTCGGCTTGGAGGCGGCCGAGGAGGGGGCTCGGGCACTCCTGGATGCGGCCGACAACGAGCTTTCACCGTCCGAGGAGACCGAGGAGGCGTTCTTTGTGTTACTACGTGACGGGCCGAGGCGCCTCTAGGTTTTCGTGCGAGACGTGGCAAAGCTTGCAGTTAAGCACGCCCTTGGCGTCATGCACAAGCTCCATCCGCGCGTCAGGGTCGAGGCGATCGCCGAGGGCTGGCCCTTCGGCGTGGTGGAAGGCGACATCGAAGGCATTTATGTAGAGGTCGAGCCGACAGCCAAGAAGATAGTCGTCGACATGGTCCTCTAGGCAGCCCTTGTAAAAACCATAAAGTAGACGAAAAGAGTTAGTAAGGGTTGAAGCTTGTAAACTTCTCCCGACACGATAAGGTTCAAACTTTTGGCCGTATTGGAGAACAGTTTTTAAATTGCAATGGAGTTTTAATTTCTTCTATTCGCGTTGTGCCGACTACCGCACGTCGGGTCGCTACCTTAGCCCACTACGGTAGGGAACATGCCCAGTCAAGACCCAAGGGGTTTCAGATCGAGCCTCAGCGTTACAAGTCATTTACTTTATGAATAGGTATAGGATGAGGTCACTAGTGACCAAGCCCTCGAGTAACCTTGCGCTGTATCTGGCTGCTTTGCATCGGGAGCACCGAATTCGGCTGGCAATATGAATACCATATTGACCGATGCAGAGACTTTGCCTTTCCCTTTGGCTGCCCTCCTGGATTGATCGGCTGAACTCTCCCTGGCTTGCTCCTCGTCGGCTGTGGTGGTTTTCCTTTTGGGGACCCATCGCCTTTTGATTTTACCCAGCCGACGGCGTTGTTCGTCGATCATCTGCCGAACTTCTTCTTCCCTTCCTTCACGTTTTAGCCTTTGAATTCTTCGTTTCTGCGTTTTGGTGAAGAGGTCAGAGGGGCACCATTGGGGGTTGGCCAATTCTTCGTCATCGGCCTCTTCTTCGTTGTAGTAGTCACTCTTCTTGTTTTCTTCGAAGAAGTCCTGATGGATCGGCCCTAGCCGATCGTGAACGGACTGCCGGTGCCGGTTGAGCTGTATGGGCCTCGAGACAAACTGAGTTGGACTGGTGATCGGCTGACTTCTGTGTTCGTCCTCGTGGTACTCGCTGCAGGCCGGGCAATTTTCTAGCATTGGCAGCCTCATCCTGGTTTCCCGGCAGTGCCTAAAAAATTCACAATGCCAATGGGGATCGGCACCGCTATGATTCCCATCGTACCGACGGCCTCGTGTTTCTGGCTCTTGTCGATAAAATCTTTCAAACCGAGCTTTTTTCCACCAAGACTGCTGTTGGGGGTGGCGTCAGCTGTTCGTGTTGATTGGTCGTCGATCGGCCGATCGGGCAACGGGGCGCACCATGTTGATTGACGCCGCTTGGCTTCCAGTCGGTTTATCCTCTGTATTGACCCCTTTCAATGTCTCTGCTAAGCTGTACGTCACTCTGCGCTGCCGATCAGCTTGCCCAATGCCGGTTTGAACCATGTTGATTAGGAAGGGGTTGCCATCTACCTTCATCGGCCGAGTGGAATCAGCGAACTTGAGTTTCCCGGCCTCTATTGCCGACTGGATCTGCTGTCTAAAGACTTTACAGTCGTTAGTGGCATGGGATGTAGAGTTGTGCCACTTGCAGTATTTCTTCTTCTTCAGTTCATAGGCTGATGGGATCACATGGTTCTCGGGAAGCTGAATCTGCTTCTCCTTGAGTAATAAATCGAAGATCCTATCGGCTTTGGTGATGTCGAAATCATATCTCTCCTCTTTGGCCGTCTTCAGCAGCCATTGACAAACGATGGCCTTTTTATTCTTGGCCCATTCGGCTGCTGCCACCTCTGCGTCATCGTCGTTGGAATCGGAGTCTGACTCAACGATGACTTGGGTTATGTTTTTGACGGCCTTCCTGGTGTCTTGAAATCTTTGTTCGTGGGCCGTCACCTTTTGTGCCAGATGTGCCAGGCTATCGAAGTCTTGAGCGGAGAAGCGCTCGCGGATCGGCGCAAACAGGCCATGGAAGGCCAAATTGGCTAGCTGGGCGTCCGACAGCACCAGGCTGTAGCATCGGTTCCTCATCTCTCTGAAGCGTTGAATGTATTCTTGAACCGACTCGTTGTGCTTCTGCCTGATACTGGTGAGGTCCGACAACTTCATTTCATGGTTGCCGGTGTAAAAATAGCTATGAAATTGTTTTTCGAGATCGGCCCAGCTCTGAATTAAGTTGTAAAGCAATGAAGAGAACCAGGTGATAGCCGATCCCGAAAGAGACAAAGGGAACAACCGGACTCTCAAGGCGTTTGTAGCCGATGCTTCGCCGCACTGCGCCAAGAATCGGCTGACATGCTCGTAGGTTGACACGTTGTCTTGCCCTGCGAATTTCAAAAAGTTTGGGATCTTGTATCGGTTGGGCAATGAAATCCGCTCAAAATGCTCTGGATAAGGATAATAATACATGTTCCCTGAGTCCTTTGGCTTGAGGCCAAATTGATCGCGCATGACGTCCGCAATCAAATCCACCCAGGTCCGGCTGTCCTGCTGTATCGGCTCATATGGATCATATGGTTCGGGTGCTTGCCGATACAGTGGTGGTGGTGTCTGAGGCCTGTAGTGATGATCTTGACGGCCTCCTTGATACTGGTACTGGAACGGGTGATCAGCGGGAAGCGGCCGATTTGCCGGTGGTGGCGTTGGTAGGCCCGGGAACAGCTGTCGGCCACCGGCGTTGTACTGTCTATCCAGGCCTTGGCGTCGACCACAGTGGCAATCATATTGTTCAGGGTGTTGACAAGAATGCCACTCTGGTTGACCAGCGCGTGGTGGACGGCCGAATCAATTCGGTCTTGCAAAGTATGCAGGGCTGAATCGTCTTGTTCTTAAATCGGCTCCTCCGCCTTCTGTTTGCCCTTTGATCCACTGGAAGAGGACACCTTTAGTTCGTCCATGCTGAACTTGTACTTCTGATGCACGGCTTCGGACCTTGTATGGGTGAACGACTGTAGGTAGTTGGCCTGGAGCTCTTCTACCATCTTTTTGTAGTCGGCTTGTTGTTCAGCCGACAATTGCTCCATCTTCACAGGTACGATGTTGTCCTGAGAAACGCTAGGGCTCTTGAGGTCGACCATCTAGTCAGCTATGTCAATGCGTCCTAGCCGAGTTGACAGATATAGTCCCACTGGGCGTGCCAAGAAGTGTGTTGACGAGAAATTTCTCTCACGCGCTGGCCTGGGAGATCTGCTTAACTCCAGTGCAGGTCCTTCTCGGCTACCTATGTTGTACAAGGCGTACTAGTTGGTTTGATCTGTTGACCAACAAAAAAAAGAGATATATGTGTTAAGTGTTAAGTTATATCCTACTAGATCGGCTGCAAGAGTCAATTTACATATATACGCTATCCCAAAATGTATTTAAACCAAGTGACTAGAATAGATCGGCTGTGCCGAGAAAGTATTAACCACTTAATTCAAATATACAATGGGATGATAAATATATGCTTTAACAATTTAGACGATGTCGTAAGTCCAATTGTTAATCAGCTAATACTCCGATTTATCTTATGAAAAGATATTGATCCAAGCTAAATGCGTTAAACCTAGATCAGTCAGCTGTCAGCCATAGCTGACGAACTGATTATGGCTTAGGGCATTTAACTCGAGCAAGATATTAATATAAGAGGCGGTTTTAATAAACTTGATAGCAATTATATCAAAAGAATATTGAAACAAATATGACCGGCTGAAACCCTGCCACTGTCTCTAAACATATACATCTAGCCGAATGGATCATAAAAGCTCTAAAAATGACTTAATAGACCAACAGTGATGCAACATTAAGTATAGAAAGAACAATCCGATCTACTGTAGCTGATGTAAATACCTCGAGACAATGGATATCACATATAATTTAGGCCAACCCTTAGATCTAGCTCTGTCGGCTGCCGATTCTTGACAGAAACGAGCCGATGTCGAGATAGATCTAAACATTGTGCTAGATTATATGTGATATATGATAACTAGCGCAGATCAGTTGTTCGTCTGAAGAAAAAGGAGGCGATGCGCCGAAGGTTGTATTGATTGTGTGAATGTCTAATAACAAGGATCTCGGGTCCTATTTATACCCAAGAATAACATTATCTGTATAGACCCTGGTCTCTATCTAATCTACTATTTAAAATACGACAAAACCCCGGGATAAGGACCCATGCCGAATTACAATAAACAGTCTAAATAAATTGCTAATTTACAGATACAATTGTCGTTACAGGACTCTATCAGTAGATGGCAATATCTTTTAACGCTCAATTTGCGAACCGAATCTTCTATTCATCTTTAAGCACCTTCATCGAAAACGGTTTTATCCTTTCCTCTGACTCAGCATCGGCTATCGGCTATCCCTGTCCGATCCAACCTCAGCCGATTGACTTCGTAGCCGATCGCACCACAGCCGACTCGACCTCTGTTCTTCCAACCCGATTCTGTCTTTATCTCTGCAGGGATTTAGGGATTTGGTTACCAAATTTAGTCGTTAACACCTGGGAGGGGACATGCCCTGGCTTGGACCGGAGGGCATTAGGCGGAGCCACTGCGTTTGGCTAGATACATTGTCCAGGTACTCGAGGGAGCTATTGAGCCCCCAAGTAGCTCGGGCGCGCTCAATAGGCTTCCTTCCAGGGAACCCCGACCATTGCGGGTCAGGGCCGCATAGCTCAGGGTAGGCCATAAGCGTTGCGCGGAAGTTATTGAGCGAGCGGAGGCTATTTGACGATCGGGAGAAGCCGCCGAGCCCCCGGGCAACTCAGGCGTACTCAATAGACTTCCTTCGAGGGAACCCCGACCATTGAGGGTCAGGGCCGCGTGGCTCAGCGCAGACCATAAGCATGGCCCAGAAGTTATTGAGCATGCCCAGACCAAGTACCCTGAGGTAAGTCTCATCGGCTATCACCCTTTACTCCGCGCAATTTGGCCTTCATCTTTCGTAACCTTGTCTTTCCATCGTTTAAACTACAACATCTTGGCCACCAAATTGCAATCCCAGACCTCACCAGCCCCAATCAGTTTTTATTAGGGACGATTGGCAACATAGACCCGAACGAGCTTATCAATGTCGAAACGAACAGAGTCCCCTTCAGATTTTCTACCCCCAACCTAGCTCATTGGTCCAGTGCCTTCAAATCCTGGCCCTCAACGGATAAAACTTGGCCAGCTTGGTACTCACGGATGTCGGCTAGGCTACAGACCCACTGGACTGAGATAGGGATAAATCAATGCCTAGCCCTAACAATAGCCGATATCTCAAAGGATGAACCTCTCTTATCAGCTGCCACCTATTTCTAGTCGGATACGCTAAATGCATTCCTTTTTAGGCAAGGGCCGATGACACCAACCCTCATGGACATAGTGATGATCACAGGGTTGGACATAACAGCAACAGTTGACCCAATCGGCCTCAATATCAAGTGCTCTCACAATTTCAAGACCAAAAGCATAGGTGGTTGGAGTGGATTTATTTCCATGAATATGAAGGATAGCCCAATCACTGAGAGAGAACACACCGCTTTCCTGTTAATGTGGCTAGAGAAGTATGTCTTCTGTGGGTCGAGCTGTGGGCCGACGAGCAACTGGCAGCACGTAGCTGAAGCCCTAGTAAGCAAGAAACAAGTCCCTTTGGGGAAATATCTGCTCGGCTACTTATACCAAATGTTAAGTAGGGCATCGGCTCGGCTGGCTTACCAACAAGCTGTCAACACAGGAGGGCCCTTGTGGCTGCTACAACTGTGGTTAAACCTTCACCTCCACCGGGTCGCAGAAAAACCATCCCTGCTAGAGGCCGATTTCCCCTTGATCGAGCCTAGATCGAAGATGATGAAGAAGTAACAACCCGCCGATGCTTATCATATGGGGAGGCAGTGGCAACCTATCCCGGATCCAAACTAACAGCCGAACACTTCAAAGATTGGTTTGGCAACCTGTACAGCGGCTTCCCAAGCACTTCAAGGATATGGTTTTCCTATATGGACTTTGAAAGATTTGAACTCCCAGATGACTTTCGGCTGGACGAACTCAACTCTGAAAGCTATGAAAAGCCGAGGGAAATCTATACATCGGCTATTACACCCTGCATACTTCCAGTCGGCATCCACCAAGGACGCAACATTCAAAAGTCCTACGAATTTTATCATCCGATGGTAGCCGCAAGGCAACTTGGTATGGGTCAACTGCCGATCGGCCTGTATTACATAGACAAGATCCAGACCAGAGGCAAGATCGAGGGTGACATCATGATGAATTGGCTGCTCAATATACCTGGCCCCCCTCTAGGCAGCATTGACAACATCGATCTGGCAGTGAGGAGAACATCGATCTTCAGCCGATGGTGGAATGAATGGAAGCAACACTTGTTCCACCAGTTGGCCTCTATGTACCTGACCATCATCGATCCAGAAATGACCCCATCGGTAAGTATCCTTTTCCTTAGTCTTAGTCCATGTTTTTCTTTCAACCCCTCTCTATATTATCGGCTGATCATGCTTCATTTCTTCACAGACAATCGACTCCTCTCCTCCGCACATAAGCAATACAGGGGTGGCAATCCAGTACGCCCCTGGGCTGTTATCTGGCGGCTGCGGGCTGGCCCCGTCCATCATCGGCTGCCAAGCGCCGAAGGTGGGCACTTTGCTCCACGGCTAGACCCGTGCGCCGCTACATCGGCAGAAAAGTGCCGCACCATCGGCTGCGGCTACCCCAGCTGCAGAGAAAAAGAAACGTGCTTAAAAGAAGCCGAGGACGACCCCAGCCGATGACCTGCCCCCAGTTGATTTGAACGTGGATGCGGCCCTCGAAGAAGAAGTCCGGGACAAGGAAATGGAGGAAGCCGTCAACGCTACCGCAGCCAAAACAAGTTCTTCCGACAGGCACGCCCAAACTCCATCGGCCGAGCAGACCATTGAGCGAACTCCAAGCCCTCCGAGATGCATCCCTCGTCCTCAGCCGGTAAGTGTTTTTACTGCTCAATCCTGCCATCTTTCACCTTTTCCACATTGCAACTTATCGGATTTCAGCGTCCATAGGTCAAGAAGCTAGCCACAAAGAAGAAAACGGCTCCCCCTCCTTCGGAAAACTCAATCCTCATTTCTTGGTCACTAACACAGCCGAATTTCTAACTCACATTTTCTTTTTACAGCCTCCCCACGCTCCAACATCTGCCCCCCGTGCATCGAGGGAGCCGACGCTGATGGCCGCGCACGCCGATGATGCTGAGGATGTGGCTACCTCAGTTCCAGCTGTCCGAGTAAGTCTCGCTCAACTTTACAAAACGGCTTGTTAGGCATGTCGACTCTCTAATCAATTTCCAACTTGCAGTCTATAGCTGATCTCCTGGACTTTGACTTATCAGAATTCCTTGATCCCGACGAGAGCGTCGACAAGGCCGTGGTCGTATCAGACGATGAGCTACAAGCCACCTTATCGGACATAGCCAAACGGCTGGAGTGCTCTCTGGATTTCTTGGTCACCGATTGCGGTTCCATCCGTAGTCGGTTCGAAGATATCCAAGATTGGCTACTGGACCAGCTAGCTGACACCATCGTGGCAGCCACTTTTTTGGAGGCGCATCGGCACAAACTCGAACGAGCTAAACAGAGGATAGCCAATCACCGTGAGAACAAGGCCCTAGAAGCTACCATCAAGGCAAGCCAGCAAGACATTACTGCCGAAAAGGCCAAATTTGACGCTCTGAAGACCCAGCCGATTGCGGAACTCGATCGACTTCGCAAACGTCGGGAAGAGCTGATAGCCGAGCTTGCCAGTGTCGATGCTGACATCACGGTCAAAGAACAACGCGTGGCTGGCTTGCCGAAAGAGATCGAGGACCAGCGAGCAAAGATCAAGGCAGCCGTGTCAAACCTATCGGACATGGCCAGGGCGATGAAGCCGATCCCGGGGAGCGACGCAGCCGACGCAAGGGCCATAGAAGAAATAGACATGATCCGCCGCAGGGCAATATCAGCCATCAAGGACTTCCTTAAGCACTGATCTGGTTGTAATAGTTAGGACAAAACTTGTAAACCTTGTAATCTAACTATCACTTGCAATCGGCTTACATTGTCCACCTTTTGTAATCGGCTAACATTGTCTCTTGCTTTACTTGATCCCTACTTAATGCATGTTTGCCGATCACATTAAACTTTTGAAGACGTGAAAATTTTTTAAAAATGTGCTCCGTCTCCTCGATATCATATTGTTTTGTATATGCATATTGCCCCCTAATTTCGTTGATGTCTTTGATGTTGACGAAATTATGAACTTAACACACTTGTGTCTTGTTGTCGTAACCGTCGGCCATCACCAGCCGATCATAGGGAACTAGGGGAAAAACTTGCCTTGAAAATTACCTAAAGGCGATGCGTGCATTACAACGCATCGGCTAACACGAATCGGCTGAACGAACAGAGCCGAATCATGAGTTGATCCATACACTTGGGTAATATTTCTTTAAATATTTGTCGTTCAGAGCCCTTCCAAACACTTCTCCATCCAGACCCTCTAGCATATAAGCTCCTTTAGAGATGCATTTGTGGATCTTGAAAGGCCCTTCCCAATTTGGTGACCACTTGCCGATTTTATTATCTCTTGTTCCAATCGGCAATATCAGTTTCCAAACGAGTTCGCCCTCTTCAAAAGACTTAGGTACAACTTTCTTATTATAATGACGGACTACTCGTTCTTTATCCCTTGTTACTTTTTCCAAGGCCCTCATCCTTGATAAAACTAGGTCCTCTGATTCGTCCACCATCAGGTGATAGTAATCATCGGCTGTGAGCTGATCTTGTAGCTGAATCCATCTGGAGCCGATGATATTTTCCCATGGCAATACTGCTTCGTGACCATAGACCAACTTGTATGGAGGGACTTGGATAGATCCGTGGCATGCCATCCGATATGCCCAAAGTGACTCAGCCAATCGGCTATGCCATTGCTTAGGGTATTCAGAGATCTTCCTCTTTATTAGTTTGATCAAACTTTTGTTTGAAGCCTTTGCTTGCCCGTTGGCCTGTGCATAGTATGGTGAAGAATTAAGTAATTTGATCCCCATGTCGTCGGCAAACTGAACAAACTCGTCCGATATGAAGATAGATCCCTGGTCTGTTGTTATTATTTGTGGGACGCCAAATCGATAGATAATGTGCTCTTTAACAAACTCGATTGCATCCCTAGAATCAACCTTTTTCAAAGGAATTGCCTCCACCCATTTTGTAAAATAATCTGTTGCCACCAGAATGAATTTATGCCCTTTGCTTGAGGGTGGATTGATCTAGCCGATCATGTCAATGCCCCATCCTCTGAACGGCCAAGGCTTTATGATTGGATTCATAGTCGATGCTGGCGCTCTTTGCACGGTGCCGAATTTCTGACAATCCTAGCAGCCTTTATAATACTTGAAACAATCCTCCAGCATCGTCGGCCAAAAAAATCCTGTTCTCCGAAGCAACCACTTCATCTTGTGAGCCGATTGATGCATGTCGCATATCCCTTCATGTACTTCTCCGATAGCCACCTTAGCTTGATCGGCACTAAGACACCTGAGCAGTACACCATCAATCGTCCGATAATAGAGATCTTCGTCGAGCAAAACATATCTTAAAGCCTTGTATCGTAATTTCCTTGAAGCCGATTGAGAGGGGTTCTGTAAATAGCTATAAACCTCAAACCTCCAATCATCGGTTGTCATGGCAGCAACTGCTATCCCAACTTCTTTTATCATCGGCCTATAGCCTGATGCCCCTTGAGCTAAATCATTAGCTTCTGTATTCTGCTCCCTGGGGATGTGTTTCAGTGTAACTAGCCGAAAGCTATCCATCAATTCTCGGCATTGTTGATAGTAGACCATCAGCGCATCATTTATGCATTCATACTCCCCTGACAACTGGCTGATGACCAACAGTGAATCCTCTATTATTTCTATGGCGTCGGCTTTGAATTCTTTGAGAAGATGCAGTCCCTTGAGCACTGCTTCGTACTCAGCTTGATTGTTTGTAGCATGGGGGTCAATCGAAAAAGCAAATTAAAAGCTTGCCCCCCTAGGCAAAATAATGACCAAGCCGATATCGTAGCCGTTGGTGCACACTGAGCCATCAAATGTCAATGTCCAAGACATAATTTCGATTGAGCCGATTGAGCTATCTCTGTGCTCCACGATAAAATCGGCTATAGCCTGCCCTTTAACTGTCCTGGATGCTTGATACCTCAGATCAAATTCTGTCAGGGTAAAAATCCATTTTTCAATCCGCCCTTTTAGAACCAGAGCCGATAGCATGTATTTAACGACATCGGCTTTGCATATTATTGTGCACTCATTGGATAGCAGATAGTGCCTTAACTTTGTGCATGAGAAATATAGACACATGCATAGCTTCTCCACTGGTAGATTCCTTGTCTCTGCGTCCAATAGCCATCGGCTGAGATAGAAGATAGCTTTTTCTTTGCCCTCAACCTCTTGGATTAGGACTAAGCCGATTGACTTGTCATCGGCTGACAAGTGGAGCTTGAATGGTATTCCTTTTCGTGGAGAAATTAGAACTGGAGGCGAGCTTAAATAGTTCTTGATATTGTCCAAGGCCTTCTGCTGCTCTGCCCCCCATGTGAATGCTTGATCGGCTTTGAGCCGAAGCAGTGGTGTGAACGGCTCCATCTTCTCTGAAAGATTGGCTATGAACCGCCTAATGAAGTTGATTTTGCCGATCAATGACTGAAGCTGCTTCTTGTCCTTTGGAGGTTGTATCGTCTTGATAGCATTGATGCTTCTTGGTGTAACCTCAATTCCTCTTTCATGAACAAGAAACCCTAGAAATTGCCCGGTCGACACGCCGAACGTGCACTTCAACGGATTCATCTTCAGGCCATATTTTCTTGTCCGTTCCAAAACTTGCTTCAGATCGGCTATATGGTTCTCCATCTCCCTGGACTTGACAACAACATCGTCGATATAGATCTCCACCAGGGAGCCGATCATGTCGTGGAAGATATAATTCATGGCCCGTTGATATGTTGCCCCAGCATTTTTCAGCCCAAACGTCATAACGACCCATTCATAAGAGTTGATCGCTCCAGTACATCCAAAGGCGGTTTTGTGAATGTCCTCTTCGGCCATGAAGATTTGATTGTAGCCTGCATTGCCATCCATAAAGCTGATGATTTTGTGGCCTGAAGCAGCGTCTACGAGCAAATCGGATATAGGCATTGGGTATTCATCTTTGGGTGTAGCCTTATTTAAGTCTCAGAAATCGATGCACACCCTAAGTTTGCCGTTCTTTTTCAATATTGGGACAATGTTTGAGACCCACTCGGCGTATCGGCAAGGTCGAATGAATCCAGCATCATATAGCCGAATTATTTCGGCTTTGATCGCATCATACATATCGGCTTTGAACCTCCTGGGAGGTTGTTTGAACGGCCGATAACCTGCCTTGATCGGCAGTTTATGAACAAATATAGATCGGCTAAGACCGGGCATCTCGAAGTACTCCCAAGCAAAACAATCTTTATATTCTTTTAATAAATCAATAAGCTGGGATCTACAATGAGAAGATACATTTTTTCTGATATACGTCGGCCTAGGCCTGCCTCCAGAGCCTATGTTTATTTCCTCTAACTCGTCGACCGACGTAAAACCTTGCCCTAGCTTGCCATCGTCTTCGTCCGCGGTGTCCATGCCGTAGACATTCGAGCCCTCCACGACGTCTTGCTCAGAGCAGCAGCTGCGGCCCGTCATCTCCAATTGGTTGTATGGCAGAATCGTACACGTTTAGAAAATTGGCTTGCCAGATTTTTCCGGACAAACAATCAATGCTATCGATTTCCCAGAGTGGCAAATCGGTGTTGGCGACGCTTACTGACCTGTCGGCTGGTACAATCTCTACCTTGTCGCCGTCCCATTGAAGTAGGCACTAGTGCATAGTGGAAGGGACGCAACAATTAGCATGTATCTAGTCCCTCCCGAGTAGCAGGCTGTAAGACCCCTTCCTGTCGATGACAAAAAAGGTTGTGGGCACGGTCTTGTTGCTGACGGTCAGCTCGACGTTCAACACGCCCTTCGTCTCTGATGGGTTGCCGCCGAAGTCCTTCAATACCATGTTAGTCTTGATCAGGTCTTCGGCTCCCTTTCCCAATTTCCTGAATGTTGCATAGAGCATCAGGTTTACTGCGGCTCCCCCATCTACTAGCATTTTTGACATCGGCTTTCCATTAACGAAGCCTTTTACATACAACGGCTTGAGATGCCGATTTTCAGTCCCCTCTGGCTTATCGAAAATCGCTTGATCCGGGGACAGTGCTAGCTTGACCAAGGCATCTTCAATATTGTCTGCATCGGCTTCGGGAGCACCGAATTCGGCTGGCAATATGAATACCATATCGTCGTTGGAATCGGAGTCTGACTCAACGATGACTTGGGTTATGTTTTTGACGGCCTTCCTGGTGTCTTGAAATCTTTGTTCGTGGGCCGTCACCTTTTGTGCCAGATGTGCCAGGTTGTCGAAGTCTTGAGCAAAGAAGCGCTCGCGGATCGGCGCGATCAGGCCATGGAAGGCCAAATCGGCTAGCTAGGCGTCCGACAGCACCAGGCTGTAGCATCGGTTCCTCATCTCTCTGAAGCGTTGAATGTATTCTTGAACCGACTCGTTGTGCTTCTGCCTGATACTGGTGAGGTCCGACAACTTCATTTCATGGTTGCCGATCAGGACTCTATTTTGAATTGGATCTCATCCGAATCTCATAGAGTTGGCCACCCATACGTCGTAAGACCATAGGACTCTATCCAATTGGATCCCTATCCGATCGAGCCGTATTCGAGTCCAACTCGAATGCTTGTTCTTATCCCCTTAAGCGTGCGACCCTGTAGGTTCAGGTATACTTGGTTTCAGCTATAGTCTAACTTAGCCGATCGTCGGCTCGAGTCCAACTCAGCCGACCTGTCAATAGCGGCGCCTAGCAGCACATATTGACACCATAGTATACAAGAATATAATATCGGCTTTGAACCTGTAATGCGTACACAAATCCCTTTGCCTCACGATACCAATTAAGCTATAGGCAAGATGTGTGCCATCCCTTCAATAGCTTAACCATTCACTCGAACCGTATTGGATTATCCGTCTTTGATTGACTCCTCAATCAACTTAGCATGGCCATGCATTTCCATAATCCATTACCTCGAGGGCCCGGAGATATCTCTCCAAAGGAGGGGCAAATTCCATCTTGATCACTCACATCCCACTCCATGTTTCATAGCAAACCCGAAGACTACTTTTATAACTACCCAGTTATGGAATAGCGTTTGGTAGTCCCAAAGTAGGCTACTACACATGTTGGAATCCATGGTGATCTCAGGTCTAAGGACTTTGTACCAACACTACCTGAGACCAACTAATGGCACATTAATTCCTGTAGTGTCTCATGGTGGGTCTATCCAATAATGTGTTCTCTAACACATATGTCCATGTTTAGTGATTTGGTATCTCCATACCCATGATCTATGAGACATGATCATCAATCAATAAACATGCCGATCTTAGAATCATATTAGTTCCAATAATATGATATATGATCAGGGATCATTTAGAAATAGATTCATACATATAGAGTCTCATAAATAAGTCACGTACTTATTACAAGATGTCTATTTCATGGAACTGAATAACACTTTATTCATAAATACATAAACATTGACCATGATATCCAACATCTCCATGTTGCCTCTAGGGCATATCACTAACATGTAGTGATGATCTTGACAGCCTCCTTCATACTGGTACTGGAACGGGTGATCAGCGGGAGGCGGCCGATTTGCCGGTGGTGGCGTTGGTGGGCCCGGGGACAATTGTCGACCACCGGCGTTGTACTGTCTATCCAGACCGATCCGGGCAACTGGCTCTAACTGCCGATTGTCGTCGAACATGTTGGCAATCTGATCCTGGGGCAGCGATTGTTGTCGGTTCAGCATGGTGATCACTGGTCTTGCGACCGATCCGGTCGGATTCGGTTGGCTGAGGATCCCTCCCGGCGGCCCTGGTTGTGCTGGTGGTGGAATTGGCCGATTCTGGATGGCCAACGTCCTGTAACCAGGAAACTGGTCGTCTATGAAGTAAGTCGGCCCCCGTTGCAGTTGGTCGGCTATCTTGGCGTCGACCACAGTGGCAATCATATTGTTCAGGGTGTTGACAAGAATGCCACTCTGGTTGACCAGCGCGTGGTGGACGGCCGAATCAATTCGGTCTTGCAAAGTATGCAGGGTTGAATCGTCTTGTTCTTGAATCGGCTCCTCCGCCTTCTGTTTGCCCTTCGATCCACTGGAAGAGGACACCTTTAGTTCGTCCATGCTGAACTTGTACTTCTGATGCACGGCTCCGGATCTTGTATGGGTGAACGACTGTAGGTAGTTGGCCTGGAGCTCTTCTACCATCTTTTTGTAGTCGGCTTGTTGTTCAGCCGACAATTGCTCCATCTTCACAGGTACGATGTTGTCCTGAGAAACGCTAGGGCTCTTGAGGTCGACCATCTAGGCGTACTAGTTGGTTTGATCTGTTGACCAACAAAAAAAAGATATATGTGTTAAGTGTTAAGTTATATCCTACTGGATCGGCTGCAAGAGTCAATTTACATATATACGCTATCCCAAAATGTATTTAAACCAAGTGACTATAATAGATCGGCTATGCCGAGACAGTATTAACCACTTAATCCAAATATACAATGGGATAATAAATATATGCTTTACAAAATTAGCCGATGTCGTAAGTCCAACCGTGAATCGGCTAATACTCCGATTTATCTTATGAAAAGATATTGGTCTAAGCTAAATACGCTAAACCTAGATTAGTCGGCTGTCGGCCATAGCTGACGAACTAATTCTGGCTTAGGACATTTAACTAGAGCAAGATCTTAATATAAGAGGCGGTTTTAATAAACTTGATAGCAATTATATCAAAAGAATATTGAAACAGATAAGACCGGCTGAAACCCCGGCACTGTCTCTAAACATATACATCTAGCCGAATGGATCATAAAAGCTCTAAAAACGACTTAATAGATCAACACTGATGCAGCATTAAGTATAGAAAGAACAATCCGATCTACTGTAGCTGATGTAAATACCTCGAGACAGTGGATATCACATACAATTTAAGCCAACCCTTAGATCTAGCTCTATCGGCTGCCGATTCTTGACAGAAACGAGCCGATGTCGAGATAGATCTAAACATTGTCCTAGATTATATGTGATATATGATAACTAGTGCAGCATAAATCATTGAATTTAGAGTGTCATAGCGATGGAAGCACTAAATTCGACGAGGTACATCACTAATGACAAATATTTACCTTAACTTGGGGATCGAACAATGCAGCCCGAAGCCGGATCAGTTGTTCGTCTAAAGAAAAAGGAGGCGATGCGCCGAAGGTTGTATTGATTGTGTGAATGTCTAATTACAAAGATCTCGGGTCCTATTTATACCCAAGAATAACATTATCTGTATAGACCCTGGTCTATATCTAATCTACTATTTAAAATATGACAACTCCGGGATAAGGACCCAAGCCGTATTACAATAAACAGTCTAAATAAATTGCTAATTTACAGACACAATTGTCGTTACAGGACTCTATCCGTAGATGGCAATATCTTTTAACGCTCAATTTGCGAACCGAATCTTCTATTCATCTTTAAGCACCTTCATCGAAAATGGTTTTATCCTTTCCTCTGACTCAGCATCGGCTATCGGCTATCCCTGTCCGATCCAACCTCAGCCGATTGACTTCGTAGCCGATCGCACCGCAGCCGACTCGACCTCTGTTCTTCCAACCCGATTCCGTCTCTATCTCGATAGGGATTTAGGGATTTGGTTACCAAATTTAGTCGTTAACACCTGGGAGGGGACATGCCCTGGCTTGGACCGGAGGGCATTAGGCGGAGCCACTGCGTTTGGCTAGATACGTTGTCCAGGTACTCGAGGGAGCTGCTGGGCCCCCAAGTAGCTCGGGCGCGCTCAATAGGCTTCCTTCCGGGGAACCCCGACCATTGCGGGTCAGGGCCATGTAGGTCAGGGTAGGCCATAAGTGTTGCGCGAAAGTTATTGAGCGAGCACAGGCTACTTGACGATCGGGAGAAGCCGCCGAGCCCCCGGGCAACTCAGGCGTACTCAATTGGCTTTCTTCCGGGGAACCCCGATCATTGAGGGTCATGGTTGCGTGGCTCAGGGCAGACCATAAGCGTGGCCCGGAAGTTATTGAGCATGCCCAGGCTTACTCGGTGGCCGGGCTGAGAAAGAATTGGAGTAGTGCGATAATCGGAGAGACATCAAAGTAACTTTATTAAAAGATCTGAGTGCAGAGTACGTAGCTGTTCAAGGGTAGAATCGACGTAAGCGCCCCGATGTTCCATGAAGAAGCTTGGCCTACGTGACCACACGCTCCAGCACGCCAGAGGTTTGCCGGGAGAGGGTGAGGCGGCCAAAGTCGTCGGCGCGGAAGACCGTGCTCCCGAAGACGAACGTCGTCCCGGTGAGTGCCATGAAGGCGGTGGAGAAGAAGATAGCTATCAAACCGCTTGGAACGGCGAAGATGCTCCCCTACTTGGCGCGCCAACTGTCAACAGGATGGTCGGCAGTCCTCCGAGGAGGTTACCCAAGGAGGTGAAAGAGTGGTCGGGGCGTCTCACCGATGGGTCTGATGGTCGACTCAAACACTAAGTGAGCCAAGAGACAAAGAGATTTTTATACTGGTTCAGCCCTCTCGGAGGATAATAGGCCTACGTCCAGTGTTCTTTGTTCGGGTGGAGTATGATCAAAGTTTACGAGATGAAATCAAACTGAACCCAGAGCGACCTCAGTGCCCTCGTCTCCCCCCTCTGCCATCCCTTTTATAGTACAAGGGGTAGTTACAAAGGGGACTTGGAGCTCAAGAAAGCTTGGTCATAAAGTAAAAAGCAAATACATAGATCTCTTAAAAAGTGTAACCGAATCGTCTTGGACTCTGTTCGCCGTGGGCGTCTTGTGCGTTGCTTTCCCTCGGGATCCGCTGTCTGCCAGTGTCCTGTGCACAGTGTTGTCATATGATGTTGTTCCCTATCGAGTGGTCTCATGTTTGTCCTGTCCGCGAAGCTTACCAAGGAAGCCTCGCTCCCTAGGACAGGGCGTTCCTTTTAGGGTCGGGACAAAGAGTTGAGGTCGAGAGGAGCGGACTGGGGTCGGACCCAGGGGCATGGGTCGGGATGCCCGACCTTGTATGAAGTCGGGTGTCGACCCCATCTTGAGATCCATCGGTCTGCTCCTGTCGATCTTCTTTCCCTTGCGTGGGCTACTCCAGGGTGATATCCCTCACATCGTCTCGTGCCGTGCCAACCCATGAGCTCGGCCGACAGCCCAGGCACGACACGCCTAACCAGGCCGTGCCGGCATGGCCCATCTCTTTCACGGGTCGTGTCGTGTCGTGACGTGAACAGTGCCACCGTGCTCGGGCCGGCACGCCTCGGCCCGGCCCATCTAGCCACCACTACGTCCACCTGACTGCTTCCGGTTGATTAATTGTGTTACTGAACTGCTTTGCCTATTGAAGGTTCTAGCGTTGCGCTCGAACCAGATGCACCAGACAACAAGAGCCACCATCGTATCAAACAATTTCCTGAACTCTTTGCCAACCCTCTTTCTCGAAGCCGCCCACAAGTCTGCAAGGGTCAAGTGTGCCTGTGTTGGGGAGAGCGACTGCCAGTTAACTAGGCGCAATAAGTGAAACCAGACCTCCCTTGCAAAAGAGCATCTCAGTAGAAGATGATTCATAGTTTCTGTTTCCTGCCCACAAAGGATGCAGCTGTCGTCCTCTTGAAGATTATGTTTCTTTCGCTGCGACGCTGTCTAGCAATGTCCATGCAAGGCAAGCCAAACAAAAAACTTGCATTTGCCCGATGCCGTGTCTTCCATAGAATCTTAGCCCCCCAGAATGGCGGATTGACCAATAAAGAAGCATCTGTAGGCTGAGGCCGTAGAGAAATTGTGATCCGCCGTCCATTTCCACAAAATTTTGTCTGGCACGTTGTCCTCAAGTGTGACAGGTAGCAAGGTTTCCCAAATCACGAGGAAATCCGGTAGCACTTGCACAGTAAGAGCACCAGAGATGTCCTTGACCCATTTTCGATCTTGCAAGCCTTCAAAGACAGTGTGTTTCCTTCTAGTTCTTGGGTGCACCGCGTGGAACAAACAAGGGGCCAATTCCTCGATGGATCTTCCTTGGATCCATCTATCCTGCCAGAATAGGGTGTTCTTTCCGTCCCTGATCTGAACCGAGATGGAGAAGAAGAACATGTCCGCAATTGGTGATTCGATCTTCTTTGGAAGGCCAGTCCAAGTTCTGAAGGGGACAGTCTTTTTCAACCAAAGCCAACGCATGCAAAGCGCATACCCCATGATTTCTAAGTTTAGGAATCCCAAGCCACCAAGATCAAGCCAACGGCACACCTTTGGCCATGCTAAGAGGCAATGTCCTCTGAAAACCATTTCTCTGCCCTTCCAAAGGAAGGCACGTCTTCTTTTTGTCAATGCTACTAATTACCCATGGAGCAAGAGTGACCGCAATTACGGTGTGGATTGGAATAGCGGACAACTTTGCCTTAACCAACACTGCACGACCGGCCTTCGACATCAATTTCGCCTTCCAAGTAAACTTCACTTGTCTACGTTTATTATCGTTAGCAATTGCATTAATAAACTTCACTGGTCTACGTTTTCAGACGTACTGGCACTTCCAACTAATTAAAGAATGTCAAAACGCGATCACATTTTCAGAGTTCCCATCGTGGCCACACGGGGAATTATTCTTTACCCACTAGATGCAATGCAAGCTAGAACCCCTTTGACGAAATGTGCTGTAAATTTCTTCGTTTATTACCATGGCCACAGCTTTATTCCGGACAGAGTGTCCACGGAAGGTTCCATCCTGCAGGAGATTGAAAACAGAGAAAAATTACACGACGCTTCCTGAAAACTTTTTTAAGATAATGAAAATTTTGTTGAATTCAATCAAAATTCTGAAAACACTTTCGATATCACGATAGTGTCATAACCAACACACCCCACATACAAAGAAAGAAAGAAAAAACAAACTGATGCTCAAAGACCTTTGCATCCGAAGACTATATCGCCACCCATGCGCAGGGTACAAAACTCCATGGATACATGCTTCAAATAAAGATAAGCCAAAATGACAAAAACCCTATAAATTATTCTTTTGAAGGATAACCTATGATTGAAGCTAGTGTGTAATAAAAAAATAACCTAAAAAAGAAAGAAAATAGATTTTCTTTTAAAAACCACATTCCTTGAGAGCCAAATGGCTTACCAAGTTGTTACCATCCCTATGAGAAAAAGAGGTCTGAGCTCTTGGATTTGTCGCAAAGTCCATTGCCCAAACATATGCAATATATTCCTAGGTAAACAAATATTTGATGCAATCTGGATTAGTGACCAAACCGACCGGGCTAACCGACAATCAAAAATAAATATTTTATCATTTCTTCCATGTGACAATACAAGTTTGTTCCTTTTCCAATTTTGTTTAGGCACGTTAACTTTTGTTAACACCACAGCTTAATGTAAGTACCAAAATTTTCTCTTTGAGAGAGATTTTTAACTTCCAAATATTTTTGTTAATAATGAGAACACTCGTATGTGCCAAGGCAAGATAGTTTAACTGAAAATCTGTTAGATTCTATTTAAACTCATCTTGCTCATGTGACAAAACTATATTAGCGAGGTGTGAGAAGATAATTTTATGCCACGAGCCAACAATATCCCGCCAATAATATCCCTACACCAAAGTGAAACTTAAAGGAATTGTTTGAAAATTATTTGAGATGGTCACTTGTTACCAAGTGAAACTTAAAGGGATTGTTTGAAAATTATTTGAGATGGCCACTTGTTTATGTCTTACAACTTTACATAGACAATTTGATCTCGCAAGATTGTATTGCCCATCCATTTATCTTTTCAAAACCAAACATGAGTCTTCCTGAAAACTTTGAAGTATTCTAATTTTCAACTCCAAACAAAAGTCTCTTTTTTTAACATACTAGTAATATACACACATGCTAACGCTACAGTGTCACGATATTTGCTTAATAAACTATTAAAATTTTATTTCATATAATTGAAAATAATTTTTATAAAATCTGTCCATTTGTGATATCTTGCCTGCCAAAATCCAAAATTCCTAATCTAGAGCATGAGCTGAGGATCACAACCAAAGTAGTCCGGTCAGGCTGCATATTTTGATGTTGCATCCTTCTAAACAACTCAATTGTATCTTGATGCTATTCCTCCTGGCAATATCCTAACAAAAGTGTGTTCTCACCCCCACATAGGCCTAGCGTGACCCACCTAACCAGTACTAATTTTAAACGAAATGAGGTGAGAAAATTACAGATTGTTAATTGCTAATTGCAAGATGATGTGATTAAAGTGATACATTTTATATTAGTATAGATACATCTTAGACTATTAGTTTTATAATTTTATGAATAAATTTTTATAACAAAGTTCTAAAAAATCAAATAAATCCATCTTTAAGTTTTTAATAATTAATTCTTATATATCACATGCTAATGACTCATTTTGTTTTATGTGTCACCGAAATGAAAAACCAAAACGCTGAAATGAACAGGCCCTTACACTGTTGACATAAGAAAAATGTGTACTTTTGGAAAAGAGAAAATAAAGAGATGAAACCAAAGCTTAAAAAGCAATGTAGGTATCAGAGCAGTAGTCCAATTTGCTACTTTCCACCCAAAAATCGAGTTTAAAGATAGTCAGCCACTTTTTCCCGACGACAAAGGGCAGCATCGGATTACTATTACTATATAGCTAATCCAGACCACGGGAATAGACATATTCCAAAAGTCACTGGTTGGGCATAAACAAGGCCAAAAAAAAAGTAGAAAAAGTAAAACTAGAGCTTGAGGTAGTCGCAGCTGAAACGTAGCCAAAGCCAGCAAAAATGTAGTACTATTCATCAACCGGCACAAAGCTGATACTTAGTATCCATAGCTCGGATATGTGGCGCCAGCGTAGCTGGCTCCATTGTGAGGTGCAGGCCCTGCTCCCGCAGCAGCCGGTCCGTAGGATGCGCCGTATGGTGGCGGGTATGAAGCGTAGCTTGGATCGACGGGCGGAGCCGGAGGGTTAGAAGCTGGCGGAGGAGGGCCCTGAGGAGCTTCTGCCATGAAATTCTGCAAGCAACAGATGCTGTTAGCTTAAGTAAGAAGTAGAAGGATGGAAATCACATCGTGGCAAGGCATAACGCATGTTCAGTGTTCCTCGATTTATTTGATTACTTCGATCTAAGTTACTCTGCCAACTGCTTAATCGTTCTGTCCACAAAAATGCATCTCTTTCCCTAAACTACTCCCTACCGCTTTAATTCGATGAAGATTAATTTCCTTCCTTTTCAAACCAAAAGGGGTAGGCAAGCAGCGACCGATGTGTAGTTTAGTTATTGTGCCAATGATGCCCAAACTAGACTTCCAGGGTCTGAAGTCTGATAAGTATCCAATTCGGTACCAACGGAGAATTATAAATTTAAGCACCAAACAAACAGAAGGTAATACATTCAATATGAAACATATTGTTATCACATATGAAACACAATAAAAGCACATGATGAAACATATTGTTATCACATATGAAACATTGAGTTTTTCTTTTTTGAAACATATGTTTTTCTTTCATCAGAATATAATCATGTGATATCTTGTTGTATAGATTTAATTATAAAGAATTCAACAGTGTGATCAAATCATAGATCGGATAAGTAGTTTAAGAAAAAAAATAATTTAAGGATCAGTAAATACATGCATGCATGCATAGAATGGGAAGAGTCAATAGAATGGCATGAGAGAGAGAGTAGGGGCATGAGCGACTGATATTTTTTCAGTGCCTAGTGAAACATTGAGTTATACATGATGAAACAAAAAATTCATTTATTGAAACATTAATTTTTTTGTGAAACATAATGAAAACACACGTTGAAACACATTGCTACCGCGTCTGAAACATTAAATTTTAATGGATTGGATTGAAACATATGTTTTTCTTTCATCGAAATATAATAATGTGATATCTTAATTATAAGAAATACAATGGTGTGATCAGATCATAGACTGGATAAGTAGTTTAAAAGAAAAATTATTTTAAAGATCATTATATGCATGTATGGATGGGTGAAGTGGATAGGAGGAAGAGGAGGATGTCTAGGTGTTTGGATAAGGATGGCGTCCGTTATTTTGCAGGCTTCGAACGTCTCTCCGGAAGCATTTTCCCAACAAAAGGTCAAGTTTGATTTTCTCCCAGGTTAATACAAGGCATTTTGCTCTGCAAGTCTTATACACCTTTAGTATGTATCTTCAGTTAACCTGTGATCTTCTTATCGATTCTTCATGACATTTTCCCCATCATCTTATCAGTTCTCCATGACATTTTCCTTCTTTTCAAAAATCTTTACATTGTTTATATATATTTTCAAGGGCTGAGATAAGCGGAAGTTAGTGAATTGCAACAGGGTTGGCTGGCCGGCAAGGAGTATAAGTATATGGTTGTGCTTTGTTTTCATGGGGCAGTCTTTGCTGTCCTAAGCAAGGTTCAGGTAAAAGGGAAGCCACGTTTTGGTCATACTCATGCGAGATCCACAATCATGGTTGCGTACTGCTTTTTTTTTGTCCTCTTGCTTTCCGTGCAGGAGCCCAATTCGTCTTCCTACAAAGAGAGATGATTTCTTTGCTGTTGTTGACAAGATTTTTTTTCCTTTTTTTATTGCTTCGATCAAGCAGATTTCCTTAAACAGAGTCTTCGATTGCCCTTCTGCAGCTCCAAACACACCCTATATTTTTCATTTGGTATAGTTCTTTGATGGCACCTTTTTCTCATTAAATACACATACTCTCCTTGTCATCAGCATATCAATGTTTTTGGAAGATTCTGTATTGTTGAATAGGTAATGTGTGTTGGTGCAACATAGATTGCTGCACATGGTAGATAGGTAGCCAGAAGATGTATGTCATCCTGACTGCTGAATGTTGTGTGGAAAAGAGGTACATGTTAGAAAATAGAAATGTTAGGCTCTTAAGTTTCTAAGTCTTGAATCACTTCACTTCCTTCCTCTTATCTCAATCATTGATTAAGAACCTTTTATGAGATGCATCTGTAATTTGTGGTGGCAAATTCTTAATATTAATAGGCAGCCACAGACAGAAGTATGTTACCAAGTATGTGCTGTCTCTCTTAGCTCTCACTAATTTGCATAGTCACATGTAGTCATATCCATACAAGTTTTTCAGATGAAACAAATTGAATAGTAGCTACCCAATAGTCAACAACTAAAGAAATGAATAGTGCATTTAGTATACCATGAGTTATATTTAGAGATTATAATTTGCAGAAATAAAAAAGGAAAAAATGAAATGGCATGCAGAAGCAGAACATAGGACAATACAAATGCAAGCAAGGAACAGAAGAGTATACAAGAAAATATACCTGGACTAGTTGCTGGGCAGTTTGAACTTGGGATGCACTGCCAATTATCTCAACTGTCATCTCACCAGGTGCACCTCTGCTTTCCTGAATAGTTACTGTTGCACCACTGTGCCTACGAATATAGCTAATACTAGCACCAGCTGCTCCAATCACAGCATCAGCATAGGAGAGAGGAATTTGCATGTTGTGTGTCACCTTTTGAAGAATAAATATCAGTAGCTGCCTCATGAATTAGCATTATAAAGATAAAAAGTATCATGTTTGGTTCAAATGCAACAAAAACTGACCTGAGAAGCCACATGTGATGGTGGTTGATTCCCTGAAGCAGAAATACCAGTTGGTGCTTCTCGTCCATATGCAGAAATACCGTAGTGTGGCTGCTTTTCCATAGGGGGGACATCAGGGGGAGGATAATAATTGTCTTGTGGCCTTGGGGGCATGAACTGTGGATGTCCACCATAACCTGGACCACCAGGAGGGAGGTGGCTTGGAGGAGGGCCCCAAGGTTGAGGTGGGCCCCAAGGCTGAGGAGCTGCCATTGCTTGTTCCCTCTGTGCATTGTGCATTTTCATCTGTAGAGATGGGAATTTAGTGATCAAACAATGCTTGCAATTAACTCATTTATTGAGAGGAGCACCGGATGCCTGAGCAAAATCTAACTTACTTGCAGTTCAAAAAGAGGAAGAACACTGCGGTCAACAAGAAATTTTCTTAAGTGACTTGCTATCAATTCCACTGCTTTCTGGACACCGACAGGCTCACCTTGTATCTCCACAACTCTATCGTCATTTAGTGCAACAAGAGGCAAAGTCTCTGAAAAGAAAATATGGAATAATATAAAATAATTTTTATATAGCATAAGACTGATAATTAACACTACAGAGAATCTTTTGCATATTTATCACATATGAACATGCAATATACATATCAATTAGGAGTTCCCCAGATAGTATAACAGCATGCCAGTACAGATGATCAACCAACAGCAATCAAACTTATAATAATACAATCAAATGTTGTAACAATTGGAATTGAACAAAACATAATTGTAAAGAGCTCACAATTCTCTATATAAAATAATTATATTCAGCTATAAGCAAAACAGAGCAGCTAACAGAAAAAACAATCATGGCCTTCTGTCCACAGACAAACTATAAGGCTTTTACACTGACATGTGCCAAAGCATCACAAACTATTCCTCTGATATTAATTAGCATTCAAAAGAACAACAATATTTATAAATAAAAACCTGGATATTGTTTTCAATATTTCACGGGAAACCAGCTTGGAACATTGCTCTAATTTATTCTTGCTAGACCAGTTTCTGCATGGCATGAAGCCATGGAGATCTAATATGCATATTGAAGAAGCAATCACACAGATGAATTTGTAGTTAGGTGTGTCAGTTAAAACTGGCATTAAAAGATGTATCACTGGTTTTCTCTTCATGACAGTCCAAAAAATATGTTCCCTCTCGTGTCCTCTATGTAGGAAAGTAGCAAGACATAGAACATAAGCTCAAGGATCCAATGTATATATCGTATGATATATAAGAAAGAGAAAGAAATATGTGTAGATGGAAAAACCTTACCAACAATACGGACAATGGACTTTGACGAATCTTGAATGGATTTAATGGTTGCTCCCTGCTTCCCAATAAGGCTGCCAGCTTGGGAAGCTGGTACTAGCAGTCGTGTTGGTCCTACATTACTAACATTTCGTTCAGGTTGACCAGAATCACCATCGGAACCATCAGATATTCGTTTATAGACTCTAAGTAAGCCGTCCATAGCTGGAGATATAGGTGCATCTGGCTCATCCTTTGCTGAAATCATTACCTTAAAATAGGAAAGACAATATTGTTCACCAAATTAATGTAAAAAAGGGGGAAAAAAACTTTACAAAGGCAAAACTAAATAGTAGATGTACTGGATAATGGTATGAGAAAACCAATAAGCAGACCAAGATGAACTCAAGAATGCCAGAACAGGTGAAAGATGCTATGCTGATACTCCCTTCGTTTTATACTATAAGTTGTTTTAACTTTTTCTGTGATCAAACTTTTTTTAGGTTTGACCAAGTTTATAGAAAAATTTAGCAACATCTACAACACCAAATTAGTTTCATTAAATGTACATTGAATATATTTTGATAATATGCATGTTTTGGATTGGAAATGTTACTACATTTTTCTATAAACTTGGTCAAACTTACAAAAAAATTAACCAAGAAAAAGTCAAAGCGACTTATAATATGAAACAGAGAGAGTACTATTCTACTGAAATATATGTTTCCTTGAACATTGTGTGATGTGTCAGTACCATAACTAGGTTCTTCTAGGTAAACTTCACAATGTCCAATAGCCGAAAGTGTTCTCTGCACATATTTAGGCAAAGAATCTTTCCACATATAAACTAAACAATCAATAATTGTTGCACTAGGATTAAATAAGGACCTAATTATGGGTGCCGAATATCATCAGATTAATCTCCCATGTCAGCCTATTTCATATAATCCATATTATAGCAGTCAAATTAGCAGTTCAGCCCGTGGCAACAGATCATATCATGCTAAAATGACTACAGAAACAAGAAATACAAAACGTTGAGTAGCACAACCAACGTAGACGGAATTCAAGGAGTATTCACAACCAAGAGAGGTACCATTACTTTTTATTTTAGTCACTATGCTTCTTTACCAAATTCAACATCCCATGGCTATTGTTCACCTTACTATTTTACACTGGTCATATTATATTATTCATCTAATCGTAAATTCAGATGAAGAAAGATTAAATACATTTTTGTTCCTTTTTCAAGTGATTTAAAATTTAATTTCTTCCCTAGTTCATAATTTAAATGGCATGAAAGTACAAAACTTTAGCTAATTCCAGAAGGAATACCAAAAAATTGTATACATTTTCACATGTTGACCAAAAGGATAAATTAGTATCTAATTAACCATCCAGTCCAGTTTTAAATTGCAACTTTTTTGTTCTTTTACTTTGTTCTAATGGTGGGATTGTGATTTCCTTTCAGTCAAAAGATCAAATAGGTCGTAGAATTACCAGATAATATGTGGCGTCTTGAAAAGAATCTCCATCCATTAATCAATACTAGATCATATTTGCAGCACAGAAGCATGAATCCCAACTTTCAAAACATGTCTGTTCATCGTTTTGGGAATGGTGATTTGATTTGGGGCCTTAGACTGCAGTCACAACCTGTAAACATTAATTTGTGTTACTATTATGAAAGGTAGTCAATTTTGGAGTTTGAACTTTGATGTATGATCTTCTTGTCTTATTAGTTTTAGAGCCGTTATTAATGTGTGCACAGAGTTTACTATCCTGAACTTTCTGAGTGTTGTTCGGCTTATAGGTGATATCATATTGACTTTACACCTAGATACTAAATGAATGTTTAGAAAGTAAAGAAACTCACAACTATGTGTCTTGGAACTTAAAAAGTGCACTGGACAATGAATTAATGGTACAGCAGATATATCAGATGTTTGATAAACCATCTGATATTGTGGACCATGAACATCACGCCAACAGCTCCTTGGAAAATTTTAGCTTTCTTCTTCACAAGACTGTTCTGTGTGACCAAGACAAACGCACTTGTCGCCATGCATGCTCTGAGATTACTTTTTACCTAGTTATATTTGTTTCGTGATTTCCACTAACATTGCATGACAATATTTTAAGTTGTCAAGGGAAAGAAAATCATTGATAACTTATTATTCAACTCATTGGGACATATATTTTCTCCTTTTTGTATAGATGTATTCACGAATGTGAATTTAGCCAATGCTAGGAATGGGATAATAATTATGTTTCAGGATGAAGCTAGATGCAACATTTAGTCTTATTAACTATAACTAAGATGGCCAGCTTCCTCTAAAGCATTATAATATCATCCTCAAGGTGCAATAGTAGATTATACAAGTGTTACTCACAGAATATAAACCATCTTAACTGCTCACTATTTTAAGGGTGATATAAGTACATCTAAGGACATCCAAGACCTGAATTCAGCTAAGCTGCCTGAAAATTACACAGTCAATCCTCCATTACTTTCACTGGCAATACTAAACTAAATAAATTCTTCATTATTTGTACCTCTGTGTACATTACAGCTGTATGTAATGTAATTTTAATATTATAGATAGCTATGCTAAGTGCATAGTTTAGCCAGATATCTAATCAGTAACTGCATCCCATAATTCATGCAAGTTCAACAGGACTTCAGTAAAGTATTTTAAATTTCAGCATGGAAACTTCCAGTGCTCAACTAACAGTTTTTCTTATGAGTATATCCCAATGTTACAATGAGCCCTCAAAGTTGCAACAAACAACCACCAAACAGTGCTACAGCCCAACTTCAGATCTGAGCCACATTGAGCATGCCAAACTTGTGGCTTTAGCTCCCTAAACATCAAGAGTAAGATGAATAAATGAGGTGCTTGAATTGCTACGTTGGTAAATCATCCCAATTCTATATTTATAAAATGAAGTTTATAGCTTATTAGTTCCAGATGAGACCGTAAAACACTAAAAAAATTAGTCTTGCAGTCAGCAATTAATTTATGCATGAACATACCTAAAACTAGTCTGCAATAACCATGACATCATGAAATATGGTGCTAGTGCTTGAATCAACGAGTATAATCAGTTTTTTTATTTCACAGATAACTTACTGCTCTTTCTTGTACACCAGGCGGGCCATCAAGTATTTTTATGCGAGCTTTGGACTCCTCACACATCTTTTTGATGAACTCCCCTTTGCGGCCAATGATAGCACCTACCTTCTGTGCTGGGATCAGCATACGAAAAACAGTCTCTCCTGGCCAACCAGGCCATTTCTTATCAGCCTCTACCGGCAAGCTATCCTGTTGCTTCACTTCCCCATTGTATGCATTCTCTGACTCTTCCTGATAAGGGTTTGATGGCTCCTCATTGTACTGATTGCCTGGTTCTTCACTGTACAAACTCACTTGCTGGATGTAAGGATTCCCCTCTTCTATGTTGTTCAAGTTATCTGGTTCTTCATTGTAAGGATGTGACACATCGCTGTAGGGGTTCAGTTGTTCTTCATTATAATGATTTTGAGGCATTTCGCCGAGATCATCTGCGTCAAAATTCTCTAGTCCATCCATATTTGCTGGTCATGGAAAACAAGTATGTCAGACTGAAACCACAAGCAATCAAATTTATGAAACATGCAAAATTGAA
The DNA here is from genome assembly GCA_019925245.2 of Oryza australiensis. Taxonomy (NCBI): domain Eukaryota; kingdom Viridiplantae; phylum Streptophyta; class Magnoliopsida; order Poales; family Poaceae; genus Oryza; species Oryza australiensis. The sequence continues at coordinate 1,578,415 of JAIFGZ020000225.1, read as the reverse complement.
GTTTATCGGGGAGGCATGTAATTTATGACAGGCAAAACCCACTGTGGACCTAACTCCTTACGTGTGAGGTGTTACGCATAGAATCCTATTCTCCTCTACGGTTCTACTTCACAGCAGTTTTAATGAGTGGGAGTGGCCAGCCCATGTTTAAACACTTGAATGGGCTAGTGACCTTAATATCTAGAGGAGATAGACTTCCTTGAACGGTATGTATGCTATTATAATGGCGTTTACATTCAATGCTATTATTGCTTAGTGATATAGAAGTGCGATTGTTGGATCTGTATTTGAATGAGCTTTCTCATGATCTTGATTCCATAGTTGTTAATAAATAAATAATATACAATATCGTAGAATAAATAGATGATGAAAGTTTACAGGGAACATCGCACCCCAGAACAAATCATCGCATGGCGTAAGCATCTCGCAATACATCGAACCCTATGTCGGGTGGCAATGAACCCTAATCCTGAACAATATAACTTGAGGTCCTGATAACGCCTAAATCCTGCGACCCAAGCTCAAGACCAAAATCGAAGACCCCCCCACCACCACCTTTTGCTAGAATTGCATCCGATTCCACAATACCCGAACCCCGGCAGTTGGGAAGCACGACAAGCGGAACCCGAACCCTCCTCCGGCCGATCAGGCGGAGCACGCGTACGAGCGCAGGGTAAGAGGAGAGAGGAGGGGCTGTTACCTAGAGGAGAAGGAGGATCAGGCGGCGACGACCCCGGCGAGGAAGCCACAGCGAGCGGCGATGAGCAGGCGAGGAAGGGATAGGGGGCGGCGGCGGCGGCTGCCCGATTCGGAAGAGGGAGAGGAGAGACAAGTCGTTCGTGAATCGTGTGCGTCATCTGGGCCATAGAGCTGATATAAAAACATTTTTCATACGGTAAATTATAAGCATGGAAAATGCGGAAAAGGTAGCCGAGGCCCACCCAAACGGGCCCAGGAAAACATGCCCATTGCAGCATCTGCAGCTCTCGGAGTCCATTGCAGCTAGGGATGGACAAAAAAACTTGAAAGCTTATGGTTCGAATTGGTTTGTAGCAAATTCAACTCGAACTTGTAGTTTTAATAAGTCAAGTTGAGCTAACTTTTTAACTTATGAGCTGCTCATCTAACTCGTTAATACAGACCACCATATCTCCATATACTTAAGCGTTTATCATTCTTTTAATATATGTAAAATGATAAAATTAAAATTATTAATATGATATATATAAGATAGAGCTCGTACGCTGAGCCGAGCTGAGCTCGACATTAATATTAATGATCAAACCAAGCTGAGCCGATCTAGACATTAATGATCCAAACCAAGCTGACTCATTAAGATCAAGCCGAGTTGACTCGTTATCCATTCCTAATTGCAGCAGTGGGACTGTAGGAGTAGTAGCAGCGTTTTTTTTCTTGTTTTTCCCCAGGTATCAGGTGACTAGAGGAGACCGTGAGATATCATATAACGCCGTGGAAATATTCAGAAATAGTTATATTTTAAGTCTGGAGGGAATCTATTATATCAGCACTCGATGATTTGCACATCAATATATAAATGCAGTGAAAAATTCCTTACTTGTCTAAAATAGTACATGAGTATGTGATCCCACAAACCAGGATTCACAATATTTCTGCAATGTTACAAAATTTGGCAAAAGTACATGGACGACAAGGATGTTAACAAAGGTATTTTATTTGGATGAAATACTAGTTGTTTTGAGTGAAGGCCATCAGCTACAGGGTGCGGTGCAACTCAGGACCAGAAAAAGGAAATGGAACAGTTTTACAGGGGTGCTCTGAATTCTCAAAGCAAGATTTCTGGCCCCATCTGTCGTTCCTCGGCTAACTCCTTAAGCCTATGGGTCACCTTTTCAGCGACCTGTATGTAGGCCTGTGCTGATGCAGAATCTGGTGATGATATCACAATTGGCTTACCTTCGTCTGAACCTGTTCTGATGTCGATTTCAAGAGGTATCTATTGCACAAGTAAAAAAGAGAGAAAATTGTCAGATGGAATACTACTCAAAAGGTACCACAAGAAACCTAGAAAACTCACTAGCAAGTCACATGCAATGACATTCAGCTGGGAGGAAACATTAAGAAACAAAAACGCTTTCCACTACCCTAAGATATTAATCAGCAATGGTCTCATCACGCAGATAATCCTATTATTTTATACGCTTCAAGAATATATGCGTAAATTTTGCGCTTTGTTGTCATTGTCATAACTATAAAAGCCTACAACTTTTATTATGAATTTCAAAATCAAGAATAACAATTCTAAAAATAAATGGCAGTGGGCATGATCACATAGTGAACTATTTAGCAACTATAAAGTTGCAGAATATGATATTGATTAGTAATCAATCTAGATATATCCATCACTCATTCAGTCAACTTCAATCAGCAGCACTGGGCAAGGATAGGACCAAGCTGTGCAAACATGGTACTTAGTCACAATACATATTTTACAATGGCCCAGTTCCTTAACGGTGTAAAACTAGTAAATTTACCACAAAAACATGACAAAACAATTTGGTGTTCATAGAAAAAATATCTTTTAAAAAGGTTGTTCACTTAGACATGAAAACAACAGTAAGGTGCTACAAAAACTGTCCGGTTTTTCTCAGAAAAATACATTAGGTGCAGATGATTGTCACAAACTCACAATTGAATAAGTCCACAACTTCATGCCAATTCTAAGTTGTGTTGGATTTCTCTTACCTCACCGATCAATTTCATATCCATTTCTTCTGCAGTTCTCTGAGCTCCACCTTCCCCAAAAACGTAAGACTTCTCACCACATTTTGGGCACTTGAAGCAGCTCATATTCTCCACTAAACCCAGAATCTGCCAAAATGCCTTATCAGTCATGCTGGGAAGACTATGGGTAAAATTATGGAATGGTACATCCATACAGGCATCAAATGAAAGATAATTTATTTATCAGTCATAAAGGAACAATGCCTTATGTCATTGGGAAATCACAATACAGAAGTCAAATAGACTGTACAGGAACTTGAACTTTACGGAACATATTCGCTCCTCTTCTAGCATCAATTAGAGCAATATCTTGGGGAGTTGAAACAATTAGAGCACCTGCAGAAACATGTAAAACAAATACTAAAAAAGCTATAGAAAACTATCATTTCAAACTTAACAGGCAGACTTATAAATACCAGATAACCGAAGCCTTTGGGACATTGACAACTGAGCGTCACCAGTGCCTGGGGGCATATCGACAACAAGAATATCAAGATTACCCCAGGCTACCCCCCTTGTCATCTTCTCAAGAGCACTCATTACCTGATACCAAGAAATGTTGTAGTATAAGGAACATATTTTTTGCCAAACAATAGACCAAAATGGAAGGATGAAACAATATTGTTTTTCAAGGTAAACATATTATCAATGGCATGTCTGAGATAAAAGGCCTAGTGTTGAAATGTGCATATTCCTTAAAAATCGTACAAAGAAATTCTATGAAATTCTCAAGGCAAGTGCAGCCATAGGTGAAGTTATGTCTCGTGTCCATGCAAAAAAATTCACAAACAATTGCATTACTAAAGGAATACAGAAGAGTGGTAATGATGTCAACAATATATTTTTGTTGCTATTGCACGTTCAATTTGTCCTTTCTGTATCTCACAAGCAGGATTGAACCTGTTTATAAAGTTTTGCATATACAAAAACATAACCCCACCAATAGCTGAGAATGTTTTTTTAGAGTTCATTTTAAACTTCTACAAAAATACAAAATTGCACCATTTTCAACACTTAGACCAATACCAATTCATGATGTGCTATTGCCATGGAATTAGCAAACATGGAACACTTAAAGGTTTCAGGGGCAATATTGAATAATTTTTTAACCAGTCATTTCAATATATAGAAGTTTCGATAGAGAAAAACTTCAAATGTGGAATGAAAAGGTAAAGAAAACATCCACATCTACTAGCCCTTTCTATCCTACCAACACTGTTGTCCCGAAGTTACAGAAATTACAGAAAGAGACCATATTCCAATGACATGCCTATAGACTTGCTTGTCGCTAAGCAAAAGAAAAAAAATACTCTATGTGCTCATCATTGTGTTAGTGGAATGGGGCTGAAAAATCTATAAATTACAGGTTAAGTTATGGAAGAAAATTAAATCATGTTTAGGACTTCGCAGTAGTGTACTTCCACATTGATGCATGCTCCAATGGTAAGTCTTTGCATATTCTTTTTATATTTATTAAGGATGGGCAAAGAACAGACAAAAAACTTTATACGAAAAATACACGTCCCGCAAGGGTATAAACACTTCAAATGAGAAGTTAACAGAAGCACATAAAAACAAACCATAGGACCTCTCCAAACAATTGGTGCATCTTTGTCGACAAGAAACCCAATGGACATGCATTGCACTCCATAGTTCTCGACTGGAATCATCTTCATATCTGGACAAAAGGGAGATAATTACAGTCAGTCAATGGAGAAATAGCTAACACAAGCAAAATGTCAGGTAAAGATATTTGAACTGAGATTAAGAATGCAAGGTCCAAACAAATGTCATATGAAGCCCATTAGGGGGCATGATGGAGGAAAGGCACATAAACCACACCTTTCTATGGCCAGCGGTATTGTTGACATAAACGATAGTACTGTTCATGTAGTGACACATGGGTGGTTAGCTGTTTTAGAGATGGCATCGGATAGAATAGAAAGACATTTTTAAGAGTTAATTCATCCATATAACAAGGATCGGGTTGTCTTCTCCAGCAACCAAGGAATAAACAAGAGTCTTTTGTCTCACCCTCTTCTCCCCTTCCTTACCATGTTCCTTACACAATTCAATGTGTGTGTTCTGATGCAAATGTGGTGAAAGAATGGATACACCTTTTCTTGAATGCTCATTCAGTATGTCAAGATTGAGAAAGTGTGACACAAATTTGATGGAGTACTGTAATGGACATAGGGGAAGCCACACCCAGGAGGGGCAGCATGCACCAGGATGTTGCAATTTTGGGTGTGTGCAAGATTTCATAAATAGGAAGCTGCATGCATATGTGATAATCAGGTAGTTTATCATGATGTGTTTCTTATCTGGCTATCTTTGGGAATACTTGTTAATAGATAATTTTTTTTAGTGGAGAAGTCATCCTCCATTATAAAAATGGATCCTTAACTTTTATGTTCTAGCAATGGAATAAGAAAAGGAGTCTCTCTATGTTTCAAAGTTCCAATGCACACTCCTCTCTTAGTCAGCTATTCTATGTTAGCCATGTCCCAAAATAATTGCCCCCTCCATCTAGAGTGAGTCAATCTACATGTCTACAATCATGATAAAAACAAATGCTTTTGTCATAATTGGAGATTCCTGAAGCTCAATTTATGCTCAAATTTGGTCAAAAAGTGTGTGCAATTAGTTCCAAACGAATTGAATCTACTCAAATAGCAAGTTGTTGCTGCCCACATATTTGAACCCAACCACCTAAGTAAACGAAACTAGAAGTGTAGTTCAGTTGCAAACTGAAACGCCATTAGTAAAAAAATGTGTTGACAACCCTTGGTTTCATTTGGTTTCATTTGCAGACTAACTAAAATTTATAATATTGGAACATGCATAAACTACCTGGATTTACTTCTTCAGTGAGAACTACCAAAAACGATATTATATAGCAATAAACAGGCACAGCTTTTTCAAAGACAGACTTCTCTTCAGTGCTTTCTGCAGAGTTTTGACTTCTGTTTTATGATAAAAAAGTAGTATTAACTATTAATTCAACATGCATTAAAATTTTCTGGTTTAGTTCGATTCAGATAGATCAAAATTGCGCATGAAATTTGAACAAAAAATACATGTTCAGTAGTTTTCAGATATCCAAGAGCATGACAGAAAGAAGACACAAAAACTTTAAGGGTAACAAGTAAACAACTAAAAGCGAGCTAAGAATTGTAGCATAGTAGCATCCAGTTTTAAGAAGAAAACATTACATGTACTTCCTTTGCATGTTTTGAGAGTGATACAGAAGATACCTTCACTTACTTCAGGCTTCGCATCAAGATTCATCATTGTGGGAATGGATGGTCCATATATGTCAGCGTCTAAGAGACCAGCCTTAAGCTGAAACTTCTTGGCAAGTGCTACAGCAATGTTAACTGCAAGAAAAAAAAAGACAAGGATAAGGGGAAATTTTGATCTAACAGGTCACAGAACAATCGGCTTCTTCTGAGCGCCATTAGTTAGCTAAATTTGTTCACTTGAATGAATTTGGTTGAGTACAAATTTGATACACATCCCTAGTGAGCATGGCGACAAAATTCAGAAACCTGACTGGTTAACCTTCTTGATTGCCGCTACATTGGTTGTGAAAGGCAGAAATTATGCACCTAAATCATTTGGCTGGCATCTATCTGGGCAAGCCTGCCTGGCGTCATCTCTACTTCAGCACAGTTAAAGATGGAAAGAAACGGTGAAAGCAAAGAGAACCTGCAGTGGTGGACTTGCCGACGCCGCCTTTCCCGGAGGCGACGGCGATGATGTCGCTTACCCCCGCGATCGAGGGGCCGCCCTTCGCGGCGGCGCTGTAGCATCTCCTACCACCGAGCAACCCCTACGTCGAGAGAAAAGCAGTAATGAGACGCCAACGGAAAGGAAAGAAGAAACATTTCGTGGTTCTTGGAGACCAGCAAGCGAATGGCCATTAAAAGGAGGCAGATTTGCAGCGCGAACTGGAGGGGGGTCAAAATTTCGGGAGCAAAAGCAGAAGATTTCTGCTCACCGCACGAGAGGCGATCCGGAGCATCGAGAAGAAATCGCAGGAAACCCTTCTCTTCTTGTTTGTTAGGGGGAGCGCATGAGGAACAAGGGCGGCGGCACCTTTGGGGATGGGAAACGCGAGAGAGGGAGATAGCAGGTGGCTGGCGGTCGGGCTCGGATCGTCGGAGGCTGCCGGCTGCCGGTGACGGAGAAGAGACGGCGGCGTGCGATAGGGACTCCCCACTCGCTCGCGCAGTGTGAATGTGAACAAGGAAGAGTATTTGGGTCGGGAGTGGATCGGCTAATCTGGCCCAATTGCAACAAAATAAACGGAATAAGTTCACTTTAGGTCCCTCAATTTGTCGCCGGTCTGAAAATCATCCTTCAACCGCAAAACCGGATACAACACATCCCAACTTTCAAAACCAGTGTAAACAAGGTCCTTCGGTGGTATTGTCCTCGGTTTTAGATGGTGTGGTATTTACATGGCTCCTTTGACTAGGTCTTTGTCCCATGTGGCATTGACATGGCGTTTACATGGTAGTTGGATAAAAAATTGTGGGACCCATGTGTGAAATAATAAAAAATGGTGAGGCCCAAAGTCAACCAGCTGAGTCAGCATAGGACCTACATGGGCTCCACATGTCAACGGCCAACCCTTATTACTCCTCTCTCACTCCCATGGTCGAGAGGCCGGACGTGGGTGGCGACCGACGGGGAGAGCAATGAGGCTAGCGGCCTCCTTCCCAGATGCGGCCGGCAGCCTCCTTCCTCTTCTCTCCTCTCCTTTCCCCAGATGTGGCGAGCGACGGCCGTTGTCATCGATCTTGGCGACGAATCTGATGACATGGAACCGAGCGGAGCGAGCGATGTGAGTGCATCGATGCCACTAGACCATGCCACCTCTCCACCGCTACACAGCCTCCCGAGCTCAGCGTGGCCACAGTCGATTCTGGAGCGGGCGACGAGACGGCTTCGAGGTTGCCCCAACCTCGGGAGTTGCCGTCTTGCTCCTTCATGTGCTTGGAGGCAACGACGAGCATGATGGAGGTGGTGTCGGCGACGATGGATTTGGACTTGGAGGCGCTCGCACTGGCATTGGCCCTACCGGTGCAAGCGGCTCGACCGGCCCTAGCCAGGAGATGGCTCGAGGAAGTATGCACGCAAGAGCGTAGCCCAACATACCGCCCAACTTACTTCCGTCACCCATTATGTGTGTGTGGCCCAATTAACGGCAACGGCCCGATGCGGCAGCAAGGAAGACCTTCCGATTTGATGGATGACCGAGATTACACCCGCGTTGCTAAAATCGTTGTTGAACGGGAGGGGAAACCCTAGCCCCGCATTCAATCTTCTCCTTGATCCCCTTTCTCCTCGACAACATGCGAGCGAGCAAGAGGAACAACGATGGTGGCGGTGATGACAGTCCGGCGAGGAGGCGCTTGCAGCGAGGAATCCGTCGTGCGGCTCTAGCCTTTCACCTACTGCTGAGGAGACAAAACCCTAATCCCCTTCTCCATGTCCTGAGCATTGAGCAATGATGATGGTGGCAGCAGTGACGGTCCTATGAAGAGAAGCGCGTGCGGCTCCATCAATTTGCCGGTTGGGGGGCGCATCCGAAGCAGCAGCCAAGCTGGCTTGTACTTCTTATCCCTCGCGTGGCAGTGGATCAGTCGTGTAGGTTGGTAAGGGGTCCCCGACGATGCGCACGGTGGAGCCGTGCTACCGTGAGGAGGTGGTGGTGAACACGCACTGAGGCATGTGCAAAAAGGATGCCCGCGTGCGATAGTGGCGACACACGCTTCTCGACGAACCCCATACAATAGTGCTTACACTACTGGAGAAATGATCTTTGTTTCACTTGCCAAAATCCACAATAGTCTCGATTCCAATAGAAACCGAGACTAAAAACGATTTTAGTCTCGGTTAAAAAAGGCAAGGGCTCTCTAGGATCTTTAGTCCTAGTTGGTGTTACCAACCGGGACTAAAGAGCAACTTTAGTCACAGTTAGATTCATGTAAGAATCTGTCAGGGCGTCAGGGATCTTTAGTCCCTCTTGGTAACACTAACCGGGACTACAGATGCTATCTTTTGTCCCGGTTCCGTGCTTGTAACACCAGGCGGGATTAAAGTGAATGTGATTTTTATACTTCTTCTTCTTCCTCCAGCTTGAGTCATTGCTTCAAAGGTTTTGGAGGAAGAAGGAAGGTGCTGCCAAAATTTTTTGTGAAATTGTTTTGGTGATAATACACAAATTTGAGGGATTTACAAGGTTAGCAACTTCATCCTCTAATAATGTATGCTTAGCATATTACATTTGTAGGTATATTTCTATATATTTTTATCTCTAAATAGGTTCATGAAAAATGATAAGAGAGAAAATTTGTTTGGGGAAAATTATTTTACTTCTTAAAATCCACAACTCCATCCTCTACTCTATTGTGTATGCTTAGCATATTACATTTGTAGGTATATTTACATACACTTTTATCTCTAAAAAGGTTTATGTAAAATGATGAGAAAGAAACTTGTGGATAAAAATGTTATAAAATAGATGACAAAGGAAAAAATATAGAAAATTTGGTAGGAGATTGGAAAACTAGATAATTTAAAAATCGTTGAAATAGTTAGAAATAAGTACACTACGTACATTAAAAGTATGTTTAGAACTTTTAAAAATAAGTATATTAAGTACAACACATTATGTATGTTCGATTATTATATAATTATTGTCTGATTATTTATATATAATTATTATAATATTATTTAAATAGTTTGACTTTTGTGGATTTTTCTTACGATTTTTGTGCATTCCATGTAGATGGATCGGCAATGGATGTACATGGTGGATCGACGGTCGATAGAGTTTATTCAAGGCGTGCATTATTTTTTGAGTGTGGCTAATGCCAACAAGCATAAGGGCTTTATACGTTGCCTATGCAAAAGTGCAAAAATCAGAAGGAGTATTCTACGTCAAGAATTATTCATGCCCACTTGTTTCAGTTGGGATTTATGCCTTACTACAATTGTTGGACATTGCACGGAGAGGTAGGGGTTGCAATGGAAGAAGATGAAGAAGAAGACGACAACATTTCGAACTGTGGTCAATACGGTGGGTTTGAAGAGAATACAACAGGAGAGGGGACGAGGATGTTGAAGAAAACGACGGTGTCGATGATCTTGGTCAGATGTTGCGCATCATACAGGAGGACTAAGAAGGTGAAAAAGAGATACATAAATTGGAGCGTATGTTGGCGAACCACAAAACGTCCTCGTACCCAGGTTGTGAACATGGGCACAACAAGTTGGGTACCATGCTGGAATTCTTGCAATGGAAGGCCAAAACTGGTGTCAGTGATAAGGCATTTGGCGAGTTACTAAAACTCGTGAAGAACATTCTTCTAGAGGGAAACAAATTGTTGGAATCAACGTATGAAGCTAAGAAGTTAGTATGTCCTCTAGGACTGGAGGTACAGAAGATAGACGCATGTCCTAACGATTATATCCTCTATCATGGTGAGGAGTACGAGAACCTAGAAGCATGTCTGATTTGTAAAGCACTTCGATACAAGATCAGACGAGATGATCCAGGCGAAGTTGATAGACAACCTTCGAAGAAGAGAGTTCCTGCTAAGGTGATGTGGTATTTTCCTATAATACCATGGCTCAAGTGTCTATTCAGGAACAAAGAGCATGCAAGAATGACGCGCTGGCACGCAAAAGAACGCCAACAAGACGGCTTGCTGAGACACCCCACCGATGGGTCACAGTGGCGAAACGTCAACAGAACATTTAAAGACTTCGGTGAGGATGCATGAAACATAAGGTTTGGTTTAAGTACGGATGACATGAATCCTTTTGGAAAGATGAGCAGCGGCCACAGAACTTGACCTATAACCATGTGTATCTACAACCTCCCCTCTTGGCTATGCATGAAGCGGAAGTACATTCAGATGCTGATTATTATTCAAGACCCAAAGCAACCTGGTAACAACATTGATGTGTATCTGAGACAATTGGTCGAAAATCTGAAACTGCTGTGGAAGAAATAAGGTATCCCCGTGTGGGATAAGGATAAACAGGAGCAGTTTAACCTACGAGCGTTGTTGTTCGTTACCATCAACGATTGGCTGCACTTAGCAACCTCTCCGGATAATCAAATAAGGGGTACAAGGCTACACTCACTATATGGATGAAAACAAAAGTACGTACCTGAAACATTGTAAAAAGGTAGTGTACATGAGCCATTGTCGCTTTCTTATTGCAAGCCACCCTGTCTAGAGAAAAGACAAACATTTTAAACAGAAGGCAGACCACCGTATTAAGCCAAAGCATCGCAACAGAAAGACCGTGTTTGCCATGGTGAAAGACCTTAAAGTAGTATTTGAAAAGGGACCTAGTAGCCAACCTATAGCAAGTAAAGATGGTCATGCGGTGATGTGGAAGAAGTCCATTTTTTGGAAGTTACCTATTGGGAAGTCTTGGACGTCCGCCACGCAATCGACATAATACATCTCACTAAAAAACTTTGCGTCAACCTACTGGGCTTCCTAGGTGTATATGAAAAATAAAACGATACACTTGAGGCACGAAATGATCTGAAACATATGGGCACAATGCGATGGCCTTCACCCGGAACCAAAGGAGAAAGGAAGCTACTACTTGAGTCCAGCCAGCTACACTCTGAGCAAGGCAGAGAAGGAAAGCATCATTGAATGCCTAGAGCATCAAGGTACCGTCTGGATACTCCTCGAATATAAAGGGAATAATAAGCACGATTGAGAAGAAGTTTATCAACCTAAAGTCTCATGACTGCCACATGCTAATGACACAGCTGCTTCCATTATAATTCGGGATATCCTTCCTGATAATGTTCAGGCAACAATAACAAAGTTATGTGCTTTCTTAAACACAATTTCACATAAGATCATCAATCCAGATAGACTATAAGTCTTTCAAAATGATGTGGTGCATTGTCTTGTCATCTTTGAGATAATCTTTCCGCATTTATTCTTCAATATCATGACGCGTTTATTCTTCAATATCATGACGCATCTCCTATGCCACCTTGTCAGAGAGATTCATATCCTCTGTCCTATATTCCTACAGAACATGTTCCCTTTCGAGAGGTACATGGACGTTCTAAAGAAGTACATCCGTAACCGTTTTCGTCCGAAGACCAGCATTGCCAAGGGATATGGAATAGAGGAGGTCATTGAGTTCTGCGTCGACTTTATTGAAGACCTTTGTCCCATTGGGGTGCCCGAATCAAGACATTAAGGGAGACTACGGGGGAAGGGGACTCTTGGAAGGAAGACAATAATGATCGTAGACAATGAATTGTTCAGGAAAGCACATTGGATGTTTTGTAACAATCTTCCTTGGTGGCTCATTACATCGAGGAGCACTTGGCGATTGTTTGCTCCGAAAACATTAGTAAGACAGATGCGTGGATTACACGTCATCACATTGATGTTTTCTCTGCTTGGTTACGACAACATTTCATGGGCAACGGGACAATTGACCAACAATTAGCCTTCTTGGCGAGGGGACCATCTTGCTCGATCACCACATTCTAGGCATATGAAATCAATATGTATACATTTTACACATGGGCCCAAAGACAGAAAGAGCATGAATCAGAACAGTGATGTCCGCATCGATGGCATGAGATACGATGATACGACTAGCACGTATTACGGTAGCATTGAGGACATATGAAAACTTGACTATGGACCTCTAAAGGTCCCTTTGTTTCGGTGTCAGTGGGTTAGGCTGACTGGTGAAGGTGTAATGATTGATGTATGCGGGATGACAACGGTCGACCTTAGCAAGGTTGGATACTCAAACGAGCCCTTCGTCCTTGCCAATGATGTAAGGCAAGTTTTCTATGTAAAGGACATGGCTAGCAAAGCAAAGAAGGGAAAAGGATTCGATGAGCCAAAGCGCCACGTGGTTCTCCTAGACAAAAGGAAAAGGGATAACTGTGATTTTGCCCCTATCCGCAGGTCTAATTGTGATTTTCCCTTGTTTTCCAACTTTGTGATTTTTCCTCGCGAATTTGAAATGAAGTGCCGTTTGCCCCTAGTTTGGATGGTTGTTAGGTGGTATTAAATGAACAAATTAAAAATTACCAAATATATGTAAATAATGGTGAAAAGACCATCTTACCCTCATATCCTTATCTTCATCTCCTCCACTCACGCACGCAGGGCATTAGGGCACGGCGATGTCGGCTCGAGGTGGCATGGGCGAAGCGGTGTCGGCTCGAGGCGGCGGGCGAGCCGAGCGCGGCGGGCGAGCAACGGCGGCTCGGGAAGGAGGCGGCGCGGGTGTAGCGGCGTCGGCTCGAGGCGGCGGCGGGCGAGCGCGACGGGTGGTGGCGACGGCTCGGGGAGGAGGCGGTGCGAACGCGCGGCGTCGGCTCGGCGGCGGTGAGCGAGAGCACGGCGGGCGGCGGCGTCGGCTCGGGGCATCGACGGGTAGGGAGTAGGCGGCGCGAGCGTGGCGACGTCGGCTCGTGTCGGCTCGAGGCGGTGGCAGCGGCTCGGCATACACCTGCTGAGCACGCGAGTTCTTGCAGAGAAAGGCATACACCCTGTTCGGCGCGCGAGTTTGAGCTCGCCCAACTCCAATCAATTTTTCTCTCTTTAAGAAAATGTAGTCAATTTTGGGAGAACAAATTGCTCAAAAGATCTATTTCTTATGTGATTTTTTTTGGCCGGAATGTTTGATTGATTTGTGAATTGTGATTGGAACCTAGGACTGAAATAATCTGCACGAGTTGTTTGATTGCTGTAGCAATTGCATTGCCTTCTTAAAACCCATGGGCATTTTGGTCTTTTTGTAAAAGTTAACACCATTAACTCAACATAACAGAATAGGGGCAATGTGATGCTTCGTTTTGAAAACACAAGGATAAATTTACAAAGTAAAAAAACATGGGCAAAAACACAATTTCAATACAAAATAAGAGCAAATATGCAAGAGTTCCAAAGGAAAATCATGGAAGTCAAGGATAAGACTGACGAAGATTACGATTAGTTTGATGTGCAACCTCCGTTCACGGTGACGGTTGATCCGAGTATCCTCCTATCAAATGAGGACACCCTTACTCACGCAACGATCATAGCGAAGGAACATTAGTGAGCGTAAATGTAACATTCCAAAAATTAACAATTTTAAAAATACTCAAATAAGTGTGACAGCCTCTAAAATCCATTCTTTTAAAAACCTATAAATTAACGTAGAATTTTTTCGAACAAAGTTTATTATGTGTTTTTTTGCATTCTTTATTTAATCTTTCCATTTTAATTTTAAAACCCTAAATTTATAAAATTCTTGTCCTTATTCTTGAAAAGTTTTAATTCAAAGAAATTTCCAAAAATAAATTTAAATTTGTTTCAAACTTTAAATTAAATTATTTCTAAACTTTCTCTAATATTAATTTAAAAATCAAACATTAATTAAACTCTTAATTTCTATTTTTTAAAAGCCTCCATTTGACTTTTAAATTGAAAAAATTCTTAAAAACTGAAATTAATTAATTTTAAACTCTAGAGTAAAAATCTATCCAAATTTTTATAAAATTTTCCTTTCCTTTTTATTTTCCTTTTTCTTTATTTTTCTTTTTTTCCTCCTTCCTTCTTCTTCTTCTTTTCCCCTGCCTCAGCCCGACTACAGGCGCTGCCTGTTTCCTTTCATCAAGCTATGGGCGCCGGCTTCGCCCATCTTAGACCAAACCGACATTAGCCTTCATCATCTATTTGGGAATATGCCGCAACTGCACTGCACCGCCATTGTTGAACCGACCTCGCGTCGCCACCCTTATCCCGTACGAAGCCGACTCCAAGCGCCTAAAACAGACCACTTCGGACCAAATTCTCAATGTATCATTTCTTCCTCACTTTCTCTCCCATCATTCCCCTAAGATTTCCCCAATTATAGTGCATTGAGCTGTTCGAATTTTGAAGAAATCCGACAGGAAGTTCTGAAGAACCCTAACCGACCGCATCAAGCTAATTTTCAAAATCCGTTGCTTTCGATTGGTCTTTCTTCAAATTGAAGGTATACCCATGCTCTAAACACCTAAAGTTTTCATTCCCCTAGCCTACCCGAACCTAAATGGCACCGGAAAACCATCGCCGGCGAGTCACCGCGCCGTGCTCTGCTTCGGGCCGCTGCCGTGAACGTCGTTAGACCAATGCAGTATACTTCCAACCAAACAAACCTCTTGGTTAGCTTTCCCTATCCTAGTGATGCTCTCAAACCTATTAAGTTGGCCGTACCACCGCCGGACTAGCGTAGCATCGAGCGTCGCCGTCGCCCCGACGAGTTCGCTGTCGGCAACCCGCTCCATCACTTCCCTAGCCCAACCGAGCCCTAAAATGGGTTCCTCGTGGCTTGTAAATGGGGATAAACTCCCTAACCCCTAAAGTCCGGCCACCCTCGCCCCCGGGCGCCTTCCTCCTTGCCGGCCACCGGCTGCAAGCAGAGGAAAGAGAGAGAAAGCAAGAAGGGAGAAAGAGGAACAGTGAAAGGAAGAAAAATAAAGGAAAAGAAAAGAAAAGAGATAGATAAAAGAAACAAGAAAAGAAATAAAGAGAAAGAAGGAGAAGGAAGATGGCTCAGTGGTTAGAGAGTTGAAGCGAGGAGGTGAGGTTCAAAGCCGACCTTAGGCTTTTTTTATTTTTTTCATTTTTTAATTTTGAAGGTAGAGATAGAAGAAAAGGAGAGAAAAATAAAAATATAGGAAAACTTTAGAAAAATAGGTTGATCCCTTTGATCTCTTTAAAATCTCATTTTCAAATTCTTGTATGCTTTTAAACTTATTTAACTACTATTTTAATCTTTCAAAAATATTTATTTTAAAACTCTTTTATATTATATTTATTCAAACTTAAATCTTTA
This sequence comes from Oryza australiensis, assembly GCA_019925245.2. Taxonomy (NCBI): domain Eukaryota; kingdom Viridiplantae; phylum Streptophyta; class Magnoliopsida; order Poales; family Poaceae; genus Oryza; species Oryza australiensis. The sequence goes on along the minus strand of JAIFGZ020000225.1, from coordinate 1,562,761 downwards.
AAACTAAGAATAAATCCTTTTGAACTTTTCAAATTCAGATTTCTTCTAGTTTCTTTATTCATCCATATTCTTTTTAAAAATACTTTTAACTTTAAATTTTTATAAATTATTTTATTTTAAGTCAAGCCTAAATTTTAAATTTTTAAAACTTGACAAATGACCCGGAAAAATAGTTTAACCTCCTTGACTTTTCCCAAATTTTACTTCAAAACCTTTCCTTTTTCTTAAACTTATGTTTTTTCCTTTTAAAATATTTGAAATATTTTCTTCAACTCTTTTTATCTTTATTTAAGCTCGGGTTTCAAACTTTAAAAATTTAGCAAATAATCTTCCTACTTAAAACTTGAAAAATTATCCCTTCTTCCTCTTTAGAATATTTTAAATATTCTTCTTATTTTTCCTTATTTTACTCAAGCCCAAAAATTTAAGTTTTGGAATCTAACAAATAACTTTTCCTTTAAAAACTTCAAAAATTACCTTTTAAACTCTTTTTGAAATTTTATATTTATTTGGTGTTCATTTGGAATTGTTCGTTTGATTTATTTTATCAAATACCAATAGATTGCGACGTCAAGTTCGTAAAGGAAACCAAGCCCAACCACATCATCGACGTAAACACCCTCACTACTATCCAAGGAGAGAAAGGATTTGAGACCACTGGTTTTGAAGGCAAGTCAAACTATCCTTGATCATTTATAACATTTAAAATAAATAAATTTCATATTATGAATGATATATTTAGTTAGACATATTTTGCGGGATGGGTTAGTCAAGTCAGATAGTTATGATTTAATATTTCATGTATTTTTAAATATTCACTAGACTATGCATGTTAATGTTCTATATGAATATAAGGGATTTTTTTGTTCATATAGGTTATTATTTCATGCATTAAAAACACCTTACATGTATAGGAAAGGAGAAGATTATTATTTTATGTAATTAGATATATTCTCCTTCTCCTTAAAAAATACCTTGATAACTTGGACTAGGTATAAAACTATCACCATGATAGAATAAGCATTACCACATATTTCACTCATGCTCATAAGAAGTTATTTCATGTGGCAAAATAGAAAAGTGATCTATTATTTTATGGGATAGGCAAATATAAGTCCTATCATCTCATGTGATATGAGAATGGTTTTGGCTGTATGCCAGAAAATATAAAAACTCTTGTGCCAGAATAAAGACATAGTTTCACCCATCCGATGGACCGGTTATACCGGCATAGCATTTATATATTTCTCTCCGATCTCCCTGGGGACTCAGGAGATTTATAATGTGCATAACAACATTGGAGATTATAGTGTTGATAAAGTCTTATTGGTGGACAGCTATATAAACAACAGATAACAATGCTGATACTAACCGGATCGGTGCCGTCTGTTAAGATAGAACCTAGGTTCCACCAAGCCGGGGCAAGTTTGTGATGAGAAGCTATTAAATAGGGGTGAAGACACCAATTACTGGTTAAAATTGGTGCCCCTATTAAGATAGAACTCAGGTCTCGTTCACACATTAGAAAAGGTTAGAACTATATAAATGCTATGTTACCCTTTAGTCTGGCTAACTAAGGTTAATCCTCGGGTAAAGCTGGGCAAACACAGCAGGGTTGATTGTATTCGAATACGCCGTACTCCCGGTTAATGGAGTTGTGTCTATGGGTGAATCCAGTTTAATGACATGAGTAACTTTTCTAAAAAGCCATCTTAAAATTTGAACATTCATATCATAATTATAAAAAAAGATAGAACCTAGACTCATGTTAAAATTAGGCTTAGGTTACTTCCTTTGACATCATCTATATCTATTTATGTATAGTATGGAATCACATTAGGATTAAGCTTATATCATATCATGCATATATATATGGTATAAAATCATGTTAAGGCTAGGATTATTTTATTCTCTTTAAGGTATCTTATATATTTATAAGAAAGGGGTAGAATATAGGATTAGGCTAAAGTTAAGTTTATAATTCATATCCTTAAATGTTCAAATAAAATATTTTGGAAATAAGAATAGGATATATCTTCATGCTAGGAACATATTTGTAATTTATTTCTCTTGTCGATATAGCATGCATATTTATATAAAATTGTATCCAGTTTGGCTTGCTGAGTACCATTGGTATTCACTCTGGCACATAATAACTTCATAAAATCTTGAAGCCAAGGAAGAATACACTCTAGGTCGACTCTACACTCGGGCTATCCCTGTGGAAGTGTCGCGACTTTCTTGTGTTGTATAGTTTGTATTTGTACATTAATAAGTTTGTAATAATATGTGAAGCTTCTGTATATGTATTATCTCATGCATAACCAGACTCTTGAGAGGTTATGTGGTATTGTGGGAGTTGACCCCTCCAGAGGAGACCGCACAAGAAAGTACATGAGAACAACCATCACACACTAAATTGTTGTATCGACGATCTAAATTATTTTGAATTTTTGAATTGATCAAATTTATTGAATTTATTGTGTTTATCATAAATTATTGAATTTATTAAATTTATTGTAAATTATTGAATTTATTGTAAATTATTGCATTAATTGAATTTATTGTAAATTATTAGAATTTAAAATAGTTTTCAATAGGGAATATGTTAATTATATATGATTGTTAGAATTAAAAATAGTTTTTAATAGGGCATATGTTAATTATATATGATTATTAGAATTTAAAATATTTTTAATAGGGCATATGTTAATTCTATATGATTATTAGGATTTAAAATATTTTTCAATAGGGACGATGTTAATTATATATGATTAATGAAATTATTAGAATTTAATGTTTACTCTCGGTTGTTAACACCAACCGGAACAAAAAATATTTGAAAATAACGAAAAAACATCTTTAGTCACGGTTGATACCAACAACCGGGATTAAAGATGCTCACCTACCAAGGGTACGAGGATCTTTGGTACCGGTTGGTGGCTTCAACTGGGACCAAAAATACAGGGGTATATATCCTAGCACGCATCGTCTTCTCCACCGAGCTCTAAACACTAGCCATTTTCGATCGTAAACTTGTGCCGAACCCTAAATTGCCACCGCCGACATCTTCTCGCGCCGCCGCCGTCGTCTCCCGCCGCCGTCGCGCCGCCGTTGTCTCCCATCGTCGTCGCCGCATTACAAGGTAGGTCGTGATTCTTCTTTGTTCATCGATATATATACTCCGTGTCGTTCCTTCTTCTCGCCGTCGCCGCCGCACATCGCATGTCACCGCTGGACGCCACCACACATCGCCGCCGCAAGCCACCGCCGTCCACAATCATAGTCGCCGTGGCTGCACGCTCTATTAATTTGAATAATCTCTATGGACTATGAATGTGAAGTTTTGTTATATATTTTGAATGTGATGGACTGTGAATATGAAGAACTGTGAAATATTTATTTTGAATTTTGTTCTTTTGATGTGAATCAGATTGAAAATATATGAATTACTGTGAAGGATTGTATATATTTGTGATATATTATGATATATTGTGATATATAATTGTGATATATATATTTGGGATATATTTGTGATATATTGGCCACTACAAATTAGTGATTTAGCAAACGACTTTTACGACTTAGCGAACGACTTAAAGAACAACTTTTACGACTTAGCGAACGACTTTTACGACTTAGAGAATGACTTAGCAAACAAATTTTACGACTTAGAGAATGACTTAGCGAACGACTTAGTGAAAACGACTTTTATAACTTACAGAACGACTTAGCGAACGACTTAGCGAATGACTTAGTGAAAACAACTTTTATATCTTACAGAACGACTTAGCGAACGACTTAGCGAATGACTTAGTGAAAACTTATAGAGAATGACTTTTACGACCGAACAAGCGGAGTATATGCATTACCTAAATATCAGACTTAGGAACATCATAAGTGTATTAACTGAATAATTTTTTCCTTTTCAGAATTACTTGATCCAGTCATCCAAACGAAACAATCAAATGGTTGATCGCTCAAACGAACAGATCCTCTTCGACAAGATCGCAGAAGGGAGCATCTAATACTTCATTGAGGAGGGGAACGAGGATCCCAACCAATACCTCAACGAGGAGGGGAACGAGGAGGGCAATGAGGGCACCCCATCCGTTGGAGAGAAGAGGGCATGCGAACAACACGGTGTCAGCAAGAAAATTAAGGGTCGACATATCATAACGGAAGTGGCACAGGATGGTCGACCATGTGCCCTAGCCGACGTCGTAAGGAAGTTTGTGGCACATAGCGGATGGGTAGTGAGGGATCACGTGCCCATCAGCGTAGTGAACTGGCGGCAAACAAGGATAAGAGGGGATGAGCAAAGCTATCTCCTGGACACAAAGAAGGAGATGCTATGGTCCACAATGCTGGAGACCTTCAACATCCCTAAGACAGACAGGTCAGGGTGAAGGAATGGACGCTTAAAAAGATGGCCAACCTATTCAGAAACTTCAAGAAGGAACTACACAAGTGTTGGTATTTCTTACGACCACAAATAAAATCCGCAAGCGCACAGAATACCGTTGTAGCACTTCACCCATGGAGTACTCAAAGGGATATCGAATCCAAGGAACGGTAGGGATCATCAAAGAGTTAGGATCATTCAAGGACATCCAAGATTAGGTAGGCTAAGGTATAGAGAGGATTTCTATGGTTGCGGCTCTAAGAAGCTAGTAAATTACTTCAGCTTTTCTCTTGCTTACTTCGGGCGCTGGTTTACTCTCGGTCTGCCAAGTGACTCTGGCCTACAGCTCTATGCCGTACCCAAACATGGAGGAATACAAAGGATGGATAGGGCTGTCACCACCTGCCGCCTACCTCTCACCCATGGAGTACGAGGCAAACAAAGGTAAACTCTAGCCTAGACACCACGTCTAAACTATCGAATACTACTCTAGCCTTGCGCAAGAACACCCGTCTTTATCAGGGGTCTTAGTACTAGAGCACCCAACTTAGGGCGATGATCCCGCAAGCAAAATTAAAGTAAAGTAAAGTACTCAATGTAAATGCTTAACAACTAAAGTAAACACAAACACTTACTTTATTGAAGAAAACATTCATCGTGGTATAAGGCCAAAAGTCGGTGCCGGGACTCCCGGCACTCCTCCGAACTACCCCTCGGAGAAAATTTCGACATTTGGGGCACTTCTTTCAGAGCTTCCCCTCACTCTCTAACCTATTCACTAAGCCTTTGGAGTGAAGCTTTAATCTTCTTGGAGGTGTCTTGAAATGAAGTGGAGTGCCTCCTTTTATAGCCCTCAATGGCGGTTGTATGGCGGTTACCAACCGTCATACCTATCAAACCGACATCAGGGAGTTCTTTGGGAACGCCACGTGGAAGGCGGTTGCAAACGGCCTCAAGGATGGTTCGGCAGAACTGGGGTTCGGCCAAACCCTCCCAACCGCCTTTCGCCACGGCCTTTTGCCAGACATTGACATGTGGGCCCCTAAGGCGGTTCCCAGGTGTTTGGTCCCACTTTAAGGAGGTTTCACCCGACTTGTGGGCCCTCCGATCCGTGGGAAGCTGACGTGGCGATCGCCGATTGGTTGGAGAAGTGTTTCTTCACCACAAAAGAGTACTTTTGCTTCATTCGATATATTATTTACCTGCATAGAAATATACACCAACATTCGTGGAAAGAGTTAGTAAATAACCCTACCACTATGATGATGTGCATAGTTTGTTCCATTTATGCATGAGTTGACAGTGAGATTTTAGGTGATAGTGACTGTCAACAAACTCCCCCACACTTAGTCTTTGCTCGTCCTCAAGTAAAGGTCGAGATTACTAAGGTGGATGATACATTACTGGTATGATGCTAACATACAAGTTATTCCTAGACCTACTCATAACTGTGAATCTGTATGTGTCTACCATGAAATTCTAAGTATTGAAGAATGGAACAGTCTAGATATGAGCTACTATGATCCTTCTGCACTAAATAACTTGGGGGTTTTGATAAGGTTTTCAAAAATGAAAAACATAACTTTATTCCTCTGATGAATCTCTTAAGTCGCTCAAAAGTGTTTGGTTCCTCACCAAGACAATACTTATCTTTTTTTCTCCTACTTCTAATAAGGTTTATGTGGAGCTCAAGGTAGGGAAAATCGTGCAGCATACTTGCATCAAATATTTTGGAAAGTCAAATAAAAGATCCAAGAAGAAAACTAATCATGTACTCATGATCAAGCTTGTGCATATTGATGTGGATTGGAATATGTGGGTGGAAATGGGGAAAAGAAAATATTTGTTTTGGTGGCTCCTATGATTGTATGATCCTCCTCCTACTTTATTTTAGAGAACATGGCTATGAAATACATTTTTTTCTTTTTTCTCTTTTTTTATCATTCTACTCGAGAAGATTTTTGTTCTTTTTCGTGAGCATCATGAATCTTTTGTTTCTACATCTCTATAGCTCATGTCTCATTTGGTATGGGTAGGAGGATCACTAATTGATTGGAGCCTTTATTTTTTTGGATGACTAAAGTGGATGCAAATTTTCGGAGTAGAAATATGCATATATGTGGATGTGGACAGTGTGGAAATATTTTTGGCTAAACCTTTGATGTACAGGGAGAGCAAATTTTTATGTGGTGGATATGCACAAGACTTTGATCAATGAGAACATGAAAAGATTCTACCGAGGGTCTAAATATTTGACCAAACTCAAAATGATGGCAAGTAGCATATATATAAGGTTTTGATCATGTAATTCGACATATGGCCTTGGTAGGACTAAAACATCATTGAGGAGTTAAAGTTATGGCTTTTTTTAAGATTTTTTAAAAATAAATTTCCAAGTATTTTTATGCATCATGAAACAAAGTTGCTCATTACCAGACTATCTCGCATAGATCAATAGCCCGAATAACATGTTATCCCTAAATATTTGATTTCACAGAATATGAGTGCAAGTCATGGAATAAAGTGTACGTAAGCTAACCAACAAGTGTCATGTCTCCAAGGTTGATTTTTCTTTTTAGGCTCATGCTTATAGTGCTAGAAAGATTTATTAGTATGCGAGGTGCAAAAATAAGAGTTGCAAACCTACGCAATGGGAGAGCATGATGACGAGCGAGACCAAATTTGGTTTGAACCATATGAGGTCTTGCTGCGTTTTCTTGCATTACTCCCATGCAAAAATGTGCAACGTCAAGGAGGTGGTTCGAAGGATTGCGTGTGTCAAACGAGGGACACCCCCACACTTACTTTTGTATCTGCAGCTTTATTGGACACAACACAAGTGGAGACAAGAAATAATTCTACCGGTGTGACAAACCAAATAACTTTATTCTATTAAAATGAAACTTCCTGGAAACTTACCTTGAATCCTCATGGGGACTTTGTGCGTGAAGGCTACGTCACCCATGGACAAACAAACAAAAAGAATAATAGCAAAATGAATTCTTACCTTTCTTACCTGTTTTACTTCTCTCTGTTTTAATTTTTATTTTATTTTATTTTTTGAAATTTTATTTTTACCAACTTTATATACTGAACCAAGGCTAGATTAAATTGACTCAATATAAACACTAGAGGGTTTTGTGCGCACTCTGTATGTTATGCATCTTTGTCATATATCCAATGCCTTAGGTTATCTCGAGTTGAATCAACTTAAAGCCCGAATGTTTACAACCAAAACCTAAACAAACATTAACTCTAAGGTTCATTAAGCAAACTTGACACCATGTCTAGTTTGATTAAAGAAGACCTTTAACCTAAGCACCATGCTTAATTTAAAGATCCAATGAATGGATCGTCAAAATTCATTCAAACCAGAGCATGCAAGCATAGATAAAGGAAGCATATGATCTAGTTATATTCATGTGAAGATAAGTATGAGTATATGAATGGCGAAATTCGGGTACCTCCCAGCAGGTCTTTGTTTAATGTCAAAAGCATGACATCTCAGACTATTTTTTATTTTTTTAGCAAGGCAAGATATAAAAATTAACATCATTTCTAAGCCATGGTGGACTTCTGCATGAATGGAATTTGTTAAGAGATACGTACCAAACTCCCCCACACTTGGATTTTTGTGTCGCCGGACATCAAAAATCAAGTGTGTGGTGTAAAGCCTCCTTCAGAACTTGTTCCATCACCAGAAACACCAAGGTGCAAAAGTTGATGTAGCTCTATGTTCTCAGGCATCGCATGACCACCGTTCTTTTTAATCTTAACCTGAAATGGTTAGAGACCAAAAATACCCGAGGGCAAACTTATCCCTAAAACATGTTCTTGCTTTTTATTTATGAAGGAAAATGATAATCCGGGCTACCTCTCGACAGTGCTTGTTTATGGTCAAAAGCTCGACCATGGGGAGTTCTTATATTGCAGCGATTACTAGTGATGTAGTTCCCAGCTTCACCACAAGTTGTTAATTTATCGTTGAGGTTCTAGCTGCAAGGTTAGTGCCAAAAGGAGCAACCACAAAATTTGTCATGTTTATGATAAACAAAAGCATCTATAACCAACCTTCTAAACATTTCTTTAGTGAGGACATTAAGGTGGTTGTATGTGCTCATGGCATAAAATGTGACAGGTTCTAAAGATACCTTAAGAAAGCAAGGTTCCTCAAATTCAACAAAGAAACTTTTATGCTCGTCTTGTAGGCATTCATTGAAGGGTAGGTCCTGCACATAAAGCACACGAGACACGTGGTCTGCTACAGAATTCTCTACTCCCTTTTTATCTTTGATTTCGATGTCAAATTCTTGGAGTAGAAGAATCCATCTAATTAGCCTAGGTTTAATAGCTTTCTTAGTGAGCAGGTATTTCAAGGCAGTATGATCAGTGTAAATTATTATCTTAGCTCCAACTAAGTAAGATATAAACTTATCTATAGCAAAAACGACAACAAGAAGCTCTTTTTCCTTGGTAGTATAATTAAGTTGAGCTCCTATTAAAGTTTTGCTAGCATAGGCTATGACACTAAGTTTCTTATCCTTGGTCTAACCAAGGACTGCTCCTACCGCAAAGTTGTTGGCATCGCACATTATTTCAAATGGTAGCGACCAGTTGAGAGGTTGAATGATAGGAGTTGAGATGAGTGCTTCTTTAAGGATATTAAAGGAGCGTAGACACTCATCATCAAAGTAGAAGGGAACATCCTTAGCTAAAAGGTCTGTGAGGGGTCTAGCAATTTGAGAGAAATCTTTGATGAACCGTCGATAGAACCCCGCATGACCTAAGAAGCTTCGGATTCCCTTGACATTGATAGGAGGTGGAAGCTTTTGGATAACATCGATTTTGGCTTTATACACCTCTATCCCTCTTTCGAACACAAGGTGCCCAAGGACTATGCCTTCTCGGACCATGAAATGACACTTCTCCCAATTAAGTACCAGGTCCTTCTCCCTACACCTTTGTAAGATCTTATCTAAATTCTCGAGATAATGATCAAAAGTTTTTCCATAGACAAAGAAATTGTCCATGAAAACTTCCATGATTTGCTCGATCATGTCTGAGAAAATAGACATCATGCACCTTTGGAACGATGCGGGTGCATTACACAACCCGAAAGACATCCTGCGATAGGCATACGTTCCATAGGGGCATGTGAATGTGGTCTTATTTTGGTCGTCGAGATGGATGTGAATTTGATGATAGCCAGAATACCCATCAAGGAAACAAAAGAAAGAGTGATTCGCTAACCGTTCCAACATCTCATCGATGAAGGGAAGCGGAAAGTGATCTTTCTTTGTTGCCTTGTTAAGATTCTGATAATCTATGCACATTCTCTATCTAGTGACAATGCGTTGCGGAATTAATTCATTCTGAGAATTGGCAACGACCATCATGCCTCCCTTCTTTGGCACTACATGAACTGGGCTAACCCACTCACTATAGAGAACATGATAAATTATCCCGGCATGAAGGAGTTTCAAGACCTCTTTTTTACCACCTCTCTCATCGCATTATTTAACCTCCTTTGAGGCTCCCTAGAGGGTGTGAGATTTGGATCAGTAGGGATGCGATGGGTATAGAGAGTGGGACTAATTCCCTTGAGGTCTTGGAGTGAGTAGTCTAGTACATGTCAATGCTTTTCTAAGATGGAGATAAGTTTGAAAGTTTCATCCTCGAAAAGCTTGTCACTGATAATGACATGTGATTCCGCATCTTCGTGTAGAAAAGCATATCGAAGGCCAGAAGGTAGAGGTTTTAGCTCTATCAGAGGATTTCCCTACCTTTCGTCAGAGTCTTATGTGAAAACAAACCACCGGATGTGGTATCAAGGTATAGGGCAGACTCTTTGCCAAGACCTGAGAAAAAATATTGCAACAACACGTGGTCGGGTAGAGACAGGTCGGGGCCGGATTGGATAAGAGTTAAGAACCTGGTCCAAGTTGCACCTATAGTTTCCTTCTCAATCTGCTGAAAGCTGAGAACTTCTACACGCAGAGATGTGATATGGGTTAGCGGGAAGAAAACGAGACAGAACTTGTCTCTGAGTTTTTCCCACTCACCGTTTGCTCTCTCTATGGTAAGAGTGTACCAATGCTTCGCCCTTCCGAAAAGCGAAAAGGGAAACAACTTCCACTTCAAAGTTCTTTGTACCATGCCTGGAATCATCATGCATAACACAAATGCTCGAACTCTCGCAGATGATAGTGTGGGTTTTCATGATCGCGCTCAGAGAAGGATTGCTTCCGAACCATGGCTATAAAGCTAGGGCAGAGCTCAAAGCCAGATGAAAGAATTGGCTCAGAAGAAGATGGTGGCTCAAAGAACTCGCCCTTCGAAGCGGATAGGCTTTGGATAGATTGCTCCATAATCTAAGGGAAAAAGGAAAAATAAAAAAGATACGAGGATGAACTAAGCTCTAGGATAAATCGGCAACCATTCCCCGGCAACGGCGCTAGAAATGCTTGTTGGTATTTCTTACGACTACAGATAAAATCCGCAAGCGCACGGAATACCGTTGTAGCACTTCACCCAGGGAGTATTCAAAGGGATATCGAATCCAAGGAACGGTAGGGATCATCAAAGAGTTAGGATCATCCAAGGACATCCAAGATTAGGTAGGCTAAGGTATAGAGAGGATTTCTATGGTTGCGCTCTAAGAAGCTGGTAAATTACTTCAGCTTTTCTCTTGCTTACTTCGGACGCTGGCCTACACTCGGTCTGCCGAGTGAGTCCGACCTACAGCTCTACGTCGTACCAAAACATGGAGGAATACAAAGGACGGATAAGGCTGTCACCACCAATCGCCTATGTCACAGACCCAAATCCTAGGGTCATGTGGAATCCTGATAAGACAAAACTAGAAGTCGGAATCTCCAATTTCCTGATCCTACAATTTTCCTTTCTAACCTAGGTGGAGTATTTTTAAACCTAAGGCATGGTTAAAACTTTGACGTCTAAAATGAAACTTTTTAACATTTAAACATTGTTCCTTTACAACATGAGAGCATGCTTGTGCATAGAACCAATTCTGGTAAAAGGATTCTCTATACATTTTGAAATTGGAACCCTCATCTCATTACATGTTTATTTCCTACAACTCAAGGAAAATATTATGAGGGCACTATAAATAAATTTGACGCACTGGCATAAAGGGTAATGCCTGAACAAGGAGGGGCTAACCCGATTTCTCTGGACTAAACCACATAGGCTAAAATTGTGGAAAAATTCCTGTGGATGCCCTACCTCATGTTCACCCCACTGTAATTTTTACACAATTTAATAAGCAACCTTGATGCTTCAAACAAATAGAACAAAACAACAACTTAATGGTGGGGAAAAATACCACCAATCCGCTAAAAACAAACTCCACCTAAAAAGGGATTAAAATGCACATAAAGCCATATAGGAAATAATTTATACAAATACTAGGTTGGATGCCAAGATTTAGTATAATTATTCTAGAATTTTTCTGTACTAATTGAACCTCCTAAAAGTCCAAGCAAGGTTTAAAATACCCAAACTTTGTCGAATTTCTGTGAGCAAACCATGAGAGATCTTTGAGTGAAACAAAAGAAAATGGGTTCCTCATCTACTCCTCTGTCTACAGAAAAATTTTCATTATTTTTCCTAAACCACACAAGGTTTTATAGAGCTGCAAAGTCAAGGTGAAGAAATAAATCGAAAATTCACTTCCAAATGCAAATATACACAGGAATTTACCCACTCCCACACTTTGATCTAGGTTACCACGATGTAGGACCCACTGTCAGCCTCAGCAGCTAGCTACCATGCGGTGAAATTCCTCTCCACCACCGAAGGCCGTGGGAGCCCGAGCCGACCGCGGCAGAGCATCGTCACCGCGTGGCTCTGAGGTGTCGATGCCGCGCTGCTCCTCTCCGACGCACAAAACCGTCCTGCCTCGATCGCCTAATACCAAGACTCACCACACAGCTGAGCAAACCCAGAGAGAAACCCCTAGACTCCCATTCTCCCCTCTTCTCCGACACCGGCTGAGAAGAAGACAACCACCGCCGTCACCAAGAAGCCACAATCGTTCTCTTCTCTTTCACATCCTATAACCACCACACAGTGCCGAGAATTTTGGCTGTTGACCCCATCGCCTTTCATCCATTGTAGCTGCGGGAACGCTGACGCGACCGGAGTCAAGAGCACGTACCGAGCGTCGCCGTCGCACCCTCGACGCCGTTCCAAGCAATGTAGGCCGAGGCAGACCGAGCCCTTGCGCCCACACCTTCGCCACAAATCCCTCGACATTTCCCCTCAAGGATCCCGAAGAATGGTGCGCTGAGGAGGTAGATCCTCGTTGTCTTCCCTAGCTCTGGCTGAAGTACCGCCGCAGGACTCCATCTCAAAATTCGTCCACACCGGTGAGTCTCTGTCAAATTCCTTGCGTTTGAACCATCTCGGGGTACCCAGCTACCTAATGATTGACTTCTCCTAGCAAAGCATCGCTGAGTCGAGTTGTCGCCGTTGACCTGCCATTTCCGCCACCGCCGCTGATCGGATCTCACGTCGCCAGGACCACCCAGGCTTCGCCAAGCCTATTGCACGCACGGGTAAGTACCTAGAACCTCTGTAGATGCTTATACATGCATTATCTTGGCACGAATCAGTCTCTAGCTTAGTTGTACTCGACACCCGAACACGCACTGCCACTCGTGCTCGTCACCGGCACTACTCCGGCCACCACTATGCAAAAGACCACCACCACCCGGTTCGCAATAGTGCACTCTTCCTTTTCTCTTTTGATCATCCCCGCTGAAACGCCGCCATTCGCCGCCGGCGAGGTCGGAAAAGACCTCCGGTCATCGGAGCCCTGCTCCTTCTCCCTCCCACGCTTGCTGACAGCCGGACCCCACCAATCGGGTGCCAAATCCCCTCTCAAACCTGCAGCCGCTGACCCATGGGCCCCACGCGTCAGGGAGACAGGAAGCAGCAGCCTTAGTAATCTTTTGCAGAGAGCAGAACCTCTCTTCAAAAATCCATATAAAATTCATTTGAAATCATTTTCAGATGAAACAAATTTCTGTGGACTCCTTAGATAATGAAGTTTGATGTGGACCCATAAAACTTGCCACTCACTGCACTGAATATATTCCACAAATTTAAATAAGTCAGGACACACATAAACCAGAGGATAATTTGTAAAATCTCTAGGAAATTCAAATTAACTCTAATTTGAGCAAACCCAAATTCTATAGATCCCTTATCACACCCTCTCTGACCTGGTAAAATAAAAAGTTAAACTTCCCTTGAATTAAATGTTGGTAAAACTAATTTTAGGGAGAAGGTACATTTTAGGACTGTCAGCCTTTAGGGATTTATTAAAAATTCATTTTACCATATTTTTGAGTAAACTTAGATTCTGTAGAGTCCCCCAAACATGTTCTTTTAAAATGTAAAATAAAACTATATGCTTTCTGTGTAGTGTAATGCCTTAACTTAATTATAAATGAAGCTAGTGGGTCACTGCACCCTCCAACATGCAAAAATTGTAGAAAAATCAATTTAAATCTCTTTGGGTGAAACAAGTTTCTATAAAACCAGGGGTTAATGAACTCTCATTTAGTAAAATGAAAACATGGCCACTCATCCACTGAAATATAGAGGGGAGACTCTAAATAGGTAGCCTAGGTAGTGAACTAGATAAATGTTATTTATATACACATCTAAATGTGTGTGTGTGTGTGTATATATATATATATATATATATGTGGTTACACCAACATGAATAATAATAATCCTAGCCCCAAAGTGAATCAAGAGTGGACATGATAGACCAATGATACCACATGACCTAACCCTAATTGCCAAAAACTTAGTTCGCATAGCTCACACTGTGCCCTCTAGGTCGGTATAAAAGATTTCTAACCTAGAGCACCCCTAGTTGGAAAATATGTAGCAAAATAATCTAAGACCAAAAACTATTAACTAAGGTGGGATTAGTTGACTAAGAAACTCAATTGGTACACCTTAAGAATACAGGGTCAAGTTCTTGACCGAAAACCCTAGGGCCACAACTATAGAGTACTATAGGCCTAAAACACGTTATAGTTTCGTAAAATACTACTAAGATTTATATAGCTCCAAAAATTATGAAATAAGTTGCATTGATCTTAGGAAACATTTTTCTTCACCTCTGGAAGGTCTAGGTTAACATGAATTCATAGGTAAAAACATTTTGGGTCGATACCTAGTTAAATCCTACCCTACAGCGAGCAAGTTTTAAAATTTAATAACTCCCAAAATAAAAGAGGTAAAATAGAAATTTCCTCACCATGAACTACATCCACACACCACCTAGCCACACTAAATAATCCATGCATTTTAGGACATATTTAATTTTTACATGTTTTCGGTATTTACCCGTTATCGATATTTTTTTTAGCAAGTAACTTCGCGACGGTGAGAAGACTTGCATACTAACACATCCTAGGGAGATTTACTGCAGCCAAGGCAAGTTTGTACCCTCTTCCCTTTGAACACCTCGAATCCCATGTTTTGAGGAATGGAATTATTTGTTTGTAAACTTGCATGAAAATTTAGGTTGTATCGGTACTTTAAAATTTGGGTATGGTAGAAATAACCTACTTGCTGCATTACCTCCTTGGATAATTTAATTCCTTGCTATTTGTACCCCCTAGGAATGGTTAGAGTACATCTTTTGTGCTCCAATGGGTTAAAATGCTTTTGTACAACCACTTGCTTAGCCTCGCCTAGTATTTTGCAAATACTTATTCCATCTACACTTAAAATGTGAATTTTGCTAAAGTGTGCCCTTGCGGGCCTAATATGATGGGTATTTGCAAAGCAAAATGTGTAAAAATATGATTTTTGACTTGGGCGGCAAGTGGCGTGCGATTGAGGAAATTGCATTTGCCGATAGGGAGAGTGTCTGCCCAAGTCGATTAAAGACCGAACTTGTGTCACCAACTTAAAGATACCGTACATCCACATGTGCTAGTATGGGATAGCCTTAGCCGAGTAATCTTCTTAGCACCTAGCCTTGCATTATGGTAGGCCAAAGTGTATGGGTTCGGATAACCTAGAGGAACTTTCTATTTACCCCGACGTGGTAGTTTAGGCAACTAGGTCTGTCCAATACAACGATATCGTGCCACGTGGGTGGGTTCCCGTCATGTCCGCCACCGCGGCGTTAAGTTAAGGCGAGGGCCCACCACTTAACGGTTCTAGGTCTTATTTCGGTATGACCTAGGATGGAGGAAACACGTATCGTGCTGGTGCAAGGCTAGGGACTAAGTAGTGTAAAGGCTTCGTAGTGACCTCTAGACCGTACTCAATGTGTAGAGTATTGTGGTGCCGACGGGTACCGAATAAACTAGAGTGACTCACTTCATGTGGGTAAAGTTGCACAAACTCTGCAGAGTTATAAAAACTAATTGATTAGCCGTGCACACGGTCAAGAGCGCTTTGGTGAAGTGTCATGAGTATAGACTCAATTGTTTTAAAATCATGATTATGTGATTTCAATAAAATGTGTTGAGTGGTGTGAGTGTGTTGACAATTATATACATATTGTGACTTGTTGTCATGGAGGATGACAAGGTAACGTTACGATGGAACCACACTTAAATTAATGATGAAACTTAGAAACTTGTCTTTGTTAATTGAAGCATCAACTCTTTTGCAAAACAATTGTGAACCAACACTTGCTTTTCGCTGAAATGGAACCACTTATATAGCTCTCCTTGATATTATGCTTCGCATGTAGTATGTTAGGATTGATTGGTGCTTGCCAGTACATTAACTTGTTTAATGTACTGACTCTTGTCGATTGGAATATCCATTTTGGCTACAGGTTTAGCTCTAGTTCTTATGTGATACGGATTCCCAATTTGCCTCTTCTAGGAAATGAACTTAACGGGGTATGCCCCTAGTCAGTGTGCTTGTGGAATGGGTAGTAAGCCACTGTAGTTCGCTGTACTATGATTTTATACCTATTTGGCCGGTCGGCCTATGTAATAAGTGATATGGATGTATTATTCATTCTAGTCGTATTTACTATGTATGCTCATGCTTGAGAACAAAATGTGAATCTAACACACATCCTTGGAGTTAGATTCACATGAGTATGAGTTAGAAATATTTGAGACGTTGTAGATCTTTAGCCATTTTGTCAAGTCTCCTGATTGTGTAACACATCTGGTCGCCACCTTCGAGTGGTTTGACGAGCACAATTCAGGCTGGAGTTGACTAGCAGGCTAAAGGCCCAACAATGTCTCACTTATTTCTCTCTCGGGACTTCGGATGTCTCGTTTTACTTGTCTTATGAGCTGAACTGTTTTAGCTCGTATTACAAATAGAACGAGAGGTTTGGCTGTCTCCGACAAGGCATGATATTAGAGCAAATACTGACTATAGGAGCCCCTTAAGTTGGTCGTTTTAGAATGGATTCTCAAAAATTATTTTGAGAGCTTCGCTCTCAGCTACAAACTATTTGTGGAAACCAATTCTACCTTATATCTCATCCCTCTCTAGAGAATTTTCTTCTCCGCCTCTCTATTTCAAGTTTTAAACCCTTATCTTGCTCTATAGGACCGCAACCTTTTGAAAAATTATACTTCTGAAAAGATGGAGTTTGAAAACACTTGGTAATTACCACAAACCAGTACCAAAGAGCTTTTAAAAGTTTTGAAACCCCTTTTGCAAATTATCCCTATGTGCTAGATCGGATTTACAAAGTGTCGGGTTAGAGATAGCCTCTAGCAAATGGGTTTTAAAAATGGTCAAAAAAATTAAAACTTGGTAGACATTGTAGGAGTTCCATTCCCTCATGTCATCTCTGTACCAAAAATGATTTGGGGTGGTTTCGAGCTTCTTACTCTTCCCTATTCAAAAATTTCGCCGAGTAAACCTAGAGTAAGTAGTTCAATGTAGACTAAGAATTTGTGATGCTTGAACCTTAGTTTGTTTGCTTAGATGGATCACCCAAGAATTCAACTAGGTTCTGGACCACTCTAACATAATGCATCTAAAAGGCGATAAATTAGCTAACTTAAAACCTGAATGAAGTTTTATTTTGTCGGTTGTTTGAAGTTTTGGAATTTAGAGTCAGTCTGTTTGCATAATTTGCATGTGCTAAACCATAGATGATAAACCTGTGAAATTTTACGAACAACATGTATACCAGTAAGCTTCATGAAATTTTGCTGAATTTTTAGACCCCTGCATCATAAGGGAATAGATCGATTAGTTAGCCTAGCTGTGTTCTGGAAAGCTGTAGACAGCAGCCTTCGTCTTTTTGTATAGACCAAACCATGAATGGTAAAATATGCATCTTTTGGCAGTAGCTCCCATACATGCCCTGGAATCCCCAAGAATTTCACTAGAATTTTTAAGCTCCTGCATCAGGAAGAAACCATCCACTTAACTAGCATAAGCCTGTTCTGAAAATTTATAACGGCTGCCTTTAACTTTTCCTATAGCCCAAGCCATCCCTGCAAAAATATACACCTTTCTATAGTAGCCTATAGACTTACCCAGTAAGCCCCACAAATTTTGGTAGAATTTTTGAGCCCCTGCAACATGCCCTAAAAATTCATATAGTCCAGGAGAACAGAAATCTGAGACCCGCTATACCATAGATTGCTAAAATTGTACAGACAAAACTATAGGTCGTAAAATTCTGATTTTGCTAGGGCAGATCCCAAGCTTAAGTACCTATTACCATGATTGTTGCCTGAATTTTGCACCTCTGGGATATACCTTAAGGAGACCCATAGATGTAGTGAAAACCTGTTTGCCAACACCTCAGCACTACCCAAACCATTCCCTTTAGTGCCGCACCCACCTATACCACTAACAATGACCGTAATCATGCTTAGCCATCATTTTGTGAGTTCTTCCTGACCATAAGTTTTAAAGTTTTTAAGGGGGATAGTAAGGTCCCAATTAAAAGAACCCAAAAGAATGCCCGTACTCACCACATATGCCGTACTAGAACCAAGAACTAGGTTACCCTTCTTAAAGATTTGCCAAAAATGAGGGATAACTAGGGTTGAGTAGGTTCGCTAACGATCATGTTCTTGCTCATTTCTTATAGATGGCTACCATGTACACCCCATTCTACTATAGCCACGGCTACACCAGGAACACGACTCAGCATATGCTGTGGGTCATACGGCACCAAGCCTGCTTCACTTACCCACCGAAGTATCATATCCTAAACAAAACCATCGGGACTTCTCAGACAACTATTATGACCCGTGTAAGTATCAAAGGAAGAACCCCAAGTGAAAAGAATTGCCAATATGTTGGATATGGATGGGATAGTAGTTTCGCCATGCAAAACTGCGCCTACGTTGCCATTACCCGCCTACGCAATGAGTTGCCTGAGTGGGAGGGGTTTTACTATGATATTCCATCTTTAGCTGAGGAGCCGCAAACACTACCTATGCTGACCTGCCTGATCCAGGTATAGGCCTGCACACCCCATATCTCCAATTAGCAGGATTTGACCGTTCTCTCGACATGCTTTACCGTGCAACTTTCTCTGAGTTGCTGAGTGCCCGCACGCGTGTAAATACCCTAGAGAGAAGCATCTTGCCTAGGTTCCGCCAGGGACACTACACACCCGAGTTTATGTTTGGAGAATATGCCATGTACGCTCCTAGCAAAGACCTGCCGTCTCCGGTCGGAATCTACCTCGAGCATACACCGCTGCCCCACACCAATGTCAGACATGACTATCCACCCCTGGGAACCACTGGGTTATACAAGCCACCAGAGTATGTCCACTGGTATGGACGTGTCTACCGGTTGAAGATGGATGCCTAAGCAAGTAGTTGCTGAAAAGACTGGTATGGAAATCAAGTATGTGAAGCTCATGATGTATCCGTGGCTCTATTTAGGGGTAGATCAAGTAAGGAACTTATGTAACATATGTATCCAGTGGTGACTCATGTAAAAGAACCATGGAAGTGTATGTAATATAAATCCTGCACTCATCTGGGTTTAATTTAAATAAATAGAATCGTCCGTGTGTGACTTAATGCTACTAGGCGACCGAACCGTTTAGAATCAAATCTTTCCCGGCAACAGCTATACGCCGGCCTATTACCACGCTCACCCAGAACGCCCCCCTCACCGCTCAAACAAAGGTTTTTCTTAACCTGAACTAAGCAAGTCTATTATACAACTTAAGAAAAGTTTGAAGATAAGCAAGTTAAATCTTGTATGTTTGAAATGTTTCGAACAACAGAAGCCAGTAGAGGCTAAGAATCCCGGTGTTCCACTGCATTAGTACTATCAATCATGCATAAAAACCAACTTATGCCGAATACATATCAAAACATAGGACAACCAAATCAAGCATCCACATCCATACACAAACAAATCTGGAACTTTTCCCCATCAACATTATATCTCCAGGCTTTACATAAGTAAACCGGATAGGTGTACAACCAGCCGTTAACAACGACCAACCACCCATCCGACAAAAGAACAACACCAAACTACCTGAGCACCCATCCCTACCAAAAACTTGCTGTGCTCATAGTACAAAAGGAAACAGAGGAATTTGGCCAACACCCACCAGATTTACATACAAAAGTACAATTCCAGGGACCAACCATAGGACTTCCTAATCTACCAGCAACCCAAGAAAGGAAAGGAAAACAAGAGGCGCCAGAATGATAAGAAGACAAACTGCCTCACAGAGATAATCCTGGTAACCGTCCTCTGTCGCATCCCGCCACAACCTCCAAACAAAACTCAGAGGATATAGTACCCAAGCCAGCAAAGTACGAAATGCTATTCCGACACACCGTACCTTTGCCCATACCCATCGCCAAGCAGCGACCATTCCCACCAAAAAGCACTTTTCAAAGCCAAAGCGCTTTGATCTCATCAATACCTGGGCACCCCTTTCAGCGATGGAATCATCCGTTCGCTGAGGTGATGAGGGAACCTCTTTTTCCACCCGAGGATCCACCACCATAGCGCCACGCCGTAGACGAAGACCGCTCTGGTTGACCGTTTCTTGCTTCACTCCACCCTCTATTTTCTCACCCTTGAGCAACGCTATCACCTTTCTCTCGAGTTTACTAGAATGGAGCTGATGTGAGAGACAAGCCATCGCCTCACCTTTTTTCCTTTTTATGAAGCGAAGTGACTTGCGCCCGGAGATTCCCTCGCGTGACCGTTAGGGCATAGGGACTACGACACCTAGGGTGTCTAGGGGAGTTTCGCAGAAAAAAACAAAGAAGGAAAGGATGCTATTAGAAACTAAGATTTGCAAGAGACAACAGTAAGCCTCGGATGAGAGCAAACCTATGGTACTAGCCACCCTAAAACGAGTATCAAGCCCTCGTCCGAGTGATGTGAAGGCCTCGACTTGAGAAACCCTATGACCTGGCAAAGCATCCAACCATATCCAAACCAAAATATCGGGGACGAGATTTCTTTTAAGGGGGATAGAGCTGTCACGGACCCAAATCCTAGGGTCATGTGGAATCCTGATAAGACAAAACTAGAAGTAGGAATCTCCAATTTCCTAATCCTAAAATTTTTCTTTCTAACCTAGGTGGAGTATTTTTAAACCTAAGGCATGGTTAAAACTTTGACGTCTAAAATGAAACTTTTTAACCTTTAAACATTGTTCCTTTACAACATGAGAGCATGCTTGTGCATAGAACCAATTCTGGTAAAAGGATTCTCTATACATTTTGAAATTGGAACCCTCATCTCATTACATGTTTATTTCCTACAACTCAAGGAAAATATTATGAGGGCACTATAACAAAATCTGATGCACTCGCATAAAGGGTAATGCCTGAACAAGGAGGGGCTAACCCAATTTCTCTGGACTAAACCACACAGGCTAAAATTATGAAAAAATTCCTATGGACGTCCTACCTCATGTTCACTCCACAGTAATTTTTACACAATTTAATAAGCAACCTTGATGCTTCAAACAAATAGAACAAAACAGCAACTTAATGGTGGGGAAAAATACCTCCAATCGGCTAAAAACAAACTCCACTTAAAAAGGGATTAAAAGCCATATAGGAAATAATTTATTCAAATACTAGGTTGGATGCCAAGATTTAGTATAATTTTTCTAGAATTTTTCTGGACTAATTGGACCTCCTAAAAATCCAAGCAAGGTTTAAAATACCCAAAATTTGTCGAATTTACGTGAGAAACAATGATAGATCTTTGAGTGAAACCAAAGAAAATGGGTTCTTCATCTACTCCTCTGTCTACGAAAAATTTTCATTATTTTTCCTAAACCACACAAGGTTTTATAGAGCTGCAAAGTCAAGGTGAAGAAATAAATCGAAAATTCACTTCCAAATGCAAATATACACAGAATTTACCCACTCCCACACTTTGATCTAGGTTACCACGATGTAGGACCAACTGTCAGCCTCAGCAGCTAGCTACCATGCGGTGAAATTCCTCTCCAGTGCCGAAGGCCGTGGGAGCCCGAGCCGACTGCGGCAGAGCGTCGTCGCCGCGTGGCTCTGAGGTGTCGATGCCGCGCTGCTCCTCTCCGATGCACAAAACCATCCCGCCTCGATCGCCTAACACCAAGACTCACCACGCAGCCAAGCAAACCCAGAGAGAAACCCCTAGACTCCCATTCTCCCCTCTTCTTCGACACCGGCCGAGAAGAAGACAACCACCGCCGTCGCCAAGAAGCCACGGTCGTTCTCTTCTCTTTCACATCCTGTAACCACCGCACAATGCCGAGCATTTTCGCTGTTGACCTCATCTCCTTTCATCCATTGTAGCTGTGGGAACGCCGACGCGTTCTACCGGAGTTTGGAGCACGTACCGAGCGCCGCCGCCGCACCCTCGATGCCGTTCCGAGCAATGTAGGCCGAGGCAGACCGAGCCCTTGTGCCCACACCTTCGCCACAACTCCCTCGACATTTCCCCTCAAGGATCCTGAAGAATGGTGCCTGAGGAGGTAGATCCCCGTCGTCTTCCCTAGCTCCGGCCGAAGTACCGCCGCAGGACTCCATCTCAAAATTAATCCACACCGGTGAGTCTATGCCAAATTCCTTGCGTTTGAACCATCTCGGGGTACCTATCTACCTAATGATTGACTTCTCCTAGCAAAGCATCGGCCGAGTCAAGCTGTCGCTGTCGACCTGCCGTTTCCATCACTGGCGCCGATTGGATCTCACGTCGCCAGGACCACCCAGGCTTCGCCAAGCCTATTGCACGCATGGGTAAGTACCTAGAACCTCTATATATGCTTATACATGCAATATCTCGGCACGAATCGGTATCTAGCTTAGTTGTACTCGACACCCGAACACGAACTGCTGCTCACACTCGTCGCCGACACTATTCCGGCCAACACTGTGCACAAGACCACCACCACCCGGTTCGCAATAGTGCACTCTTCCTTTTCTCTTTTGATCATCCCTGCTGAAACGCCGGCATTCGCCGCCGGCGTGGTCGGGAAAGACCTCCGGTCGTCGGAGCCCTTCTCCTTCTCCCTCCCACGCTCGCTGACAGCCGGACCCCACCAATCAGGCACCAAATCCCCTCTCAAACCCGCAGCCGCTGACCCATGGGCCCCACGCGTCAGGGAGACAGGAAGCAGCAGCCTTAGTAATCTTTTGTAGAGAGCAGAACCTCTCTTCAAAAATTCATATAAAATTCACTTGAAAACATTTTCAGATGAAACAAATTTCTGTGGACTCCTTAGATAATGAACTTTGATGTTGGTAAAACTAATTTTAGGGAGAACGTACATTTTAGGACAGTCAGCCTTTAGGGATTTATTAAAAATTCATTTTACCATATTTTTGAGTAAACTTAGATTCTATAGAATCTGCCAAACATGTTCTTTTAAAATGTAAAATAAAATTATATGCTTTCTGTGTAGTGTAATGCCTTAACTTAATTATAAATGAAGCTAGTGGGTCACTGCACCCTCCAACATGCAAAAATTGTAGAAAAATCAATTTTAAATCTCTTTGGGTGAAACAAGTTTCTATAAAACCAGGGGTTAATGAATTCTCATTTAGTAAAATGAAAACATGGCCACTCATCCACTGAAATATAGAGGGAAGACTCTAAATAGGTAGCCTAGGTAGTGAACTAGATAAATGTTATTTATATACACATCTAAATATGTGTGTGTGTGTACATATATATATATATATAGTTACATCTAAGCGATTGAGGAAATTGCATTTGCCGATAGGGGGAGTGTCTGCCCAAGTCGATTAAGGACCAAACTTGTGTCACCAACTTAAAGATACCGTATATCCACATGTGCTAGTATGGGATAGCCTTAGCCGAGTAATCTTCTTAGCACCTAGCCTTGCCTTATGGTAGGCCGAAGTGTATGGGTTCGAATAACCCAGAGGAACTTCCTATTTACCCCGACGTGGTAGTTTAGGCGACTAAGTCTATCCAATACAACGATATCATGCCACGTGGGTGGGTTCCTGTCGTGTCCGCCACCGCGGTGTTAAGTTAAGGTGAGGCCCGCCACTTAACGGTTCAAGGTCTTATTCCGGTATGACCTAGGATGGAGGAAACACATATCGTGCTGGTGCAAGGCTAGGGACTAAGTAGTGCAAAGGCTTCGTAGTGACCTCTAGACCGTACTCAATGTGTAGAGTATGGTGGTACCGACGGGTACCGAATAAACTAGAGTGACTCACTTCATGTGGGTAAAGCTGCACAAACTCTGCAGAGTTATAAAAACTAATCGATTAGCTGTGCTCACGGTCAAGAGCTCTTTGGTGAAGTTTCATGAGTATAGACTCAATTGTTTTAAAAACGTGATTATGTGATTTCAATAAAATGTGTTGAGTGGTGTGAGTGTGTTGACAATTATATACATATTGTGACTTGTTGTCATGGAGGATGACAAGGTAACGTTACGATGGAACCACACTTAAATTAATGATGAAACTTAGAAACTTGTTTTTGTTAATTGAAGCATCAACTCTTTTGCAAAACAATTGTGAACCAAAACTTGCTTTTCGCTGAAATGGAACCACTTATATAGCTCTCCTTGATATTATGCTTCGCATGTAGTATGTTAGGACTGATTGGTGCTTGCCAGTATATTAACTTGTTTAATGTACTGACTCTTGTCGATTGGAATATCCATTTTGGCTGCAGGTTTAGCTCTAGTTCTTATGTGATACGGATTCCCGATTTGCCTCTTCTAGGAAATGAACTTAACGGGGTAAGCCCCTAGTCAGTGTGCTTGTGGAATGGGTAGTAAGCCACTGTAGTTCGTTGTACTATGATGTTATACCTATTTGGCCAGTCGTCCTATGTAATAAGTGATATGGATGTAATCTGTAATTGTTATTCATTCTAGTCGTATTTACTATGTATGCTCATGCTTGAGAAGAAAATGTGAATCTAACACGCATCCTGGGAGTTAGATTCACATGAGTATGAGTTAGGAATATTTGAGACATTGTAGATCTTTAGCCATTTTGTCGAGTCTTCTGATTGTGTAACACATCTGGTCGCCACCTTCGAGTAGTTTGACGAGCACAATTCAGGTTGGAGTTGACTAGCATGCTAAAGGCCCAGCAATGTCTCACTTATTTCTCTCTCGGGACTTCGGATGTCTCGTTTTACTTGTCTTATGAGCTGAACCGTTTTAGCTCATATTGCAAATAGAACGAGAGGTTCGGCCGTCTCCGACAGCCTACCTCTCACACGTGGAGTACGAGGCAAACAGAGGTAAATTTTAGCCTAGACACCACATCTAAACTATCGAATACTACTCTAGTCTTGCGCAAGAACACCCGTCTTTATCAGGGGTCTTAGTACTACAGCACCCAACTTAGGGCGATGATCCCGTAAGCAAAATTAAAGTAAAGTAAAGTACTCAATGTAAATGCTTAACAACCAAAGTAAACACGAACACTTACTTTATTAAAGAAAGCATTTCCCTCATCCAAACTCGGTTAGGCACCGCATCCAAAGGTACAAGATAAAGTTACCAGGGGATGACGAGCCCAAAGCAGGTTCTAGCTAATCTGCCAAGAATCAGGACGTCAAGCAGGAGGAGAACCCAAAACTCAACAATCGCAAGACCGGATTGACTACGCCGTGCATCGGTCGCTCATCAACCAATCGGGCATCCTTGTCAACACCCTCAACAACATGATCAAGGACATGGTTGATTCCGGGGTTGCCAAATATCGTGCCAAGGGCCCAATTTTCCTCCCTCAAGGCAAATTCCAACCGTACAAGAGTTTGGCCACCGATGTACTGCAGTCCGTCCTCAGCCATACCCCCAGGTCATCCGATGGCATCGGCATCGGCACCCGAAAAGCCAATTGTTTCATCATCGGCTCAAAAGCAACCGGACTTCAGCCCTATACTTTTGTCCAGGCAACAACCTCTGCACGGAGGGCAAGACATCCCTTTGGCTGCTCAAGACCATATTGCGGCCATGTTCAATATGAATCGACCATCAGTTGAGCCGATTCCACGAGTGCCGATAGGGTCATTCTCTCCAAACTTGCAACAACACCGTATCGGTCCCCAGCTCAGTCATGATCAGCCACCCCACGGGGTACATCAGCCTCCTCAGCACCACATAGGGGGCAATTTTCATTCACAATATTAGCCTCATTCACCCCAGATGCCATATCGGCAGGCGCCACTTTAGTTCGATCAATTGAGCCAATACAGCAGCAGGTGCTAGGAGCACAGCAGCAAAAACCTTGGGCGGACATGATTGCAGATGTTATGAGGGAACAATTTGGTCTCAAGCCCAAGGACACAAGCATCATGTATCGGTACCCTTATCCAGAATATTTTGAGAGGGTTCCACTGCCTAGCCGATACAAAGTGCCAAACTTTTCCAAATTCTCAAGGCAGGACAATGTTTCTACATATGAACATGTCAGCCGATTTTTGGCCCAGTGTGGCGAGGCATTGGCTACTGACGCCCAGAGGGTTAGACTATTTCCCCTTTCTCTCTCCGGATCGGCTTTCACCTGGTTTTCATCTTTACCCTATAATTCGATGCAAAGCTGGGCCGATCTGGAGAAACAGTTTCATAGATACTTTTACAGTGGCATTCATAAGATGAAACTGTCCGATCTGACAGCCATCAGGCAAAAACATGATGAATCTATTTAGGACTATATTCAAAGATTCAGAGATATGAGAAACAGATGTTATAGCTTGGTCCTATCAGCCAACTAGCCGATCTCGCTTTCCAAGGTCTACTGACACCAATTAGGGAAAGGTTTTCGGCTCAAGATTTCGAGAGTCTAGCTCACTTGACCTAGAAAATATCGGTACATGAACAAAGATTCCACGAGGCTAAGAAAGCTCTTAAGAAGATCAATCACGTGACATATTCTTCTGGATTGGAGAAAGATAGCGACTCCAAAGTAGCAGATGATTGGGCTAGGAACAAAAAGGTTATCACCGCCAAAGGGTCAAGAATTTGGCCAAAGAAGAAAAATACGATTTTGACATCACTAAGGCCGACAAAATTTTTGATCTGCTGCTTTAGGAGAAGCAAATTCAACTACCAGCCGGTCACATGATCCCATCGGCTGAGGAACTCAAAAAGAGAAAATACTGCAAATGGCACAACACGGGGTCCCACAACACAAATGACTGTAAGGTGTTCCGACAACAGATCCAATTGGCTATCGAGGCAGGAAAGATTAAATTTGAAGACCCAAAGAAGCCAATGAAGGTTGATGGAAACCCTTTTCCCGTTAACATGGTTCAAGCTGATGGCAGGACAGCCGGTAGTGAACCCCCGAAGATGGATAGCTTGGTAAAATTTATGAAGGACTTCATAGAAAGGGAAACACCGCCATCTGCCAAGGTTGTCAGAAAACATAAGCAGGGAGACAATCGGCCGATGAATATTGATGGTAGTCCCTTTCATGTCAACATGGTCCACACAAGTGGTAGAGCAGACGATAGAAGGAATTATCGACAACCCAACTCTGCCAGGGTCATCAACAAGTTCCAAAAAAGATATGACAGGTAGGAAGACATTGACAGCTTTGATCCTCATTGGGGCTGTGAGTTTTTCGTTTCTGTTGGAACGAGGGCATGAGATTGCTATCAATTGAAGATTGTCTGGCATGCAACGATCGTGACGCTGATCACGCTGGGGAGTCTAGCCGATCCTGTTCTGAGAGGAATCTGCTGCCATAGAAGAAACTCCCTGTTCATCAAAGGCTAGGTCCAATTCATCAAGATTTTTTCCAAGATGACGATTATGAAGATGAAGACGAGACCATGAACCCGCAATGGTGCCCTTTTGACACTTTCACTAAGACTCAGAAAAGAGGGTACAACGGATGAAGAGCAGAGGTCGGCTGCAGGAGGTGCAAGCCAAAATGGACCATCGGCTGAAGAAAAAGAAGAAGCAACAACACCCAAGAAAGGAGTGGCGTGTGAAAAGCAAAGTTGTTTCAGCCGATGAAGCTCAAGCCGACAAGGCAAAAAGATTGGCCAAGGGAAAAGCTATGGCCTCTGTATCGGTCAACATGGTTTTTGTGCTGCCAGCTGAGTATGAAGCAGCCCAGGGCGATGCAAACATGGTTGAGGAATCCCTAGCTAAATTGGTATTGTCCCCAGAACAAGCTGTCTTCGAGAAACCAGAGGGGACGGGGCATCGGCATCTTAAGCCACTTTACGTAAAGGGATATGTCCATGGGAAGCCGATGTCCAAGATGTTGGTCGATGGAGGAGCTGCGTGAACTTGATGCCCTACACCACATTCAAAAAATTGGAAAATTGGAAAAGAGTTCTGATGACCTCATCAAGACCAACATGATCTTGAAAGACTTTGGAGGCAATCAGTTGGAAACCAAAGGGGTTTTGAATGTGGAGCTGACAATCGGCAGCAAGACTGTCCCTACAACCTTCTTTGTCATCGATGGGAAGATCATACAACCTGTTGCTGGGAAGGGACGGGATCCATGCCAATTGATGCATCCCTTCTACCATGCACTAGAGTTTAATCCAATGGCAAGGCGACAAAGTTGAAATTGTGCAAGCCGACAGGTCAGTAAACGTTGCCAATGCTGATTTAACCCTTTGGGAGATGGATGATATTGATTGCTTGTCTGGCAAGGTTTGGGAAGCTGATTATCTAAAAGTGTCCAATTCTGAAATCCAATTGGAGACGAAGAGCCCCAACTGCTGCTTTGAGGGCGTCGTGGAGGGATCAAGCGTCTACACAAAGGACACTGTAGATGATCTCGATGGCAAGCTAGGACAATGCTTTATGTCGGCCGACGACTTAGAAGAAGTCGATATAGGCTCAAGAGATAGGCCTAGGCTGACATTCATTAGTAAAAATTTGTCTTCTCAATTTAGAACCAAGCTTATAGAACTTTTGAAGGAATATAAAGATTGTTTTGCTTGGGAGTATTTTGAGATGCCAGGGCTTAGCCGATCGATTGTTGAATATCGGCTCCCTATCAAACCTACATATTGGCCATTTAAGCAAGCGCCTAGAAGGTTCAAGGCCGATATGTATGATGCTATCAAGGCCGAAATTACTCGTTTGTATGACGCCGGTTTCATTGGGCCTTGCCGATACGCTGAATGAGTTTCGAACATAGTTCCAGTGATCAAGAAGAACGGTAAACTTAGGGTGTGCATCGACTTTTGAGATCTCAATAAAGCCACCCCTAAGGATGAATACCCAATGCCGATTGCCAATTTGTTGGTTGATGCTGCTTCAGGGCACAAGATCATACGTTTTGTGGATGGCAATGCAGGATACAATCAAATTTTTATGGCAGAAGAACACATCCACAAGACTGCTTTCAGATGCTCTGGCGCAATCGGCTTATACGAGTGGGTTGTAATGACCTTTGGTCTGAAAACGCTGGAGCTACATATCAAAGGGCCATGAATTACATTTTTCATGATTTAATCGGCTTATTGGTTGAGATCTACATTGATGATGTGGTTGTAAAATCCAAAGAAGTTGACGATCATATAGCCGATTTGAGAAAAGTTCTCGAGAGAACAAAGAAATATGGCCTGAAGATGAATCCTACAAAATGTGCTTTTGGTGTGTCGGTTGGACAGTTTTTGGGTTTTCTTATCCATGAAAGGGGGATTGAAGTAACTCAGAGGAGCATTGATGCAATCAAGAATATTCAGCCTCCGCAGGACAAGAAACAATTGGAATCCCTGGTCGGCAAGGTAAATTCGGTTAGAAGGTTTATTGTCAATATGTTTGGGAAGATGGAGCCATTTACACCTTTGCTTGAGCTGAAAGCCGACCAGTAGTTTACTTGGGGGCAGAGCAACAAAAGGCTTTAGACAACATCAAGGAATATTTGAGTGCCCCTCCAATATTAATTCCTCCACAGAAAGGGGTGTCTTTCAAGTTATACTTGTCAGCCGATGAGAAGTCAATCGGCTCGGTATCAATCCAGGAGTTCAAGGGTAAAGAGAGCAATTTTCTATTTGAGCAGAAGGCTTTTGGATGCTGAGACAAGATATTCCCCGGTGGAGAAATTATGCCTATGCCTGTATTTTTCATGCACGAAGTTAAGGCATTATTTGTTATCCAATGAATGCACTGTAGTCTGCAAAGCCGACGTGGTCAAGTATATGCTATCGGCTCCAGTGCTAAAAGGAAGAGTTGGTAAATGGATTTTTGCCTTGACGGAGTTTTATCTCAGGTATGAATCACCCAAGGCAATCAAGGGACAGGCCATAACCGATTTCATCGTTGAACATCATGATGACTCAATCGGCTCAGTCGATATAGTTCCTTGGACTTTATTTTTTGATGGATTAGTTTATACTCATGGCTGCGTATCGGCTTGGTTATCATATCACCTAGGGGGCAAGTTTTCAGATTGCTTACACAATCAGGCCCTATGCTACTAATAACCAAACCGAATACGAAACAATTATAAAAGGATTGCAACTTTTGAAAGAAGTTGAAGCCGATTCCGTGGAGATCATGGGTGATTCCTTGTTGGTCATCAATCAGCTATCTGGAGAGTACGAATGCAAAAATGATGCGTTGACGACCTACTACGAAAAATGCCAAGAGTTGATGGAAAATTTTCGGCTAGTAACCTTGACGCATATTCCTCGAGAGCAGAATGCTGAAGCTAACGATTTGGCTCGGGGGCATCGGGATACAAGCCGATGGTCAAGGACATCGAAGTTGAAATTGCTGCAATTACAGCTGATGATTGGAGGTATGACGTTTATAATTATCTCAAGAATCCCTCTCAATCGGCTTCAAGGAAATTGCATTACAAGGCATTAAGACATATGCTACTCGAGGATGATCTATATTATTGGACGATTGATGGAGTGCTACTCAGATGTTTAAGTACCGATCAAGCCAAGGTTGTGATAGGTGAAGTGCATGAAGGCATATGTGGTACTCATCAATCGGCTCACAAGATGAAATGGTTGCTTCGACAAGCTAGGTATTTTTGGCCGACGATGTTGGTGGATTGCTTCAAGTATTACAAGGGTTGTTAAGATTCTCAGAAATTCAGAGCAATTCAACGGGCACCAGCGTCGGCTATGAATCTCATAATCAAGCCGTGGCCATTCAGAGGTTGGGGAATTGACATGATTGGCCAGATTAATCCGTCCTCAAGCAAAGGACACAAGTTTTTGTTGGTGGCAACCGATTATTTCATGAAGTGGGTGGAAGCAATTCCTTTAAAGAAAGTTGATTCTGGGGACGCGATCTAGTTTGTTAAAGAGCACATTATCTATCGATTCGGTGTTCCTCAAATGATAACAATCGATCAGGGATCTATCTTCGTGTCTGATGAGTTTGTCCAGTTTGCAGAGAGCATGGGGATCAAATTACTGAATTCTTCACCATATTACCCGCAGGCTAATGGAGAAGCAGAGGCATCCAATAAAAGTTTGATCAAGTTAATAAAGAGGAAGATTTCTGATTATCCAAAGCAATGGCACAATCGATTGGCTGAAGCATTATGGTCCTATCGGATGGCTTGTCATGGATCGATTCAAGTGCCCCCGTACAAGCTAGTTTATGGACATGAGGCCGTTTTGCCATGGGAAAGCATCACCGGCTCAAGAAGGATTGAATTACAAAATGAATTGATAGCTGATGACTATCACAATCTTATGGTGGATGAATCAGAGACTTGGTTCAATCCAGGCTGCGTGCTTTGGAAAAGGTGACTAGAGATAAAGAAAGGATCGCTCATCATTACAATAACAAGGTCGTGCTGAAATCATTTTCAGAAGGCGAGTTGGTTCGGAAGTTGATCTTGCCGATTTGTACTCGTGACAATAAATTTGGCAAGTGGTCACCAAATTGGGAAGGGCCCTTTAAAATTTATAAGTGTGTTTCCAAAGGAGCATATATGTTGCAAGGACTTGATGGAGAAATCTTTGGAAGGACTCTCAATGGCAAATACTTGAAGAAATATATCCAAGTGTGTGGACCAATTCATGATTCGGCTATATTGAGCCGATACATGGTAGCCGATGTGTTTACATCGCCTTTAGATGGCCGATATGGCTCATATCGCCCTTAGTCTCTTCACATTTATCATAATCGGTTGTGCTCCGTCGATGTGTGATGGCCGATATAAGTTATATCGCCCTTAGTTATATCATTCCTATCATAATCGGTTATGATTTAATGTATACATGATGGCCGATTTCGTGTATTGTCCTCGAGTTATAATTTTATCAATGATCAATTGACATTGTAAAATTAGGGGGACATATGTCATACACAAGTGAAACCAGGTGGACTTCAAAATTTTTGTGGACTTCGAAAATTTGCAGAATAGATTATGAGAATCGGCAGCAGAAATTATATTACAAGATGTGGAGCCAATTACAAAGTTTGTCGACCTGAAAAGTTATATTACGAGTATTTGCAGGAGTTCACAAAATGTCTAAGTCCTAGACTATTACAATCAGCTTAATGAGATAGAAAGTCATTTATGGCTGATATTGCTTTGCGTCGGACTTGGTCAACTTCTTCCATAGCCTTGGCATCAGCTGCATTGGTTCTTGGGATTGGCTTTAAAGCTTTTGTTAGATCCATCAGATTCTTCATAGAGGACTTCAACTTTGACTTTTGATCCTCGATGGCTTTGGGGAGATTGGCAATGCGTTGTTCTTCCGATGATATATCGGCATCAAGCTTGGCAAGTTCGGCTGCCACTTCTTCTCTCCGCTTGCGCAGCCGATCAAGGTTGGTGTTGGGCTCGGTCGTCATCTCATCCAGCTTGGCCTTCTCAACAATAATTGCTTGTCGATTGGCTTTGACAGTTGCCTCCAGGGCCTTCTTTTCTCGTCGATCGGCTAATCTTTGCATGACCCTTTCAAATTTGTGTCGATGAACCTCAAGGTAGGCAGCCAGGGAGATAATGTCAGCCAATTGATATAGGAGCTGGTCTTGGATCTCTTCAAATCTGCCCCTTATTGCTCTGCAATCGGTGACTAAGAAGGCAAGGGAGCACTCCAGACGCTTGGCTATATCTAATAAAGTTGCCCTCAGGTCATCGGCTATAGGGGCCGAGGTCTTGTTGGTATTTTCCTCGTCATCCATGAACTCCTTGATATCAAATGGAAATAGATCGGCTAGAGTCTGTAGAGCGGAAATTGAGATGGTTAAGTTCTAGACGATTTAAACAACCGATTTAGAGTCGAGAAGAAAGAACTTACTGGAATGACGGGAGCCGATGAGACTTCTTCCTCAATGTTGTGGTTGCCCCTAGCCGATGGAGTCCTTTCGCTTGATACATGGGGGCAGACATTGGAGCGCGAGGAGGCTGCAGAAGGGAAAGAAATGCAAGTTTGATCTGGCATCGGCTAACTGAAAATTTAAAAGAGTTCAAGTATGGGATTACTAATGGTGGCGGAGCTGGCCTTTTCCTAGTGGCTAATCTTTTCTTCTACAAGGCAAAGTTTTATGAGAGCCAGAATACGATAATTCAAAATGAATCAAGCTTTGGAGAAGTACTTACCGGTTGAGGGCGAGTTGGACGTTTTGGAGGACTTGGAATCTCTCGAGGGGTTGGGTCATCGGCTGGCGGCGTTTGCACGTTTCTTCTTGTATCACTCATGGTTGTCGCCGCTTCGTCAACAGCCTCAGTGATTTCCTCATCCATCACCGCTTGATCGATGGCTTCCTCCATGGCTGGGTCCAACGTCGGCTGGTCATCGGCTAGGGCTGTCTTTTGTTTTTTGGAAGTTTTCTTCTTTGCAGCCGATGGATCGACAACCGATGGATTTGTCCTCTTCTTCCTTTGAAGTGCCTCGTGGGTTTGGCTGTGCAGCAGGGAGGTCACCTTCGGCGCGTTATAGCCGATTAACAAAGGGGCAAGGCCGCCACTTGGGATGAGTCCTGTGGCATATTTGATGGCAATTCCAGTGTTGCTGATATGAGAAGGAGAGGAATCAGTTGTCTACAAATACAAGAAGATATGGTTAGATTCTACAAAGTGTTGGCCGACAGATGAAGAAATTGACAAAGGAAGGAACACTTACTTGAGGAACCGATTCTGGAAGGATGGTGGTGAGGTACATTGAGGCCGGTTGATGGAAAATGTGCTTTTTCAATTCAATCCACCATTGCTTGAAGGCCGAACTTCTCATCATGGCCAGCTCCAAGTTCTCAATACTGCCGAGGGGAGGGCCTTTGATACTTAGCAGCCTATCCATCATGAGGCCTGAGCTGATTTCCCCTCTGGTTTCGATCTTGTCAACAAAGTACAATCCAATCGGTAGCTGGCCCATTCCCATCTGTCTAGCAGCTAACATTGGGTGATAGAATTCATAAGACAGTGGGATATTCCTTCCCTGATGGATGCCGTCTGGAAGGATACATGGGGAGATTGCAACTAAGAAGGTTTCCCTTGATTTTTCATATCTCTCGGAGTTGATTTCATTGAATCTAAAGTCATGAGGGAGTTCAAAATCCTCATAGTCTGCATAAGGAAATTAGATTCTTGTATTCTTGGGAAATCCATCATATAAGTTGATGAACCAATCGACAAGGAGCTCAGCCAATCTTGGAGCCAGAGTAGGAGGTAGCAGCTTCCCCATATGACATGCATCGGCGCATGGTAACTTCTTCGCCATCCTCATTGGTAATCAGCTATGTCCTTGGAAATTTGACTTTCACTAGCTCATGCCTCCCAACAACCTTTTGGGTATGAAGAATCAACCACAGTTGCAGGAACCACCATGGGCCACTAGTACTTATAGTCAAATTAGCGGCAATCTTAGCCGATGCTGCATTCATCATTTGATATAGGTAGCCCAGCAGATACTTGCCCAGGGGACTGATTGTTTTTCTACAAGGGCTTCGGCTATGTGCTGCCAGTTTGAAGTGGGGCCGCAACTTGAGCCACAGAATACAAACTTTTCCAGCCACATCATCAGGAAGGCTACATGCTCTCTAGGGCTTACAGAGTCGATTCCCATATTCTGACTTGTAAATCCGTTCAAGCCTCTGATAGCCCTAGTTTTGAAAGAATATTGGCACTTGGTGTTGAATCAGACAGGATTGACCAATGTAGTGATATCCAAGCCAGTGATCATGGTCACATATATCAAAGTTGGTGTCATTGGTCCTTGCTGAAAGAAGAAGGCATTGAAAGTAGTTGACTAGAAATAACTTGCAGTCGACAGCAGGGGTGCGTCTTTAGGCATATCGGCTAATGTAAGGGTCAGGCACTGCACTATCCTTAGCTCTTCCCAGTGAGCATACTTGCTAGCTGACATCCTAGCATACCAAGCTGGCCAAGACTTGTCTGTTGAGGGCCATGATTCAAAGGTCCCAATCCAGTGGGTTAGGCTAGGGTTTGCTAACCTATAAGGAATCCTGTTGGTTTCAGCATTAATCACTTTGGTTGGGTCCTCGTTGCCGATTGGGCCAAGAAAATAGCGATTGGTGTGAATGAGAGAGGGGATTGCAATTTGGTGGGTAAGATGCTACAATGAACAAGAAAGGAAAAAAGCAAATTACAAAGGGCAAATGCCAGATTGCGAAAAAAGAGAAGTTAAAGCCGATGGAGCTTACCTCTGAGAATTCGGCTGATGGCACCGTGGATGGGGTGGTCGAAGTCGACATCGCTAAGGAAGAGTCCATTGCCGCGCGGAGGACGCCTGCGAGTTCGTCGAGAATGCCGAGGGGTTGCCGATGCAGATTGGAATTGTTTGGAGCTAAGACGGCGGAGGCAAAAGTGACGGCGTGAAAATTCTAAGGCGATGGCTGTTATTAAACAAACATGGTGATGGCCGAAACGGAAAAGCCCTAAAATCCCTCCAAGATAAGATTCGGCAAATCCGCAACATTAACAATATAGTGGACTTGAGGGGCATGTGTTAACGACCAAATTTGGTAAGCAAATTATCAGGTTTGGATCTTAAGCCGAAGCCGATTTGAAGAGAATCGAGTTCTTCTGAAGACGAAGTGCTCGCCAAGTGTAGACCGAATCGACTGAGGGTTTGGTCGGCTGGTGATCAAATCGGCTAAGGTAACTGTCGGTTGATACCGAATCGGACAAGGATAGCCGATGCAGCCGATTCCAATAAGGACAGTTGGTGAACTAATCCAGAGGAAAAAGGGCATTGGAATTATCCTCGGATTCGGGTTAAAGTGCTTCATGAGGATTGCCATACATGGATAGAGTCCAGGAAATGCAATTGTATCTATTAATTAGGTTATTTTAAATAGTTTCCTTATAATGTCGGTGTTTGTTTTAGGCATATCTATAATTCAATTTGTAATAGAGATAGGAATTGTGTCCGTCATGGATTTATCTTGTATCTGGGTATAAATACGACCCACGACCCTGTTAAGAAAACAACAACCAAGTTCAATACAACCTTTGGCGCATCGCCAACCTTTTCTTTTAATAGTTTTGACGAGTTCTTACTTCTAGTTGGGCTGCATCGTTTGATCTCCAGCGAAAAGGTAAATCTTGTCACAGCGGCTTGCGTTCTCGGGATTAGTGCTTCCATCATTATGATACTCTAATCTTGTTTATGTAAATCGTTCATTTATCATATATACTATATAACCTAGATCGATAATGCGATCTAACCCTAATCGGCTAGTCTCTGTTACTAGACAACAGCCGATAGGGTTAAGTTTTGTCATTGATTTAGATTATATAGTGTATCCACCATCTCGAAAGGTGTTCATAGATCAGTATAGATCCTATGCTTCTTTTTATACTTAATGCTGCATCGGTTAGGTCCGACCTATTAAGTCGTTCTTAGAATTATAACAGATCTATTATTTCATGATCATTATTAGAGATAGTATCGGGGTTTCAGTCGATCTTATCTATTTTAACTGTCTCGTATGTTTTATATTTGCTTGATATGTTAAAGCTGCCCTTTATATTAAGATCTCGCTATAATCAAATATGTTAAGCTTGTTATCGATCTGTTAAGTCATCTTAACACTAGATCGGTTCTTGTTTAATATATTTGGTCTATGATGATATCTTAGTATAAAGTGGTATCAGAGTACTAGCCGGTACACTTTTAATCTACGACATCGGCTACGCTATAAATATATATAATCTGCATATTAAAGTACTTTTAGGCTTAAGTGATTTATACTGTCTCGGTGCGCTACCGATCTATCCCAATCACTTAGTTTAAATGTATTTTGATATTTAGATTATGTATTATGAATATCTTCAACCGATCGATTAGATTTAATCATCTAGCGGATTCAGTGCATACCGCATCGGCTTAACAACATACGATACGTCATCGGCCACCAGCCGATCGACTATCGTTTGCAGACTAATAACTTATTTCTTTGTTCTTATTGATTGCGGGATCAAATCAACTGGCACGCCTACGAACCTAAGAAGCAATACTTTGGACCTGCACTAGAGTAAAGCAAATCTCTCAGGCCAGTGAGCGGTTTTCCAAGTCAACTCCGGTACAATTTGGAATCAACAGACCCTGAGCCAAGCCTCACGCTGCCCGACCCCGCCTCACGACCCCGCACTGACGCGCTGCTCCGTCACGCCACTCGCGTGCACCCCGCACTGAGTCCGTGTCGGAGCCGCTCTCACGCGTCGCACCGCATCCGCCCACATCGCGCCGTCCTTAGCCGCGCCAAACCCTAACCCCAACCGAATTTCGCCGCCTTTTCTTTCTTTGAGTCCGAGAAGAACGGCGAGAAATCCACGTCGATTCGTGCCAAATACGGACTCTGAAAATCCCCTATAAAACTCCCCACAACCCCCGCATTGTTTCCCCTCTGTCGCCAGTCAAAATTGTGCCCTAATTCGCCGAATTGCTTTTTCGCTGCCGCGTGCCGCCGCCTTTGTCTATGTTGCCGGTGAGTCCCGCTCTCTCTCTCTTCATTATCCCGTGCACAAAACCCTAGCCTTCCCGTGAGTTTGCGCGTCACGTGGAACTGTAGTGTCGCTCCGCGCCGCATCCCTCAACCTGCGCCGCCGTCCGCCGCCATCGCTTGCGTCGCCGGCAATCTGGCCGGCCGCCACACGGCCATGGTCGTTGTGCCTAGCTCGGCCGCCGCCCTGGTAACCCTAGCCACAACCCGAGCTGTCCAATCTACCGTGCGGTAGATCGGGTTCGTCCAATCCCACGTGCTTGCACAGCCACCACGCTGGCGCCACGTGGTGTCGTGTCAGTGCCACGTGTGCCCATGTGCCACACCGCACCGCGGCCGCTCCCGTGGACCTGGTCCACCAGAGACCGATGTCCCGTTCCCTCGCTTGCGTCATCACTTGCGTCAGTGCTTGCACGCTGATAACATCAGCCCTACCTGATTACATCAACTCAGGACTTAATTGCGCAATAAATTATTAAGGAATTTTTTGTTTTAGTAATAAACACAGATAATCTTCAAAAAATTATATCTTTTTAATCCGAGCTCCGCTTTAGTCCATTCAAATTTCATTAAATCTAGAAAAATGTCAAGAATCCATTAAAAATAGTTTGGTGTGCTGTTTCAGTAGACTTTTTAGCATGTTTGTTTGAGCGCATTGTTTATCGTGTAGATTTCGGCAGTTCCGACGATCCCGTTTATTTCGAAGTAGTCGCAGAAGTTCCCAATCTTCAGAGCAAGGCAAATCATACTTTAGATTGATCATATTGTGCCTATTTTTTCTAAATGACTTATTTCTCTCAAATATTGCATATATTTTAGAATGTCATTTTATGGGATTGTTTTACCTATTATACTCAGCCATATGACTTGTTTACCTTATACCATTGATAACTTGGGTTTAACATGATTAGGTATTAGTTTAGGACATGCTTAGCCTGGCTTGGATCAATTAGCTCATTAAAGGGAATCATATTATTTAATTACTATAGTGGAGATTATTACATAGATGATGTCAAGTATGATATATTGTAATATTAATATTAAAACATGACAATGGTGCACTGTGGGTACAATGGTTTTGGATAGTAGCGCCTATGGTAGTTAAGGACCGGTTCTCGGGAAACCCTGAAAGAAATACCATTCGTACCACAAGTCAGCATGGGTAATGGCTGGATCTGTAGTGTAGTTGTCTCTAGCTGACGTACCCTAGTGAGGGTGGGCGTGATGGAGTTGAGTCGGCCCCGGTTAAAAGGGTCGATCAGCTACCGAATTCACCATGGCACGCGGGGAGGGGGCTGCCCATTGCCTTGATGGGAGTGGGGGCGAAACCTTGGTGTGGTACGATTGGGTTGGGGGGGGGGTTATTCGAAGGGTCCTGTCACAGTCCCTTTTCTGGGGTATCATGGTAGTACACCGACACACGAAAACGTGTCATGGGGCTGTGTCTTATTGGTACAGCTGTACACCTCTAATCAAAGTTAAAAACTATTCGAATAGCCATACCCGTGGTTATGGGCGATCAACCAGATTCATCGTGATTAGTCTTGTGGAGATTATGGCAATCGGGTATCCACATGGCAAGCTTATCCGACTGGAGATAGGGATAGGTTGTGCCTATCAAATATGTAAACCAACTACGACTTGGGTATTACGTTGCCGATTAGATAAGGCAACGGCTCATAGTCACGATTTGGTAAGATTGAGGAAATCGACTTAGAGTAAGATAGGGTTTCCGATCTGTAAGCCCACCTCCCAAGACTATATAAGGAGGGTAAGGGGCGTCCCTTGAGGGATATACGATTTGATAAGCAAGAGCTTTAGACACACGAAATCAATAAAGACACTCGGCGGATCGAATCCACCGAAACAGGAGTAGGGTATTACCTCACGAGAGGGCCTGAACCTGTCTAAATCTTCTTCTTCTTCTAACCCATTGTGCTTGGCGATCTCGACTGCGACCCCAGAAATTCTATTGCCGAAACCAAGTTTCGACAGTTGGCGTGCCAGGTAGGGGCACGCGTCGAGACTTCTTCAACAATCTCGCCGACAAGCGTGATGGGATCCTCCTCAGGATTCGGCGACTTCGCCGCCAACTTCCTCAACGACTCCTCCTTCGACTCGGACTCAGACCAGTCAGAAGGAAAGACCCACTCGGTGCCGTTCGGGCTCCCCAATAGCGCCGAGATCTACAACGACGTCTTGAAGACCAAGATGCGATCTACTTTCTCCAACAACGGACTTCACTCGGCACCATTCGGATTACTGAATACCGCCGAGATCTGCGCCAATTTTCTCACCTCCCCGACGGAGGCGATCTATTCGGACGAAGACCTCTCGGTGCCGTTTGGGTTACCAAACGCCGCCGAGATCTACAAGAAACTTCTCTCCCGAGTCGGCGGTGATCCACTCGGAGGAGCCTACTCCCCAAGCTCGACTCGGGTGGAACGATCCGATCCGGGTTACCCAGATCAAGGGAGGTCGCCGTCATCCTCCCATCATTCGGCTCCCGCTCATCTTCGGAGCTCAATGGATACCTCGCTCCGCCGCTCGACAACCTCTACGGCATCCCTCGACGAAGCCGACAACTCCGACCGCCGCATGGACTACGAGCCGAAGTGCTTGACGTCCTCATGGCCGAGCCGGACGAGTCCGACTCAGCCATGGCCAGAAGGCTTGCTGAAGAAGAGCGAGTCAGGGTGGAGCTTGAGCGCAAGACAGCCGAGGAGGAGAAACAACGCAAGGGACGGGCCGA
Organism: Oryza australiensis; assembly: GCA_019925245.2. Taxonomy (NCBI): domain Eukaryota; kingdom Viridiplantae; phylum Streptophyta; class Magnoliopsida; order Poales; family Poaceae; genus Oryza; species Oryza australiensis. The sequence goes on along the minus strand of JAIFGZ020000225.1, from coordinate 1,522,258 downwards.
CAAAAGAAAGCGGGATCTACGTGCGGCGGACGATCCGCCCGAGGCCATACTCCAAACACGGGTCCGCAACACCAATATCTTCCGGACGCCACGCGAACGCGTCGCCGCACTCACGCTCTTGGACACCGTCATGGAGACGGCTCCCGCCAACGTAACTCCTATACTTGACAAGATCAAGACCATCGTCGCTGCCACGGCTAACGGCCATCCCACCACTTCGGCACGAAGGCCGACTGAATCTGTGGCCGAAACGCCAGACAAGAGCCGGCTTCCACCTCTAAAGTCAGGAGACTATAGGAGGCCCGAGCCGGCTCGGTCGACAACTAGGCCAAGAGGCCCACCTCACGAGTCCACGCTGAAGTACCAAGAGCGACGGCCGACTCCCGTGACAAACGACATGGACGACCATCCGTCCACCACCGAGTCCGCCGCAAGTTCCGGCTACCCAACCAGCCAACCGAAGACCCCGCCGAGTGATCTGCGGGGAAGTCCTCGATCGCCTCTACCGGGAGCGGGACCGACACACTCGGGAAGATCGGAGGGGATCACCCGATAGCGGCGACGACGGAGTACCGACCTTCACTCGGGAGCTTCGCCGAGTGCATTGGCCCATGGTTTTAAGCCCACAGGAATCGAAGGTACGACGGCAAGACCGACCCCGAGTCATGGCTTACCGTGTATACTCTCGCCATCCGCGTAGCGGCGGCAACAACAAGGCTATGGCCAATTATTTGCCCGTGGCCCTCGCCAACTCAGCCGGGAACGCTCACGAACTGCCAAGAGGCTCAATCGGCTCGTGGAGCGAGCGAGGGACCACTTCATCGCCAACTTCCGGGGCACCTTCGAGAGGCCCAGACACACTTTGACTTATACAATGTCATTCGAAGCCGGACGAGCCTCGAAGGATTACATTCGGCGTTCTCCGAAAAGCGCAACAAGATCCCCAACATCACCGATGACATCATCATCGCCGCCTTCCGAAGGGAGTCCGTGATGAACTGTTGATCGGGAAGTTCGGCGCAAGCCACCGAAAACGGTGAAACAAATGTTCGAGACGGCGAACTCCTACGCCAAGTCCAACGATGCAATCAAGGCGGCACACCAAGACCTGGTTGCCACAACGCCCGATTCTCAACACCGTCGCCGAGTTGCGGCTTACGACGCGATCATGAACGATCGTGAACGCTCGGTGCACGCATCATCTACAAGCAATTCTCAGAGCAATATGCGGCATGGTTAAACAAGAAGCCGACTAATGAAACCGATCCATCGGGAACCAAGAAGAACAACCCGACTGGAAATTCAGAGCCTTTTCAAGACCACGTGGGTGAGCTGAATCACATCTTCGGGGGCCGCAGGCTTGTGAGTCCAAGAAGAAGCAAAAGCCGATGGACCGCGAGGTCAACACAGCACAACCCGAAGTCCCACAACATCTACGATGGTCGGAGGTGGCCATCACGTTTAATCGCTCGGATCATCCCGACGAGTGATTCACCTAGGCGATCCCTTGGTACTTGACCTAGTGGTTCGAACATCAAGTCGAGCGCGTCCTCTTCGATGGGGGCAGCGTCCTCAATCTCCGTTCGTCAAGACCGATGAGATACAAATCCCGAGAACCGAGTTGAAGGCAAGCTCAGCCCCTTCCACGGAGTGATCCCGGGCTGTCGCCCACACCACTCGGGCACATCGCCCTTTCAGTCACCTCCGGAGTTCGCGAGAATTTCCGAACGGAGAATACCACCTTCGGGGTGGTCGACTTCAAAGACGGCCTACCACGTGATCATCGGAAGGCCTGCACTCGCCAAATTCATGGCGATACCACACTACACTTACCTCTGCATGAAGACGCCTAGCCCTAACGGCGTCATCGCCCTGCGCAGCGACGTCAAACAAGCCTTCACCTGCGACAAAGAAAGCTGCGATATAGCCCAATCTTGTGAGAAATCACGTGGCCAGGAAGAAATCCGACTGGCTACATCAACATCCGAAGAGGGTGAAATTTCTACAAAGAGGATAGCCAAGTCGGAACAAGGCGACGACAAAACGAAGAAAATCTTCCTTGATCCAGTCGGCAAGATATATTCAAGGACTTAGAAGATACCATAGTCGCAATGTTCGGGCGTGAGCTCTCATTTTCGATGATTTGGTTCTACGCAAGATCCAGACCATCAAGGACCATCACAAATTATCTCCACTATGGGAAAGACCATACATAATCGCTGAGGTGACTAGGTAAGGAGCATTTCGCTAAAGCGCGAAGATGGATCTATGGTGAAGAACTCCTGGAATATTGAACATCTTCGACGACACTATGCTTAAATTGCCGTAAGTTTTATGTTGTTCTTGACTGCCAACCTCAAGCAAGATGACTTCTTGAGTTGACAGTCGGGGGCTGCATACGTGTCAATAAAGCATGGTTTTATTCGACAACTTGTTTATATTTGGTTTATCATTGTTTAATGTTTCTTGATTTTAGTTTAATAGATAAGGACTGAGAATTTTTTGATGACCTAATCAAGCTTAGGCTTGGTGACAGTCGGACGAAAATTACTTAAGAAATTTTCTATGAAGACTCGGGTCAAGGCATTAACATAAATAAGCTAGATACCTACAAGTTCACATCGGAGGCATAAAGAGACCAAGATGATTAGATGAAGTGGCGGGGACGACCTCGAGGCTTTGTAAAAAGACTTGAGGGTTTTTGCTAAGTCGTCTCGTGATTGGGCCGAGCCCATGAGAGACTTGCGGCCCGGCTAAGGTGTGGCTTGACACGTGTCCTTAGGGACTTAAGTGGATGGACTTAAGCAGATTTGCCCGGCAATATGCACGTGTTACATAGCCCAATACCTTTAAAATCCTTTCATACCGCGGTTTGCGTAACTTCATGAGAAGTTGGCACGATGCAATTTGAAAGGTGACAAACGCTTAAGCTTTTCATGGCTGTCCGATGACAGGACTGTTTGGTTTCTAAGCATTTGATTAAATGATTATATCAATACTATTTTTTCCCACCTTGGTGAAGATCTTTTTAGATTAAGACCAATATTATGGCAGGAGCTATTTAATATTTTGGTCGTATTTTTCGATGACTGAAAAATTTGTTTACCCATGAGGGTTGACTAAATTATTTGTCCCGAGATGACTCGGACAAGTTAACTCGGATGAGCATGAGCTTACCGAGTGTTTTTACCCACGAGGGTTGATGAGATTATTTGTCCCGAGATGACTCGGACAAGTTAACTCGGATAAACATGAGCTTGCCGAGTGTTTTTACCCACGAGGGTTGATTAAATTATTTGTCCCGAGATGACTCGGACAAGTTAACTCGGATGAGCATGAGCTTGCCGAGTGTTTTTACCCACGAGGGTTGATTAAGCTATTTGTTCCGAGATGACTCGGGCAAATCAACTCGGATAAGCATGAGTTTGCCGAGTGAATTGATTTTCTTACCCATGAGGGTCGATAGAATTACTTGTTCTGAGATGACTCGGGCAAGTTAACTCCGGATGAGCATGAGCTTGCCGAGTGAATTGATTTCTTACCCATGAGGGCTAAATAAATTATTTGTTCCGAGACGACTCGGCGAACTACTCGGATAAGCATGAGCTTGCCGAGTGATGTGATTTTTATGATTGCTTTAGCTTGTGCTAAGCATTTATATGAGAATTATTTGTTTTGAGATGACTCGGGCAAATTTCCGAGATGACTTGGGAAGATCAGCTTGGATAAGCATGAGCTTACCGAGCGAATTGATTTCTTACCCATGAGGGATGATTGAAATATTTGTTCCGAGATGACTCGGGCAGATCCACTCGGATAAGTATGAGCTTACCGAGTGCTTTTCATCCATAAGGATTGGTTGAGTTATTTGTTCTGAGGTGACTCGGGCAAATTCACTCGGATGAGCATGAGCTTACCGAGTGATGAAATTTATATAAATACTTTAGCATGAGCTAAGTATTCATATGAGAATGATTTTTTATAGTTCTTGACTATATGCTTAGTCTGTTTTTGACTAACCACATAGTCGGGGGCTACACCTAATTAGGTGCATCAGGAGATGCACCTAGATATTTATTTTTGAGAATTTTTAAGATATTTTCCAGCCCTTCATAGTCTTTGGAGCCACTCGGGAAGATTCAGGCAGAGATGATGGAATCACTTGTTGCCAGAAGCACTCAGCCAAAGAGATTTTTGGCTGCGTACTTGAAGCTGAGTTGTCTCGTCGACTGAAAAGGACTCGGGGGCTACTGTAGAGATTATGGCAATCGGGTATCCACATGGCAAGCTTATCCGACTGGAGATAGGGATAGGTTGTGCCTATCAAATATGTAAACCAACTACGACTTGGGTATTACGTTGCCGATTAGATAAGGCAACGGCTCATAGTCACAGTTTGGTAAGATTGAGGAAATCGACTTAGAGTAAGATAGGGTTTCCGATCTGTAAGCCCACCTCCCAAGACTATATAAGGAGGGTAAGGGGCGTCCCTTGAGGGATATACGATTTGATAAGCAAGAGCTTTAGACACACGAAATCAATAAAGACACTCGGCGGATCGAATCCACCGAAACAGGAGTAGGGTATTACCTCACGAGAGGGCCTGAACCTGTCTAAATCTTCTTCTTCTTCTAACCCATTGTGCTTGGCGATCTCGACTGCGACCCCAGAAATTCTATTGCCGAAACCAAGTTTCGACAAGTCTCATTCTAGTAAATGAATTTGATTAATATTACTTGATTAGAAAGATGGATGGTTGGGTCTGTTGCAACGTGGGGTTAACGTTGGATAGTGATTATTTTAATATTGCTTAATTATATATTACTGTTTTACTACTTTCAACTATTATTTTTGTGAAATGATGTTTATGCAAATGAAACCATATCCTTCCTTGTGAGTTATCCTGCATCATACCTTCTCTTCCGGTATAACTTGTTGAGTATGGTGGATAGTACTCAGTCTTGCTTAATTTTCCCCATCAGAGCCAGAGATCGAGGCAGAGGAAGGTTTCAACGAGGATTAGGCTTGCGTCCGTTGTCAAGGTTGTCTGTGGTGTGTTGGTGCTTCATCGCATGAGTCAAGTTTCAGCTTAGCTAGTAGTGTCTTTTTCCACTGCATTTTTGTAATCTTTTATACTACTTCTAAGACGTGGATTCTGTAATATCAATAATGTCGTATGTATACCCTGGTGCTGGTCCTGGACAGGGGTTTTATTACACATGTAGCTTCGGAAATTCTGGTTTGAATTTTCTAGGCGTCACAACAAACTCCCCCACAATGAATTCATAAAGGCTGCTTAAGAAGAACTGATGGGATATATCAACGATCAGATTATTGATCCCGCGGGGGAGTTCTACTGGGATTGGGGTGCTAACCCTGGTTCCACAACATAAATTAGATTTTGTAATATACGATGTAGAACATTACAAATTAATTAGGAATGTAATATATCTGTATATTTATATGTGTGTACATATTTTGATAAGACATGTATATATTTACTTAATTAAGTGCATGTATATGTGTGTAAAATATGTATTTATGCATATATATGTATTATGCATATATATATGTATAAATATATATATTATGCATATATATGTATTTACACATATATATATGCATAATATTAAACAAGCGAGTAAGCAAAAACCATCTATAGTCTATATATATATTATGCATATATATATATTTACAAATGTATATGCATAATATATAAACAAGCAGCAAGCAGCAGGATCAAAATTAAAAAAAAAAGAGAAAACCTCTAGTCCTGGTTGGTAACACCAACTAGGACTAAAGATAGCGGCCACGTGGCGCCACAATCTTTAGTCCCGGTTGGTGTTACCAATAGGGACTAAAGATGGATCTTTAGTCCCGAGTATTTCATCCGGGACTATAGATAGGAACCTTTAGTCCCTATCTTTCGTCTCGCTTTCGTTGTCCCGATTTGAAACCCGAGATTAAAGGGGGATGCAAACCGGGACTAGACATGGTTTCCCCGGCAGTGTTATGTCGTGTGGGGAAGCCGGTGACTTAGGGCTCCAAACCAGTAAGTAATTAACCCGAATCAGAAAAGTGCTTAGCTGAATCTTGGGGTGAGGGGTTTCTAATTTTATTGGGTGGATTGGATTTGCTTATTTTATTTAGGGGACTAGACTCGGATTTTTCATGGTAGTTGGGAAAATTGGAATTTGAAAAATACATAGATACGATGGGAAGAACTGTGCATGCACATCCTACAAGACGAACTGAGATGACGGATGAAAAACTTACCGAAAGCCTTACGTATTTTTTATTAGATATAGATTAACCTTTCCAGTCCATAGAGATGTGACCATGGCTACTATTGATACAATCGTTGCTCACATCATAGCTCAACTGGGAGACATCAAGATCAAGTTGACCAAGTTCAATCCAATTTGGTGACTAGCTACAATGTCGACTTAAATAGCTAGGTACTCCTTGGTCGTCCTCTCACCTACTTAAATAGCTAGGTACCCCTTTAGGGTTTATGAGGTTTTGTTTATATTAAAGTTTAGCTATTTCTATTTTTTCAGGTTAAGCCATGATCGGTTAGATTGTCATTTTCTCGTTACGGAACCCCAACTTATCATTTGTATTCAATTCCAATTTGCAATTCAGATTGATACAGCCGTATGGAAAGAGCATCATATGGAAAAACCGAGGATGATTTTTTGTGAAGAAGGGGAGGATGATGTGACCATAGCTGCTATTGATACAACCGTTGCTCGCATCATAGCTCAATTGGGAGACATCAAGATCAAGTTGTCCCAGTTCAATCCAATTCAGGGACCTGCTATAATGTCAACTTAAAACGCCCGCCAAATGTGCATACGAGCTTCATTTTGGGCCCGTCAGTACTTAATGGAAAGCTCTTGGAGTCCTCTTTCCAATGGATCTAGCCTCATCACCAAATTATATCTTAGTCATCTGCAATTGTAGAAACAAGATGTTGCGCCACCTGTCATGGGTCCTTGGGCTTGTAACTTCGTTTGGAACCCCGACCCAAGTGGAGCCCATGTGGAATGCATCCCAACCTAGTGCAGCACGACCCTAGGAACCCCTTGGTCGCCCTCTCACCTACTTGAATAGCTAGGCACCCCTTTAGGGTTTCTAGGGTTTTGTTTAGATTAAAGTTTATCCATTGCTATTTTTTCGGGTAAAGCCGTGATCAGTTAGATCGTTATTTTCTCGTTACGGAACCCCAACTATCATTTGTATTCAATTCCTATTTGCAATTTAGATTGATTTTATCTTGTTCTTGCTTGTTTCCTCGATTTGCTTGCAGTAATATGGTTGATCTACGCCGGCAAGATCAATCACCCACGAAGAGGTGTATCGATCGCTAATCCGCAACACAACCACGTCTCATACAGTTGTAGTTGGGTCGTCAATGTTTCTCCCAAATCATAGTTATCATCAACTCACCGAAAAGATTGGGCCAATCAAAGCCGTGAGCTTATCAAGTGGAGCTCAGGGTTTATCAACTTGTATTAGATCTTTCGTTGCTCGGTGAGTTTTTATCTACCTATAGCCAAAAAAAGCCAGAAAAAATTCATACATTACGAAGCCATCTTTATGCCACTTGCATTGTTCTTTTCAGTTTTTGCTTTGTTGAGTTTTGCGTTGAATCGTCGCGTCGAGTTGCTAGTCTTAGTATCTAGTTTGTTCAGAGTTTCGAGTTTTGGTCACATTTAGTACCACTGTCGCCGCCACCACCATGTCTTTGTTGTCATCAGGACCTACAAAAACAGAATCGCCTCGCTGCTAGGGTTTTGTTTTTGTAGTTTTTAGAATTTTCTGTCAGTTAGTTCTGGAGTTTCATATAGTGTTTCCATGTGACATAGCCGTGAGTTTGTATTGGACGTGAGGAAGAAGGGACGAAATATACAGATTAGATTGGTTTGGATTCGGATTCCACGAGTTTCTTTTGGCAAGGAAAAAAGACAAAGAAGGAAAGGATTTGAAATTGTCCACTTTTGTGTGGGGCCGAGTGTGACTTCCTATTATGTCTACGGGCCGAACCTCCCACTCTACCGACTCCTCCCCACCAAGACAAGTCCAATTCCTAGTTATTCTTTATTTGACCGAGTCCAATCACGTCATCCCTACGTTTTGAGTCATGTCAAACATCTTGGTAAAATTTTGTTTTATATTGGTTTTGAGATCTGTCTAGAAAAATGGAATCGACATAACTTTAGCATTCCATTTTTTTATAATCTAATTTTAGGATTTGCACTTTTACATGTGAGTCCCTATAATTTTTATATTTATATTTGAGTCCCTATAATTTTACATTAAGGTCCTTAAGTTGGTTTTTGTTAAAAAATCAAAAAATGAGAGAAAAGGCAGAAAGGTGCTTAAAAATAGAAAGAAAAGCCACACCAAAAAATAGAAAGAAAAAGAGAAGGAAGGAAAAGAGAAAATCGGTTGTTATCTTTGAGATTGCTTTCATATATCTTGTGGTATCGTTTGTCTCTAGGTTCACGTCTCTAGTATGTTCTATCCTAGGACCAGCACAATACTTGACTTTGAATGATTATTCAACTTTGTATTCTCTGATTTGAGCATTTGCTATTCCTTTCTTACATGTTTAAGCCTATCCATGGTTTCACTGATTTGATTGCAGCCGTACAACAAGTGTTTGCCAAGGTATCGATACATCCAACCTCCATTGGGGTGCTTGGATGAGTCGGTGTATGTCACCATTCAGCTTGCATTGGTAGGAACTTGTAGGAACTTGGTTAAAAGCTTAAGTGTGTGTGATATTTGAGCTACCACTACCTAGTAGTTGATAGGAGCGTGCATATTTTTTTTGTGTATTTCCTGTTTTCTACTAACCATGGCAGGATTAAGCATAGAAATACGAGACAATCAAGTTCAAGATCGATATCTTCGTCGAGACATGAGGAGTGATCAACATGACCCATATGAGATAAGTGTAACACCCTAAAAATCCGAAGGCATAAAATTCAACATTTAAAATTCGGAACCTACAACAATTTTGAATTATTGCATCGTGTCATATTTATTTGCCTCTTATTTGCAAGTCCTTGTTGCAAAAATTTATAAATAAAATAATATTTATTTAAAGAAAAATCGAAGAGGATTTAAAACCCTAAAAGAAAGGGAAAAAGGAAAATTGCAAAATAAATAATAAAAATGAATTTATAAAAATAAAAGTTGGACAAAATTGGAATTTGATAAAATTTACTTTTGGACAAAATTATATTTAAATTCATGTGTGAAATGCAAAAAAATAAATAAAAAGAAAAATAGGAAAAATGAAAATGGCACTGTTCATCACCCGCAGGTGCTCAATCCGGTCCCTACCGCGCCTCGCGCCCTGCGCGCCGTGGCGTCCCATCGCCGCGCGTCGCCGTCGCTCTGCCACGCCCTTCGCGCCCCACGTGTCGTGTCGTCCCCTCGCGCTCTGCGTCACCCTACAACGCCTCGTGCCCCGCGAGTCGCGCGCCACTGCCACAACGTCCCATCGCCTCGTCCGCCACGTGCACGCCCCCTCCACCTCGCCTATAAAGCCCTCTTCCCTCTCTCTCCTTCCCAACACACTCTCCCCACTCCCCTCTTCCCCTCATCCCGCGCCACCGTCGCCGCCACGCCGCGCCAAGCCGCCGATGCCACGCCACACCACGTCGCCGTCCTCGCCGTCCTTCGTCGCCGCCACCGGTAAAATCCCCTCCCCTCCCCTTTGTCGCCGTGTTGCGCCGCACGCACGCGCCCCTGGCCTCGGCTCGGTCGAGCCGATGAAGAAGAGAGGAGAGAACAGAGGGAAGAAGGGAAGGAAGAAGAGAGAGGGAGAAGAAAAAGAATAAAAAAGGAGAAAGAGAAAAAGGAAAGAAAAAGAGAGAAAAGAAAGAAAGAAAATAAAATAAAAAGGGAAAGATAATTAGGAAAATAATATATTTTAAAATTCTAGAATAAAATTGTTTAGGAAAAAATTATAGGATAAATATTAATCATAATATTAAGAATTTAATTATCATATGGATTTATTAGAATTTAAGTCTTAAATTATTAAATATAGTATTAAGCATTAGGATGAATTATTTAGGGTTTAATTAACTTTAACCCTAGGACTAGTCGGTCCGATAAAATTAGGAATAAATTAGAGTTGATAATTTCTTTCTTCGATGTAATAATTTTTGACTTGTCGATTGCCATATATTAAAATAAATAAATTTGAAATAATACCACCTCATAATTAATTGAATCGGTTTAAACGCGAAACTTCAAATTAATGTAACTTGCTCATTTTAACTCGGTTTTTAACGAAACATGAATCTAAATTCACCTAAAATCATAGTCTAGCTTTAGGAACTACTTTTACGATATATTTGGCATTTTGGTGATTTTATTTGAATTCTAATCGAATTCAATCGGATCTTTCGTACGTATTTATAGAGTCTGAGGGAGCCGTTGAGTGTACCGAAGACCCAGGACAACGAGGTTGCGAACAAGGCAAGTCATCACTACCTTTGAGTATGTTGAACCCCTTTTGCGAAGTTATGTTGTTTTTAAATCAAATATGCTTGCTATGTACATGAGAACCCCTCCACTTGTTATATGTCATGCCATGATATTGAATACTTGTATATTTCTTGTACCTTATAGTATTGTGTGTCCGTAGTCAATCTTTGACAATGCTTAGCCATGCTAAATTAGATTCATGCACATTCATATTTATCAAATGCTATATGCTTGGGCAACTACCTTGGGAAAGATGGTTGACATATGGCATGTGGAGACATGAGCGCCACATTGCCATGACAATGATGAAATGGTTTATGAATGAAAACTGAACCCCAAACAAATGTTTTAGACTGGGGCGGCTGGATGATTTGGGTGGAATCCGATTAAGGCTAGTGTCATCCCTGGTCAATTAAGGACCGAGCCATCAGATAAACATGAAATGAGCTAGTACAACCGTACTTCTCGATGGGTATAGACCTAGCGGAGTAAATGGCCGAACGGAGGCGGTACCCCTGCATAGTGGTTCACTTAGGTGTGTGAATAGGAGGGAAGCCTATAGGTGGGTAACCATCGGTGGGTAACCGAACTGAAACTGGACTTAATTACAACTTAAAGAATGAGTGAGGTTTTCCCTCTCGAGAGCGCCAAAACTACTCCCACTGCTAGAAACTGTGTACGGCTAGAGTGCAGGAGGGCTCAAGTTCATGGAGCGGGTACTGCCAAAGTGAGGATTATTGAAAGGCTTTGCCGTGACGCGTCTCATTCGTTGGGACTTCGACTCATGTGTTGGGCAAGTCACGGAGTACGGGTAAAGTGTACATCTACTGCAGTGTGAGTAAAGCAATCTATTTGAATAGCCGTGCTCGCGGATACGGAGCATCGAGACAAGTTTTTCGCTTGGCTAGACTCTAAATTTTAAAAAGGATGGGATGGGCATGCATAAAGATTTGTTTGTGCTAGTGGCTCAACTTCTCGCGAGGCGAGAAGAGGTAGACCCCAGAAAATCATGACGACCCAGTGGCGGGAAGCCATCCTTGGGATCACAATGGATGGACAGAACAGTCGCTGATTAAACAAACTATGGAAATAAAACTTGAGTAGTCTTAGGTCTTAGTCTTGTGAAAAGAATTGCAAAAACTAGCTTTATGCAAAAGAGTTGTTGTCGTGGCCTCCTGAGTACGGTTGGTACTCACCCTTGCTTTACGCAAAATATTTAGAGGTGGGTGATGAAGACCCTGAAGACCTATACGAGTACTACCAGGAGGGTTTGGAAGACGATGGCGCTCAGTAGGTCTTAGACTCGGTCGTTGTCTGTGGCAATGGCATTGCCGCTGCCTTATCTATATTCTGCTTTTGCTTGTATTCCGGACCGTTTGGTCCCATGTTCTAGATAATGCCTTCGCACGCTATATTGTAATATTTCGCGTAAGATGATTGGTGTATTGTGCGCTTGATGATTCAGTAATGTAATCATGGGTACCAGACTACTCGATCCAGGGAAATGATACTATGAACATGAATGATTCTGTTATAAAAACGAGGGTCTATAATAAGTGATGTTGTTCTTGGTAAGATCAAATCTGCACTATCTTATTTTAAAGTAAATTATGATCCTCATGCTTACATTAAGTGAGAGCTAGCAGTTGATAGAGAATTGAAAAGGCATGGCTTGTTTGAGAAACATATGGTTATGTGTGCCTCTAGTGTTTTAATTAGAAATGCTTCTTATGGTTGGAAACATCTTTATAGGCATGACAAAATACCTCAATCTTAGAAAGAACTAAAACGATATATGAGACAATGTTATGTTCTTGTGTATTATGTTGATATTCTGCTCAGTAAACTGTAGTCTTTAAAATAAGATACCAGAACTGTTATTTCATACTATCATGACATGCATATTGTTTATTACTTTGTGGTTTAGATCAATGCGAAGAAGCTATAAAATTAAGGTTTTTACGTCGGCTTAACAAAGTAATTCAGGACATACTTGATTGTCAAAGTTATAGATCTATTTCTCATTTGTTACAACTTGTTTGCAATGTTGAAAGTCAAATAGAGGAGGACATGAAAAATCTACACGCTATGTTTTTTCCTCCTATTACTAACAATTTGCAAGAAATGCATAATCATGAAAACAAGGAGATAGACATGAATGAGCCGCCATTCCTATTGTTCACACTCAAGTTTGATGCACCTCCACCATCTGAAAAGAGCATCAAAGGTAAAATAAATGGTGTTGAAACTAATCAAGGTGAGTGCGTTGTTAATGAATTAAATTTGTTCACTTTTTGTGCTAAAGTAGAGCAACCATTAGTGGAACCAATTGCTGAAATTCCTTTGTCACAAGTTGATTTATTTGTTGTTTCTTGTGATAAAGAAGAGTTGTGTGATAATGCTACACTTATATCAATCCCACAACTAGTGAATGAACATGCTATTTCTAGTGTTAGTTCTTTATGTGTTGATTTTTAAGCGTGTTGTTTACATTGCTAATGAAGTTTAGGAACATGTATTGCTATCGTCTTTAAATACTTTGGGCTATATTCTGTTTGATGACTTTTGTGAACTTGATAATTTGAAGGGGAAATTATTTGCTATGTTCGATTTGCATTGTCCAACTAATGCTTCCATATATTTAGCACACACAATGATAAAGGAATATATTTGTTGCATAGAGTTTACGTATGTCCAGATTTAGAACCTCCTATAGTTGAGGATAAAAATTGCAAGCGAAAGAATCTTGTTGTTGCTAATTATATTATCTCAAATTTGTTTTGTTTTGATTTAGAGAAACATGTTGGTTTTGAAGAAGGGGAACAACCATCACTCAATGCTGCTACCATACGCCATAAAAAAGCATCATGTGATAATACTTGGCTTTTAAAGAATGGGAGCAAGATGACCTGCAAAAGAATAATTTAAATGTAGTTCCTACGTACTTTGTTGTGCATTCCCATTACCAGGTACATTCATTTCATAGGAGATTAATCAAAAATATTTTTTAAATAATTTATGATATTACATGATGAAAGTTAATTACATTTGTTTTCATGTAGACATTTCTATGGGCTAAGATCATGCACTACGCAAAGAGCATCATATGGAAAAATGAGGACGATTTTTCATGAAGAAGGGGAGCATGATGTGACCATAGTTGCTATAGATACAACCGTTGCTCGCATCAAGCTCAATTGGGAGACATCAAGATCAAGTTGTCCAAGTTCAATCAAATTCATTGACCTGCTACAATGTTGACTTAAAACGGCCGCCAAATGTACATACGAGCTTCATTTTGGGCCCATGAGTAGTTGATGGAAAGCTCTTGGAGTCCTCTTTCCAACAGATCTAGCCTCATCACCAAATTATATCTTAGTCATTCGCAATTGTAGAAACAAGATGTTACGCCACCTCTCATGGGCCTTTGGGCTTGTAACTTCATTTGGGACCCCGACCCAAGTGGAGCCCATGTGGGGTGTGTCCCAACCTAGTGGAGCACAACTTTAGGAACCCCTTGGTCGTCCTCTCACCTATTTAAATAGCTAGGTACCCCTTTAGGGTTTCTGGGGTTTTGTTTACATTAAAGTTCAGCCATTGCTATTTTTTCGGGTAAAGCTGTGATCGGTTAGATCGACGTTTACTCGTTACGAAACCCTAACTTTTCATTTGTATTCAATTCATATTTGCAATTCAGATTGCTTTTATCTTGTTCTTGCTTGTTTCTTCGATTTGCTTGCAGGAATAAGATTGATCTACACCGGCAAGATCAACAACCCACGGAGAGGTGTATCGATCGCTAAGTCGCAATACAACAAGGTCTCGTACGGTTGTACTCGGGTCGTCAATATTTATACCAAATCATAATTATCATCAACTCATCGAAAAATTGGGCCAATCAAAGCCGGACTTATCAAGTGGATCACATAGTTGTTCCTTGTAAATTCTAAATTCAGACTTCAAACAAATTTGTAGTAGTAAATTTTAAATTTCAGAATTACTGAATTAAGAAAAAGAACTAAATCGAGACTCCAAACCAATACCACTTTTATTTACTCATCCAATTTCTTGAAATATTTAATCAATAAAAAACTAAAAGTAGACTGTTGACCAAGTACAACTTATTGTTTTTATTTAAAATAAAATATATCATGGTGAATTTTTTATATAGTTTTGTAATTGGTAGGTTTGATTCAAACTACTAATAAACTAAAATTGTGTGATGACCAGCTATTCCTATACTATAAATAGAATACCTCATATAGGAAAAGGAACTGTATATTTTTTTAAAAAAAGAGAAGTCCAAATAACCCCCTCTAAACTTCGGTTGAAAATTCATCTAACATCTTGAAGTTTCAAACCGGACATTCAGGACCCTCTTAAGGTGGTTTATTTTAGTTACATATTTGTTCGATGAGCTTGATCATGTGACATACAAATTGGATACATATATCAAAATTCTCACTTAAGTCTTTCTTTGTTCGCTCCCACTTACAAGAAAAAGTATCAAAGTAACAATAGTAGGATATCACTTTATAGTACAAATAGACAATCTATGATTGATGATACATAAATATATTATATTTAGTTATCTAAAACCACTTGTTTAAGAACCCAAATAAGTAGAATCACTATCCAAAACCACCTTAAAACCACCTTAGAAGGTAATATGAATGGTATTGTAAAGTTTAGGGGTTGTATATCTGGTTTTAAAGTTCAGGGCTGTTGACAGCTATTAAATACCAATTTTGACCGTCACATATGTCGGAAATGAAGGAGAGTTAGCATTTCTTACATGCATATAGGTTTAGAATTAATAAAGTTTCACATATTCTTATAGATTATTTGAGTGCAGGTACTTATACACAGAAATTAGGTGAAAGCACGCTTACGTGACGAAGAAACACAACGTCGACCAATCGGCGATCGCCACATCATCCTCCCATGGATCAAAGGGCCCACAAACAAGTCTAAACTGATGTATTCAACGCGGGCCAAGGGTATCTGTTGACGAGAAAAATCAACATGCCGGCCTGGGAGATCTGCTTAGCTCCATTGCAGGTTCTAGAATCGATGAAGCGCGGGCGTGCCAGTCAGTTTTGTTAGTGATATGCCCTAGAGGCAACATGGAGATGTTGGATATCACGTCAATGTTTATGTATTTATGAATAAAGTGTTATTCAGTTCCATGAAATAGACATCTTGTATTGATCAATAAGTACGTGACTTATTTATGAGACTCTATATGTATGAATCTATTTCTAAATGATCCTCGATCATATGTCATATTGTTGGAACAAATATGATTCTAAGATCGGCATGTTTATTGATTGATGATCATGTCTCATAGATCATGGGTATGGAGATATCAAATCAATAAACATGGACACATGTGTTGGAGAACACATTGTTGGATAGACCCACCATGAGACACTACAGGAATTAATGTGCCATTAGTTGGTCTCGGGTAGTGTTGGTACAAAGTCCTTAGACTCGAGATCACCATGGATTCCAACATGTGTAGTAGCCTACTTTGGGACTACCAAACGCTATTCCGTAATGCGGGTAGTTATAAAGGTAGTTTTCGGGTTTGCTATGAAACATGGAGTGGGATGTGAGTGATCAAGATGGAATTTGCCCCTCCTTTGGAGAGATATCTCTGGGCCCCTCGAGGTAATGGATTATGGAAATGCATGGCCATGCTAAGTTGATTGAGGAGTCAATCAACGGACGGATAATCCAATACGGTTCGAGTGAATGGTTAAGCTATTGAAGGGATGGCACACATCTTGCCTATAGCTTAACTGGTATCGTGAGGCAAAGGGATTTGTGTACACATTACAGGTTCGAGCCGATATTATATTCTTGTATACTATGGTGTCAATATGTGCTGCTAGGCGCCGGTAGGATGGCTCGGGAGTTGGACTCGAGCCGACGGTCGGCTAAGTTAGACTATAGCCGAAACCGAGTATACCTGAACCTACGTGGTCGCACGCTTAAGGGGATAGAATAGATATTCGAGTTGGACTCGGATACGGCTTGATCGGATAGGGATCCGATCGGATAGAGTCCTATGGGCTTACGACGTGTGGGCGGCCAACTCTATGAGATACGGATGAGATCCGATTCAAAATAGAGTCCTAATCGGCCACTAGTCCCAGTCGGCCAACTCTATATAAAGGAGGGAGGGGTGGAGAGTGTTGTACGTTAATTGCATCGCGTGCAACGAAGTCGCCGAGATCAATCTCCACGGAAACCCTCCCCACCTTCGAGCCAAACCCTAGCCTTGCATCGCGTGCTAGCACACGGGTGTACGGCGTTCGTCCCCGGATGTGTGGATACCGGTAGAGGCGCCGCTACGTTGCGCGCCGTTGATCGGCTTGGATCGGCCGCAATCGGAGCGATCGGCCGTGGTGGGATCGGCTGCGGTCGGGCGCATCGGAGCGAGGCGTGAGAACGCGGCCGACGACTCGAATCGGGCTGATTGGCGAATCCGGCCGTCTCCGGAATCGGCTACACTGTTCCGGATTGGATTGCCCCGATTGGCTATTCCGGCACTCTACTCCAATCGGTAACGATCTATCGGCCCTTACTTGCAAGTGTTCCTGGTTTGCGCGGTTAAAAGTTTTTGTTTTCGGCTAGCATAGCCTCGCGTAACCCTTCAGGGTATCGAGCTACTCTTGCTTAGTTCGGGTTTTAGATTGGATCTGCGCACGGGTTGATTAGATCAATCGGTTTTACGGGATCTGTTGAGGAGAGTTAATGGTAATTGCGTTCCTTGATAGTGTATCGGAACGGCGTAATGTGATTACGTCGAAGCAATTTCCATATAACTCGGTTTGAGTTGGGTTCGAGATAGCGTTCCTTGATAGTGTATCGGAACGGTATAATGTGATTATGCCGAAGCTATCTCGTAGTCCGATCTTGTTAGCTGCCTCGCGCCTACGCAAACCATCTCCTTGATAGTGTATCGGGACGGCATAATATGATTATGCCAACATGGTTTCGTAAGCGAATTCATAGATTGGATCTATGAATTTCGTGTGGTGTTCGGGCGTTGCCCGGAAGCCCGCGAGGGGCTCTTCCCCTCGACCCCCGCGAGCGGGACCGCCGTGTGCGTACCCCCTTATAGGTCGTCTCGATGCCGTAGCTCTGCGATAAGTAGAAAACGTTTCTACGCCTAACTTGTTTTTGCAGAGAATGCTTTGAGATGGTATGACCCTATTGTATGTATGAGATGTATGAGATGCATGTGATGCATGTAATATTCTTTCATATGTGCAATCCTGTAATATTCTTTCATACGTGCAATGCTTGTAATATTCTTTCACGACCTGCAAGTCGATGTAATCTTCAATTAGAGCTTCTATAGTAGTAGCTTAGTTTGAAGAAATCAAGCATTCGGCACTCGAAAGAACGGTGATGAAGATGGAAATCAGTACACCGCATGGAGATGGAGATCACCATGTGAAGGGGGCCATACTATTTCACTATATGCTATTCTTCTTGCTTTCATATGTGATATGTTTGTTTGATAGGATAGCATCCCTTGCAAAATTAAGTAGTAATGATGCCCTTCCAAATGTTGCACCCGTCACCGTTATGCTCGTCAATGGTGGGTCTGCCAAAGCAGAGTGCAATTCTCTATCATAACACGAGGGGGTATATGTCAGACATATACATGCAGGAGCATTTGGTTTACTTAAGAAGGCTATCAAAACAGTTTTGGGCCTTGGGGCATAGGTTGGGGCCGAGGCATGGAGATGCCACACCAACAACAAGAGTCACATAGAGATGTGATTAGCAAGGAGTTGCTTACCGATGTTATTAATCTTCTAGCAGTGATGCCAAAGCTCACTATAAAATTAATTAACATGTGGATCTTGACCCAATACGTAACCTAGAGGGAAGGTGGAAAATACGTAATGAGAGTCTTATGTTAAATTGTTTAACAAAAGACATAGCATAAACATTGTGCTAAACTTTGCTTTTTCTGTTGTAGAATAAATGGCGGCTAATACTACACCCAGTACCTTTAACTTGCGATCTATTCTCGAAAAGGAAAAATTAAATGGAACAAACTTTATGGATTGGTATCGCAACTTGAGAATTGTTCTCAAGCAAGAGCGTAAGGAGTACGTTCTTGAAGTACCTTATCCGAGGATTTGCCAAATAATGCCACTTGCAACCGCACGGAGAGCTTACGAGAAGCACACTAATGATGCCCTAGACATAAGTTGTCTCATGCTTGCTACAATGTCCCCGAGCTTCGAAGCAATATGAGAGCAGCGATGCTCACACTATTATTCGGGGTGCGTGGCATGTTTGAGAACCAAGCTCGGGCCGAGAGGTTCAACACCTCAAAGTCCTTGTTTGCGTGCAGCTTGTTGAGGGAATCCCGTCATCCGCATGTGATAAAGATGATTGGCTATATCGAGAGTCTAGAAAACTAGGTTTTCCCCTTAGCCAAGAGTTGGCTGCGATGTGATTCTCCGCGTCGCTCCTCCGAGCTTCGAGCCATTCATATTAAACTATCACATGAACAATATGGATAGAACCTTGGTTGAATTGCATGGGATGCTAAAGACAACCGAGGAGAGTATCCGAAAAACGGTCATCATGTGATGATGATGCGAAGGCTAAGCGCAAACCACCTGTCAAGAAGCTTTGCACCAAGAGGAAGTTAACTCCCGATGAGATCGCGAGTGCCTCTAATGCAAAGAAGGGCAAGAAGGGGTCGGCGGTATCAGATGCCGTTTGCTTCTATTGCAAGGAGACAGCCACGGAAGAGGAACCGCAAGAAGTACATGGAGGATCTCAAAAAGAAGCAAAGTACGACTTCCGCTTGGTATTAATGTTATAGACATTAATCTTGCTACTTCACCACGACTCTTGGGTATTTGATACCGGATCGGTAGCTCATATTTGCAAATCGTTGCGGGAATGAGAATAAGTAGAGGCTTGAGAAGGGGAGAGATGAACTGCACGTCGGCAATGGAGCAAGCGTTGCTACGATTCTTGTCGGCACCGTACCACTTCATCTACCTTTAGGATTAGTTTTGGAATTAAATAATTGTTATTGTGTTCCAACACTATGTCAAAACGTTATTTCGCTTCATGTTTGCAAGCGGAAGGATATGATTTTAGATCAATGGACAATGGTTGTTCAATATATCTTAGAGATATGTTCTATTTTCATGCTCCATTGGTGAATGGATTATACGTTTTGAATCTTGAAGCGTCTCCCATCTATAACATTAATACGAAAAGGCAACTCTCTAATGATATAAACCCCACGTTTATCCGGCATTGTCGCTTAGGCCATATAAATAAGAAACGCATGGAGAAGCTCCATAAGGATGGATTGCTTCACTCTTTTGATTTTGAATCATTTGAGACATGTGAGTCTTGTTTACTTGGTAAGATGACAAAGGCACCTTTCACGGGATATAGTGAGAGAGCAAGTGACTTATTGGCACTCGTACATACCGATGTATGTGGACCAATGAGCTCAACGGCCGAGGTGGTTATCGTACTTCATTACCTTTACTGATGACTTTAGTAGATATGGTTATATCTACTTAATGAGGCATAAGTCCGAATCCTTTGAAAAGTTCAAAGAATTACAGAATGAAGTACGTAATCATTTAGGGAAAACAATCAAGTTTCTACGATCGATCGTGGAGGGGAATACTTGAGCCAAGAGTTTGGTAATCATCTCGAAAGATTGTGGAATTGTTCCACGCTTGACTCCGCCAGAACTCCACAATGGAATGGGGTGTCCGAACGGAGAAATCGCACCTTGTTGGACATGGTGCGGTCGATGATGAGCCAAAGTGATCTTCCGTTATTCTTCGGGATATGCTCTTGAAACACTGCGCTCACACTAAATAGAGTTCCATCTAAGTCAGTTGAAAAGACACCATATGAGATATGGACAGGGCAACCCCCTAGTTTGTCTTTTCTCAAAATTTGGGGATGTGAGGCTTATGTAAAACGTTTACAATCTGACAAGCTCACACCCAAATCTGACAAGTGCTTCTTTGTGGGATATCCTAAGGAAACTAAGGGATATTACTTTTATAATCGGGAACAAGGCAAAGTGTTTGTCGCCCGACATGGTGTCTTCTTGGAGAAAGAGTTTCTTTCAAGAAGGGTTAGTGGGAGCAGGGTGCATCTTGAAGAAGTTCAAGAAACACCAGAAAACGTTTCAGCGACCACAGAACCACAACAGGAGGAACAAAGTGTTGCGCCACCAGTTGTAGATACACCAGCCCCACGGAGGTCTGAAAGATCACGTCGTGCGCCCGAGTACACAGTGCGGAACAACGTGATATATTGTTGTTGGACAACGATGAACCTAAGACCTATGAGGAAGCGATGGTGGGACCCGATTCCAACAAGTGGCTTAGAGCCATGAAATCCGAAATAGAATCCATGTACGACAATCAAGTTTGGAACTTGGTTGATCCACTGATGGTGTCAAAACCATTGAGTGTAAATGGGTTTTTAAGAAAAAGGCCGATATGGATGGAAATGTTCACATCTATAAGGCGCGATTGGTGGCGAAAGGTTTTAAACAGATTCAAGGAGTTGATTATTATGAAACCTTCTCGCCCGTCGCAATGCTTAAATCTATTCGGATTATCCTAGCGATTTCTGCATATTTCGATTATGAGATATGGCGGATGGATGTCAAAATGGCTTTCCTAAATGGAAACCTAAGCGAGGATGTATACATGATACAACCTCGGGGTTTTGTCGATCCAGAATCGCTCGGAAAGATATGCAAGCTACGAAATCCATTTATGGATTAAAGCAAGCATCTCGGAGTTGGAATATTCGTTTTGATGAAGTAATCAAAGGGTTTGGTTTCATCAAAAATGAAGAAGAGGCCTGTGTTTACAAAAAGGTTAGTGGGAGTGCAATTGTATTTCTAATCTTATATGTGGATGACATATTACCGATTGGAAATGATATCCCTATGCTAGAATCCGTCAAGTCTTCATTGAAAAATAGTTTTTCATGAAAGACTTAGGGGAGGCAAGCATATATATTGGGCATTCGGATCTATAGAGATAGATCCAAGAGGCTAATTGGATTAAGCCAAAGTACATACATTGACAAGGTGTTAAAAGGTTCAACATGCATGATTCCAAGAAAGGTTTCTTGCCCATGTCACATGGCATTAATCTTAGCAAGAATCGGTGTCCTCGGACACATGATGAGCGGAATAAGATGGGTATGGTTCCATATGCTTCGGCAATTGGATCCATCATGTATGCCATGCTTTGTACACGCCCGATGTCTCGTACGCTTTGAGTGCTACGAGCAGATACCGATCGATCCAGGTGAAGGTCACTGGATCTGTAGTAAAGAATATCCTTAAGTACTTGAGAAGAACTAAGGATATGTTCCTAGTCTATGGAGGTGAAGAAGAGCTCGTTGTAAGTGGTTACACCGATGCTAGCTTCCAAACAGACAAGGATGATTATAGATCGCAATGCGGGTTCGTGTTCGCTCGAACGGAGGCGCGAGCCACTGGAAGAGTTCCAAGCGGGATACCGTTGCTGATTCTACAACGGAGGCCGAGTACATTGCTGCTTCGGAAGCCGCAAAGGAGGCTGTTTGGATCAAGAAATTCGTTTCGAGCTTGGTGTGATGACTAGTACGACGGTCCAATGTCTCTCTATTGTGACAATAGTGGAGCCATTGCGCAAGCCAAGGAGCCGAGGTCACATCGAAGTCCAAACACATAATTCGGCGATATCATCTCATCCGCGAGATTGTGGACAGAGGTGATGTCAAGATATGCAAAGTGCACACGGATCTCAACATAGCCGATCCGCCGACAAAACCTCTCCCTCACCGAAGCATGAGGCGCACACAAGAGCAATGGGTATTAGATACTTACATGATTGACTCTAGTGCAAGTGGGAGATTGTTAGTGATATGCCCTAGAGGCAACATGGAGATGTTGGATATCACGTCAATGTTTATGTATTTATGAATAAAGTGTTATTCGGTTCCATGAAATAGACATCTTGTATTGATCAATAAGTACGTGACTTATTTATGAGACTCTATATGTATGAATCTATTTCTAAATGATCCCCGATCATATGTCATATTGTTGGAACAAATATGATTCTAAGATCGGCATGTTTATTGATTGATGATCATGTCTCATAGATCATGGGTATGGAGATACCAAATCAATAAACATGGACACATGTGTTGGAGAACACATTGTTGGATAGACCCACCATGAGACACTACAGAATTAATGTGCCATTAGTTGGTCTCGTGTAGTGTTGGTACAAAGTCCATAGACCTGAGATCACCATGGATTCCAACATGTGTAGTAGCCTACTTTGGGACTACCAAACGCTATTCCGTAATCTGGGTAGTTATAAAGGTAGTTTTCGGGTTTGCTATGAAACATGGAGTAGGATGTGAGTGATCAAGATGGAATTTGCCCCTCCTTTGGAGAGATATCTCTGGGCCCCTCGAGGTAATGGATTATGAAAATGCATGGCCATGCTAAGTTGATTGAGGAGTCAATCAACGGACGGATAATCCAATACGGTTCGAGTGAATGGTTAAGCTATTGAAGGGATGGCACACATCTTGCCTATAGCTTAACCGGTATCGTGAGGCAAAGGGATTTGTGTACACATTACGGGTTCGAGTCGATATTATATTCTTGTATACTATGGTGTCAATATGTGCGCTAGGCGCCGTGTTGACAGTCGGCTGAGTTGGACTCGGCGACGGTCGGCTAAGTTAGACTATAGCCGAAACCGAGTATACCTGAACCTACGGGTCGCACGCTTAAGGGGATAGAATAGATATTCGAGTTGGACTCGGATACGGCTCGATCGGATAGGGATCCGATCGGATAGAGTCCTATGGGCTTACGACGTGTGGGCGGCCAACTCTATGAGATACGGATGAGATCCGATTCAAAATAGAGTCCTAATCGGCCACTAGTCCCGTCGGCCAACTCTATATAAAGGAGGGAGGGTGGAGAGCCATGTTGTACGTCAATTGCATCGCGTGCAACAGAAGTCGCCGAGATCAATCTCCACGGAAACCCTCCCCACCTTCGAGCCAAACCCTAGCCTTGCATCGCGTGCTAGCACACGGGTGTACGGCGTTCTGTCCCCGGACGTGTGGATACCGGAGAGCGCCGCTACGTTGCGCGCCGTTGATCGGCTTCGGATCGGGCCGCAATCGGAGCGATCGGCCGTGGTGGGATCGGCTGCGGTCGGGCACATCGGAGCGAGGCGTGAGAACGCGGCCGGACGACTCGAATCGGCGATTGGCGAATCGGCCGTCTCCGGGAATCGGCTACACTGTTCGGATCGGATTGCCCTGATTGGCTATTCCGCCGCACTCTACTCCAATCGGTAACGATCTATCGGCCCTTACTTGCAAGTGTTCCTGGTTTGCGCGGTTAAAAGTTTTTGTTTTCGGCTAGCGTAGCCTCCGCGTAACCCTTCAAGTTTGACCCTGCCACTGACAAGATACGTAAAGCAACCGATTATGAAATGTATCAACCGGTCGGCTAATATTCAAGACAGCCGGTTGGTCGACAGCCAATGCTGATATCAACCAATGTAGTTAAGAGTCTTGATCCATCGGTCGTGTACTTAACAGACATCTATATAAAGGTGATCGGCCGACAATCACATGATGAAATAGATATTGATTTAAAGATTAAAGCATATATCGGTGGGAAGTCCGATATCATAAAATCCAAATGATCGAATATTCAATGACGCCTCCGCTGCAATCGGCTAGATCCAACTTGTATACAATCCTTGCAAGCCGATGCAATACCCGGATAACTCACCGACGAAACCCCGATTAAACCCTTAGTGGCGGTCAACGGGCAGGCTAGATATTACGGTTCTAATCACGACTTAGTAGATCAAACTGATGCAGCACTAAGTATGAAAAGAAAAGCAATATCTAGACAATCAAGCCCTTGGCTGATTATCAGGATGGTGGATGCCTAAACCAATCTAATCTAGTAAACAGTTTAGCCAATAACGACAGAGACCCTAAAACGAGAGACAACCGATAAGGCTAAACTGAAATACTAAGATTAGATTAATAGAGACATATGATAAATAGTCAGGCAAGCATGCTAACTAAACCGGAGCAATCCAAGAGATCGAACGTACTGATGCAGCCTTGGACAACGTCGACGTAGTCAATATGATCGCCTGATCTGATAGAACGTTGGACTTATTCCTTTGCTGGAGGTCGAACCTAACCGATGCAGCCCAGCGTTGGATGCCAAGTTCCGCCGGATGTTAAACGAAGATGAAGAATAAAAGAGTAGTGATGCACCGAATTGTATTGATCGAGAGATGTTACATGAACCCTGGGCTTACATATTTATACCCTAGGGTGACAAATATCCTAACAGATTACAATCCAAACTATTCTAAAGATAAAAGGAAATAGATAAAGTCCTTATCGGACACTAAACAGACTTTCCTAAAGATAAAATAGGAAACTAATAATCTCTTCCTAATTAATAGATACAAGCCATATTCTCCCTGGACTCGGTTTCTTCGGATAAGATCTTCTCAAACCGAATCTAACAAGAATCCATTCGGGCGATATGAATAACGAGAAAACCCCCATCGGCTAATGCAAAACTCCAAGCCGACATCGACTCTAAGCCGATCCTAACCCTTAGCCGATAAGGACTTCGGGGCTTACCAAATTTTGGCGTTAACACATGCTCCCCCGGTTTTGGAGTATAAGAAGTCATGTTTCAAAATTGTCCTTGTCTTGATTGCCCCAAAACTGATTCTTTTCTTCTTCTTGACACCGGCTCTCATAAGCCGATACCTCTCTGTAATAGCTGAGCAAGGCTGTCGAACTCATGGATGAAAAACCTACCTCGGTTAGCTGCCGACAACCCTTGAAATGCAAGATCTGCTATCTGTTCATCACTTAGGCTTAAACTATAACATCGGCTATGGATATTACGAAACCTTTGAATGTATTCCTTAGCCGATTCCCCTTCTTGCTATTTAACTGATATCAAATCTGCAAGCCTCAACTCGCTAACCCCAGCAAAGAAGTACATATGAAACTGCTTCTCAAGATTGGCCCAACTTCTGATAGAGTTTGGTGGCAATGATGAAAACCATGTGAAAGCCGATCTAGTCAAAGACAATGGAAAAAGTCTAACTTTCAGAGCTTCTTCAGCCGATGCTTCCCCACATTGAGCTAAGAATCGGCTGATATGTTCCATTGTGGATATACCATCTTGCCCTGAAAACATGAAGAAATCTGGAACCTTGTATCGGCTTGGAAGCAGAACCCTATCAAACCACTCAGATACGGCGCGATACACGTAAATTTGATCTTTGCGTTTAATTCCAAACTGCTCCTCCATCACATTTGCAAGTATTTCAGCCCAATTCTCTTTGGATGGACATCTTTGAATTTCCTCTGGCCGATATTGCTGATGTGGCTCTTCATACTGATATCGATCAACTTGCCCCCCGAGCCAATTTTGTTGTTGCCGATGGTGTTGAGATTGCTCACCAATTCGCCCCCCATGCTGACTTCTTAAGGCAATTACCCTGGAAATTGTTTCCTCAATCAAACTATGCAATGCACTCATCAAGACTCCAGATTGATCGAACATAGCACGATTAATGACGTTATTAACCATCTCTTGAAGTGTTTCGTCATCTATCGGCTCAGTAGACTGTTCCATATCTTCATTTGTTAGCTTGAGAGATTGTTCTTCCTCGGCCTTGACTTCTTCATCAGACATTGTGGCAATCATGGATCCGCCGAGCCATGTAAAAAGATGTGTTATCCAAAACACGGTCCCACCGGGCATGCCAAAAATGTGTTGACGAGAAAAATCAACACGCCGGCCTGGGAGATCTACTTACATGTGTTAACACCAAAATTTGATAAGCCCCGAAGTCCTTATCGGCTAAGGGTTAGGATCGGCTCAGAGTCAGTATCGGCTTGGAGTTCTACATTAGCCGATTGGGGTTTTCTGTTATCCATATCTCCAGCAATCGGATTCTTGTTAGATTCGGTTTGAGAAGATCTTATCCAGAAGAAACCGAGTCCAGGGAGGATATGGCTTGTATCTATTAATTAGGAAAAGATTATTAGTTTCCTATTTTATCTTTAGGAAAGTCTGTTTAGTGTCCGATAAGGACTTTATCTATTTCCTTTTATCTTTAGAATAGTTTGGATTGTAATTTGTTACGATCTTTGTCACCCTACGGGTATAAATATGTAAGCCCAGGTTCATGTAACATATCTCTCGATCAATACAATTCGGCGCATCGCCACTCTTTTATTCTTCATCTTCGTTTGACATCCGGCGAAACTTTGCATCCACACTGGCCGCATCGGTTAGGTTCGACCTCCAAAGAAAGGAATAAGTCCAACGCTCGTCTGGATCGCGATCATATTGACTACGTCGACGTTGTCCAAGACTGCATCAGTACGTTCAATCTCTTGGATTGCTCTAGTTTAGTTAGCACGATTGCTTGACTATTTATCATATGTCTCTATTAATCTAATCTTAGTATTTCAGTTTAGCCCTATCGACTTGTCTCTCGTTTTAGGTCTCGTCGTTATTGGCTAAACCGTTTACTAGATTAGATTGGTTTAGGCATCTACCACCCCAAAATCAGCCAAGGGCTTGATTCTCTAGATATTGCTTTTCTTTTCATACTTAGTGCTGCATTAGTTTGATCTACTAAGTCGTGATTAGAACCGTAATATCTAGCTTGCCTGTTGACTGCCACTAAGGGTTTCATCGGGGTTTTAGCCGGTGAGTTATCTGGGTATTGCGTCGGCTTGCAAGGATTGTATACAAGTTGGATCTAGCCGATTGCAGCGGAGGCGTCATTGAATAATCGATTATTTGGATTTTATGATATCGGACTTCCCGCCGATATGTGCTTTAATCTTTAAATCAATATCTATTTCATCATGTGATTGTCGGCCGATCACCTTTATATAGATGTCTGTTAAGTACACGACCGATGGATCAAGACTCTTAACTACATTGGTTGATATCAGCATCGGCTGTCGATCAATCGGCTGTTCTGAATATTAGCCAACCGGTTGATACATTTCATAATCGGTTGCTTTATGTATCTTGTCAGTGGCAGGATCAAACTGACTGGCACGCCCGGGCTTCATCGATTCTAGGACCTGCACTGGAGGTAAGCAGATCTCCCAGGCCGGCGTATTGATTTTTCTCGACAACAGTATCCCAGGAGAGGACCCACTGATCATTCACCCAACAAAAGATGGGCGCGAGAGGAGACCCTAGTGGTTCGGCCGAACCACCAGTTCGACCGACCCAGTCAAGGCGCCAATCGCCATCTCCTTGCACGTGGACACTCTGGATTACCGCCTGATGGCGGTGGAAACTTATTCGCGCGCTAATCTTGGCGCCAAACCGCCATGGAGACTAGTATAAATAGAGGACAAGTTTCTACCTTTCACTCTTAGTCTCTATGCTAGTGAAGTTAGGTTTAGGTTAGAGCTTCTACTCGGTTCTCAAGTCGTTATTGGTGAGTCGGGTATAGAAATTGTATCCTACTTATCTTGTACAACTTTACTCTATTCAATATATTTATCTTCTGGTATAATTTAGTGTGGTTTATATGCTAGTTGGTTAGTTATATGTTCCATCCATAGTTTATATGATAATTATATCATGGTTAGACAAGTAACTCTATTGTCATGGTCCATGTGCAATTAGGATATAGGTATGCTCTTGTCTTAGTCATGGACGCCTTGGGAGGCAAAAGTATCTAGGACAATATAAGTGCGGTGCTTAGATTGTTCCATAGACATTGGTTATGGTCATATCTCACGGGTTGTAGAGGTATGCGGCAGGTGATGACAACCCTATCCATCCTTTGTAATCCTCCACGTTCGGGTATGGCGTAGGGTGAACGGTAAGAGATCGACTCTGGGTGGCAGGCCGGGCCACTAGAGACGGTACCTCGGGAGACCCGGGAGCATAGAACTAGGTAACTAACTGTTTGTATAATCTGTGCAATTATATTAGAAGTACATTAGGAACTTAGGGTTTAGGGTTTATCTCTAATACTATACTCTTCATTTAGCATTAGTATATTATTCATTAGGACTCTTCGTGTATGTCACACTATCTCATTTATCATTTACCACTTACCTCTGTTTAAACTTTGGTAGCTCAACTATAACATATGAATATTCATAGTAACTTAGTATTTTCCTCTCGACCTTCGTCTTCTTTTGGGATAAAATACGATACCCCGAAATACTTTTGGGGTGAAATGCTATGCCGATATATCCGTGCGCCTGCGGATTTATCTATGACCATAAAAAATACCAACAAGGATGTCATATGAACTTTCACCAATGTCTAGGGGGTATTTAAAATTTTCCCTTAAAAAGATTTTAATACATTGCAGGTAGGAATTCAGGTATTTTTTATTGATACACCGTGCGGACCAGCTATAACTATAACTAGAGAATGCTAAATATAATTTAATCCAAGGTATATGAAACTATGAAAAAATATTGTACATGTATATTATGTATAAGGATATATGTCAGATGCATCTTGCATATATATATAAAGAGATGAGACTCTTGTGGCGCGCCGCACACCCCATCCGTGTGGCGTGGCCGAATCTCTAATTTGAAAACTCAAATTGAAAATCCAAACCGTTCAAATTGTTCTATATATTAATATTGCCTTGTATACCAAATTTTACATTTTTTTAAATTTTTTACTATTTTATCGATAGGTCAAAATGCAATAAAATAGATACTCCGAAATCGTTGGATTATTGCATTTTTGACCCATCTGATAAAATAGTAAAAAAATTCAAAAATATAAAATTTGGTATACAAGGCAATATTAATATGTAGAATAATTTGAACGGTTCGGATTTTCAATTTGAGTTTTCAAATTAGAGATTCGGCCACGTCACACGGGATGGGGTTGTGCGGCGCGCCACACAAGAGCCCATATATATATATATATATATATATATATATATATATATATATATATATATATATATATATATATATATATATATAGGCTCTTGTGTGGCGCGCGCATACCTCATCCCGTGTGACGTGGCGAATCTCTAATTTGAAAACTCAAATTGAAAATCCGAACGTTCAAATTGTTCTATATATTAATATCGCCTTGTATACCAAATTTTACATTTTTTGAATTTTTACTATTTTATCGATACGTCAAAGATGCAATAAAATAAATACTCAAATCGTTGGATTAATGGATCTTTGACTTATCTGATAAAATAGTAAAAAATTCAAAAAAAATGTAAAATTTGGTATACACGACGATATTAATATGTAGAACAATTTTAACGGTTTGGATTTTTAATTTGAGTTTTAAATTAGAGATTTGACCATGCCACACGGGATGATGGCCTGCGGCGCGCCACAAGAGCTATATATATATATATATATATATATATATATATATATATATATATATATATATATATATATATATATATATATATATATAATATTAAGTAGCAGACCTAGTGGCGTCGTTAAGTCCGAACGATTAATAACGCTTCCCAGGTGCCAACCACTTTTTTCATATATCCATGAAACGGTGAAGATGCAACAGTGGAGCCTGAACAGCTGCCCAATGTGGCCAGAAGGTGAATCTACCACTGGTTGTAATGTGCCATCACTTTTCTCATCACCTATTTCCTCTACACTAGTACCAGGACCTTGACGGTGTGTCGTGTTTCATGTCCACTATATATCACAACCTCTCTGCTCTATACCCAACCACAAACCAATCTCTACCCTTCTATAGGAAAACAGAACCTGCCTACTTGCACAGTAAAAGTGCTACTCCCTCCCATTTTATAATTCTTAACATTTTAAATAAGGTTAAATTAAAGTCAAACTTTTAGTTCAAAGGTTTAAAGGTTTAGAACATTTGTCTTACAACAAAAATAAAATTTATTAATTTATTATATATATTATAATAAAAAAACATAGTTAAAAATATATTTGAAACCATGTCATTGTCCAAAACATTAATAATTATGGAATTGGATAAGTATGACATAAATATCCAACACAATTATTCTTTAGCAAACCCATGGTGCTGGGAAACCATGTTTAGTCCTGGTTTGCAACTCATTTAGTCTCGGGTTGCAAACCGGGACAATGAAATCAGAACTAAAGATTGCGGCGTCATATAGCCGGCTCTACTATCTTTAGTCCCGGTTGATGTTATCAACCGGGACTAAAGTTTTTTTTATTTTGATCCTGTTGTTTGCTGCTTGTTTATAGATGATTTTTGCTTGCTACTTGTTTATATATTATGCATATATATATATATGTAAATACATATATATGCATAATATATATATTTATACATATATATATAGTATGCATATATATATATATATGTATAAATACATATTTTACGCACATATACATGCACTTAATTAAGTAAATATATACATGTATTATCAAAATACACACATATATATACATATATATATATATATTACATTCCTAATCAATTTTAATGTTCTATATCGTATATTACAAAATCTAATCTATGATGTGGAACCAGGGTTAGCACCCCAATCCCAGTAGAACTCTTTCACGGGATCAATAATCTGCTCGTTGATAAATCCTATCAATTCTTTTTGAGCAGTCTTTATGAATTCACTGTGGGAAAGTTTGTCCCTCACACAAATAACCTGTCATTTGAATAAACAAGAAATAAATTTATGAAATCAATAAGAAATCAAGACATAATGTATGAATGACTGTTATACGTACTTTCAGATCATAGGGACATGTGACTTGGTGAACTAGGCGGTGAATATAGTCGCAGACGTAGTAGCCACACAAGTTCGTCCCATGCGCCTATTTTGCACACTAAAGGAGAAACGACGATAGATTTAATATACATTTATATTTTAGAATAAATTAATGATTCAATATAACCTTGGAACATGTTACACTGGAAATTTCATCCTCACAGAAAGCTTTTCTTTCCAAGTCCCACGAACTTTCTCACGGAGCCATGTTCATGCCCTACGTGCAGTTGCAAGTTAGTGAGTAATTATCCGAGAACCGCATATATGCAATAGCAACTAATTAAGATGGCATTACCTGTTTAAAACTTCAAAAAAATATTTGCGAAGGTAGACTCTGATTTATCCATTGAGTCATAGACATCGATCCGCGAGTGGCCAAGGTCAATTAGGAAAAAGACCCAATGGAATCTGTAAATTACGTGAGATGACATATATGAAGCTGTATATGCGTAAGGGATGGAAATTGGTATGGAAGGTAGTAAAAACTCACGGTATGTTGTACAGCAGAAGTATCCAGGATTTGTAATGCTGCTGCACCAGCATATGGATGATATTGTCCTCTGTTTCTACTGGATATTGTTCTAACATCTGCGTGTTAATTTTGTGGGGGTCCATGAATCCTATTTTCATCCATCCCTATTTCTTGCACTCATGGATCCCCATTCTATAATGGATAAAAGAACTTTAGTCAGCTACATACAATGAGCTAAGGAACAAAATAAATTTAACTGAACGATACTTACAAAACCCGTGTGGCTATAAGAGAGACATTGAGGGTGTCCTACTGGTACAGGTCGAAGATGTCCTCGAAGCGGAGCCACATGAGGTCACCTCCATCGAAGAAATAGTCATTTCTGTACCGCGCCATGATCATATCTGTACCTTTGCTTGATGCTTCCATGTACCACTTGTGGAAGCGGTACATCTGTGTAGGTAGATTCTTGAGCTGATTAGACTTGACAAGAGGTCACCCGAGTGTAAACTTGTATTTCAGTTGTAGATACACATCATTACAGGCCAAGTGTTGTGGCCGCTGTCCATCTCTCCAAAAGGATTCATGTCGTCCATACTTAAACCGAACCTTATGTTTCGTGCATCCTCACCAAAGTCTTTAAATGTTATGTCGATGTTTCGCCACTGTGACCCATCGACGGGGTGTCTCAGCATATCGTCTTGTTGGCGTTCTTCTATGTGCCAGTGCATCATTCTTGCATGCTCTTTGTTCTTGAACAGACGCTTGAGCCGTGGTATTATAGAAAAATATCATATCACCTTATCAGGAACTCTCTTTTTTGAAGGTTGTCCGTCAACTTTGCCTGGATCATCTCATCTAGGCATGGCAATGGGGACCCGATCCCCTATTTCCCACGAGGAATTCACCCATTAGGGGACGGGGATGGGGAAAGTTCATCCTCACAGGAATTGAAATGGGGAACTTTTTATCACCGTTGGGTATGACGGGGGTGGGTACTGGCGGCCATTCCCCGTCCCCACGAACCTGTGTTGCGGATAGAAAATTGACGGCCCAACCAAGGTGCTCACCCCACACCTTTTCATTTCTTATTTGCAATTTGTTGGACAAGTGTTAATGAATGTTTGATGTTGGGTTTGAATTTGATGATGTATGATTATGAATTCCCTTTTTTATTTGCTTGTGTTATTGATATTGCCTACTGATGACAAGTAACAAAGTCTCGTGTTCGCAGGGACGGGTTTCCCCATAGGGTACCAAATCCCCGTCGGGGACGAGGATGGGGGAAAGCACTCCCCTGCGAACATTGGCGGGGACGGGGACGGGGATGGGGAATTTTCCTCCGTGCGGGGACGGGATGGAGAGGCATTCCCCGACGGGAAATTCCCCGTTGCCATCTCTTCTCATCTGATCTTGTATGAAACGGACATGCTTCTAGGTTCTCGTACTCCTCACCGTGATAGAGGATACAATCGTTAGGCCATACGTGTATCTTTTGTACCTCCAGTCCTAGAGGACATACTAACTTCTTACCTTCGTACGTTGATTCTGGCAATTCGTTTCCCTCTGGAAGAATATTCTTCTTGAGTTTTAGTAACTCGCCAAATGCCTTGTCACTGACACCATTTTTGGCATTCCATTGCAAGAATTCCAACGTGGTACCCAATTTTTTGTGCCCTTGTTCACAACCTGGGTACAAGAACGTTTTGTGGTCCGCCAACATACGCTCCAATCTCTGTACCTCCTGTTCACCTTCGCAGTTCTCCTGTACGTCACACAACATATGACCAAGGTCATCGACACATCGTTTTCTTCAACATCCTCGTCCCCCTCGCCTGCTGTATTATCTTCAAACCCACCGTATTGACCACAGTCCGGAATGATGTCGTCTTCTTCTTTATCTTCTTTCATTGCAACCCCTACCTCTTCGTGTGATGTCTAGCAATTGTAGTGAGGCATGAATCCTGACTGAAACAAGTGGACATGAATAATTCTGGATGTAGAATACTCCTTCTGGTTTTTGTACTTTTTGCATGAACAACGTATAAAGCACTTATGCTTGTTGGCATTGGTCACACTCAAAGAATAATGCATGTCTTGAATAGATTCTGTCGATCGTCGGTCCACGGTGTACATCCATTGTCGATCCATCTAGATGAAATACACAAAAATCATAAGAAAAATCCACAAAAGTCAAACCATTTAAATAATATTACAATAATTATATATAAATAATCGACAATTATATAATAATCAAACATATGTAATGTGTTGTACTTAATAAAATTTAGAATTATTTTTAAAAGTTCTTTTAAAGTTCTAAACATGTACGTAGTGTACTTATTTCTAACTATTTCAACGATTTTTAAATTACCTTAGTTTTCTACTCCTATCAAATTTTCTATATTTTTCCTTTATCATCTATTTTATAATATTTTTATCCACAAGTTTCTCTCTCATCATTTTTCGTAAATCTTTTTAGAGATAAAAGTATATGTACATATACCTATAAATGTAATATGCTAAGCATACACACTAGAGTAGAGGATGAAGTTATGGATTTTAAGAAGTAAAATAATTTTTCCCAAACAAATTTTCTCTCTTATCATTTTATCATTTTTCGTGAACCTATTTAGAGTTAAAAATATATAAAAATATACCAACAAAAGTAATATGCTAAGTATAGATCATAAGAGGATGGAGTTGTTAACCTTGTAGATCTCTCAAATTTGTATATTATCACCAAAATAATTTCACAAAATATTTTGGTAGCACCTCCCTTCTTCCTCCAAACCTTTGATGCAATGGCTCGAACTAGAGGAGAAAAAAGAAATATAAAAAAATATATTCACTTTAGTCTCGGTTGATGTTACCAACACGGATCATTTGAATCTTTAGTCTCTACGATAACACCAACGGGACAAAGATAGGATCTTTAGTCCTGGTTAGTGTTATCAACCGGGACTAAAGTTTCCTAGCGTCCTGATAGATTCTGACTGGAATCTAACTGACTAAAGATGATGTCATCAACCGAGACTAAAGATTCTTAAAAACCGTTGCTTTTTTAACCGGACTAAAAATGATTTTTAGTCTTGAATTATATTAGAACCGAGACTATTGTGAATTTTGATCAGTGAAGCAAAGATAATTTCTCTAGTAGTACCAAAAGATACTATTGATGTATAAAATTGACGACACACCTCTATAACTTTGGGAAATACCTATAAACATAAGGAATAAGTAAGTATACGTAGCTTCACCCTAGCTACCATCATATAGATCTTCATGCTATACCCTATCTTACACCCTTCTCGTACGTCACTTATCATCTCGCTGCACCCTAGCTAATTCCCAATCAGGCAACCTGACGTACGTTGCTGGTGAAGAAATTGGCATGCATTTCCACCCAAGTAGTACAATGTGAGAAAGGAATTTTTACCCCTTATATGTATAATTTTAAGTTATTTGTCCTTTGACAGAAACGTGCATGCATATGTGTTAAGGTAGAAAACACTAAAATGGGCACGCAGGTGTGCATCAGCAAGCATGTCGGTCAAAAGCATGAAAACATCATCATGAGATCAGAGATTCCGATTGAGAAGTTAAATGTTAATCTATTCAGCTCGTGGTTCATGCGTTGATTAGCCTAAAGCAAGACGTAATGCTAGCTTACCATGCTCATACATTATTAGACCGTACCTATATTTTATTGAAAGGGAACTACTTTGAAATAAATTAATTGGCGAAGTTGTAAGTGAAGTACAGGAAGTTCTAACTCCCTACAAACAGCATCTAGCATGCAGAGAGCTTTATCAATGCAAGAACCAGCAGCGAAACATCTGCAGATATAGGAACTAGCAGCGAAAGTCCATGTACTTGTTCCATCGCAATTTGATCGTTTCATAAACAGATACTAAGATAAAAAAACATTAAAACATCCATCGTTCCAAAATTAATTCTCATCAATTGTTTCTAACCCAAATTAATTTGCATGGGTAACCAATAAAAATTAATTTTGATTGGTTGTATAAAAAAAGACACTTCATGATGTCTTTAAACAAATAGACAAAGAGAGACTTTGTTAGATGATGAGGGCTTATTTCATATTTTAGTTTTTTCAAAGAAAGTATAAGTCATATTTGTAGTCTTTATGTATCTAAGATTTAATAAAGAGATAAATTAAATACTTCTTTAATATTTGTTACATACAAGATAAATTAATTTATTTTACTTTTAGTGACAAATGTAACGTGTCTAACTTTTTTTAATAGAGGGAGGACACCACATATGCTAGCTGGCAATTGATGCAACTGCTAGCTTTCTGCAGAGGATTCTTCTACAGTGAACCATCGGTTGTCCATCGTGATTCGATCTAATTAACTCTTACTTCCTATGTCTTATTTTGAGCAGTTTACAAAAAAGTAACAATATTTTTTAAAAAGTTATAGTATTAAAATATATTATTTAATAAGTTGTAGATGTTTATATGTTTTCTATAAATATGATTCAACTGAAAAAAGTTTGACTTAAAAAATTATAAATCACAATATGAAACGGGAGAAGAGTAATTACTTTAAGTAAGTTTCAACTTAATAAAGTTTATAAACATTATTTATTACATCAGTTATATCTTATAAGGCAATTGATCCAATATAGTAAGAAAAGACATATGAACAGTTGATTAGTTAGGCTACTTGTGGTGAACCTGCTTAACTGAGTTCAAGTTTTACCTTCCATAAGTGCTCATATTTACGGCTAAGACGTGCATCTTTATTGTGTTTAAAAATAACATTTTTCCTTAATTAATGTATTAATGTAAATTTTGTGAGCAATAAAATAAAAGTCCACTTGTAAGCTTGCAATTCTGATTATATATTTCGCCATCTCAAGACTAGAAAGAGAAGTGATTTGGTTTACATATTTTCAGTTTATAATGGACCTTACAAATGGAATTTCCAAAACATATTTAATTAACATTTGTTTCTCATAACATTAATATTCGAGGCTCAAAAGTACAAAATATTTTATTGCAAGTATAGAACTTGTTTAGTTTTTATTTGATTGGGATATATACCTTAGGTATATTTCAGTGTTTTATTTAAATACTCAAAATTAAATTCCATTTATTCGATTGACATGCCTTTTTTATGCATCCTGCTCCATTGGCACCTGGTAGGTCCTTGCATGCAATATGTTGATTTTGCTGTGATTAATTAATTTATTATTAATTTATTATTCAATGTAGGAATATGTTTAATGCTATTACAAGTGGAACGATTGAGTGGACCGGCCTATATATCTTTACAGTACCACGTACTCAGACCAATGAGTATTAATTAGGTATAGTAATTAATTAACTGATAAACACATATTAATTACTGCAAGAAGAGCCCGGCCTATGGAAAAAAGATCGAGCCCTCCAATCTTTCTACTATTATTGTGTCTCTCTCTTCTCATCAGGTACAAATTCTCTCATTCACTATTTTACATGCATAACGTAGCATCTCATTCAACATGCACACATACATCTTTTTAATATAATCTTTAAATTATTTCTCCAACCTACGATGGTTGTATCATTAAATTTATTATAATTAAATCTTTATAACATGACCCCATATATGATTATTTTTCAAATAAAAAATATTTAGATTTTTATGGATATTTTTAATGTTGCATGTGGTTTTGTTTAAATGTTTCAAACTAGTATTTATATGATGTTTCAATATTTATAACTTAATGCTTCGGACATGATATAAAATGTTTCAACAATATTAAGTTTTTATGAACATAATGTATCTTTCATATGACAGACATTTTGATGTTTCACTCATTGGTAGTTAATGTTTATAGTGGTTCTCAGTGTTATAGTCTGTATTGCGAAATGTTGTGTTTCTCTAAAACGTTTTATACAATGAACTGAAACATTTAACATTTGACCAAGTAAAGAAACATTTTTCTATATATGGTAAAACAATGTTTATTTTTTATCAACATATAATCATATAATCTATAATTATATGAGATTTCGTTGTAAAGATTTAATTATAAAAAATACATGTGGACTAATTATATGATCCCGCGGGAGAGTTCTACTTTAGTTTTTAGTTTGAGTAACTTTATCATTGAATTCACAAAATAGACATTTTTTAACATACGAAATATATGTGGATATTGTACACATGTGTGTATATATTTTGCTAATATATGTATATATTTTCTTTATTAAGTTTATTTATATGTGTGTAAAATATATATTTATACATATATATACATGTTGCATATATATATATATATTTATATATGTGTGTAAAATATATATGCATAATATATAATTGAAAGGCAGCAAGCAAGCTAACAGCTAGCAGGAAAAAATTTTAAAAACAATTTAAAAAATCTTTAGTTCGATTGGTAACACTAACCAGGACTAAATATGACGGAGCCAGTCACGTGGCGCCACCATGTTTAGTCCTCGATTATTTCAACCGAGACTAAAGATGTCAATCTTTAGTCCTGCGATAGTCCCGCTTCTGAACCTGGACTACAGGGGTTACGAACCGATACAATAGTGGGTTTCTCCAGCAGTGACAAGAGTGTAATCAGACTATAAAACATATAATTAATTTAAAAAGAAAAATCGTTTAAAATATGAGGAGGAAGTTATGATAAACATACGGTAAATGAGAAGTGGCCTGCACCATGCATACATACTCCTTTTATATGTTTAGCCAAGCAACAAGAAGAAGAAAAGGAGGACGGTAGCAACATAATACAGGCAGCAACGGCAGTACGTAGTGGGCAGTGTCCATTTTTCCACCACAAATCAAGCATTCGATTTGTAGTCACCTCCTAATTAATGTGTTCTTTTTTACTAGCGAGGAACACATAAGTTACTGTAGCTAATAAAGCAGTTGGGGACGTACGTGTTGACGCTAACACACACCGCTTGGACTGGATCTCATCACACGTGCTACGTCATTTGCTGATGGCGTTACCGTTTGATCGCTTTTGGTAAAGAGTGCGAACTTGACCAACATACTTCCTTGTCAAGTTCTCACTAGTGTACATTTACATGCAACCATACATGCACACAGCAAATATATGCATAGTTATT
Organism: Oryza australiensis; assembly: GCA_019925245.2. NCBI lineage: Eukaryota > Viridiplantae > Streptophyta > Magnoliopsida > Poales > Poaceae > Oryza > Oryza australiensis. Next base: position 1,483,254 of record JAIFGZ020000225.1, on the reverse strand, counting down.
ATTTATTTATCCCTCTCTATAAATATGCATGCATGCTAGCTAACCATATATAGCCTCATTGCACTACACAATCTCTGCTCAGTATCAAGAACACACACATTACAAGTTTCAAATTACAGGAGGGTGATTATTAATTAGGCGCTTAATTAGTTTGCCAATGGCTCGTAATTTGGTCAAGCTTGTGCGTGCCCTGGTGATGACGATAATGCTAGTGATCTTGTTAGCCACGGCGGCGCCGGCGTACTGCCCCGGCGGCGCTATGGCGGCGAGGCCGCTGCACGACGACGAGAATGGTCAGGCTGCTGCTGCTGCGTTGCTGATCGGCCATGATCAGCAGCACGGTGGCCGCCGACGGCTGGTGGCGTCGCCGGACGACGACGCCGTAGGAGAGTGGAAAGGCTCCGGACCTTCCGATCACTCCAACAATCCCAACACCCATCACTGATCGATCTCCTCTCGACTTACTGAGAGAGATCAAACTACTTACTGCCTAGATCTCATGCATGATCGATCGAGATGATATATATATATATATATATACCGGCGCCCCGACTCATTAATTTATATCCATGAAGTTTTACCTACGCATGCATATAAAATAAAGCTGCATGCACATATATATAAACGCATAGTATATGTACTCCTATATTGATATGGAGTGGCACCTATAGCTCCATTTTGTATTAAGGAACTTGTCTGTCGTTTTAATAAGTTTTATCCATGCATGCATGCGTAGAAGAGTATACATATTCACATATAATAGTGATGAGTATGCATGTATGTCTGGTTACTGTCACTACCGGAATCCTGACGTTTGTCTAATGCCCAGAAGTTTGCCGAGTGTATAATCTCGAGCACTCAGCAAACACAGCCGAACACTCGGCAAACGTCCTTGTTTGCCGAGTGTTGCTCTCGGCAAAGCAAGGCACTCGGCAAAACTTTACATTTACCGAGTGTCTCACCACGGCACTCGGCAAAACTTCAATTTTGCCGAGTGTCACAAGGAGGCACTCGGCAAAAGGTGATCTTTGCCGAGTGTGTCGCCAATGCACTCGGCAAAGATTATTGTTTGCCGAGTGCTTCGCCGATGCACTCGGCAAAATTTTAAGATTTTGTTGTATAACACCCTTCAAACTTTTTCACGCCCCATATACAACATGAATTACTATATGTTAAAATTTGATATATTTTTTAAATTGTTTGCTATATTTAAATATTTTTTGTATATATAGGAATTTTCTTTAATAGTATCATATTTAAACTATAAGTGATTCGAATAATGAAATAAAATGTGTTAAAAAATGATATTCATGTTATTGAGTTCATTTTGAGGCCATATCTAGAAAATAGAAAGTAATTTCAAAGATCTTATTCAGGAAGACCATGAGTCAAATAAAGTCCGCTCGGTTTTTAAATTATTAAAAAAAATTAAAGTCCAAAAATCATGAGATTTATTAAGAGTATCATGAAATTGGACAATGAAATTGGACATTGAGGCTATGGTAAAAAATTGAAAAGGTTTTGTATATTTTGTCACGTACGACGCTTATAAACCGAAGCATTTCCAAATAAGAATATTAGAGTTCATACTCATCTCACACATTTAGAGCCATAATGATGATCAAATTTATAAATTGGCTCCAAAACTTTTTGTGCACGTAATATATAACATACATGGCACCATGCCAAGTTATGGGATTTTTTCAATCAATTAAAACAATTTTAATTATTTTTTCATGTAGTAGGTAATTACTTTGCCGAGTGCCCCTCAATAAAGCACTCGGCAAAGCCTTTGCCGAGTGCCTTCCTCGGGAGCACTCGGCAAAGATTGACACGTGGCCTCTACCCTAGCCGACAGGAAAAAAATGTTTATCGAGTGCCCCGACATAAAGCACTTGGAAAACCTAAAAAAATATTTAAGTTTGTTGAGTGCCCGGCCAGGTAGCACTCGGCAAAGCCTTTGCCGACTACCTTGCACCGGGGCACTCGGCAAAAAAAAAATATTTAAGTTTGTCGAGTGCCCCAGCATGTAGCACTCGACAAAGCCTTTGCCGAGGGCCGGATCTAAGTGTTGATGAGAAAATTCTCTCACGCGCTGACCTGAGAGATCTGCATAGCTCTAGTGCAGGTCCATCCTTGGCTACTTGTGATGATCTAGGCGTGCCAATTGGTTAGATCTACTAACCAATAAGAATAATAAACAGATACATGCGTTAAGGTTAAAGTTAGATCCTACCGGATCGGCTTAGGAAACCAACCTGCATATAATTACTTTCTCGAAGCATATTTAAACTAAGTGACTGGGATAGATCGGCTATGCCGAGAAAGTATGAATCACTTAACCTAAATATACGCCAAGATAATAAATATATACGTTCATAACCGAGCCGATGCTGCAGGTCTAACGTGAATCGGATAATACTCCGATCTATCTTATAAAAAGATATTGATTTGACTTAAACGCGTTAAACCTAAATCAATCGGCTCTCGGCTGATGCCAACAGACTAATACTGGCTTAAGGCATTTAACTAGAACGAGATCTTAATATAAGAGGCAACTCTAATAAGTCTAATAGCAAATGATACTAAAAGAGATATTAAAACAGATAAGGCCGGCTGAAACCCCGGCACTGTCTCTATAAATTCACATCTAGCTGAATAGATCATAATACTTCTAAAAATGACTTAATAGATCATGAATGATGCAGCATTAAGTACAAAAAGATAGCATCGGATCTATATGGTCCGATGTAAATCCTTCAAGATGGTGGATACAACATATAATCCAGGCCAACATCTAGATCTAGCTCTATCGGCTGCTGCTTCCTGAGAAGAACAAGTCGATGGCAAGATAGATCTAGACATTGTTCTAGATTATATATCGTATATGATAACTTGCACAGTTGATAACATTAAACCTAGAGTGTCATGATGATGGAAGCACTAAATTCGACAAAATAAACCACTAAACGACAAGCATTTACCTTAATCGGGGGTCGAAACGATGCAGCCCGAAGCCGGATCAAGAACTCGTCTAAAGGAAAATAGGAGGCGATGCGCCGAGATTGTATTGGTTGTGATTCATTGTTTACAGGGGTCTCGGGTCCTATTTATACCCAAGAATAAAACTACCCATGCAAGACACGGTTTCTATCTAATCTACTAAACATGGTACGACAATATCCCGGGACATGGTCCCATACCGCATTACAATAGGAAATCTAAATAAATTCCTAGATTACAGATACAATTGCCGTTACAGGACTCTATCCATTCATGGCAATATCTTTTAACGCGCAATTTGGGAACCGAATCCACTCCTTATCTCTACGCTTTCCATCGGGATTGGTCCCACTTCAACCCTGACTCAGAATCGGCTATCGGCTATCCTAGTCCGATTCACTCTTATCCGACTGGCTCCATAGCCGATTCGAACTCAGCCGATTCTGTTTCCGTCTCTTCTCAGATCGCAAATCTTCTCTGATTCTGCTTCAATTTCCACTTCAAACCCGGGGATTAGGTTACCAAATTTGGTCGTTAACACATGCCCCACAAGTCCGCGATATGGAATGTTGCGTATTTTAGACAATTCAAATCCCAGGCGTGTCACGCCCAGAAATTCATACCAGAATTTCTGTAGCTAATTTGTGCATTACATCCTCGTCCAGGAATCAGCCGAGGTACACAAATCGACGTTATTGATAATACAGAATCCTCGTCTTGGAACAATATAAAAGAGTTACACAAATGCAGCGGAAAGGAAAATAAAACTGACTTAAGCTAAACTTGACACGAGCGAAGCGGAACACCAACTTCACAGCCAAACCTTGACGAGAACAAGCCTACACCTCCTCGGAGGCCTCGATCTCAACCTCTGGCACTGAAGGGGGAAAAAGAAGCAAGACTGAGTACAACCACAGTACTCAACAAGTCACACCGGAAAGGGGATATGATGCACGATAAATAACAAGGAAGGGTCAAGGGCTCAATTTGCATAAACAGCATTTGCAATATATAATAATAATATTTGAAGACAAGAAACAAAGAGTAATATTTAAGCAAGATTAAATAACGCGTCCAACGCTCAAACCACGTTGCAACAGGCCCATCCATCCACCTGCACTAGTCATACTTCAACATTTCATTCGAATAAAATAAATGAGACTAATCAAGGTGAATCTGGTCGATCGCCCGTAACCGTGGGCACGGCTATTCGAATAGTTTTTACTCTGATCAGAGGTGTACAACTGTACCCACAAGACACAATCCCACAACATGTTACGTGCGCCGGTGCACCACCACGGTGCCCGGAAAGGAATTGTGACAGACCCTTCACATAACCCTCTAATCAATCGTACCACACCAAGGTTTCGCCCCCATTCCCATCGGGCAATGGGCAGCCCCCTAGTGCCGCGGTGAATCCGGAAGCTGATCAACCCTTAAAACCGGGGCCGACCCAACTCCATCACGCCCACCCTCTCTGGGATACGTTAACTAGAGACAGCTACGCTACGGGCCCAGCCATTACCCATGCTGGCTTGTGGTATGCACGGCATTTCTTCCGTGGTTTCCGAGAACCGGTCCTTAATCATCATGAGCACGTTAACCAAAGTCCAACCATGTGCTCACGACCCACCTTTCTCATAATTCAATATTATTAAAAACAAGGTCATATCTTAATATCATCTAAGGTCAACGTTGGTAATAAACTTGATTAGTGTGATTCCCTTAAGTGAGCTAGTTGCGCTAAGCGTAACTAAGCAACCTTAAACTATCATCTAGTCACATTGGACCCCCAAGTTATCAATGATATAAGGTAAACAATCCTATAGCCGAGTACAATAGGTATAAACATCCCATGAAATGACATTCTAAAACATATGCAGATTTGAACGAAAAGAGGTATTTACATAAAATAGGTACAATATGGTCAATGTGAGGTATGACTTGCCTTGCTCGGGAGACCGAGGAACCTCGGCGACTACTTCAAGAGAACGGGCTCGCCGAAAACTCGGGATCTACACGCAAACAAAGCACTCAACAAACACCCTAAGAAGTCTACTGAAACAGCACTGAAAAGTATTTTTAATGGATTCTTGACATTTTTCTGGATTTAATGAAATTTGAATGGACTAAAACGGAGTTCGGATTCAAAAGATATGAATTTTAGAAGTTTAATTGCGTTTTTAAACTAAACAAAAGATTAAATTATTTATTGCGCAATTAAGCCCCGGGTGACGCAAGCATGGCGCAAGCGGTAGGGCTGACGCGCGGCGCAAGCGGCCGACGCAACGACGCGGCGCGGTCCACGGTGGACCGAGTCCACGGCGGCGGCGAGAGAGAGCGGGGCACGTGGCGCGCATCGGGGGGGTGGCGGCGATCGGATGGCGACGGCCTTGCGCGCGAGGGGACGGTCCGATCCGCCCGATCCGAAGGATCGAACGGCACGGATCGCGGCTAGGTTAGGGTTCGGGCGGCGACCGAGGACGGACACGCGGCAGCCATCCGGCGTGCGGCGACCGGATCGAACGGCGACGGATCGATCGCGATTGGCGGTGCGGATCCGCCCGATCCGAAGGATTGACGGCGCAGCGGAGCGGCGCTAGGTTAGGGTTTGGGTGGCGGCGGCTCGAGCTCGCCGCGGCCATGGCCGCGCGCGGCCGGCCGGACTCCGGCGGCACGGCGACGGCGGCGAAGGGTGCTGCGGGCGCGGGAACCACGGGAAGGGCGGAACGATGCGCGGGAGCGGTTCGGGAGGAGGCCCGAAAACCGAAAGGAGAAGGGCGGCAGGTGCACTCACCGGCGACGGAGACGACGACGATGGCGACGGCGGGTTTTGGGGCTAGCGCACGGAACCAAAGGGAAAACGCGCGGCGAAAGGGGAGTTTTATAGGGGTACAACGGGGCCGAAACAAACACGGAAACGGCGCGGATTCCTCGCCGTTGTTCACGGACTCGGAGAGAGAGGGAAACAATCGGCGACGGATTTCGCGTGGATAGGGTTCCAACAGCGCGGGGTCTGCGAGGATGGAAACGGCGCGCGAGATTGAGCCCGCACGGGCCGACGTGGCTCGGATTCAAACGGAAAGGAGCGGAAAGGCGGCGCGCATGGCGGACGGCGGCCGGACCGACCGGGCGCGGGGACGGAAACCCGACAGTGGGGCCCACCTGCGGGCCGACTCGCGGCGAGGGACGCCCGCGGACTTGCGTGCTGCGGCGGCGTGCGGGCCTCGGCCCACGACCGGCGCGCGCGCAGGAGGGACCGGCCGACGGCCCAAGGAAAGAGCGGGAATACTGCAGCCCGTACGGAAAAGAAAAAGAAAAAGGGGAAAAAGGATTTTGGGGCTTAATTAATTCCCGATTTCTTATTTAATTGCTTAAAAATACTTAGAGTGCTCTAAAAATTCCAAAGAAAAATCGTTAGCGTATTTTGACATGAAGAATTCAAGAAAAATCCTACCATGTCATTTCCATTTATTAATTGCATTTTAAAATTATAGGTTGACTCGTTTAATTTCAAAAATTCGATTATTTCCGGTAAATTATTTTAAAAGAAAAAGGGAAAAACCCGGATGTGACAACCTACCCCCTTAAACGGAATCTCGACCCCGAGATTCGGAGGTACCGCGAAGAGGTGCGGGTGCGCGGCCTTTAGCTCATCTTCTCGTTCCCAAGTAGCTTCTTCCTGAGTGATGAGTCCATTGAACCTTGCAAAATCTGATAACCTTGTTCCGCGTCCTTCTTTCACCGACCTCAAGAATACGTGCTGGTCTCTCTACATAGGTTAAGTCCTCTTGGATTTCAATCTGTCCGGACTCACCTCGCTCTTCTCGGTACCCTTAAACACTTCTTTAATCGGGACACATGAAACACGTTGTGAATACCAACATGTTGGAGGGAAGCTCCACTGATAGGCCACTTCTCCTCGATGTTCCGGATCCCGTATGGTCCCACGAAACGTGGTGCCAACTTACCTTTGGTTTGGAAACGATGTACTCCCCGGAGTGGTGTAACGCGAAGATACACAAAATCCCCGCTTCAAAAGCGAGATCTCTTCGACGATTATCCGCATAGCTCTTCCGTCTGGACTGCGCAATCTTCAACCTTTCCCGAATCACTGGACCTTTTCTCGCTTCGCTTATTACTTCGTGCCAAACAACCGGCGCTCACCCGTCTCGATCCTGCAATAGGGGTGTGCGGCATTTCCGTCCATACAAGGTGCTTCATACGGTGCCATTTGAATGCCGGCTCGATAACCGTTGTTGTAAGAGAATTCTGCATAGGGCAAGCTTTTGTCCCATGCTTTTCCAAAATCGAGCGCGCATGCTCTCGATGTCTTCCAAAATCTGATTCACTCTCTCGCTTGACCGTCCTGCTTGCGGATGATAGGCCGTGCTAAAATTCAAACGGGTACCGAGTTCTTCTTGCAACTTCTTCCGAATTTGGAAGTAAACCGACTTCCCTATTGGACACGATCTTCTTAGGCACGCCATGCAAACACATGATCCTTGCGAGATAAAGCTCGCCAACTTCTTCCCCGAGTAGGTAGTATGTACCGGTATGAAGTGGGCTACCTTGGTGAGTCGGTCCACCACGACCCAAATTGAGTCATAACTCGACGTTGTGCGGGGTAAACCCGTGATGAAATCCATTCCAATTTCTTCCCATTTCCACTGAATCAAGTGGTTGTAACAGCCCGGCGGGCCGTTGATGTTCGCGCTTCACTCGCGACAAACATCACAAAGTGGAACAAACTCAGCTATCTCCCTCCTCATGCCGACCCACCAAAACTTTTCTTTAAGATCTTGATACATCTTTGTACTGCCCGGGTGAATTGAGTATTGGGTTTGGTGAACTTCCGTAAGGATCGTCTTCTTCAAATCCTTGTCTTCTGGCACACACAATCTCTTTCCCATCCAGATTGTGCCATGTTCGTCTTCCGTAAAACCACGAGCTTTTCCAACTCTCATGTTCTTCTTGAGTTCGGCCATCTCGGGATCTCGATGCCCGAGCACCCGAATTTGATCAATGAGAGTGGGTTGGGCTTCCAGAGCAGCCACAAAGCCAAAATCCACCACTCGTAGATTTAGGTTCTCGAATTCCTGCTGCAACTGGTCACACATTCCTTCGACACTGAGGGTGGTGCAGTAACTCTTTCGGCTTAGTGCATCCGCAACCACATTAGCTTTGCCGGATGGTAGTGTATCCCTAAATCATAATCTTTGATCGGTTCCAACCATCTTCTCTCGCGAGGTTTAAATCAGTTGGGTGAAAATATACTTAAGACTTTTGTGATCCGTATACACTTCACAACGATTACCAATTAGGTAGTGTCGCCGCATCTTCGCATAAACCACTGCGGATAACTCCGCATCATGAGTGGGGTAGTTGTTTTCGTGTGGGCGCAATTGACGAGATGCATATGCGACCACTTTGCCTTCTTGCATCAATACACATCCCAACCCTTGGCGAGATGCATCACAATAAACTTGGAAGTCCTTTGCGGGTCGGGCAAGATCAACACCGGTGCGTACACCAACTTCCTCTTGAGCTCTTCAAAACTCCTATTGCATTCCGCCGACCACTTAAACTTCTCATCTTTCTTCAACAGCTTGAGTCATTGGCTTGGCGATTTTGGAGAAGTTCTCAATGAAGCGGCGGTAGTAACCCACAAGTCCAAGGAAACTTCGGATCTGCGTAACCTTTTAGGCGGGGTCCACATGGTAACCGATTCCACATTTGCCGGATCCACGGCTACTCCTTGGGCATTCACAATGTGACCGAGGAACCGTACCTCCTTTAACCGTAAAGCACACTTGCTAAACTTGGCGTAGAGTTGATGGTCTCTCAACTTCTCGAGTACTATCCGAAGATGTTGCTCATGATCCTCCTCTGACTTAGAGTAAACCAAAATGTCGTCAATGAACACCACCACGAATTTATCCAAGAACTCCATAAACACCTTGTTCATCAGATTCATAAAGAAGGCCGGTGCATTGGTTAACCCAAAAGACATGACCGTACACTCGTACAGTCCATACCTGGTGGTGAAGGCGGTCTTGGGAATGTCCTCTTCCCGAATCCTCAACTGATGATAGCCCGATCGCAGGTCTATCTTGGAAAATACCTTTGCCCCTTTGAGTTGATCGAATAAGTCATCAATCCATGGTAGGGGATACTTGTTCTTGATAGTAACCTCATTGAGGGCTCGATAATCCACACACATTCTCTTGGTCTTGTCTTTCTTTTCCACAAAAATCACCGGAGCACCCCAAGGCGATGTGCTCGGGCGAATATACCCTTTTTGCAACTGTTCATCCACTTGCTTCTTTACTTCGGCCAACTCGTTGGCTCCCATCCTATATGGCCTCTTGTGTATTGGGGCGGTCCCGGGTTCTAGGTCAATCCGGAATTCAATTTCCCTTTTTGGCGGCATCTGAGTTAAGTCTTCGGGGAAAACTGACTAGAAAAGGCCAACACCAGTTCAAGACCAAGGCCATAGGGGGATGGAGGGGTTACGTGGCCATGAACATGAGGGACGGACCAATCAACCCTAGGGAACACGCCACATTTCTTATGATGTGGCTGGAAAAATTTGTGTTCTGCGGCTCAAGCTGTGGGCCGACTGCCAATTGGCAAGTTGTAGCCGAGGCCCTGGTAGACATGAAAAAGATCCCTCTGGGCAAGTACCTCCTCGGCTACTTATATCAAACCCTCCACCAAGCAGTTGCCAAGATAGCTGTCAACGCCTCTATCAACACTAGGGGGCCCGTGGTAGTTTCTTCAGATCTAGCTAGTATTGATGACCCAAAAAGTAGCCGATCGGCCACCTCTGACTGAAGCACGCTTCCCGCGACTAGAGCCGATTGAAGACGATGAGGGAAATGAAATAACCACCACGAGGTGTCTGAGCTACGGAGAAGCAACGGCCATGCATGCCGGATCAAAACAATCGGCCGAACTGCTAGCCGAGTGGTTAGTGTCCTTGTATGATGGATTTGCAAAGGACAACCGTTGCTGGTACTTCTACAGAGATCGATCACTCTTCGAGCTACCTGTCGAATTCTACTTGGAGGAGATCAACTCGGATGACTACCCCAAATGCAAAGAACTGTTCACAACTGCCATTACACCTTGTATTCTGCCGACTGGGATCCATCAGGGCCGATCAGCTACAAAGAGTTATGAATTCTACTACCCTGTATCGACTGCCATGCAACTCAGACTATGGCAGCTACCCATCGGCTGCTATTACACCGATAAGATTGAAACAAGGGGAATCGTAGACCAGGCCCCAATTATGAGCAAATTGATGGATATAGCCGGTCCCCCCTTGGCAGCATCGACACCATGGTGCTTGTCTACAAGAAGAGCGCAGCCTACGACCGTTGGTGGATCGAAATCAAGCACCACATTTTTCACCAGCAGTCCTTTTACTACATCACCTTGCTGCTGCCACATGAAATCCCTTCGGTGAGTCCTGAACTCCAAACTATTCCTTCTTCTCGGATCATCGGCTAACTTAATCTGCTAACACTTGAACTTCTTCCCTCTTGCAGGAAAAAGAAACAGAACGGCCGACGGTGAGTAACTCAGGCATTCCAATCGAGTACCGCCTAGGCGTTTTGCCAAATGGATGTGGGCTAGCTCCGTCGGCCATCGGCTGGGACGCGCCCAAATTGAAGACCTTGTTGCACGGACAGACACGCTAGCCGTTGGCCCGACAAAAAAAGAACTGCCCCAAGTGCGAAGCCATCGACTGCACCTGCCAAGAAGCAAAAGAAAAGGCAGCCGATCGCGCCAGCTGACAGCCTCCCGTCGGTGGATCCCAGCGTTGACCAAGGCCTGAACGAGGAGGTTGCAGACGAAGAAATGTCAGCGGCTGTTGGAGCAGCGGCCGAATCAAGTGATTCAAGCCATAACTCGATCAGTCCTCCAGCGGACAGCCCACCAGTTTCAAGTCCTCCCACGAAGAAACAGCCGGTAAGTCCTCATTTTGCTATATTCGGCTTCAGCATAATACTACTTTGTACTTAACCGAATGTATTTTAGGTCAAGAAGTTGGCTCGCCGTCCTCCGCTCGCGCTCCACAAGTAACCATTTCCTTCGGCTTGCATTTTAGCTTACCAATCCCAGCCAATTTAACAACTGACACTTGTCTTTTCTTTTGTAGCCTTCTCCATCTCCATCGGCTGCCCCACAAGTGTCAAGCGAGCACACGGCATCGGCTGTGGGCGGCCAAGAGGCTGGGAACGTCATAACACCGGCCGATGAACTGGTTGGTGCAGCAACTTCGGCTGGCGATCCCATTGAAGAGGACACCGCTCCCATCGACCCGGCCGAAGTTGGAGAAGAGGCCGATCCGATGCCTGCAGCGAGAGTAAGTTTCACCCCCATCCTTCTCCTCGCAATATCTCAAACAATTGGCCGCTCCGATCGTAGCTTAACCCTGTTGTTTCCTTTGTGCAGCCTCTGACCGACTTGCTCTCCTTTGACATCAAGGAGTTTCTTGGTGAGGAAGAAGGGGAAGCCACCAGTCTGGATAAAGCCCCAGCCGGCGAACTAAAAGAAAAACTTCAAGACATACGCCGTCGGCTGGACATCGATACAGACAGGCTGATGGAAGAATGCAGGTCGGCCAAGTCTCGATTCTTCAAAATTGAGGGCCAGCTCCCTGAAGATCTAGCCACCAAGGTCTCTGCTGCCGTCTGTATCGATCTGCATCGGCCAAGGCTTGGACGTGCAATGCAACGCATGATTGAAAGGCTTGCCCAGGCCAATGTAACCGCCAAGATCCAGGACACTGTCAAGAACGTGGAGGCTGAAAAGGCGAAGTTGAATGAGCTGAAGGCCGGCCCAACCACTTCTTAGGCCCGGATCGCCAGCTTGAAGGCCGAAGAAGCCGACTTGATGCAGCGGCTGGAACAATGCCGAGCTAGCATTGTTGCCGAGGAACAGGTGCTGGCCAATTTGCCGAAAGCTACTGAAGACCAAACAGGCAAATTGACGGCCATCATCAAGTATCTGAAAGAACTTCATAAATCGGCTAAAGTAATCCCCGGATTCAATGCTGAAGATCAAGCGGTGGTCAACGAAATAGAGGCAATCCAAACTGCTGCCATTTCGGCCATAGATGCATTCTTGGCCTTGTAACTTAGACTTGAACTCTGTACACTTGATGTAATCGGCCTAAACTGGCTTTATTATGTAATCGGCTTGTACATTGGTTTTACTTTTTGATTGCGGATACTTCTGAAGACTTTAAAATGCGTTGAAAACCTAAAAAATTTTCCTCTTGGTATTTGCCTTCTTGATTGGTGTATGCATGTGCCCCCCTAATTTTGTTGACGTCTGCAATGTTGACAAAATTACTAACTTGACATAATCCTGCTACTTGTATCATCGTCGTCGGCTGAACCTAGCCGATTATATAAAACTAGGGGAAAACTTAGTGGAAAAAATGGCCTAAAGACGATGCTTGCACAAGTCAAGACATCGGCTAACATGAATCGGCAGCAATCGGAGCCAAATCATGAACTGATCCAAACACTTGGGTAGTACTTTTAAAAAAATATTTGCCATTCAGAGCCCTTCCAAATACCTCTCCATCCAATCCTTCTAACATATAGGCACCTTTGGAGACGCATCTGTGGATCTTGAAAGGCCCTTCCCAATTTGGAGACCACTTGCCGAATTTATTATCTTTTGATCCAATCGGCAGTACCAACTTCCAAATGAGCTCACCCTCTTCGAAAGATTTATGCACAACCTTCTTGTTGTAGTGGCGGGCTACTCGTTTCTTATCTCTTGTTACTTTTTCCAAGGCCCTCATCCTTGACAAAACTAGGTCTTCCGATTCATCCACCATCAAGTTATAATAGTCATCGGCTGTGAGCTGGTCTTGTAGTTGAATCTCTTGAGCCAATGATGTTTTCCTATGGCAGAACTGCTTCGTGCCCATAGACCAATTTGTATGGAGGGACTTGGATAGATCCATGGCATGCCATCCGATAGGCCCACAGTGATTTGTCTAATCAGCTGTGCCGTTGCTTGGGGTATTCAGAAATCTTCCTCTTTATCAATTTGATCAAACTTTTATTTGAAGCTTCTGCTTGCCCGTTGGCCTACGCATAGTACGGCAAAGAATTAAGTAATTTGATCCCCATGCCGTCGGCAAACTGAACAAACTCATCTGATATGAAGATAGATCCCTGGTCTATTGTTATTGTTTGTGGGACGCCAAATCGGTAGATGATATGCTCTTTAACAAACTCGATTGCGTCCCTAGAATCAACCTTTTTTAAAGGAATTGTCTCCACCCATTTTGTAAAATAGTTTGTTGCCACCAGAATGAATCTATGTCCTTTGCTTGAGGGTGGATTAATCTAGCCGATCATGTCGATACCCCATCCTCTGAACGGCCAAGGCTTTATGATTGGGTTCATAGCCGATGTTGGTGCTCTTTGTATGGCTCTGAATTTCTGGCAATCCTGGCAACCTTTGTAATATTTGAAACAGTCCTCCAGCATCGTCGGCCAAAAGTACCCTGCCCTCCGAAGCAACCACTTCATCTTGTGAGCCGATTGATGTGTGCCACATATCCCTTCATGCACTTCTCCGATAGCCACCTTGGCTTGATCGGCGCTAAGACATTTGAGCAGCACACCATCGATCATCTGATAGTAGAGATCTTCATCGAGCAAAACATATCTTAAAGTCTTGTATCGCAATTTCCTTGAAGCCGATTGAGAAGGATTCTATAAATAGCTGTAGACCTCGAACCTCCAATCGTCGGCTGTCATGGCAAGCAACTTCTATCTCAACTTCTTTTATCATCGGCTCCGTAGCCCGATGCCCCTTGAGCTAAATCATTGGCTTCTGTATTCTGCTCTCTAGGGATATGTTTCAGTGTGACTAGCCGAAAGATGTCCATCAATTCTCGGCATTGTTGATAGTAGACCATCAGCGCATCGTTCCTGCATTCATATTCTCCTGACAACTGGCTGATGACCAACGGTGAATCTCCCATTATCTCGATGGCGTCGACTTTGACTTCTTTGAGAAGATGCAACCCCTTGAGCACTGCTTCGTATTCGGCTTGATTGTTTGTAGCATGGGGATTGATTGAGAAGGCGAATTCAAAACTTGCCCCCCTTGGTGAAATAATTACTAAGCCGATACCGCATCCGCTTGTGCATACCGAGCCATCAAACGTCAATGTCCTAGGCATGATCTCGACTAAGCCGATTGAGTCATCTCTGTGTTCCACAATAAAATCCGCTATAGCTTATCCTTTAACTGCCCTGGGTGCCTAATACTTCAAATCGAACTCCGTCAAAGCAAAAATTCACTTTCCAATACGTCCCTTTAACACTGGAGCCAACAACATGTATTTGACTACGTCAGCTTTGCATACTATCGTGCACTCATTAGATAGTAGATAATGCCTCAACTTTGTACATGAAAAATATAGGCACAAACACAACTTTTCCACGGGTGAATACCTTATTTCTACGTCCAATAGACGTCGGCTGAGATAAAAGATAGCCTTTTTCTTGCCTTCAACCTCTTGGATTAGGACTAAGCCGATTGATTTATCATCGACTGATAGGTACAGCTTGAACGGTATCCCTTTCTGTGGAGACATTAGAACTGGAGGTGAGCTTAAGTAATCCTTGATGTTGTCCAAGGCCTTCTTTTGCTCTGCGCCCCACGTGAATGCTTGGTCGGCCTTCAGCCGAAGCAGTGGTGTGAATGGCTCCATCTTTTCTAAGAGATTGGCTATGAACCGTCTGATGAAGTTGATTTTGCCGATCAGAGATTGCAGTTGCCTCTTGTCCTTCGGAGGTTGTATTGTCTTGATAGCATTTATGCTCCTTGGTGTAACTTCGATCCCCCTTTCATGAACAAGAAACCCTAACAATTGCTCGGCCGACACGCCGAACGCACATTTCGGTGGATTCATCTTGAGGCCATACTTCCTTGTTCGCTCCAAAACTTGTCTAAGATCGGCTATGTGATTTTCTATCTCCCTGGATTTGACAACACCATCATCAATGTAGATCTCTACCAGGGAGCCGATCATGTCATGGAAAATATAATTCATGGCCCGTTGATACGTCGCTCCAGCGTTTTCCAACCCAAATGTCATGACAACCCATTCATACAAGCCGATTGCTCCTGGGCATTGGAAAGCAGTCTTGTGAATGTCTTCCTCGGCCATAAAGATCTGGTTGTAACCTGCATTACCGTCCATGAAACTTATTATCTTGTGGCCGAAAGCAGCATCCACTAGTAAATCGGCTATGGGCATTGGGTATTCGTCCCTAGGGGTGGCTTTGTTTAAGTCCCTGAAATCAATACACATCCTAAGTTTGCCATTCTTTTTCATTACTGGAACAATGTTTGAGACCCACTCGGCATATCGGCAAGGCCGAATGAATCCAGCGTCATATAGCCGAGTGATTTCGGCTTTGATTGCATCATGCATATCGGCTTTAAATCTCCTAGGGGACTGTTTGAACGGCCGATAACCCGGCTTGATAGGCAGCCAATGCACAACAATAGATGGGCTAAGACCAAACATCTCGAAGTACTCCCAAGCAAAACAATCTTTATATTCCTTTAACAAATTAATAAGCTGGGATCTACAATGAGAAGACAAATTTTTACTAATATATGTCGGCCTAGGCCTATCTCCCGAGCCGATATCTATTTCTTATAGCTCGTCGACCGACATAAATCCTTGCCCAAGCTTGCCATCGTCGTCGTCCACGGTGTCCTTGCCGTAGACGCTCGAGCCCTCCACGAGGCCTTCAAAGCAGCAACTGCGGCTCCTCATCTCTGATTGGCTGTATGACAGAATCAGACACTTTAAGAAAATTGGCTTGCCAGATTTTCCCGGACAAACAATCGATGCCATAGATTTCCCATAATGGCAAATCGGCATTAGCGACGCTTACTGACCTGTCGGCTTGCACAATTTCGATCTTGTCGCCATCCCATTGAATCAGACTTTGGTGCATGGTGGAAGGGACGCAGCAATTTGCGTGGATCCAATCCCTCCCGAGCAGCCGGCTGTAAGACCCCTTCCCGTCGATGACAAAGAAGGTTGTGGGCACGGTTTTGCTGCCGACGGTCAGCTCCATGTTGAGTACTCCCTTGGCCTCTGATGGGTTGTCGCCGAAGTCTTTGAGTACCATATTTGTTTTGATCAAGTCTTCGGCTCCCTTGCCCAATTTTCTGAAAGTTGCATAGGGCATCAAATTTACCGCAGCCCCTCCGTCGACCAGCATCTTGGACATCGGCTTGCCGTTGACAAATCCCTTTACGTAGAGCAGTTTGAGATGCTGATTTTCAGTCCCCTCTGGTTTGTCAAAGATGGTTGTGAAATTGCTTCTCGAGATCGGCCCAGCTCTGAATAGAGGTATAAGGTAATGAAGAAAACCAAGTGAAAGCCGATCCCGATAGTGAGAGTGGGAATATACGAACTCTCAGGGCGTCTGTAGCCGATGCCTCTCCACACTGGGCTAAGAATCGGCTGACGTGCTCGTATGTTGAAGTGCTGTCCTACCCCAAGAATTTGGAGAAGTCTGGGACCTTGTATCGGTTGGGTAATGGCACCCTCTCAAAGTGCTCTGGGTATGGATACCGATACATGTTCCCAGAATCTTTCGTCTTAAGGCCGAATTGATCGCGCATAACGTCGGCAATCAAATCGGCCCAAGTCTTGTTGTCTTGAACCGGTTGTATCAGCTCGTATTGATCATACTGCATGGGTGCTTGCCAATACTGAGGTGGCGTTTGAGGCCGATAATGCCGATCTTGGTGGCCTCCCTGGTACTGATACTGGAGTGGGTTGCCAGCGGGAAGCGGCCGATTCGCCGGGGGTGTCTGTGGTTCTGGAAAGAGCTGTCGGCCACCAGCGTTGTATTGAGCTCCTGGAATGGGATTGGCAATCGGCTCTTGCCACCGATTGAGATTGAACATACCGGCTAGCTGCTCCTGGGGAAGATGTTGTTGCCGGTTCAGAATAACGGGTGATGGCCTTGAAGCCGATGCAGACGCAATCGGCTGATTGACTCCTCCTGGCGGCCCTGGCTGTATCGCAGGTGGGATCGGCCTGTTCTGGGTCGCCAAGACCCTGTAATTGGGAAACTGACCGTCTGTGAAATAGGTTGGCCCCCGCTGTAGCTGATTAGCAATTTTGGAATCGACCACAGTTGTGGACACCCTGAGTATTATACCATCCAGTGTCCAACACGACCACCACATACAATTGGAGGAGTGGGATCCAACCACGCATAAATAGCCACTCGTCCCAATGTGCCCATGGTCACGGTTGACACCTTTTGCTATAATAACCGAAATGCCGAGTAGTGAGCGCAAGAGATAACCATAAGATAGCTTGCCAGTCCACTCCGTCATATGCTTGTCAAACCACACGAAGGTGGCGACCAAAAACATACCCCAGTGACTCGATCCAAAAATGCTATCCCCAATTATCTCAAGCGATCAAAACCCGTTACTCATGCTTAGCTAGTCCCCGGGAATGCGACTAGCCTCACACTTTCATCGCAAGCAATTAATAAACATAACAAGTACCATAATAGGGATAAAGTGCAGCGAGGTACATGACACATAATAGGGTCTGAGGTCCCAACATACAACACATAAATATAGCAGCGGAAGTCTCAGATAGAGCTCATAAGCAAAAGATAAAACTGGTGGTGCCACAACCCCACTAGGGCAAACCAACCGGGCAAGAGCCAAGCTGCAAGAGATCACTCATCGCCCTTGCCGCCTTCGGCGAGCAATGACCACACAAGAAGCATAACTCATAACCGGTATCCTCACCTGAAACAGCGGCGCCGGGTTAAGTACAAGATTGTACTCGCAAGTCTTACCCAAAATTATATATACATAAGGGAGAGAGAAATATGCAAGCTTTCTAGCCTATAGTGGGTCTCTAGGTTCAACATTTGCATAAAGTTAATTTTATTGAGCAATTAATAAGTAAAATAAGCAAGGACGAACAAATCTTGCATCATTTTAATTTATGGACAGCAAGTATAAAATTCTGAAATGTATAAGCAAATGAGCCCAAATGGCGCTCTCATCATCAACCATGGACTACAAAAGCCCATACCAACATGGCACAACATGCCAACATCACCATCAAACATAAACTCATCCATAATAACCCACATTTGATGCTAACATAACTGACTAACACATCAAGCATTGTCCATAACCAAGGACGCAGCTATTCGAATAGATTATACTCTGATCGGAGGTGTACAACTGGACCCACACGAGATGAACAAGGATCAAATGCTACCCACCACACAGGTGCGGTCTTCCAAGTGATTCGAGCTCATCACACGTCCTTTCCTAGCCCCACCCCAACCACCTAAACCACACCGGGGCTCCCGACAACTCAGTCACGTGCGTGTGATGTGACCAAGGCGGGGTCACCACGTGGGAGATACCCCCTGCCGCACTCGGCCAACCGGGCACTCCGCGGATCCCAAATCCTCACGCTTCTCCGATGGGCGTAGATGATCACAGTAAGTCTAGTACTCAAACAAGCCATCCCATGCTTGGCATGTGGTAAGTACGAATGGTGCTCGAATAGATGTCAAAATGTTTGGTCCTTAACGACCCGGACGGGGCTACATGCATCAGGGGAAATCAACCTCCCATCATTGCCCTATCACCCGCCCCAAGTCTAGCATATTTCATCAACCATTATTTAGTGTAAGTGCTCAAGTTTTAGGCCCATTAATCCAAGTTGTCTATATATCACAATTAATAATATTGTCCATCACTATAGTTCTAGTAGCACTAAGCATGGCTAAGCACCAATGAATAAAACAACCCAAATATTCCCAATAGTAATAATAAGGTATAGGTACAGAAATATAACAAGAACTAAATGCATGTATAGGTTCTACCCATACTCTCAAAACCGACAATATTATACACTAGACAGGATGTTGGTATGGATGGAGAGCTTGGGTGATGGAGATTATTGTGGTCTAACATGCAGGGATTGATTTTGGATTATTGGATGGGATTTGGGGAGGAGAAGTGAGCTGGGAGCTCAGCTTGAAGGGAAAAAGAAAGAACAGGCAAAGGAAGTGAAAGGGGAGGCAGAAGAAAGGGTTTTCTCTGCCCACCTTAAGTCCTGGGGGAGGAAAGCACGCCCAAGGGTGGGTTTTGGGGCTAATGAGGCACCCAAGGTCAGTGACAAGTGGGCCCAAGTCGTGGGTATCTATAAGGGTGAGAGAGGTGGGTGAAAAACTGAGTACACAATCGTTCTTTGCAATTTTCCAGGATTTATTTTCTTCCCCTCTCTTAGTTAATTCGATTTGACCATGCAAAATTTGCTCAAAAATTCTGAGATTTGGTGTGGTGATAGATGTTGGTTTCTAGGTTCCATTTTCAAAGTTTCACATATAAATTCAAAATATTTTAAATCTGGTGAAAAGATGAAATTGGTTAGGCTGAAAGTTAGATTGAATTTTTAGGAGGTCAAAACAGAAAGTAAAATTTCCAAAAATTTATATTTAGTGATTATAAATAATCTAATATTTGAATAAAATATTAAACACCTATACTTTGGTTCAAGTTATTATTCAATCTGACGTTGCTTTGATTTTGCAGATTAAAGTTTATAACTCATCACATGAGATCATTTTGCAACAAATTATATATGCAACCTAATGAACAACAAATGCACATCTAATTACCTGGTTTGTAACCTAGGGCTGTTACAAAAGTGGCAATCATGTTATTCATAGTGTTGACTAAGATGCCACTTTGATTGACAAGTGCGTGATGTACAGCCGAATCGATCCGGTCCTGCAAGGTGTGCATCTCCGAATCGTCTTGCTCCTGTTTCGGCTCCTCCTTCTTAGGTTTGCCCTTCGTGTCGCTTGAGGAGGATGCCTTGCAATCGTCCATGTTGAACTTGTATTTCTAGAGGACAGACCCAGATCGGGTCTGGGCGAATGATCGTAGGTAGTTGGCCTGCAGTTCTTCTACCATTTTATTGTAGTTGGGCCTGTTGTTCAGCCAACAGTTGTTCCATCGTGATTGGAGTCACGTTCTCTTCAGTGATCTCTGAGTTCTTGATGTTAACCATCATGTCCAATGCTTGGTGATCTGTTGATGGTCCCACCGGGCGTGCCAAGAAGCGTATTGATGAGAAAATTCTCTCATGCGTCGGCCTGGGAGATCTGCTTAGCTCCAATGCAGGTCCGTCTTTGGCTACCTGTGATGATCTAGGCGTGCCAATTGGTTTGATCGGCTAACCAATAAGAAGAATAAACAGATACATGTGTTAAGGTTAAAGTTAGATCCTACCGGATCGGCTTAGGAAACCAACCTGCATATAATTACTTTCTCGAAGCATATTTAAACTAAGTGACTGGGATAGATCGACTATGCCGAGACAGTATGAATCACTTAACCTAAATATACGCCAAGATAATAAGTATATACGTTCATAACCTAGCCGATGTTGCAGGTCTAACGTGAATCGGCTAATACTCCGATCTATCTTATAAAAAGATATCGATTTGACCTAAACGCGTTAAACCTAAATCAATCGGCTGTCGGCTGATGCCAACAGACTGATACTGGCTTAAGGCATTTAACTAGATCGAGACCTTAATATAAGAGACGGCTCTAATAAGTCTAATAGCAAATGATACTAAAAGAGATATTAAAACAGATAAGACCGGCTGGAACCCCGGCACTGTCTCTATAAATTCACATCTAGCTGAATAGATCATAATACTTCTAAAAGCGACTTAATAGATCATGAATGATGCAATATTAAGTACAAAAAGATAGCATCGGATCTATATGGACCGATGTAAATCCTTCAAGACAGTGGATACAGCATATAATCCAGGCCAACATCTAGATCTAGCTCTATCGGCTGCTGCTTCCTGAGAAGAACAAGCCGATGGCAAGATAGATCTAGACATTGTTCTAGATTATATGTCGTATATGATAACTTGCGCAGTTTATAACATTAAACCTAGAGTGTCATGATGATGGAAGCACTAGATTCGACGAAATAAACCACTAAACGAAAAGCATTTACCTTAATCGGGGGTCGAAACGATGCAGCCCGAAGCCGGATCAAGAACTCGTCTAAAAGAAAATAGGAGGCGATGCGCCGAGATTGTATTGGTTGTGATTCATTGTTTACAGGGGTCTCGGGTCCTATTTATACCCAAGGATAAAACTACCCGTGCAAGACACGGTTTCTATCTAATCTACTATACATGGTACGATAATATCCTGGGACATGGTCCCATGTCGCATTACAATAGGAAATATAAATAAATTTCTAGTTTACAGATACAATTACCATTATAGGACTCTATCCATAGATGGCAATATCTTTTAACGCGTAATTTGGGAACAGAATCCAACTCCTTATCTCTATGCTTTCCATCGGGATTGGTCCCACTTCAACCCTGACTCAGAATCGGCTATCGGCTATCCTAGTCCAATTCACTCTCAGCCGACTGGCTCCGTAGCCGATTCGAACTCAACCGATTCTGTTTCCATCTCTTCTCAGATCTCAAATCTTCTTCGATTCCGCTTCAATTTATGCTTCAAACCCGGGGATTAGGTTACCAAATTGCGTGTTAAAAGAATTTGGTCGTTAACACTAAGGCAGTCGGGAAACTCGTCCAACACTTAACAACATTTGGCTGGCCGCACACAACAAAACAAACACAACACACACGCCGCTTCAGCTCAGTTCCACCGCCGCCTTCCCGTCCGTCGTCCCCTCCGGCCCATCGCCCTCGGCCGGCTCCCTTCGGCCTGCCGTCCCCGGCCGGCTCCCTTCGGCCCGCCGTCCCCGGCCGGTGCCCTTCGGCCCGCCGTCCCCGGCCGGCGCCTCCGGCCTGCGCCACCCGGCCGGCGCCCGCCCGGCGCTCGGCCCGAGCTCCCGGCCGATGCCCCCCGACCGTCCCCGGCCCGACGCCGCCGCCGATGCCCCACGCCACCCCAGCCCGCCCCTCCCCAACCCCCTCCGGCCCACGCCCTCGGCGCCCCCGCCCAACGCCCTTGGCCGGCACCCTCACGCCGCCCCCCCCTCCCCCGGCTAGCTTGCGCCCCACACCGCCGGCGCACCCCCGTCCGCGCCACCGCCGCCGCTTCCCGGCCTCCTCCCGGCCGTCGCCACCTGTGCCACGCCACCATCCCCCATGCGCAGGGCCTCCACCACCGGCCTCCCCGACCGCACAATAGCGCCGGCCTCCCGGCTCTTCAAAGGTACTATTATATTGATTAAAGTTATATAAAATGTAGGTGTTTAATGGAGCAAAAGTATATTTTAGTATAGAGTAACTATTTAGTATAGACTAAGTGTTGTGATATTCGACAAAAGAAAAATATAGGTAGTTGATGTAGTGCATATATGGTGATTTTATTGTTTATAGCTAATTTGTATATATGGTGCATATATGTCTTGTTATATGTGTATGTGGTTGTCGGTCATCGTGCCGTCTTGTTTGTTGCAGGTTTTGGAAACCTCCCCCTGCAGAGGAGGTGCTGTCAAAATTTTTAATTAACATGATTTTGTTTTTTGAGTACAAATCTTTGCACCTACCTCGACTTGTGTAGCCATGACCGCTTCGATACTGGGGGTGTACTGCGAGTCCGTCGCCGCCTCCTTCTACTACACGGCTTCCTCGCTGCCTTCACCGACGCCGTCGTCCGTCTAGCCCGAGAGGCACCTAGGTGAGAGACCCCGGGCTTCTCTTGCACACTTACATTAATTAGATATAATGTAGGTGTATCACGTAATCTAGTGAGCCATCTCCCGTTCGAAAGAGATACGATTGAAGTAGATATGCAGATCTTTGCATATATGAAACTGTATCTGTTTCGAATTGTCCATGTTTTTTGGACAGCCCGAGGATGTGTAGATGGGTTTAGTTTTTATGCCTTATTCTAGTCCGCGACAGGGTTTCGACAGCACCTCCCTGTTGTTCTCTGGATACACAATCTCCCTGACGAGACATGTATTTGGAGAACAGCAGGGAGGTGCTACCGAAATTCTGTCTCGGACCAGAGTAGGGCATGAAAACTAACCCCGTCTACACATCCTCGGGTGGGATTAGGACCTATCCTCACCTATTAGATAGTATATACACTCGGTAGATTCAAACAATTCTTATATTATTCGCTGATTTGTTAGAGGATGGATGACCATGAGTAGATGTACACGGGCCGCCCAAATGTGTCTGGGATGACACTTGAATGGATTAACAAGACCAATGCTTTCATAGAGGGGGCTTTTGAGAGGCTTAATGGAAAGCCTACTACTTGGTGTCCATGCGCTGATTGTCGAAACAAGTGTCAACAATCAAAGAAGCGATTGGGTGAACATCTTGTGAAGAATGGATTTATGCCAAACTATACCCGGTGGACCTTACATGGTGAGCGCCATCGTACGAGAGAGGAGGTCATGAGACAACGAATTGATGAATATGATTCGGATGCCAGGGTAGGAGATATGTTACATGACTATGATGAAGGATCTATGGAGGACGAGCCAGAGCAAACCACAAAGGCATATTACCAGATGTTGCAGGCAGCACAGCAACCTCTTCACGGGCATACCAAGGTTTCTCAACTGGATGCCATTGCACGTCTAATGGCCCTAAAGTCCGAGTTTAGCTGTAGTAGAGATGACTTCGATGCTATCTTGTCAATATTTGGTGGTCTGCTTTCGGAAGGTCACATTCTACCTAAGAGCATGTATGACGCACAAAAACTTCTCCGTGCACTTAAGATGCCATACGAGCAGATACATGCTTGTCCGAAGGGATGCATCTTATTTAGGAAAGAATATGCAGAAGATAAGTATTGTCCAAAGTGTAAATCCTCTAGGTACGTAGAGGTAGACTCTGGTGATGGTGAGAAGAGGCAGCTCCAAATCGGCGAGAAGATTAGGTACCTTCCGTTCATACCGAGGATCCAACGGCTATACATGACCGAGGAATCCACGAAGCAGATGACATGGCACAAAAATGGACGTCGATACAATCTTGATATGATGGTACATCCAGCCGACGGCAAAGCATGGGCAAAGTTTGATGCGATTTATCATGAGAGAACTAAAGAGGCTTATCATGTACGTGTTGCACTGGCAACAGATGGGTTCAATCCTTACGGAATGGCGGCATCCCCATACACTTGTTGGCCCGTCTTCGTTATCCTCCTCAATCTACCCCCCCTCCCCCCGGTGTTATCTTTCAACGACAAAATATTCTTTTGTCATTGATAATTCCTGGACACCCGGGGGATAATATGAGTGTGTACATGGAGCCTTTGATTGATGAATTGTTCCGTGCTTGGGATGAAGGGGTATTGACGTACGACCGAGCCACGAAGACAAACTTCAAAATGCATGTTTGGTACCATACCTCCCTGCATGACTTCTTGGCTTATGGGATATTTTGTGGCTGGTGTGTTCACAAAAAATTTCCATGCCCGGTATGCAAGGATTTTTTGGAGTTCTTTTGGTTGAAAAAGGGAGGAAAGTATTCTTCGTTCGACAAACATCGACAATTCCTCCCTCTTGACCACCCATTCAGGCAAGACATCAAGAACTTCAAAAAAGGTGTCGTCGTTGAAGACACTGCACCGTAGATGATGACAGGGGCCGAGGTTCGTGCTCAGTTAGATGCTCTCGTGGTGGATGAAGAAGGTGGTTTTGCGGGATACGGTTTGCACCATGCATGGACACAAAAGTTAGGCCTGTGGAAGCGCCCCTATTTTGAGCACCTCCTTCTTCCACATAACATTGATGTAATGTACACCAAAAAGAATGTCACTGAGGTGCTCTTTTGTACAATCATGGACATTCCTGATAAGACAAAGGACAACGTTAAGGCTAGAGTGGACCAGGAGAGGTTATGTGATAGACCCAAGCTGGATATGGCACCTCCCAACAGCGGCAAGTCATGGAGGAAGCCTAAGGCAGATTTCGTTCTGACGAGGGCCCAAAGAAAGGAGGTACTATAATGGTTCCAAACATTAATGTTACCTGATGGGTATGCAACAAATTGGAGGAGGGGAGTGAAGTTATCTACAATGCAAATCAGCGGGCTCAAAAGGCATGACTACCACATATGGATTGAGCGGCTTCTTTTGGTGATGGTTCATGGCTATGTCCATGAGCATATTTGGAGGGTGCTGGCAGAGTTGAGCAATTTCTTCCGCTAGCTCTGTGCTAAGGAGTTATATCAAACCGTGGTTAAAGAAATGGAAGAAATGACGCCTGTGTTGATCTGTAAGTTGGAGAAGATCTTTCCACCCGGCTTCTTCAATCCGATGCAACATTTGATTTTGCACCTCCCGTATGAGGCACGAATGGGGGGCCCTGTGCAGTACCGTTGGTGCTATCCAGTTGAGAGAGAACTAAATGATCTTAGAACAAAATGTAAAAATAAATGCAAAATTGAAGCTTCTGTCGCAGAGGCATATGTTCTGGAGGAGGTGTCAAACTTCACAACAAAGTATTATACCGACAACCTTCCTAATGTGCATAATCCACCCGCTCGTTACAATGCTGGTGAAAATGAATCAACCCTCAACCTTTTCTAAGGGCAACTCGGAAGTGCAAGTGGTGCGACCTTCAAGAACCTGAACCATGAAGAGTGGCGATCTATCATGCACTATGTGTTGCTCAACCTTCCCGAAACGAAGCCATACCGTATGTAAGTTGGCAATAACCTTGTTCTCTAGTAGTTACTGTTATGCATCCATCCAACCCCCTTGTTCTCTTTTGTACAGTGAATTTTTTCAAGAATTCTGGCGTAAATCAAGGGACCCAACCCCGCAAGAAATTGAGAACCTTCTAAAACAGGGTGCAAGAAATCGAAAGCTCAGTTTCATTTCTTGGTTGAAACAGAAGGTACTACCCAATTTCTCGGTTCACACTTAGTTTGACATGCATAAGTTTTTTTCCCATGCGCTTGTAATAACGTACCTTGTTGCTTGAACTTGCAGGCCCAAACCGATGCTTCGATGAGTGCTGAGTTGAGACAAGTTGCCAACGGATTTTCCTATAAGGTTAAGTCATTACCGGCTATGACGTGAATGGATATCACTTTCACACAACTCGGCATGAGCAAAGTCGGCCCAATCGAAGAACCACAAATACCGAAGTCCTTACAGTGGGCTCCGATGGACTGGAGTACTATGAAAGAATTGAATAAATTTACGAACTCGAGTTTCATGGTTGCAAACCTCTTGTGCCTGTCATATTCAAATGTCATTGGTTTGATCCTAAAGTAGTGAGACGGATCCCTGATCTTGGGCTAGTCGAAATTCGACAATTATCCGCCATGACAGGAGACGATGTCTATATTGTGGCTCAACAGACCACACAAGTTTATTATCTCTCTTACCCATGCCAAAATGTAGCCCGACTTAAGGGTTGGGATGTTGTGCACAGGGTATCGCTACACGGTAAACTACCTGTCTCAAACAATGAAGATTATAACATAGATCCAAACACATACATCGGAGAGTTCTTTCAAGAAGATGGGTTGTAAGGGAGTTTTGTGATAGACCTAACTGCAGCAATCGAAATGGAATTAGATAATGATAGGGTTGTTGACGATGACGCTGGAGATGAAGTTCGTAATGTGAAGGACTTGGAATTACTTCAATGATTACATTTAGACAATGACAGTGTTGATGACTTGGATTTGGAGTATGGGATTGATTTTGTTGACAATAGTGATGATGAGACTTATGATCCAGCTAATCCCGATCCTGACGACTATTTCTAATACATGTATGATCCGTACTGATTGATTTTATTATTTTGTAATACCATGTTATTTTGTAATTAAGTTCTGTTAATTTTGCACATCTCATTCTAAGTACAATTTGTATATCCGTGCTGACAGTTTACTCTTTTATTGTAGGTGATTGTACAAATATGGTGAGCGGTGGTGGTTTGAAGAAGACGGTGAGTCGTTTTTCGGCAAAAAGAGTGCAGGACGAGGAGGTGGTGGTGGCTCTAGTGATAGTGGAGGCACGAGCAGTGGTCAGGGTGGTGGGAAGAGTCGACCGCAGCGTGAGAGCCGTCACCACCACCCGCTGAGGAGGAGGAGGAGGAGGCAAGGGAGGAGGAGGAGGATCAGGATACGGAGGAGTCGCAGTCCGAGGAGGCGGCGGCAGGTAGTGGACCGTCGACTGTTTGGCTGAGAGGTCCCTCGAAACTGCCAAGGCGACCACCTCTTCACAAACGGCCAGTGATTTGACCCGATGGGGTAAGTAAGTAACATTTTCATGTGGTCATTACTTTTTCTAATTGAAAATTACAATGGAAAGTAATAATTTATCTTAATCACTTGGGCAGGGATTGGGAGGTGATCACACACGCCTCGTCAACAACATCATCGGTCTTTTGTGCAAGGAACACTTCCCTGGCTTGGTGTACCATGCGGGTAAAATGGAGCCTGCCTGGACGTGGGCCCACTACAAGTCTGTCCCTGATGTTCATGATCTAATGGGCAGGGTTTTCGCCAACAGAGCAGAGCGGATCAAAGCCGAGCTGTGGGTACGTCTTCTTCGCATTACATTGTTTAACACATGATATTCATTAGTGTACATTCTTGAACTAATGATTGGATAAATTGTGTCTGTATGTAAGATTTCTATGCATTTGATGAAATCTGTACACAAGCCGCTGCAAATGCCGTGATTGAGAAAGTGGCAAAGGGCCGCGTGAATGACATGCATTATGAGGCGCGCCTCCAGGCTGTCATATCGCACTGGGCTGATGAAGGACATAAGATCAACAAAACTGAAGCAAGAACCAAGAGCTTGACCTGGAAACAATAATTGGCGGTAAATATAGATCCAACAAACTGATTTACCCTTAGGTTTAGTACACTCAGTTTGATGTCTTATGTCATTTACTTGATGACGTGCAGGCGATTCCGGATTGGTGCGCGGGCCTAGACAAGTGTTGGGCATCCATGGTGGACAGGTGGTGCTCCCCCGATTGGCAGGCCCAGCATCTCGCGTGCCGGGGTCGGCGTTTGATGATGGAAGGTGCATCACACCGTCAGGGCAACAGGAGCCTCAGACGCTATGCCCAGAAATATGTATGCAAATTCATTTCTTTATTGTAACACTAAATTCTGTATAATTTCTAATCATATTGGTTGTTTTCGCAGTCGAAAGCACATGGTGGCCAGCCTATTAACACATTCCAGGCATATGCTCTGGCCCGTAAGGGCAAGGCGACGTCCGACGTTTCCTACAACCCGGACGACCCGTCCTTGTTGTAATGCAATCCGGGCGTGCACAAGCGCCTCACCAATTACTTAGCGATGGCAAGAGAGATCCACGGGCCAGAGTTTGATCTGAGCCCCTATGACCTTGACGGTGAAATCATCATGAGGGTGGCAGGGGGCAGGCAGCACGGGCGGTTATGGATGGGCAACAGCGTGATCGACACGGCTAGTACTCCTAGTCTCACTGAGATTCGAGCGAGGAGCACGGGGTCAGGCCCGGCCATACGGTCACGCTCGACCCCTACACAGTCCCAGATGGCGGCACTACAGGTTATTTCTGTTTCACTCATCGTCCATTGATTTTTACAAATGTTTGATTTGCATTATATCATTGGGATGCAATTAATAAATGTTGGCCCAGCTAGACGAAGAAAGGAGCCTACGGGAGGAGATGCGATAGACGCATCAGATCCAGCTAATAGAGGTACAGCAGCAGCAACAGGCGGCACTTGGGAAAAAGTAGAGCCTTTGCCGAGTGGCTAGCACTCGGCAAAGTCTCTTCTCTTTGCCGAGTGCCGCGCACTTGGCAAAGAGTTTTCCGAGTGCCCGTAGCTTAGCTCTCGGCAAATAGGCTTTTGCCAACTCTGTGTTTGCCGAGAGAGGTTTGCCGACTGCTGCTCTCGGCAAACCATTTGCCGAGTGGAAAATGGGCTTCGTCGAGTGTCCCGGACACTCGGCAAACAGCCTAAGTCCGGTAGTGTGTGTGTTTGACATCAAATATTTGTTGTTATTGCTTGTATGGTATTGTTGGAAATATTAGCAATTCATCATTAAATTTAATCCAGTAATAAATAGTGCATGACGATGATAATATAAACCATTGATATATCGCTCTTGATAAAAAAACAAATAGACATGCAACAGTAATTAGAAAACAAACATATGAGGAGAAGAATACGATGCTGTAACAGTAGTTGCAATGGTTACAAAAGCAGAACCACTGCTAATATTGCCATTGCCATTATCATCGTTTGGTGTTGTCGATGCCATTCTCGTCGTTGGTGTTGCCATTGCTGTTATCCTCTCCAGCTATGATGATAAGATGTAGTCAAAGTAGTCACTCACAGGAAACAACGAGAAGTCATGTGATGCGCTCCTAAAAACTAATTTGTCTCCGTCCCTCGAGCTCGGTGCAAGATCAGGGAGGTGAAGGTTCTAGAGACCTATTTTCCTAGCATCCGTACACGTAAATCCACGTTAAAAAACCTAAAAATATGCTATAATAGGAAAACCAAGTAGCAACAGAGTGAAATGAAGGAGAATTATATGCGTAGTTGTTACGCATCTGATTATGAGAGATCAATTCTCATTTATAGGGACTCATTTGTGCGTAGTTGTTGGCCAGTGATAAGTCTGAGATCTTGGGGACTCTTGGTTCCCTCTATCAGGTCAACAGCCAGGGTTTTTCCTCACTCAACGGGGGCCTTATTTCTCTTCCTCCCAAGAAAGATGTCGCAGTTAATGTCAATAACTATAGGCCGATCAGTCTTATCCGCAGCTTTGGAAAGCTATTCTCTAAGGTCCTGGCCTCCCATCTCTCCCCTCACCTTGACGGTCTGGTGGCGCCCAACCAGAACGCTTTTGTTAGAGGTCGGTGCCTGCACAACAACTTCCACTTCGTTCAGCTCGCGACTAGAGCCCTTCATGCTCGCCGCACTCCTCTCATTCTCCTCAAAGTGGACATCACAAAGGCCTTTGACACGGTCAACTAGTCGTTCCTCCTGGAGGTTCTGGGCCACCCGGGGTTCAGCCAACGCTAGAGTGATTGGGTTTCTCTCATCCTCAGCGCCTCTTCCTCCTGAGTTCTGGTTAATGGAGTCCTGGGCCCTCAGTTCTTCCATCGAAGGGGCCTTCGGCAGGGAGATCCCTTATCCCCCATGCTCTTCATCTTGGCCATGGAGGTGCTCAACGCGTTGATCCGCAAAGCTTCTGTCTCAGGCTGCTTCCTCCCGCTCCCTGATCATGCCTTGTAGCACCGTGCCTCCTTCTATGTCGATGACCTTGTTGTTTTTCTCTCTTTGCTCCGGCAAGACCTTGAGTTCATCCAAGGCATTCTGGTGGTTTTTGTGGCTGCGTCCAGGCTGCGCACTAACTTTGACAAGTGCTCGGTCACGCCGATTCGTTGCTCAGCGGAGGATTTGGAGCTCGTCCACTCTTGCTTCCCCTGTTCGATCTCGGATTTCCCTTGCACCTACCTTGGTATTCCGCTGTCCATGCGCAAGTTGCCAAAGGCGGCATTGCAGCCTCTTGTGGACAAAGTCTTGCACTGCTTGCCTCCTCGGAGGGGCTGTCTCCTTACTCTACCTGGTCGCTCTCTTCTGGTCCAATGGGTCCTCTCGGCAATCCCTGTCCATGTGTCCTTGGCGGCTGGCCTGCCTGCTTGGGTCATCAAGGCCATTGACAAGAAGCGTCGAGCCTTCTTATGGAGGGGTACGGACGTGGCCCATGGTGGTCAATGCAGGGTGTCCTAGGTAAACGTCTGCCGCCCCAAGGCCCTCGGTGGGTTGGGTATTCCTGACCTAAGAATGATGGGCATCGCCTTGCGGGTTCGTTGGATTTGGACTCAACGTTCTGGTCAGCCCTATTGGAGAGGCCTGAAGGCCCCTGTTGAGTCGGTCATCTCTGACTTGTTCGAGGCATCTACCTACGTCGTACTAGGCGAAGGGGAGTCTGCGCTCTTCTGGTCTGATCTTTGGATTGACAGTCGTTCGGTCGCCTCCCTGGTGTCGGATCTTCTCCTAGCAGTCCCTCGACGCATCCGCTCTTCACATATGGTGGTTGCTGGCCTGCTGAACAATGCCTGGGTCTCAGACATCCACGGTGCTCTTACTGTTCTGGTTATCGCTTAGTCTTGCGCTTGTGGGACGTGCTGCTTCGAAGCCATTGACACCATTGACATATTGACTAGAAAATTGTGTGTTGTGCACCCAACTGAAGTGTTACGCGGAGGCTACGCTAGCCGAAAACAAAACTTTTTACCGTGCAAACCAGGAACACTTGCAAGGGCCGATAGATCGTTACCGATTGGAGTAGAGTGCAGCGGAATAGCCAATCAGGGCAATCCGATCCGAAACAGCGTAGCCGATTCCCCGGAGACAGCCGATTCGCCAATCAGCCGATTCGAGTCGTTCGCCGCGTTCTCACGCCTCGCTCGATGCGCCCGACCGCAACCGATTCCACCACGGCCGATCGCTCCGATTGCAGCCGATCCGGCCGATCAACGGCGCGCAACGTAGCAGCGCGCCTCTACCGGTATCCACACGTTCGGGGACAGAACGCCGTACACCCGTGTGCTAGCACGCGATGCAAGGCTAGGGTTTGGCTCGAAAGTGGGGAGGGTTTCCGTGGAGATTGATCTCGACCACTTCTGTTGCACGCGATGTAATTGACATACCGCAGCTCTCCACCCCTCCCTCCTTTATATAGAGTTGGCCGACGGGACTAGTGGCCGATTAGGACTCTATTTTGAATCGGATCTCATCTCGTATCTCATAGAGTTGGCCGCCCACACGTCGTAAGCCCATAGGACTCTATCCGATCGGATCCCTATCCGATCGAGCCGTATCCGAGTCCAACTCGAATGCCTGTTCTTATCCCCTTAAGCGTGCGACCCTGTAGGTTCAGGTATACTCGGTTTCGGCTATAGTCTAACTTAGCCGATCATCGGCTCGAGTCTAACTCCAGCGACACATGCACGGCGCCTAGCAGCACATATTGACACCATAGTATACAAGAATAATATCGGCTCAGAACCCGTAATGTGTACACAAATCCCTTTGCCTCACGATACCGGTTAAGCTATAGGCAAGATGTGTGCCATCCCTTCAATAGCTTAACCATTCACTCGAACCGTATTGGATTATCCGTCCTTGGATTGACTCCTCAATCAACTTTAGCATGGCCATGCATTTCCATAATCCATTACCTCGAGGGGCCCAAGTGATATCTCTCTAAAGGAGGGGCAAATTCCATCTTGATCACTCACATCCCACTCCATGTTTCATAGCAAACCCGAAAACTACCTTTATAACTACCCAGTTACGGAATAGTGTTTGGTAGTCCCAAAGTAGGCTACTACACATGTTGGAATCCATGGTAATCTCAGGTCTAAGGACTTTGTACCAACACTACCTGAGACCAACTAATAGCACATTAATTCCTGTAGTGTCTCATGATGGGTCTATCCAACAATGTGTTCTCCAACACATGTGTCCATGTTTATTGATTTGGTATCTCCATACCCATGATCTATGAGAAATGATCATCAATCAATAAACATGTCGATCTTAGAATCATATTTGTTCCAACAATATGACATATGATCAGGGATCGTTTAGAAATAGATTCATACATAAAGAGTCTCATAAATAAGTCATGCACTTATTGATCAATACAAGATGTCTATTTCATGGAACTGAATAACACTTTATTCATTATTACATAAACATTGACGTGATATCCAACATCTCCATGTTGTCTCTAGGGCATATCACTAACAAACTTCTATCCATCTGATGCATGCATTGCAGAAACACACAATGTAATTAATCAGCATGCATATATAAGAAAATCAGAGAGATTATGAAGGAAGGCAGTCGGTGGCGGGAAGGAAAGTCACCTTGCAGTAGGCGGCAGGAGGGACGGTAGAGAGCTATTGCTGTAGCTGCCTAGCTTCCTCATTAGTGGCCCGCCACACGTGACCCACCGTCGCTGGGCGGGGGATGTCCACGCTCCTGGCCACGGTGCGATTCACCGTCTCTGGTCTCTGGTTCTCGCCATGGAGTAGGGTCTGCTGTCGGATTGGGGCAGTGGCATGGTGGATTTGGGCCGCAGCGCGGCACGGCAAGAGGCATGGTAAGGACGGAAGTCAACTATATGGGGATTGTTGGATATAAGCTAGATATCAGATATAAGATATAAGATATAAATTCTGGTTTCTGGCACACCAGAGCGTAGTAGTAAGTGGTAAGGCGCACGGCTAGAGACCCAAAGGTCTTAGGTTCGATACTCAAGCACTGCACTATTTTTTGAATGACAAATCATGATGAAAATAAAAATGTCACAGATTTGGTTTAGCTGCTACACTATGACGATTTCTTGAATATGGTCACAGAAACTGGGCCCAAGGTTGGCTTGAGGAGATACCATGTCTGGTTTGGGTAATCCGTGACAAAAAAAAATAAATTATCACGGATCAACACCATTCTTGTAGTGTTCACATCCACCTCTCGCCAGGCGTGGAGGATCGTCTCGTTTGGCGCTGATCAAGCGATCAATGCTACTCCGCCCGTTCAGCGTACCAGGTGCTCTTTGCCGGCCAGCACCTCCTACCTTATGTGGATCTTCTCTGGAACGCCAAGGGTCCGACTAAGTGTAAGTTCCTTCTCTGGTTTGCGTTTCAGCAGTGTTGTTGGATTACGGATCTTCTCCAGAAGCGTGACATTCCTAGCCACTCGGCTTGCCCCTTTTGCGCGCAGGAACTTGAAACAGCAGGACACATCCTCCTTGGGTGTGTCCTTGTTCGGCAAGTGTGGTCTTTGGTTCTTTTGCCTTCAAGGTGGGCACTCCTCTCCCCAGCACGTGGCAGTTCTCTTTAGGATTGGTGGCCTTCCTCCCGATCCCATCTACCAGCTTTCCTCCGAGCAAGCTTTGACTCTCGGTCCTCCTGGTTTCCTAGTAGCTTTGGAAGGAGCGTAACGCCAGGGTGTTTGACTCAACCCTCGCCTCAATATCGGAGATCCGGGAGTCCATCTTTTTCGTGGGCTGTCTCTGGTCATTAGCAGGCGTTGCTTCTTTTGGGTTTTTTTGGGAGAGTAGAGTGCCTAGTAGTCTTCCTCGTTCTTAGTTGAGTTAGCCCTAGCCTCTCAGGGTTTGGTTGCCTCCTCCCTCCTTGTAGGAGCCGGTCCGGCTGCTGTGTTTATGTTTGTAAAAACTTGTTTATAATATTTTTGCGCGTTCGTGAAAAAAAAAAAAAATGAGAGACACAATTATTATTTCATTAATTAGGAGTAATCGACGTCAGCTAGTTACCCTTTGATTAATTCTCAAAGATTAAACGTTTCTCTATTAATCCTTAGATTAATTATACTTCCTCCAGTTTTATATTAGTTGTCGTTGTCGTTGAAGCAATGTGTTTTGTGGATCATAATTCTACATTTGAGCATTTCTGTGGAGGTCTATGACGACTTTGTCCATGTATAGTTAATTAATATCTTAATGTTTCCAATACCAACGCTTCTAAGTACCTAAGTGCATGACTAATCAACTCCATTGCATGTGCCGCATTGTGTGGTCTTCCAGCTGATTTTATATGGGAAAAATAGAAAAAGTTACTCCAATTAATCATGCCTTGGTGTTGGTGTGCGAGATTATATTAAAACATCAAAAATTATGAAGCCGGACAGTGTATCAGTTACCGCCCTAGTAATCAATCCTCAGATTAATTATGTCCGTTATCTTTTTGTTAATCGATCCTTTAATTAATTATGAAAACGGCTCACAATTCTCCTTCGTTACCCAAGTGTGATTAAACACGTGTAACTCTCAGCATAATGAGCATTGGGACGATTTAATTGATTTAAGTGGGTCAACTACCATATTAAATCTAACAGATATGGCAATAATCTTACAGTATACTCTAACGGTTCAAATTAAAGTAACTATTAAAGATATTGTTTTTCATCCGTTTCGATGAGGTGCGTTCAGCGAAAAAAAATAATTTTAACATACACAAATTTCTTTTGCTTGAGTTTTGGTTCCATATATATAAGGGCATTCCTGATGTTAATGTCCATGGTAAGTAATAACATATGTGGCAAGAGAGTTAAATGTGAGAGAAAAAAACAATGTCTTGAATGTGACGCCATTAAGGTATGCAAAACAATACATAAAGAAACAAGCATAACATTAGGGTTTAAGGTTATGTCCATCACAACAAATTAGAGGTAAATAAACAAATTGAATGGAGAGAAATGGATTAAATAATTCAATTTAGTGTTTGATCTCAGCCGTAGAAATAACTAGTGAACGCTCCTCACTTTGCAGTGGGAAATTTAGAAATATTTCTAAGGAAACTAAAAAAACAGTTTAGAAATTGTGTACTTGTAATACCTAAAAAGATAATATTGTAAGCTCTATATAAGTTCATGTGGAATTACAACTGTGCATAGCATATGGATGATTATGATCAAGCATGGGATTATAGCAAGTAATAATTACACTAAATGAATTGTAATGTAACTGCAAATCTGCACCCATGTTCACATGTACCCACAATTTGCACTATTATTGTGTGTCAAAAATTCGTGCTGCAAAATATATCTAACCTTAACCAAATAAATATTTACTGTAGAGAGAAAAAATTAGGTTGGTACACAATACGTATAATATATCTAAGCACTTTTTACCCAATAATATTTTTTAATAATAATTATATATGACATTTAGTTCGTGGTATTTCTTCAACCCCTATTTTTATTGACATAATATTTAGTCAAAATGAGAAAATGATACACATCTTGCAAAAAATGATATATATCATACCATATTTTTAGTTCATCAAACATTAAAAAATCAACCATGGTGTACATACTAGAAATACACAAAAAATACATAAATAAGGTATTTTACACTTAGAAATATTGCATAAAGAAAAATCATTTATTAGCATCTTAATGTACACTCTTGAAGAAAGTCACAACTATCCCGGTTCGTAACCCTCGTAGTCCCGGTTGTCAAACCGGGACTACGAATCCGAGACTAAAGATAGGCGATCTCTAGTCCCGTTAAATAACCGGGACTAGAGATGCATCTTTAGTCTCGGAAAGCCACCAACCGGACTAAAGATGGCGGAGCCACGTAGCCGCTCCGCCATCTTTAGTCCCGCTTGGTGGCTTCAACCGAGACTAAAGATTTTTTAATTTTTTAATTTGCTCTTTCTCCACCACTGCCCTTAGATTCTTTTGTTTTTTTCTTGTCAAAATCCTAAAATCATCACAGATACTGAAATCAAATATCACAGATTCACAAATAGCAATGAACAATACATATCCCAAATGTTTTTTTCATTTTTTCTCCACATATCAAATAAATCTTCAAAATCCATAAAAATCACAGATCAAATATTATCACATCACATATCATTAAACATCAAAAAAATTCAGATCCGCCGCCACGCCCGCCCGTCGCCCGCCCTCCGTCCGCCCGCCGGCGCCGCTCGCCGCGCCACCTCCGCCGCCCGCCCGCCCGCCGCTCGCCGCGCGCGGGACGCCGCCGACCGTCGCCGCCCCCGCCCGCCGCTCGCTCGCGCGCGGGTGCCGCCGACCCCGGCCCCGCTGGTGAGGAGATGGCGCCTCGCTGCCGCCACCTCATCCCCTGCCGCCGCCATCTCCTCCCCTTGCTTGCCAAGGAAGAGGAAGAGGGAGAGGGAGAGGGAGAGGGAGAGGGAGAGGGAGAGAGGTGAGGGGAGAGGGAGAGAGGGAGAGAGAGCGAAAAATGTAAGTGTTGGATCGGTGGAGAAGACGATGCGTGCTTGGGGATATATATAGCCCTGAATTTTAGTCCCGGTTGGTGACACCAACCGGGACTAAAATAATTTAATCGGGACTAAAGATAATTTCCCGCTATTTTCAATTCATCTTTAGTCCGGTTGGTGGCACCAACCGAACTAAAGATAATTTTTCGTTATTTCTAATTCATCTTTAATCCGGTTGATGGCACCAACGGGGACTAAAGATAATTTCTTCCTATTTCTAATTCATCTTTAGTCGGGTTGATGTCACCAACCGGGACTAAAGATAATTTCCCGCTATTTTTCCAAATTTATTTGGTCCGCTAGGGTTAACAATTAAATAATTTGTAAATATGGCAAAATTAAATTCATTAAATATAGGTTTAAAATAATAGTATTAAAATTTAATCAAACATAGATAATCCTAAATATTAATGTGCTCTTCTAGATAGTGTTCCTCTTTTGCCCCTCCCTATTTTTCATATTCATTTGAAGTTGTTGTTTTTTTGGAAAATTTGACTTTTTTGTTTTATTTTTTTATATTTTTTATGGACTTAGGAGCACACAAGAGGTAAACACAGAAAATTTGAGCGTAAACAAGCAAAAGACGAAGCCTGTGTAAAATTCAAAAGACACGCTCAGAGTCGAAAAAAAGCTTCCGGGCTCAAAAAGACAATCTTCTGAGGCTTTTTTGTGGAAAATAAAATCTCCGAACGCAACAAAGCGTGAACGAATGCATCCGAAATTTTTTTCTGATCGATTTTCATATATGGAACGTCTCGATCGGAGTCCGTATGCGAAAGTTATGGCCGTTTTAAAAACCGACTCCGAGTTAGAGGACGAAACGGGAACAATGTGCGTAAAACTTGTTAAACGTGTATAAACTACACGTCACGGCCAGGGTTTAAATGTTCTTATCAATATTATACATCCCTCCGATTTGTATATTGTCACCAAATTAATTTTACAAAAGATTTTGTATATTAAGAATCATTAGTTAATAACAATATGATCATATGTAATAACAAAATTAAAGCTTCCTTCTATCTTCAATCGCCCACCTCCACATAACACTACACTCTTTGAAATTACAGATCCCCTTAACTTAATTTTTGGCCATTTGAATCATGTTGCAAAATTTATATATTCTTATTAGCATCAGTTAAAAAATAAGCACATTCACTTTTGTCCCGGTTGGTGTTACCAACCGGGACAAAAAGTAGCATCTCTAGTCCCGGTTGGTATTACCAACTGGGACTAAAGATGGTGTGAGAGGCTGTCAGAGCCTGTTAGAGCGCCAGACATCTTTAGTCCCGGTTGGAGGCTGTCAGAGCCTGTCAGAGCGTCAGACATCTTTAGTCCCGGTTGGTAGTACCAACCGGGACTAAAGATAGCATCTCTAGTCCCGGTTGGTGTTACCAACCGGGACTAAAGGTGTCCGGCGCTCTGACAGGCTCTGACAACATTTGAACCGGGACTAGAGGTGATCTTTAGTCCCAGTTCATGACACGAACCGAGACTAATGTTCCTAAAAATTCGTAGACTTTTAAACCGGGACTAGAGATTATCTCTAGTCCCGGGTACAACTCAAACCGAGACTACTGTGATTTTTGTCACTTTAATTAATGATGGTTTCTTCAGTAGTGGTACCTGCTCTAAGATTTATCCAAGCTATATATATAGAATGTAGATTATGGGTACATGTGCTCTCATGTAAAAAAAATATAACTCCTATATATGAAAATGCAAATTATATATATACGATTGTGATCAAAACATGAATGATCTGAAGGCTATTATTTTCAATATGGCGTGGCTCAATAAATATCAAGCTTCTGGTTTTAACTAGGATATGTGATGCATATAAAAATAGTTTTCTAAAACTGTGTTCATATATACGAAATTAGAAATAGATACGATGGACATGATATGGAGTGTGCATTGTCGGGAATTGCCCCGACAATGCCACTATTAGCCATGTATTCATGTCTTTTAGGACGTATTATGGCACGGATTATAGGAAAAGGATGTGAAACTGCTTTTGGAATATAGCTAAATGGTTAATTTATGGGGACCCCGTTGATATTCTTAATTAGTCCCTTCTACACTTGTACAAAATTTAAATTTCATAAAACCTCACATATTATGATCCAAGTTGTGTAAAATCATAAAAATTTTGGAAGTGACATATAACCTCGGGTGTTATGGTCTGGGTGTTATGGTTCTAAAGTTTCATAAACCACACCATTAACCATTTTGACATTTTTTATACAAAAATTTTAAAAAGTGGATGTAACATCTATATGATGGATAAAATTCTTATAAATTTGAGAAATAATTGTATAACTCAAAATTGCGATAGATTAAAGTCAAAATGATTAACAGTGTAGTTTTGTAAAACTTTTAAGATCATAATAGCGCTGGGGGTATATGCTACATGCCAAAATCGGTGGGGTTATATGCTACATCTATATGGTTTTGTACAACTTAAACTATAAGGGGCAACATATTAATAATTCGTCATGATGGTGCTAATTAACACGAGCCAACACCAAAAATCTTAACTTTGATTTATTTTTATTTTTACTTTATACTCTCTAAATTAATATATATATATATATATAACCCCATCAAACAATGAAAATGTAAAAGATTGACCATACTTGAATAAAGTACAAAAAATTTTGAGTGAAGGACAGTTACGGCAAAATTTAGCATATTCTGTTATACAAGGATCAAGTGTGAAGCGAGATTGACGGTGTGATTTTAGTTGCCAAAAACAAAGAACAACATCGGCTAAGGATGTATCGATAGGCAGCATCGACAAGAATATATCGGTTGGTCGTTGGCGGTTGCCGTTAGATACAGGGAGTTTCAGTTCTTGTCGGATTTGGTTAACGGGACTAGGGATATTACCAAAAGGAGATCGGATTTGGGAAGGAAGCGACGTGAAGATTTATCTATTAATTAGGCAGATTTAATTATTTTTCTTTCATAATTTTAGGAAAGATTGAGTCTGGTTTGGATTTGTAATTTGTGTTTTATCTTTAGCAAAATATGTGTCGTGTTCGATATGGATCTGTTTATGCTCATGGGTATAAATATGTACACCCAAAGTCTTGTGAAGAGAACAAGAGTTCAATAAACACTTTCAGTGCATCACCACCCTAGTTTTCTAGGTTTTTATCTCGACGAGTTCTTGTTTCGAGTTAGGCTGCATCGGTTAGGTTCGATCTCCAACAAGAGGTGAGTTCCATCTATAGTTGCTTGTATCGGCGGGGCTAGGGCTTTCATCGATTGAGTTCGACACTCTATACCAGTCGATACAAGCACTAAGTTATCATATACATTATTTAATCCAAGTCGTTAGTACTATTTACCTATATCGGCTGACTCATTTAGAGTTTACTGATATCAGCTAAACTGTTCTTGACGATTTAGATTGTTTGGTATATCTACCATCCTAAAAAACAATCAAAGGCTTGACTACACCTTATCCTTTCTTTCATACTTAACACTGCATCAGTTGAGTTTGACCTACTAAGTTGTGATTGAAATTGTAAAAACTAACTTGCTCTTGGATTGACAATAAAGGTAGTATCGGGTCGACGGGATGATCGGCAGTCCTCCAAGGGGGCTACCCGAGGAGGCAAAAGAGTGGTCGGGATGTCCTACCAATAGGTCTGCTGGTCGACACGAGAAGAAGATGAGCCAAGATTTTTTAGACAGATTCCGCCCTCCCGGAGAATAACAAGTCTATTCATGTGTTCTTTGTTAGGGTGGTGTAAGATTAGGGTTTGAGTACAATGGTGTGAGAGAGTTATAGCATGCGAAATCTCTCTTGCGTGTGTGCCCTGTTTTCCCTTTTATAGTCCAAGGAGGCAGTTACAATGGGCTTGACGCGCAAGAAAGCTTGGTCATAAAGTAAAAAGCAATTACATATCAAGGCTGAAAAGGTATAACAGAATTGCCTCGGGATCCGCTCGCCGCAGGCATCTTGTGTGCAGTCTTGTTGGGTGACGTCATCCTCTGCCTGCTTGTCCCCTCCTTGCTTTATCTGCAGGCGTTACCGAGGGAGTTTCTTTCCCGAGGATGGCCCGTCCCTTTTCTAGTCAGGGCCGTGCGCGTAGGTCGGGCCAGGGGGAGCCGTGGTCAAGTCAGGGGGCAGAGGACGAGCTGGCTGTCCTTGCCCGAGGCCCGTCTTCCGACCCCAGCCCGAGGACTCCAGGTCCGACTCACCCAACCTTATTTCCTTGGCGTGAGCTACCCGAGGTGACATCCCCCACAATCGGGGTTTCAGCCAATCTTACTTTATATAACTGTTTTGCTTTAAGTTGTATACTTTGTTTTGCTTAACTGGTTATATCTATCATTTTATTTAAGTTTATCAATCCTTTAAATCTACTAAGTTTGCTATCAACCTCGCACTGTCTTGGTTAGGTCTGATCTATTGAGGTTATAACTTGTTTAGTGGATTTAATTAAGGTTGATAATTTTATATAAGGCTATATCAGAGTTATAGCCGATATGTTATCTAACCGTCCAAACTATTCCATCGGCTATGACATGAGTCCATATAATTATTAATTTGTCTAATCTTGATTATAAGTAATTAATACTGTCTCGATTAGGTCCGATCTATCGTGATTGCTTGAAGCTAAGAGAAACATTGAATCAACTATTATATGCTATTCATATCTACAGCCAATCATAATTCTTTTGGGTATGAATCTCAATATCCGTCAATTGGCTAGTTATTTAGATTATATAACTATATAACAATTGACTTTAATAATCTCAGTCTTATGTTGCATTGATTGAGTTCGACCTATATGATTGATTTTGTTAAGAAAAAGTTGTTTATAATTATATCTAATCTAAATCTAATTCACGAACAATATATTTCACCTTACGGCCAATTCGATTTGTTTGCATCAGTTAGGTCACCACGATACGACATCAACCAATAGGCCGCTCGGCTATCGTCTTCTAATGTTTACCATGTCTTGTTGGTTGCAGTATCAAATCAACTAGCACACCCACATTTCACCGACTTTTTTGAACATGCACTGAAGCTAAGCAGAACTCTCAAGCCGCCGCATTTTTTTTATCAACCTATAAATTTAACTCAGAAGTTGAATCTAGAGTGAAGTGGAATCATAAAGTAGTCTGAACCATGCTCCCTGGCTTTTTAATTTATTTTATAAGAACACCTCAACCCGCTTTGTTTTTTAGATGAAGCTGGTTTTAGCTTCAAAGAAAGAGTTGAAGCTAAAACTCTGTCAAATATACCCGTCCTAATTCTACTTCGATCCCAACAAATTGGACCGTCCAATAGCTTTCTATCAAACCAAACCCTGTTATTTTGAAGCACAAAGGAGCACAATTTAACGCACCACCATGAAATGCACAATATTATCATTGTATTATACAGGAGATAATATGACCAAATTGTTGTTCATTCGCAAATGCCCCCGCTGGATAGACATATGCCGGAATTAATGAGTTAACATACGTATATGAGCTTGCCACGTCATGATTTTGTCAACGGGTCAGTCAGCACTCTTTTCAAACCTTGTTCTTTCGGCCTGGAAAAGCTGTTGATTCTTTGACACTGCAAACTACGCAAGTCAAGGTCTGAAAAGTGAAAACAGATAGAACATGTGCAAATGGGTCCAAATGACTAC
Organism: Oryza australiensis; assembly: GCA_019925245.2. Taxonomy (NCBI): domain Eukaryota; kingdom Viridiplantae; phylum Streptophyta; class Magnoliopsida; order Poales; family Poaceae; genus Oryza; species Oryza australiensis. The sequence goes on along the minus strand of JAIFGZ020000225.1, from coordinate 1,440,700 downwards.
ATCGACCAATATACATCTATGAACAGTATATAGGAAGCAACTACCAAAAAAATAGATACAATATCGAAAACTGGTTGTAAAATATTATTTCTTCGACGGTAAAACAATTAAATCAACAAGGGAATTCCTGCAACATACAATAGAAAACTTCCTGACTTAAATACAGTTCACCAGAGGGCCAGCACCAGCTTTATACACGGAGGTATCTTCAAACAATTAGATCGACTACTAACCAATAAACCAACAGAAAGAAAAAAAACAGAAAATAGGGAAAAGAAACTTGATACAGACATCACACAGGCTGAAAGATTTCAGACTTCCCGGCTAAAAGCAAGAAAAGAAACTATTATTAACAATAAGGAAATATTTAATTTCTCCACTGCAATATGTGATCGATCAGCTCTGGAACTTTATGGCTTCAGATCAAGTGCTGAACCAAAAACTAATCATTGCAAAGCTTCATAAAGCAACAAGATTGTCCTCTGACATTCCATTGGAGGGGAGAAAATCCTCAGGATTTCAGGTATCGTCAACCTGAGAATGGAAGACAAAGCTTGGAAATGTAGTTGTGATATCCCTGCCCAAAGTTGATATGGTTAGTCTGTGAAATGGAGTAACCAAAGTTGATATGGTTAGTCTGTGAAATGGAGTAACCAAAGGGCAATCGAAGTAAAGGAGGAAGAAAAAGATCTAGACTGAATCATCACAAGAATACACTTATTTGACAGCTATCAGAATACTTATTTCAGTCTGTGTTTCAAAGAACTATACATACTTGCAAAACATTTAAGTAAACTAAATATTTGTTGATTCATGGTAAACGCTAACAAACATAACATGTGAAATCCACCTAGATGTGTGGATGGCATGTGGGACCTACCCCTCAGTGAGAAACATGTGTAATTTTGCAAAGAGTACAGTTTTCGGAGAGGTTTAACAAAATGTGTTTTCTGAAATGTGGTAGAAAACAATTAGTATTAATTTAAAATATATCTATAAAAGTGAGAAGTTTTCAAGTTATATTTAGCAACACAAACAACCAAAATTAGCAATCACTTTGTGGAATTATCTAAATTACAATTTTCTGCACAAAATGAAAACGAAAATTCAAAAAAGTTTGTAACTGAAGTTGACAATATAGCATAACTCAATTAAAAATTGAAGTTAAAATCCAACATTCAGAGAAATGAAGGGAAATCCTTACCAAAGCACAAGTCAAATAAAATAGAAAAAAAGGGAAGTTACTATGTAGAACAAAGAACAATTTCTTTATCTCATGTATACAACTGAAGATTTTAACATCATATATTAAACCTTGGCTACTTCTTGTGAAACAACCTGTCAACATTTTTTAAGAACAAAGTAGAGTCTAAAATGCATGCATAGCACATACATAGGAGTAAACTTTGGAGAAATACATGATACATGCACTTTTGTACAAATATCAGAAAACTACACCATTACCATAATTACACATATGTTGTCTGGTAGGTGGGTTTCGCATTTAGATTCTATCATATTTAATAAAATCACCAAATATGTAGTTTCACGAAATGTCCTACCAAATTATCTGTAATTTTGTGAAATGAAAACTAATAGTTTGTCCAGAATATGTACAGTTTTGTGGTATCTAATCCTGTATGAGTAAAATTATTTTTTGTGTCCCTCCACAGGAAGACAAATTCTGAAATAACAACAACAGATGCTTTAATATATCCTTTTGAATCAGGGGCTGACCACAAACTGGCTTCGTTGAATCTGAACCACTAATAAGAAATTAAAACCAATGCTCTGGACAACATACTATTTTCACTGTATTCAAATATCATCTAGATAATCCATGCTGTTTCCTATTCTTTTAAAACTAAGATACTGTACTAGTAATTTAGGAATAATAACCGCAAATAGTCTCTAGTATCCTTCGCTCAAGAGCAACCTGTGAGCCATACAGATTTTATCTTCTTGACATAACTCAAAATGCAATAGTGTCCTATGATACAGCTCCAGATGGGAAAAATGTAAATGATCAGTCATTAATAGAGAAACTACACAGAGACAAGTTTAACATATCTTACTTGAGATATTGGAGTGTCATGTTTTTCAGTAAAGAAGGATGTCTGAGAACTAGATTGCGCCATTCTTCTTTATCAATTTTCCCATCATGTTTTGTGTCGGCCTCCTCAAATGTCTTGTAAAATGTGCAATATAAACAGCAAGAATAATATAAACAGAATAATACAATCACAGCAACCAGTCAGTTTGTAAAATGTGCAAAGGTAGCAACTAGCAACAAAGCCTACATGGTGTGGCCAGTGGGCTGGCACGATCCACACTGGATTTGGCAAAACAAAGAAAATCTCACTTTGTATGATTTGTCAGATAAATTCCCAGTTACCAGAAACCAGAAGTTTACCAGGAAATATTACATTTATGGATAGTTTAACCATTGTTCCACGCAGAAAAAAAAATGACAAAATTTAAACGCAAAACTTGATAGGAGTCCTACTAAGACTAAGACTAAGAAAGTAACTGTAAATCATCTCATTAGTTAAGAATGAAAAATAGAAGAATCGATAATTCTTATTTTGATAGGGCTAGATTTTGTTTTTCAAAAAACACGACGAATCTAATTATGATGTAAATTAATAAGATATACATGCTACAGCTGCGGCAATCATATGTGCATATAACTATATTTCCATTTAGGAGTACTGATGTAGCATAACAAATACAGTTGTAGGTCCAAATATAAATTGCATTATCAGGCAGACAATTTTTGTGTTTGTGGGCACTTAGTAAGATTGCTCAACACTGCCGTAAATATATCATATTTCTGCAAAAAATGTTAATATGAAGCTTTGGCAGTAAGACTTAACTATGATTTGTAAAACCTAAGTCTACAACATAAATGACATTAGGAGTGCCACTAGCTAAAGCTATATCCATTTGCAAGCACACATTGTAGAGACAAACATGTTCAGTGTTCATAAGTTGGAACAAGTGCAGTACTTACATCAGCATATCGTGAGCAAAATCTTGTATTTAGAACAGAAAAGGGGAAATGATGCTCCTCATGATTGAACTATCCAGATTGATATGTTGAAGCAAACAACTCATGTTTACCTTATCAATGATGCTCTCTATGACTTCATCCGAAAGATTCATTCCTGACTCAGCAAGTGTAGCGACAACCATTTGCTTAACCTAATAGGCAAAAAAGGAAATCATTAAGTATAACATACAGAAGATAGAAGATCAGTAACATTATCTGCAGAAGGCAAATGGTATTCTGAGTAATGACACAAGTATTTTACACATATATCAATTACACTGAACACGAACTTTGAACTATGCTTCACAGCTCAAGAAAGTGGTGCTAGGGTAACCACAAGGAGGCAGGTTGCCATAAGTAGCCTTGAATTAGGTTATTTCCATAGCATTTTTCAAAATATATGGTTGTTAGTGAATAGAGAAGACAATGAAACACACATAAAAAAGGTAAAGAAAAATGCAAAGGGAGAAGAGGGTTGGTCTTGGAGAAGAAAATGAGTTGGCATCTGGTTGGTTTTCCTGCATACCAGCCAATAGCGGGACTTTTAAATGGTACGATCATAATTATAATAGTGAATTGCACTTTGGACCAATTTCTATTACCTAAATTGCATATTGGACTATGCAATAGCAGATGTTTTCAATTAAGATTGGGTTTTCTTACCAACCTTTGCACATTGGACTAGTTAGCCCACATGGCAGTGACTGATACCCCAGTCCTCTCTGATCCTAATTTGCTGCCAGTGTTATTCACAGTGTTCCCCTAGACGCTAGACGGCTCCTAGATGGCACCTCACTGTCTAGAGTCTAGGCAGTCTAGACGGGTCTAGACGGTTTTTCTATTTTTGAAAAAATACAATATATATCCACTAAGGTTCCATACTCCCATCCCACATCATCCGAGTTTTTTTTCAATGTGCGTGCCTTGGCATTGTTAGCACTAACACCTTGAGCTTGAGGAGGATTTGAACCCACTGACGACATTGCTATTCACTGAAGGAGCTATTAGTGGTGTACAGTGGGAGATCTTTGCAGCGGCGAAGGGGGAGACCGCGGCAAGGGGCCCCGGGGAGCGGCAACCGGCGGGAGAGGCCAAGCCGGGGAAGCCGGCGGGGTGAAGCAGCCGATAGGGGGGAAGCAGCCGGCAGGGAGGGCCAGAGGGGAGGCCGCACCAGGTAGGAGAGGCCGCGCCGCCACGACAGGTGGAAGGCGACAGCAGCGGCTGTAGGTCGCTGGCGGCGGCATCTCCCTCCTCCAACCCTAGCTCGTGCAATCGTGGGGGGAAATTAGCCAGGAAGTGGAGGGAAAAGGAAAATAGGGCCACAGGTTGGGAAAAATAAAACCTAGAGTTTTTTCAAAATGTCTCATTTCCTAGACCGCCGCCTAGTCGAGTCTTTATCCGTCTACACGCGTCCACAAACCGTCTAGCTCGCTCTGTCTAGACCATCCAAGACCGCCTAGCACCGTCTAGGACCGCCTAGCGTCTAGCCCACCGTTTACCCCCTAAACTGCACGGGTTGCTGCCGTCTACCGTCTAGGCGTCGTCTAGACCCGTCTAGGCGCCGTCTAGGCGAACACTGGTTATTCATCACCAGCTCACCCACGATGGTGAGCCCTGTCATCCTCCCAAGACAGCGAGTAAGTGACGTAGGCAAAGGCAGAGGAGCTCGAGGATCTTGGGCTCACGGACAAAGATTGGATTTGAGCTCGAGTGTCAGATTAGCACCTGTAGAGGTCGAGCTCAACTGCTCAAGGGTCCCGCAGCCGGTGCTCAAACTTGAGTGCAGAGTATCTTGGTCGAGGCTGGCGAGAGCCCTATCAAAACCAACTGGATCCCTCTCTCTTCCCACGGAATATGGCAGCCCCAAGTGCCAGCGAGCAGAGGCACTGCGTGCAGGAAATCTGAGGCACCCCGCCAGGAAGCGAGTAGCACATAGTGACCTTCCACTTTCTCATTTTTTCCATCAGAGAAGAACTAGCGAGAGCATAGGATGGTTGTGGATAGAGCTTGAGCTTTGATTGATATGCCCAGGTGATAGTGGCGTTGGTTAGATCTGTCACAGCCCATGGCACGCATGGCTCTATGAGAGGAAAGAGAGGAAGGAGAGTTCGAGAAGAAGAACAGGGTCTAAGGTGAAATATTTTGCTAAAGTAACTAGCCCAAAGTGCAGATATTGGTTTAACCCTGGTCCAAGTTGCAACATGGGTAAAAAATGGTGGTCCAATATAAAATTTACTCTAATTATAAAGTTACCTTCACATACTACATGTTGACTTTCATGAGAGAAACATTACATGCTGATTAGAAAAGTACCTCTTGTCTTTCAATGAAGCCTTGTTGCTTGAGGTCATATAGCTGGAAAGAAACTGCAAGGATTATTGAGTTAATGCAAGAATTTCTTTTCACACACAACATTGAAGATAAAAGCAAGAGAGACACAGAAAAAAGAAGGGCATAGCATATGCTAATAAAACATGCAACTGGTTTATTTTCTACGCATAGCAATGCATTATCAACCAAGCAGAGAGAATAACACCCCTTGTTAATATTTCTACCAAGAAAGACCATTCTTGGATCAGCACAAAAGAACCCAAAAAGGGTAAATAAAATACAGGTGTTAAGTCAAGTGGTCTCAGGGATATTGTGAACTGTTTGTTTTGTTGCATTTTAGTCTTATATCCACTTAGATGGCACAAAAATCAATTGCATAACACATGTCAGAGGATCAAGTAAATAAGAGGACTAACTTAAATATAGTTTGCTGCTTCCACATGGTATGGAAGTGTATGTATATTATAGATGACAAGCGGTTACAGTTAAAATTTACATGATTTAAATGGAATTCAGATAGACAAGATGGTAGGATATCACACATGCTATAGATGACATTGCAATATATAACTATGAGTTTCTTTTCAATTAACGCTAACATGCTACAGTATACATGTTTGCATAATGTGAATGAACTGCGACACCATGTTACTACTTTCCCATTTGTCTAATTGTGATTTTATCAACCACTGTCAGTAGCCAATCAATTAATATGTCCAGCACAATGGAGACTAGACCAAAAAAAAAGATAAGCATGAGTATTCTTATTTGTAGTTAAACTGTGCCTTTCTAGCCTTTAGTTTGTTCCTTGGAATGAACAATTACTATTTATGCAATTAGAGCAACCTGGCTCTACGCATTGCAATTTTAAGGAAACTTGCAAAGGACATAATAGGTAGTAGCATTTGTGACATATGAGCATGTTGCATTATGGTAAGTGTTCATTATCTACTTCCAACCATAGATGTATCCTTTTTTTTATTTTTAGGTTACAGACTTTCCTATCAGTAAGGCGCGCTATTTTGTAGCTAAGCTACCCACCCAGATGCCCTAAATTTTTACACTTACAGTCTATTTTCTCGTCAAGAGGTGCATTTGGATGAAATACTGAGAGTGCACGGGCAAATTCTTCAAATCCTAAAATACCATTGTGTTTTGTATCGAACAAATCAAATACCTGCAAGACAGGAAGGAAATGCACCTGTTGTTAGCAGAAAGCAAATTATGCAGCAACATAATTCTCTATTGACTGTTTGGACAATGTATAGCATCATCAAGATGCTACAGAGCACAATCAAACTAATTTCTTAATTGATTTTACTTCAAATGTAGACAGTTCCAGGATATTTTCCACAGTAGGCAAGATATATCATTGTTGGTCTTACACGATCAGCAAATAAACTCTCCTTCTTGTTGGTCTTGAACAGCGCCAACTGAAACTCCTCCTGCACCATATCAAACCAAAATGATCACAACCCCCAGAGGGGCATATAACATATGAATTATTAAAAACATTGTAACAAACAACATCTTTTTCACTTGAACAGATAGGCATAATTTGCCCACTGACCTTGTTGATCAGTCCATCATCGATCACCGCACTGCTGATCTTCTTGAACAGTTCATACAACGCCTCAACCTCGCTCACACTAACTGCAAGCACGAGCAGAACACAATTAATTGCAGTTCAAGTGAACAATCAACACTCCAGTACACTGCACGAGAGAGGGAGAGAGAGTTAGTAAGGGTGGACGTACAGACGGTCTCCCTGGCGAGCACTTCGGGATCCTCGAGTCCCTTGGGCTGCTTGAGGTCGAGGTCGCAGCACTTGAGTAGCACGCCGCAGAGCTGCTTCACCCCCTCCAGACACTGCAACATGGTACGTACCGCTACTCTCCTACCCGCCACCACCAATCATACATCGGCAGCAGCGCCCGTTCGCCGGAGGCCGGCAATCAGATGGCGGGGATCTGAGCGGCGGCGCGGATCAGCGGTGCGCCGCGGGCGATTCGACCGGTAGGGGCTTCGGCCGGTAGTAGGAGGGGGATGGCGGTCGGGCTCCGGCGGCGGCGGCGGCGTCGGCGACGGCGAGTGGTACGGTTGGAGAGTGGATTGGATTTGGGGGGGAGTCGGAGGAAGAAAAAACGGAGGACTTTTTCGACTTCTTTTTTCTTTGTGTGATTTTTCTTCCCCTTTTTGGGTGTGTTTCCGTTGTTCTGTTGTGTCTTGTGAATTTCTTCTCTTCTCTTTTTTTTTCCATTTTGTTTGTTTAATCTTCTTTTTTGTTGGGTTGACGATGATTAGCTCGTCACATTGCAACGTGGAGAGAGAGGCCCACGAACAGCCCACCGGAGGGTGCAGGTGGCTGTCGCCAAACCGAGCTTTTCGTCATCTTCATACGACACGACGCGACTACTCGGATGTTCTTCCTTCCAAGCTCTGTTTAATTACTAAACGATGTTCTTCCTTCCAAGTTGTTTAATTATATTAAACGACGGCGAGGTGAATGTATCTTAATTGTCAGTTTTTTCAGTCAGCCGATCCCTGTTTAAGTTTTACATTTGATACGGAGCGTCTTTTATTAATTATATTTTTAGTGGTATACGATTTATCCATCAACAAAATCATCAATTTTAAGATGTAAGACCATGTTAAGATAAACATGTCAATGTCAAATACTACTGTTATATTTGGGTTCATGGTATATAAAAAATACTATATATCTAATGATATTATTAATGATATTAGTAAATATATTCGTCCATTTGAACGGGCGTCATTTTATTTTATCATAATTATTTTAAAGTTAAAGTCTCATATAATTCCAATTTATTTTTTCTTTATGACTTTAACTGGCCTCGGGCTTTTGCCTCTGGGTCGACCGAGCGGCGAGCCGACAGCAGGACGACGACGCAGGGAGGAAAGCAGGCGGAGGGCGAAGGTCCATGCGGCGGCGTGAGAGCTCCGAGTAGCGACGGGGAGGGAGGGGGTGCGGCGCGGATGGGGACGGGAGAGAGGGCGCGAGCACGGCGTGGGGCGCGACGCGGAGCTCCGGCGGCGGCGGGAGGGGCGTAGGCGCGGCGCGAGGTGTGGCACGGATGAGGATGGGAGGGAGGGGCGCAGGGAGGTAGGGCGCATGAGGTCTTTTTTTTCATCTCAGCCCTCCCTTTCTTTTCAGTATTGGGACTGTGGGTTAATTTTATAAACACTCAAAGGGTTTTCTGTAAAATAGTCAGGCGGACTGTGGGTTAATTTATAAACACTCAATGTCAAAAATAAAGTATACTGTTATACTTGGGTTCGTGGTATAATACTATATACCTAATGATATATGATAATGTATTTTTTACTTAAGAAAGTACGGTAAATCTAAAAAAAAATTGTCTTTTTGGGATAGAAGATGTCAGATTCTTATTCGGGAAAGATGTCTCTTTAACCCGTATACTGTTCCAGTTCTCCGAGTTCTACTTGGAAGAGAAGGTAATCAACGCTAGAAATACAAGAAGATCCTTAGAAGGAGAGGGGACATACCAACACGCCAACACAAAATACAAGCCTAGACAAACCCAATACGGAGCTACAAAACCAACAAAAGGATCTATAGTTACCTTCAATCTCACCAAGTTAATATTCGAGAAAAAAGACTACACTAGTCATCGACTACGTGTAAGATCTTTATGCCGCCTAGCCAACAGAGACTAGATTAGATCATCACAAATAATTGTACTCATGTGATACTAATATATAAAGACAACACCGGCTTCGATCAACAGGAGTAGGACTATTACATATCATCTAAGGGGGCCGAACCGGTATAAAAATCCCTGACTCATGCTGAGAACTAGACATCGATAAGGAAATTCGCCAAAAAGGAATTCAACACATGGTGTTCAATCAAAAAAACTCTTCGATAATTTCGGCTTTCAAAGATATGACTCGACTGAATTGCTCTCTCTTATGGAGCGGAACCCTCGTCATTACAATCTTTGTCAAGACATCGCCGCTATGGAATTTTTGATGAAGGATAATTCAACGACTTTTGCTCTAGAATATATCATCCGACGAGAGTATGTCATCACCAACAATTCAATCTATCAAGATTAACCAAGCTTCAAGACGTCGCTACCGCGAAGAACACGGGTTCAATATTATCGGGCATGAGACCTCGGTCCTTGCCAACTACTCCAAAGCTTACATCGCCGTCGCAAAAAACAACAGTTCAATATCGTTAACCACGAGGCTTCAATCCGAGTTGACTACAAGTCGATTAGCGTCGCCAATCAAGGTAATTAGTATATTGATTTTTTAAATCAATCTACTAATTTTGTAGATGCATCCGGATGTATCTACAAAGGTACGCAATATTTATTTCCAGAATCAATGATCTATTATGTTTACATAGAGAATGCTTTTTATACAATACCTATTGTGCGAATGTCTCCTATATTAGGCCACTACCGTCTAATACTGGGGCTCGCTCTATTTCTTCTATATAATCATGCTTGTTTATAGTAAATATAATATCCAATATTCAATCAAAATATACTCATTATATCCTAACAATAGTAGAAGATTTATACAATCTTTTGAATACATACTCGGTATTCTCTACTATATATCTTGCATTCTAGAAAACATTTTTCAGGAATAATCGAGCACTCTAGTAGGCAGCAGTCGAGTATGCCTCATTATTGAGAACGTTCTCAGACAAATGCAGAGTTATCGGACCTAACCTACCAACAAAGACCGGTAGCATATCTCACATCTAGTACCGGTCATGACCCGGTCTATTTGTGAAAAGGTTGCTACGTACAATCTTCTCATGAACAATGTCGACTTGATCACCCGACATGGTTGCGAACAGACGTGCGATACACTTATAAGTTGGGTATGTGAGTCATGCCAGCCACATGAGATGCACATGTAATTGTTAGTGATATGCCCTAGAAGTAACATGGAGATGTTGGATATCATTGTCAATGTTTATGTACAAATGAATAAAGTGTTATTCAGTTCCATGAAATAGAGATCTTGTATTGATCAATAAGTATGTGACTTATTTATGAGACTCTTTATGTATGAATCTATTTCTAAACGATCCCGATCATATGTCATATTGTTGGAACAAATATGATTCTAAGATCGCATGTTTATTGATTGATGATCATGTCTCATAGATCATGGGTATGGAGATACCAAATCAATAAACATGGACACATGTGTTGGAGAACACATTGTTGGATAGACCCACCATGAGACACTACGGAATTAATGTGCCATTAGTTGGTCTCGGGTAGTGTTGGTACAAAGTCCTTAGACCTGAGATCACCATGGATTCCAACATGTGTAGTAGCCTACTTTGGGACTACCAAACACTATTCCGTGTCGGGTAGTTATAAACGTAGTTTTTGGGTTTGCTATGAAACATAGAGTGGGATGTGAGTGATCAAGATGGAATTTGCCCCTCCTTTGGAGAGATATCTCGGGCCCTCGAGGTAATGGATTATGGAAATGCATGGCCATGCTAAGTTGATTGAGGAGTCAATCAACGGAAAGATAATCCAATACGGTTCGAGTGAATGGTTAAGCTATTGAAGGGATGGCACACATCTTGCCTATAGCTTAATTGGTATCGTGAGGCAAAGGATTTGTGTACACATTACGGTTCGAGCCGATATTATATTCTTGTATACTATGGTGTCAATATGTGCTTGCTAGGCGCCGTGATGTGTCGGTGAGTTGGACTCGAGCGACGATCGGCTAAGTTAGACTATAGCCAAAACCGAGTATACCCGAACCTACGGGTCGCACGCTTAAGGGAATAAGAATGGCATTCGAGTTGGACTCGAATACGGCTCGATCGGATAGGGATCCGATCGGATAGAGTCATATAGGCTTACGACGTATGGGCGGCCAACTCGTGAGATTCGGATAGGATCCGATTCAAAATAGAGTCCTGATCGGCCACTAGTCCCGATCGGCCAACTCTATATAAAGGAGGGAGGGGTGGAGAGCTGCGGCACGTCAATTGCATCGCATTGAACCGAATCCGCAAGAAGTCGCCGAGATCAATCTCCACGGAAACCCTCCCCACTTTCGAGCCAAACCCTAGCCTTGCATCGCGTGCTAGCACACGGGTGTTTGGCGTTCGTCCCCGGACGTGTGGATACCGGTAGAGACGCTGCTACGTTGCGCGCTGTTGATCGAGCTGCGGTCGAGCGCATCGGAGCGAGCGGCGGGGAGGTCGACGACTCGATCGGCGTCCCGGGAATCGCGTCGGCTTGCGGGAATCGGCTACACTGCTCGGATCGGATAGTCTGATTGGCTATTTCCGCGCATACTCCAATCGGTAACGATCTATCGGCCCTTACTTGCAAGTGTTCCTGGTTTGCGCGGTAGAAAAGTTTTTGTTTTCGGCTAGCGTAGCTTCCGCGTAACCCTTCAGTGGTATCAGAGCAATATCCATAGAACTCGGTTTGAGTCGGCTTCGAGATAGCGTTCCTTGATAGTGTATCGGAACGGTATAATGTGATTATGCCGAAGCTATCTCGTAGTCCGATCTTGTTTGTTTGCCTCGCGCCTACGCAAACCATCTCCCTTGATAGTGTATCGGGACGACATAATATGATTATGCCGACATGGTTTCCGTAAGCGATTTCATAGATTGGATCTATGAATTTCGTGTGGTGTTCCGCCGTGTGTGTACCCCTTATAGGTCGTCTCGATGTCGTATCTCTGCGATAGGTAGAAAACGTTTCTATGCCTAACTTGTTTTTGCAGAGAATGCTTTGAGATGGTATGGCCCTATTGTATGTATGAGATGTATGAGATGCATGTGATGCATGTAATATTCTTTCATGTGTGCAATCCCTGTAATATTCTTTCATACATGCAATACTTGTAATATTCTTTCACGACCTACGAGTCGATGTAATCTTCAATTAGAGCTTCTATAGTAGTAGCTTAGTTTGAAGAAATCAAGCATTCGGCAGTCGGAAGAACAGTGACGAAGATGGAGATCCTCTCACCGACATGGAGATGGAGATCACCATGTGAAGGGGGCCATACTATTTCATAATATGCTATTCTACTCTTTTCATATATGTGATATGTTTGTTTGATAGGATAGCATCCCTCGCAAAATTAAGTAGTAATGATGCCCTTCCAAATGTTGCACCCGTCATCGTTATGCTCATCAATGGTGGGTCCGCCAAAGCGAGTGCCATTCTCTATCATAACACGAGAGGGTATATGTCGACATATACATGCAGAGCATTTGGTTTACTTAACAAGGCTATCAAAACAGTTTTGGGCCTTGGGGCATAGGTTGGCGCTAGGGCATGGAGATGCCACACCAACAATAAGAGTCACATAGAGATGTGATTAGCAAGGTGTTGCTTACCGATGTTATTGATTTTCTAGCGGTGATGCCAAAGCTCACTAGAAATTAATTAACATGTGGATCTTAACCCATACGTAATCTAGAGGGAAGGTGTAAAATACGTAATGGGAGTCTAATGTTAAATTGTTTAACAATAGACATAGCATAAACATTGTGCTAAACTTTGCTTTTTCTTTTGTAGAATAATGGCGGCTAATACTACACCCAGTGCTTTTAATTTGCGATCTATTCTCGAAAAGGAAAAATTAAATGGAACAAACTTTATGGATTGGTATCGCAACTTGAGAATTGTTCTCAAGCAAGAGCGTAAGGAGTACGTTCTTGAAGTACCCTATCCCGAGGATTTGCCTAATAATGCCACTTCTGCAACGCACGGAGAGCTTACGAGAAGCACACAATGATGCCCTAGATATAAGTTGTCTCATGCTTGCTACAATGTCCCCGAGCTTCGAAGCAATATGAGAGCGCGATGCTCACACTATTATTCGGGACTGCGTGATATGTTTGAGAACCAAGCTCGTAGCCGAGAGGTTCAACACCTCAAAGTCCTTGTTGGCGTGCAGCTTGTTGAGAGGAATCCCGTCGATCCGCATGTGATAAAGATGATTGGCTATATCGAGAGTCTTGAGAAACTAGGTTTCCCTCTTAGCCAAGAGTTGGCTACAAACGTGATTCTCCGGTCGCTCCCTCCGAGCTTCGAGCCATTCATATTAAATTATCACATGAACAATATGGATAGAACCTTGGCTGAATTACATGGGATGCTAAAGACAGTGAGGAGAGTATCCGAAAAACGGTCATCATGTGATGATGATGCGAAGGCTAAGCGCAAACCACTGTCAAGAAACTTTGCCCAAGAGGAAGTTAACTCCCGATGAGATCGCGAGTGCCTCCAATGCAAAGAAGGGCAAGAAGGGGTCGGCGGGATCGATGCCGTTTGCTTCTACCGCAAGGAGACAGGCCACTTGAAAAGGAACTGCAAGAAGTACATGGAGGATCTCAAAAAGAAGCAAAGTATGACTTACGCCGGTATTAATGTTATAGACATTAATCTTGCTACTTCACCTACGACTCTTGGGTATTTGATACCGGATCGGTAGCTCATATTTGCAAATCGTTGCGGGGAATGAGAAGAAGTAGAGGCTTAAGAAGGGGCGAGGTGAACTGCGCGTCGGCAAAGGAGCAAGCGTTGCTACGGTTGTTGTCGGCACAGTACCACTTCATCTACCTTCGGGATTAGTTTTGGAATTAAATAATTGTTATTGTGTTCCAACACTATGTCAAAACGTTATTTCCGCTTCATGTTTGCAAGCGGAAGGATATGATTTTAGATCAATGAACAATGGTTGTTCAATATATCTCGAGAGATATGTTCTATTTTCATGCTCCATTGGTGAATGGATTATACGTTTTGAATCTTGAAGCGTCTCCCATTTATAACATTAATACGGAAAGGCAACTCTATAATGATACAAACCCCACGTTTATCCGGCATTGTCGCTTAGGCCATATAAATAAGAAATGCATGGAGAAGCTCCATAAGGATGGATTGCTTCACTCTTTTGATTTTGATTCATTTGAGACATGTGAATCTTGTTTACTTGGTAAGGTGACAAAGGCACCTTTCACGGGACAGTGAGAGAGCAAGTGACTTGTTGGCACTCGTACATGCGATGTATGTGGACCAATGAGCTCAACGGCCGAGGGTGGTTATCGGTACTTCATTACCTTTACGATGACTTTAGTAGATATGGTTATATCTACTTAATGAGGCATAAGTCCGAATCCTTTGAAAAGTTCAAAGAATTCCGAATGAAGTACTGAGAATCATTTAGGGAAAACAATCAAGTTTCTACGATCGGATCGTGGAGGGAATACTTGAGCCAAGAGTTTGGTAATCATCGAAAGATTGTGGAATTGTTCCCGATTGACTCCGCCAGGAACTCCACAATGGAACGGAGTGTCCGAACGGAGAAATCGCACCTTGTTGGACATGGTGCGATCGATGATGAGCCAAAGTGATCTTCCGTTATCCTTCCGGGGATATGCTCTTGAAACATTGCGCTCACACTAAATAGAGTTCCATCTAAGTCGAGTTGAAAAGACACCATATGAGATATGGATAGGGCAACCCCTAGTTTGTCTTTTCTCAAAATTTGGGGATGCGAAGCTTATGTAAAACGTTTATAGTCGACAAGCTCACACCCAAATCGCAAGTGCTTCTTTGTGGGATATCATAAGGAAACTAAGGGATATTACTTTTATAATCGGGAACAAGGCAAAGTGTTTGTCGCCCGACACGGTGTCTTCTTGTAGAAAGAGTTTCTTTCTAGAAGGGTTAGTGGGAGCAGGGTGCATCTTTAAGAAGTTCAAGAAACACCGAGAAAATGTTTCGGCGACCACGAACCACAACAGGAGGAGCAAAGTGTTGCGCCACCGGTTGTAGATACACCAGCCCCACGGAGGTCGAAAGATCACGTCATGCGCCGACAGTACACAGGAACAACGTGATATATTGTTGTTAGACAACGATGAACCTATGACCTATGAGGAAGCGATGGTGGGACCCGATTCCAACAAGTGGCTTGGAGCCATGAAATCGAAATAGAATCCATGTACGACAATCAAGTTTGGAACTTGGTTGATCCACTGATGGTGTCAAAACCATTGAGTGTAAATGGGTTTTTAAGAAAAGGCCGATATGGATGGAAATGTTCACATCTATAAGGCACGAATGGTGGCGAAAGGTTTTTAAACAGATTCAAGGAGTTGATTATGATGAAACCTTACGGCCCGTCGCAATGCTTAAATCTATTCGGATTATCCTAACGATTGCTTTGCATATTTCGATTATGAGATATGGCGATGGATGTCAAAACGGCTTTCCTAAATGGAAACCTAAGCGAGGATGTATACATGATACAACCTCGGGGTTTTGTCGATCCGAGATCGCTGGAAAGATATGCAAGCTACGAAATCCATTTATGGATTGAAGCAAGCATCTCGGAGTTGGAATATTCGTTTTGATGAAGTAATCAAAGGGTTTGGTTTCATCAAAAACGAAGAGGAGGCTGTGTTTACAAAAGGTCAGTGGGAGCGCAATTGTATTTCTAATCTTATATGTGGATGACATATTGTTGATTGGAAATGATATCTCTATGCTAGAATCCGTCAAGTCTTCATTGAAAAATAGTTTTTCCATGAAAGACTTAGGGAGGCAAACATACATATTAGGCATTCGGATCTATAGAGATAGATCCAAGAGGCTAATTGGATTAAGCCAAAGTACATACATTGACAAGGTGTTGAAAAGGTTCAACATGCATGATTCCAAGAAAGGTTTCTTGCCCATGTCACATGGTATTAATCTTAGCAAGAATCGGTGTCCTCGGACACATGATGTGCGGAATAAGATGGGTATGGTTCCATATACTTCGGCAATTGGATCCATCATGTATGCCATGCTATGTACACGCCCGATGTCTCGTACGCTTTGAGTGCTACGAGCAGATACGATCGAGATCGTGAAGGTCACTGGATCACATAAAGAATATCCTTAAGTACTTGAGAAGAACTAAGGATATGTTCCTAGTCTATGGAGGTGAAGAAGAGCTCGTTGTAAGTGGTTACACCGATGCTAGCTTCCAAACATACAAGGATGATTATAGATCGCAATGCGGGTTCGTGTTACTCGCTGAACGGAGGCGCGATCACTGGAAGAGTTCCAAGCGGGATACGTTGCGATTCTATAACGGAGGCCGAGTACATTGCTGCTTTGGAAGCTGCAAAGGAGGCGTTTGGATCAAGAAATTCGTTTCGAGCTTGGTGTGATGACTAGTACGACGGTCCAATGTCTCTCTATTGTGATAATAGTGGAGCCATTGCACAAGCCAAGAAGCCGAGGTCACATCGAAATCCAAACACATACTTCGGCGATATCATCTCATCCGCGAGATAGTGGACGGAGGTGATGTCAAGATATGCAAAGTGCACACGGATCTCAACATAGCCGATCCGCCGACAAAACCTCTCCCTCGCCGAAGCATGAGGTGCACACGAGAGCAATGGATATTAGATACTTACATGATTGACTCTAGTGCAAGTGGGAGATTGTTAGTGATATGCCCTAGAGGCAACATGGAGATGTTGGATATCACGTCAATGTTTATGTATAAATGAATAAAGTGTTATTCAGTTCCATGAAATAGACATCTTGTATTGATCACTAAGTACGTGACTTATTTATGAGACTCTTTATGTATGAATCTATTTCTAAACGATCCTCGATCATATGTCATATTGTTGAAACAAATATGATTCTAAGATCGGCATGTTTATTGATTGATGATCATGTCTCATAGATCATGGGTATAGAGATACCAAATCAATAAACATGGACACATGTGTTGGAGAACACATTGTTGGATAGACCGACCATGAGACACTACAGAATTAATGTGCCATTAGTTGGTCTCGGGTAGTGTTGGTACAAAGTCCTTAGACCTGAAATCACCATGGATTCCAACATGTGTAGTAGCCTACTTTGGGACTACCAAACGCTATTCCGTAATCGGGTAGTTATAAAGGTAGTTTTCGGGTTTGCTATGAAACATGGAGTGGGATGTGAGTGATCAAGATGGAATTTGCTCCTCCTTTGGAGAGATATCTCGGGCCCTCGAGGTAATGGATTATGGAAATGCATGGCCATGCTAAGTTGATTGAGGAGTCAATCAACGGGACGGATAATCCAATACGGTTTGAGTGAATGGTTAAGCTATTGAAGGGATGGCACACATCTTGCCTATAGCTTAATTGGTATCGTGAGGCAAAAGGATTTGTGTACACATTACAGGTTCGAGCTGATATTATATTCTTATATACTATGGTGTCAATATGTGCTTGCTAGGCGCCGTTGTTGAGTCGGCTGAGTTGGACTCGAGCCGACGATCGGCTAAGTTAGACTATAGCCAAAACCGAGTATACCCGAACCTACGGGGTCGCACGCTTAAGGGGATAAGAACGAGGCATTCGAGTTGGACTCGAATACGGCTCGATCGGATAGGGATCCGATCGGATAGAGTCATATAGGCTTACGACGTATGGGCGGCCAACTCGTGAGATTCGGATAGGATCCGATTCAAAATAGAGTCCCGATCGGCCACTAGTCCCGTCGGCCAACTCTATATAAAGGAGGGAGGGGGTGGAGAGGCTGCGACACGTCAATTGCATCGCATTGAACCGAATCCGCAATGTAAGTCGCCGAGATCAATCTCCACGAAAACCCTCCCCACTTTCGAGACAAACCCTAGCCTTGCATCGCGTGCTAGCACACGGGTGTTCGGCGTTCTGTCCCCGGACGTGTGGATACCGGTAGAGGCGCTGCTACGTTGCGCGCTGTTGATCTGCTGCGGTCGAGCGCATCGGAGCGAGGCGACTGCAGGAGGTCGGACGACTCGGATCGGGTGTCCCCAGGAATCGGCTGTCGGCTTGCAGGAATCGGCTACACTGTTCTGGATCGGATAGTCCTGATTGGCTATTTCCGCTGCATACTCCAATCGGTAACGATCTATCGGCCCTTACTTGCAAGTGTTCCTGGTTTGCGCGGTAGAAAAGTTTTTGTTTTCAGCTAGCGTAGCTTCCGCGTAACCCTTCAGTAATAACCAACTCAAGCGCCCCCAAGAGTGGTCAAGGTACGGCAACACCTGGTCCTCGCCCAGCATGGTAGCGATCCCACTACCTCTCTAAGTTTTCTACGAGTGGTCGAGGTATGACTACACCTAGTCCTCGACCAGCGTGGTAGTGATCCTCCTACTACCTCTACGAGTGGTCGAGGTACGACTACGCCTGGTCCTCGACCAGCGGTTGTAGCAATCCTCTCACCATCTCTGTGAATGGTCGAGGTATGACTATACTTGGTCCTCGACTAGTATGGCAGCGATCCTCTCACCACCTCTATGAGTGCTCGAGGTACAGCTACAGTGGTCGAGATACGGCTACACCTGATCCTCGACCAGCGTGGTAGCGATCCCACCACCTTTATGAGTGGTCGATATACGACTGCACCTGGTCCTCGACCAGCGTGGTAGTGATCCTATCATCACCTCTACGAGTGGTCGAGGTAAGACTACATAACTGGTCTTTGACCGGTGTTGTAGAGATTCTCCCACTACTTCTACGAGTGGTCAAGTATGACTACACAACTGGTTCTTGACCAGTTTGGTAGTAATCTCACCACCTCTATGAATCTTCTGCGAGTGGTCGAGTACAAGTATATAACTGGTTCTCGACCAGCGTTGTAGCGATCCTCCCACTATCTCTACGAGTGGTCAAGATACGACCACACGCTTGGTCCTTGCTCGACCAGTGTGTAGCGATCCTTCCATCCCCATGTATTAATTTGTGTAAGTTTTTATACAAATCAAATATGCAAAAAATTGTTTGTCGATCCTCTTCTCTCATATCGCTACTAGTCGAAGTAGTTTCTTATCATCCTCTTACCTTAAGCTTGACTAATCACCTGGTACTATTGGATTAGTCAGGTTCTAAGGGTCAACGAACATGTCAGAGTACCCACTATAACGTACTAACTAGCTGTCTAATCGGGAATTAGTTTTCTCAACTTCACGGCTGGAGGCTAGGAATTCACAGCTTCAGCATAGTTTTTTCTGAGATTCAAGCTACTTTTGTGGAAATCTTTCTATAAAACCAACTGGGGCTAGGAAGAGTACATAACTTCGTTCAGCTGAGGGCAGCTCTGGTGAGAATACTCGTTTATGTCACACATAGATATAATTTATTTTCAATGTTTTTAATTCATATCATATTACTTTTGAGCGTTTGTTTGGGGGCTTTTTATCTAACAATTCGTTTTGAGTAACTGATTTCAGGAAGGTCAGATAACAGAGCAATGGTCCCGAGGCACGATAACCAGGAATTTATTCTGACTAGATGGGACGTCAGATTAGTGACTTCAAATTTTAGTACATACAAGAAGAGGTCCCATGATAGAGCAGAGTCGAAAAGTAGTGTGGAGGTCAAACTTTGTGCCGACTACCAGAAATTCAGAACGACAACATTATAGCATAGTCGTATATCTTGTATGGATATGAGAACCTACATAAAGAGAAAGAGAAATCGCTGACGGATTTTTTGTAGATTTGTTTATGACAGTTTTAGTTTTTGACTCATGGTTGTGTTTTCGATCTGTGCTGGGCAGAGAACATAGTTGCAAACTCTATACCTTCTCGGTCGTCTGAGAATGGTTAGGCGAGTTCGACAACTATTGTTCTAAGGTCTTTGGTTGAGAACATTGTCTAGTTTATTTGTTGAAGTTGGGGGCTACTGTTTGTGTTAAGGATAAGACATACCTCCTATAATTGGGTTCGTGATATACGGAAGTACCATATACCTAATAATATACGAGAAGATATCCTTTAATTAAGGAAATAAGGTGAATCGTCACGCCCAGAATTTCTATCCAAAATTCCAAACACTTGTGTCTAAACCCTCGTCCAGGAATCAGCCAAGGCACACAATAACAAAATTGATAATAGAGTACAAAACACTAATCGAATTAATAAGTTTATTACAGAGGTAGATAGTTCCTCTCAATCAACAAAACTCTACGACAGCGAAAGAAAACAAGCGTTGGCGACTCCAACTCCACTAGCATTTGACCAGAGCTAAATCTAGTCCTCCAAAACTCCATCTTCACTATAGACCTCCTCCTCTGTTGATGATTATTGCAAGGATGAGTACATGGAATACTCAACAAGCCACACAACAAGTATGCAAGTGCACAGGAATACAAATAATAGCAATAATAGGGTTTAATTTGCAAAAGTAGCATTTAGCAAGACTTTAAGAACTTTATAAACAGTATAGTATTTAATCAATATTAATAATCAACACTGAACAACATCCCTCTGCTGATCAGGCCCAAGTTATCTCCAAAATAACCAACTTGAATTTTACCATTCCCTAATCCATAATTACTATCAAATTATCTTAGCCATAATTGAACAATGAGACTAATCATGAAAAACATTGTTAAGCTCACCCATAACCGTGGGTACGGCTATTTAAATAGTTTTAACTCTGATCAGAGGTGTACAAATTTACCCACAAGACACAATCCCATAACATGTTGCCATGCGCCTCAATACCTCCATGGTACCTCGGAAAGAAATTGTGACAAGATCCTTCGCATAACACATCCAACAGAATGACACCCACTAAGCATCTGTTTCCGGCAGGGAATGACCAGTGAACTAATAGGGAAACTACTTAGTGCCCAAAAGCATATGTGGACTTAATTGTATGCCACCTATGGACTTAATTGTCTGCCATGATTAAACAATAAAAACAAACCACCATGGTGTCTCCTGTTGAACATGCTACACTATAGATCCAGCCGTTGCCCATGTTGGCTTGTGGTTAGTACGGTTAATGCTTCACAACAGTAGCTCGTGAACCGGTCCTTAATTGCCATGAGCACTCCCATCAAAATCATCAAACCATGTGCTTACAACCCACCATTAATCAAATTTTAGTTGACCATTAATTTATTAACTAGTCAATCATGATCATCATGAGCTACCATTAATTATCCATTAAGGGGATATAAGTGAATCGTTAACTTTTCCACATGAAATGATACTAAAGTTTCTAAGCATGGCTAAGCAATTATTCCTAATATCTAGTTAAACCATTATATAATGTTTAGCTAGTCAAATTTTAACCCAAGGTATCAAAGAATAGGGTATTCAATGCTAATTTGGCCATGACAAAGGAATAGGTTCATACCACCAAATGACATTCAAAAATAAATGCACATTTGAAATAAATAGAGAATTTAAAACTGGGATCAACATGATCAAAGTGATTGTGTTTGGGATCTGTGTGACTTGCCTTGCCGAGCTTCAAAATCTCCAGGAACTCCTGCAGAAAAGATGGCCTCTCCGAAAACTTTGAAAACTAAAGTAAAAAGGCTAAAATCAACAAAACAACACAAAAACACACTTAAAAGTACATGTGGATATTTTTAATGTGTAGATCTTAATTTCGAGACAAATTTAGAAATTTAAACCACCTAAAACCGACCTAAAATAACTAATAATTTTAGAAGTTTAAAGTGATTTTAATCATTTTCTGGGATTTTAGGATTTATGACGCGATAAGGAATTATTTTTGAAAAGGAAACTGAGGATTATTGCGTCAGCCCTGATCTGATCCACGGTAGACCAAGTTCACCGAGATAGTCCACGAGTCCACGGGAAACGAATGGCTGAGATGAATCTAATCTAAAATGAACGCTCAGATCAGATCAAATTGGATCGATTGCGCAAGCGACACGTGGACGACATGCAAGCACTGGCGAACGAGCTAGCGCTGACACGGCTCCGACGTGTCAACGACATGGCTCACCGACAATTAACGACTCTGTTCCCTATGGTCGCCGATGTTCTGCAGCGTGACGGTGACAACTAAGGACACCAACGGAGTCAGCTTGGCGCGAGGAACAAACCTGTGGACTTTGCGGCAACAGACGATGATTGACGGCGATGACGAGGAGCTTGAAGTGGCAAAGACGATCGGGTTGTCGACGACGGCGATGCTCCAGCACTTTTCAATGGAAACCAAGTAGTGGACGAGCTTCTCCTCCTTCACGCGAACCCAACAAGAGCAGCTGCAACCTCCGGCGATGACCGACGGCAGCTGGCGACGCGATTGGAGACCTCGGCAGTGGCAAAGCTCGAATCTAAGCGCGACGGCGGCAGTACAAGGCACTACGAACTAGGGCTTGGGTTAGGATCGAAAGAGGGCAGCCGGGAACACAATTTATAGTGCCGGATTTGGCAGGACCAAGCCCAAATCGGACGGAATCGACTAAGGAAAGTCTAGGGTTTCAAGTCCGATTCGATCTCGAGTTCTTCCTTATTCCAAATGAAATCCGAAGAACTTCTAAAAGGGAAAACATAGAGGGAGATCAAGGGAATATTTCCCCTTTGTTGATTCGACCGGGGCAAGAAAGAATTGTCGGGATTGGAAAGGGGAACTTGCCGGCGATGGAAAGAGGGGCGACGCGAGGTTGAAGACGGACCTAACAAGCGGGACCCACCGTCGGCGACACCACAAATGGTATGGCTCGATTGGGCTGCACATGAACGGCGCTCGTTGGGTTTTTGCCCGAGGAGCAAAAGCAAACTTTTTAAACCTTTTTCTTTTCAATAAGCGGTGAACTGATATTTCATTTATTAAAAATACTTCCTTAGCTCAAATAATTCCCAGAAAAATCTAGAAAATACTTAAGAAGGTAAAATATTTAATAAAATTTTATCTTGCATATTTTATATTGAGATTTGTTAAGGAATTTTTAACGATTCTCTTATAGAATTTTAATTCATATTCTAAAAATGCATTAAACAATGATTTATAAAATTAAGCGATTTTTAGTGCATGACATGAATCTAGAAGGAAATTATCTTCTTGGGATAGAAGGTGTGAAAGTCATATTTGGGAAAGACAAGTCTTCTTAGCCTGTATTCTATTCTAGTTCTTCGAGTTCTACTTGGAGGAGAAGGTAATCAACACTATAAATACAAGACCCTATGAGGAGAGGGGACAAGCCAACATGCCAACACGGAATAGAAGCCTAGACAAACCCAATATGGAGCTACAAAGCCGACAATAGGATCTAGAGCTACCTCCAATCTCGCCGAGTTCATATTCGAGGAAGAAGACTATATTAGCCATCGACTACGTGTGAGAGCTCCATGCCACCAAGCCGAAAGAGACTAGATTATGTCATCTCAAATATTGCACTTGTGTGATATTGATATATAAAGGCAACACCGGTTTCGATCAACAGGAGTAGGACTACTACGTGTACGACTCATAGAGGTATAGTGTGTACATTCATAAGGGTGAGTTTGTGCGTGTTGTTAATGCCTGAGTTTTTATAGACATAGATATGTGTATGTAAGGGTGAGTGCGTGCGTGTTGTCAATGCATGAGTTTTTCATAGGCGTAGATATGTATATGGCTCATAGAGGTGTCGTGTGTGTATGTTTACACGGGCGAGTATGCGCATGTTGCTAGTGCCCAAGTTTGTATGTGTTTCTCAAAAAAAATTTGGTAAACGGTATATTCTTTTGAAACACAAATGGTCAAACATGAATATTTCATTAGATTGGTAAACTTTTAGTGTGATCATTGAACATTATCTTTTTCTTCAAAAATAAATTTCAATAAACTGCAGCTATAATATCAACACCGTCACTTTTCTATAATTTTAGTCGATAATTTAACGAAATTGCAATGATAGCTAATGATTTTATCATAGAATTGCAAACTAATAAGTTGGGTCCACTTGTCAGTCACGTGTAATACTTACACTATTTGCAAAAGTTGGATCCGCATGTGAAAGACAAGGAGGGGTAGAAGTTATAGTTTTTTTTGATAAAATTGTTTGCTTTTGTTGTAGTTTTATGAAATGATTAGTTAAAGGTGTAGCAAAGTGATAGCTTTAGTGTTATGGATAAGCATGATCTCTTATTGTGACACCCCAGACCATAGAACCCCGAGATATCACTAAAATCCACTACGCGACTAGCTACTTTGCTAACTAGTAGCAGAAAATTTTAGCAGCAACTCCCTTGTAATTTCAATAACACGGAAGCAGAATAATTAATAGATAGGTTGTAAGCAACCTTAAACCATAAAGAATCATCCTAACAGTTCATTAGAGATGGAAATTTAAAATTACATTATCACCACTAGCCTTTCATCACCAATATTAACCAACAAGCTCTAAGGGATAACATTATTTTCAAGATTAGCAAAAAGAGACATTTGAAGAATCATGAAGTGTGGATCCGTGCAGCTACATCCCTTCCCCACATGACATACCTTAGGTATCTGGAGGGGGAAAACAAGGGTGAGATTCAAAAATCTCAGCAAGTAAACTTATTTTGACAAGCAATTTAAACCACAGTTTGATAAGGCATCGGCTTAATACTTTCATAATTGATAAATTGTTATTAGAATATCAAGTGTCATATCTTGTGGAGATTGTGGCAATCGGGTATCCACATGGCAAGCTTATCCGACTGGAGGTAGGGATAGATTGCGCCTGCTATATCTGTAAGCCGAACTTGACTTAGGTGTTACGGTTGCCGATAGAGATAAGGCAATCGGCCTATAGTCACGGTTTGGTAAGATTGAGGAAACCAACTTAGAATAAGATAGAGTTTCCGACTTGTAAACCCTTCCTCCCAAGACTATATAAGGGGGGTAAGGGGCGTCCCTTGAGGGATATCAGATTCTAGATCAGAGATTCCAAGAGGAGTTCAGCTTTTAGCTCTTAGCTTTAGATCACGAGATCAATAAAGACACTCGGCGGATCGAATCCACCGAAACAGGAGTAGGGTATTACCTCTCGAGAGGGCCTGAACCTGTCTAAATCTTCTTTTCCTCCTAACCCATTGTGCTTGGCGATCTTGACTGCGACCCCATAAAATATATTGCCGAAACCAAGTTTCGACAGTTGGCGCGCCAGGTAGGGGACCGCGCGTCGAGACTTCTTCAACAATCTCGCCAACAAGCGTGATGGGATCTCCTTCAAGACTCGGCGACTTCGCCGCCAACCGGCGACTCCTCCCTCGGCTCGGATTCGAACCGGTCGGAGGGAACAACCTACTCGGCGCCGTTCGGGCTCTCCAACAGCGCCGAGATCTTCGACAACATCTTGAAGACCAAGATGCAATCCACCTTCTCCGACGACGGACTTCAATCGGCGCCATTCGGATTACCGAATACCGCCGAGATCTGCGCCAATCTTCTTGCCTCCCGACGGAAGCAATCTACTCGGGTGAAGACCTTTCGGTGCCGTTTGGGTTACCAAACGTCGCCAAGATCTACGATCAACTGCTCTCCCGAGTTGGCGAGGATCCACTCGGAAGAGCCGATCCCCAAGCTCCGACTCGGACGGAACGATCCGAACCGGGTTACCCGGGATCAAGGGAGGTCGTCTGTCATCCTCCCGTCCTTCGGCTCTGCTCATCTTCGAGCTCAACGGATACCTCGCTCCGCCGGCTTCGACAATCTCTACGGCATCCCTTCCAACGAAGCCGACAACTCCGATGCCATATGGACTGCGGCCGAAGTATTTCGACGTCCTCATGGCCGAGCCGGATGAGTCCAACTCAGCCATGGCCGAAGGCTTGCCAGAAGAGGAGCGAGCGAGTGGAGCTTGAACGCAAGACGCAAGAAGAAGACAAACAACGCAAAGACGAGGCTGATAAAAGGAAGCGGGATCTGCGTGTGGTGGGCGGCCGCCGAGGCCATCCTCCAAACACGGGTTCGCAACACCAATGTCTTCCAGACGCCACAGCAGAACGCTGTCGCTGCACTCACGCTCTTGGATACCGTCATGGAGACGGCTCCGGCCAACGTGACTCCCATACTTGATAAGATCAAGACCATCGTTGCTGCCACGGCTAACGGCCCTCCCACCACTTCGGCAAGAAGGCCGGCGAATCCGTGGCCGAAACGCGACAAGAGCCGGCTCCCACCCCTAAGGTCGGGAGACTATAGGAGGCCCGAGCCGGCTCGGTCGTCAACTAGGCCAAGAGGCCCACCTCCCGAGTCCACGCCGAGGCACCAAGAGCGACGGTCGACTCCGCCGCAAACGACATGGACGTCCACCGTCCACCACCGAGTCCACCGCACGTTCCGGCTACCCAACCAACCACGAGAAGACCCGCCGAGTGATCTGCGGGAAGTCCTCGACCGCCGCTACCAAGAGCGCGACCGTCGCACTCGGGAAGATCGGAGGGGATCACCGATAGCGGCGACGATGGAGTACCGGCCTTCACTCGGGAGCTCCGCCGAGTGCATTGGCCGAGTGGCTTTAAGCCCACGGGATAGAAAGGTACGATGGCAAAACCGACCCGAATCTTGGTTAGCGTGTATACCCTTGCCATCCGAGCTGCGGTGGTGACAACAAAGCCATGGCGAACTACTGCCCGTGGCCCTCGCGAACTCGGCCGAAATTGGCTCACCGGCCTGCCAAGAGGCTCAATCGGCTCGTGGAGCGAGGCGAGGGACCACTTCATCGCCAACTTCCAAGGCACCTTCGAGAGGCCCGCACGCACTTCGACCTTTACAATGTCATCCGAAGCCGGACGAGCCTCGAAGGATTACATTCGTCGCTTCTCCGAGAAGCGCAACAAGATCCCGAACATCACCGATGACATCATCATCGCCGCCTTCCGAAGGGAGTCCGTGATGAGCTGCTTATCGGCAAGTTCGGACGCAAGCCACCGAAGACGGTGAAGCGGATGTTTGAAACGGCGAATTCATACGCCAAATCAAACGACGCCATCAAGGCCGCCCGTCAAGATCGGCCCGACGAGAGAGAGGACAAGCAAACGGGAGGAAGCCGAAATCCTAAGAAGGATGGCGGCAACAATAGCAACCGGGGCCGAAAGATCGCAAGCGCCGTCCGAAGACACAGTGGCCGCAACCTCCAATACTCAACGCCGTCCCAGTCGCCGCCTACGACGCCATCATGAACGCCCAGTGCACCCACCATCCGAATCACAAGCACGCGGCAAAGGACGCTTTATCTACAAGCGGTTCATGAAAAGTCGCGGCGCACTCAACAAGAAGCCGCGACGAGGCTGGCCGTCCGCGCCAAGAAGAACAACACGGCTGAAAATGCCGAACCTTTTCAAGATCCAGTGGGGGAGCTCAACCACATCTTCGGGGCCCGTTAGCTTATGAATCCAAGAGGAAACAAGCTAGCGGCCGGAGGTCAACGCGGCTCAACCCGAAGTCCCTCGATATCTGCGATGGTCGGAAGTGGCCATCACTTTTGACCGCTCGGATCGTCCCGACCGAGTGGTCCACCGGGACGCTATCCACTCGTCCCGGACCCCGTGGTCCGCAACATCGAGCTTAAGCGCGTCCTCATCGACGGGCGGCGCCCTCAACATCTGTTTGCCAAGACTATGGATGAAATGCGAGATCCCGAGGGCCGAACTCAAAGCAAGCTCAGCCCCTTCCACGGAGTTATCCAGGGCTATCTTCAACACCACTCGGGCATATCTCTCTCCCAGTCACTTTCGGAGCCCGAGAGAATTTCCGAACGGAGAACGTCACCTTCGAGGTGGCCAACTTCGAAACGGCATATCATGCCATCATCGGAAGGCTGCGCTTGCCAAGTTCATGGCGATCCCTCACTACACTTATCTTTGCATGAAGATGCCGGGTCCCAACGGCGTCATCACTCTTCGCAGCGACGTGAAGCAAGCCTTCACTGCGACAAGGAGAGCTGCGACATGGCCCAATCTCGCGAGAGATTACGTGGCCAACAAGAAGTCCGATTGGCTGCATCTACTTCGGCAGGGCGAAGTCCCCGCGAAGAAGATAGCCAAATCGGGATCCGGCGACGCCAAGACCAAAAGATCTCCCTTGATTCGTCGATCCCTCCAAAGCTGGCTGTAATCGGCGCCGACCTAGATCCTAAATAGGAAAGCGCGCTCGTCACCTTCCTCCAAAATAATAAAGATGTTTTTGCTTGGAAACCATCGGATATGCCAGAATTCCTAGGGAGGTGATCGAGCACTCTCGAACGTCAAAGATGACGCCAAACCAATTAAACAACGATTACGCGGTTCGCACGGGATCGAAAAGACGCGATCAAAGAAGAACTCGCAAAGCTCTTGGCTGCGGCTTCATTAAAGAAGTCCTTCATCCCGGCCGGCTAGCCAATCCAGTCTTGGTCCGCAAGAAGACGGGGCAATGGCGCATGTGCGTCGATTACACCGACCTCAACAAAGCCTGCCCCAAAGATCCATTCGGGCTACCTCGCATCGATCAAGTTGTCGACTCAACAGCGAGTGCGAACTCCGAGCTTCTTGGATTGTTACTCGGGCTATCACGGATCGATCAAAAGAATCCGACGCTTGAAGACATCTTTCATCACGCCGTTCGGGGCCTCTTGCTACATCACCATGCCTTTCGGCTTGAAGAACGCCGAACTACATACCAACGCATGATCCAAAGATGCTTCCAGGACGCAGATCGGCAAAAACGTTGAAGCTTATGTCGACGATGTTGTCATCAAGACCAAGCGAAAAAGAAGACCGATCGCCGACTTAGAGGAAACCTTTGCAAACATCCGGGCCTTGAATGAAGTTGAACCGGGAGAAGTGCACCTTCGGCGTCCCATCGAGCAAGCTGCTCGGCTTCATGGTATCACATCGCGGCATTGAAGCAAACCCGAGAAAAGATCAACGCCATCTTAAACATGAAGCCCCGAGTAATCGAAAGACGTCCAAAAGCTCACGCTGCATGGCGGCGCTAAGCCGTCTTATATCCCGACTCGGCGAGCGAGGCATGCCCTTCTTCGAGCTGCGAAGAAGACAGGCGACTTCCGGTGGACCACGAGAGGCGACAAGGCCTTTGAAGATTTCAAAGAGTTCCTTACCACGCCACCCGTCCTGGCTTCACCTCAGCCCCAGGAACCCCTCTTGCTGTACGTCTCGGCCACTCACCAAGTGGTCGGCACGGTCCTTGTGGTTGAAAGAGGAGAAGAAGGACGGGCCCGAAGATTCAAAGACCAATTTACTTTGTCGGCGAAGTTTTGGCGGGAGCCAAAATCCGATACCCCGGTACAAAAATTGCTTTATGGTGTTCTAATAACCGCGAGGAAATTGGCACACTACTTTCAGGGTCACTCGGTCACCGTCATCACCTCTTTTCCACTCGGCGACGTCGTCCACAACCGCGAGGCAACCGGGCGCATCGCCAAGTGGGCCCTGGAACTGATGCCGCTGGACTTAACTTTTAAGCCCGGGACGTCCATTAAGTCACAAGCCTTAGCGGACTTCTGGCCGAGTGGGTGAACAGCAAGAGCACGTACCTCGGGAAGACCTCCAACACTGGACCATGCACTTCGACGGATCCAAGAGGATCACCGGCTTGGGAGCGGGAGTTGTGCTGATCTCCCCGCGGGGAAAGGCTGAGATATGCCCTTCATCTCCACTTCTCCGCATCACACAACGTCGCCGAATACGAAGCCCTTTTACATGGCTGCGCCTTGCGGTCTCACTCGGGATTCGTCGACTTATTGTGAAAGGCGACTCCCAGTGGTCGTCAATCAAGTGATGAAAGGCGATCTTGCTTAAACGACACTATGGAGGCCTACCGAGCAAGAGGTCCGCAAGCTTGAAGACAAGTTTGACGGACTCGAACTCTCACATGTCGAGACATAACAACGAAGCCGCCGATGAGCTAGCACGGTTCGGATCTAAGCGCGAAGCCGCTCAGACGATGTCTTTGTCGAACATCTCTACGAGCCAACCGTCACGGCAAAGACAGGCTCCCAACGAGCAAACCACGAACGAAGTCACCATGATCGACACCGGCGGAGGACGCCGCTCATCAAATTCTTAACTCGGCAAGAGCTGCGGATGGCCAGGATGAAGCGAACGCGTCCGGCGTCGTTGCCAAGCATACGTCATGGTCAACTCCGATCTATACAAGAGAAGCCCCTGGAATTCTAATGAGGTGCATCACACCCGAAGAAGGGAAACAATTACTCCAAGACATCCACTCGGGCATATGCGGGAGCCACGCGGCGGCACGCACTTTAGTCGGCAAAGCTTACGACGGGGATTCTTCGGCTCACCGCGGTCTCCGACGCGGACAAAGTCGTAAGAACTGCGAAGGCTGCCGGTTTTCGCCGGCAAAGCCATGTTCCAGCCAGGAGCTTCAAACAATCCCACTTTCCCGGCCGTTCGCGGTATGGGGCTGGACATGGTTGGTCCTTTCAAAAAAGCTCCGGGAGGTTTCACACACCTCTTCGTCGCAATCGACAAGTTCTCCAAGTGGATTGAAGCCAAGCCGGTCGCCACCATCACTGCGACAAAGCACGGGATTTTTCCTCAACATCGTGCACCGCTTCGGCGTCCCAAACAGAATCATAACCGATAATGGGACTCAATTCACGGGAGGCATCTTCAAGGAATTCTGCGAAGACTTCGGAATCAAGATGCTACGCATCGGTAGCTCACCCCAAAAGCAATGGGCAAGTCGAGCGAGCAAACGGCATGGTTCTTCAAGGCATCAAGGCTCGCGTCTTCGACCGGCTAAGCCCTTACGGCGGCAAGTGGGTCCAAGAACTTCCCTCGGTTCTATGGTCGCTGCGAACTACACCCGGTCGGGCCACCGGCCAAACTCCTTTCTTTCGGTCTATGGCGCGAAGCCATGTTGCCAAATGAGATGGAGTTTGAGTCCCTCCGGAGTCCGGCGGCTTCAACGATGAACGCTACGACATCGGCCGAGTGGATGACCTCACCCGATTGGAAGAGGCCCGCGAGGCGCCCTCATCCGGTCGGCCAAATACCTTCAAGGGCTCGGAAGATACCACGGTCGCAACGTGCGAGCACGAGCTTTCATTGTTGGCGACTGGTCCTACGCAAGATCCGGACCACCAAAGACCGACACAAGTTATCTCCCTTATGGGAAGGACCCTATATAATCGCCGAAGTGACTCGGCTGGTGCCTACGGCTAAAGCGCGAGGACGGGTCTATGGTGGAGAACTCTGGAACATTGAACATCTTCGGCGGTTTTACGCCTAATCGCTAAGGCCTCATGTTTTCCTTGATTGCCAACCTCAAGCAAGATGACTTCTTGAGCCAGCGGTCGGGGCGATACACATATCAATAAAGCTCGAATTTTCCTCGTCAAATTTTTGTGCATAATTTGGTTTATCATTGTTTAATGTCCTTCGACTCGAGCTCAGTGTCTAAGGACTGAGAGTTTTCCGATGACCTAATCAAGCCTAGGCTTGGTGACGACGACGAAAACTACTTAAGAAATTTCACGCAAAGGCTCGAATCAAGGCATTGACATAAATAAACTAAAAATAGGCACGAGAGATTTCATGACAAGAGTGTTACGATTACACGACATTCATGAAGCAAAGTCAAAATACGGTTCGAGTTTAAAATTGTTTACTACATCTAAAGAGATCTTCTTCGCCGCCTCTGCGCCTCGCGAGCATATCTAAGGCCTGCTCGTCTTTGTCCCCTCGGCGAAGCCCTCCCGATTGAATGAATATCCACTCGGGGTAGAGGGACTTGGTCTGTGCAAGAGCCAGACCAGCCCCCATGTTGGCTGCTTCGGTGATGTTCTTCAGATACTGCTCGGGAGCCAGCCGGAGCTTGTCGAAGATCTCGGTTGGCCCAGAGCGGCCCCAACCCCTTGATCAAACAAGGCTGCCAAGATCGGCGCGGCGGCATTGGCGACCTCTTCCCGTATCTCGTCGCGGGATTTGATCCGCCCGAGTAAGACGTCATCTTGGGCTCGGGTCTTTATATTATAAGCTGCAAGGAGTCCTAGATCGGTCAAGGCACTCGGGAATGAAGCGGCACACGAAATTCAACTCCGAGAGAAGGTTACCTTCAAATTCGCCTCCATCTCGGCCTTGTCGAGGCTGACCGCTTCCAGTTTGGACACGAAGCGAGTGGACCTCCGAAGAATTTTCTACAACAAAAGAGGCTTATCAATTGACAAGAACAACAAAAAGAATCATAATGAAGCTGGGAGAGGCGGGCTTACTTCCGATTGATCCGCGGAGGTCGAGGTTCGCCTCCCGAAGCTCCGAGATCTCCCTCCTTAAAGCGGCCTCCTCGAGCGGCCTCCTCCCGAGTGACCTTCAGTGCCGGCGAACGTCCTCCAAGGAGTTTAAGTGAGGCACCGGCTTTTCCAGACCTCGGATTTTGCCATTGAGCGGCAATATTCTTTCGCATGCAAAGGCGGAAGGATGATCGGCGAAGGATAACGAAGATATAATCAAAAAGAAAGATGAAGGCTTACGTTGAGCGGTCGGGTCGCCTCGTTCAGGCTCTCGACGAGGGCATCCCTTTCATCCTTTTCGGCTGCCGGTCGAGGATGATGCCGTCTCTCGCCTTCCGAGTCCCGCCACTCGATTCGATCGGAGGAACCCGGGTCTCGAAGGCGCGTAGCACAGGGAATCTCTTCTACCGTGGTGGCAAACAAGAAAAACCAATGAAGACATGAAAGATTCAAAATTGAAAGAACAAAGGAAAGTTCAGAAGCAAATCTCACCGGTTTCGGTGGTGCACCGCCTAGGTGGGCAGCGGGCCCTTCTTCTTCTTCGGGCTCGTGCCGAGTGACCCTCGGTCGGGGCGCTCGGGCCGCAATCGTGGGCTTCCGGCAGCCGGCGGTTTCCGTCGGGATATCCCCGGGCGCGTCGGGGGCTCTTCCACAGGGGCGCTCTCCTTCGAGGAGAAGGGCGCTTCTCCGAACGCTCGCACTTGGTTGCGGGCTCAGGGGTTTCGGCTCGACGGCCTTGGCGCTTCGGGAGCAGCGGCGGGGTCGGCCCTTCATCCCCTCCGACGGGATCTATATCCTGGGGTTTCCTGCACAAGCAAATACAGCGAAGATAAAGAAGAGTTTTCTACGAAAGAACTCAGGACTTTGGTTTCAGAGCTTACCTGGTTGATCGGCGGATCTTCGGTGCGATCCGCGGCGATCGCCTTAGAGGCGGGGTCTCGGCCGGAGGAGCCGGGACGTCGTCATCCGAGTCCTCGATGATCAGCCACCTTTTGCTTGCGCGCTTGTTCGAGTCTTCACTCGGCGCCGCCGCTTCCCGACTGGATCAGCTTGGATTTTTATCCCGCCAGTCGGCTTCTTAGCGGGGCGACGCTGCGCGTCATCATGAGCCATCTTATACGGCTTGGAAATGATAGAGGCGTTCTCCTGCAGAAGAAGGAAGGCGCAACGTTAAGCGACAAGACATCAAGATCGAAAGATACTATAAAGCAATCAATCGCTTAGGAGGAGGAGGTCGATGTATGCTGAATGGAAGGACTGGTAGTATGAGGGCTCGCTCGGCGAGATCCGGATGAGAAGAGCTTGTACATCCGGATCTTCGGGATCTCGTATGTGAGCGGATCCGGGTCCTCCCGATTGGGGTCTGTTCCGCCTTCGTACTCGAAGGCCGGCTTCGATCGCTCCACGATTGGCGCCGGTCACTGATGAAGTGCGAGTGATTTGTTCCCCGCGAAGGTTCCTCTTCTTCATCGCCGGGATCTTCGCGAGCGATCGTTGGCTTCATCCCATTCTTGGGCTACGGGACGGTGCTCCAAGATGGTTTGGGGACAGGAGGAAGACCGACAAAGGAAGGAAGGCTAGGTTCAAGATTGCGATGTAGAACCGGTTCGAGTGCCGGCCTTTGTTCGAGGATTTCAAAGGGAGAGAGAAGTAGTCTTTGTGGAGAGATCCGCGAAGCTGGAAGCTGCCCGCCAACGACACAAGGATGGTCCTTGTTCGGATGGGGTTTCGGGTAGAACATACGACGGAACAGTTGAAGTGAGGAAGAATGCCAAGGAAGGCTTCACACACATGAATAAAGAGTGCGATGTGAAGCATCGAGTTAGGAGTTCGAGATGGTAGATTTGAAGACCATAGTAATCCAAGAGCCCCGAAAGAATTCGGAGGTGGGAAGACTGAATCCGCAATAGAAAAAGGAGGTAAAGACAACGAGCTCACCGGTGTTAGGGGTCGGGAAGTCCTCCCCGCCGCCGGGCGCCATCCCACTAGTTCCTTGGGCGGAAGCACGCCGTGCTTCACCATCTCCTTGAGGGTGTACTCCCTCACGTCCGAGGTGGCCCATTGGTCGAACGGAATATTCTTCTCCTCCGCCATGAGATCGAGGTTGATGAGGAGCGGATCTGGGCGAGAAAGGTTGGATCTTGGGCGAAAGATGTGGGAGTTTTGGTTGCGGAGCTAGTTGTCGCGGCAAGCGAGCTTCTTGGCGGATGGACGAGAAGTGCGCAAGCCTAGGGTTCTCCGCAATGAACTGATGAACAGTATTGCGAGAAGGGGAATTTTTGGAAGATGAAGAGGCGGGGAAGACCTCGTGTCTTTATAAAGAAAGATTTGAGGGTTGCGCTAGGTTTTCGGTGAGTGGGCCGAGCCCATAAGAAAATCTACGGCCCGGCTAAGGTGTGGTCCGATACGTGTCCTTAGGGACTTAAGCGGATGAGCTTAAGCGATTTGCCACGGCAATATGCGCGTGTCCGAGTGCCCAATACCTTTAAAAGATCCTTCCATACCGCGGTTTGCTTGACTTCATGAGAGGCTGGCACGATGCAATTTGGAAGGTGACCAACAGCAGAGTTTTTATAGCCGCCTTGGTGAACAAGGGCTGTTTGGTTGTTCGGCATTTGGTCGGGTAATCTTACCGATGCTTTTGTTTGTTTTCCACCTTGGTGAAGATCTTTATAAGATTGAGACCGAGTATTATGGCAAAAGCTGTTTAATAACTTGGTCATATTTTTCATATGATTGAAAGAATTTATTTTCCCATGAGGGATGATTAAAGTATTTGTTCGGGATGACTCGGGCGGATCTACTCGGATAAGCGTGAGCTTACCGAGTGCTTTTACCCGCTAGGGTTGATTGAGTTATTATTCGGGATTACTCGGGCGAATCCACTCGGTTGAGCAAGAGTTTACCAGTGTTTTTACCCATGAGGGATGATTGAATTATTTGTTCGAGATGACTCGGGCAAATTCACTCGGTTGAGTATGAACTTGCTGAGTAATGAGATTTCTATGATTGCTTTAGCATGAGCTAGGCATCTACATGAGAATAATTTTTATAGTTCTTGACTATATGCTTAGTCTATTTTTGACTAACCACATAGTCGGGGCTACACCTATAATTAGGTGCATTAGGAGATGCACCTAGATATTTATTTTTTGAGAATTTTTGAGATATTTTCCAGCCCTTCACAGTCTTTGGAGCCACTCGGGAAGATTCAGGCAGAGATGATGGAATCACTCGGCGCCAAAAGCACTCGGTCAAAGAGATTTTTGGTTGAGTCTGCTTTGGTCTGGCGAGTTGTCTCGTCGGCGAAAAGGACTCGGGGCTCTTGTGGAGATTGTGGCAATCGGGTATCCACATGGCAAGCTTATCCAAGCGGAGGTAGGGATAGATTGCGCCGCTATATCTGTAAGCCGAACTTGACTTAGGTGTTACGGTTGCCGATAGAGATAAGACAATCGGCCTATAGTCACGGTTTGGTAAGATTGAGGAAATCAACTTAGAATAAGATAGAGTTTCCGACTTGTAAACCCTTCCTCCCAAGACTATATAAGGGGGGTAAGGGGCGTCCCTTGAGGGATATCAGATTCTAGATCAGAGATTCCAAGAGGAGTTCAGCTTTTAGCTCTTAGCTTTAGATCACGAGATCAATAAAGACACTCGGCGGATCGAATCCACCGAAACAGGAGTAGGGTATTACCTCTCGAGAGGGCCTGAACCTGTCTAAATCTTCTTTTCCTCCTAACCCATTGTGCTTGGCGATCTTGACTGCGACCCCATAAAATATATTGCCGAAACCAAGTTTCGACATATCTTTTCCACCATTAAGTCATATTTCATTCTTTGTCATCACACCAAACCAGTACTGCTAAAATAACTTTTGTAATATTGGAGAATCATTAGGATACTAACAACTTAATATCCAAGCAAATAATATCAAGGATATCATAATAAGAACATTTAAACCATATTCATCCTACTACACCCAAACTAGTATTTTTTTCTCATGTAAACAATATTTGACCAACCCAAAATTACCACCATTTGGGTATTATAGATCACTCATGGGAAACACACAAGGAGTCTATGACAAATTAGCAGAAAACTAGAATAAGGGATCTGGTGATCCCTTTCATACTAATTCTAAATACAATAATAATTATAAGACGAATGAAGTGCATAACAATACAATGCAAATCCACACAAAATCCTTCCCAACTCCATCAATACAAACACAGTGTATATAATTGCCATTCAAAACCGCACATACAATTTCATCCATATCCACAATACCAAGGGTCATCGGCATTATCCTTGAGAAGCATCACTTCTCATGATTATTTCTAATGTTTATGAAATACATAAGACAATCACTTCCATGCATCAAGTGCACATGAATACATATGATGCATATGAACTCCTGCCTGCATACCCAACAAGGTATGGAGCCGCATCCTTGGATGTTGTACCGGTACGGTCGTAACCATAAGATCACGACATAACTTCCAATACAATGCATATGCAAATGCACATGCATATAATATGGTGCATTGATAATTCCACCAATAAATCTTCAACTTCCTTTTCAAGTGTGGATTAGCACACCACATGATAATACCACTAACCAATATTTAACCTCTTTCTGAAGTGGGAAATTCACAACATACCACAACATCACATATAACTAGAATATTACAACATACTTTAATGCATATCAAAATCCACACGTATATGCGTAAGATACTTGTATTGCCAATATCATAAATAACACTTCAACATGTCCAAAACATACTTCAAACACGAAACCACAGGATGAAACTCACCTCTAGAATCCAAGTCTCATCACATAACACCCCTTCTTAAGGTGCTAACCATATAAGCCAACAATCCATAATACATTAATGCATAGTACTATTTTAAATATAAACATATTTGCACGTAGATTGAACTATGGAAATTCAAACCAAGGCCAAGGCAACCTGTGCACTTATAATTTTCATACACCATCCAACCATAATATTAACCATATATGGCAATAACCAAGGAGTGAAGTTTATTTTTGAACGGGAGCCGGATTCTAGTTCGACCTCAGTGCTATCACACCATGATGATTCAATAACAATTGATTAAATTCAAACAAACTCCTAAAGTAATAACAGACTCCCTAATCTTTATATTTTGGTAAAGCGCAAGGTGCATGACTGAACCTCATTTATGAATAATATCACCCAAGCATGTAATTATCTTTGTTCACCCAAATACCAACATAAACCATAGATTATTCATCATATTGAGTTTAACATCATTTTGTTAGATTACTCCACTAAGAAAATAAATCATGTCCAATCTTTCAGTTATTGAGTATAGTCATATGGGCTGAGTTTTAGACATTTAGGTGGTAAAATAACAAGTCAAAACGTAGCAAATCACTGCTACGTTTACTTGCCTGTAACTTGGTAGAGATAAGCGCCCTAGGCACGACCTGGAGCAATACCACCTATTGAACATCCCACATTATCAGCATACAACATGGAAGAAGCAGACACAATCAGTGGACATCTCAGTACCTACGTCCCACACCCGAATAAGCGAATATAAACATAACAGCCCATCCTGAAATCCTCTAACAGGACCAACATTCCTTATCCTTTCCATATCTTCGGATTCTTATGGATAAAATTCCCAAATTTTGCTATATGTAACATAACTTCATAATATATAATTCGTTAGTTATTATTATCTCCAACAAAAGTCAGGTAAGGTTATCAAAACTTCGTCTAAACTCGGCACGACAGTTTGCTCCAAGCTATGAGCGACCACACTAAAACGGTCATAACTTTTTCTACAAAAATCCATGAACATGTGCTTTACTGATCTGAAAAGCTTATAAAATTATCTACAACTTCACAACTACCACAAACTCTTATTCGACCACTAAATAGGATTAATCTGCAGTTGAATAGATACTGCCTAAATTCACAGGAATGAAAAACAATTAGAAAGAATCATCCATAACTCACTAACCACAAATCCGATTGAGGTGTTCTTTACGGCCATGGAAATATATTTAAATCCCCTACAACTTTTAGAAAGGCTTATTATTTGTTTGGAGCCACTTAGATGCCCAAAACAGCCAATTTCTGAGACTGCATAGATTGACGAGTTTCAGATCACGGATGAAGCTGCATTTCGGGAGTCTCTCCTCTAATCCCATCACCTAACCACGGATCTAACCCACAAAACATAATCCAATCAGAGGGATTAGGGTTTCTCACCTTGCCTTGAGTAGGAGCAGCAAGAACCCTAGGCTCCCCACCTCCTCTTCTCCCACATCCTCTTCTTCCTTCTTCTCCTTCCTCTTCTTCCATCTCCTTCCTTCATCTTCTTCCTTTCCTCTCTCCCTTCTCTACTTTGGGGCAAGAGCAGCAGCAAGCATATGAGAGGAAAAGTGGGCTAGGATTGAAGAAGCTAGGGCTGGCTGCCCTTTTATACTAGAGTTCTCTAGACACACATCCAACGGTCCACAATTACTCGGATCGCCGAAGGGGCAATACTTAGCTGACTTGGGCGAGTGGGTAGTCAAACAGATTCGTCTCAATAAGCTCTATGCAACCACGGTCTCTGATCGTCCATCCGAGCAATATATTTAAAAGTCAACTTTTACCCCTCTCAGGAGTAATTAGTTAACTCTCTTTATTTTTGTTCTATTATTATGGATTACGGGTATTACACCTATACATGGATTAGTGACCATATACCTAATATTATACGGAAGGTGTTAGAGAATGGCTCTCCTACAACAAGGAAGTGAGGACCCCCCCATTTGAAGATTCAGCTGGGGAGCGAGTCAAGTTTGTGACGTCCAAAACGCAAACCAAAAACACAAACAACACGTATACAGGTTCAGGCCGCAC
The DNA here is from genome assembly GCA_019925245.2 of Oryza australiensis. NCBI lineage: Eukaryota > Viridiplantae > Streptophyta > Magnoliopsida > Poales > Poaceae > Oryza > Oryza australiensis. Next base: position 1,401,353 of record JAIFGZ020000225.1, on the reverse strand, counting down.
ACATGCGTAAAACCTTACTCCTGTGCTTGGGACTGGATATGTGATGTGTAGAAAGTGCGGCAAGCTTACAAAGTAATCTTCTAGCTCTAAGTTAAGAGTTTTAGGTATCCTCCTAAGTTGCCTGCCTCCTCCTTTTATTGCCAAAGGGGAGCCAACAATACATTCTTGCATGGGGGAGTGACTATGCCTAGTCTTGTGATTGTCCCCCCGGTCACCTCATTCTCAAGGTACTTATTGCAGTTGGTCGAGCTTATGCTAGTGTCCCGAGGAGCTAAGCAGGGGACCTGGGACAGCTGGAGGAAGCCGCTTGCACCACCTGTTCTGAAACCAGCCCTGGAAGCCTAGGCGAGGGCATAGCGGATTCATCGCCTATTGCATCGCTTCACCACAAGGTCAAGCACCGCTCTCCAGCACGTGGCATGTCACACTGGCCCTGTCACTCTGGTGATTCGGCTAGCTTGATTTCTTCTCATCTTGCCACCTCCTTCTTGCATGTAATTTGAGCTATAATCCTTTGTGTGCCACTCTACTGTGTCTTAATTTCTCTGCTTGCTGTCCCATCACTAGGCCCACCGTCCTACATAGGTTGTCGGGAGACGATCCCGACCAAGCCTGGGACAGAGAGCACCGCTGATGAAGTTTCCAGGCCGAGCCCAAACGACAAGCACCGCTAGGCTCGCCTTCCAATTTGACAATGATATTCATAGATCTGTCTTTAATGTTGTATCCTCTCTAGGGCCTATTATATCTCTGGCCAGACTGCAGTCCTAGGGCATAGTCCGTATCTAGGGTGAGGGGATGCCTGGGGCCCGTAGGGATTCCCAGGCCCCACATGCTCCCTTGCCGCTTGATGAGATATCTTGTTATCTTTGACAAGCTTCTCAAAGATGTCGTTGATGGAGTTTATGATGGACATGATCTTGGAGGAAATGTCAATATCAAGATATATCTATCTTAGTACCTTGAAGATGTAGATCTTGTAGGTTTCTACACACTTCTTGATATCTATTAGATTTAAACTTTGCCTAGCACTGGGCGTCGGTGCCCTGGATAGACCAGGCCCTAGTTCCCTAATGTAACCATGGCTACCATCGATACAACCATTGCTCACATCATATGTATCAAGTTGTCCAAGTGCTAGAATCCAATTCGGACACCTCCTATAGTGTTGACTTCAAACAGCCACCATACGAGCTCCGTTTTGGGCCCATGAGTACTTGATGGAAAGCTCTTAGAGTCCTCTTTCTAACGGATTCAGCTTCATCTCCAAATTCATCTTAGTTGGTCACAATCACAGAAATAAGGTGATGCATCACTTATAATAGACATATGGGCTTATAACTTTATCTAGGACCCCGACCCAAGTGGAACTCAAGTGGGGTGCGTCCCAATCTAGTGGAGCACGACCCTAGTGACCCCTAGGTCATCCTCCCACCTCCTTAAATAGCTAGGTACCCCTACAGGGTTTTGCAGGTTTTGTTTATATTAAAGTTTAGCCATTGCTACCTTTTCGAGTAAAGTCGTGATCGTTTAGATCGTTGTTTTCTCGTTACAGAATCACAACTTATCATTTGTATTCAATTCCTATTTGTAATTTAGATTGCTTTTATCTTGTTCTTGCTTGTTTCTTCGATTTGCTTGCAGGAATAAGGTTGGTCTGCATCGACAAGATCAACAACCCAAGAGAGGTGTATCGATCTCTAAGACACAACACAATAACATCTCGTACGGTTGTAGTCGGGTTGTCAACGTTTCTTCCAAATCGTAGTTATCATCAACTCACCGAAAGATTGCACTAATGAAAGCTGTGAGCTTGTCAAGTAGAGCTCAAGGTTTATCAAGTGGTATCAGAGCTTTCGTTGCTCGGTGAGTTTTTCTATCTACCGGTTGACGGTCCTTAAATACTAAAATCCAACCGTCAATCCCTGCATAAAACGAATAAAGATGAACATCAACATAGCGGTATGGTTATTTACTAATCCGTTCCACAAGTGTTAGTGAATATTTGTATGCAGGTGATTTCTGGGAGAAAACACACCTGCCATGCGACAAGATATACCTCCGACCAATCACACGCGTGCACAAGGATTGGAGGGCCCAGATGACAGTCAAAATGGACTTAAAGTGGGGCCAAACCAACCTCAACCGCCATAGGGGCCCTCCTGTCAGAGACTAAAGAAAGTTGGTGGTTAGAGGTGGTTCGGCCAAACCAGGGTTCGGTCGAATCACTCCTAGAGCCCCTAACCACCACATTGCACCTAGCAACTTCTCATTGGTCCTCAATGATGGTGAAGGATGTTTATCGACTTTTCCACCGACCTACAATCGTCATTGGTACACTATAAAAGGAGCTCACTCTCTTCACTTCAAACACACAACAAAAGAAGATCAAAGCTCCATTCCAAAGGCGTAGCCCTAGTTCTCTAGTGCTTAAACATAGGGTAGAGAGTGAGGGGGAGTCCGGAGGAGTGCTGGGTATCTTGGCACAAACCTCTGATCTTGTACCTCAACGGATGCTTATTCAAGCAAGTAAGTTTTCGTGATTTCCTATGGTTGTATTCATTTCAATTGAGTAGTTACTTTACCTCATTCACTTACGAGATCATTGTACATTCGTGGGTGCTCTAGTCTAAGACTCCTGATGAAGATCGATGTTCTTGGCCAAGACTAGAGTAGTAATCAATAGCGTAGACGTGGTTTCTAGGCTAGGGTTTACCCTTGTTTGTTGTGTACTTCACGAGTTGTAGAGGTAGGTGGTAGGTGGTGACAACCCTATCCATCGTGTAATCCTCCACGTTCGGGTACATCGTAGAGCTTTAGGCTGGAGTCACTCGGCAGATCGAGTGTAAGTCGATGCCCGAAGTCAGTAGAGTAAAGCGATTACCATATATCTAGAGCCTCAACCATAGAAATCTTCTCTATACCCTCGCCTATAAATTCTTGGTGTCCTTGGATGAACCTGACCCTTAGATAATCCACACATGTTCCCAGTGAATTCGATATCTTGGAATACTCTCGGGTAAAGTGCTACAATGATATTTTGTGTGCTTGCGGATTAATCAGTGATCGTAAGAAATACCAACACTACCTATAACCCAAAAAGCCTAAAAAAAGTTGCATCCATTACCTAGCCGTATTTGTGCCATTGCATTGTTCTTTTTAGTTTTTGCTTTGTTGAGTTTTGTGTTGCATTATCGTGTCAAGTTGCTGGTTTTAGTGTCTAGTTTGTTTACAGTTTCAAGTTCTTGTCACGTCTAGTACCACCGTTGTCACCACCGCCAATGTGTCTTTGTTGTCACTGGGATCTACAAAAACGGAATCGCCTCACTCCTAGGGTTCAATTTTTGTAGTTTTCAAAAGTTTCTATCGGTTGGTTTTGGAGTTGTTAAGTAGCATCTAGGGTTTTTGTTTCGTTGGTTGTGCCGTGTGCTTCTATTTTGCATGCGAGGAAGCAAGAAAGGGGCCATGAGTTTTGTAGATTAGATCAATCTAGTTGGTTTTGATAAATCCGATTGGTTTATTTCCATCTAAGGCTGGACTTTCCACTTTAGCCAGTCCGTTTCCTCCACCACCTCGTGCCATTTTGTTTCCACTTGAGTCCGACTCCCTCCCCTCCTAATCAGGTGCATCTAAGTTTTGAGTCGTGTCAAACACCTTGGTAAAATTTTGTCTTATGTCAGATTCAATATCTGTTTGGAAAAATAGAACTGGCATAATGTCAACATTCCATTTTTGTATGTCTTAATTTAGGGTTTGGACTTTTATATTTGAGTCCCTGTAATTTTCTTATTTACGTTTAAGTCCCTATAATTTTATATTGAGGTCCTTAAGGTGGGTTTTTGTTAAAAAAATCAAAAAAGAAGAAAAAAGGCAGAAAGGTGCTTAAAAAAGAGAAAAAAGTTGCATCATAGAAAAGAAAAAAGAGAGAAAAAAAGAAGAAAAGAGAAATTTGGTTGTTATCTTTGAGATTGCTTTCATATATCGAGTTATGCTTGAGTTGTTGTGTTATCTTGTGGTATCGTTTGTGTCTAGGCTTGCGTCTCTGGTATGTTCTAGCCTAGGACCAACATGGTACTTGACTTTGAATGATTATTTGTCGAAACTTGGTTTCGGCAATATAATTTTTGGGGTCGCAGTCGAGATCGCCAAGCACAATGGGTTAGAAGGGGAAGAAGATTTAGACAGGTTCAGGCCCTCTTATGAGGTAATACCCTACTCCTGTTCCGGTGGGTTCGATCCGCCGAGTGTCTTTATTGATCTCGTGTGTCTAAAGCTCTTGCTTATGAAATCGTATGTTTCAGATATCCCTCAAGGGACGCCCCTTACCCCCCTTATATACTCTTGGGAGGAAGGCTTACAGATCGGAAACCCTATCTTACTCTAAGTTGGTTTCCTCAATCTTACCAAACCGTGACTATAGGCCGATTGCCTTATCTCTATCGGCAATCGTAACACCCAAGTCATGTTCGGTTTACGATATGCGGGCGCAATCTATCCCTACCTCCGATCGGATAAGCTTGCCATGTAGATACCCCATTGCCATAATCTCTACGGTAGCCCCGAGTCCTTTTCGTCGACGAGACGGCTCGCTTTAGACCAAAACAAACACACGCCAAAAACCTCTTTGGCCGAGTGCTTCGGCGCCGAGTGATTCCATCGCTATGCTTGATTCTTCCGTGTGGCTCCAAAGACTGTGAAGGGCTGGAAAATATCTAAAAAATTCTCAAAAATAAATATCTAGGTGCATCTCCTGATGAACCTAATTAGGTGTAGCCCCGACTATGTGGTTAGTCAAAAACAAACTAAGCATATAGTCAAGAACTATAAAAAATCATTCTTATGTAGATGCTTAGCTCAAGCTAAAGCAACCTCATTACTCGGCAAGCTTGTGCTTTATCTGAGTGAATTTGCCCGAGTAATCTCAGAACAAATAACTCAATCAACCTGGCGGGTGAAAAGCACTCAGTAAGCTCATGCTTACCCGAGTGGATCTTCCCGAGTCATCCCGGAACAAATATTTTAATCGTCCCTCATGGGAAAACGAGTTCTTTCAATCGTATGAAAAGTATGACCAAGTTATTAAATAGCTTTTGCCACAATACTGGTCTTAATCTATAAAGATCTTCACCAAGGTGGAAAAATAGCATCGATATGATCATTTAATCAAATGCTAAAAAACCAAACAGCCCTTGTCATCAAGGCAGCTATAAAAGCTTAGTGTTGGTCACCTTCCAAGTTGCATCGTGCTAGCTTCTCATGAAGTCAAGAAAACCGCGGTATGAAAGGGTTTCCAAAGGTATAGGGCATTTAGACACGTGCATATTGCCAGGGCAAATCTGCTTAAGTCCCTAAGGACACGCGTCGGGCCAAACCTTAACTGGGCTGCAGATTCTCTCATGGGCTCGGCCCAATCACAAGAAAACCTAGCGCAACCCTCAAATCTTTCTATAAAGGCTCGAGGTCGTTCCCGCCTCTTCATCTTCCAAAAGATTCCCCTTTTCGCAGCACTGTTCACCAGTTCCCTGCGGAGAACCCTAGACTCGCGCGCTCCCAAATCCATCCATCCAGGAGCTCGCTCTTTGCAACAACCAGCTTCCGCAGTCGATCTTCCAAGATCTCTTGTCAAAATCCCCACTTTTTCCGACCAGATCCACTTCCCATCCAAACCACACTCATGGCGGAGGAAAAGAGGATCCCGTTTGACCAATGGGCCACATCGGATGTGAGGGAATCTACCCTCAAGGAGATGATGAAGCATGGCGTGCTTCCCCCCAAAGAAGATCGTGGGATGGCGCCCGACGGCGGGGGAGGACTTCCCAACCCCGAACACCGGTGAGCTCGTTGTTTTTACCTCTTTCTTCTATTGCGGGTTCAGCCTTCCCACCTCCGAGTTCTTCCGGGGGCTTCTAGATTATTATGGGCTTCAACTCTACCACTTGAACCCCAACTCGGTGCTTCACATCACTCTCTTTATTCATGTATGCGAAGCATTTCTTGGCATCCTCCCCCACTTCCATCTCTTCCGTTGCATGTTTTATCTTAAACCACATCCGAATAAAGACCACCCATGCGTCGTTGGCGGGGCAGGTTTCCAACTCCGCGGATCTCTCCGCAAGGAGTACTTCTCTCTTCCTTTAAAGTCCTCCAATAAGGGATGGCACGCGGCTGGTTCTACATTAACAACCTCGAACCCAGCCTGCCCTTCCCTGTCCCGAGCCAACTTGGAGCACTGTTCCGTAGCCCAAGATTGGGACGAGGCCAATAAGCTGCTCGCAAAGATCCTGGCAATGAAACAGAAGGGTCTTCACGGTGAGCAGATCACTCGGCACTTCATCCGGTGCCGACTAGCTCCGATCAAGGAGAGATCAAAGCCAGCCTTCGAATACGAAGGTGGGAAGGACCCCAATCGGGAAGATCCAGATCCACTCAGCTACGAGATTCTGAAGATCCGGATGTACAAGATCTTCTCGACTGGAATTGCAGTTGAACGCGCCCTCATTCTCGCCGCTTCTCCCTTCATCCACCGACCTCCTCCTCCGGTAAGCCGACCGTCGCTTCATAGTGTCTTTCAATCTTGATATCTTGTCTCTTAGTGTTGTGCGAACTTCTCTTGCAGGAAAATGCTTCTGTTACCTCCAAGCCATACAAGGTGTCCCACGATGACGCACCGCGTCGCCCCGCCAAGAAGCCGGCTGGCGGGATCAAGATCCAAAGCGACCCAGTTGGGAAGCGGGCGGCGCCGAGTGAGGACACAAACAAGCGGGCGAGCAAAAGGAGGCTAATCATCGAGGATTCGAACGATGACGTCCCGGCTCCTCCGTCAAGAACCCTCCTCTAAGGCGATCGCCGCGGACGTTCAAGATCCGTCGGTCGTCCGGGTATGCTTTATAACCGAAGTCCGAACTTTTCGTTGAAAGCTTTCTTTATCTTTACCCCAGCCGTATTCATTATCGCAGAGGCCCAAGGACATAGATCCTGCCAGGGAAGGTGAGGGGCCGACCCCTGCCGCAGCTCCCGAGGTGCCAAAGCCTGCAGAGCCAAAGCCCCGGAGCCCGCATCCAAGCGAGAGCGCTCCGGTAAAAACCTTCGCCTCCAAAGAAGGATGCCCCAAGGAAGGAGCCCCGACCGCCCGGGACGTCCCGACCGGAAACCGCCAACGGCCGGAAACCTCAGCCGCGGCTCGGGCAGCCCCGACGAGGATCACTCGGCGAAGAGCCAGAGGAAGGAGGCCAGCCGGGCCGTTCCACCCAAGCGCGCCGCCACTGAAGCTGGTGAGTCTTGCGTCAAAGTGTTCTTGTTGCTCCTTTAGTTTGAATCTTTCATGTCTTCATTGGTTCTTTTTATCTCGCCCCACGTGGAGGAAATCCCAGGCTACGTCTTCGAAACACAGGTTCCCCAATCGGGATCGAGTGGCGGGATTCGGAAGGTCGAGGCGGGGCATCATCCTGGATAGGCAAGGCCGAGAGGGAAGAGAGGGATGCCACCGGTTGGAAGTTTGAACGGCGACTCGGCTACTCAACGGAAGCCTTAGTCTTTTTATTTTATTGTGTTATCATCCTTTTCCAGTCGGTCATTCTTCTGATTTCACGCGCAGAAGGAGTACTGCCGCTCCATGGCAAAGTCCGAGGTGCTGGAGAAGCTAGTTCCTCACCTGAACTCCTTAGAGGACGTCCAGCGAAAGCTGAAAACCACTCAGGAGGAGGCCGCGTCGAGGGAGGCAGCTTTAAGGAGAGAGATCGCAGAGCTTCGGGAGACGAACCTCGACCTCCGAGGATCAATCGGGAGTAAGCCCGTCTCTCCAGGTTTCTTCATGATTCTTATGTTAACCCCAATTGCTGACGATCTTCTTCTCTTGTAGAAAATTCTTCGGAGGTTCATTCGCTTCAAGTCCAGCTGGAGGCAGTCAGCCTCGACAAAGCCGAGATGGAGGCCGAGTTTGAAGGTAAGCCTCTTTGAAGTAACATGCCTTGCGCCGCTTTATTTCCGAGTGCTTTGCATGATCAGATGCATTTGGCAGCTTACAAGGTTAAGACCCGAGCTCAATATGACGTCTTGCTTGAGCGGGTCAAACGAGCCGGGGAGGCCCGAGAAGAGGTCGCCAATGCTGCCGCGCGGATCTTGCTATCTTTATTCCATCAAGGAGTCGGGGCCAGTTCGCTAGAGCCGGTGGAAATTTTCGACAAGCTGCGAAGGGCTCCTGACCAGTATCTGGCCAACATCACTGAAGCAGCCAACATGGGGGCTGGTCTGGCTCTTGCACAGACCAAGTCCCTTTAC